>OY997262.1:305684925-306934925 GCA_963921465.1 Triticum timopheevii | reverse complement strand
TTTATCTTGGTCACATCATCTCCGCCAAGGGCATCACTGTTAATCCCGAGAAGGTGTCTGCAGTTGTGAATTGGGAACCTCCTCAGAATGTCAAGCAGCTCCGCAGTTTTCTTGGTCTTGCAAGCTATTGCCGAAGATTCGTTGAGAACTTCTCTAAGATTGCAAAGCCTCTTTCCAACCTCCTCCAGAAGCATGTCAAGTATGTCTGGTCGCCTGAGTGTGACGTTGCTTTCAACACCCTCAAAGAGAAGCTAGTCACAGCTCCTATCTTGACTCCTCCTGATGAATCCAAGCCATTCGAAGTTTTCTGTGATGCTTCTCTTCAAGGTCTCGGTGCTGTGTTAATGCAAGAGAAGAAAGATGTGGCCTATACCTCTCGCCAGTTGAAGCCCAACGAAAAGAACTACCCCACTCACGATCTTGAGTTGGCGGCAATTGTCCATGCATTGATAACATGGAGACATCTCTTTTTGGGAAGGAAAGTGGACATTTTCACCGATCACAAGAGTCTCAAGTATATCTTCACTCAACCCAACCTCAACCTCAGACAAACTCAATGGGTCGAAATGATTCAAGAGTACAATCCAAGTATTGAATATACTCCTGGCAAGGCGAATGTGATTGCAGATGCTCTGAGCAGAAAGGCTTATTGCAACAGCTTAATTCTCAAGCCCTTCCAACCGGATCTTTGTGAAGCTTTCCGCAAACTGAATCTTCAAGTTGTTCCTCAAGGATTTCTTGCCAACCTCATAGTCTCTCCTACTTTGGAAGATCAGATTCGTGAGGCACAACTCCTGGATACCATGGTGAAGAAGGTGAAATATGGTATCGACAAGGGCATTTCCAAGTACAAGTGCTATCGCTTGGATGACAAAGATACTCTCTTCTTCGAGGACTGATTTGTGGTTCCTAAAGGTGATCTGAGAAAAGTCATTATGAACGAGGCACACAATTCCCTTCTATCCATTCATCCTGGAAGTACAAAGATGTACCATGACCTCAAGCAGTCATATTGGTGGACTCGAATGAATCGAGAAATTGCTCAATTCATGAATGAATGTGATGTCTGCAGAAGGGTGAAAGCAGAACACCAAAGACCAGCTGGTCTCCTCCAACCTCTTGCTATTACGGAATGGAAGTTTGATCATATCGAGATGGACTTCGTGACTGGATTTCCTAAGTCCAAGCGTGGAAATGATGCTATCTTTGTTATCATTGACAAGCTTACTAAAGTGGCTCATTTTCTTCCTATCAAAGAATCTATCACAGCAGCTCAGCTGGCAGAGCTATAAACCTCCAGGATTGTCTCCTTGCATGGTATTCCACAATTGATTTCTTCAGACCGTGGAAGCATCTTCACTTCTAAGTTCTGGGACTCCTTTCAGAAGGCCATGGGCACCAACATTCATTTCAGCACAGCTTTCCATCCTCAAACAAGTGGCCAAGTCGAGCGAGTCAATCAAATCCTCGAAGACATGCTCAGGGCTTGTGTCATCTCTTTCGGTATGAAGTGGGAAGATTGTCTTCCATATGCCGAGTTCTCCTACAACAACAGCTTCCAAGCGAGTTCGGGCAAGGCCCCATTTGAAATTCTCTATGGCAGAAAGTGCTGTACTCCTCTCAATTGGTCCGAGACAGGTGAACGCCAACTTCTTGGCAACGACTTGATCACAGAAGCCGAAGAAATGTGCAAAGTCATTTGTGAGAATCTCAAGGCCGCGCAATCGTGCCAGAAGAGCTATTATGATGACAAGCACCGTGATGTGGCTTTTGAAATCGGACACCATGTCTACCTCCGCGTCTCTCCAATGAAAGGCACTCGTCGGTTCGGTATCAAAGGGAAGCTTGCTCCTAGATACGTGGGTCCTTTCAAGATCATTGGCAAAAGAGGCGATCTCGCCTATCAACTTGAGCTTCCGTCCAATTTTGCAAACGTGCACGATGTGCTTCACGTGTCACAGCATCGCAAGTGCTTCAAGACTCCTGAGTGCACTATCAACTTCGAAGAAATTGACCTCCAAGAAGATCTCTCTTATCATGAGCACCCCGTTGCTATTCTTAAAGAAACCGAGCGCAAGACTCGTGACAAGTCTATCAAATTCCTGAAAGTGAAGTGGTCACACCATTCCGACCGAGAAGCCACCTGGGAGCGCGAGGATCACCTCCGTTCCGAATATCCGGAGTTCTTTCAGTTCTAGATCTCGGGACGAGATCCCCTTGTAGTGGTGGAGTGTTGTAACACCCCGGATGTAACTTTCCATCTTTGTAACTCCAACTCTTGCCATTTTCGGCTATGTGCTATGATATTCCCTCCGTGGTTGGGTTTGTCTTTCGTTTTTCTTTTGTTCATGTCATGCATCTCATATCATGTCATCATGTGCATCTCATTTGCATACGTGTTCGTCTCATGCATTTTAGCTTTTCCCCGTTGTCCGTTTTGCATTCCGACGCTCCCACATGCACCGGCGCACCCCTTTTGTTTCTTTTCGTGTGTGGGTGTTAAACGTTCTCGGAATGGATCGAGGCTTCCCAAGTGGCCTTGGTACACCACCGGTAGACCACCTGTCAAGTTTCGTGCCATTTGGAGGTCGTTTGATACTCCAACGGTTAACCGGGCAACCGCGAAGGCCTATTTTGGGTTGCAGCCCAACACCCCTCCAAAACAGCCCCATAACCCATCTAAGTCACTTCCATGCTCTACATCGTCGGATCACGATCGTGTGGGCGAAAACCGCACTCCATTTGGAGTCTCCTAGCTCCCTCTACCTACAAATATGTGCCAATCCCCGAAATTTTCGGGCAAACCCTAGTATCCCCCTTCCTCCGCGCACCGGACACGTCCCGACCGCGCCGGATGCGTCCGCCCGCCGCCGCTGGCGAACCGTGCGCCGCCACGTGGCGCCCAGCCACCCGCGCCACCGCCGGCCCGCCTGAGCCCGGGTCGGGCCCCCGAAGCCCGTCCGCGCCACCCCGGCCGGCGCGCGCCCCGACCGCCGTCGCCCCGCCGCCCGCTCGGCCACGCGCCGCCGCTGCCGTCCCGCTCCTTCGGCCGCTGCTCCGGCTGCCGCCCCGTCCGCCGCGCCCACCTCCGCCGACCGGCGCACCTCCAGTCGCCGCCGCCCGCGCCTCAGCCGCCGCCTCCCGCGCCAGATCCGGCAACCCCTCGCCGGAGCCGCATCGGATCCGCCTCCTCCCGCACCAGCTCCGGCGAGCTGCCGCCGGCCGTCCTCGATCCGCGCGCTCGATCCAGATCCACACTAGAGGTTGACCTCGTTTTTCCACCAAGTCTGCACTTTATCATGCGATATCATCGTGTCATAACTTTGCACCCGTGGCTACGCTTTGGGCGTGTAGCATACCGAATTGTTCGCCTCGATGAGTACATCATTTTATCTAATTGCATCATTTTCATTTGAGGTCATCTTGATGCCCGAAATGCTGTTGGAAGAGGGCTATGTGATGTTAGTTTCAGATTCTTATCAGAACATGCACTTTTGTCATTTTTTCCATGATTGATGTGTGCATCTTATGAACTTGAGCCCTACAGGTGTTTTGTTCTATGCCATGCCATCTTTACAGGGGTGTATTCCATGTATTTTTGTGGTCAATGTGGTGACTAGCACAAGCATGCAAACTAGGCCTCGTGATGTTGCTGATTTTAGTCCCTGTCCTGCTATTATTTTTATGCCATGTAAACTTGATGCTACAGAGAGATCCATACATATTTTGAGATACTTCAGTAAGGATTTTTTGAACATATGGTTATGCTCTATCCATTCATGCCCCTGTTTGAAATTATGGAGTTGTCTAGCATGTCATTTTCTTTCTCTACTTTTGCTACAAAATGTTTCCTGGCAGATTGTTTACATGATATTCAATTTTGCCAAGGTTGTTGTAGATGATCCTTGGATGCTGTGATCTTGTTCTTACCATGTTTAGTTTCATAAACATGTATTCTTGCTGGTGCTATGCTTATCTTGTCATGCAATGACTTGTGGTGAGTGAATCGAGCTTGCCAAGATGCCTTCATAAATCTGTCAATGCCATGCCCAGTTTGCTGAATCTGTTAACGAAGCTTGCTATGTTTACATGGGTGCCATCATTTCTTCTGGTCCTTTTAGGCTCATGGTCAGTAAGGGACTTTTGTTCTATGCTTTGAGTAGAATCATGTCATGCCTTGCTTTGCTATTATAAGTTCCTGTAGCATGCTGATTGCTTGCTCTGAACATTGCTACCTGATGCTGTTTATGCCATGTCTAAGCTGATATCTTTGCACTTTTGCCATGGTTGATTGAACCTGTTAATGTGTGAATGAGCCGTAGCTCAGTGTTCATCTTTTGTCAAGCATCTCCTATAGATCACTATCATGTGCTTTGTTGATATGTTGGGGTGCTGTAGCATAGTTTCTTGATGTATTCTAAGTGCTATCATGCTGTTAACCGCAGATTTGTGTCATTCTTGTTTTGCTTGCCATTTGCAAACCGTGCATCCGATTCCGGTGATCTTTATATCGATTTCAACTGAAATCATCTCATCTTTCCAGCGGCATACTTGGTTTGCCAAGTTTATGCCTTGTTCAACATTTTACTTCGGTAGCAGGCATAAGCATTGCATATCGCATCCTCGCATATCATGCCATGTATTGCATCATATTGCTTGTGCATTGCCCCGTGATTTATTGTGGTTCCATTGCTTGTGTTCTTGCTTTGGGCAGAGCCGGGAGACGAGTATGTGCACGAGGAACCTGTTGAGTACGCTAATGAGGATCAAGCTTTCACAACTCTGAGAACTTTGCAGGCAAGATGACCATACCCTCGATATCACTTCTATCTTTTCTTTGCTAGTTGCTCGCTCTATCGCTATGTTAGCTCTACCTACCACTTGTTTATCATGCCTCCCATATTGCCATGTCAAGCCTCTAACCATCCTTTCCCAGCAAACCGTTGTTTGGCTATGTCACCGCTTTTGCTCAGCCCCTCTTATAGCGTTGCTAGTTGCAGTTGAAGATGAAGTTTGTTCCTTGTTGGAACATGGATATTTTGGGATATCACAATATCTCTTATTTAATTAATGCATCTATATACTTGGTAAAGGGTGGAAGGCTCGGCCTTATGCCTGGTGTTTTGTTCCACTCTTGCCGCCCTAGTTTCCGTCATACCGGTGTTATGTTCCTTGATTTTGCGTTCCTTACGCAGTTGGGTGATTTATGGGACCCCCTTGACAGTTCGCTTTGAATAAAACTCCTCCAGCAAGGCCCAACCTTGGTTTTACCATTTGCCACCTACACCTTTTTCCCTTGGGTTTTTCGCGAGCCCAAGGGTCATCTTTATTTTAGCCCCCTCGGGCCAGTGCTCCTTCGAGTGTTGGTCGGAACCGGGCAGACTACGGGGCCACCACGGGGCAACTCGAGGACTGGTTTTACTCGTAGGCTGATTTATCCGTTGTGCCCTGAGAACGAGATATGTGCAGCTCCTATCGGGATTTGTCGGCACATCGGGCGGCTTTGCTGGTCTAGTTTTACCATTGTCGAAATGTCTTGCGAACCGGGATTCCGAGACTGATCGGGTCTTCCCGGGAGAAGGTATATCCTTCGTTGACCGTGAGAGCTTATGATGGGCTAAGTTGGGACACCCCTGCAGGGGATTATCTTTCGAAAGCTGTGCCCGCGGTTATGAGGCAGATGGGAATTTGTTAATGTCCGGTTGTAGATAACTTTACACTTGACTTCATTAAAATGCATCAACCACGTGTGTAGCCGTGATGGTCTCTTCTCGGCGGAGTCCGGGAAGTGAATACAGTTTGAGTTATGTATGACCGTAAGTAGTTTCAGGATCACTTCTTGATCGCTTCTAGCTTCTCGACCGATGCGTTGCTTCTCTTCTCGCTCTCACTTGCGTATGTTAGCCACCATTTATGCTTAGTGCTTGCTGCAGCTCCACCATATTACCCCTTTCCTACCTACAAGCTTAAATAGTCTTGATCTCGAAGGTGTGAGATTGCTGAGTCCCCGTGGCTCACAGATTCTACCAAAACAGATGCAGGTACCGATGATACCAGCGCAAGTGGCGCAACCGAGCTCAAGTGGGAGTTTGACAAGGACCTTGGTCGTTACTATGTTTCGTTTCCAGATGATCAGTAGCGGAGCCCAGTCGGGACGATCTGGGATCTAGCATTTGTGGTTGTATTCTTTTCATTTGGATTTGACCGTAGTCGGTCTATGAGTGTATTTTGGATGATGTATGAACTTATTCATGTATTGTGTGAAGCGGCGATTGTAAGCCAACTCTCTTTATCCCATTCTTGTTCATTACATGGGATTGTGTGAAGATGACCCTTCTTGCGACAAAACCACCATGCGGTTATGCCTCTAAGTCGTGCTTCGACACGTGGGAGATATAGCACTCATTAAAATATGACATGCTAAAGAGTTGAGGTTGGACAAGGAAGACAACATAATGAGTTATGTTTTCTTATATCTGAGATAAAGTATGTTGTCATGGATCCTCTACCGTGTTGAGCTTGCCTTTACCCCTCATGCTAGCCAAATTCTCAGCACTAAGTAGAAATGCTACTTGTGCTTCCAAATACCCTTAAACCAGTTTTGCCTTGAGAGTCCACCATATCTACCTATGGATTGAGTAAGATCCTTCAAGTAAGTTGTCATTGATGCAAGCAATAAAAATTGCTCTCTAAATATGCATGACTTATTAGTGTAGAGAAAATAAACTTTGTATGAACTTATTGTGGACGCAATAAAAGCGACGGACTGCATAATAAAGGTTCACATACAAGGGGCAATATAAAGTGATGTTCTTTTGCATTAAGATTTTGTGCATCAACCCTAAACGCGCATGACAACCTCTGCTTCCCTCTGCGAAGGGCCTATCTTTTACTATTATCCTCTACCTTATGCAAGAGTCATGGTGATCTTCACCTTCTCCTTTTTTTTCTTTTGTCAAGCTTAGCATGTTGGAAAGAACGCGATATATATATATCTAATTGGATGTGGCGAGCATGAATTATTATTGTTGACATTACCCTTGAGGTAAAAGGTTGTGGGGCAAAACTATAAGCCCCTATCTTTCTCTGTGTCCGGTTAAAACTCTGTAACCACAAGTATTGCGTGAGTGTTAGCAATTATTAAGGACTAAGTGATAGTTGAGTATGTGGACTTGCTCTTAAGCTCTGACATAGACTATTTCCGATGTTATCATAAATTGCAATTGCTTCAATGACTGAGATTATAATTTGTTGGT
The DNA here is from genome assembly GCA_963921465.1 of Triticum timopheevii. Classification (NCBI taxonomy): domain Eukaryota; kingdom Viridiplantae; phylum Streptophyta; class Magnoliopsida; order Poales; family Poaceae; genus Triticum; species Triticum timopheevii. The sequence goes on along the minus strand of OY997262.1, from coordinate 306,927,669 downwards.
GCTCAATAAGGTTTCTTATTCATACTTTGCCTTTGTGAAAAGATCATCACTTGAACTTGAGTAATCATATGACAACATTTATATATGTTGCTGTTATGAAATAATCATTATGCCTTCTTGTCCATATTTTATTTTTATCGACGCCTCTACCTCTAAACATGAGGACATATTTATTGTTATCAGCTTTTCGCTTGAGGACAAGCGAGTTCTAAGCTTCGGGGAGTTGATACGTCCATTTTGCATCATGCTTTTATGTCAATACTTATTGCATTATGGGCTGTTATTTCACATTATGTCACAATAATTATGGCTATTCTCTCTTATTTTACAAGGTTTACATGAAGGAGAATGCCGGCAGCTGGAATTCTGGGATGGAAAAGGAGCAAATATTGAAGGACTATTCTATGCAACTCCAAAAGTATTGAAACCCCACGGAATACCTTAAAATAAATAAAGAAAAATCGTCGCCAAAGATGAAGGCCAGGGGGCCCACACCCTGCTCACGAGGGTGGGCCCCCTGGGCACGCCCCTACCTCGTGGGCCCCCTGGTGGCTCTCCGACGTCCATCTTCTCCTATATGAAGTCTTTGATCAGAAAAACATAAGAAGCAACCTTTCGGGACAAGACTCCGCCGCCACGAGGCGGAACCTTGGCGGAACCAATCTAGGGCTCCGGCAGAGCTGTTCTGCTGGGGACACTTCCCTCCGGGAGGGGGAAATCATCACCATCGTCATCACCAACGCTCCTCTCATTGGGAGAGGCCAATCTCCATCAAGATCTTCATCAGCACCATCTCATCTCCAAACCCTAGTTCATCTCTTGTATCCAATTATTGTCTCCATGTCTGGGATTGGTGCTAGTAGGTTGCTAGTAGTGTTGATTACTCCTTGTAGTTGATGCTAGTTGGTTTATTTGGTGGAAGATCATATGTTCAGATCCTTTATGCACATTATTACCCCTCTGATTATGAACATGAATATGCTTTGTGAGTAGTTACGTTCGTTCCTGAGGACAAGGGAGAAGTCTTGCTATTAGTAATGTGAATTTGGTATTCGTTCGATATTTTGATAAGATGTATGTTGTCTAGCCTCTAGTGGTGTTATGTGAACGTCGACTACATAACACTTCACCATTATTTGGGCGTAGAGGAAGGCATTGGGAAGTAATAAGTAGATGATGGGTTGCTAGAGTGACAGAAGCTTGAACCCTAGTTTATGCGTTGCTTCGTAAGGGGCTGATTTGGATCCATATGTTTCATGCTATGGTTAGGTTTAACTTAATACTTTTGTTGTAGTTGCGGATTCTTGCAATAGAGGTTAATCATAAGTGGGATGCTTGTCGAAGTAAGGGCAGTACCCAAGCACCGGTCCACCCACATATCAAATTATCAAAGTACCGAACGCGAATCATATGAGCGTGATGAAAACTAGCTTGACAATATTCCCATGTGTCCTCGGGAGCGCTTTTCCTATTATAAGAGTTTGTCCAGGCTTGTCCTTTGCAACGAAAAGGATTGGGTCACCTTGCTGCACTTTATTTACTTTTGTTACTTGTTGCTCGTTACAATTTATCCTATCACAAAACTATCTGTTACCACTTATTTCAGTACTTGCAGAGAATGCCTTGCTGAAAACCGCTTATCATTTCCTTTTGCTCCTCGTTGGGTTTGACACTCTTACTTATCGAAAGAACTACAATAGATCCCCTATACTTGTGGGTTATCAGCAATCTCTTCAAAACATATTGTGCTAACCTTGGAATGCAGATATGCTACGCTTTGATGGCACACCCTCGGAGGAACGGCCAAGCTGAATGCGCCAACGCGGAGGTCCTGAAAGGCCTCAAAACCCGGACCTTCAAGAAGAAGCTGGAGGCCTCGGTAGGGGCTGGCACGACGAGCTTCAGTCTGTGCTGTGGTCCATCCGCACAACCGCTACCAAGTCGACTAGCGAAACCCCGTTCTTCCTCATCTATGGGGCTGAGGCGGTCCTTCCTCATGAGGTCAGGCATCGCTCTGCGCGGGTCCTGGCTTTCGACGAAGCATAGCAGGACGCCATGCGGGGGGTGGACCTCATGCTGGGAGAGGAACGCCGTCGGGAGGCTGCGTTTCGGGCAGCAAGATACCAACAGGCGGTGCGGCGGTACCACTGCCGCAGCATCTGCCCCAGGACCCTCGAGGTAGGTGACCTCGTGTACAGATGGGTGCTCTCCAGGGAAGGGCTGCACAAGCTCTCACCCATGTGGGAGGGTCCGTTCATGGTTGTTCATGTCTCTAGTCCTGGCGCCGCATGCTTGGAGACTCAGGAGGCGATGCCCATCCCGAACGCGTGGAACATCCAGCACCTCCGGAAGTTGTACCCTTGAAGGAAGGCCCAGCACCTGTAAAGAAGGCCCGGCGCATGTGAAGCTAGTCGTACCAAGAAAGGCCCGGTGCCTGTGAAGAAGGCCAACGCCTGTGAAGCTCATCGCCCCGAGAAAGGCACGGAGCCTGTGAAGAAGGCCAATGCCTGTGAAGCTCACCGCCCATGACACTCTCACGTAATAATGAGTTGGGGCTGTACACGCCCCGGAGTCTCTGGAGAGCCGCCCTCGGGCCTCGGGGGCCCCCGCCCACACCCAGTGGCAGCACTTAGCTCCGCGCTGGTGAGAAGACGTCAAAGACTAGATTAGGTGCCGGACGCGGCTTTTTCATTTGCTTTCTGCAGTTGGCTTGTTCATCCTTATTTGAAATTTTATTGGAGTTGCTTTTAGCATTGTTGCCATCCCCGACCCGTGATTCTCCGTCTTTGTCGCCCACCGGACTTGTTTTCTATTTCGCATGTCTCGCGAGGAAGCTGCGCGGGTGCCCTCGCGAATGTTTTCTGACCCAGTCTCGTGAGGCTTTCCTATCCAAGTCCACCGCGGGAGCACTCCTCCCGGTCCGTATCCCACGAGCATCACGACGCGAACATAGGACATGAGTTGGTTGCCCTCACGACCAAGACCAGAAGTTACCTCCCCTGACTAATTCTTGCAGGCCACAAGGCGCACGACGAGGCCTCATCCTCGAGGAGCAAAGACTGCGGCAAGTCCCCCCGAGCTAAATAGTTCCTACACACGAGCAGGCAGCACCAAACACAGCACGGGAATAACGAAAATAGCATAATAGTTAACGGCAACAGTCCAGCACGCCCCTACGGGGCCCCACACTACTCTCTCTTTGTGCAGGAAAGGGAGGAAAACAAAATAGACACGGCTTGCCCGGCACCGACTCATGGCGAGGGCTCGTACTGCCTCCGGAGCTCAGTCAGACCCCTTCTCACGCTTCACCGAGGCGCGACGACGGGCTGACCCGCTACCTCCCTCAAGGCTAGCGCGACGGCGCGGTGGATGGTCACGGCCACCGCTGGAGGAGCTGCCATCCGAAGGGGAGCCGTCGAGGCTTGGCGAGCTGCGAACGCCGCCGGCCACGCGCCCACCTTCGTCTTCACACCGACCATCACCGAGGCTGGGCACCCGGTCACCGTCATCATCTTCGGGGCAGCATCCAATGAGGTGGCCATCTTCTCCGAACACCCTCACGTAGAGGGTGGCGTCGCCGTCAAACTTGAAATGCAGGGTGCACCGCCAGCTCAGGCCACGCGCGCGGGAAAACGTTTGCTAGCCGCGGGCCAGAGCCACGTTCCCGGCGACAGAGATCTCCATTGCGGCCCAGGAGGCCCTGCTGTAGCAACCATCCGCTTGAAAACAGAGGCCGCCAAGAGCCCCGGCCGGGAGTTCGCCTACAAAGAAGCGGGGAAGCTGGAGCCAGTTGCCGGTTGGGTCCACAGACCACGCGACGAACTCCGGCAGCACCTTCGCCGAATGGAAGCGCGGCCTGGGAGGCCGCGCAGCCACGACACGCCTTCTCTCACCCACCAGGCACCCATCGCCACACGTGAGATCGCAGCCGCGACCGCGGGGAGCCGCTGCGGGAGTCGCAGGATGCTTGCGGGGATGACCCCGGCTGCACTTGGGCGGGGGAGAGTCAGGCCCTTCCCGACGAGCCTTTCCCTTCTCCGCGACCAAGAACCTCTTCGGCGGCGCCATAGAACACGGCGAGCAGCTGGGATGGGGAGAAGGAAAGAAGCAAGGAGGAAGATGTACAGCGGGGGCTTGCGCTCTCCCGCATTTATAATCGGAGGAGGCCATACGTCGGCCTCCGTGATCTCAGGTAATCATACTCATTTCTGCATGCAGGGACTTGTCAAGTCGGGCAGTTGCCGAGGCAGTGTGGGGAAGCGGGGACACCCACGTCAAATCAACCGCCGCGCGGCGCCCAAGGCCGCCGGCTGATGGGGCCCGCGGCGCTCCGCACTTGCCCCTTCGCTTCTCTGCTAAGCCAAGTCGGAGCGCGCCTTGGGCCCGGGGGCTACTGTCGGCGTTCTGGGAATAGGGGTCCCAGGACTTGCCTGCCTACGGCCTGCGGCGTGGCTCGAGTGGTGGCCCCGTACGGCCCATCTTCATCAGCGCAAGACTCAAGAGCCTCGCGAGGGGCCAAGCCTCGCGGGGCGGACGACACAAGACTTCCTCAGGAGCGGCCTTGCCAGGCAGGCTCGCAAGGAGGCGGAGAGATCAAGGCAGGGGTACCTCGCGAGGTGCTCATGACGCAAGCCGTGACGATCGAGACCAAGCGGGCGCCAGGCGGGCGCCGGCCTGTGCAGTGTCCTTGTTTCCTCTTTGGTGCAAAGGGGGCAAGCACAAGTATGGTGTACCGAGGCATCAGGCAAAGGTTGCCATTTCAGTGCAACGAGACCAAGACCAGCAGAGTGCCAGGGTGGAGGTCACCGTGGAGCCCAAGACGGCGTCATCTCCAGCTCCTTTGGCAGTCAAAGACCAACTTTAGTCAGGATAAATTGTACTAGATGTTCCCCTTCAAAATGGCCGTTGTTGGCTCCCTTCCTGCTCAATATTTGGCAAGAGGACAAGGGCCTCTATAAATAGGGCTAGCCACCACAGAAGAGGGCATCGAGTCCTCATCAGATCCATAAGCGATCGAACTCATCCAAGTAGTTCATCGCACCAGCTCAAGAACACCTCTCGCGAGGCTGTTCATCCTTTGTACTATTCATCATCAACCCCTGAGGCAATCCACCACACCACACACTAGAGTAGGGTATTACACCACAACGGTGGCCTGAACCAGTATAAATCTTGTGTCCCTCGTGTTGTTCATCGTTTAGCCCAGATTCTCATGAGGCAATCAGCCATGGATAGGTAGGGGGTAGATCTTCGCGCGCACCCCAGAGTTCGAACCTTAAGGGTTTGCCGGAACCCAACATCCGACAGCAGTCCCTCCTCGCGATGCCACCGCTCTGCCAAGCACGCGAACAGCTGGTGGAGCCGTGCCTATGCACGCAGCATATGAAGAGGAGGACGAGCACGTGCTCCAGCACGCCGGCGAGGAGGAACTAGAGTGTCATTGTCGTCTTCGCCCGCGCGAAGGAGGCACGCATGGTGGCTGTCGCGGCGGAAGCCGGTCGCGCGCTGTAGGATCAAAAGTATGTCTAGAGGGGGGTGATTAGACTACTTGACCAAATAAAAATCTAGCCTTTTCCCAATTTTAGTTCTTGGCAGATTTTAGCAAGTTAGTACAAGTCAAGCAATCAACCTACACATGCAATTCTAAGAGTATAGTAGTGAAATGTAAAACAATTGCATATGAAGGTAAAGGGAGGAGTTTGAGGAGGAAAACACAATGTTGACACAGAGATTTTTTATCCGTGGTTCCGATAGGTGGTGCTATCGTACATCCACGTTGATGGAGACTTCAACCCACGAAGGGTAACGGTTGCACGAGTCCACGGAGGGCTCCACCCACGAAGGGTCCACAAAGAAGCAACTTGTCTATTCCACCATGGCCGTCGCCCACGAAGGACTTGCCTCACTAGGGTAGATCTTCACGAAGTCTGTGATCTCCTTGCCCTTACAAACTCCTTGGTTCAACTCCACAATCTTGTTGGAGGCTCCCAAGTGACACCTAGCCAATCTAGGAGACACCACTCTCCAAGAAGTATGAAATGGTGTGTTGATGATGAACTCCTTGCTCTTGTGCTTCAAATAATAGTCTCCCCAACACTCAACTCTCTCTCATAGGATTTGGATTTGGTGGAAAGAAGATTTGAGTGGAAAGCAACTTGGGGAGGTGAGGAAGTCCCGGATTAGGGGGTGTCTGGATAGCCGAACTATCACCTTTGGCCGGACTCTTGGACTATGAAGATACAAGATTGAAGACTCCGTCCCGTGTCTGGATGGGACTTTCCTTGGCGTGGAAGGAAAGCTTGGCAATACGGATATGTAGATCTCCTACCATTGTAACCGACTCTGTGTAACCCTAGCCCCCTCCGGTGTCTATATAAACTGGAGGGTTTTAGTCCGTAGGACGAACAACAATCATACCATAGGCTAGCTTCTAGGGTTTAGTCTCTTTGATCTCATGGTAGATCTACTCTTGTACTACCCATATCGTCAATATTAATCAAGCAGGAGTAGGGTTTTACCTCCATCGAGAGGGCCCGAACCTGGGTAAAAACATCGTGCCCCTTGTCTCCTGTTACCATCCGCCTAGACGCATAGTTCGGGACCCCCTACCAGAGATCCGCCGGTTTTGACACCGACATTGGTGCTTTCATTAAGAGTTCCTCTGTGCCATCACCATCAGGAAGGATGCCTCGTCCCGTCTTTAAATACGGCACCGTTGCTAAAGGAGCTTTGGCCATCAGCCAAACTCTCCGGCTAGGCGGTTTTCTTATGACTGCCTGTTCGGCCGCCGCGCCGACGATGACTTCTTGGGTCATCAAAAGCAATCTTCACGTCAACTCGGAACTCGCCAAGCAGCTAGATCCGATGGAGCTCTCCTCCTTAAACGAGCTCTTGGATCACATCGCTGCCCTGGGAGTCGCTACAGACTATGATCAGATTAGGCCTAAAACCGATCTGAGAGAGATCAACTCTCCCCAGGCTACCCACCACGTTGCTATGGTGGAGGAACAGTACGGCGACCCTTCTTCTATATTAAGGAATAGTTATGTCCGGATTCCCGACCCCTCCATGCCGGATTCCCCCGGAGGGACGGACGTCGTTCAAGTCCTGAACCTAAAGTTAGGCAGCGGGCTGGATTCATTGGACAATATCCAAAAACCCAAGCTTCCAAGTTCGGAAACTTTTCGGCCCTTGAGTCGTAGATTGGACGGGGTTGCGAATTTAATTCCACCCGCCCACCAAAACATAAGCGACCTATCCCGAATCCGGCAAGATCCCGCTCAAACAGTACACCATTACTGGGCCAGATTCCTCCTGGCTAGGGACAGGATAAAGGACTGCCGCGAGGAAGATGCAATTTCACTTTTCTGCAATAATTGCATAGACAAGGGAATCCTAAACGCCATAAGTCATCATGAAATTACACGCTTTGCCGACTTGGCGTCCATAGTACGAAAGTACTATGCGATGGAGAGCGCCTGGAAAACTGAAACCAAATTTTGGGATAATCCGGCCCCGAATACAACCCTAGTCCGAAATAAAAGGGCGCATCATCGCCAGGCACCTGGGTGAAATACCAAGAAGCAAAAAACCCCTAAAGGGCACGGAACCGTACTGGAGGGATGGCTCAATGGACCCTGCAAAATTCATAGTAGAGAGGGCGCCACTCCAAGTCATAGCCTTCGAGCATGTTGGATACAACGAAAGGTGGCCACAAGTGGCGAAGAGCTTCTAGCTCCAAAGAACCAGCCCAGCAACACCAGTACGGTATTTACAGTCTTCAAGACTTTCGCATCAAATAACACACGGAAACGAACACTCCGCAGCCTTGCCGAAGTCTACCAAGTAGCAACAATAAACCCATGGAGTGACACGGCTATTACCTTTAATGCCAGTGACGAACCTAAATTCCGAACAGCCCGAGCACCAGCCGCATTGGTCCTCAGTCCAATAGTGGACGGCTTTCGCCTTACTAAGGTACTCAAGGACGGCGGCAGTGGATTAAACCTCATTTACGAGGAAACCCTTCGAAAAATGGAAATAGACTGGAGCCGCATTGAGCGAAGCAGCACAACTGAGGGAGTCCTGGACTAGGGGGTGTCCGGACAGCCGGACTATCATCGTCCGCCGGACTCCAAGATTACGAAGATACAAGATTGAAGCCTCCGTCCCGTGTCCGAATGGGACTTTCCTTGGCCTGGAAGGCAAGCTTGGCGATACAGATATGTAGATCTCCTACCATTGTAACCGACTCTGTGTAACCCTAGCCCTCTCCGGTGTCTATATAAACCGGAGGGTTTTAGTCCGTAGGACACAACACACATTACAACAATCATACCATAGGCTAGCTTCTAGGGTTTAGCCTCCTTGATCTCGTGGTAGACCCACTCTTGTACTACCCATATCGTCAATATTAATCAAGCAGGACGTAGGGTTTTACCTCCATCAAGAGGGCCCGAACCTGGGTAAAACATCGTGTCCCTTGTCTCCTGTTACCATCCGCCTAGATGCAAAGTTCGGGACCCCCTACCCGAGATCCGCCGGTTTTGACACCGACATTGATGCTTTCATTGAGAGTTCCTCTGTGTCGTCACTGATAGGCTCGATGGCTTCTTCAATCAACAACGACGCCGTCCAGGGTGAGACTTTTCTCCCCGGACAGATCTTCGTATTCGGCGGCTTCGCACTGCGGGCTAATTCACTTGGCCATCTGGAGCAGATCGAAAGCTATGCCCCTGGCCGTCAGGTCAGGTTCAGAAGCCTAAACTTCACGGCCGACGTCCGCGGGGACTTGATCTTCGACGGACTTGAGCCACAGCCGAGCGTGCCACACTATCACGATGGGCATGATTTAGCTCTGCCACCGGATAGTGCCTTGGTGGCCACACACGAATCCGCTCCGGCCCTCAGTCCGGAGCCGATCGCCCAGATCGAGGACCGGTGGATGGACATCGCCTCGGGGGCTGCAACTTCCACGGTGATGGAGCCGAACACTGACCTTGTCCCCTATAAAGCTCGTGACTCCGAGGTGCCGGACTCCCTGCCGGACTCCGAACCTCCTGCGCCCCAGCCAATCGAATCCGATTGGGCGCCGATCATGGAGTTCACCGCTGCTGACATCTTTCAGCACTCACCATTTGGCGACATCCTAAATTCGCTAAAGCATCTCTCGCTATCCGGAGAGCCCTGGCCGGATTATGGCCAGGATGGTTGGGATTCGGACGACAAAGAAATTCAACGCCCACCCACCACCCACTTTGTAGCCACTGTCGACGATCTAACAGACATGCTAGACTATGACTCCGAAGACATCAATGGCATGGACGACGATGCCGGAGACGATCAAGAACCAGCGCCTACAGGACACTGGAAGACCACCTCGTCATATGACATATACATGGTGGACACCCCAAAAGATGGGGACGGCGAAGAAGCAGCGGAGGCAGATTCCTTAAAGAAACAGCCCAAGCGCCGACGTCAGCGGCGCCGCTCTAAATCCCGCCACAGCAAGAATGGAGATTCCGGCACAGGAGATAATAACACCCCAGAAAGTGCCAAAGACAATCCCCTCCAGCAAGATTCAGCGCAGGAGGATGCAGAAGCAAGCCCTCACGAGAGAGCGGCAGATGAAGAGGTCGAGGATGATAATTATATACCTCTCTCTGAAGACGAAGCAAGCCTCAACGATGACGAATTTGTCGTGCCCGAGGATCCCGTCGAACAAGAGCATTTCAAACACAGGCTAATGGCCATGGCAAATAGCCTAAAGAAAAAGCAGCAGCAGCTTCAAGCTGATCAAGACCTGCTAGCCGACAGGTGGACCGAGGTCCTCGCGGCCGAAGAGTAGGAACTTGAACGCCCCTCCAAGAGCTACCCAAAACGCAAGTTGCTCCCCCGATTAGAGGAGGAAGCATACATACCCTCATCACCAATGCACAATACGGCCGACCGACCACCCCGTGGTCGCGACAGAGAGGCATCCAGGCCTTCCATCAAGACCGTACCCCGGCATCGCTCGAAAAGTACGAAGCCACGAGGGAACGCGCCGGACTTGCGGGACATATTGGTGGATATGGCAAGACAATCCAGATCTATCTATGGATCACGTGGGCGCCCCACGACCCACGACGAATACCGTCGAGCCGGATACAACAACTCCGGCCGGGCCGAACACAGCAGACAATGCTCCCTTGAGCTACATCGTGATATTGCTCAATACAGAGGCGCCGCACACCCGCTATGCTTCACTGACGAAGTAATGGATCATCAAATCCCTGAAGGGTTTAAACTCGTAAACATTGAATCCTACGATGGCACGACAGACCCCGCGGTTTGGATCGAAGATTATCTCCTTCACATCCATATGGCCCGCGGCGACGATCTCCACGCCATCAAATACCTCCTGCTCAAGCTTAAAGGACCAGCTCGGCATTGGCTTAACAGCCTGCCCGCAGAGTCAATTGGGTGTTGGGAGGACCTGGAAGTTGCACTCCTCGACAACTTCCAGGGCACCTATGTGCGGCCACCAGACGCCGATGACCTAAGCCACATAATCCAGCAGCCAGACGAATCGGCCTGACAATTCTGGACACGGTTCTTAACAGCAAAAATGTTGGTAGTCCGGACACTAAGGACCACAATGGCAGGTCGCGTTGAAACAAAAACAAACGCCGCGTTAACGGTGACGACAAAGAGGATACGGCAGTCAACGCCGGATTCCGAGGCTCTAAACCCGGTCAGCGGAAGAAGCCATTCAAAAGAACCACTCCGGGTCCGTCCAACTTGGACCGAATACTCGACCGCTCATGCCAGATACATGGCACCCCCGAAAAGCCAGCTAATCACACCAACAGAGATTGTTGGGTATTCAAGAAGGCAGGCAAGTTAATTGTCGAAAACAATGACAAGGGGCTGCACATCGACGATGAGGAAGAGACCCGACCGCCGAACAGTAGAGGACAGTAGGGTGTCCCCCCACAAGTGCGGATGGTAAACATGATATACGCAACCCATATACCCAAGAGGGAGCGGAAGCGTGCACTAAGGGACGTATATGCGATGGAGCCAGTCGCCCCTAAGTTCAATCCATGGTCCTCTTGCCCGATCACTTTCGATCGAAGAGACCATCCGACCAGTATCCGCCATGGCGGATTCGCCGCATTGGTTTTAGACCCAATCGTCGATGGATTTCACCTCACAAGAGTCCTGATGGATGGCGGCAGTAGCCTGAACCTGCCTTATCAGGATATAGTATGCAAGATGGGCATAGACCCCTCAAGGATTAAACCTACAAAGACGACCTTCAAAGGCGTCATACCAGGTGTTGAGGCCAATTGTACAGGGTCAGTCACACTGGAAGTGGTCTTCAGATCCCCGGATAATTTCCGGAGCGAGGAGTTAATCTTCGACATAGTCCCGTTCCGCAGCGGCTATCACGCTCTGCTCGGACGAACCGCGTTTGCAAAGTTCAACGCGGTGCCGCATTACGCATACCTCAAGCTAAAGATGCCAGGCCCTCGTGGAGTCATCACGGTCAACGGAAATACGGAACGCTCCCTCCGAACGGAGGAACACACAGCGGCTCTCGCGACAGAAGTACAGAGCAGCCTTTTAAGGCAATTTTCGAGTCCGGCCGTTAAACGGCCGGATATGGCCAAATGCGCCCGAAGCAACATCAACCAAGACCACCTGGCACGATCCGAGCACGTGTAGCAATGCGGCCCCAACCCCAGCCCTTTCATAATTGCAAGACCAACCCTCCGCGTACATCATTATGCTTTGGAGATACCATGGGCCTAGGGGGAGGGGCATGACCACAACAGACCCGGTGTGCGGCTCGACCACACCAGGAGCTCACAAGTGCGTCGCTCTTTTTTATTATTTTCCTTCTTTTATACACAGGACTCCGTTCACCAGAGGCCTTGTCCGGCGGTGAACCCGCCGAACTCACGATGCAACAGCCAGGGAGGGAAGAAGGCTACGATGAACACTCAGGTGGTCTCCATTACGAGCATTAAATTTGATTATATACACCAGTCCGCAGCCCACCCCTGGAGGGGGACATGTTTAATTAGTCCAATCCCTTGCTTACCGCACTATTTGTATCATTCCGCACTCATAGCAGAATTCCTTGAATAAATAATGCAGCATTTTTCGCCTGTTATTGCATTACTTTACACATATGTTCATTAATGACATCTTGCACCCGTATACTTTGGTACGGCCGAATACACCAGGGGCTTATGTTCCCCGCATTATGGTGTGATAAGTCCGAACACTTTCACAAGTGCGGCACCCCGAACTTATAGCATTATATGAATCGGCTCCGAATCATGTCTTGGGTCAATAGTTGGGTTTGCCCGGCTCCCACATTTTGGTACCTTACGTTCCGTTCTATCGGCTAAGGTGGCACTGGGAGAACCACTGCGATTGCGCCCCGGTTGAGCTGGGCGAGCGCCTCAGTGGAGAAAGCTAAAACTGACTGTCATGATAAAGCGAGAGACTGGTCGCTGTTCGAGAGGTCTTTTCGAGTCCTTAAAGACTTATGCCGCGTCAAGCGAAGAACCGGATAATGTCCGGCCAAGGCGTGGATAGCGCCCCGAACTCGGTCTTCCGAATAATAGGGGCTTCGCCAAAATTTAAAATTATAGAATTCTATGGCTAAGTGAGAGTGTTCAAGCATTATAAGTCCGGTTGCCTTGTTCGTTGTGTTGAGCGCCTCCCTAGATGGACAAAAGAATGGGAACAAGAGTGCTCAAGTTTATCCCGAACACCCCAGCACTAGTGGCTTGGGGACTGAAGCTGACGACTTGCCATCTCTCAAATTTTATAAACGGCCGCACAGAAGGTAATATTTTAAATCAAACAAGCGTTGCTTAGCGCATATGAACAAAGTTTTCAGCGCACTAGATAATACATAGCGAGTCTACTCAATAATTACATCTCTGGGGCACTCATCCGCAATCTTACGGGCACCCTTCAGGACAGTCTTATAGTACATCTCGGGCGTACGGTACTCCTTGCCTGCTGGCGGCGCGTCAGTGATAAGCTTCTCCGCATCCAGCTTGCCCCAGTGCAGCTTTGCGCGGGCAAGGGCCCGACGAGCACCTTCAATACAGGCGGAGCGCTTGACGACCTCCAACAAGGGGCACGCATCCACCAGCCGCCGCACGAGGCCGAAGTAGCTCCCAAGCATGGCCTCTCCATGCCACAGCCGGACTATGAGGCCCTTCATGGCCTGCTCGGCTACCTTATGGAGCTCGACCAGCTGCTTCAGCTGGTCGCTAGGGGGCACCGGATGGCCGGCCTCAGCGTACTGAGACCAGAAGACCTTCTCCGTTGAGCTCCCCTCCTCGCCACAGTAGAATGCGGCGGCATCGGATGCACTGCGAGGCAGATCTGCAAACGCCCCTGGAAAGCTCCGAATTCGGGTAAGTGTCAGGTAGTTTACATTAACATGCTTGCTTTGCATGAAAAATGCCTTACCCGCCACTATTTTGTTCACATCCTCAACCTCCTGAAGGGCCTTATGGGCCTCGGCCTTGGCGGCTTTGGCACTTTCGAGAGCCGAGGCAAGCTCGGACTCTCGAGTCTTTGAGTCACGCTTCAAACTCTCATGCTTTTCCATTAGAGCCTGGAGATCTTGCCGCACTTCCGCCACCCATGCCTCCTGTTTCTCTCGCTCTGCCCGTTCCGTTGCCGCATTGCGTTCGGCCGCGGACACAGCCTCCTTCAGGGTCATCACCTCGTTAGTGGCCCCTGCAGTACACATGTTATCCTTGTTATTTTTATTGCAACCTAAATCCTTTTCTATAAGGTAAACTTTCAAAGTGGTGTCACTCACCTTCTTTGTCCTCGAGCTGCTTCTTGGCACGGCCGAGCTCTTGCTCGGACCGCTCGAGATCCTGCTTCAATGCACCGACCTCCGCATTCAGTGCGGCACAGGTCGACAGCGCAGCCTGCAAACCCATATTGACATAATTTTTAGCATCCCTGCGTATATCTTCTTTAGATCCTCAGTCCGACTTTTCTTTTCGAACACCGAACCGAGCATCAGGGGCTACTGTCTATGCGGTATTACATTACATAATTTTAACTTCTTACCTCAAAGCCTGTTAGAAGGCTGCTGCAGGCTTCGGTCAGCCCGCTCTTGGCGAGCTGAACCTTCTGAATCACCGCACTCATGATAGTGCGGTGCTCTTCCTCGATGGAAGCGCCTTTGAGCGCCTCCAACAAGTTGTCCGGCGCCTCCGGTTGGACGGGGGCCGCCGGTGTCACGGTCTTACCCTTCTTGCGAAGGGGCCGCCTGCCGGACTCTGGAACCACTGCAGGTTCCGGCGTAGAGTCCGGCGCAAAGTCCGGGAGGCTGCCTTGCGGCACCTCCGGAGCCTCCTCCTGATGGGTCCCTTCCCGGGATCCCACCTCGGCGTCCTCAGCGACGCGAGGGGTGGAGGCAGTCGGAATGGAATCCAGATCCGATGCAGCCAACGACCCGCTCGACGAAGCAGGGAGATCATCGTCGGCCAGACTGCAGGCAGTATGCGGCATTAGAAGGACACTATGTGACACAAAAGAAATTGCAGATCATTCAGGAATCCAGATACTTACGATCTTGCCTGAGGCCTGGACCTTGAGGGCCACTCGTCATCGCCAACGTTGGTGTTGGCGGAGCTGTCCGGGGGAATAGTTCTTCCCCTCTTGGACCCTTTTGCCTCCCCTGTTGGGGAGGCCTTCCTCTTTCTTTCTCCCTCCTTTGGGAGAGAGTCTTCTTCCTCCTCCTCATCTTCGGGGGAGGAATCCGCCTCGGAGTCGTCGGACACCTGAAAACGGGAACTCTTTCGAGTACCCGTGGCCACCTTCTTGGCCTTCTTCTCCGGCACCACGTGCGGTGCCGGAACCAGCAGCCCCGCTAGACGGGCGTCTACTGGGTTTTCTGGCATGGGAGTCGGGCAGATGAGCTGCTCTGCCTTCTTCATCCAATCCTGTCAAAGGAAAGGGGAGATTGAAACCCTCTTAGAATCAAACTATTAACAACAAGTGTCCCGTAAAGGGGTAGAATCACTTACCTCGTCAGCTGGACGCTGCGAGTGAAATCCGCGATCCTCCGTCGCGGATGCGGGGGCTTCGGCACCCTTAAACAGCACCCTCCAGGCGCCTTCGTACGTCGTGTCGAAGAGCCCGCTCAATGCCTGGTGTTGTTCCGGATCGAACTCCCACAGATTGAATGCCCGTTCTTGGCATGGGAGAATCCGGCGGACGAGCATGACTTGGACCACGTTAACAAGCGTGAGCTTCTTGTTCACCAGCTTCTGGATATAGGCTTGGAGTCCCGTCAGCTCCTTCGAATTACCCCACAGCAAGCCCTTCTCTTTCCAGGAGGTGAGCTGCGTCGGGATACCAGATCTGAACTAGGGGGCCGCTGCCCACGTAGGGTCGCGCGGCTCGGTGATATAGAACCACCCCGATTGCCACCCCTTGACGGATTCCACGAAGGCCCCTTCGAACCAAAGGACGTTG
The DNA here is from genome assembly GCA_963921465.1 of Triticum timopheevii. Lineage (NCBI taxonomy): Eukaryota > Viridiplantae > Streptophyta > Magnoliopsida > Poales > Poaceae > Triticum > Triticum timopheevii. The sequence continues at coordinate 306,912,153 of OY997262.1, read as the reverse complement.
GGCATCTTGCCCAACATGGCGCCTCCGCACTCTGCTTGAGTGCCCTTCACTACCTTCGGCTTGACATTGAAGGTCTTGAGCCACAAGCCGAAGTGGGGCCGGATGCAGAGGAAGGCCTCACACACGACGATAAATGCCGAGATGTTGAGGATGAAGTTCGGCGCCAGATCGTGGAAATCCAGGCAAAGGGATGAATTGGAAAGCCCAGTCCGCGGAGGAAGTGGGGAAGGAAAACGATCCTGTCATGGGGCCTGGGGGTGGGGATGAGCTGCCCCTCGTCGGGCAGCCGGTGCGCGATGTCGCCGGAAAGGTATCTGGCGCTGCACAGCTTTGTGATGTGCTCCTCCTTAACGGTGGAGGCCAACCACTTGCCTCCCGCTCCAGACATGGTCGGAGAAGGTTGAGACAAGGTGCGCGAACTTGGGCGCTGGAGCTCGAGTGCGTGGAGATGGATAAGCAAAGGAGGAAGAAGGCGTAGGTGAAAAGGTGAATCCTTATCCCTTATATATAGGCGGGCAAAGACTATGCGTCCCCCACCGACCTGGTAAAACTCGCTTATCTCCCAAGCGCCACCATCAATGGCGCGGTTGGGTTACCCACGTCTGTATTGATGAGAATCCCGGAATAAGGGGAACACGATCTCTGCTTCGACAAGACGTGCCAAGGAAACCGCTTCGCTAAACGCGCTGAGGTGGTATAATAAAAAACGATTCGTGTAAAGGCTTGGTAGTGGTGTGACATCATGCCGCAAAATACGTCAGCAGATTGAACTTGTGTATATATTATTCTCTCTACGGTGGAACGTGGAATTTATTTTGCAGAGCCGGACACTATCCTGGTGTTCACAATCTTCTCTGGATTATTCAAAGGAGGAACCTGCCTTGCAATGCCGAACATTATGCGCTCCGGACTGATCGTCATTGAAGCCAGGTTCAGGGGCTACTGAGGGAGTCCTGGACTAGGGGGTGTCCGGACAGCCGGACTATCATCGTCCGCCGGACTCCAAGATTACAAAGATATAAGATTGAAGGCTCTGTCCCGTGTCCGGATGGGACTTTCCTTGGCGTGGAAGGCAAGCTTGGCGATACGGATATGTAGATCTCCTACCATTGTAACCGACTCTGTATAACCCTAGCCCTCTCCGGTGTCTATATAAACCGGAGGGTTTTAGTCCGTAGGACACAACATACATTACAACAATCATACCATAGGCTAGCTTCTAGGGTTTAGCCTCCTTGATCTCGTGGTAGATCCACTCTTGTACTACCCATATCATCAATATTAATCAAGCAGGACATAGGGTTTTACCTCCATCAAGAGGGCCCAAACCTGGGTAAAACATCGTGTCCCTTGTCTCCTGTTACCATCCGCCTAGACGCACAGTTCGGGACCCCCTACCCGAGATCTGCCGGTTTTGACACCGACAACAACCTTTAGAGGAATAATCCCTAGTCGGGAAGCACGCTGCACAGGAAAAATCACACTGGATCTGGTGTTCGGCTCGCCAGACAATTACACGTCCGAGGAGGTCACGTTCCAAGTGGCCCCGTTCGGAAGCGGATATCACGCTTTATTAGGGCGAGAGGCATTCACAATTTTTCAAGCTATACCCCATTACGGGTACATGAAGCTCAAAATGCCCGGGCCCAACGGAATCATCACTCTTTCGAGTGATCCGGACGTAGCACTCCGCGCTGAAAATAAGACAGCTGCACTAGCCCTCAAGGCACTATTCGAAGCCCTAGCGGCCGAGGGACTCACTGCGCTGCGCTCCACGGTGAACAGGGACGATGTGATACTTCATAAGAGATCCAAGTCCACCTCTTTTAAGCCAGCGGACGAAATAGTCAAATTCCAAGTCCATCCAATGGACCCTACAAAGACGGCCTCCATTGGGGCACAGTTAAACCCTGATGTAGACGCCGCACTACGAGAATTCCTACGAGAAAATTGGGACATTTTTGCCTGGCACCCTTCAGACATGCCAGGAATCCCACGCCGGCTGGCCGAGCACAGCCTAAATATCCTAAAAGGATTCAAGCCAGTCAAACAGGCTCTTCGGTGATTTTCCGAACCCAAGAGACAGGCAATGGGAGAGGAGCTAGCCAAACTATTGGAAGCCAGATTCATCAGAGATATAAAACATCCGGACTGGCTAGCAAACCTGGTGATGGTACCAAAGAAGGATAAATCCTGGCGCCTATGTGTCGACTTCAAGGACCTTAACAAGGCCTGCCCAAAGGACCCCTTCCCCCTCCCCTGCATCGATGAAATTATCGACGCTACCGCAGGACACGATTCATTGTGTTTCCTCGACGCATACTCCGGCTACCACCAAATTAAGATGGCAGAGACAGACCAAGCCGCAACGGCATTCATCACTCCATACGGCCCATTCTGCTTCAACACAATGCCCTTCGGGCTCAAAAACACCGGCGCAACATATCAGCGCATGATTCAGACATGTCTGGCAAACCAGATCGGCAAAATAGTGGAGGCATATGTAGATGATGTGGTCGTCAAATCCAAGCATGTCAAAACTCTAGTAGACGACTTGAGGCTCACATTCGACAATCTCCGAACAAGCGACATTAAGCTGAATCCGGAAAAATGCGTCTTCGGCGTACCAGCCGGAAAGCGCTTGGGCTTCATTGTATCAGATAGAGGAATTGAAGCAAACCCAGCCAAGATCCGAGCTCTGTCACAATTGGATATCCCAAAAGACCTCAAACAAATACAAAAATTGACTGGATGCGTGGCGGCTCTAAGCCGCTTTATCTCCCGCTTAGGAGAAAAGGCATTACCCCTTTGTCGCCTCCTGCGGCGCACCGAACACTTCGAGTGGATGGATGCCGCCACGGCCGGACTTGAAGAAATCAAAGACTTATTGGCAACAAATCTGGTCCTGGCCGCGCCCAACATGGGCGAACCAATGCTATTATACATCGCGGCAACCCATCAAGTTGTAAGCGCGGTGCTCATTGTCGAACGAGAAATGGATGGACACAAGTTCCCTCTCCAAAAACCAGTTTACTACGTGTCCACTGTCCTAACTCCATGCAAGTCACGGTACCCGCATTATCAAAAGATAGCATACGCGGTGTTCATGGCATCCCGGAAGCTGCGACACTACTTCCAAGAGTGTTCGATAACAGTAGCCTCCGAAGTACCTCTTAATGACATTATAAACAACCGCGACGCGACTGGCCGGATTGCAAAATGGGCCATCAAGCTCCTCCCATTCGACATAACCTACAAGCCACGACGAGCCATGAAGTCGCATGTTTTGGCCGACTTCGTCGCCGAATGGACTGAAGCCGAACTCCCTAAAGAGTACGGCGCATATTCCAATTGGATCATGCACTTCGACAGCTCCAAAATGTTGGCCGGCCTGGAGGCTGGCGTCGTCCTGACGTCCCCAACCGGAGACACAGTTCAATACGTATTCCAGATAATGTACACGGACTCCAACAACGCAGCCGAATACGAGGCCCTTCTACATGGTCTCCGGATGGCAGTCTCCATGGGCATTCAACGCCTGGAGGTCCGCGGGGATTCAAACCTCGCGATATCCCAAATAAATGGAGACTTTGATGCCAAGGATCCGAAAATGGCAGCTTATCGCAATGCCGTCCTAAAAATGTCAGCTCGGTTTGAGATGCTCGAATTTCACCATATAGCCCAGGAGAACAACCAGGCAGTAGACGTGTTGGCACGCATTGGCGCAAAGCGCAATGCTGTCCCTCCCAACATTTTCCTAGAAAGGCTTTTCAATCCATCCGTATTATGGGAGGGGGAGTCCGGAAATAACATCCTGGACCCAACCACACTACCCCACACCGAATATTCTGACATAGTTGGTGGTTCTGCCAACGAAATAACACCGTCAGCCCACACAATAATGGCAGTCATTGCCCCGTGGACGGAACCATTCGTAGCCTACTTAACTAGGCAGGAACTTCCCGAGGACCAAAACGAGGCCCGCTGCATAGTACGGCAGTATAAAGCCTATAAGGTCCATGAGGGAGAGATTTATAAGAAAAGCACAACCGGAGTCCTTCAAAGGTGTATCTCCAAAGAGGAAGGGCGAAATCTTCTGGCTGAAATTCATGCCGGACTCGGTGGGCACCACGCCGCAGCCCGGGCCCTTGTAGGCAAGGCCTTCCGTACAAGATTTTATTGGCCGATGGCCCAGGCAGATGCTCAGGACTTAGTCCAACGATGCGTCGGTTGCCAGCTCTTTGCCAATCAAAGCCACATGCCACCCACCGCCCTCAAAACTATACACATCACCTGGTTGTTCGCGGTTCGGGGGCTTGACATGGTTGGACCCCTTAAAGGAGGAACCCACAAGCAAAAATACCTATTGGTCATGGTGGAAAATTCACCAAATAGATAGAGGCCAAGCCAGTTAAGACGGCCGAATCCGGACCCGTGATAGACTTCATATCAGGGGTAGTACACTGTTACGGCGTCCCTGTCGGTGTAAAAACCGGCGGATCTCGGGTAGGGGGTCCCGAACTGTGCGTCTAGGCGGATGGTAACAAGAGACGAGGGACACGATGTTTTTACCCAGGTTCGGGCCCTCTCGATGGAGGTAAAACCCTACGTCCTGCTTGATTAATATTGATGATATGGGTAATACAAGAGTGGATCTACCACGAGATCAAGGAGGCTAAACCCTAGAAGCTAGCCTATGGTATGATTGTTGTAATGTATGTCGTCCTACAGACTAAAGCACTCCGGTTTATATAGACACCGGAGGAGGCTAGGGTTACACAGAGTCGGTTACAATGGTAGGAGATCTACATATCCGTATTGCCAAGCTTGCCTTCCACGCCAAGGAAAGTCCCATCCGGACACGGGACGGAGTCTTCAATCTTGTATCTTCGTAGTCTTGGAGTCCGGCGGATAATGATAGTCCGGCTGTCCGGACACCCCCTAGTCCAGGACTCCCTCAGTAGCCCCTGAACCAGGCTTCAATGACGATAAGTCCGGCGCGCATAATGTTCGGCATTGCAAGGCGGGTTCCTCCCTTGAATAATCCAGAGAAGATCATGAACACCAGGATAGTGTCCGGCTCTGCAAAATAAATTCCACATTCCACCGTAGAGAGAATAAAATGTACACTTAGTTCAATCTGCTGACGTATTATGCGGCGTGACATCACACCGCTACCAAGCCTTTGTTTGAATCGTTTTTTATTATACCACCTCAGCACGTTTAGCAAGGCGGTTTCCTTGGCACGTCCTGTCGAAGCAGAGATCGTGTTCCCCTTATTCCGGGATTCTCATCAATACGTGCGTGGGTAACCCAACCGCGCGATTGATGGTGGCGCTTGGGAGATAAGTGAGTTTTACCAGGCCGGTGGGGGACGCATAGTTTTGTCCGCCTATATATAAGGGATAAGGATTCACCTTCTCACCTACGCCTTGTTCCTCCTGTTCTTATCCATCTCCGCGAACTCAAGCTCCAATGCCCGAGCTCGCGCATCTCGCCTCGACCTTCTCCGAATATGTCCGGAGCGGGAGGCAAATGGTTGGCCTCCACCGCTAAGGAGGAAGACATCACCAAGTTGCGCAGTGCCGGATACCTTTCCGGCGATATCGCGCATCGGCTGCCCGACGAGGGGCAGCTCATCACTACCCCTGGGCCTCATGAGAGGGTCGTCTTCCTCCCCCACTTCCTCCGCGGACTGGGCTTTCCGCTCCATCCATTTGTCCGGGGGCTCATGTTTTACTACGGCCTGGATTTCCACGATCTGGCGCCGAACTTCATCCTCAACATCTCGGCGTTTATCATCATGTGCGAGGCCTTCCTCTGCATCCGGCCCCACTTCGGCCTGTGGCTCAAGACCTTCAACGTCAAGACGAAGGTTGTGAAGGGCACGCAAGCGGAATGCGGAGGCGCCATGTTGGGAAAATTGCCCAACGTACCTTGGCTCGAAGGGACCTTTGTGGACTCCGTCAAGGGGTGGCAATCGGGGTGGTTCTACATCACCGAGCCGCGCAAACCTACATGGGCGGCGGCCCCCGAGTTTAGATCTGGCATCCCCACGCAGCTCACCTCCTGGAAAGAGAAGGGCTTGCAGTGGGACAATCCGGTGGAGGTGACGGGACTCCGAGCATGCATCAAGAAGATGGTGAGCAATAGGCTCAGGCTCATCGACATGGTCCAAGTCATGCTCATCCGGCGGATCCTCCCATGCCAAGAATGGGCATTCTATTTGTGGGAGTTCAATCCGGAACAGCACCAGGCGCTAAGCGGGCTCTTCGATACAACATACGAAGGCACCTGGAGGGTGCTGTTCAAGGGCGCCGAAGCCCCCGCATCCGCGACGGAAGATCGCGGATTCAGCTCGCAGTATCCAACTGACGAGGTAAGTGATTCAACCCCATTACTGGACACTTATGATAATTAAATTGACTCTAGTGAGGTTTCATTCTGCCTCTTCCTTTGACAGGAATGGATGGAGAAGGCCAAGCTGCTTATCAGCCCGGCTCCCATGCCAGAGGATCCAGTGGACGCCCGCTTAGCAGGGCTGCTGGTTCCGGCACCGCACGTGGTGCCGGAGAAGAAGGCCAAGAAGGTGACCGCGGGGACTCGAAAGAGTTCCCGCAATCAGGCGTCTGACGACGATGAGGACTCCTCCCCTGAAGACGAGGAGGAGGAGTATTCCCTCCGGGAGGAGGGAGAGAAGAAGAGGAAGGCTTCCCCAATCGGGGAGGCCGAAGGGTCCAGGGGGGGAGAACTATCCCCCCGGACAGTTTCGCCAACACCAGCGTTGGCGAGGATGAGTGGCCTCCAAGGGCCAGGCGTCCGGCGAGATCGTAAGTATCCGGATCCTTTATATGCATATCTTTTACGTCACATAGTGTCGTTCTAACGCCGCATTCTGTTCGTAGTCGGGCCGATGACGATCTCCCCGACTCATCGAGCGGGTCGTTGGCCTCGTCGGATGTGAATTCACTTCCGACCGCCTCCACCCCATGCGCCAACGAGGACACCGAGGTGGGGTCCCAGAGAGGGACCCATCAGGAGGAGGCTCCAGAGGCGCCGTCAGGCGACCTCCCGGACTTTGCGTCGGACTCTACATCGGAACCCGCAATGGTTCCAGAGTCCGGCAAGCGGCCCCTTCGAAAGAAGGGCAAGACCGTGACACCGCCGGCCTCCGTCCAACCGGAGGCGCCGGATAACTTGCTGGAGGCCCTTAAAGGCGCTTCCATTGAGGAAGAACACCGCACTATCATGAGTGCGGTGATTCAAAAGGTTCAGCTCGCCAAAAGCGGGCTGACCGACGCCTGCAGCAGCCTTTTAACAGGCTTTGAGGTAAGAAGTTAAAATTATGTAATGTAATACCACATAGACAGTAGCCCCTGATGCTCAGTTCGGTGTTCGGAAAGAAAAGCCGGACTGAGGATCTAACAAGATATTCGTAGGGTTGCTAAGAATATGTCAATATGGGTTTGCAGGCTGCGCTGCTGGCCTCTGCCGCATTAATGGCGGAGGTTGATAAGTTAAAGCAGGATCTCGAGCGGTCCGAGCAAGAGCTCGACCATGCGAAGAAGCAGCTCGAGGAAAAAGAAGGTGAGTAACACCACTTTGAATAGGTACCTTATAGAAAAGGATTTCGGTTGCAATAAAATTAACAAGGATAATATGTGTATTGTAGGGGCCACTAATGAGGTGGCAGCCCTAAAGGATGCTGTGTCCGCGGCCGAACACAGTGCAGCCGCGGAACGGGCTGAGCGAGAAAAGCAAGAGGCACAGGTGGCGGAAGTTCGGCAAGAGCTCCAGGCTCTCATGAAAAAGCATGAGAGTTTGGAGCGTGACTCCAAGACTCGAGAGTCCGAGCTTGCCTCGGCTCTCGAAAGTGCCAAGTCCGCCAAGGACGAGGCTCGTAAGGCCCTTCAGAAGGTTGAGGGCATAAAGAAGATAGCGGCGGGTAAGGCGTTTTTCATGCAAAGCAGGCATGTTAATGTGAACTACCTGACACTTACCCACATTCGGAGCTCTCCAGGGGCGTTTGCAGATCTGCCATGTAGTGCGTCTGATGCCACCGCATTCTATCGTGGCGAGGAGGGGAGCTCGACGGAGAAGGTCTTCTGGTCTCAGTATGCTGAGGCCGGCCATCCGGTGCCCCCAAGCGACCAGCTGAAGCAGCTGGTCAAACTCCACAAGGTAGCTGAGGAGGCCATGAAGGGCCTCATAGTCCGGCTGTGGCCCGGACAGGCCATGCCTGGGAGCTACTTTGGCCTTGTGCGGCGGCTGGTGGATGCATGCCCCTGGGTGGAGGTCATCAAGCGCTTCGCCTGTATTGAAGGCGCTCGTCGGGCCCTTGCCCGCACAAAGGTGCACTAGGGCAAGTTGGATGCGGAGAAGCTTCTCACGGATCCACCACCACCGGGCAGGGAGTATCGTACGCCGGAGAAGTATTATAAAATTGTTCTGAAGGGAGCCTGCGATATTGCAGATGAGTGCTCTCGAAATGTAATCTTTGAGTGAACTGGCTATGTATTTATCCTGTGCGCTGAAAACTTCGTTTATATGCGCCATGAGCAACACTTGTTTAATTTAAAATATTACCTTCTGTGCGGCCGTTTATAAAATCTGAGAGATGGAAAGTCGTTGGCTTCAGCCTCCAAGCCGCGAGTGCTGGGGTATTTGGGATAAACATGAGCACTCTTGTTCCCATTGTTGGGTCCATCGAGGGAGGCGCTCAACACAACGAACAAGGCAACCGGACTTATAATGCTTGAACACTCTCACTTAGCCATAGAATTCTATAATTTTAAATTTCGGTGAAGCCCCTGGTATTCGGAAGGCCTAATCCGGGGCGCTATCCACGCCTTCATCAGACATTATCCGGAACTTCGCTCGAAGCGGCGTGAGTCTTTAAGGACCCAAAAAAACCTCTCGAACAGCGACCAGTCTCTCGCCTTATCACGCCAGTCAGTTTTAGCTTTCTCCACTGAGGCACTCGCCTGGCTCAACCGGGGCGCAATCGCAGTGGTTCTCCCAGTGCCACCTTAGCCGACGGAACGGAACGTAAGGCACCAAAACGTGGGAGCCGGGGAAACCCAACTATTGTCCCAAGACATGATTTGGAGCCGATTCATATAATGCTATAAGTTCGGGGTGCCGCACTTGTGAAAGTGTTTGGACTTATCACACCATAGAGTGGGGAACATAAGCCCCCGGTGTATGAGGCCATACCAAAATATACGGGTGCAAGATGCCACATAATGAGAATATATATATAAGAGGTAATGCAATTGCGATCAAAAAGTTGCTGCATTATTTATGAAAGAAAGTCTGCTAGTAGAGCGGACTGATACAAATAGCGCGGTAAGCAAGGGATTTGGACTAAGTAAACATGTCCCCCTCCAGCGATCAGCTGCGGACTTGGTGTATATAATTAAATTTAATGCTCGTAATTGAGACCACCTGAGTGTTCGTCGCGGCCTTCTTTAGTCCCTGACTGTTGCATCATGAGTTCGGTAGGTTCACCGTCGGACAGGGTTTCTGGTTAGCAGAGTCCTGTGTACAAAAAAGAAGAAAAATAATAATAAAAAGAGGGGCACATTGGCGAGCCCCCGGTGTGGTCGAACCGCACTCTGGGTCCGTTGCGATCGTGCCCCCTCCCCTGTGCCCATGGTATCTCCAAAGCGTAATGATGTACGCGGAGTGTTATTCGTGCGATCATACGCGGGCGAGGGTTGGGGCCGCATTGCTACGCGTGCTCTGATCGTGCCAGGTGGTCTTGGTTGGCATTGCTCCGGGCGCGCTTTGCTGTATCCGGCCGTTTAACGGCCGGACTCGAGAATTGCCTTAGAAGGCTGCTCTGTACTTCTGCCGCGAGAGCCACTGTATGTTCCTCCGTTCGGAGGGAGCGTTCCGTATTCCCATTGACCGTGACGACTCCACGAGGGCCTGGCATCTTGAGCTTTAGGTATGCATAGTGCGGCACCGCGTTGAATTTGGCAAACGCGGTTCGTCCGAGCAGAGCGTGATAGCCGCTACGAAACGGGACTATGTCGAAGATTAACTCTTCGCTCCGGAAATTATCCGGGGATCCGAAGACCACTTCCAGTGTGACTGAGCCTGTGCAGTTGGCTTCCACTCCTGGTATGACACCTTTAAAGGTTGTCTTTGTAGGTTTAATCCTTGATGGGTCTATGCCCATTTTGCGCACTTTATCCTGATAAAGCAGGTTCAGGTTGCTGCCGCCGTCCATCAGGACTCTCATGAGGTGGAACCCATCGATGATTGGGTCTAAAACCAATGCGGCGAATCCGCCATGGCGTATGCTGGTCGGATGGTCTCTTCGATCGAAAGTGATCGGACAAGAGGACCATGGGTTGAACTTTGGGGCGACTGGCTCCATCGCATAGACGTCCCTTAGTGCACGTTTCCTCTCCCTCTTGGGTATGTGGGTCGCGTATATCATATTCACCATTCGCACTTGTGGGGGAAAACCCTTCTGTCCTCTGTTGTTCGGCAGCCGGGTCTCTTCCTCGTCGTCGCTGTTTAGCCCCTTGTCATTGTTTTCGGCAATTAACTTGCCGGCCTGCTTGAACACCCAGCAATCTCTATTGGTGTGGTTAGCTGGCTTTTCAGAGGTGCCATGTATCTGGCATAAGCGGTCGAGTATTCGGTCTAGATTGGACGGACCCGGAGTGGTTCTTTTAAATGGCTTCTTCCCCTGACCGGGTTTAGAGCCTCGGAATCCGGCATTGACTGCCGTATCCTCCTTATCGTCGCCGTTAATGCGGCGCTTGTTTTTGTTTCGACGTGAGCTGCCGTTGTTGTCCTTAGTATCCGGACTGCCAGAATTTTTATGGAGATTGTTGCTGCGGGCTAGCCAGCTGTCCTCTCCCGCACAAAAGCGGGTCATTAACGATGTGAGGGCTACCATGGATTTCGGCTTTTCCTGCCCCAGGTGCCGGGCTAGCCATTCATCCCGGATGTTATGTTTGAAGGCTGCAAGGGCCTCTGCATCCGGACAGTCGACGATTTGATTTTTCTTCGTCAAGAACCGTGTCCAGAATTGTCTGGCCGATTCATCTGGCTGCTGAATGATGTGGCTTAGGTCATCGGCGTCTGGTGGTCGCACATATGTGCCTTGGAAGTTATCAAGGAATGCGCCCTCCAGGTCTTCCCAACACCCAATTGACTCCGCGGGCAGGCTGTTAAGCCAATGCCGAGCGGGTCCTTTAAGCTTGAGTGGGAGGTACTTGATGGCGTGGAGATCGTCGCCGCGGGCCATATGGATGTGGAGAAGATAGTCTTCGATCCAGACCGTGGGGTCTGTTGTGCCATTGTAAGATTCGATGTTTACGGGTTTAAACCCTTCGGGGATCTGATGATCCATTACTTCGTCAGTGAAGCATAACGGGTGTGCGGCGCCCCTGTATTGAGCGATATCGCGACGCAGCTCGAGAGAGCGCTGTCTGCTGTGTTCGGCCCGGCCGGGGTTATTGTATCCGGCACGACGGTATTCGTCGTGGGTCGTAGGGCGCCCACGTGATCCATAGATGGATCTGGATTGCCTTGCTTTGTCCTCCAATATGTCTCGCAAGTCCGGCGCGTTCCCTCTTGGCTTCGTACTTTAGGAGCGATGCCGGGGTATGGTCTTGACTGGGGGCCTGGATGCCTCTCTGTCACGACCACGGGGTGGTCGGTCAGCCATATCGTGCACTGGTGATGGAGCTACGTATGCTTCCTCCTCTAATCGGGGGAGCAGCTTGCGTCTTGGGTAACTTTGGGAGGGATGTTCGAGTTTATACTCTTCGGCCGCGAGGACCTCGGTCCATCGATCGGCTAGCAGGTCCTGATCAGCTTGAAGCTGTTGCTGCTTTTTCTTTAGGCTGTTTGCTGTGGCGATAAGCCTGCGCTTGAAACGGTATTGTTCGACGGGATCCTCGGGTACGACGAATTCGTCATCGTTGAGGCTTGCTTCGTCTTCGGAGGGAGGCATATAGTTATGATCCTCAACCTCTTCGTCTTCCGCTACCTCATGAGGTCTTGCTTCTGCACCCTCCTGCGCTGAGTCTTGCTGGAGGGGATTGTCTTTGGCACTCTCTGGAGTATTATTATCTCCTGTGCCGGAATCTCCGTTCTTGCTGTGGCAAGATTTCGAGCGGCGCCGCTGACGCCGACGTTTGGGCTGCTTCTTTAAAGAGTCTGCCTCCGCTATTTCTTCGCCATCCCCGTCTTTTGGGGTGTCCACCATGTATATGTCATATGACGAGGTGGTCTTCCAGTGCACTGTAGGCGCTGGTTCCTGTTCGTCTCCGGCATCGTCGTCCATGGCGTCGATGTCTTCGGAGTCGTAGTCGAGCATGTCGGTTAGATCGTCGACAGTGGCTACAAAGTGGGTGGTGGGTGGGCTCTGAATTTCTTCGTCGTCCGTACCCCAACCATCCTGGCCATAGTCCGGCCAGGACTCTCCTGATAACGAGAGATGCTTTTGTGAATTCAAGATATCGCCAAAAGGCGAGTATTGGAAGATGTCCGCGGCGGTGAATTCCATAACCGGCGCCCAATCCGGATCGATTGGTAGGGGCGCGGGAGGTTCGGAGTCCGGCGCCTCGGAATCACGAGTTTCGCAGGGGACAAGATTAGTGTTCGGCTCCATCGCCGTGGATGTTGGAGCCCCCAGGGCGGCGTCTATCCACCGGCCCTCGATCTGGGCGATTGGCTCCGGGCTAATGGCCGAAGCGGACCCGTGTGCGGCCACCAAGGCACTGTTCGGTGACAGAGCTAAATCATGCCCGTCGTCATAGTGTGGCGCGCTTGGCTGTGGCTTGAGTCCGTCGAGGATCAAGTCTCCGCGGACATCGGCCGTGAAGTTTAAGCTTCCAAATCTGACCTGACGGCCAGGGGCGTAGCTTTCGATCTGCTCCAGATGGCCAAGTGAATTGGCCCGCAGTGCGAAGCCGCCGAATACGAAGATCTGTCCGGGGAGAAAAGTCTCACCCTGGACAGCGTTGCTGGTTGGAGATGCCATCAAGCCTATCGGTGACGACACAGAGGAACTCTCAATGAAAGCACCAATGTCGATGTCAAAACCGGCGGATCTCGGGTAGGGGGTCCCGAACTGTGCGTCTAGGCGGATGGTAACACGAGATGACGGACACGATGTTTTTACCCAGGTTTGGGCCCTCTCGATGGAGGTAAAACCCTATGTCCTGCTTGATTAATATTGATTATATGGGTAATACAAGAGTGGATCTACCACGAGATCAACGAGGCTAAACCCTAGAAGCTAGCCTATGGTATGATTGTTGTAATGTATGTCGTCCTACGGACTAAAGCCCTCCAGTTTATATAGACATCGGAGGAGGCTAGGGTTACACAGAGTCGGTTACAATGGTAGGAGATCTACATATCTGTATTGCCAAGCTTGCCTTCCACGCCAAGGAAAGTCCCATCCGGACACGGGACGGAGTCTTCAATCTTGTATCTTCGTAGTCTTGGAGTCCGGCGGATAATGATAGTCCGGCTGTCCGGACACCCCCTAGTCCAGGACTCCCTCAGTCCCCCATAGCATTATCACTGATAACGGCACGAACTTCACGGCGGATGAGGTTAAACTCTGGTGCAAAAACATGGGCATCAAGCTCGACTACGCTTCAGTCTATCACCCTCAAACTAACGGTCAAGTCGAGTGAGCAAATGGTCTAATCATGAGCGGCAATAAACCCAGACTAGTGCGGTCCCTCAAGGAATCTAACAAGCACTGGGTAGAGGAGCTCGACTCCATACTCTGGGGGCTGCAGACCACGCCGAATCGCACTACCGGATTCATACCATTTTTTATGGTATACGGCGCAGAGGCAGTTTTGCCCTGCGACATAATTCATGACTCACCTCGAGTGCGCATGTACGAAGAAAGACAAGCCGAGTTGGATTGGCAGGACAGTTTGGACGCCTTAGAGGAGGAGCGCGACATGGCAAAAGCTCGTTCCGCATTCTATCAGCAGCAGGCTCGAAGATATCAAAGCAGAGAAGTACGGGCCAAAACTTACAATGTTCGCGAACTAGTTCTACGCCTTCCGGAAAAGAAAAAGGACAAACTCAAGCCCAAATGGGAAGGTCCCTTCATCATCTACCAAGTCCTGTCCGGCGGAGTGTACCGTCTGCGAAACACAGCGGATAACCGACTCGAGGAGAACCCATGGAACGCAGCCCGTCTCCGAAGATTCTACGCCTAGCGCCGGACTCTGAGTTTGTCTCCTTCCTCCGTCTACATTTTTACTTTAGCTGTCTTTTATTTCTCTCCTTCTCCCTCCCTTTTTCTTAAAGCCTTTGGAGGCTCGTCTGCGCATTGTTCGCACACACTTGACGCGCTACTCGCCCTCATTATACCTGGGGGCTTCTTTAATAGAAGCTTATTTATATGGGCTTTATGCCCAACACATGTGTCACACTTCCGCATGTACCTTTTATTCACCATTATATGCATCGATATGACTTAAGTTTTGGCCAAGCTGGGTTGCCTGGCTCCTGTGCTTACCCCTACGTTCCCGATTGTTCGGCTAGGTGGTAAAGGGAGCACCTCTGTGATTGTTACCGCCGTGTCAGCCAGACGTGTACCTCAGACTGGGTGAAGCCGAAAGCTAGCATTCTTAAGGGAATATTCGGTCGGTGAACTAAAAGACGATTTCTTACTTATTCATTTATCTGCCCCCAGATGTTTTTCTGCTTTTTTCGCAGTTCGGACATGCACTTTAGGGCATGCCTCCCAGGGAAAGGAACCCCTAACCGAACTATTCTCCCTGGAAGATGTTTCTTACTAACCATGTAATATAACATAACTAGTTGGGCACTTGTCTGATAAAGCACTCATGACCCCTACGCCTGGTCTCCACGCATGCCCTGGTTCTTACATAACCGCGAGGGTATTCGGACACACTCCGGACTGTCGGGTCCCGATGTGGAAGCGAAAAGGTCCGCTACGACAAACAATCTACAATCCGGCTAGAAGGCATTTTACAAGGCATTTTAAATTACATAGTCAAATTGACTGATTGTATTCCTCTTCAATACCATCTAATAGGCTGTATAGTTTACAGTCCCGCTGAGAATACTTTGCGGCCAACTCTACTTGGCCATACACTAAGCTCACAGGGATCTCCTTCCCATCGGGCCCCACAGGTCCGACCTCGGCCATGTCGTTTGGGTCAGCCTTCGTGTACCGCGTCTTCACCATGGCCCAGGCCTCCCTGGCGCCTTGACGGCAGGCCGATATCTTCCATAGCCAGAAGCGCCGCCGTGCTCCCTGAAGCTTATCTGCAAGCTCTCCAAGGCCTTCGGGTAGGGAGATGGATGGCCACAAGGCTTGGGCGACGCCTCTCATCACCTGCTGAACTCGTTCGTGCAGTTGTAGCAGCTCGGGAAGTAGGTCACCCATTGAACCAGGCATTTCCTCTGCAGGACGACCTGTGAGCACACCTATAGACATATTTCTGTTAATCGACTTCCTCGCCGAACTCTTCTTTTCATAAGTTCGCTCAAGTACTTACTATAAATGCCGCGACGAAGCCGCCGATTCTCCTTAACGGAGTCAGACAGCTGGGCACGAACATCTTTTAGTTCCTCGCCCAGCTGGGTGTTGGCATCTTGGAGGTTATTTTTCTCTTGCCGCACCCTTGTAAGCACATTCTCACCGGCTTTTAACCGGCGCGGGAGCTGTTGCTTGTCCGGATCCACCCCGGCGCCATCTGTAATGTTATTGTCAGACTTATACACACGCCGCACTTCGCAAACTACTTCTCTTTTAAAGCGTATATTACCAGAGGGGGTCTCTGTGGCTTCCCCTGTCACGGCTAGTGCGGCCTCAAGTTGGGCCTTGCACTCTTGAAGCTCCTGGGACAGTTTGGTATTCTTTTCTGTAAGATCCTGCATAACAAATGATCCTTAAATCAGTTATTCTAACTATCTTAAGTCTCGGGGGCTACTGGCATATATAACTGTCAAAATCCCTCACCCGTATGTCTTTCACGCACTTCTCCGTGGCTCTGGCTAGACCATCTTGAGCGGCACGGAGGTGCGCATCTCCCGAATTAAAGGCATTCAATGCCTCTTGGGAGAAACATGCGTCACGAAGAATTGTCCAGCGGCGCCTGTGATTCATGGCACTCTCCACCTTAGATTTGGTGGCAGACAATCTGTCGGCCTCCTCCGTTGGAGGAGCATCCGACGCGCGCCTTGTGTTTGCCTCCCCCTCCGAACCTGGCGTTGGAGCCTGGTTGGCGGAGGCTCGATTGGCAACCTCTCCGGACACAGTCCGGCGAGCGCTCTTTTTCCTGAAAATATCACGAACATTAGTATGCCTTCCAGGAATCTTTCCTTGAAACACGATGGCGCGCCATACCGTTGCAGCGACGTCTCGATCCGCACCACACTTCTTTTCTGCCTGCTGGGCCGAGCTGCCCCTTGTTGGCCAGCCGCCGCGGGCTCGGCTTCCCGCCTCAAAGGCACCTCCCGCGGAACACCATTGGTATGCGGTGATCATAAATAAGCACGGATTGGTCATGGTATCAGGACTTCGGTCACAGTTACCTGGGAAGCTGGAAATATTCCGGGGTAGTCGGCCGTAATGGCGACCAAAGCATTGTCGATGCTAAGTTGGTGGAACACCCCATCGATCAGCTCCACCTTTATGTCTGGATCCTCTTCGGAGGCCGGATCGAGGGACTGTTCCGGATCCTCGGGTTGTGGAGGTGGGCTGTGTATATCCTCTATAGCCCGGCGCAGTTCCTGTGTCGAAATCACAAAATGAGATACTTAACCATGGGGATGGGGATCGGATAGGTAAAAAGAAATGTCCGCTTACCCAGCTTCGAAGATTGTTCATAGAAAATCCGTTCAATGGAGTAACACGGAGAAAATCCTCCTTTTCCTCTTTGTACAGGCCGGACAAGATCTTCACCAGATCGGCGACCGATCCCGTCCCCTTACGGACATGGCGTGTGGCATCATCCTCCCCGTTGAAATCCCACATGGGGTGGCCCCTATACTGGAGCGGCTGCACCCCCTGCATCATGCATGTGGCCATGACTCCGATCATAGTCAGGCCAGAATGAGCTAATAACCTTATTCGGCTCATAGGGTAGACGACATCCATGTATTCTTCCCGCTGGGGGCTCCGCGGGCGCCAGCTTAGGCGTTTCTTCAAAGGATCATTACTGAACTCCTGGAGGCCAATCCGAACAGGATCCGGCAGCGGGACGTCTTCCATGTAAAACCATTCCGAAGGCCAGTCTTCGGACGCCTTCTTCGGGGTTCCGGATAGATATCCGGTCCCGGCGATGCGCCATAGTTCGGCTCCTCCCACTTGATATATTGACCCCTCATGAGAACGGGGTACAAGGCAAAACAATCTCTTCCACAGCGCGAAATGAGCCTCAATGCCCAGAAACAGCTCGCAAAGGGCCACGAAGCCCGAAATATGCAGAATGGAGGTAGGCGTAAGGTTGTGCAACTGGAGGCCATTGAACTCCAGGAGCCCCCGGAGAAACGGATGAATTGGAAATCCGAGCCCTCTTATCAGATAAGAGACGAAGCATACCCGCTCTTCTTTGGAGGGATCGGGGACGCTCTCCGCCTGCTTTCCGCCCTTATAGGTGGCGAGTGCGGCTCGAACCGGAACCATAAAGGCTGGGGGAAGAAATCCCTTGGTTTGGAGCATCACTAACTCGCTGTGCGGGACTGAGCATCTCTCCCAATCTCTAGGCTAAGGGCTGGGAGCACGAGAGGAGGAACCGCGTCGACTGTCCATGATGGAATGGATTTTTGTCAGGGGCGCTCCGATGAATGCTCGCGGAGGGAGGATGGTGTGATTCGGATCTAGATCCCCGTCTCTTTTATAGGCAGCTCATTTGCGCAGCTAGGGGGGTAAATGTAAAGATACCCTGGCTTTTCGCATTCGTTCGACACGTGGAAGATGGCCATTATTGGGTGTGGAAGCCAAGGAGAGCAGCATTTATAAGAAGCCGGACACTATTCGACAAGTATATGGAATTTGGAGAAGAACCCGCCTTACAATGCCGAAGACAATCAACGCGCCGGACTCGTCATCATTGAAGCCTGGTTCGGGGGCTACTAAGGGAGTCCCGGATTAGGGGGTGTCCAGATAGCCGACCTATCACCTTTGGCCGGACTCCTGGACTATGAAGATACAAGATTGAAGACTCCGTCCCGTGTCCGGATGGGACTTTCCTTGGCGTGGAAGGCAAGCATAGCAATACGGATATGTAGATCTCCTACCATTGTAACCGACTCTGTGTAACCCTAGCCCTGTCCGGTGTCTATAGAAACCGGAGGGTTTTAGTCCGTAGGACGAACAACAATCATACCATAGGCTAGCTTCTAGGGTTTAGCCTCTTTGATCTCGTGGTAGATCTACTCTTGTACTACCCATATCATCAATATTAATCAAGCAGGAGTAGGGTTTTACCTCCATCGAGAGGGCCCAAACCTGGGTAAAAACATCGTGTCCCTTGTCTCCTGTTTGCATTGCAATCTCAGTGGGACCGATCGCTCATCTTGGTTTGACCGAAATGTTATGAAGGGAAACAGAGAGATTACAATCCCATCTCGATGAGACCGAGATACCTATCGGTGAGACCGAAAAGACTAGGGTTTCTGGCAATGGCTATGTCAAATGAACTCGGTGGCGCCGGATAGATGGTTTCAGTGAGGCCGAGTTTGACTTTTGGTTTGGGACGTATGTGTATGTGCGAAAGTAGTTGAAGGTTTTTGGAGCATATCACTAAGCACTTTGAGCAAGAAATTCATTTAGCAACACCTCACCCCCTCTTGATAGTACTGGCTTTTCCTATAGACTCAATGTGATCTTGGATCACTAAAATAAGAAATGTATAGTCTTGTGCTTTGATCTTGAGCCAGTCCTTTTGTCCTTAGTATTTCGAGGGGTCCATGTTTCTCATCCCTGCCATGCCAATCATTGAGCTTTCCTGAAATATTTATCTTGAAATAGCATTAGCTCAATGAGCTATATGTTGTTAGGAATTACCAAAACCACCCAGGGATAGTTGCACTTTCAATCTCCCCCTTTTTGGTAATTCATGACAACATATAGATCAAAGCTTCGACAAATGATAATAATATTGAAAAACATCGTCGCTTTGAGAGGTATGTGATAAGCAAGAGCTCCCCGTAAATTTGTGCATTATTTGAAATTTGCTTTGGACTGCAAATGCACAATGTGTTAGGATCATGGGTTACTCTTTCATGTCACATACATCTTGGTGGAGCACTCAAAATGATAACAATTGAACACATGCACTCATCACCAAGCAAAGTGAATGATCATATAAGGATATAAGACATAATATCATCCAACAAGCATTAAGGGTAGCATATGATCAAACACATGATCATCC
Source organism: Triticum timopheevii (assembly GCA_963921465.1). NCBI lineage: Eukaryota > Viridiplantae > Streptophyta > Magnoliopsida > Poales > Poaceae > Triticum > Triticum timopheevii. The sequence continues at coordinate 306,892,738 of OY997262.1, read as the reverse complement.
AAGTATCTCACAAAAGACATAGTGTATGAAGCAAGAACACAAAAAAGAAGTTCAACCACCAAAAACAAGAGAGATCAAAAGCAATATTCTCTCTCGAAGCCTATGATCTATACATTTTCTCCCCCTTTGGCAACAAGTTACCAAAAGGTTCAAAAGATGCATAGTGCTAAACAACTCTCAGGCTTGGTCTTCATGAGGTGGTGTACAGATGACTCCAAGGACGAAAGTGTCTATTGATGTAGCTGGAGCTGGTGGAGTGGCTGCTAGAGCTGGTGGCACTGAAGCTGTGGTAGCTGGTGCAGATGTTGTAGCTCTAGTATCTAGTATAGGCACTGCAGCAGATCTCTGTCCTCTGTCCACTCTAGCAAAAGCATCTGTAGTAGACTGATGTCTACTACACAACCTTCTTCTTGAAGACGTTGTTGGGCCTGCAAGTGCACAGGTTTGTAGGACAGTAGCAAATTTCCCTCAAGTGGATGACCTAAGGTTTATCAATCCGTGGGAGGCGTAGGATGAAGATGGTCTCTCTCAAACAACTCTGCAACCAAATAACAAAGAGTCTCTTGTGTCCCCAACACACCCAATACAATGGTAGATTGTATAGGTGCACTAGTTCGGCGAAGAGATGGTGATACAAGTGCAATATGGATGGTAGATAAAGGTATTTGCAATCTGAAATAATAAAAACAGCAAGGTAACTAATGATAAAAGTGAGCGTAAACGGTATTGCAATGATAGGAAACAAGGCATAGGGTTCATACTTTCACTAGTGCAAGTTCTCTCAATAATAATAACATAGATAGATCATATAACAATCTATCAACATGCAACAAAGAGTCACTCCAAAGCCACTAATAGTGGAGAACAAACGTAGAGATTATGGTAGGGTACGAAACCACCTCAAAGTTCTTCTTTCAGATCGATCTATAAAAGGGTTCGTACTAGAATAACACCTTAAGACAAAATCAACCAAAACCCTAATGTCACCTAGATACTCCATTGTCACCTCAAGTACCTGTGGCCATGATTATACGATACGCATCACACAATCTCAGATTCATCCAACCAACACAAAAGTACTTCAAAGAGTGCCCCAAAGTTTCTACCGGAGAGTCAAGAAAACGTGTGCCAACCCCTATGTATAGGTTCATGGGAGGAACCCGCAAGTTGGTCACCAAAACATACATCAAGTGGCACGTGATATCCCATTGTCACCACAGATAAACACAGCAATACATACATCAAGTGTTATCAAATAAAGACTCAATCCGATAAGATAACTTCAAGAGGGAAACCAATTCATCACAAGAGAGTAGAGGGGGGAGAAACATCATAAGATCCAACTATAATAGCAAAGCTCGTGATACATCAAGATCGTGCTATAGAGAGAACATGAGACAGAGAGAGATCAAACACATAGCTACTAGTACATACCCTCAGCCCCGAGGGTGAACTACTCCCTCCTCGTCATGGATAGCGCCGGGATGATGAAGATGGCCACCGGTGATGGGTTCCCCCTCTGGAAGGGTGTTGGAACACACTCCCGAGAGGTTTTTGGTGGCTACAGAGGCTTGCGGCAGCGGAACTCCCGATCTATCTTGATTTTCGATGTTTTTAGGGTACGTAGGCTTATATAGACGAAAGAAGTCTGTCGGCAGGTGCTCGAGGGGCCCACGAGACAGGGAGGCATGCCCAGTAGGGGGGAGGGCGCCCTCCTATCTTGTGGCCTCCTCGAGGATCTTCTGACGTGAACTCCAAGTCTCCCGGATCATATTCTTCCAAAAAATCACGCTGCCAAAGGTTTCATTCCGTTTGGACTCCGTTTGATATTCCTTTTCCTCGAAATACTGAAACAAGCAATAAAACAACAATATGGGTTGGGCCTCCGGTTAATAGGTTAGTCCCAAAAATGATATAAATGTGTAAAATAAAGCCCATAAACACCCAAAAGGTGTAATATAATAGCATGGAACAATAAAAAATTATAGATACGTTGGAGACGTATCAAGCATCACCGAGCTTAATTCCTGCTCGTCCTCGAGAAGGTCGGTGATAAAAACAGAATTTTTGATGTGGAATGCTACCTAGCATAATTCTCAATGTAATTTTCTTTATTGGGGCATCAATGTTCAGATCCAAATGATACAAAATAAAAGTTCATATTAACATGAAAATGGTGAAACTTCAAGCATACTAATCAAAGTAATCATGTCTTCTCAAAATAACATGGCCAAAGAAAGTTATCACTACAAAATCATATAGTCTGGCTGTTGCTCTATCTTCATCACACAAAGTATTTAATCATGCACAACCCCGATGACAAGCCAAGCAATTGTTTCATACTTTAATAATGTCAAGCTTTTTCAACTTTCACGCAATACATGAGCGTGAGCCATGGACATAGCACTATATGTGGAATAGAATGGTGGTTGTGGAGAAGACAAAAAAGGAGAAGATAGTCTCACATCAACTAGGCGTATCAACAGTCTATGGAGATGCCCACTAATAGATATCAATGTGAGTGAGTAGGGATTGCCAGGCAACGGATGCACTTAGAGCTATAAATATATGAAAGCTCACCAAAAGAAACTAAGTGGGTGTGCATCCAACTTGCTTGCTCACGAAGACCTAGGGCACTTTGAGGAAGCCCATCAATGGAATATACAAGCCAAGTTCTATAATGAAAAATGCCCAGTAGTATATGAAGGTGACAACATATGAGGCTCTCTATCATGAAGATCATGGTGCTATTTTGAAGCACAAGTGTGGAAAAAGAGATAGTAGCATTGTCCCTTTCTTTTTCTCTCATTTTTTCTTTCTTTCTTTTTTTTTCTTTTTCTTTGGCCTTTCTTTTTTTCTATTTGGCCTTACTCTTTTTTTTCCTTTTTTTCCTTTTTTTCTTTTTCTTTTTGTAAAGTCTAAAGTCTCATCCCGACTTGTGGGGGAATCATAGTCTTCATCATCCTTTCCTCACTGGGACAATGCTCTAATAATGAAGATCATCACACTTTTATGGATTTACAACTCAAGAATTACAACTCAAAGCTAGAACAAGATGTGACTCTATATGAATGTCTCCGGCGGTGTACCGCGATATGCAATGAATCAAGAGCAACATGTATGAAAATTATGAAGGTGGCCTAGCCACAAATACGATGTCAACTACATGATCATGCAAAAAGCAATATGACAAAAGTAATGTGTGTCATATGAACGGAGCAGTGGGAAGTTGCATGGCAATATATCTCGGAATGGCTATGGAAATGCCATAATAGGTAGGTATGGTGGCTGTTTTGAGGAAGGTATATGGTGGGTGTATGGTACCGGCGAAAGTTGCACGGCACAAGAAAGGCTAGCAATGATAGAAGGGTGAAAGGGTGCTTATAATCCATGGACTCAACATTAGTCAAAAGAACTCATGTACTTGTTGCAAAAATCTAGAAGTCATGAAAACCAAAGTACTACGCACATGCTCCTAGGGGGATAGATTGGTAGGAAAAGACCATCGCTCGTCCCCGACCGCCACTCATAAGGAATACAATCAATAAATAAAATTGTGCTCCAACTTCATCACAAAGCGTTTCACCATACGTGCATGCTACGGGAATCACAAGCTTCAACACAAGCATTCTTTAAATTCATAATCACCCAAGTAGCATGACTTTAATATCACTACCTCCATATCTCAAAACAATTATCAAGTATCAAATTGATCATGGCATCCAATTCACTTTCTATGATAGTTTTTATTATAGCCAACTTGGATGCTCATCATTCTAGGACCAACTTTGTAACCATAGAAAATACCATGTTGTTCTAAAAGACACTCAAAATAATATAAGTGAAGCATGAGAGACAAGTAATTTCTACAAAATATAACCACTGTCGTGCTCTAAAAGATATATGTGATGCACTAGAGCAAAAGACAAACTACTCCGAAAGATATAAGTGAAGATTAATGAGTAGTCGAATAATTGTGCAACTATGTGAAGACTCTCTAACATTAAGGAATTTAAGATCTTGGTATTGTAGTCAAACAGCAAGCAAAACTAAATAAAATGACATTGCAAGGGTACCACAACTCATGTGAAGAAGCAAAAACTTAGGCTCAACCGATACTAACCGATAGTTGTTGAAGAAGAAAGGTGGGATGCCTACCGGGGCATCCCCAAGCTTAGATGCTTGAAAATTCTTGAAATATTATCTTGGGGTGCCTTGGGCATCCCCAAGCTTGAACTTTTGTGTCTCCTTAATTCCTCTCATATCATGGTTTCTCTTTTTATCAAAAGCTTCATCCACAACAAACTCAACAAGAACTCGTGAGATAGGTTAGTATAAACCAATGCAAAACCGTATCATTTTATACTGTAACAAATCACTTAAATTATCATTCAACATTGCATACTAAATGCCTCTGCATATTTAACACTCCTATACTCAAATAGAATCATTAAACAAGCGAACATAAGCAAACAATGCAAACATAACAGCAATCTACCAAAACAGTACAGTCTGTAAAGAATGCAAGATTCATCCTACTTCCCTAACTACAAAAATTATGAAATAAAATTACCACTGTAGAAGATTTATCAGATCTCAATATTCAAAAAGTTTCAACATTATACCATTCTCTGACTTTTCTAGGGAATTTTTGCAACAGCGGTAAACTTTCTGTTTTCAAACAGCAACATGTATAATAGCAAAATAAGCATGGCAAAGGCTATCCTTGACCTTTTTATTGAAAATAAAGATGAAAAACATTAATATAAATAACATCAAGAAAATACTAACAAAATAAAATGACGCTCCAAGAAAAACACATATCATGTGGCGAATAAAAATATAGCTCCAAGTAAAGTTACCGATGAATGAAGACGAAAGAGGGGATGCCATCCGGGGCATCCCCAAGCTTAGGCTCTTGGTTGTCCTTGAATATTACCTTGGGGTGCCTTGGTCATCCCCAAGATTAGGCTCTTTCCACTCCTTATTCCATAGTCCATTGAATCTTTACCCAAAACTTGAAAACTCCACAACACAAAACTCAACAGAAAACTCGTAAGCTCCGTTAGTATAAGAAAATAAAACTACCACTTAGGTACTGTAGTGAACTCATTCTAAATTCATATTGGGGTAATATCTACTGTACTCCAACTTATCTATGGTTCATACCACTTAATACTAGCCATAGATTCATTAAAACAAGCAAACAACACATAGAAAACAGAATCTGTCAAGAACAGAACAGTATGTAGTAATTTGTATCAACCGTATACTTCTGGAACTCCAAAAATCACACAAAATTAGGATGTCCTAAGAAATTTGTGTACCAATCCAGAGAAAAAAGAATCAGATCAAGAGCACGTTTCTGTGAATTAACAAAACTAATTTACTGTGTGCAAAAGTTTCTGAATTTCAGCAGGATCAACACAACTATCACCGTAAGCTATCCTAAAGGTCTTACTTGGCACTTTATTGAAAGAAAAGCTATAAAACATGATTAGTACAGTAGCATAATCATGTGGAAACACAAAAACAATAAGGATAAATGCTGGGTTGTCTCCCAACAAGCGCTTTTCTTTAATGCCTTTCTAGCTAGGCATGATGATGACAATGATGCTCACATAAAAGATAAGAATTGAAACATAACGGGAGCATCATGAAGCATATGACTACCACATTTAAGCCTAACCCACTTCCTATGCATAGGGATTTTGTGGGAAAACAACTTGTGGGAACAATAATCAACTAGCATAGGATGGCAAAACAAGCATAACTTCAAGATTTTAAGCACATAGAGAGGAAACTTGATATTATTGCAATTCCTACAAGCATATATTCCTCCCTCATAATAATGTTCAGTAGCATCATGAATTAATTCAACAATATAACCAACACCTAAAGCATTCTTTTCATGATCTACAAGCATAGAAAATTTACTACTCTCCACATAAGCAAAATTCTTCTCATGAATAGTAGTGGGAGCAAACTCAACAAAATTATCATGTGAGGCATAATCCAATTGAAAACTAAAATCATAGTGACAAGTTTCATGATTATCATTATTCTTTATAGCATACAAGTCATCACAATAATCATCATAGATAGCAACTTTGTTCTCATAATCAATTGGAACCTCTTCCGAAATAGTGGAATCATCACTAAGTAAAGTTGACACTCTTCCAAATCCATTTTCATGTTCATCACAATAAGATTCAACATCCCCAAAAATAGTGGGATCACTACTTCCTAAAGTTGACACTCTTCCAAACCCACTTTCATCAATATAATCATCATAAATAGGAGGCATGCTATAATCAAAATAAATATTCTCATCAAAACTTTGGGGACTAAACATATCATATTCATCAAACATAGCTTCCCCAAGCTTGTGGCTTTGCATATCATTAGCATCATGGATATTCAAGAAATTCATACTAACAACATTGCAATCATGCTCATCATTCAAAGATTTAGTACCAAGCATTTTAATGCATTCTTCTTCTAGCACTTGAGCACAATTTTCCTTTCCATCATACTCACGAAAGATATTAAAAAGACGAAGCGTATGAGACAAACTTAACTCCATTTTTTTGTAGTTTTTCTTTTATAAACTAAACTAGTGATAAAACAAGAAACAAAAGGATTTGATTGCAAGATCTAAAGATATACCTTCAAGCACTAACCTCCCCGGCAACGGCGCCGGAAAAGAGCTTGATGTCTACTACACAACCTTCTTCTTGTAGACGCTGTTGGGCCTGCAAGTGCACAGGTTTGTAGGACAGTAGCAAATTTCCCTCAAGTGGATGACCTAAGGTTTATCAATCCATGGGAGGCGTAGGATGAAGATGGTCTCTCTCAAACAACTCTGCAACCAAATAACAAAGAGTCTCTTGTGTCCCCAACACACCCAATACAATGGTAGATTGTATAGGTGCACTAGTTCGGCGAAGAGATGGTGATACAAGTGCAATATGGATGGTAGATAAAGGTATTTGCAATCTGAAATAATAAAAACAGCAAGGTAACTAATGATTAAAGTGAGCATAAATGGTATTGCAATGATAGGAAACAAGGCATAGGGTTCATACTTTCACTAGTGCAAGGTCTCTCAACAATAATAACATAGATAGATCATATAACAATCCCTCAACATGCAACAAAGAGTCACTCCAAAGCCACTAATAGCAGAGAACAAACGTATAGATTATGGTAGGGTACGAAACCACCTCAAAGTTATTCTTTCAGATCGATCTATAAAAGAGTTCGTACTAGAATAACACATTAGGACACAAATCAACCAAAACCCTAATGTCACCTAGATACTCCATTGTCACCTCAAGTATCCGTGGGCATGATTATACGATATGCATCACACAATCTCAGATTCATCCAACCAACACAAAAGTACTTCAAAGAGTGCCCCAAAGTTTCTACCGGAGAGTCAAGAAAACGTGTGCCAACCCCTATGCATAGGTTCATGGACGGAACCCGCAGGTTGGTCACCAAAACATACATCAAGTGGCACGTAATATCCAATTGTCACCACAGATAAACACGGCAAGACATACATCAAGTGTTCTCAAATAAAGACTCAATCCGATAAGATAACTTCAAGAGGGAAATTCAATTCATCACAAGAGAGTAGAGGGGGGAGAAACATCATAAGATCCAACTATAATAACAAAGTTCGCGATACATCAAGATCGTGCCATAGAGAGAACACGAGAGAGATAGATCAAACACATAGCTACTGGTACATACCCTCAGCCTTGAGGGTGAACTACTCCCTCCTCATCATGGATAGCGCCGGGATGATGAAGATGGCCACCGGTGATGGGGTCCCCCTCCGGCAGGGTGCCGGAACGGACTCCCGAGAGGTTTTTGGTGGCTACAGAGGCTTGCGGCGGTGGAACTCCCAATGTATCTTGATTTTTAATGTTTTTAGGGTACGTAGGCTTATATAGGCGAAAGAAGTCGGTCGAGAGGTGCTCGAGGGGCCCACAAGACAGGGGCACGCCCAGTGGGGGGGGGGGCGCCCTCCTATCTCGTTGCCTCCTCGAGGATCTTTTGACGTGAACTCCAAGTCTCTCGGATCATATTCTTCCAAAAAATCACGTTGCCGAAGGTTTCATTCCGTTTGGACTCCGTTTGATATTCCTTTTCCTCGAAATACTGAAACAGGCAATAAAATAGCAATATGGGCTGGGCCACCGGTTAATAGGTTAGTCCCAAAAATGATATAAATGTGTAAAATAAAGCCCATAAACATCCAAAAGGGGTAATATAATAGCATGGAACAATCAAAAATTATAGATACGTTGGAGACGTATCATAGACTTGCCCTTCTTCTCCTCCACATCCTCCTCAAGTTGCTCAACTGCAGTTTGGATCTCAGTGACCTTGACATCAAGAGCATAGAACTTCTGCTCAATGATGCTCTCCAAACTCTCCTGGTTTTGAGTCAGGGTGGCCAAGCCCTTCTCAATCCTCAAGGTGGAGGCAATCAAATAGTCAAGCTGATCCTTCTTGCTCTTCAGGAATATGTGAGATGCCTCTTCAGCAGTTGGCATCTTTGCAGCTTTCTCTACCCTTGCCTTCTCTCTCTTCTCATGTGCTTGAGCTGATGATGGTTCATTCTCATTCATAACAACAGTGTTATCTTCAAATTCAGGGTAGATGGGCAGGTGCTCCTTATCCAATAAATATTTGCCTGTGCCCATCTTGAAGTTAATGAGCTCCTGAATTTGTGGGGCATACCCACAAGATCTCTTCTGATCAGCTGCTGTTCTTTTGATTGTCTCCACAACCAGACTCATGACTTTAAACTATTGTGGCACATCAAACAAATGGAGCAAATTGATAGCATGTCCTCTGATCATCTTGTGATCACCTGACTTGGGGAGAAATGTGTGCCTTAGGATCCAGTTGATGGTAGCCAGACCACACAACAAGAAATGGACAGATCCAAATTTATGAGTCTCTATAGCATCGTCTGGGATCTCTTTGTACATGTGTGCCATAGTGTTATGGTCTTTCTTCTTCTCAGCATAAACATCAAAGTCATCTTCAGTCTCTTTTGGAGCATTGATCAACTGAGACCATTCTTCTACAGAGGATTGGTACCTAGTACCTTCTGACATCCAGATAATCTTCCCATCTGGGTAGAAGTGGGCAGTGGAGTAAAACTGCATGATCAACTCATCATTCCACTTGGTGAGCTTCTGGGCAACAAATGCATCAACTCCAGATGCTTTGAAGCTGTCATATACTCCTGGATAGTGATCTTCATTCTCCTTGATGTACTTCCAGTTGACCCATCTCATGTCACATACAATAGGCTTCTTGTCAAGCAAAACTGTCTCATAAAAGTCTTGATGTTCCTTGGTGTGAAACCTGTAGTCAACATCTGTTCTCCTCATGACAGCATATCGATCAGACTGTCTCCATAATCTCAGTCCTGAGTCTTTCCTGATATTCATGTTCTCTACAACAGGATGTGCATCATTGTGGTCAGGGATCTTGGGTTTCAGCTTTCTCAAAACTGGTGAATCATCTTCTTCTGTAGCTTCAGGAACTGGGGCCTTGTTCTTCTCCTCAGCAGGTATACTTCTGGTGTTCCTCTTGGGTTTAGGCTTTGGAGCTAGAGCAGCAGCCTTGGGAGTAGCTTTGGGCTTAGATGGAGCAGCCCCTGATCTGATTGCATCTCCCATAAGCTTCCGAGCTTTGGGTGCTGGAGCAGCATCCTCCTCCTCTTCATCTTCCTCATCAGAATCTCTCCTCATGGAGGGCTTGCCAAGGACTTTGGCAGTAGTTGTTCTTACTCTCTTCTTCTTCTTGTCTTCACCAGTAGCATCTTCTTCAGACTCAACGGTGAACTTCATAGTTTCACCTGTGGCAACCTTCCTAGGTTTGGATGTAGGCACTCTCCTGGCAGGTGCCTTCCTGTTCATGCCTGGCTTGGTGGTAGCAGCACTGCCATACTCCTTCTTCATCACTTTCTTCTTTGAGGTGGCCTCGTCTTCAACAGCCACATAGTCCTCATCTTCAGAATCTGAGATTTTCTTCTTCCTTGTCCTGGTAGCTGCCTTTCGCAAGTTGCTGGGTGTGCTCCTGCTACCCTCATCATAGCTGCTTGAGGGACTAGTGTCCTCACTCAACTGAGCTTGCTCTTCGGACTTGTTCTGGCTATCACTTTGATCAGACATTTCTGCAAACTCACTGACAGCAGACCCTGTGAATAGATATATATGAGGTAGAGTGGATGAGCATCACAAAGTACAGTGGTTTTGCAAAACAATTGAGTCAAAAACTTAGTTTTAGTTTTCCACAGAAAGTATTTTGGAGCTACCAATTTGTAAACTCGGTGATAACGAAGCAGCTTTTGGAACCTAAACTAGTGAACTCGGTCAGACCGAGTCAGAGTTCGGTGGAACCGAGACTGCTAGGGTTTCACAAAGAATCAAATTTGGTCATCGATTTGCAATTCTCGGTCAGACCGAAAATCACATGTGCAATGGCCTAAGCCAAATCGATGAGACCGATTTCAACAACTCGGTCGGTCCGAGATGAATTCGACGGAAACCTAACCATAAATTTTCAAATCAAATCTAATCTACAGGAAGTTTTGGCTGGACAGGATGATCTCATACGAGGCAAGAATCATGGCAAAGCAATGTCCTAAGAATCAAAGAAAAAGAATAGCACAAAGTGTCAAGTTCATACCCTAATTCGGCGGTGAACTTGCTACGGCAGCAACGGCAGGGCAGACTGTCATTAACGGAGGCGGAGACCAGCGGCTGGAGCTCGCTGGCAGTGAGAGGACGATCCGGAGACCTGATGAGGCGGAGCAGGTTACGCGTGGGCGAAGTGTTTCGAAATTTTTTCCAAAATTTGACCCGTGAGTATATATAACCTGACCCTGTCGGTATGACCAAGTGGAACAACTCGGTGGCACCGAGATGCAAAACTGCGAGCAGTTACTGCAACTCGGTGTGACCGAAAGTTTCTAATCGGTTGCACCAAGGTTGAAAACCTAGATCAACTTACCGATCTTGGTATGACCAAAAAGGGTGAATCGGTCAGACCGAAATGCACAAAGAGGTTTTGGAAGTTTAAGTCTATGACGAATCGAGGAGTCCGAGTGCTCCTCACACAGAGTGGTTCGAATCTAACTTGATCAAACTTTGTGGTGTAGCATGAATAGAGTTTGAGACAAGAAAAGCATAGATAGCTAGAGAAGGTTCTTAGGCATTCTAGTCCATCCACTTGGCAAAAGGAAAGAAACCAAACAATCAAAACAACAAGTGGATGTCCTTGAATGAGTAAAATATGCAACCAACATGCTCACCCAATAAAATGGCAAATGAAATATGTGGCAAAGCATGCAGAAACAATTCTAGGATTTATCAAGCAATTGGCGATGACTAGGTCATCTATATACGAGTATATTGACTTAGGAGTCAAATGAGAACATTTGATCATAGGTCATACTCATCGTTTAAGCACAAGTGGGGTTACCACTTTTACATAAAACATTGTTGTGTTCACACCATTAGAGTTGTCTTAGATCAATTGTTAGAGTAAAGCTCCCACTAGATGTGAGATCCCCCCTAAGAGGGATGAACTAACCTTGGGTTTTGTCGATGATGACTTCATGTAGGTGTTGAAGATGTGGATGCTTAATGTTGATGTTGATCATTCGAAGCAATCCATTGGAGTGAGTTTCACTTTCAATACCTACATGGGTTAGTCCCACAAGGAACAATCAAGGATATCCATAGACATAGAGTGATGCACACACAAGATGATGTCCATGAAAGCATTAGGTTACCTTGTCCCTTGTCTTACTAGACTCCTTGAACTAGTGCAAGATGTGGACGTTGATTGCACTTGTTCTTGCCAAAATGATATGAGTGAAGAATGTTGGCGAAGTCACCCTCAAGAACTCTCTAGTTCTTCTTCTTTGGGATCCACATCATCTTGATGGGAATACTTGGAGTTGTAGTTGTAATTGATGAAGTAGAACTTGATGTAGTCTTAGGAACCCACTTGACCAAGGCCTTAGGAGCTTCTTCAAATGCATTAATCTCCTCTTGAAGCTTGTCCTTGCCTTTTTGCTTGTGGTCTTGTGGTGGAAGATCATTTCGAGCTTGTGTTCCTTTGAAAGAAGTAGGATCATTCTTCTCTTGTTGAGGAACAAACTTCGTCTTGGGGTATTGATCTTCTTCCCACTCAACTCCATTGGCATTGAACTTTCGTTCAAAACCAACACCTTGATTCTTTTGGTGCCTTCCTTGCTTCCGTACAATTTCCTCGAATTGCTTACTTCCGGCAAGGCTCTTGTAAACACCTTTCTCTATGATTCTCTTCAATAAGCTATTTTCTTGCTCAAGTGTAACTTGGCTAAGAGAATCATTAGTGGAATCAAGAGAACTACTAGAAGCAACAACATTGGATTTAGCATGATTATTGTTACTACTAGAAGAAGAATATTTCTTGTTCTTGTTACTATACTTGACTTGTGGCATGTAAGTAGATAAGAGTAAACGCTTGGCAGTGTAAGAAGAACTTTTCTTGCGAAGATCATCATTGATTGCCTTTAAAAACTCATGCTCTTGCTCAAGGTTGAGCTTTTCAAAGCATAACTTCTCATGAGTCTTTAAAAGTTCTCGATGATCTTCCAAGATAGTTTCATGATCTATCATTGTCATTCGTTTTATCTTGATTAGCATGATTAATTGACATTTCATCATAGTATTCATCACTAGAGTTGTCAACAAGTAAATCATCATCACCTGACAAGTCATCTTGATCACTATTGAAATCAACATACTCGGGGTGTGATACCTGTGGGCCTTTAGCCATGAAGCACCTTCCAATTCCTTCATTTGGTGAGTCAAATATGTCGTAGGAGTTAGTTGACACAAGTGCTAGACCGGCGACACCTTCATCTTGAGTATATTCGGAGTCGGAGTGATAGCTTCTCTCGGAGTGATTGTCGGAGTCGGAGCCGGATACCCATTCACCAACATGAGCTTGATGTCTTCGTTTTGTGTAGCTCTTTGATGATTTGTCCTTCCTTTCCGAATCCTTGCTTCTCTAGGACATTCTTTGTTCATAACGATCATCTCTACTCCTTTCTCTTGATGGTGATTCTTCTCTTCTACTCCTTTTTGGAGAATCTTCTCTTCTTTTGTAGGGAGCCATACACTCATTGGAATAGTGTTCGGGTCTTCACAATTGTAGCAATTACGCTCACGACTAGAATATCTTTTGTCATTGTAGGACCTTGACATGGAACTTCTTTCCTTGCTTCTACTCTTGTAGAACTTGTTGAAGTTCTTCACCATTAGGCTCAATTCTTCATTGAAGTTTTGTTTCTCACTTGATGACGTGGGAGCTTCACATGAGGCTTTGTAAGCACCACTTGACTTGTTGTGGAGCTCTTCCTTATCCTTGAGTGACATCTCATGAGCAACAATTCTTCCAGTGACTTCTGTTGGCTTGAGATCTTTGTAATTGGGCATCATTTGGATGAATGTGCACACGGGATCTTATTATCCATCCAAGGCTCTTAGGATCTTCTTGGTGATGAATATGTCGGTCATCTCTTCACTTCCTAAGCCGGCAATCTCATTTCTGATGAGAGCAAGCCTAGAGTACATTTCTGTGACGCCTTCACCATCCTTCATTTTGAACTTGTCAAGTTGACTTTGAAGCACATCCAATTTGTATTCCTTGATGGAGTCGGTACCTTCGTGCATGTCAATCAAAGTATCCCAAATTTCCTTTGGGTTCTCAAGACGGCTGATTTTGTTGAATTCGTTGGGGCACAATCCGTTGAAGAGAATATCAGAAGCTTGAGCATTGTCTTGCAGCATCTTCAACTCTTCTAGGGTAGCTTCACGGTTCGGTTCTCTCCCATCAAAGAATTCACCTTGCAAGACAATACACACAATAGCCCAAACGGCGGGGTTATGTCCAAGAATATGCATTTTCATCTTATGCTTCCAACTAGCAAAATTTGTACCATCAAAGTAAGGACCTCTACGGTGGTAATTTTCCTCGCTAGACGCCATACTCTCCTACGTTGTGAAACCAAGGCTATGACCACCAAAAGCTATGGAAATCAAACCAAATGGAGACCATAGCTCTGATACCACTTGTAGGATCGAAAGTATGTCTAGAGGGGGGGGGGTGATTAGACTACTTGACCAAATAAAAATCTAGACTTTTCCCAATTTTAGTTCTTGGAAGATTTTAGCAAACTTAGCACGAGTCAAGCAATCAACCTACACATGCAATTCTAAGAGTATAGCAGCGAAATGTAAAACAATTGCATATGAAGGTAAAGGGAGGAGTTTGAGAAGGCAAACGCAATGTTGACACGGAGATTTTTTATCCGTGGTTCTGATAGGTGGTGCTATCGTACATCCACGTTGATGGAGACGTCAACCCACTAAGGGTAACGGTTGTGCGAGTCCACGGAGGGCTCCACACACGAAGGGTCCACGAAGAAGCAACCTTGTCTATCCCACCATGGCCGTCGCCCATGAAGGACTTGCCTCACTAGGGTAGATCTTCATGAAGTAGGCGATCTCCTTTCCCTTACAAACTCCTTGGTTCAACTCCACAATCTTGTTGGAGGCTCCCAAGTGACACCTAGCCAATCTAGGAGACACCACTCTCCAAGAAGTAACAAATGGTGTGTTGATGATGAACTCCTTGCTCCTCTGCTTCAAGTGATAGTCTCCCCAACACTCAACTCTCTCTCACAGGATTTGGATTTGGTGGAGAGAAGATTTGAGTGGAAAGCAACTTGGGGAAGGCTAGAGATCAAGATTTATGTGGTAGGAATGGAATATCTTGACCTCAACACAAGTGTAGGTGGTTCTCTCTCAAAAAATGTATGTTGGAAGTGTAGGCATGTTCTGATGGCTCTCTCCACGAATGAAGAGTGGGTGGAGGGGTATATATTGCCTCCACACAAAACCTAACCGTTACACACAAATTACCAAACTCGATGGGACCGAATCGTGAAACTCGGTCAGACCGATTTAGTAAATAATGTGACCGTTAGGAATTTCGGTGGGACCAACATGTCAACTCGGTGGGACCGATATGGTTAGGGTTAGGGCATAACGTAATCTTGGTGAGACCGATTACACAAACTCGGTGAGACCGATTTTGGTAATAGACACACAGAGAGTTGGTCAGGCAAACTCGGTGGGACCGATTCGCTCATCTCGGTTGGACCGAAACGTTACGAAAGGGAAACAGAGTGTTTGCATTGCAATCTCGGTGGGAACGATCGCTCATCTCGGTTTGACCGAAACGTTTCGAAGGGAAACAGAGAGATTACAATCCCATCCCGGTGAGACCGAGATCCCTATCTGTGAGACCGAAAAGACTAGGGTTTCTGGCAATGGCTATGTCAACTGAACTCGGTGGCGCCGGATAGATGGTTTCGGTGAGGCCTTGTTTGACTTTTGGTTTGGGACGTATGTGGATGTGAGAAAGTAGTTGAGGGTTTTTGGAGCATATCACTAAGCACTTTGAGCAAGAAACTCATGAAGCAACACCTCACCCCCTCTTGATAGTATTGGCTTTTTCTATAGACTCAATGTGATCTTGGATCACTAAAATGAAAAATGTAGAGTCTTGTGCTATGATCTTGAGCCAATCCTTTTGTCCTTAGCATTTTGAGGGGTCCACGTTTCTCATCCATGCCATGCCAATCATTGAGCTTTCCTGAAATATTTATCTTGAAATAGCATTAGCTCAATGAGCTATATGTTGTTAGGAATTACCAAAACCACCCAGGGATAGTTGCACTTTCACGCGCGTGTCGAGCATGCAAACCGGGTGCGGACACGGAATCTATCTTCGAGACCTTGAATGCCACGTGGATCCTGCTATCTAAAGGAGCAATTTGGGTCAGTTGACTCTTGTGAGCCGTTTGATGCAACATGGATGGCTAGAAGGGCTTCTTCAACCTCCGAAATTGATATACAGTTCATCTTCTCAGCCCGCCACACGCCTAACCGCCTTCCGCCACCGCGCCGCCCACCCCTGAACCGCCTGCCACCGCCATGCTCCCCCCACCCTCGCCATCTGTTTAACCCTGGGCACGATCCATTTTTTTCGGCAACTGCATTCCACACCCAACACTCATAAGATAGATCATGGGCACCCTTCCACCCTAATATAGATACTGGGGTAGCTTCTCTGCCATCTTCTTCCTTCACTCCATCGAACTTCTTTCACAAATCGACTGACCCAAATTACACTACTAGTACGAACGTAGTAAGTACAGTAGGAACACGAAGATACGAGCAGTAGTACCAACTGCAAGAAGAACAGTAGTAAGACATAGTACTAGTACTATTGTATGTCCTAAAGAGTTCAAATAACGAGAAAGAACATAAACATAGTTCTGCTGGGGCCTCAGCACAACACACCCTTGAAAATAAACTCAGCATGATCGACGGCACTGCCACCTACTCGGAGTCCGAGTCCACGTCCTCGACTTCGTCCTCGTCCCTCTTCCTCTTCCTCCTCGCTGATGCTTCTTTGCTTGAACAAAACACTGGGCTCTGCTTCTTCATCCAACCCTTGTAGATATTTGAACAAAGGTAGGAATCCATTGCAACGTACAGGATGTGATTTTCATCTAATGTCTTCGACTCCCATGCATGATGAAACTCGTGGTGAGGTTTCTTCAGTTTAGCGTACGAAGGATCAATCATGGCTACTGCCAGGGTCAGCATTGAAGGCTGAGAGGAGGACACCAGGATTGCCTTCTGGAGATCGAAGGGCCGGCCTACAATGAGGCCTATCCGACCCAGGACATCCCTATCATTCCTAAAGTCTACAGTAACGAATTTCACTCTTTCGTCCTGGAGGAAGTTCTTAAAATCCTGACACTCAACTTCGGCATAGCATATGTGGTAGAGCAAGCACATGTTATGTACACAAACTTGGATCTCGACGGGCTTCTTCCTCTCTGCCTCCTTTAGAATCGTTCAAGTACTATGGTGTACTCAACATCTAGCCCAGCGACCCACTCATCCGTTGAACTGTTGAACATGCGTAGGAAGCGAGCAAGGCATGCTTTCACCATCGCGGATCCACGTGTGTAGATGATGATGAACTCATCACCGGTGATGGATCTAACCTGGTACTCAGTGGCGACCATGCAGATTTGGGAGGCCATGGATTTTGGAGGAGGTTTAGGAGAAGTTGAATTGGTGTAATGTGAAAGAACGGGGCGACTGGGAGCAAACTGTTGTAAGGTACTGTACTAGTAGAAGACGGGGACGAGTAGGGCGTGCGAACGACGTGGGGTTGCTAGCTTGCCCGGTGCATAAATGGCTGCAAGCCCCCGAAGAGTTCTCGAGAACTATGCGGGACCCACTAGATGTCATGTCTACTAGACCCATATCGTAGGCCTGATGGTATAGCTTCTGCCTATTCGCACGCCATGCCGGCGCGTGGATGTAACTTGACTTAATTCTGTCAACCGTCGCACCTCCCATGACCTTCGCCTCCCTCACGCGGCCGCGCCCTTTAAGACTTCGACTGGCTATAAATGAGCAAATTTTTTTGCCTACTCTGCATGCATGATGCTCCCTCTAGTCCTTTTTACTTCCGTGAACCGTTTGCAAAGTGTTTGACCAAATTTATACTAAAAATATCAATATCTACAATACTGATTATAATGAGTATAAGAACTACGTTCCATAATGAGTATAAAAATATTGATTTGACATTGTGAATGTTGATACATTTTTCTATATGTTTGGTCAAAGTAGTGGTACATTGACTTCAGACAAAACTTAAATGCACAATGCAGGCTAGTTCCTCCGTCCAGGTGCGTGCCATGTCCTATCTTGTCATCACAACAAGGTTAGCTATTAGAGTACTACTACCTCCCTTCTAGTTTAAAGGGCTTGATTCAAAAATTTCGCCTACTCTTAGAAAGATAGAGGCGGTGGAATAGTTTTTGTAGTCTGCAAAAGTACTCAACTAGTGTTGTCGTTCTTCACAAAAAAATGTGTTTACCAATGCATGCATGAACACTAGTTACTCTAACCCCCCTCTCTTCTTTAATTCTTTGCCACATCAACATGTTTGCTATTCCCATGTGCATGATACCAGCTAAGATACCACCATTATGGCCAGCCTTAATCATCACATGCAATAATTTAGTGCACCTTGAAATATGAACATGTGTGGGGCTGTATGTTTTTAATGACTTCAGACTATACCTAGCCCGGCATGCAAGGTGACTTATTATGCACCATTCCCCATATCTGCAGGAAGCCCGTTTGTCTCCAAATCTTTTCCTCTCCATGTGTGGAAACAATATGCCTGCCAGACTCTCCTTCTCCCTCCGGCGGTCCCACCACTCCACACAATGTGGAAAAAAATCTGCATGCATGACTCTCCTCCCCCACGCTCGTCCAATCCATTGTGACCAGCAATATTTCCACCCCTTCCCTCCCCCGTAATTTACACCAACAAATATGCCCACGTAGCTGGAACGGGCTCCCTAATACGTCTCCAATGTATCTATAATTTTTGATTGTCCCATGCTATTATATTATCTGTTTTGGATGTTTAATGGGCTTTGTTATACACTTTTATATTCTTTTTGCGACTAACATATTAACCGGAGGCCCGGCCGAAATTGCTTTTTTTTGCCTATTTCAGTGTTCCTCAGAAAAGGAATATCAAACGGAGTCCAAACGGAATGAAACCTTCGGGGGAATCGCTTTTGGAACAAACGCAATCCAGGAGACTTGGAGACGTCAGGGAAGCAACAAGGTGGCCACGAGGGTCCAGGGCGCGCCCTACCCCCTGGGCACGCCCCAAACCTCATGGGCCCCTCGTGGCTCACCTGACCGACTTGTTTCACCTATATATACTCATATACCCTGAAAACATCGGAGAGAACAATAGATCAGGAGTTCCACCGCTGCAAGCCTCTGTAGCCACCGAAAACATCTCGGGAGCCCGTTCCGGCACCCTGCCGGAGGGGGAACCCATCGCTGGTGGCCATCTTCATCATCCCGGCGCTCTCCATGACAAGGAGGGAGCAGTTCACCCTCGGGGCTAAGGGTATGTACTAGTAGCTATGTGTTTGATCTCTCTCTCTCTCTCTCTCTCTCTCTCTCTCTCTCTCTTGTGTTCTTGATTTAGCATGATCTTGATCTATCACGAACTTTGCTATTATAGTTGGATCTTATGATGTTTCTCCCCCTCTACTCTCTTGTAATGGATTGAGTTTTCCCTTTGAAGTTATCTTACCGGTGTGATAGCCTGGTTTTTGCCCCCTCTTCTTTGCCTGATTTTCAGTTGTTTTGAATTTCAGTTTGGAGTTTTTGAATCCTTTCATTTGGACTTAACCACTTGGGTACCCCTTGACTTTCACCCAAGTGCTTCATCTCCCACTCAAACCATCACTCCATCTCTGGTTCATCTCAAAATATCATTTGGAATATTTTTTTTAATGAAAAACATTCATTTGCCCCTCCTAAACCCTAGATAGCTCAATGTGCTCCAAAGCAACCCCAATTTTTCTTGCCCATAAAATCCTGAGAAAAATCCCAATTATTCTTTGAACCCTAGGGCACCTTTCTGAGCAAAAATATTTCATCACTTTTTGGAATATTTTGGTTACAGAAAATATTTTCTTTTCTGGACAGAAATGGTAGTTTCTACAGCAACTACTATTTTACTCGCTCCATTGTAGCTGGTTTTTCTTGTGCATATTCACCTTAGTAAAAGTTAGCTAGCCTCCAAAGCTCAGCCCTCAACTCCTAGTGGTTTGACCACAGTAAACTCTCAAAATTACTGTCTAGAAGCTTACTTGGAGTGTAAAACCATTTCTACTGCATATGAACCCAAACCCGAGCGTGGTAACACTCAAAACTACCACGAATTACACGCTAGACATGAAGTTTGGGCTTAGGTCGGCCTGAGGTCATAGTTCACACAATGACCGTGTTCTTCCAGGCGTGCTGGCATGCAAAGCACGCGCTCTGAGTGCCGCCGTGTGCTCTTTTACGCGCGTGCTCGCTGCCCCGCCTGCCTGAGCGTGCAAAACTGTGCCACCATCATTGTCCCGACTCACTTAACTCTGCCCTGGCACTCGCTGACACCGGAGCTCGCCGCAGCGGGCACGGGAACAGTCCGGCCAACGCCATAGTGCACGGTGCACTGTGCTCTTCGTCTTCCTCTCGCCCCTGTGCTCTTCCCCGTCTGCCAACAGTCGTCGCGTGAGCTATGTCTTCTTCCCCCTCTCTCACTGACACCGTTCGTCGCCGGGCGCCGCGGCCAGGTGTCCAACGACGGAGCCCGAACTCCCCTCGCCGCTCGCCTATAAATACGGCCACCCCCAGCCTCCTCGAGCACCCTCACCCACTCCCACACACTCCACTAGCGCGTCGAAAGACGTTGCCCGGCCGGGCAGGCCGCGGGCTGCCATCCCTGAGCTCGAGCTCGTCGGCGATCCCCTCGGGTCTTCTCCGCAGCTCTAGCCCCTCCCAGGCCAAGGCAACTAAGGGAGTCTTGGACTAGGGGGTGTCCGGATAGCCGAACTATCACCGTCGGCCGGACTCCAAGACTATGAAGATACAAGATTGAAGACTTCGTCCCATGTCCGGATGGGACTTTCCTTGGCGTGGAAGGCAAGCTTGGCGATACGAATATGTAGATCTCCTACCATTGTAACCGACTCTGTGTAACCCTAGCCCTCTCCGGTGTCTATATAAACCCGAGGGTTTTTAGTCCGTAGGACAAAAAACAATCATACCATGGGCTAGCTTCTAGGGTTTAGCCTCCTTGATCTCGTGGTAGATCTACTGTTGTACTACCCATATTATCAATATTAATCAAGCAGGAGTAGGGTTTTACCTCCACCGAGAGGGCCCGAACCTGGGTAAAAACATCGTGTCCCTTGTCTCCTGTTACCATCCGCCTAGACGCACAGTTCGGGACCCCCTACCCGAGATCCGCCGGTTTTGACACCGACAGCAACCCTTGCAGGGCCTCCGCCACTCTCCGGTGGTGCCGTTCCGCCCGGTTGGAGCCCCTGGAGTCGCCCCTAGTCGCCGTCGTCTTCGTCTCCTGCGACCGCTGCTCTCTGCCTCCGCTGGAGAGGCTATTTCCGGTGCCGTCCGACCACCCCTAGCAACTCTACGGGTACGGGCAAGTGCACCTCCGTCTCCTCTCTCGATCCATCCCTCTCGTTTTGGCCAAGGAGCCCTCACCGCCGGCATGCGCTCCGGCGAAGCCTCGCCGGTCACTGTTTCCCTCTCCCCCTCCACCTCACCTAACTAGCGGGGCCCGCTAGCCAGCCACTCTTTACGCGCGTGAAGCGGTACGAGTGGTGGCGCCCGAGGGCTTTACGCCTTTGACGTCACCCCCAGTCTGTTTATTTTTATTTCAAAATTCATTTAAATCCAGGGAACTTCAAACGGCCAAAACTTTTTAACCATAAGTCCAAATGAATTGATTCTTTTTGCATTGTGTTATTCGTCCAAAAATCTAGCAGCTCACCAAAGATGGGATTTTCCCCTGCTGTCTAGATTTTCTGGTGAATTTCCGAAGGTTTCTTGATGATTTCTTCTTGTGTTTTTAAATATTTTCAGAAGGTCAGGCTTATCTTGAGGATCACCAGGAGGATTGTGAACCTCATCTGCACTAAGGCAAGCCACAACAACATTTTCATAGTGCGACTACAATATTTGTGATTTTCTACTTGAACAAATGATTATCCAAGCATTTAAATTATTAATATGTTAATTATATTTTGTTAGATGCTTGTTAAAGTGAATATGCTTGATTTACAGAAAGTTTGAAGTGAACTTAGTTAGTAAACTAGCAAGGATTATGTTTTTGGGTGATGAAAGAATAATATGGCTATGGATATGAATAATTAGTGGAATTATTTTCTTGCACGAGTAAAAATGATAAATTTGTTAGAAAAGATTCTGGTTGAAGTGAGGCTTGATCTTAACCAGAGAAGTATCATGAGTTGTTGATGCTCAGTGTGAGCATAGTTGACTCAGTCATTTCTGTTGATATGTGATGCATATGTTGGTGATGCATGTCATGACATTAGGACGCCGGTTATTTTCACATTAAGTTGAACCTGATAATAACTCAACTTGAATATGTTGTTGACTGGGTCATGGTGCCGCTTAATCGAGTCTTTGCCAGTGCAACCACATTTGCCGGTATGGGACGGCCTTTATTCGTTTCATTGTCATGCCTCTGGTCGGTGCCTCCAACTAGGGAAGGTTATGGGTGCGCTGTACCTTGGCCCGGTAAGCAGGCATAACCCTGTGTGCCCATTGTTGAGTTTTTGGTACCGGGTCCCTGTGTGGGATCGTTTGGCCATGACGGTGGTCATTGTGTCTTTGGTAGACATGGGGCCACGCAGGACTAGCCTGATGGGGAGTGAGTCAGAGTGGTCGAGAGCGTCATGGCAATGGAGGGGTTTTGTCGGGACGCCGTTGGTCCACCCGAATGGGAGTGCAAGGCCATGGATTCCGTGGTGTGGGTCCAGTGTGTTACCTCTGCAGAGTGCATTAATCTATCTATAGCCGAGTCCACGGTTAAGGACACGCTCGAAAGTAGGTCACACCATAGGCCAACATTTAATGAATTTTGCACACTAAGTATGAATTTTGCATTGTGTTGGTGGCGGGAAGGCCATCATGTTGATTTGGACCAGATGTTGGTCGTGGTTGTGATCGCCGTAAGGATCACGGTTTGAGGCCAAGTATTGGTCGTGGTTGTGATCGCCATACGGATCACGAGCCAAATATTGGTCGTGGTTGTGATCGTCATAAGGATCATGGTTTGAGGCCAATTATTGGTCATGGTTGTGATCGCCGGAAGGATTATGAGATGTCTCTGGGTTGGCACGTTTGTGATCCAGGAACAATCACATTTGGTAAGCCAGTCCGAGGGACAATTATCACAAGAGCATGGTCACAGCATGTTGGATATATTGTTGCATTGTTATAAATTGGTTAATTGTCATGATATTGTTTGTCATTATGTTTATGATTGTTGTGAGCTTGCAAGTACATTGAATGTACTGATTTGGCGTGTCATGCCAGATTTCAGGAAAGTCCCGTTGGAAAGGAGTGCTGTCCAAGTCTAGATCGTGTCCACTTCGGTGTCCCTATGCTATGGAGTTCTGCTACGACGTTGTTCCGCTGCCGCATAGTTGTCATGATCGAGGCCCCGTTATGTTCACTAAATAATGTACATATTGTTCAGCTGCACCGTGTGTGCCGCTTGGCCTCGCCAGCAGTTGTAATATAAACTCTGATCCGCTAGCATCAATAAAGCAATTGTTTTCTGTACCAAGTTGTTGTGTGTTGCCAGAAGACAAGGTCTCTAGGTTGGCAATGCATGATAAACCGGTTGCTCTAAGCCGGGGTGCCACAATGCTTGGTATCAGAGACACACTGACTGTAGCCCATGCTAGACTACGACGTGTTAACCGGACACTAGATATGAGTGGTAGTTGAGTGTCGGTAGCATTTGTAGCTGGTTGTTGCATTGCATACACATGCTTTATTTTTATGCTAACCTGCTAATGGCTGTGAGTGTAGATGGCTCCGGTGCCGTATCCGTGCCAGTTGCAGCTGATGCTGTACACGTCGCCGCATCTCCTTAGGAACGTGTGGCGTCGGCTGTACCCCCTCGATGACGACCCAGCCTATCGTGTGTACCGGGAGCGTCTAGCTGACTCAATGTATGAGTATCACGCAGTGGTTACTCTGCGCACCAGTTCCGATTCCAGCACTTACACTCATACCTCTCGGAGCGGTTATGCTTCTACCGCTTCTCAGGTTGTCTGCATTCGAGGTACTTGTTGAGCTTCACTACAAAGAGGTCCAGATGCAGAACCACCCAGGTTTCTACTACTATCCTTCTCTGCACGATAATGGTCGTGTCCGTTTCCCTATCATTGATCCGAAGTCTGATAGTGTTGCTAGCCATCTTTCTCGTTATATCACTGCTAGCTATCTTATGATCTATGAGCTGGCTTGAGAGCTGACTCGTGCACGTACTGCTTTAGCCTCTACTTGATCAGTCACTACTCCAGCTTCTGTGGGATTTACTCCCTTTCCCACCAGTTCAAGTTCCCCTGTTTCACCGATTACTCCTCCGAGTAGCTCGGGCACCTCGACCGTGAGTCGACTTAGTGCTCCTGCTGAGTGGGTTTCACTTCGCGCCACTCTCGTAGCCCCGATGCTTCACCCTCCACCTGCCCCGGAGGGAGAGCCCTCGAGGCAGCGTCGTCGTGTCACTTTTAACCCGGAGGTCTCAGTTAACCATGTCAGTTCAGGATCCGAGTTCACTTCAGGAGAGGACCCTGCAACACCAGCAGAGTAGTAGAGCTTCTGAGTATTTGCAGTCGTCAGGATGGTGTACGGATGTAGTTGTACGAGTCATGATGTTTCATTTCATGTATGAGAGTAGTTGAACCTGGCATGTTGTTATCTTTCATGTATGAGTCTATGTATAATTATGTTGGAACTCCATTTTACTCGCCGTATTTTCTTCGTCATTTCAGTTTTTTCTCGGGCTTCTGTTGCTGGCTTTTCCCCAATTGATTTTTTACGCTTCTCATCTGAGTTGTGTTGCCTTGGGAAAAATCATAATAGGATGACGCGGGGAGGCAGCAGTAGCAACGTTCGCGAGGTTCTCCTGTTCGTCGTTCCGCACGACAGGCAGGACAATCACCCGAGCCGTACGTTCCACCACCGCCTCCATCGCCAAATCCTCCCTCCACCGAGCAAATTATGCGTATGTTTGAGGTAAGATGGAATAATAATCTGATTGAAATATTAAGAAGTGTTCAAGCTGTGGTTGGACAGAATGGAAATCAGCCCGCTCGTCACTCCAAGCTGTCAAAATTTCAAAGGACCAAGCCTCCCAGTTTTAGCCAGGCCATTGGTCCCTTGGATGCAGATGATTGGTTGAGAACTATGAAGAAGAAGCTTGAGATTGCTCGTATTGAGGAAGGAGATAAGGTTCCATTTGCAACTCATTATCTTGAAGGCGCTGCTACCATATGGTGGGAGAATGAAAAAGCCATGTGGTCTGCTGTTGAAGAAGTCACCTGGTCAAGATTCAAGGAACGATTCCGAAAATATCACATCCCTACGGGAATTATGAAGACTAAGCAGTGTGAATTTCTCACGCTCCTCCAAGGAAATCAGTCTGTGGGTGAATATTTGCAAAAATTCAATCACCTATCACGTTACTCCCTATATGAAGTGGCCACTGAAGAAAGAAAGATTGACAGATTTCTTGGTGGGTTAAACCCGCAACACCGGTGTACTCTCAGTATGTTCGATTTCCCAGACTTCCAAACCCTGGTCAACAAGGCTATCATTGCTGAAAGGGAGCACAAGCTTGTATCAGATAATAGGCCCGCTAACAACGATCACAAGCGCAAGTTTGAGCCAAGGAAGGAGGTACAACCAGTGCAGAAGGCTCGTACCTGGCAACAGACACAGGTGGAATAAAAGCCCAATTTGCAACCGAATGTTAACAAGACCACCACTCAAGTCAAGAACGTCGTAACCAACCCAGTGCAAGAGGAGCGTCTGCACATCAATTCTTGTTTCAGTTGTGGGCAAACCGGACATTATGCCAAACAGTGTCCCAAGAACAACAAGTCGAATGCTATATTCAGGCCACAAGTCCATTTTATGTAGGCATGCCCGAACTAGCAAAACATCACGGGATACATTCATCACCTCTCCGCCGATGAAGCACAAGAGAACCCCGAAGTCATCATTGGTATGTATTCTGTTAATAACATACCTACAGTGATTTTATTTGACTATGGGGCTTCCCACTCTTTTATTTTTCGGAGTTTTGTTGCCCAAAACAAATTTCCTTGTTTGCTTTTGGGCAAGAATATGCTGGTACAAACCCCGGGATCCCTAATCAGAAGCAATCTAGTGTGTCGTAATCTGGATGTCAATGTCAACGTAGTCTATTTTCCAACTTCCTTGATACTTATTGAGTCTGATAAGTTGGATGTTATCTTGGGTATGAATTGGCTGACTCAGTATCAAGTATGCATAAATTGTGTGACCCGAGAAGTCACTTTGACCAGCCAAGAAGGGCAGACTACAAAATTCTGTGCTCGCAGAAGCATACCCATGAAAGAAATGGTCTTCACCACAGTGGCTGAGTTGGAATTAATTCATGTGGTCAGTGAGTTTCCTGATGTATTTCCAGAAGAACTGCCTGGCATGCCACCTAATCGAGAGCTTGAGTTTGCAATAAATCTTGTGCCCGGGACCACACAAATACACAAGAATTATTACAGAATGCCTTCATCAGAATTAGTGGAGAGAAACATCTTGATGAAATGCTCTAGAAAGGATATATCCGTCCCAGCTCTTCACCATGGGGATCACATGCTATCTTCGTGGACAAAAAGGATGGTAGCCTCCACATGTGTGTGGATTATCGTCAGCTGAATGACGTCACAATCAAAAAAAAATATCCACTGCCAAGAATTGATGACCTGTTTGATCAGCTCAGTGGGTCCAAGGTATTCTCCAAGATTGATTTACGGACTGGATACCATCAGCTCAAGATTAAAAAGGAGGATATTCCTAAGACCACATTCACCACTCGATACGGTCTTTATGAATATACATTTATGTCTTTTGGTCTCACCAACGCCCCTGCCTTCTTCATGCATATGATGAACAAAGTATTCATGGACTTCCTCCATAGGTTCATGGTAGTCTTCATCGATGATACTTATTTACTCAAGAAGTGAAGAAGAGCATAAAGAACACCTCCGAGCAGTGTTACAACGACTCCGTGAACATCAGTTATACGCCAAATTTAGTAAATGTGAGTTTTGGCTCAAGCAAGTTGAATTTCTTAGACATGTGCTATCCGCCGAAGGTATAGCCATGGACCCGAGCAAAGTAAAGGATGTACTCGACTGGTTGCCACCCACAACCATATCTCAGATCCGGAGTTTTCTTGGATTAGCTGGATATTACCGTCATTTCATGGAAGGGTTCTCCAAGATTGCTAAACCCATGATAGAGCTGCTCAACAAGGATAAGAAGTTTGAATGGACTGTGGACTGTGAGAAAAGTTTCAATGAGTTAAAGAAACGGCTGACAACTGCACCGGTATTGACTCTTCTAGATATCTACCGCAGTTTTGATGTGTATTGAGACACTTCCAGGCAAGGACTTGGATGCATACTTATGCAAGATGGCAAAGTAGTAGCCTATGCCTCACGACAGCTATGACCCCACGAAGGAAATTATCCTACTCATGATTTGGAGTTGGCCACAATGGTTCATGCTTTAAAAATTTGGAGACACTATCTCATCGGGAAGAGGTGCCAAATTTTTACAGATCACAAAATTCTCAAGTATATATTTACTCAACTAGATTTAAATCTCCGTCAATGAAGATGGCTTGAGTTAGTCAAGGATGACCTTGGAATAAATTACCACCCGGGTAAGGCCAACGTGGTTGCTGATGCGCTCAGTCGAAAGCCCGTCAGCCTAAATGTCATATTGGAATCCTTGCCTCCTAAATTCCAAGAAGAGATTGCTCAGCTCAACCTGGTCATAGTTGATGCTGGCCTTGCTAATATTTTGGAAGTTACCCCCACACTTGAGGAAGAGATCCGCAAGGCCCAGCCAGATGACACCCATCTGCAGAAACGTGCCAAGCATATTGTAGCAAGTCAGGCTTCCGATTTCTCGAAGGATCAGTTCAGTACCCTCTGATTCCGGGGAAGGATTTGTGTGCCCAATTAAGTGGATTTAAAGCATAAGATCCTATCAGAAGCACACGAATCCTCGTATTCAATTCACCCTGGAGGTACAAAAATGTATGAAGACCTTCGAGAAATATTCTGGTGGGATGGAATGAAGAAAGACATTGCCTATTTCGTGGCCTGTTGCGACATATGCAACAAAGTGAAGGCAGAGCATCAGAAGCCAGCCGGACTTCTCCAACCGCTGCCAGTGTCACAATGGAAACGAGATGATGTCTGTATGGATTTCATCACATGACTACCAAAGATTCGACGGGGCAATGATGGAATCTGGGTCATAGTGGATACATTAACCAAGGTAGCTCACTTTATCCCGATTAGAACCACATATTGAGCATATGAACTTGCACAACTATATGTATCCAGAATAGTCAGTCTGCATGGAGTCTCCCAAACCATCACTTCTGACCGAGGTTCACTTTTTACCTCCGCTTTTTGGTCCCGTCTCCATCAACCGTTGGGGACAACATTGAAATACAGTACCACTTAACATCCTCAGACTAATGGACAGACAGAGCGGGTAAACCAAATACTCGAAGATATGCTGCGAGCCTGTGCTTTGGCACAAGGACCGAAATGGGAAGACTATTTGCCTTATGACAAGTTCTCTTATAACAATAGCTTCCAGACCAGTTTAAAGATGTCACCGTATGAGGCTTTGTATGTCCATAAGTGCGGCACTCCTTTAAATTGGTCTCAAACTGAAGATAGCCGTATTTTCGGAACGGATCTCACGCTGGAAGCAGACAGATTGCAGTTGGCCAAATCTAGACAGAATAGTTATTATGATGCAAAGCACCAACAGTTCAGTTTTGAACCCGGAGAACATGTATACCTTTAAGTCACACCTATGAAAGGAGTCAAGAGATTTCAGACTGGTGGAAAGTTGGCACCCATATTTATTGTTCCATTTCCCGTTATGTCACGAGTGGGTACTGTTGCATATCAGTTGGAACTACCCCCTGAATTGTCGGGCATGTACAACGTGTTTCATGTTTCACAGTTACGGCGGTGCATATCACCGCCGGAGAAAAAGACTGATATGATAGAAATAGAGCTGGCAAAGGACTTAACATACGAAGGGAGGCCGGTTAGAATATTCGATCAGATGGAAAGAGTCACTCGTAGTAATGCAAGGAAGTTTTACAAAGTCCAATGGAAGCATCACACAGAGTCAGAATCAACATGGGAATAGGAAGAATTTCTAAGGGCACATTATCCAGAATGGTTTTCCCAAGCAACCGAATCTCGAGGACGAGATTCATTCTAAGTGGGGGAGGTTTGTGACAGCCTGGTTTTTGCCCCCTCTTCTTTGCCTGATTTTCAGTTGGTTTGAATTTGAGTTTGGAGTTTTTGAATCCTTTCATTTGGACTTAACCACTTGGGTACCCCTAGAATTTCACCCAAGTGCTTCATCTCCCTCTCAAACCATCACTCCATCTCTGGTTCATCTCAAAATATCATTTGGAATATTTTTCTTTAATGAAAAACATTCATTTGCCCCTCCTAAACCCTAGCTAGCTCAATGTGCTCCAAAGCAACCCCAATTTTTCTTGCCCATAAATCCTGAGAAAAATCCAAATTATTCTTTGAACCCTAGGTCACCTTCCTAAGCAAAAATATGTCTTCGCTTTTTGGAATATTTTGGCTACAACAAATATTTTCTTTTCTAGACAGAAATGGTAGTTTCTATGGCAACTACCATTTTACTTGCTCCATTGTAGCCGGTTTTCTTGTGCATCTTCACCTTAGTAAATGTTGGCTAGCCTCCAAAGCTCAGACCTCAACTCCCAGTAGTTTGACCATAGTGAAATCTCAAAATTACTATCCAGAAGCTTACCCGGAGTGTAAAACCATTTCTACTG
This sequence comes from Triticum timopheevii, assembly GCA_963921465.1. Taxonomy (NCBI): domain Eukaryota; kingdom Viridiplantae; phylum Streptophyta; class Magnoliopsida; order Poales; family Poaceae; genus Triticum; species Triticum timopheevii. Next base: position 306,863,005 of record OY997262.1, on the reverse strand, counting down.
CACCTGAACGCAAACCCAAACATGGTAACACTCAAAACTACCACGGACTACACGCCAGACATGAAGTTTGGCGTTAGGTCAGCCTGAGTTCATAGTGCACGCAGTGACCGCATTCGTCCAGGCATACTAGCATGCAAAACACGCGCTCTGAGTGCCGCCGAGCGCTCTATTGCGTGCGTGCTCGCTGCCCTGCCTGCTTGAGCATGCCAAACCGCGCCACCATCATTGCCCCGACCCACTTAACTCCGCCCTGGCACTCGTCGACGCTGGAGCTCGCCGCAGCGGGCACGGGCACGGTCCGGCCAACGCCACAGTGCGCGGCACACTGTGCTCGTCGTCTTCTTCTCTCCCCTGTGCTCGTCCCCGTCCGCCAACAGTCCCCGCGTGAGCTACTTCTTCTTCCCCCTCTCTCACTGACGTCGTTCGACACCGGGCGCCGTGGCCAGGTGTCCAACGGCGGAGCCCGAACCCCCCTCGCCGCTCACCTATAAATACGGCCACCTCCAGCCTCCTCGAGCACCCTCACCCACTGCCACACACTCCACTAGCACGTAGAAAGCCGTAGCCCGGCCGGGCAGGCCGCGGGCCACCGTCCCCGAGCTCGAGCTCGCCGACGATACCCTCAGGTCGTCTCCGCAGCTCCAGCCCCTCCCATGCCAGGGCAACCCTTCTAGGGCCTCCACCACTCTCCGGTGGTGCCGTTATGCCCGGTTAGAGCCCCTGGAGTCGCCCCTAGTCGTCGTCGTCTTCATCTCCAGCGACCGCTGCTCTCTGCCTCCGCTGGAGAGGGTATTTCCGGTGGCATACGACCACCCCTAGCCACTCTACGGGTACGGGCAGGTGCGCCTCCATCTCCTCTCTCGATCCCTCCCTCTCGTTTTGACCAAGGAGCCCTCGCTGCCGGCGTGCGCTCCGGCGAAGCCTCACCGCTCTTTGTTTCCCTCTCCCCCTCCACCTCACCTGACTAGCGAGGCCTGCTAGTCAGCCACATTGTACGCACGCGAAGCAGTACGAGTGGTGGCGCCCCGGGGCTTTACGCCTTTGACGTCACCCCCCCCCCAGTCTGTTTATTTTTAATTCAAATTTCATTTAAATCCAGAGAACTTCAAACGGCCAAAACTTTTTAACCATAAGTCCAAATGAATTAATTCTTTTTTGCATTGTGTTCTTTGTCCAAAAATCTAGCAGCTCACCAAAGATGTGATTTTCCCCTCCTATCTAGATTTTCTGGTGAATTTCAGAAGGTTTCTTGATGATTTCTTTTTGTGTTTTTAAATATTTTCAGAAGGTCAGGCTTGTCTTGAGGATCACCAGGAGGATTGTTAACCTCAGCTGCAGTAAGGCAAGCCACAGCAGCATTTTCATAGTGCCACTACAATATTTGAGATTTTCTACTTGAACAAATGGTTATCCATGCATTTAAATTATTAATATGTTAATTATATTCTGTTAGATGCTTGTTAAAGTGAATATGCTTGATTTACAGAAAGTTTGAAGTGAACTTAGTTGGTAAGCTAGCAAGGATTTAGTTTTTGGGTGATGAAAGAATAATATGGCTATGGATATGAATAATTAGTGGAATTATTTTCTTGCATGAGTAAAAATGATAAATTTGCTAGAAAAGATTCTGGTTGAAGTGAGGCTTGATCTTAACCAGAGAAGTATCATGAGTTGTTGATGCTCAGTGTGAGCATAGTTGACTCAGTCATTTTCCATTGATATGTGATGCATATGTTGGTGATGCATGTCATGGCATTATGACCCTGGTTATTTTCACTTTAAGTTGAACCTAATAATAACTCAACTTGAATATGTTGTTGACCGGGTCATGGTGCCACTGAATCGAGTCTTTCCCAGTGCAACCACATTTGCCGGTATGGGATGGCCTTTATTCATTTCATTGTCATTCCGCTGGTCGGTGTCTCCAACTAGGGAAGGTTATGGGAATGCTGTACCCTAGCCCGGTAAGCAGGCATAACCTTGTGTGCCAGTTGTTGAGTTTTTGGTAACGGATCCCCATGTTGGATCGTTTGGCCACGACGGTGGTCGTTGTGTCTTTGGTAGACACGGGGCCACCCAGGACTAGCCCGATGGGGAGTGAGTCGGAGTGGCCGGGAGAGTGTCATGGCAATGGAGGGGTTTCATCAGAATTCCATTGGTCCACCCGAATGAGAGTGCGAGGCCATGGGTTCCATGGTGTGGGTCCAGTGCGCTGCCTCTGCAGAGTGTATTAATCTATCGATAGCCGAGTCCATGGTTAAGGACATGCTCAAAAGTAGGTCACACCATGGGTCAACATTTAATGAATTTTGCACACTAAGTATGAATTTTGCATTGTGTTGGTGGCGGGAAGGCCATCGTGTTGATTTGGACCAGAGGTTGGTCGTGGTTGTGATCACCGTAAGGATCACGGTTTGAGGCCAAGTATTGGTCGTGGTTGTGATCGCCATAAGGATCCCGGGCCAAATATTGGTCGTGGTTGTGATTGCCGTAAGGATCACGGTTTGAGGCAAATTATTGGTCGTGGTTGTGATCGCCGGAAGGATCACGAGATGTCTCTGGGTTGGCACGTTTGTGATCCAGGAATGATCATGTTTGGTAAGCTAGTCTGAGGGACGATTATCACAAGAGCATGGTCACAACATGTTGGATATATTGTTGCATTGTTATAAATTGGTTTATTGTCATGATACTGTTTTTCATTATGTTTATGCTTGTTGTGAGCTCGCAAGTACATTCAATGTAGTGATCTGGCGTGTCATGCCAGATTTCAGGAAAGTCCCGTTGGAAAGGAGTGTTGTCCGAGTCTAGATCATGTCCACTTTGGTGTCCCTGTGCTATGGAGTTTCGCTAGGACGTTGTTCCGCTGCCGCGTAGTTGTCATGATCGAGGCCCCTTTATGTTCTCTAAATAATGTACATATTGTTCAGCTGCACCATGTGTGCCGCTTGGCCTCGCCACCTGTTGTAATATAAACTTTGATCCGCTAGCATCAATAAAGCGGTTGTTTTATGTACCAAGTTGTTGTGTGTTGCTAGAAGATCAGGTCTTTGGGCTGGCAATGCATGGTAAACCGGTTGCTCTGAGCCGGGGTGCCACAACCAGATTGAGTCTTTAAGGATTTGAGAGCACTTGATGTATGTCTTGCATGTGCTTATCTGTGGTGACAACGAGATATCACATGATCTACTTGATGTATGTTTTGGTGATCAACTGGGGGGTTGAGTGACCTTGTGAACTTATGCATAGGGGTTGGCACACGTTTTTGTCTTGACTCTCCATTAGAAACATTGGGGCACCCTTTGAAGTTCTTTGTGTTGGTTGAATAGATGAATCTGAGATCGTGTGATGTATATCGTATAATCATACCCACTGATACTTGAGGTGACATTGGAGTATTTTGGTGACATTAGGGTTTTGGTTGATTTGTATCTTAAGGTGTTATTCTAGTATGAACTCTAGGATAGAATGAACGGAAAGAATAGCTTCGTGTTATTTTACTACGGACTCTTTAATAGATCAATCAGAAAGGATAACTTTGAGGTGGTTTCGTACCCTATGATAATCTCTTCGTTTGTTCTTCGCTATTAGTGAATTTGGAGTGACTCTTTATTGCATGTTGATGGATAGTTATATGATCCAATGATGTTATTATTGTTGAGAGAACTTCCTCTAGTGAAAGTATGAACCCTAGGCCTTGTTTCCTAGCATCGCAATACTGTTTACACTCACTTTTATCTCTTGTTACCTTGCTGTTTTTATATTTTCAGATTACAAAAACCTATATCTACCATCCATATTGCACTTGTATCAACACCTCTTCACCGAACTAGTGCACCTATACAATTTACCATTGTATTTGGTGTGTTGGGTACACAAGAGACTCTTTGTTATTTGGTTGCAGGGTTGCTTGAGAGAGACCATCTTCATCCTACACCTCCCATGGATTGACAAACCTTAGGTCATCCACTTGAGGGAAATTTGCTACTATCCTACAAACCTCTGCACTTGGAGGCCCAACAACGTCTACAAGGAGAAGGTTGCGTAGAGACATCAAGAACTTTTCTGGCGCCATTGCCGGGGAGGTGAGTGCTTGAAGGTATATCTTTAGATCTTGCAATCGAATCCTTTAGTATTTTGTTTTATCACTAGTTTAGTTTATAAAATAAAACTACAAAAAAATGGAATTCAGTTTGCCTCATACACTTCATCTTTTTAATATCTTTCTTGAGAATGATGGAAAGGAAAATTGTGCTCAAGTGCTGGAAGAAGAAGTCTATAAAATGTTTGGCACTAAATCTTTGAATGAGGAGCATGATTGCAATGTTGTTAGTATGAATTCTTTGAATATCCATGGTACTAATGATGATTGCACTAGTCATGATGAAAATGTCTCGTATAAGCATGTCAATTTTTGTGGAGTGCATAGAGTTCGAAGTACACATCAAATAGGGAAGACAGATTTTGCAAGAGGCATAAGTATTTAGAAACTAAATGGTTGCAAGAAAGGCTAGATTCTTGTGTTGAAAATTTAAAATTTCTTTGCCATCCTTGTGAACTTTGCAATGAACGTGATCGTTTAAATCCCCAATGCAAATTGTTTCACGATCGTATCGTGTCCAAAAATTGTGATGACTTGATTTCCCTTGCACATCATAATGAACTTAGTTTGCTTTTGGGTTATGAATAAATAAAACGTATAACTAAAGATATGCCAGAATTTGTCCTTGATAAAGTTCTTGATTTTGATCTAAAGAAATTTTTATGTATTGCGCGGTGAATTGCATTGAAAACCCTTATGTTGCAAATTACATAAAGGAAAGAAAGCAAACAGAAGATGAAGAGAATACTAATGAAAGGGAAGAGACTTCCCAATATCCTCCTATTATTTCTTATGATGAATCAGGTAACAAGGAGGAGCTTTCTATTCAACCAATCTCATTAATAAGGAGCTCAAAAAAGAGCATTAAACCCATACATGATGTGAAGAAGAAAAAGAAAAGACGGAGAAGCAAAGGTAGAAAGGTATCCCTCCCAAATTATGTTGCTCCTATTACTCATTGTGATGATGATAATTGCTATACTATTGGTGCTATCCATACTATTCATGATGAGAGTGATTATGCTTATGATAGAAAAAGGCCCAAGCTTGGGGATGCTATGTTTGATGCGAATGACTTGTTTGAGAATATATTTGCTGCAATTGATGTTTGTCCCAAGCTTGGGGATGCTATGTTTAATGAAGATGATATTTTTAGCCTCCCAAGTTTTGATGTGCCAATTTATTATGATGATAGCATGCCTCCTATTTATGATGGTTATATTGATGAAAGTGGGTTTGGAAGAGTTTCAACTTTAGGAAGTAATGATCCCACTATTTTGGAGGGTGTTGAATCTTATAATATTTATGAAAGTGGATTTGGAGAGGTCATGACTTTATTTAGTGATGAATCCACTATTTTGGAAGAGGTTTCAATTGATTATGATGAGAACAAAGTTGCTACTTATGATGATTATTGTGATGAAACTTATGCTATAAAAATTAGTGATGATTATACTTATAAAACTTGTCATGATTATGATTACCCTTTTTCTGAACATTACTCTTTTAATATGTTAACAATTTCTAGTATTCGAGTCTCTTATGATACTCCCACTATTCCGAATGAGAAGAATTTTCTTATGTGGAGAGTAATAAAAAATTCTATGCTTGTAGATCATGAAAAGAATGCTTTATGTGATGGTTATATTGTTGAATTCATTCATGATGCTACTGAAAATTATTATGAGGAAGGAACATAGGAATTGCAATAATATAAAGTTTCCTCTCTATGTGCTTAAAATCTTGAAGTTATGCTTGTTTTGCCTTCCTATGCTAGTTGATTATTGTTCCCATAAGTTGTTTGCTCAAAAAATCCCTATGCATAGGAAGTGGGTTAGACTTAAATGTGATAGTCATATTCTTCATGATGCTCTCTTTATGTTTCAATTCTTATCTTTTGTGTGAGCATCATTGAAATCATCATGCCTAGCTAGGGGCGTTAGACGTTAGCACTTGTTGGGAGGCAACCCAATTTTATTTTTTGTTACTTGCTTTTTGCTCCTGTTTAGTAATAAATAATTCATCTAGCCTCTGGTTAGATGTGGTTTTATGTTTTAGTTAGTGTTTGTGCCAAGTAGAACCTTTGGGAAGACTTGGGTGAAGTCTTTGCGATCTTGCTGTAAAAAGCAAAAACTTTTGCGCTCACGAGATTAGATGCCATTTTTTACTGGAGAGTGCTTTTAGGTTGATTATTTCTAAAGATAATTAATAGACAAATTCCTCAGGTCCACCAATTTATTTCAGAATTTTTTGAGTTACATAATTATTAGAATGATACAGATTACTACAGACTATTCTGTCTTTGGCAGATTCTGTTTTCATTGTGTTGTTTTCTTATTTTGATGAATCTATGAGTAGTATCGGAGGGTATGAACCATAGGTAAGTTGGAATACAGCAGATATTACACCAATTTCAATTTAGAATGAGTTCACAACAGTACCTAAGTGGTGGTTTTATTTTCTTATACTAACGGATCTTATGAGTTTACTATTGAGTTTTGTGTTATGAAGTTTTCAAGTTTTGGGTAAAGATTCGATGGACTATGGAATAAGGAGTGGCGAGAGCCTAAGCTTGGGGATGCCCAAGGCACCCCAAGGTAATATTCAAGTACAACCAAGAGCCTAAGATTGGGGATGTGTCGGAGTAAATGACCACGGGTAGCCTAACCGGCTCCCCCTGGCTCTTCAAAAAATATCGGGCCGGCTGAGCCCTCAAACATCCAAGACGCAGGGCCGCCTTATCTTGGCCGGCTGTCCCATCGGCCAGCTGCTAGAAGTAGGAGAGGCTCTAAGAGCTCTCTCTAAGAGGGCCGGCTCTGAGCAGCCGGTTACCAGAGTGGCCGACTCCTAGCAGGCGGCCTGGCCCATACCCTCAAAGTTTGCACCCACATAATAGTGATAAGACGGGGCGTGGCTACAGTGAAGCCTGCCACCCCCGAATCCTAGAGCGACCGTGGGCATAGTGCGCTGTACGGAGAGGCCACTCCCCGTCCGGCGCGACACTGTTGCCACATTGACGATGATGTCACCAACGACAGGCTGTCAGTACGGCCCGCAGGCGGTGGGCCCCTCCTACCAGAGAGATACCAGAAGGCAGATGGACTTGGCCAGTCAGCCTGGGGGGAGGCCGGCACCCAGCAGTCGGCCTGCCCCTACCCTGGAAGTTTGTGCACCATTAAGCAGATAAGATGGGGTAAGGCTAAAGTGAACACCCGCCAGGTGGCAACATTGTAGCCATGCTTACCCCAACAAAGCCATAGCCACCAAGAGTAAGGCTACAGTAACCAGCAGCCGACAAGACCCCCGGGCGGTGGGCCCAGCATGTCGGCCAAGAGGCCTGTAGTCGGGGGGACCCACCAGTCGGCGGGTCCCAGCGACCGGCGGAGAAGCCGGCGGCCATAGACACTGATGGGCTGGACCCGCATCCAGCCGGATTACCATTGTACCCCTGGGGGGTAGGCCTATTGTGGGGACCCCGACTCGTGAGTCGTGATCACCGAGTGCACGTGTACAGTGATCCCAGAGATCAATGCTCACTGAACACACAGAAGCTGAATAACAAGAGTCTTACATCCATACATACTGCCTTACACAAATTGGTACCTTTATGGTCAAGTCTTACATTGATGAAGCCTCAAGGGCTGAACATGAAAGAAAACATAAGTAGTGGAAATCTTCGTCGTTAAGTAGAACCCATGCCATCTACCTTAACCCTATAGGCATTCTGACTGGGAAGCGTCCTAGTTCGCATGTTCATCGCCAATGAACTCTTCCTCGAACTCCTGTTCTTCCATGCCTGGTCAATTAAATAACCAGTGGCAAGCTAATGAGTACTTTGAATGTACTTGCAATCAACCCATGTTTTGGTTCGAGATACAACAATGCATGACATAGGTAATTTTTTGCATAAAGCTAATTTTATTGTGCTATGACATGTTCAAGAATAGGTAAATCATGCATCATATGAATTCAAGTAACCACGGGGAATGGTTACAGATATCAACATAAAGGGAGTGGGCATCAACCTAACTCAATCATGTCAAGCCCTTTGACTTGACCCATGTAGTTTTTCCCATACACACACACTGGTTTGTAAACAAGTGGACGTAGCCCAAGAGCAGTTACCCAACTGTCCTTGACCGTGGACACAGCTATTCGAATAGTTTTACACTCTGCAGAGGTTGCACGCTTTACCCACAAGATCCGGGGAACTTCCGTTTCATACACGACCCGCGGTACCTCAAGTACCTGGGGTAAGCACCCGATCACTATCTTTCCCTAGACGACAATAACAAGGAGTCCACTCGTTGTTCCGTATCCTCACGATGTACATCATACGAGACTCACTCGAGATTGTAACATCCAAGAGGGGACACAATGGTGTATCCGGTGCCCTGTAAAAACAGTCATGGCCGCCCTACCTGGCATGACCCCGTCCCAAGAGAGAGCACCAACTCTCCCCCATCACTAGTTATGCGGGCTCCAAGCTAGTATTGGCCTAGTTAATCAATAATGCCCTTACCCATGTAAGGGTAGAGTGGTTGCGAATGTAAGGTTGGAATAACGGTCGCAACTTAAACCAATCCGATTTGAAAACAACACACTCACTTGCCTCAGTACACCACTTCGTCACTAAGTGGTTACCCAACTCATTATCTCCCTCGGGCATAAGTGGCACCCGACGGGGGTTTTGAAAAGTCTTTTGAAAATACTTTGTCTCCATCACCGTGCATATTCCCGTTCCCTTTTGCGTAGCAACTACTTTAGCATCCTAACTACTCCCACCAGCATAACCCTCATAGAAAGGTAGGGTCATGCATCATGCAAGTGTCAACGAGAAAAGCAACGGAGGCAAACCACCTCAAGTGGTCACCATTTTATGATGACTTCAATGCAAGCAACAAAAGTGCCATATGACATGCATAAAAAGGGTTTCTTAGACATGGTCAAAGGGCTGCTTGCCTGGCTCAGCAAAGTCTTCTGGTCCAACTCCTTCGTCAGCAACACAATCTATCGTCGCACAATAATAACAAGAAAATAAGGCAACTATAAAACAGAAAAACCAAAGTGCTCAGAAAAATGTCAACTTATTTTTGTTAAATACTAGGGTGAAAACTAAGAAGGGGAAAATTCCTAGTTTTTCGATTTGGAGTGGCAGAATAGGAGAAACAGATTTTCAGAGGGGTCTGAATATATTCAAATTTGAATTTGAATATGACCAGTACATAAAAGTTGTTTGGACATGAGTGAAAGTTATACCATTAAATAGGTTGGATTTTTAGAAAAATATGGGAGTTGGAATTATTGCATTTGGATGAATATTTAATCCTATGGAATTTTTGCAAGTTTAACAGAAAAGAAAAAAAGGAAAAGGAGCATTGTGCAACTGGACCAGAAGAGCCGCAGCGCACAGGCCCAGAGGCGATTCGGCCCAGGCGAGCCGAGCGGCGCGCGCGCGCGCGCCATGTTTGAACTTGACGGGCAGGGCCCAGGCCCAGTGAGAGAGAGGGAGGCGAGGGAGAAGAGAGGCTGACAGGCGGGGCCCGCCTGTCATCCCTAACCCAGCGACAGAGGGCCGGCGAGCTCACCGGTGACGTTTCCGGGCACGGCGGGGTGAGCTGATGGCACCGTTGGACTCCTCATCGTGTCGCTGTTCAGGTGGTGCCGGAGTTGACCGGAGGGGAGCAGTGGTTCGCTGGCGATGAGGTTCATGGCGGAGGAGCGTCGGGCGTCGATGGCTTCGGCCGTTTCCGACTGCAAAATGAGCGGGAAAGAGGGGCGAATCGATTGGTGAGCTATGGGCGTTCCAGAGAAGCAATAAAGAGGGCCGGGGTTGGCCTGCACCGTGGGATCGACGGCGACCCGAGGCGGCGAAGCTCGAGCTTGGGCGGTTCTGGAGAGGAACTGGGGGTGCAGGGGGATGATTTGGTGGTGCAGATGGCGAGTGGTGAGGAGAGGAGATCTCGGGCGGCTTAAATAGAAGGGGGACGAGGTGCACCATGGCTCGTGCACCGGCGAGCTTCTAGCCGTTGCTGGACACCACGGGGGCTCACTTGAGCGTGTTTGGGGTCCTTGTGGGAGAGTTCTACTGCCAGGGGAAGGAAGAGAGAGAGATCGGGGAAGGGCCAGAGCTTCGCGCGTGCGAGGCCGCTCATTGGAGCTCTCGGCCGGCCGGCGCGCGTGCGAGCAAGGTAGGCAGGAGGGAGAAGGAGGAGGGGGACAGAGGCGTGGCATGTTGCAGACATCGAGGCGCATCGTCAGGCGTGCTAGGGAGTCCTGAGGTGACCGGAGGTGGTTGGCAGGGGGCGGCTACAGTGCGGGTGCGCACTGTAGCGCGCTCCAGAGCGTGCAAATGGCTGGCATGCCATTTTTTGGCAAAGTGGGTACGGCCAAGCATGTCTGGTAGCTCTAGGGAGGAGTAAATAATGTGGGGAAAGCCTTGGATGCCTTGGGTGGCCACTGGAGTGAGGAGGGAGGTGAGGAAGAGGGGTGCAAGGGCTATCCATAGAGGTAAAAGAGGTGGTTTCACCCCTCAACTAATGATCTGAGTTGCAGCCATTGCTACTGGAGGTAAAAGAGGTCTAGGAGGGGCTGTGGTAAAAAGTTGAGGCCATGGAGAAGAGTGGAAGTGGTCAAAACAGGGGTTTTAGTAAAATGGTAGAAGGTGTTTGTTGATGGTTTGGGCAGGAAGATGAACTCCTCTTGTCATGAGGCTTGATAGGGTCAAATGGCATGAGATAATAATATGTTCCACCAAGGTTGAGTCCATTTGGGCAAAGTTGCCAATGCAACTTTTGTAAACCCTAGAAATCAACATAAATGAGTTTTCCAAGATCTAGACATGCAAAACTATTCTCCTTGATGCACCACTTGGTGCAGTGTCATCATTTGGGGTTTAGAGCATGCCCACAAAGGTTGAGAGCAAAAATAAGAAAGTTGACAATGTACAGTTGTTCAAATTTGATTCTGGACACAGAGGGTTTTGAGGCACTTTGATCAACATATCATTTTCTCCAACTTGTGCCATTTGGTCAAGATAAATAATTAGACCATTGGAGCATGTGCACTAAGTTTTAGAACATTTGGACATGTTTGGCAATGTAGAGTTGCTCAAACTTCAAAATGGTCAGGGATGGTTTTGAGGAGATTTGTTGATGTTATGTTGTTCTCCAAGACATGAGGCTTGGCAATATCATCCAATATGTCATATGTGACATGCTAGAATTTTCTTGGAATTTTTAGATAATATTTCCTTTGCAAACATTTCAAAAGCTTGAAATATCCAGAAAGGGTTCTTGAGGGGTTTGACCAGTATTTTGAACATGACCATGTGTTAAAACTCTTATATATGGACAATATATGTCCGCTGAGTTTCCCTAAATTTTCACAAATATTTTTAAAGCATTAAAATAATTTTAACCTATTAAAGACCATTTCTGGCCTAAAGAAAAAGCCTTTAAATAAAATAGGAAAATAGCTTTTAAAATTATATTTTTGTGGTTTTTGGGAGTCCTATATCTAATAGGATTCAAATATACTCGTTGAAAGATTTTTCATACCCCAAATCATGTACTTACAGTACAAACCTCAATTTAGGGGTTTTTGAAAACTAAATTTAGAAAATACTTTTTGGCTAAATTATTTTTGTATGAAAATTCTATATTGTACTATACACATGGCATGATCATTGGGGCAAAAGTTAGGAGTAAGGGGATGAAGTATAGAAGGTGGAGTTGTGTTGATTTTAAAGAGAACTTGAAAATCATAAAGAGAAAACCAACTCAAATAAAAAGCCAAATTATGCAAAAGTTTTTGTCAAACCACACTTTACCATGATTTAGTAGCTTAAGTGTTGTGGCATGAAAATCAGGGTGTGACAGACCTACCCCCTTACAAGAATCTCGTCCCCGAGATTCCCAAATTAGGCGCGGAAGGGAATACGGAAACTTAGGTTTGGGGTAGTCTTCACATCCTCATACTGCTTCTGCTTTCGAGTGGTGCTCCATTGAACCTTGAAGTACTTGATGGTGTAGCTTCATGTATAATGTTCTGCTTGATCTAGGTCGTCAATGGGTGGTTTGTGGTAGGTCAGGTTGGGCTGGGGGTCGATGGCTCGATGATCGACGTCCTTGTTAGTGATCAGGCTAGTTCGGAACCACTTCTGGGTAGTGTTATGTGGAAAACATTGCACACAATGGGTAACTCAGGTGGTGACTCTAGCTGGTAGTTGTCTACCCTTCATCTTGGAATGATCTCGAAGGGGTCGGTAAATCTTGGTGTGAGCTTCCTTTTGGAAATGCTTGGTTCCTGCGAGAGGAGTGGTTTGCAGATATGTACGGTCTTCGACGAGGAAGTTCACTTCTTGAGGGTGGTGGTTGGTATAGTTCTTCCTCTTTGACATGGAGGTCTTTAGATGTTCCCTAACCAGCTGAACAACCCTTCTTCCGTCTTCGAGTAGTCAAGTAGGTTACTGAATATAGATGACAACCAACCTGTCCAAGTATTCCATGAAGACTTGTTCATGGGGTACATAAAGTGGGATGGGGCATTGATGGTGGTCACAGTTGAGTATCAACCAAAGTCTTCTCGTCCTAGGTCCAAAGCCTATGGTCATGATCCAACCATGTTGTGGCTTGGTAGGTCTTAAGGGTTTCAATGTTTCTAGTGTGTGAGTGAACATTTATCATCTTATCCTTAAGCACGGTTTCTGAGTTGCCAATTGTTCCATATCAACATGGCTTCCACGAGGAGGTGCAACAGAATCATACATGTCAACCATCCGCAAACTCATATCTATGTAAAACTCCATGGGCAGAATATACACGCTTCCAAGCTTGAATTAATCATGACCGTCCAAGTGCTCAGCCAATCCTTCCAAAGTCTAAGATAGTGCATCTCTATCATAAGGAAACACGTCGTATGCCACTCCAAGATCTTGTTTCCTTCCTATGAGCCAACCCCAACAGCCCATTAACTTCTATCAATCACTACATAATCCATTAATTCTACAAATCCGATGTTTACGGTGTTTCATGCGATCTCCTAAAGTCCCTATAATCCCCAAATACTTGAAAGGGCTATCCTTACTATAGTCAGTCCACCAATTCCCATTGTCGTGACACTACAAAAAAAATACACTTCCGTGATGATACATGTTTGTCACAGTAGGTCACGTTTTTTGTCACACATGTACATCCATGACAAATTTATGACAGAATCAAGATAGTCATACCTGTGCTGTCGTAGAAGTATTCGATGACATTGCCAAAATTATCATCACGGAAGTGTCCACTTCCATGACGATAAATCGCGCATCACAGAACTGCTTTCGTCAAGGGTGACCTACACGTGGCATCCACCGTAACGGAACGCCGTTAAGCTATCGGGTCGGGTTTTGGATCCGATAACCCGTTAACAGCCCCGACCAATGGGGATTTTCCACGTGTAAAATCATCATTGGCTGGAGGAAACACGTGTCGGCTCACCGTTGGGACAGATGTCATCCACTCATTGGACAGAAGGCGCCTATGATACGTCGACACGTGGCACGGCCGAACAGAGGCTCATTCCAGTGAAATGGCCGGCCCGTTTGACTTGGTCAAAAGGTGGCGGGCCGGCCCATGGAAAGCCTGTTAATGGCCTGTTCGCATATAGCCCATTTACAGCCTGCTAACCCAAGGCCCGTTACGCCCTATCCGAATAAGGCCCAGTAGCGTCATCTGGGCCATCCAATATGATTCCAGCCCGTTTTCACTTCTGGCCCATGTATGGCCCATGACGTCTTTCGGCCCATATGAGGCCCTATGTAACTCTTGGCCTATTAACAGCCCGTGGTGAAACTAGCCCGCAATGAACAGTGCATCACTTTACATCCACTAATGGCCCGTGGCGAAACTGGCCCGTAATGAACAGTATATCACTTTATACCCATTAAGGGCCAGTTATTCAGTTGGGCCGTTTCCAGCAAATGTTAACTTTCGGCCTTCTCAGAGCCCATTTATTCTTGGGCTCATTTCCAGCATTCGTTTACTTATGGCCCGTTACTGTCATTTTCTGCTTGTGGGCCAAATTCAGCCTGTGGTTACATCGGCCCGTTTGTGGTCCGTTAATACGTTGGGCCATTTTCATAGCGTCATCAAATACGGCCTATTAATGATGGCCCGTTATGGTCATACGGTCCGTATAAGGCCCATTGATGATACGGCCCGTAGAAGGCCCATTGTTTCTACGACGCGTAGAAGGCCCATTGTTTCTACGGCCCGTACAAGGCCTACTGTTTCTATGGCCCGTAGAAGGCCCACTGTTTCTACGGCCCGTAGGAGGCCCAGTGTCACTACAGTAAATATTAGCCCATGGTTATTGTGGCCTATTTTTAAAAAGAACTGCACTGACTACAAGCAAACAAATAAACAAGACAACAAGGAAATAAATAAGCAAGCAACTTATGCTAGGCTATCCCGGCTGTTACACATATTACATCCACTGGGCATCAAAGTTCGCCACCAGTGCAAATATAGGGAACAAAGCAGCATATCATATACACTGGTTGTCAAAGTTGGCGACCCGCGAAAATAAACGCCGCAGCAAAACAAATCTAGAACTGAAATCACTTCAGAAGATCTCAAGAAACAATATCCTGGGTACCCATAATGCTGACAAGATGCTTAGCAAGCTTATTAAGTTTCTCTTATTTGGCGCTTAAATCCTCCAGCGCTTGTTGTTGCACCAGAAAATATGCATCTGAATTCTGCAGGGACTTCCTCAATCCTTCAGCTTCCTGTCGCAGCACATCTCATCGATGTCTTTCAACTTGAAGTTGAGACTCAAGAAGATGAACTGATTCAGGCAGCGAGTTCGAAGAGCTTGTGCCAGCAGTAGTGGCCAGTAACTCGAACACTACATCAAGACAGGACTTTTGGGTTCCCTCACTGTCGTCAAGATAGTTTTTATCAGCTTTCTTGGAGACCAACAGGGATGTCTCACTATCTTTAACCTTATCTGCATTACTTCCTTTACCATTGGATAACGCGGTACTATTCTCCAATATTTTGTCCACATTCTAAAAGAGAAACAAGCAGACACATCACATGTTTACCATGTTGTATATGAAACTCATTTTGGTAAATGAGTTCAGTAGTAAAGTGGACAGGATAACAGCATGAAACAAACATATATCTATGTGCCATGGTCACTTTATGGTCTATATCATTCTAGTTTTTGTTGCCAAATCAAGATAGAGACACAGTTCAAATAATATTTGTTCAAGACAAAGCAGAATAGACAGAATATAAGTGTGGGTAACTATAGAGAAATAACAACACTTGTAATGTGCATGACATGAGAACATAACTGTTTATTCAATTGAAACTGAAATCAACATAGAGCAGGTTACAACAGCAAACCAGTTAAAGAAACAGGTTTAAAACATACCTGTTGCGCCATTGGAGTTTCAATTTCATCCTTCAAATTTGAAAATAGTTGGTATGAGTAAATACAGTAATGCAAGAGCAAAGGAGTATGAACCATAGCTACAGAACCTGAACAAATCTTCTTCTCCTTTAAGCGTTGAGTTGGGATTCGGAGTGGTGGTCCTCGTGCTTTGGGAACTGCAGTTCCCTTACTAACCGCTCGTGTTTTGGTGCTCTATGGTGGAGACAGTGCTGTGTCAACTGGAACTGGGTTACTATCTGCCGGGGTTGGGGTTAAAAGGGGTGTAGCTGGTTCTCTGTCCAACTGGGTAGGGGTACAATCTGCGAGAGTATGGGTTATGTGTGGTGGATCTAGTCCTTGGGCAAGTACAACCATGGTTTTATCTGCATCAACTGGTAGCACTATCTTTTTTGAAGACCGTGTTGTTACTCCCTTAGATACTGCCATCACGCTCTCCAATTCAAATGGCCGGTAAACAAGAAAGGTAATTGAAAGTATAGACATTGTATGATAGACAGTTGCAATGGATAGTGGGGAATAAAAGAGGGCATGAATAATTCATATTTATGTTGTCTAACCAAACAAGAGAGCATGACACAATTTGACATATATGATGGCTAACTAAACAGGATAGCATGACACAATTTCACATTATGATGGCTAAATAAAAAAGATGGAAAGACATAGTTCAAAATATGAGACTATGTAAACAGGATGACATGACATAACTATATAATGTGTTTATTAAATAGGTTGGCATGCCATAATTCAAATACATTCATGGATAGAATGCCATAATTCTAAATATGATTACTGTAAACACTAAACAAGATGAGATGATATAACTATATGATGTCTTTATTAAATGGGTTGCCATGCCATAATTCAGATAGATGATGTGTATGTACTATGTAAACATGATGGCATGATATAATTCAAATATATGATTTATATAGTAAGCAAGTAAGCAGATGGCAATCTATATATGATGTAAAAACTAAGCAATGCAAGACAACATGCATGACATGGGTAATATAACCCTGCCAAGTTTGAGCATAGACCTCAGGGGGGAAATAGGACTGGTCATCAGTCTCTGTATCCTCCTCTGAGGAGCTCTCTGTAGCCAGCAAGATGTCTGCTTTAGCAGGTAGCATTGTGTGCTCTAAATACCTTGTTTTCACTCCAGATACTTCCATCACCGCTTCAAATGGCTGATGCACAGGAAGAGTAGTTGAATATACAAACGTTGTCGACAAATGGAACACGTAATACAAAAAAATGATAGAATGATATAATTCACATACATGATGATTGGCTAAACAGCATGGCATTGCATAATTCACATATATAATGCCTTTGCAACAAGATAGCATTGTATAATTCACATATATAATGTCTTGCAACAAGATGGCAATGCATAATTCACATATATGGTAATTAGACACTGAACAGTTGGCATTCACACAAAGCATGTCTAAACTAATCAAATGGCATAGCAATGCGAGACACCATACGCATGATATGTGCAACATAACCCTGCCAAGTTAGAGCATACACCTCGGGGGGAATAGGACTGGCCATCCGTCTCTGAATCCTCCTCTGAGGAGCTATCTGTAACCAGTGAGATATGCGCTTTGTCAGATAGCATAGTCTGCTCAGAAGACCTTGTTTTCACTCCAGAATTTGCCATCACCGTGTCAAATGGCTGATGCACACGAAGAGCAGTTGAATGTACTAACATTGTTGACGAATGTAATATGTAACAAAAGAAAGATGGTCTGATATAATTTACATATAAGATGACTGGCTAAGCAGGATGGCATTGCAAAATTCACATATATGATGCCTAGCTAAACAAGATGGCGTTGCATAATTCACATAAACGATGAATAAACTAAACAGATGGCATTCGCACAAAGGATGTCTAAACTAAGCAGATGACATATTTGATGTATAAAGTAAGCAATGCAAGACACCATATGCATGATATAACCAACATCAGCATGCCAAGTTAGAGCTAAGACCTCAGGGGGTAATAGGAGTTATCTTCTCCTTCTGAATCCCCCTCAGAACAGATATCTTCCTCTCGATTACAATCTGAAATGCGTGGAGGGGGGCTGCCTTTGCGCCTACCATGGAGCGATGTCTGCATGAAATTATATTGCTACGCAAGGCTCGTCTCTTTTGCTCTACATGTTCAGTTCCATTGTTTACAATAACTGTCATGCATAGGAATAAAACATAGTGAGATTATGTAAGGAGTGCATGCAGAAATCCAGAGTGATGGTAGAAACCTGTGGATAGACCCAAAACCAATAATAGCAGGCAGGTAATGGCTTCAGTTAATAAATACAGATAATGGCTTCTTTATTGTTTGTTTCCCACCCAACATGAAACTCATAGTAGACACCGGAGATTAAACAGATAGTACATAGATACTATTGATAGCGGCCCCGATATGTACCCCACAACAATTTAAAAACTCAAGTTTGACCATTAGTTTGGAGCTGACTCAGAGTCTAATCGGTGAACAGGACGATAGCATGTAATATTAAGCGATGCATAACGTAAGCAGACACGAAAGAGTGCGACCTCTCTTGAGGACCCGTGTAGTCCTCGAGGTCATCTGCTTGGTTGATGATGGTAATGCAGTTTTCATAGCTGCCAGCAGCGGGGAAGAAGATCTGAGGCGGCAAAAGACAGTCTGGAGGCCGGATCCCTGCTCTGCTGGACCCTTCTGTCGTTGTAGCAGCTGAGCTGGGGTGGACGACGGCGCAGCAGGACCGGGACAAACCACGCGAGGTTTTCTTTGACAACTATCTATAAGAGAAGTAATTCTGTAAGGGCTCGTTTGAATTGGAGGATTCCAACAATGCAGGGATAGGAAATAGACAGGAATAAGATAGGAATGCACGTGCAAACACAGAGAATTTAAAAACACAGGATTTCTGCCAATCTGGGTGTTTGATTCACAACAATTGGAAGATCACAGGATGCAAAGAAGCATGGTGAGATTAAGTCAAACCACAAGAAAATGTACGGTTATAATGCTATTATGCTACTATCTCTTAGTCTTATGCTTCATGAATAGGAATTTGAAAAGGAGGACAAGTGAAAATTAAAATTCCTATGTTTTTTCTTTCAAGGAGACACTAAACGAACAAATCCATGTGCTCAGTGGACAATATATATAACATGTAGAGTAAAAAAAGAGATGCAACAAGTGTACAACCTCTTTGGCGAAGCCATGTCGATCTCAGCGTGATTGGGTTGGCCAGTGAGGATGCTCCGACTGACTTTGCTGTCGGAGGAGGGGAAGAAGATCTTAGGCGTCTGGAGATGGAGCCCGAAGTACTGCTCCGCTGTGATGGATGGTTTCGTCGTTGGAGCATCTCCGGTGAGTTGTACGACGCCGAGGCTGAAGCAGGACAAGAGAGACAACGAACAATGTTAACCTGAGTGGAATTCTAATAGCATCTCCAATACATGACGTAAAATACATAACCACAAAGTGCTAGATGTAAAATACATCATCCGCTCATCTCTGAACTTAACTGTCGAAACTGAACTTAACTATTGAAACTGAACCTAACTGTCGAAACTGAATTTTGCCATCGAAACTGAATTTTGCTGCCGAAACTGAACGCACTAGCAAGGTGAGGCTACACGTTAGTCGATTTTGCAGCCGTTGGATACGAAATCAAGGGGCTGTGGTTCATCTTCAACCTCCACCCCCCTGAGCCGCCAGCCACCACCGGCGGTGCACCACCCCGCCCGCTCCAAAAACACTCCCCATCGCCGGTCCGCCGCCACCCCGGCCATACCTCTAGGCCCCCCCGTGACGAGCTTTTTCTCCGGCGATCCCCACGCCACCGCCCCGCCACCGCCGGCGACCACCGCCCACATCCTGAACCCTAAGATAGATAGTGGGGTACCTCTCCGGCGAGCCCCCCTCCCCGCTGCGGCTGGTTCTTCCTTCACCCTGGCGAGCCCACCCCTTGGAAATCGACTGACCCAAAAGTCGATTCAGTCGACTGAAGTGTAGCCAAATCGGAGCAACATCGCAGGCAAGAGCAAGAGGGAGAGCAGCAACGCGAGCAAGAGCAATAGCAAGACCAGACCAGACAGGGGACTGAGAGCAAGAGCAGAGCAGCAGCGCGAGCGAGAGCTAAAGCAGCAGCAGCTCCTACTGATGTGGACGTCACCGTCGAGGGAGCGACGCCGTGGAGGAAGTGGCCGACGACGCCGCCGTGGATGGAGCCGCGCCATGTCGGCTCGGGACCGAGCACCGGCAGCACTGTGAGATCAAATCAAGAGGAAAATGTGGCGAATAGTGTACAACCTCTTTGGTGGCGCCGATTAGGCCGTAGCTTCATCCGAGGAAACGGTGATGATGATGCTCTTCAAGTGGTGCAGGTGAAGACGGCGGTGTGGGAATGGAGGTGGCGCAAAAGACGAGGGGAACGTCGGGGTAGCTCCTTGGAGGTGGAGGACGGGGTGGCTGAACCGGCGGGACGATGAGATCGACGATGGATCCTCATCCGACAAGGTGGATGAGGGACGTCAGGTGTTGCTGTGGACGACGTCGTCGGGGAAGAAGCTCCGGCTGGGTGGCGGACGGAGCAGGGTGTGGGGTTTCATCATGGGTTTTCGCGGCCTCGGTGTACGAATGGGTGGGCGGATGGGATGGCAGTGGGGAACCATGGCTTAGAGACGCGCTTGTCCGAAACGTGGGGTAAGTTACGAAAGTACCCCCCCCCCCACCGATTTGAGGCAGTTCTTTCGGTTCAGGGGTACCACGGGCATTTCGCGTGTCAGGATTTCACAGGAGGTGGGGGTTTTCGCGCGCATTGTAATTTCGGAATAGCAAGGCGCGGGTTGAGATGGAGGGAGTTGTCGGAGCACAACGAGACAAAGATATATCTTAAATATTTCGGGATAACAAGGCGCGGGTTGAAATATCCGGACAAGCCTAACATGTACTGTACCAAATCAATGCGCACTACAAATGTCATTCGAAACTTTGAATTCATGTTATGTTCAATTAAAATATTTCGCTACGTGTATAATGCATGCAACCTACTACTCAAATGAATGTTTTAGTGCATTCCAAACGTATATACTACTGCTTCAATATGAACTAAATTTAAATAAGATCTACAGTAATGATTGTTGTGAAGTCAAAGCATTTGAATTCGTTTCTCTATTTTAATAGGATCTACAATCATCATTATTGTCAAGTTAAACCATCATTTGTGTATTATCTTCACAGCACACCACATGATCAGTATCGAGTTACATATGAACTATGTGTACTATATGAAGTCGAACTAGATTTTTTGAATCCAATTTATTTTGATTTCAAATCACATTACATTTCTAGCTCTAGCTAGATCTTCATAATCTAAACCATGTCTCATATGTATAATGTGTTTATCACATTATGTATGGTGCCCCCCCCCTACGCCTACAAGTA
The DNA here is from genome assembly GCA_963921465.1 of Triticum timopheevii. NCBI lineage: Eukaryota > Viridiplantae > Streptophyta > Magnoliopsida > Poales > Poaceae > Triticum > Triticum timopheevii. The sequence goes on along the minus strand of OY997262.1, from coordinate 306,841,997 downwards.
TTTAGATGTGAGTTGCAAACACCACACATTACCACAAATTCAAATAAAATGTGAGAATGTTTGATATATAGTATTGTTTAGATTGCTCGATATTTAGTTGTAAGCTGCAAACGCCGCACATTATCACAAATTCAAATAAAATGTGGGATTGTTTGATGTATAGTATGGTTTAGATTGTTCGGCATTTAGATGTGAGTTGCAAACGCCATGCATTATCACATTATGGTATAACATGTGCACAGCACGTGTATCACCGCTATATTCATGCATGCAATGTATAAAACACTATGATCTCCTATTCAAATATATGAATCCTCTTTCATATCAAATTATGATCTTTGTTAGTCTCTTACACCCACACAGTCCTCTAACCTTTGTAGCTACCACTAACTTTCTCTCGTGCATGCACACACCCTCCTTGCCCTCCCCCTCCCTCGGCATTCTATCCACCGGGCACATTCATTTTTTCCTTTAGGTCGTTCTCCCAGAGTCTCCACAACTCCTTTCCGACACACACCGATCAATAAACCTCTCCAGCGATGCCTGCCTACAGCATACACACACAGCTTCAATCTCCTCCTTTATGTGTCCTTGCCTCGTGTCTCTCATATGGTCAGACACACGTGTAAACTCTCACCCCTCTTTTAATCGATCTCACAACCGCACACTCCTCCCCCTATCCAGCTAGTAGTTGGGCCTCTCGCACCACCTCCTAGCTCCATTCTCTCTGTCTATCCGTCTTGCTGGGCCTTATTTGCCTCTAACAAATGGACGTACACCGACCGATCTCTCGCTATACATATAGCCAGCTAGGTCCTTATAACTCGTTTTTACCCACACATCGATCGATCTACCTCATTAGTTGTGTCTCTCCCTTCCTCCGACAAACAACAATTGATCTACCGATCTAGTTAGGTTTGCTTACCAAACACATGGTTCCCCTTCGTCATCCATGGATGCGTCTCGACAGATCTATTACGCACAGGCACACACAGAAACACATCCCCACTCTTATTGATAACATTGCAGTTCCACCCTCAGTTTGTCTAGTAGGCCTGTTCCAACATCTCCAAGAAGCAACACCATCACCCATCGAGCACTCTACCCCTCTCCCTCCCTCTCCCTCCCTCTCTCTCTCTCCTCTCTCTCTCTCTCTCTCTTTGTCCCATCATATTTCCCATCCTTTAGTTATGTATGGATGTCGACCGATCTCCATCATGACATAGCTGGGTCTCTCCTTCTCAACACATATATGAGTCGTTCTACCTCTATAGTTAGGCCTCTTCCTACCCCTCCCCCCACCCCCTCCCCCCCCACACACACCGATACATCAAGCGCTCTAGTCATGTCTCCCCGCCACACACAAACTTGACATGTGCCCTCTAACGTTCCGGTAGGCCAGTCGCCCTATATCTTTGACTTGCACACACACATGCAATTTCAATGGCTCTCTTCATCAATCTCGCACCCACCCGTACTTGATCCTCTCTTTGACTCTATCGATAGCTATGACCCCTCCCTCTCTTCTCGTGGATTGCCCGACCCTCTATGTATGATATGGATAGGCCTCCATTTCACACACATTGCATGCAAAATTTTGTTTGCGATGTCATCGACACATTTTCCCACAAATAATTCACGAAATCAACCCCCCACCCCACCCCCACCCCCCACCACAAAACAAAAAACACTCACGAAGGCGGTTTGTATCTCTCACACACACCCACATAGGTGGGGGACGTGCACGAAGAGAAGATGTGCATGCACGGCGCACGTACTCCCGTCTCTTTCCCAACCACACTCGCATGGGTACACGGTGGAGTTCATTTCTGTACGAAAAAGGCATCCCAAGTGGTAATTTGGCACGTGTACTGGTTGTCCACTTGGTGGAGGGAGGATCGTCTACCACGGGTGAACAAACAAATTGCGACTTGACGCGTTATGTTAAACTAAAAAAGAGGCAAACCATGTGGGGCCTACCTTAGAGGCAAGGCTCTATACACTGGAGTACTTTTGATGTGTCCCGTCAACTCGCAGAACGAGGAGAAGCTTGCTTAGTACGCCGTCTCCCCCACCCACGGGCGTGGTGGCTCGCAGGATGAAGTGAAGCTTGCTCCTCCCTCGCCCATGCGCGCGGTGGCTCGCAGGACGAGGAGAAAATTTTACTACTCCCTCCGTTTACTCCTCGTCTCTACTACCTTGGTTATAGAGATTATATCATATTGTTTGGAATATATGTCCTTAGTAGATTTCAATATGAACTACTAGTACATACTCCAAACACTGATGTATATAGACATATTTTGGAGTGTACATTCACTCATTTTGCTCTGTATGTAGTAGCACTCTCCCTCGCCCCTCGACCCTCGCCCACGTGGTGGACGTGCAGCAATTCATTCGGTCTCATATAGCCAGAACGATATATACTACACCACCATTATTGCTCGACTTCCCGAAGAGGCGAAGAGCCAATCGCAAGGTTAATATTTTGGAGATGCCAAGCGCAAGGTTATAGGAGAACGAGTAGTAGGTGCCGTGTCATTTATTAATAAATTTTTTTCTTCAGTGGCACGTACGCAATATGATAGGTTCACATGGAGAGAAAAGGAAACCGCTCCACTATATACATAGTCAGGACGGGCCAGCCTACACGGTTGCTTGCTGGGGTTGCTCTCTTCACACTCCCTCGCACAAAACGACTGTGGCCACATCTCTAACATCCCGGCGGATCACGTCCGCTTCGGGAAGGGGTGGATGCTTAGTGTAGATGCGGTGTCCATCGCCGACGGCGACAACCCACTGTCGGCACATCCCGATCAGAGGTCCCCGCCGTTCTCTCTCACAGAGCCGGTGAGGTTGCCTTCGTCCCTTGCTCACTATCGCGACGTGGGCAGTTGCCGCCTCCCGCCGCCCTCCTCAAGGTCGAGCTACGTCCCTCAGGTACAACTCCCTTTACAGCCGGCTTGCACCACTGCTCCAGCTGCCCACATCACTCCCTGTGGATATTTCTCTACTTCTTTGCCCCGCACATACCTGATACCTCTACTGGCTTCTACGTACTGTATTTGTGATGAGTTTATGTCTCATCAACTAGTCCTACTCCCTCCGTCTAGGTGTGTAAGTCACCTTAAGAAAACCAAATAATCCCAAAACACGTAGGCGTGGTGCATTAACTTCTACCTCATTTCTTTCTTCTTGACATATCAACCAATAAGAGATGTGGGTGTGCATGCTTTTAATGATCTGAGACTATCAAACATGACATGAAGTGGTTAGTTCATTGCATGCAATACTATTAATCAGGGAAATAAACATTAATGTCTCTCGGTTTCCCCTCCTCCTTGGTCACGGTGCACAGCCTAAGATGACTTACTCACCTAGACGGAGGGAGTAGTAATCTTATTCTAATCACACTTCTTCAATTTCTTTGCCATAGGGATGCTCATCTTGATTTTGGTGAAACTGCAAAAAATGATCTGATGGTCAAAAGGTTGCAAACTTCATTTATTAGGAAGCTCGAACGTTGCCAGCAAATTGAAGCCTAGTCAGGGTTCACGGTTCAAGGGCTAGGGACTGCATGGATTGTTTTTCTCTTTAGCTGCCTCTGTTCCAAAATAAGTGTCAACTTTAGTAGTAGTACAACTTTGTACTAAAGTTTGCACAAAGTTGAGACACTTATTTTGGAATGGAGGGAGTACATATTTTATATGATCTGTCAATCATTGAGATGCAATAGCATGCATGTTAGTCTTCTTTGTATTTGATGAAATGTTGCAGCGGGCAACCTTGGACGCAAGATACATGTAACAGGAGCTGGAAGCTTCATAGCATTGTACAAATTTATCTCGCTGATAAATTACAGTATGTACTAGTACTATACTAGTACTTCCTCCGTTCCTAAATATAAGTCTTTGTAGAGATTTCACCATTAACCACATGCGGATATATATAGATGCATTTTAAGTGTAGATTCATTCATTTTGTTCTGTATGTAGTTCACCTAGTGGAATCTTTACAAAGACTTATCTACTAGTAATAGCTAGCCCCCACTACTAGGAATTCTCTATCCTCTCCTTGAGCCACATCGTCAAAATTGACGTAGCCATTAGATGAAGTAAATGAGTCATAATAGCCGTCTGATATAGAGTTGAGAGGCTCAGCACTAAGCCACATGCAAGCATGCAGAAATACCGTGGCACATGCATATGAGTGGGTTTTAAATCACATCAACATGTCTGCATGCAAGCATGCACCGGTAGCATGCATGTAAGTGAGCTTTTAAGTCCCATTAACATGTCAAAAAGAAAAATATAATCCCATTATGCAGTAGGAGTTGGGTGATCTTTTTTCCTTATGTGGGATGATCTAAATAATGATGGGAGTTTATTTAGTTTGGCTATCACATTTGTCATGCGGTTATAGATTATTTTTTTAGTTCTATGAAATTGATAATTTTGCGCAGAGAGATATACCGCTGTTCCGCGGCAACGAGCGGGGACTCATCTAGTAATATTTAGGAACGGAGGGAGTACTATGTAAAGAGTTAGGTGTCGCACGGTGATAGTGTGAGGTGGGCCATGTAATCACTGAGCCTGCATGTTTTCACTCCTCTTGCACTCCTCCGCTGTAAGAATGGAGAAAATTGTAATCTACTACTCCTTTCGCCGAAAGCGTGGGACATCCAGCAGTCCTACCACCTCAGTAATAAAGACCAATGAGCCGTCAAATCACATAGACCCAGCAGTAAGTTGGACGGACGAAGCAACCATCACTCTATGCGGCACCGATTCTTTGGAGCGGCGCTGACCGTTTCAGGCGAGAAGCACGCGCGAGCGGTGGAAGGGCTTTGGGTGGGCCAGGCTAGTCAGGAGCGGGCGTGGCAGCTGTCCGCATGTCCCTACCGGACACACCCGGTGTCGATGTCAAAACCGGAGGATCTCGGGTAGGGGATCCCGAACTGTGCGTCTAGGTGGATGGTAACAAGAGACAAGGGAGACGATGTTTTTACCCAGGTTCGGGCCCTCTCGATGGAGGTAAAACCCTACTCCTGCTTGATTAATATTGATGATATGGGTAGTACAAGAGTAGATCTACCACGAGATCAGAGAGGCTACACCCTAGAAGCTAGCCTATGGTATGATTGTTGTTCGTCCTATGGACTAAAACCCTCCAGTTTATATAGGCACCAAAGAGGGTTAGGGTTACACAGAGTCGGTTACAATGGTAGGAGATCTACATATCCGTATCGCCAAGCTTGCCTTCTACGCCAAGGAAAGTACCATCCGGACACGGGACAAAGTCTTCAATCTTGTATATTCATAGTCCAGGAGTCCGGCCAAAGATGATAGTTCGACTATCCGGACACCCCCTAATCCAGGAATCCCTCAGTAGCCCCTGAACCAGGCTTCAATGACGACGAGTCCGGCGCACATATTGTCTTCGGCATTGCGAGGCGGGTTCCTCCTCCGAATACTTCATAGAAGATTTTGAACACAAGGATAGTGTCCGGCTCTGCAAAATAAGTTCCACATACCACCGTAGAGAGAATAATATTTACACAAATTCAATCTGCTGACGTATCCCGTGGCATGACATCACACCACGGCCAAGCCTTTAATCGAATAATTTTTACTGTCCCACCTCAGCGCGTTTAGCGAGGCGGTTTCCTTGGCACGTCTTGTTAAAGCAGAGATCGTGTCCCCTTATTCTGGGATTCTCATCACTACGGGTGTGGGTAACCCAACAGCGCCATTGATTATGGTGCTTGGGAGATAAGCGAGTTTTACAAGGCTCGTGGGGACACACAGCTTCGTCCCTCCATATAAGGGGATAAGGATCCACCTTTTCACCTACGCCTTCTTCCTCCTTTGCTCATCCATTTCCGCGCACTCGAGCTCCAGCACCCAAGTCCGCACATCCCACCTCAACCTTCTCCAGCCATATCCAGAGTGGGAGGCAAGTGGATGGCCTCCTCCGTCATGGAGGGGCACATCAAAAGGCTGCGGAAGGCCGGATACTTGTCCAACGACATCGCTCATCGGCTCCCCGACAAGGGGCAGCTCATCCCCACCCCTAGACCCCATGAGAGGGTGGTGTTCCTCACCCACTTCCTCCACGGACTAGGTTTTCCACTTCACCCATTTGTCCGGGGGCTCATGTTCTACTATGGCCTGGATTTCCACGATCTGGCCTCGAATTTCATCCACAACATCTCAGCGTTCATCGTCGTGTGTGAGACATTCCTCTGCATCCAGCCCCACTTCGGCTTATGGCTAAAGACCTTCAATGTCAAGCCGAAGGTAGTGTGCGGCAGCCAAGCGGAGTGCGGAGGTGCCATGGTGGGCAAGATGGCCAACGTCCTATGGCTCGAGGGCTCCTTCGTGGAGACCATAAAGGGGTGGCAATCGGGGTGCTTCTACATCACCGAGCCACGTGACCCTAAATGGGCAGCGGCCCCCGAATTCCGATCTGGCTTCCCTACATGGCTCACCTCTTGGAAAGAGACGGGCCTGACATGGGGTAATTCGGAAGAGCTGACCGGACTCCAAACCCATGTCCAAAACCTGGTGAACAAGAAGCTCAAGCTTATCAACATAGTCCAGGTCATGCTCATCCGCCGGATCCTCCCGTGCCAACAATGGGCCTTCAACTTGTGGGAGTTTGATCCAACACAGTACCGAACTTTGAGCAGGCTCTTCGACACTACGTACGAAGATGCCTGGAAGGTGCTGTTCAAGGGCGCCGAGGCTCCCGCATCCGCTACCGAAGATCGCGGATTCAGCTCACAGCGTCAACCCAGCGAGGTAAGCTATTTCACCCTTTACAGGGCACTTGTTTTTCATAGTTTGACTCTATGCGGGATCTAAACTCCCTTACCTTTGACAGGACTGTCAAAAGACGTCCGGGCAGGTTAACTGTCCGGCTCCTTGCCAGAAGACCCAGGGGCTGCTGGTTCCGGCACCTCACGTGGTGCCGGAGAAGAAGGCCACGGGAAGTCGAAGGAGTTCCCGGCGCCAGGTGTTATCGGACTCATCGTCCGATGACTCCGAGGCGGACTCCTCCCGCGAAGACGAGGAGGAGGAAAAAGAGGCCTCTCCCCCAGCAGGGGAAGATAAGAAAAAGGAAGGCCGCCCCAACTGGGGAGGCCGGAGGGTCCAAGAAGGGAAGGACCCTTCCTCCGGACTACTCCGCCAATGCTGACGACGGCGAAGAGGAGTGGCCACCAAGGGCTAAGCCCCTGGCAACATCGTAAGTGTCTGGATACCAGAATAACTAATGGTGTTTCATTTGTCGTACAGAGTCTCCTAACACCGAATATAACCCTCCAGCCCGCCCAAAGACGGGCTCGACGCTTCAACGAGCGGCTCCCTGGGTTCGTCGGACGTGAATAGCACCTCACTTCTGGCTGCCTCCTCTCCATGCGCTATGGATGACGCTGAGGTGGGGTTCCAAAAGGGGCCCAGCTAGGAGGAGGTGGTCCAGGAGGCGCCGCAAGGCAACCTCCCAGACTCCAGGCGCAAGGGGGATAAAACCCCAAAGGGCTCTAAGTCCGGCCCTGGGCCGGACTCTGCACCGGAACCTTCAGTGGTTCCGGAGTCCGGCAGGCGGCCCCTTCATAAGAAGGGCGAGACTGCGACACCGGTGACCTCCGTCCAACCGGAGGCACCGGACAATTTGCTGGAGGCGCTTAACGGCGCCTCCATCAACGAGGAGCACCGCACTGTTATGAGTGTGGTGATCCAGAAAGTTCAGTCCACCAAGAGCGGGCTGACTGAAGCCTGTGCCAGCCTTCTAACAGGCTTTGAGGTATGTATTTAAGATATGTGAAAATATTACCGCATAGACAGTAGCCCCTGATGCTCAGTTTGGTGTTCGGAAAGAAAATCCGAACTAAGGATCTAAAAAGATGTACGCAGGAGTCTAACATAAGTATGTCAATATGGGAATGCAGGCTGCGCTACTGACCTCTTCCGCACTGACTGCGGAGGTCAATGCATTGAAGGAGAGCCTCGAGCGGTCCGAGAACGAGCTCGGCCTTGCCAAAAAGCAGCTCGAGGACAAGGAAGGTAAGTAATACCTTATGGAAGTATATAAAAGATGTGGTTGCAAAAATGACAGGAATAACGTGTGTATTGCAGGGGCCACGAACGAGGTGGCGACCCTGAAGGAAGCGGTGTCCAAGGCCGAAAGAAATGCGGCCGCGGAGCGGACCGAGCGAGAGAAGCAGGAGGCGCGGGTGGTGGAGGTGCGGCAAGAGCTCCAGGCTCTCGTGGAAAAACACGAGAGTTTGGAGCGTAACTCGAAGACCCGAGAGTCCGAGCTCGCCTCGGCCCTTGAGAGCGCCAAAGCTGCTAAGGCCGAAGCCCAAAAAGCCCTCCAGGAAATTGAGGCAATGAAGAAGATAGCGGCGGGTAAGGCATTCTTTATGCAAAGCAAGCACGTGAAAGTGAATTACTTGTTACTTACCCAAATCCGGAGCTCTCCAAGAGCATTCGCAGATCTACCCCGCAGTGTGTCCGACGCTGCCGCATTCTACCAGGGTGAGGAGGGGAGCTCGACAGAGAAGGTGTTCTGGTCTCGGTATGCTGAGGCCGGACACCCGGTGCCCTTGAGCGACCAGCTGAAGCAGCCGGTCGAGCTCCATAAGGTGGCCGAACAAGCCATGAAGGGCCTCATAGTTCGGCTGTGGCCCGAGGAAGCCATGCCTGGGAGCTACATCGGGCTGGTGAGGCGGCTGGTGGACGCCTGTCCATGGATTGAAGTCTTCAAGAGCTCCGTCTGCATCAAAGGTGCCCGTAGGGCCCTTGCCCGTGCTAAAGTGCACTGGGGCAAGATGGACGCTGAGAAGCTTGTGACGGACAGACCACTGCCGGGCAGGGAGTATCGCAAGCCCGAGATGTATTATGAGAGCGTCCTGAAGGGTGCCCGCCTTATAGCGGGTGAATGCTCCAAAGATGTAATTTTTGAGTAAACTCGCATTTGTTATCCTGTATGCTGAAAACTTGTTCATATGCGCTAAGAAACGCTTGTGAATTTAAAATATTACCTTCTATGCGGCCGTTTATTAAATTTGAGAGATGGCGAGTCGTCGGCTTCTGCCCCCATGCCACGAGTGCTGGGGTGTTCGGGATAAACTTGAGCGCTCTTTTTCCCATTCTTGGGTCCTTCGAGGGAGGCGCTCAATGCAACGAACAAGGCAACCGGACTATAATGCTTGAACGTTCTCACTTAGCCATAGAATTCTATAATTTTAAATTTCGGCGAAGCCCCTAGTATTCGGAAGACCGAGTTCGGGGCGCTATCCACGCCTGGGCCGGACAAAGCCAACTCCTCGCTCTAAGCGGCATGAGTCTTTAGGGACTCGAAAACCTCTCGAACAGCGACCGGCTCTCGCCCTATCATGACGGTCAGTTTTAGCTTTCTCCACCGAGGTGCTTAACCCAGCTCAACCGAGGCACAATCGCAGTGGTTCTCCCAACGCTACCTTAGCCGATATAATGGAATGTAAGGTACCAAAACATGGGAGCCGGGCAAACCCAACTATTGACCCAAGACATGATTCGGAGCCGATGCATATAATGCTATAAGTTTGGGGTGCCGCACTTGTGAAAGTGTTCGGACTTATCACACCATATTTTGGGGTACTTAAGCCCCTGGTGTATTTGGCCGTACCAAAGTGTACGGATGCAACATGTCATAAGTGAACATGTATAGATAAAAAAAGGAATGCAATAATAGGCAGAAGCTATGTATTGTTTATTCAAAAAGGCAGCGGTAAAAGCAGAACGATACAAATAGTGCGGTAAGCAATGGACGGGACTATTTGACATGTCCCCATCCAGGGGCGAGCTGCGGGATGATATGTGAAACAAGTATACTACTCGTTATAGAGACCACCTGGACACTCGACGTAGCTTTCTTCTTCCCTGGTTGTTGCATCGTGTATTCGGCGATTCTACTGCCGGACAGGGCTTCTTGAGAACGGAGTCCTGAGAAAAATAATAATGACACAATCGGGAGCCCCTGGTGCGGTTGAGCCGCTTTCTGGGCCTGCCGTGGTCGTGCCCCTCCCCTATGCCCATGGTATTTCCAGAGCGTAATTATGTACGCGTAGTACTGGTTTCGCAATTTCACGAGGGCTGGGGTTGGGGCCGCATTGCTACGCGTGCTCGGAACGTGCCTGGCGGTCTTGTTGTGTGTTACTCCGGGCGCGCTTGACGGTGTCCGGACGTTGAATAGCCGGACTCGAGAATTGCCTTGAGAGGCTGCTTTTTACTTCCGCCGCAAGGGCCGCCATATTCTCCTCCGTTCGGAGAGAGCGTTCGGTGTTTCCGTTGGCCGTGATGACTCCTTGAGGGCCTGGCATCTTGAGCTTGAGGTACGCGTAGTGCGGCACTGCATTAAACTTTGCAAATGCGGTTCGCCGAGCAGTGCGTGATAGCCGTTGTGGAACAGGACTATGTCGAAGATTAATTCCTCGCTTCGGAAGTTATTCGGGGATTCGAAGACCACTTCAAGTGTAACTGAGCATGTATAGTTGGCCTCTACACCTGGTATGATGCCTTTAAAGGTTGTTTTTGTGGGTTTTATCCTTGAGGGGTCTATGCCCATTTTGCGCACTGTATCCTGATAAAGCAGGTTCAGGCTGTTGCCGCCGTCCATCAGGACTCTGGTGAGGTGAAATCCGTCAATGATTGGGTCTAGAACCAATGCGGCGAATCCGCCATGGCGGATGCTAGTGGGGTGGTCCCTTCAATCAAAAGTGATCGGGTAGGAGGACCACGAATTGAACTTTCGGGCGATTGGCTCCATCGCATATACGTCCCTTAGTGCATGCTTCCGCTCCCTTTTGGGTATGTGGGTTGCATATATTATGTTCACCGTCCGCACTTGTGGGGGGAAGCCCTTCTGTCCTCTTTTGTTCGGCGGCCGGGGCTCCTCCTCGTCATCGCTATGCAGCTCCTTGTCATTGTTTTCGGCATTTAACTTGCCTGCCTGCTTGAACACCCAACAATCCCTGTTGGTGTGGTTGGCTGGTTTTTCGTGGGTGCCGTGTATCTGGCACGAGCGATCGAGTATTCGGTCCAAATTGGACGGGCCCGGAGTATTTCTTTTGAATGGCTTTTTCCGCTGACCAGGTTTAGAGCCTCTAAATCTGGCATTGACTGCCGTATTCTCAGCATTATCATCGTTAATGCGGCACTTGTGCTTGTTGCGACGCGACCTGCCATTGCTGTCCTTGGTATCCGAATTACCAGGGCTCTTGGTCATGTTGTTACTACGAGCTAGCAAGTTGTCTTCTCCCGCGCAAAAGCGGGTCGTGAGTGTTGTGAGGGCTGCCATGGATTTCAGCTTTTCCTGTCCTAGGTGCCGGGCAAGCCACTCGTCGCGGATGTTATGTTTGAAGGCTGCAAGGGCCTCTGCATCCGGACAGTCGACGATTTGATTTTTCTTGGCTAGGAACCGTGTCCAGAATTGTCTGGCCGATTCCTCTGGCTGCTAAATTATGTGGCTTAGGTCATCGCCGTCTGGTGGTCGCACATAAGTGCCCTGGAAATTGTCGAGGAATGCGGCTTCCAGGTCTTCCCAACAACTAATTGAGTCTGCTGGCAAGCTATTAAGCCAATGCCGAGCTGGTCCTTTAAGCTTGAGTGGGAGATATTTGATGGCATGTAGGTCATCACCGCGGGAGATATTTGATGGCATGTCGATCCAAACCGCAGGATCTGTTGTGCCATCGTATGATTCAATGTTTACGAGTTTGAAACCCTCAGGGATTTGATGATCCATCACTTCATCTGTGAAGCATAGTGGGTGTGCGGCGCCTCTGTATTGGGCTATATCACGATGCATCTCAAATGAGATTTGTCTACTGTGTTCGGCCCGACCGGAATTTCCATATCTGGCGTGACGGTTATCATCACGTATCGTGGGGCGCCCACGCGATCCGTAGATCGATCTTGTTTGCCTTGCCTTGTCCTCCAATATATCCTGCAGGTCTGGTGCATTTCCCCGTGCCTTGGTATTTTTTGAGCGGCGCCGGGGTGCGGCTTGAGTGGAGGGCCGAGAGGCCTCTCTGTCGCGGCCACGAGGTGGCCGGTCGGCCGTATCATGCGCTGGTGATGTAGGTTTAGGTGCTTCCTCCTCTAATCAGGGTAGCAGCCTACGTTTTGGGTAGCTCTTGGAGGAGCGTTCGAGTTCATACTGTTCGGCCACAAGGACTTCAGTCCATTTGTCAGCTAGCAAGTCTTGGTCAGCTTTAAGCTGTTGCTGCTTTTTCTTGAGGCTGCTTGCCGTGGCCATAAGCCTGCGTTTGAAACGCTCTTGTTCAACGGGATCCTCAGGCACGACAAATTCGTCGTCGTCGAGGCTTGCCTCGTCTTCGGAGGGAGGCATGTAATTATGGTCCTCTACCTCTCTGCCTGCCGCTTTCTCATGAGGGCTGGCTTCTCCATCCTCCCGCACTAAATCCTGCTGGAGGGGGTTGTCTTCGGCACTGTCCGGGGTGTTATTGTCTCACGTGCGGAATCACCATTTTTGCTGTGGCGGGATTTAGAGCGGCGCCGCTGACGCCGGCGCTTAGGCTGTTTCTTGGAGGGGTCATCCTCCATTGTTCCATCGCCATTCCCATCTTTTGGGACGTCCAGCATGTATATGTCGTATGATGAGGTGGACTTCCAGTGCCCTGTAGGCGCTAGTTCTTGGTCGTCTCCTGCATCGTCGTCCATACCGTCGATGTCTTCGGAGTTGAAGTCGAGCATGTCGGTTAAATCATCGACAGTGGCTACGAAGTGGGTGGAGGGTGGGCTTTGAATTTCTTCGTCGTCCGCATCCCAACCTTCCTGACCATAATCCGGCCAGGGCTCTCCTGATAAAGATAGAGACTTTAGCGAATCCAGGATGTCGCCAAAGGGCGAGTGCTGAAAGATGTCCGCGGTAGTGAACTCCATGATCCGCGCCCAATCGGATTCGATTGGCAGGGGCACGGAAGGTTCGGAGTCCGGCACCTTGGTGTCACGAGCTTTGCAAAGGACATGGTTGGTGTTCGGCTCAGTCGCCGTAGAGATAGCAGCCCCCGAGGCGGTGTCCAGCCACCTGTCCTTGATCGGCGCAGTCGGCTCCGAGCTAAGGGTCAGAGCTGTCACTTGTGCGGCCTCCAGGGCACTTTCCGGCAGCAGAGCTAGGTCAGGCCCATCGTGACAGTGCAGCGCGCTTAGCTCGAACCCGTCGAAGATCAAGTCTCCGCAGATGTCAGTTGTATAGTTCAAACTTCCAAATCTGACCTGATGGCCAGGAGCGTAGCTTTCAATCTGCTCCAGATGGCCAAGCGAATTGGCCCGCAGTGCAAAGCCGTCAAATATGAAGATCTGTCCGGGGAGAAAAGTCTCACCCTGGACCGCATCGTTGTTGATGATCGGAGGAGCCATCGTTCCTAAATATGATGACATAGAGGAACTCTCAATGAAAGCACCAATGTCGGTGTCAAAACCGGCGGATCTCGGTTAGGGGGTCCCGAACTGTGCGTCTAGGCGGATGGTAACAGGAGACAAGGGACACGATGTTTTTACCCAAGTTCGGGCCCTCTCGATGGAGGTAAAACCCTACTCCTGCTTGATTAATATTGATGATATGGGTAGTACAAGAGTAGATCTACCACGAGATCAGAGAGGCTAAACCCTAGAAGCTAGCCTATGGTATGATTGTTGTTCGTCCTACGGACTAAAACCCTCCGGTTTATATAGGCACCGAAGAGGGTTAGGGTTACACAGAGTCGGTTACATTGGTAGGAGATCTACATATCCGTATCGCCAAGCTTGCCTTCTACACCAAGGAAAGTCCCATCCGGACACGGGACGAAGTCTTCAATCTTGTATCTTCATAGTCCAGGAGTCCGGCCAAAGATGATAGTTCGGCTATCCGGACACCCCCTAATCCAGGACTCCCTCACCCGGAAACGAGAGGATGCACCGACTCTCGCGGCGAAAATCATACACTACACACCATATCTCTGTAGGAGTAGGTGGATCTGTCGCACTCTCTAACACACACATGCTGTTAAACACACACACGCACATGCACGCACCTTGGTCTCGTTGCACCTTCTAACGTGAGTTATTACACCTAGACGGAGGGAGTAGTAAGTATACGAGATACGGTGGCACATTGACTTAAGTCGAATACAAGTGCCCAAAATTTGTGTGCATGTTATAATAAGGATTCACTTAAAATAGTACGTGAGCGAACAGAGGGATCAATTGGACAGTGTTCCCGAGCAGTAGCGAGATGTGTGAGGTAGTAAGATACACCGCTGGCGCTTTTAATTTTTCTTATTAATTTGTTTGTTTCACCCTCTGACTGGTGGGACCCAACGTACTACGTGAAGAGAGGTAAGGTGACTAAGGCTAGATTATTTCGGCACCACTGTGGATATTCTTACCACCAAAGCCACATGACACGATTACGATTGAAATCCTAATGACTCCCACACACACACAAAAAAACATGGCATACCTGTCACATGAATGCAGGAATGTATAAAAGGTTATTTTCCTCTCGTTGAACATAACGGGAGGGTTGTGTAGCTGGTTAGCCTGTTCGCTCATCAAACTTGAGGTCTCAGGTTCGATAACTACACTTGAGCATAATTTTTGCCAGGAGGACTCTTTGACTGGTCAAAATGTTTTCTAGGGTTTGCACGCTTCACACTCTCTCTCCAGCATATATATACACGATGGAGCCTCAGCGCTTGTAGTTGCTCTCTTCACACTCTCTCGCCCTCTCCCGCTGGATCCTCAGCGCTTGTCGTTGCTCTCTTCACACTCTCTCGCCCTCTCCATATCTAAACAAGACTTCGTTGGCCTCTCTCTCCCCTCACTGCTGCTCAAAGAGCCGGCAGGATCCGTTCGCCGGGAAGGGAAGGAGGCTTAACAATGTCGCCATCGGCGAGGGAGGGAATCCACTACCGGCGCTGTTGTTCACTTTCCACCCTGCAGCGGCGCGGGGGGGCCTCCGACCCTTCTTCTTCGCCGCCATCCCGTCACCCACCGAACCACGCCCCAAGAACCTTAAGGTATATTTTACTTACTCCACATGCATTGCTCTAGCTGCATGTATACCATGAATCTAGGACGTCGTTCAAAGAGGAAAGGAGTGGGGGAAGTAGTGGAAAAAGTTGTATATAGCATGAATCTAGGACGTGGTTCAAAGAGGAAATGAAGGGGGAAAGTTGTATAGCATGAATCTAGGACGTGCTTCAAAGAGGAAAGGAATGGGGGAAAGTAGTGGGGAAAGTTGTATCGCATAAATCTAGGACGTGGTTCAAAGAGGAAAGGAAGGGGCGAAAGTACTAGTTCAAAAAGGAAAGGAAGGGACAAGGCTGTAGAGTTTGAGCAGGACTAGATTTGTTGCGCTCACATAGGGAATGGTGTCTAAAGATAACAAAACCGGGACCAACACAAATATGCTCCTTGGTTGTTTTTTCTTTGTTGCAACAGACTGTGCATGACCATAGTACATCGGTAGATGCACATGGTGCTAGTGCGTCCACTGTCCCATGCAACTCATTAGTTGTAGTTAATCTATGGCCCTGTTTGGTTAAAAACTCCCTAGTCCCTACCTGCTTGGTTCCAGGGACTAAACATGGACTAGAAGTTATTAAATGAGATGATAAAAGACCATGTTACCCCTAGTAATGAACTAGTCGAAACAAGGTGCGATGCGTGGCAGGGGAAACTGTTGGAAAAAGTCCCAAAAAGACTCCCTCGGGGTCTTCTTTCTTTAGTCCCAAATGCCCACTTTTAGTCCCAAAAAGTCCCTCCTGTTTTGTTTAGATGTGACTGACACGGAGTTTTTTTAGTCCCTACACCAAAATGTCCCTGTAAACAAACACCCTCTAATAATGCCGCTGGAAAATTGATGCAATGCCACAGTTAAAAGCAAATTACATGTTTAACGAATTTTATTGTTAATATAATCTCTATGTTAATATTAATCAATGCCACCGTATGAGAAATGCTACTATCTTGCTTTCTTTCCCATTTATATAAGGTAGATGCTTCTTTTTGTTTGCTTCTGTGTCATCCACCGTTATTGACCACTAATTGTTCCCTTTGCACCTTTGTGTAAACAGGGTTATCTACTTCACCTCGTTGCCATTGTGACCTTTTGTTGCACTGCACAAAACACTTTTGTTTTAAGAGTGTTTTGTGCAGTTCAACCAAAATGTAACACCGACAACATTGCTTGATTGCTTGATCTTAGTGGAACTGCACAAGAGGAGATCTTACTTCCTATCCGTTAAGGCAAAAATTTGGTTCAGATCTTCTTCTTGTGAGTTGTTTGAATTCCGCATCATGAGAGGTCAGTACTAGCCTTCTTTCACATGATTATGCAGTGTGCTTTCTGTTGGGGAACGTTGCAGAAAATTAAAAAAAATTCCTACGGTTTCACCAAGATCCATCTATGAGTTCATCTAAGCAACAAGTCAACGGAGAGAGATTGCATCTACATACCACTTGTAGATCGCGTGCGGAAGCGTTCAAGGGAACGGTGATGATGGAGTCGTACTCGCCATGATTCAGATCACCGATGACCAAGTGCCAAACGGACAGCACCTCCGTGTTCAACACACGTACGAAACGGACGACGTCTCCTCCTTCTTGATCCAGCAAGGGGAAAGATGAGGTTGAGGAAGATAGCTCCAGCAGCAGCACGACGGCGTGGTGGTGGTGGAGCAGCAGTACTCCGGCAGGGCTTCGCCAAGCTCGTGACGGAGGAGGAGAGGTGTTGGGGAGGGGAGGGGCTGCGCCTTGGTTGTGTGTTGCAGCCCTCCCCTCACCCCTCTATTTATAGGGGAAGGGGCAAGGGGGGGCGGCCCCTCTAGATGAGATCTAGAGGGGGGGCGGCGGCCATGGAGGGGGGCTTGCCCCCCAAGCAAAGGGGGGCGCCCCCACTAGGGTTCCCCCCAAACCCTAGGCGCATGGGCCCAAGGGGGGGGCACCCAGCCCTCCAGGGGCTGGTTCCGTGCCCATTGCGGCCCATGAGGCCCTCCAAGAGGGGTGGCCCCTCCTGGTGGACCCCCGGAACCTCTCCGGTGGCCCCGGTACAATACCGATATGCCCCCGAAACTTTCCGGTGTCCGCATGACAACTTCCCATATATAAATCTTCACCTCCGGACCATTCCGGAACTCCTTGTGTCGTCCGGGATCTCATCCGGGACTCCGAACAACATTCGGTAATCACATACAAGTCTTCCTAATAACCCTAGCGTCACCGAACCTTAAGTGTGTAGACCCTACGGGTTCGGGAGACATGCAGACATGACCGAGACGACTCTCCGGTCAATAACCAACAGCGGGATCTGGATACCCGTGTTTGCTCCCACATGCTCCTCGATGATTTCATCGGATGAACCACAATGTTGAGGATTCAAACAACCCCGTATTCAATTCCCTTTGTAAATCGGTACGTTACTTGCCCGAGACTCGATCGTCGGTATCCCAATACCTCGTTCAGTCTCGTTACCGGCAAGTCACTTTACTCGTACCGTAATGCATGATCCGATGACCAAACACTTGGTCACTTTGATCTCCTTATGATGATGCATTATCGAGAGGGCCCAGAGATACCTCTCCGTCATACGGAGTGACAAATCCCAGTCTCGATCCGTGTCAACCCAACAGACACTATCGGAGATACTTGTAGTGCACCTTTATAGTCACCCAGTTACGTTGTGACGTTTGGTACACCCAAAGCACCCCTACGGTATCCGATGTCCATAGCCAGGAAACCATGACTATCTGTTGATCAACGAGCTAGTCAACTAGAGGCTTACTAGGGACATATTATAGTCTATGTATTCACACGTGTATTACGATTTTCGGATAATACAGTTATAGCATGAATAAAGACTATTATCATGAACAAGGAAATATAATAATAATCTTTTATTATTGCCTCTAGGGCATATTTCCAACAGTCTCCCACTTGCACTAGAGTCAATAATCTAGTTACATTGTGATGAATCGAACACCCATAGAGTTCTGGTGTTGATCATGTTTTGCTCGCGAGAGAGGTTTAGTCAACGGATCTGTGACATTCAGATCCGTATGTACTTTGCAAATTTCTATGTCTCCATCTTGAACATCTTCACAAATGGAGTTGAAGCGACGCTTGATGTGTCTGATCTTCTTGTGAAACCTGGGCTCCTTGGCAAGTGCAATAGCTCCAGTGTTGTCAGAGAAGAGTTTGATCGGCGCCGACGCATTGGGTATGACTCCTAGGTCGGTGATGAACTCCTTCACCCAAATTGCTTCATGCGCTGCCTCCGAGGCTGCCATGTACTCCGCTTCACATGTAGATCCCGCCACGACGCTCTGCTTACAGCTGCACCAGCTTACTGCTCCACCATTCAACATATACACGTATCCGGTTTGTGACTTTGAGTCATCCAGATCTGTGTCGAAGCTTGCGTCGACGTAACCCTTTACGATGAGCTCTTTGTCACCTCCATACGAGAAACATGTCCTTTGTCCTTTTTAGGTACTTCAGGATATTCTTGACCGCTGTCCAGTGTTCCTTGCCGGGGTTACTTTGGTACCTTCCTACCAAACTTACGGCAAGGTTTACATCAGGTCTGGTACACAGCATGCCATACATAATAGATCCTATGGCTGAAGCATAGGGGATGACACTCATCTCTTCTTTATCTTTTGCCGTGGTCGGGCATTGAGCCGAGCTCAATCTCACACCATGCAATACAGGCAAGAACCCTTTCTTGGACTGATCCATTTTGAACTTCTTCAAAATCTTATCAAGGTATGTGCTTTGTGAAAGACCTATGAGGCGTCTCGATCTATCCCTATAGATCTTGACGCCTAATATGTAAGCAGCTTCTCCAAGGTCCTTCATTGAAAAACACTTATTCAAGTAGGCCTTAATGCTGTCCAAAAGTTCTGTATCATTTCCCATCAAGAGTATGTCATCTACATATAATATGAGAAATGCTACAGAGCTCCCACTCACTTTCTTGTAAACGCAGGCTTCTCCATAAGTGTGCATAAACCCAAACGCTTTGATCATCTCATCAAAGCGAATGTTCCAACTCCGAGATGCTTGCTCCAGCCCATAAATGGATCGCTGGAGGTTGCATACTTTGTTAGCATTCTTAGGGTCGACAAAACATTCCGGCTGCATCATATACAGCTCCTCCTTAAGATGTCCGTTAAGGAATGCCGTTTTGACGTCCATGTGCCATTTCTCATAATCATAGTATGCGGCAATTGCTAACATGATTCGGACGGACTTCAGCTTCGCTATGAGAGAGAATGTCTCATCGTAGTCAATCCCTTGAACTTGTCGATAACCCTTAGCGACAAGTCGAGCTTTATAGATGGTAACATTACCATCCGCGTCCGTCTTCTTCTTAAAGATCCATTTGTTTTCTATCGCTCGCTGATCATCGGGCAAGTCAGTCAAAGTCCATACTTTGTTTTCATACATGAATTCTATCTCGGATTTCATGGCTTCAAGCCATTTGTTTGAATCTGGGCCCGCCATCGCTTCTTCATAGTTCGAAGGTTCACCGTTGTCTAACAACATGATTTCCAGGACAGGGTTGCCGTACCACTCTGGTGCGGAACGTGTCCTTGTGGACCTATGAAGTTCAGTAGCAACTTGATCCGAAGTACCTTGATCATCATCATTATTTTCCTCTTCAGTCGGCGTAGGCATCACAGGAACATTTTCCTGAGCTGCACTACTTTCCCGTTCAAGAGGTAGTACTTCATCGAGTTCTACTTTCTTCCCACTTACTTCTTTCGAGAGAGACTCCTTTTCCACAAAGGATCCGTTCTTGGCAACAAAGATCTTGCCCTCGGATCTTAAGTAGAAGGTATACCCAATGGTTTCCTTAGGGTATCCTATGAATACGCATTTTTCCTACTTGGGTTCGAGCTTTTCAGGTTGAAGTTTCTTGACATAAGCATCACATCCCCAAACTTTTAGAAACAACAGCTTAGGTTTCTTCCCAAACCATAATTCATACGGTGTCGTCTCAACTGATTTAGACGGTGCCCTATTTAAAGTGAATGTAGCTGTCTCTAGAGCGCATCCCCAAAATAATAGCGGTAAATCGGTAAGAGACATCATAGACCGCACCATATCCAATAGAGTGCGATTACAACGTTCGGACACACCATTATGCTGAGGTGTTCCACGCGGCGTGAGTTGTGAAACGATTCCACATTTCCTTAAGTGCGTACCAAATTCGTGACTTAAATATTCTCCCCCACGATCTGATCGTAGGAACTTTATCTTTCGGTCACGTTGATTCTCTACCTCATTCTGAAATTCCTTGAAATTTTCAAAGCTCTCAGACTTGTGTTTCATTAAGTAGACATACCAGTATCTACTCAAGTCATCAGTGAGAGTGAGAACATAACGATATCCTCCGCGAGCCTCAATGCTCATTGGACCGCACACATCGGTATGTATGATTTCGAACAAGTTGGTTGCTCGCTCCATTGTTCCGGAGAACGGAGTCTTGGTCATTTTGCCCATGAGGCATCGTTCGCATGTGTCAAATGATTCATAATTGAGAGACTCTCAAAGTCCATCAGCATGGAGCTTCTTCATGCGCTTGACACCAATGTGACCAAGGCGGGAGTGCCACAAGTATGTGGGACTATCGTTATCAAATTTACATCTTTTGGTATTCACACTATGAATATGTGTAACATTACGTTCGAGATTCATGAAGAATAAACCATTGACCATCGGAGCATTACCATAAAACATATCTCTCATATAAATAGAACAACCATTATTCTCGGATTTAAATGAGTAGCCATGTCGTATTAAACGAGATCCTGATACAATGTTCATGCTCAAACTTGGCACTAAATAACAATTATTGAGGTTTAAAACTAATCCCGTAGGCAAATGTAGAGGTAGCGTGCCGACGGCGATCACATCGACCTTCGAACGATTACCGACGCGCATCGTCACCTTGTCCTTCGCCAGTCTCCGTTTATTCCGCAACTCCTGCTGTGAGTTACAAATATGAGTAACGGCACCGGTATCAAATACCCAGGAGTTACTACGAGTACTAGTAAGGTACACATCAATCATGTATATCAAATATACCTTTAGTGTTGCCGGCCTTCTTGTCCGCTAAGTATTTGGGGCAGTTCTGCTTCCAGTGACCCTTCCCTTTGCAATAAAAGCACTCAGTCTGAGGCTTGGGTCCATTCTTTGACTTCTTCCCGGCAACTGGCTTACCGGGAACGGCAACTTCCTTGCCGTCCTTCTTGAAGTTCTTCTTACCCTTGCCCTTCTTGAACTTGGTGGTTTTATTGACCATCAACACTTGATGTTCTTTCTTGATTTCAACCTCTGCTGACTTCAACATTGAAAATACTTCAGGAATGCTCTTCACCATGCCCTGCATATTGTAGTTCATCACAAAGCTCTTTTAGCTTGGTGGGAGCAACTGAAGGATTCTTTCAATGACCGCCTCGTCCGGGAGGTTAATGTCCAGCTGGGACAGGCGGTTGTGCAACCCAGACATTTTGAGTATGTGCTCACTGACAGAACTATTTTCCTCCATCTTACAACTATAGAACTTGTCGGAGACTTCATATCTCTCGACCCGGGCATGAGCTTGGAAAAGTAGTTTCAGCTCCTCGAACATCTCATATGCTCCGTGTTGCTCAAAACGCTTTTGGAGCCCCGGTTCTAAGCTGTAAAGCATGCCGCACTGAACGAGGGAGAAATCATCAATGCGAGACTGCCAAGCGTTCATAACGTCTTGGTTCTCTGGGACGGGTGCATCACCTAGCTGTCCTTCTAGGACATATTGTTTCCTGGCAGCTATGAGGATGATCCTCAGGTTCCAGACCCAGTCCGTATAGTTGCTGCCATCATCTTTCAGCTTGGTTTTCTCTAGGAACGCGTTGAAGTTCATGTTGACAGCGGCAGCCATTTGATCTGCAAGACATATTTGCAAAGGTTTTAGACTAAGTTCATGATAATTAAGTTCATCTAATCAAATTATTTTAATGAACTCCCACTCAGATTAGACATCCCTCTAGTCATCTAAGTGTTACACGATCCGAGCCGACTAGGCCGTGTCCGATCATCACGTGAGACGGACTAGTCATCGTCGGTGAACATCTCCATGTTGATCGTATCTTCCATACGGCTCGTGTTCGACCTTTCAGTCTCTGTGTTCCGAGGCCATGTCTGTACATGCCAGGCTCGTCAAGTTAACCCTAAGTGTTTTTGCATGTGTAAAACTGTCTTACACCCGTTGTATGTGAACGTAAGAATCTATCACACCCGATCATCACGTGGTGCTTCGAAACGACGAACTTTAGCAACGGCGCATAGTTAGGGGAGAATACTTCTTGAAATTATTATAAGGGATCATCTTATTTACTACCGTCATTCTAAGTAAACAAGATACATAAACATAATAAACATCACATGCAATTATATAGTAGTGACATGATATGGCCAATATCATATAGCTCCTTTGATCTCCATCTTCGGGGCTCCATGATCATCTTTGTCACCGGCATGACACCATGATCTCCATCATTGTGTCTTCATGAAGTTGTCACGCCAACGACTACTTCTACTTTTATGGCTAACGCGTTAAGCAATAAAGTAAAGTAATTTACATGGCGTTCTTCAATGACACGCAGGTCATACAAAAAATAAAGACAACTCCTATGGCTCCTGCCGGTTGTCATACTCATTGACATGCAAGTCGTGATTCCTATTACAAGAACATGATCTCATACATCACAATATATCATTCATCATTCATCACAACTTTTGGCCATATCACATCACAAGACACTTGCTGCAAAAACAAGTTAGACGTCCTCTAATTGTTGTTGCAAGTTTTTTACGTGGCTTCTATAGGTGATCTAGCAAGAACGTTTTCTTACCTACGCTAAAGCCAGAACGTGATTTGTCAACTTCTATTTACCCTTCATAAGGACCCTTTTCGTCAAATCCGCTCCAACTAAAGTGGGAGAGACAGACACCCGCTAGCCACCTTATGCAACTAGTGCATGTCAGTCGGTGGAACCGGTCTCACGTAAGCATACGTGTAAGGTTGGTCTGGGCCGCTTCATCCCACAATACCGCTGGAGCAAAATAAGACTAGTAGCGACAAGAAAGTTGACAACATCTACGCCCACAACAAATTGTGTTCTACTCGTGCAATAGAGAACTATGCATAGACCTAGCTCATGATGCCACTGTTGGGGAACGTTGCAGAAAATTAAAAAAAATTCCTATGGTTTCACCAAGATCCATCTATGAGTTCACCTAAGCAACGAGTCAAGGGAGAGAGATTGCATCTACATACCACTTATAGATCGCGTGCGGAAGCGTTCAAGGGAACGGTGATGATGGAGTCGTACTCGCCGTGATTCAGATCACCGATGACCAAGTGCCGAACGGACAGCACCTCCATGTTCAACACACGTACGGAACGGACGACGTCTCCTTCTTCTTGATCCAGCAAGGGGAAAGAACAGGTTGGGGAAGATGGCTCCAGCAGCAGCACGACGGCGTGGTGGTGGTGGAGCAGCAGTACTTCAGCAGGGCTTCGCCAAGCTCATGACGGAGGAGGAGAGGTGTTGGGGAGGGGAGGGGCTGCGCCTTGGTTGTGTGTTGCAGCCCTCCCCTCACCCCTCTATTTATAGGGGAAGGGGCAAGGGGGGCCGGCCCCTCTCGATGAGATCTAGAGGGGGGGCGGTGGCTAGGGAGGGGGGCTTGCCCCACAAGCAATACCGAGTGGCCCCGGTACAATACCGATATGCCCCCGAAACTTTCCGGTGTCCGCATGACAACTTCCCATATATAAATCTTCACCTCCGGACCATTCCGAAACTCCTCGTGACGTCCGAGATCTCATCCGGGACTCCTAACAACATTCAGTAATCACATACAAGTCTTCCTAATAACCCTAGCGTCACCAAACCTTAAGTGTGTAGACCCTATGGGTTCGGGAGACATGCAGACATGACCGAGACGACTCTCCGGTCAATAACCAACAGCGGGATCTGGATACCCATGTTGGCTCCCACATGATGCTTGATGATTTCATCGGATGAACCACGATGTCGAGGATTCAAACCACCTTGTATTCAATTCCCTTTGTCAATCGGTACGTTACTTGCCCGAGACTCGATCGTCGGTATCCCAATACCTCGTTCAGTCTCGTTACCGGCAAGTCACTTCACACGTACCGTAATGCATGATCCCGTGACCAAACACTTGGTCACTTTGAGCTCATTATCATGATGCATTACCGAGTGGGCCCAGAGATACCTCTCCGTCATACGGAGTGACAAATCCCAGTCTCGATCCGTGTCAACCCAACAGACACTTTTGGAGATACATGTAGTGCACCTTTATAGTCACCTAGTTACGTTGTGACGTTTGGTACACCCAAAGCACTCCTACGGTATCCGGGAGTTACACGATCTCATGGTCTAAGGAAAGGATACTTGACATTGGAAAAGCCCTAGCAAACGAACTACACGATCTTGTACTATGCTTAGGATTGGGTCTTGTCCATCACATCATTCTCCTAATGATGTGATCCCGTTATCAATGACATCCAATGTCCATAGCCAGGAAACCATGACTATCTATTGATCCACGAGCTAGTCAACTAGAGGCTTACTAGGGACATATTATGGTCTATGTATTCACACGTGTATTATGATTTCCGAATAATACAGTTATAGCATGAATAAAGACTATTATCATGAACAAGAAAATATAATAATTATCTTTTATTAGTGCCTCTGGGGCATATTTCCAACACTTTCATATGTTGTGCTACTTGTACGATAATGTTGCTTGATTTTAGTGAATTGCACAAATGGAGACAAGACTTCCAATCTGTATGTGCACCGTAATATCCCATTGAGGTAAGATAAGGATATTTCACAACTGCTAGCCTGTATTTTGCCACTTTCATTGGAAAATTAAGTTTAGTACTATACTTGTGCTCCCTAATTGACATGCCAAATCTTACATTGAAAGCGAAGCTTGTCTGTTATTGAACCAAGTGATGATGGGGAAGAACAAGCGGAAGAAAAACAAAAATCAACTCTCAGTGTTGTAATGAAGCACTGGAACTGTGATGACACAAGTAATGATATAGTTTTGCATCTTAATTTATTGCTATGGCTGGAACGAGCAATTGTTTTGCCACTGATTTGATGCCATACGTAATTATCTCTACTTGTGCAAACATGGATCTTCTTTGAAGATACCATATATTTTAGTGGAACTGCACAAGAAGATGTTGGAAACATTAAACTAATCAAGGAGTATATAGTAAGCATGGCCACCCCCGTAGATAGCAACAGATGGTTCCCGAGAAGTGCTTCATCTGTATGCTCTACACAATCAGCCTCCTGACAAAGGTTGGTACTCGCCCACTAATTTCATCCATATGATTGAGCTTTGTCATCTCTATTGGTGTTGTGCTACTGTTTAGATACTGTCATGAAAAAGTGGTATTGTCCTTGGGTAGTGCTTCATCCGCGTTGTTTTAAATATTTCCTTTCCTTTTTTTCGAGCAAACATGGATGCTAGCATTTAGTAGTCCTCTTGTCTTTGCACAACAAGATCATCTTCCTCTGAAGAAGAATATGGAGTACGTGAAGTGACTAGTTCCGATTATGCCAGGATGAAGAAGCACTGTCTATCTTCTCATCAGAAGGAGCAGTTGAAGGATGGTTACATTACTCCCCACAAGACCAAACTAACTTCAGCTCAGAAGGACTGACAAATCTCCATTTTTTCTTGTGATGCGCAAGTACAATGTTGTTCTAGGATTCTTTCTGGTGAGTTCCATTTTTATAAAAGTGTGCTCTACATGGACCATGTACGTGCCTGTTGAAACTGTCAATTCATAGTACAGTTTGCTTTGTACTAATCACTTTTTTGTATTTGTGCAAACAGGGGTGCTCAGCTTGATTTCAACGGGAACTGCACAAAATGTTCATGAATACATCGAATCATTCATTTCCACCACAAGAAAAGAGGTGCCCATAAGTTCAAGGTGTTGCAACATATAAGGGCGAAATCATACAAGCTACGCGCAAATTTGGTTGATTTTGCTGGAACTGCACAAAAAGAACAGCTAGTTTATTTAGCACGAGTTGCCATGTCAATGTCCGAACTGATGGCAAACCCTGCCCATTCCACAATCGTAGGCATTTCATATTTTGGAATGGGACAACCTTGTCAAATTTTGCTCATTGATTTTAGCAAGATATGCATTTGATAATTTCGAATGGGATGCCCTTTGGTGTCAGCAGCGGCGATCAATTTTTTCTTTATTCTTTAGTTGTGAAGTAAATATTGCCTCTGACATGTGAGTCGCTGAGATGCATAATCATCGATTGTTTTGAATGTTCTCTATGAATTGCCAGGCCTGTGTGTTTGATTGCAATGTACAGAAACGCTAAAAATCTGCTCAAACTCTTTGTACTCCTTCTATTCCTTTTTACTTCGCACATTGTGAAAGTGCATACTTTTTTTATAAGATTGGTCAAAGTAGAGATACTTTGACTGCAGACAAAACTTGTATGCAGACTAGAAAGGACCGGAGGGAGTACATGTGAAACTGCTGCAAACATGGTGATCACCCTGGGAATAATGCTAGTGCGTATTGTTTTGCATGTTCATCCAATGCTAGTGATACAGGAATTCGAACTAATCGAAATAAATTCATTCACACACGGTCGGATTTCATATAAACCTGCCGGATTTCATACATTCTTCAAGTAAAAAGGGGTGTTTGTGGCCGCATGCATCTCCCAGATGCAGAGGCCGGGGGTCATCCTCCTTTTCAGAAAAAAACTAAAAAGGGGTGCGTTGGAGGTATAATTAATTAACCGAAGCTACCCACCTGTGTCCCGCTGAGCCAAACAGAAGCTTCAGTGACTTAACTGCAGGTGCAGTTGCATAACTGACATGTGGCCTGTTGGGCCCACGTGTTAGTCAGCCAATTGCACCAGCAGTTAAGTAGAAGCAACGTTCTTCTCCAGTGCAGCTCTCCGACTCCACGTGGCCGCCAAGAAGCTAACCGGCCGTCAATGGTCAACCCGCCTAGCTTGGCTTCAACCGGAGGGTAGCAGCGGTGGCCTTACTTGGACCCGAGCGGCGGCAACCTACCGTGGTCTACTCTTCCTCGTTTTCTATGTGGCGCAGCCTCGTTGGCAGCGGGACGGGGCCTCGGCAATGCCTCTATCTCGTTGCCGGCGGGCGGCGCCTCAGCGGAGCGGTGGAATCCTCCCCCACGTTGCCGGCACGATGGGGCCTTGGCTGAGCCGGCGATGTCCTCTGCCTCGTTGTTGGCGGGGCGGGGCCTCGGCGGAGCCGGCGGTGTCCTCTGCCTCGTAATTGGCACCGCGGGGCCTCGGCAGAGCCGGCGGTGTCCTCTGCCTCGTTGTTGGCGCCGTGGGGCCTCGGCAGAGCAGGGCGTCGTCGACGCCAGCGGAGCGGGGACTCATCGGAGCTGGCATTGTCCTCTGCCTCGTCCTCGATCTCGCCAAATAGTGCCTCGCCCGCTTCATCGCCCTCTTTGCTAGCCTCTTTGTAGGCGGTCGCAGCCTCCGCCACCCGCATGCGGTACCGCCAGCGCTCGAGGCGGCCCTGGCGGGCGGAGAGGTATGAGTCGAGCAGCGCCTCTGGCTTCGCCCGCTCCATGGCGATCTACTCCACCGCCTGCAGGTGCTCCTGGAGGAGATGGTGGTTGTAGGCGGCGTCGGCCTACGCCTCTTGGAGCTGCTCCTCACGCATCTGCCTCACCCTATCCATATATTGGGCACGGGCCTCACCGATGGTCATGGTGCAATGCACCGGCAAGGATGGTGCGGAGGAGGGGGTTGGCGCCGGATCGTCGACTACCATGTTCTCCATCGGGACGTCGTTGTCCTCTGGCTGCCTGCCGACCAGCCGGTCGGCAGCAATGGCTGCTATCTCCTTGTGGTCCGTCGTCCGCCTGTCCCAAAGAGCGTTGGAGCACGAGGAAGCCATGGTGGGTAGTAGTGGTGTGGACAGGAGAAAGGCAACGGATGCGGATGACTGCGGCTATGGCCGGCGCAGCAGTTTATATAGCAATGGTGGGCGGGCGGAAGGACGGACGGACGACACTTGTGTCGTTTGAAGGCGGAGCAATCGCCTGCACCGGGAAGCAGGGCAGCCGGCGCTGACTGTTTCGGACGGAAAGTGCGCGCGGGCGAGGAGATCAGTTTACTTGGATAGGATGACAATAGGGACCCACCAGGTCCATAGCCTCACGTAAGCAAGTGCCTCCTTATTATACATATATATATATATATAATTTATTTTGCTTCCTCCAGGTTTCCTGACATCACGGTCCCACACCATTGTCTACCTATGTACTCCCTCCTTTCCGGTTTATAGGGCTTATCTCAAAATTTTAGTTTTTTCCATTTTATGAGGCTCAATTTGTTTGTTTTCCATCACATGTTCAGATTCCAAGGTGCATTAAATCATTGCATGCAAGTATTAAGAGAAAATTGACCAATGCATGTACTTTATGCATGCATGCATTGCAATTAATGCATTGATAAACATAATTCTTTGAGGATAACAAGAGCATTAATTAGGTGCATTTGCAAAACTAGAAAAAGTATTCCACCACTTGCCATCTACCTTGATTGGTGAGATTTTTGAATTGAGCATTATAAACCGGAAAGGAGGGAGTAGTCAATAAACGAGAGAATTGCACAAGAAGCGGCCGACAGCTGGGACCAAGCAGCTCGAGCAGTATTTGTGTTTTTGAGGTGTGAGTACTGTAGAGTTTTCCGATGTTTACCCCAGATATTAATTTTTCTCCTCTAAACAATAACGAAAAACATCGCTGTAGGTATTAACTGGGCGGGCTGTGGCCCGTCTAGCCCAGGCTAGATATCCAGCCCAGATATTAATTTTTTTTCAAGCTGAAAATGGCTAGCCCAGCTATACTTTTTTAGGAATACCCAGGCAAGGTCAAGTTGTTATTCTCCGCCCCGCTGAGCTGCAAATCTTTCCTAGGAGGGATGCATTAGGCTTAACAAGAAAATGGGCTTTAAGAAATAATAAATGGGATGTAATTATAAAAACTGGTTAGTAACTATAAAAAAATGCACCAAACAGTGATTACTTTATAAAATATGATTTTTGGAATATTGAAAATTTTAATTTCATTGATTGTTGCGATCGGAATGTTTCATTGGATTTTTATGCAATATAAATTTATATTGAAATTGTATTTAATCTAACTAAAATTTCGGGATAAAAATATTCGGATCCCCTCAAAATGTGGGAAATTTTATTGAATTCTGTTTCGAACGGTTGGTTGAAATGGGCTGTACTTTTAACAAACTATAAATGGGCTGTAGTAAATTCCATTAGAATTCTAAAATGGGCTACACATTCTTACTAATATCAAATGGGCTATAAGTTCTTAGCCACACACTTCTGGCCTTACTAATTTGACGCGTCCCCTAAAAAACAGAGTTGACGGGTATGCAAGGCTTTGTCAACTTATAGTGAACACACGGTTCTAGCAACAGTGGCCGTTGGATGTCCATCCAACAGATGCCATGCTTCTTCTTCAATCTCGGATATTCTAGCTTCACCCACCCAAAAAATGATTCATCTCCCTAACATCTAGGGTGCACCGTTTCATAAGCTGACCTGTGGGCCTACTAAGTTGACGTACCAAGGGCTTTGTCAACTTAGTCAATATAAACGATTCTAGCTGCAGTGATCGTATGATGTCCATCCAACGGCCGTCGTGCTTCTTCAACCTCTGATCTTCTTGCTCCAGCCACCCAAAGCGGCGCCGGTCATGCCGCCTGCTCCTGCCTCCCGTGGCCGGATGTGCTGCCGCGGAGGCCTCACCACCCCTACTACTCCCACTGCTAGCCAGGCCATCCCTCCACTCACCCACTGACCCACACCCCCTGTTATTCTGCAGCGACGGTAGCGCAGCCGAACCAGTGAACACTCGTACTCCTCTCCGCGCATGCATCCACTGCCGCGTCTTCCCCGGCTCCACGTCGTCCCCTTCCTAGGCCTCGCCGTCGTCCACCGCCGTGGTGCTCTCGGTGCGGCGTGGTCAACGTGGTCAAGGAACGACTTCCATCGGACGTGGACTGTACGTGGAGAGGCAGACAGGTGGGTCCACGGCAGCTGCAAGGAAGTGCCTCCTTATTATGCGCAAAATAATTATTCCTCCGCCTAACTGCGGGGACCCACCGGACGGGCCACCGTATTTTGCGAAAAAAAATGATTCGCCCCCTGACTGCTGGGACCCACGAGCTACATCTTCGCACGCAAGGAAGTGCGTCGGAAAAAAAAATGATTCGCCCCCTGACTGCTGGGAGCCACCAGCTACATCTTCGCACGCAAGGAAGTGCGTCCGAAAAAAAAACGATTCGCCCCCCGACTGTTGGGACCCACCAGCTACACCTTCGCACGCAAGGAAGTGCGTCCGGGCAAAAAAATGATTCGCCCCCTTGACTGCTGGGACCCAGCAGCTACATCTTCTTTTTTTGAGGGAACACTAGCTACATCTTCGGAGGCAAGGAACTGCCTGACAGTTGGGACCCACCTGGTCGACGCGTACGTAGTGTTGTCATTTTGGTCGCAAACTTGTATGTACATATATACTGGTCGACGTAGAGGCACGCACGTGTCATAGTAGAGGCACGCACGTAGCATGTACACGTACGTACAGCGGCGAGGGTGCAAGAAAGAAAATATGGCCACGTACGTACATACGGGCAGGGTCTCTAACGCCTATCGCGCATACGTACATGGCTGGGTCGGAACGGAGAAACAACATCGTCGTCGTGTTCATGGAGAGCCAACCGGCTGGGTCAGAACGGAATGCCTGGTCGTGTTCATCGGGAGGGCTTGGACGGAACAGGCGATGGAAACGAGGCCTAGCGTACCGCACAACGGAGGAAACGGACCTCCTACATTCGGAATGGGGTCTTGTTGATCGGGAGGGGTGTGGCGTATCGCAAAACAGACGAAACAGACCTCTTACGGTCGAAACAGGGGTCCTGTTGATCGGGAGGGGTGTGGCTACCGCAAAACGGACGAAACAGACTTGTGTTTGAGCGCTACGTTTGAAACGGGGGTCCTGTTCATCGGGAGGGGTGTGGCGTACCGCAAAAACGGACGAAACTGACTTGTGTTGGAGCGCTACGGTCGAAACGGGGGGAGGGTGTGGCGTACTGCAAAACGGGACTCCACGGGATACTGTTCATCTCCACCGTCGACCTCCTCTAGCCTCCACGGGCTCCTGTTCATCCAGCCTCGACCGCGTGCTACTCCACCGGCTACTGTTCAACCACCCCTCCACGGGCACCCCTCCACAGTCTACTATTCATCCATCCCTCCATACCACGGGGTCCTGTACAACCACCCCTCCACCGTCTACTGTTCATCCAGCCCTCCACACCACGGGTTCATGTTCATCCAGAGGCAACGCCACCGCTCACTGTTCATCCAAACCCCCCCCTGCAACGCTCACTGTTCATCCAATCGATCTGCTTCAGTTAGCAGCAGTAGCGAAGGAATCGCTCCATCGGGTTCAGTTAACAGCCATCGATCGATCGCTCGGATTCAGTAACGCGTAGCCCGCAGTGCAATCGCTTGGGTTCAGTTAGAGCCCAACGCCTCGCTTGGCTTCAGTTAGGGCCAACGCCTCGCACACACACGCGTACATACGAGAGAAACGCGCATCGCTCCGCCCCCGACCTCCCACGTAACCGGCAACTCCCTGAAATTTTCCTCCCCCTCGCTTCTACCACGGTTTGTTCCGTCATGGACGGCCCAAAGAATGTCATGCAGCTGCGTCTCCGGCCCGCCCAGGACGAAAATCCCATTTTCTATCATGATTTTTTTGTCATAGAAGTAGGAGCCCACCACATCTACGATGATACCGGGTTTTGTCACAATTATCGTCATAGAAGCGTAATATGTATGACAGAAAAAAAATTCGTTCGGCCCAAAATGTCACGGATGTGTCTTTTTTTTGTAGTGTGGTCTGTTAAATTCCTATCCCAAGCTTATACAGATCCCTTAATCAACTCCGACAATTCATCTAATCTCCTAGTTTATCATCCACCGAGAAGCATGCACTACTGGAAACTGGGAATTTGCCATCAGCCAGCTCTTTGCCATCTGCCAGCTGATGGCAAAGAACGTCTTTGCCATCTTTGCCATCTGCTTATAAAAAACAGATGGCAAAGAACTGACAGACGGCAAAGAACATGGTTGCCATCAGCCAATTCTTTGCCATCTGCTAGTGGATGCCAAATAATCTTTGCCATCTGCTAGCAGATGGCAAAGTGGTGGGTAGGGGTCTAGTGCTGTAACGGCCTGCCAACCCACCTCTTTGCCATCTGCCAGCAGATGGCAAAGAATCTTTTCCGTCTGTTGGCAGATGGAAAAGAAGTGGGTGGGGGCCCAATGGATGACGGCGCTGTAATGGCCCAGTAGCCCCACCTCTTTGCCATCTGCCAGCTGCTGGCTGATGTCAAAGATATGGGCCTTTGCCATCCGCTGGCTGATGGCAAAGAGGTCGGACTATCTCCTCCCCTCTCTTCTTCTAAAAAAAATTCTCCTCCCCTCTTCTCCCAGCCGGCCCCACCCCTCTCTCTATCTCCCCACCTCACCCACCCACCACCGTTGTCTAAAAAAAACCCCACCCACCACCGCACCCGCGCGCCCTAGCCGCCGGACGACACCCAACACCGCCGCCGGCCCGCCACCGCCCAGCATCGCCACTGGCCCGCCCCTCCCCGCAACTGCAGCCCTCCCCCGCCCCTCCCCGCCATCGCAGCCCGCCCCTGCGCCCGTCCCTCCACCGAGCCAGGCCGCGGCGCCGCCCCCTTCCCGCGGCCCTCCCCACCACAGTATGTGTGAAATCTGAATATATGAAACTGAACCAAGTTATGTGCTATCTGTACTATCTGAAATATGAAGTTTTTGACATATTAGCAAAAGCTACAGAATTCTCTGTCACACTGTATTGGCATATAGCTACAGAATTGAACAAAAAGCTACAGAATTTCCAAGTTAGTGTGCCTAGATCCCGAAAATATGTAATGTAACATAAGCATCCATCCAAGTCTAGCTTTGATTACATAAACCTGACATTTACAAGTCAGCTTTCATAAAGATGTAAACTTTTCATTCACAAAAAAGCCTTCTGACACAGGATTTTCTTCAATAATTGCCACTGGCAGTGAAGTACTCCATGAACCTGCCCCCTACTGAACCTGATCCCCTCATTACTGGCAGCTCCTCTCCGTTGTTACCAGCAGCTGGTTGTGAGGCAACTTCTTCTATGTCAAACCCATGAAAAGGATCATGTGCTTGTTATAAAACATGCGCACCCATTGTTGTATCTACTTCAGCTTGAACATGAACATGTGTTGCTTCATCTTGAACCTGACCGGGTGTTGCTTCATCTTGAACATGAACTCATGTTGCTTTGGCTTGACCATAAACTGGTGTTTCTTCAACTTGTGCATGGGTTGGTCCTTCTTCAAATATTCTTCTATTACTCTGAACAACCATTACAAGGACTCAAAGTTGTGTTAACAAGCAGAAATATATGCTAATTACATTTATGAATATGTTAATTACCTTGTGTTTGTTTTTTCTTATTGCCAAATCTGCTCACAGTGGTGTGGAACAACTGGTATACTTGTGACCAGGTCTGTGGCAATTCGAGCATGTCATTATTGTCATCCTATGTCTAGAACCTGGTTGAGGCACCTCATGCACCCCCTTCCTTCTACTCTTCTTAGGTCTTTCAGGGTGTCTAGTGAAAATTGGTGGGTCAATATCTTGTGTTTCAGTCTTTGCCCAGCTATCTTTGCTAGGAACAAGATATAAAATATTGTTGTAGGCAACCTGGTACATAGGCCTTTTGAAGAATGCACCCATATAATCTTCAGGATGCTCTTTTTCTTATAAATGCATGACACTGCATGTTTGCATGGCACGCCATTAATGTCCCACCTTCTACATCCACATGTATTAGCATCGACATTAACAACATATGTTTTCAATCCAGAAGTAACTTGCCACAACCCTTTACCTGCACATACTGGCCTACAATGTTTTGCCCTTGTCTTCTCAAGTTCCAACTTCTCTGCATAGTTTCGTGTGATCTCCCAGTTTGAATTAGCGAGCCCCTCTCTGTTGCTGTTGTATCTGACCATTAGCTTTGTCCTAATGTTTTCTATCATGGTTTGAATGGGCTTGTCTCTAGTTTCCAGGATATACTTGTTGAATACTTCACTTAAGCTGTTCACCACTAAATCAGTTTTGCAATTTGTGTCCATGGCATGCCTTGCCCAATGCCTAGGTGGAATTTTGGATAACCATTCCCATGCACTTTTGCTCTCAGACTTCAAGTCACTAAATAGACACTCCCTATTTATTTGTGAATTATGAGTTAGGTCATATATTTTCCAATTTTGTTATGAAAAACATCATATATATTTGCGTTGATCGGGTGGATTTAAATGTGCAGTTGTTTCATCGGCGTGAGGGTCTGGTGTTCAACGACTGAGGGAGTCCTGGACTAGGCGGTGTCCGGATAGCCGGACTATCATCATCGGCCGGACTCCAAGACTATGAAGATACAAGACTGAAGACTTCGTCCCGTGTTCGGATGGGACTTTCCTTGGCGTGGAAGGCAAGCTTGGCAATACGGATATGTAGATCTCCTACCATTGTAACCGACTCTGTGTAACCCTAACCCTCTCCGGTGTCTATATAAACCGGAGGGTTTTAGTCTGTAGGACGAACAACCATTACAACAATCATAACAAAGGCTAGCTTCTAGGGTTTGGCCTCCTTGATCTCGTGGTAGATCCACTCTTCTACTACCCATATCATTAATATCAATCAAGCAGGAGTAGGGTTTTACCTCCATCGAGAGGGCCCGAACCTGGGTAAAAACATCGTGTCCCTTGTCTCCTGTTACCATCCGCCTAGACGCACAGTTCGGGACCCCCTACCCGAGATCCGCCGGTTTTGACACCGACATTGGTGCTTTCATTGAGAGTTCCTCTGTGCCGTCACGATCAGGAAGGATGCCTCTTCCCGTCTTTAAAGAGGATATCATCGCCAAAGGAGCCTTGGCCGCCGGCCAAACTATCCGGCTAGGTGGTTTTCTTCATGACCGCCTGTTCGGCCACCGCTTCGACGATGACCTCTCGGGTCATCAAAAGCAATCTTCACGTCAACTCGGAATTCGCTGAGCAGCTGGATCCAATAGAGCTCTCGTCCGTAAACGAGCTCTTGGATCGCATCGCCGCCCTGGGAGTCGCTACAGACTACAATCAGATTGGGCCTAAAACCGATTTGAGAGAGATTAACTCTACCATGTTACCCACCACGTTGCGGTGGTAGAGGAATACGCGGCGACTCTTCTTTTATATTAAAAACTAGTTATGTCCGGACTCCCGAACCCTCCATGCCGGATTCCCGCGGAGGGATGGACGTCGATCAAGCACTAAACCTAAAGTCAGGCATCGGACCAGACTCGTTGGACAACGTCCAGCAATCCAAGCTTCCAAATTCGAAAACTTTTCGGCCCTTGAGCCTCGAGATGGGCAGGGTTCCGAACTCAATTCCACCCACCCACCCAAACATATGTGATCTATCTCAAATCCGGCAAGAGCACACCGAAACAGTACATCATTACTGCGCCAGATTCCTCCTGGTTATGGACAGGATAAAAGACTACCGTGAGAAAGACGCAATTTCAATCTTCTGCAATAATTGCACGGACAAGGCAATCTTGAACACCGTAAGTCGTCATGAAATTACACGCTTCGCCGACCTGGCGTCCATAGTACGAAAGTACTGTGCGATCGAGAGTTTCCGGAAAACCGAAACTAAGTTTTGGGACAATCCGGCTCCGAATACAACCATAGTCCGAAACAAAAGGGTGCATCATGCTCAGGCACCCGGTACAAAAACCAAAAAGCAAAAACCCCATAAATGGTACGGAACCGTACTGGAGGGATGGCTCAGCGGACCCTGTAAAATTCACAGCATAGAGGGCGCCACTCCAACACATAGCCTTTGAGCATGTTGGATACTGCGGTAGGTGGCCAGAAGTGGCGAAGAGCTTCTAGCCCCGGAGAACCACTCCAACAGTACCAGTACGGTGTCGACAGTCTTCGAGACTTTCGCATCAAATAATATGCGGAGACGAACAATCCGCAGTCTCGCCGAAGTCTACCAAGTAGCGACAACAAATCCATGGAGCGACACGGCCATCACCTTCAACGCCAGCGACGAACCTAAATTTCGAACATCCCGAGCACCACCCGCATTGGTCCTCAGTCCAATAGTGGACGGCTTTCGTCTTACCAAGGTACTCATGGATGGCGGCATCGGATTAAACCTCATCTACGAGGAAACCCTTCAAAAAATGGAAATAGACTGGAGCCGCATTGAGCGAAGCAGCACAACCTTTAGAGGAACGATCCCTAGCCGGGAAGCACGCTGCATAGGAAAAATCACACATGATGTGGTGTTCGGCTCGCCGGACAATTACAGGTCCGAAGAGGTCACGTTCCAAGTGGCCCCGTTCAGCAGCGGATATCACGCTATATTAGGACGCGAGGCATTCACAATTTTTTAAGCCATACCCCATTACGGGTACATGAAGCTTAAGATGCCC
The DNA here is from genome assembly GCA_963921465.1 of Triticum timopheevii. Taxonomy (NCBI): domain Eukaryota; kingdom Viridiplantae; phylum Streptophyta; class Magnoliopsida; order Poales; family Poaceae; genus Triticum; species Triticum timopheevii. The sequence goes on along the minus strand of OY997262.1, from coordinate 306,805,214 downwards.
GAGCCCAGTGGAATAATCACTCTTGTCAGTGATCCGGACACAGCACTCCGCGCCGAAAACAAGACAGCCGCACTAGCCCTAGAGGCACTATCCGAAGCCTTAGTGGCAGAGGAGCTCACGGCGCTGCGCTCCACGGTGAACAGGGACAATGTGATACTCGACAAGAGATCCAAGTCCACCTCTTTCAAACCAGCGGACGAAATAGTCAAATTCCAGGTCCATCCAACGGACCCAACAAAGACGGCCTCCATTGGGGCACAGTTAAAACCCGATGTAGACACCACACTACGGGAATTCCTTCGGGAGAATTGGGACATCTTCGCCTGGCATCCTTCAGATATGCCAGGAATCCCACGCAAGTTGGCAGAACACAGCCTAAACATCCTAAAAGGATTCAAGCCAGTCAAATAGGCTCTTCGGCGATTTTCCGAACCCAAAAGACAGGCAATGGGAGAGGAGCTAGCCAAATTATTGGAAGCCGGATTCATCAGAGACATCAAGCATCCGGACTGGCTAGCAAACTTGGTGATGGTACCAAAGAAGGACAAATCCTGGTGCCTATGTGTCGATTTTAAAGACCTCAACAAGGCTTGCCCAAAGGATCCTTTCCCCCTTCCCCGCATCGATCAAATAATCGATGCTACTGCAGGGCATGATTCATTGTGCTTCCTCTATGCATACTCCGGCTACCATCAAATCAAGATGGCGGAGGCAGACCAAGCCGCAACGACATTCATTACTCCATACGGACCATTCTGCTTCAACACGATGCCCTTCGGACTCAAAAACGCCGGCGCAACATATCAGCGCATGATTGAGACATGTCTGGCTACCCAGATCGGCAAAACAGTAGAGGCATACGTAGACGACGTGGTCGTCAAAACCAAACACGTCGAAACTCTAGTAGACGATTTGAGGCTCACATTCGACAACCTCCGAGCATATGACATTAAGCTGAACCTGGAAAAATGCGTTTTTGGCGTACCAGCCGGAAAGCTCCTGGGCTTCATTGTATCCGGTAGAGGAATTGAAGCAAACCTAGCCAAGATCCGAGCTCTGTCACAGCTGGATATTCCAAAAGACCTCAAACAAATACAAAAATTGACAAGATGCGTGGCGGCTCTAAGCCGCTTCATCTCCCATTTGGGAGAAAAGGCATTGCCCCTCTATCGCCTCCTCAGGCGCACCGAACACTTCGAGTGGACGGATGCTGCCACTTCCGGACTCGAAGAAATAAAGGCCATATTGGCAACAAATCCGGTCCTGGCCGCGCCTAACCTAGGCGAACCAATGTTGTTATATATCGTGGCAACACATCAAGTAGTAAGTGCGGTGCTCCTCGTCGAACGAGAAACAGAAGGGCATAAATTTCCTCTTCAAAAGCCAGTGTACTACGTATCCACTGTCTTAACTCCCTGCAAGTCCCGGTACCCGCATTATCAAAAGATAGCATACGCGGTGTTCATGGCATCCCGGAAGCTGTGACACTACTTTCAAGAGTGTTCGATAACAGTGGCCTCCGAAGTACCCCTCAACGACATCATAAACAACCGCGACGCGACGGGCAGGATTGCAAAAGTCCTGGCTGACTTCGTCGCTAAATGGACTGAACCCGAACTCCCTAAAGTGTATGGTGCATACTCCAATTGGATCATGCATTTTGACGGCTCTAAAATGTTGGACGGCTTGGGGGCTGGCGTCATTTTGACGTCCCCAACCGGAGACACAGTCCAATACGTACTTCAAATAATGTATACAGACTCCAACAACGCAGCCGAATACGAGGCCCTTCTGCACGGTCTCCGGATGGCAATCTCCATGGGTATTCAACGCCTCGAGGTATGCGGGGACTCAAACCTCGCAATATCACAAGTAAACGGAGACTTTGATGCCAAAGATCCGAAAATGGCAGCCTACCATAACGCCATCTTAAAAATGTCAGCTCGGTTCGAAGGACTCGAATTCCACCATGTAGCCCGGGATAATAACCAGGCAGCCGACGTGTTGGCACGCATCGGCACAAAACGCGACGCTGTCCCTCCAAACATCTTCCTGGAGCGGCTTTTTAAGCCATCCGTACTATGGGAATAGGAGTCCGGAAATAACAACTCGGAGGCAACCGCACCACCCAACGCAGAACAATCTGACATAATCGGCGGCTCAGCCGATGAAATAACACCTTCAGCCCACGAAATAATGGCGGTAATCGCCCCGTGGACAGAACCATTCCTAGCCTACTTAATTAGGCAGGAACTTCCCGAAGACCAAAATGAGGCCTGCTGCATAGTTCGGCGATCTAAAGACTACAAGGTCCATGAGGGAGAACTTTATAAGAAAAGCACAATCGGAGTCCTTCAAAGGTGCATCTCCGAAGAGGAAGGGCGAAACCTCTTGGCTGAAATTCACGCCGCACTAGGCGGACACCACGCTGCTGCTCGGGCCCTCGTAGGCAAGGCCTTCCGTACAGGATTTTATTGGCCGACGGCCCGGGCAGATGCTCAGGACTTAGTCCAACGATGCGTCGGTTGTCAGCTCTTTGCTAATCAGAGCCACATGCCACCCACCACCCTCAAAACTATACCCATCACCTGGCCGTTTGTGGTCTGGGGGCTTGACATGGTTGGACCCCTTAAAGGGGGAACCCACAAGCAAAAGTACCTATTGGTCATGGTTGAAAATTCACCAAATGGATAGAGGCCAGGCCAGTTAAAACGGCCGAATCCGAACCAGTGATAGACTTCATCTCCGGGGTAGTACACCGTTATGGCATCCCCCACAGCATCATCACCGATAACGGCACGAACTTCTCGGCCGACGAGGTTAAACTTTGGTGCAAAAACATGGGCATTAAGCTTGACTACGCGTCAGTCTATCATCCTCAAACCAACGGTCAAGTTGAACGAGCAAATGGTCTAATAATGAGTGGCATCAAACCCAGACTAGTGCGGTCCCTTACGGAATCTAACACGCACTAGGTAGAGGAGGTCGACTCCGTACTCTGGGGGCTGCGGACCATGCCAAACCGTACTACCGGATTCACACCATTCTTTATGGTATACGGCGCAGAGGCAGTCTTGCCCTGCGACATAATTCATGACTCACCTCGAGTGCGCATGTACGAAGAAAGAGAAGCCGAGTTGGATCGGCAGGACAGCTTGGACGCATTAGAGGAGGAGCGCGACGTGGCAAAGGCTTGTTCCGCATTCTATCAACAGCAGGCTCGAAGATATCAAAGCAGAGAAGTATGGGTAAAACTTACAGTGTTGGCGAACTAGTTCTACGCCTGCCGGACAAGAAAAGGGACAAACTCAAGCCGAAATGGGATGGTCCCTTCATCATCGACCAAGTCCTGACCGGCGGATCAAACCGTCTGCGAAATGCAACGGACAACCGACTCGAGCCAAACCCATGGAACGCAACCCGCCTCTGAAGATTCTACGCCTAGCGTCAGACTTAGAGTTCGTCTCCTTCCCCCGTCCACATTTTATACTTCAGTTGCCTTTTGTTCCTCTCTTTTATCCCACTTTTTTCATAAAGCCCTTGAGGGCCGATTTGCGCATTGTTCGCACATACTTGATGTGCTACCGGCACTCATTATACCTGGGGGCTTCTTTAACAGAAGCTTACTTATACGGGCTTCATGCCCAACACATGTGTCAAACTTCCACATGTACCTTTTATTCACCATTATATGCATCAATATGACTTAAGTTTTGGCCAAGGTGGGTTGCCTAGCTCCTGTGCTTACCCCACGTTCCCGATTGTTCGGCTAGGAGGTAAAGGGAGCACCTCTGCGATTGTTACTTCTGGGTCAGTCGGATCTGTACCTCAGACTGGGTGAAGCCGAAAGCTAGCGTTCTTAAGGGAATATTCGGTCGGTGACTTGAAAGATGATTTTTTTACCTATTTATTTATCTGCCCCCAGATGTTTTCCTGCTCTTTTCACAGTCCGGACATGCACTTTAGGGCATGCCTCCCAGGGAAAGGAACCCTTAACGGAACTATTCTCCCTGGAAGATGTTTCTTACTAACCATGTAATATAACATAACTAGTTGGGCACTTGTCTGATAAAGCACTAATGACCCCTACGCCTGGTCTCCATGCATGCCCCGGTTTTTTTCATAACCGAGAAGGTATTCGGACACACTCCGGACTCTAGGGTCCCGAGGTTGAAGCGAAAAGGTCGGCAAAGACAAACGATCTACAATCCGGCTAGAAGATTTTACATGTCATTTTAAATACATCGTCAAATCGACTAACTTCACTCCTCCTCAATCCCGTCTAATAGGCTGTCTAATTTACAGTCCCGTTGGGACTACTTAGAAGCCAACTCTACTTGGCCGTACACTAAGCTCATAGGGATCTCCTTCCCATCGGGCCCCATAGGTCCGACCTCGGCCATGTGGTTTGGATCCGCCTTCTTGTACCGCGTCTTCACCATGGCCCAGGCCTCCCTGGCACCTTGACGCGGAAGCGCTGCCGTGCTCCCTGAAGCTTCTCCGCAAGCTCTCCAAGGCCCTCGGGTAGGGAGAAGGACGACCATAATGCCTGGACGACGCCACTCATCGCCTGCCGAACACGTTAGAGCAGGTGCACCAGCTCGGGAAGTTGGTCACCTGTTGAACCGGGCATTTCCTCCGCAGGGCGACCTATGAGCACACCTATAGACATATTTCTGTCAATCGACTTCCTCGCCGAACTCTTTTTTTCAAAAAAGTTTGCTCAAGCACTTACTATAGATGCCGCGACGAAGCCGCTGATTCTCCTTCATGGAGCCAGACAGCTGGGCCCGAACACCTTTTAGCTCTGCTCCAAGCTGGGTGTGGCCATCTTGGAGTTTATTCCTCTCCTGCTACACCTTCGTAAGCACCCTCTCGCCGGCTCTCAGCTGGCGCAGTAGCTGTTGCTTGTCCAGATCCAGTCCGGCAACATCTGCAATATCATTGTCAGACTTATACGCATGCCGCACACCGCTTATCTTTTTGAAATAATGTGTTACCGGAGGGGGTCTCTGTGTCTCCTCCTGCGGCAACTGGTGCGGCCTCAAGTAGGGCTTTGCACTCTTGTAGCTCCTGGGACAATTGAGTTTTCTTCTCCGTCAGATCCTACATATTGGATGAGCCTTAAATCAGTTATTTTAACTACTTTAAGTCCCGGGGGCTACTGGCATATACAACTATTAAAATCTCTTACCCGTATGTCTTTTACATACTGCTCCGTGGCTCTGGTTAAACCATCTTGAGCGGCATGGAGGTGCGTGTCTCCCGCATTAAAGGCATTCAAGGCCTCTGGGGAGAAACACGCGTCACGCAGTACTGTCCGGCAGCGCCTATGATTCATGGCGCTCTCCACCTCAGACCTGGTGGCGGACAGCCTGTCGGCATCCTCCGTTGGAGGAGTACCCGGCTCACGCCTTGTGCTCGCCTCCCCATCCGGACCAGGTGGTGGAGCCTGGCTGGCGGAGGCTTGGTTGGCAACCTCTCCAGGCACAGTCCAGCGAGCGCTCTTTCTCCTGGAAAAGTCATGAGCATTAAGGCACCTCCTAGGAATCCTTTCCTTAAACAACAGTCGCGAGCTATACCATTGCGGTGACGTTTCGATTCGCACCGCGCCCCTCTTCCGCCTGCTGGGCCGGACTGACCCTTGTTGGTCAGCCGCCGCGGGTTCGGCTTCCCGCCTTGAAGGCACCTCTTGTGAGACACCGTCACATACGGTGATCAGAAATACGCAAGGACGAAGTAGTGGTGTCAGGACTTCGGTCATAATTACCTGGGAAGCCGGAGATAAGCCGGGGTAGTCAGCCGTAATGGCGACTGGAGCATTGTCCATGCTGAGTTGGTGGAACACCCCGTCGATTAGCTCCACCTTTATGTCCGGATCCTCTTCAGAGGCCGAATCAAGGGCTCTTCCCGGATCCTCGGGTTGTGGAGCTGGACTATGTATGCTCCCCACATCCCGGCGCAGTTCCTGTGTCAAAACCATAAAGTAAGATACTTAAACTTTGAAAGCATGGGTCGGATAAATAAACGTCCGCTTACCCAACTCCGAGGGTTATTCATGGAGAACCCATTTAATGGGCTCGTCTAGAGGAAGTCCTCCCTCTCCCCCTTGTACAGGCCATACAGAATCTTCACCAGATCTGCGGCCGATCCCGGCCCTTGGTAGCCATAACGGGTGGCATCATTCTCCCCGCTGAAATCCCACATGGGGTGGCCCCTATATTGGAGCGGCTGCACCCCTCGCATAATGCACGTGGCCATGACTCCAATCATGGTCAATCTGGAATGGGCCAGCAACCTTATCCGGCCCATCAAATAACGGACGCTCCTGTCTTCCTCCTGTTGATGGCTCCGCGGGCGCCAACTTAGGCGTTTCTTCAGAGCAGCCATGCTGAACTCCGGGAGGCCGATCCGAACTGGGCCCGGCAGAGGAGCATCTTCTACATAAAACCATTCCGAGGGCCAGTCTTCGGACGCCTTCTTTGGGGTTCCGGATAGATATCCGGTCCCGGCGATGCGCCATATTTCGGCTCCGCCCACTTGATATATTGACCCCACGTGAGAACGGGGTACGAGGCAAAACAGTCTCTTCCACAGCGCAAAGTGGGGCTCGATGCCCAGGAACAGCTCGCAAAGAGCTACGAAACCCGCGATGTGCAGAATAGAGGCGGGTGTGAGGTGATGAAGCTGGAGTCCGTAAAACTCCAAGAGCCCCCGGAGAAACGGATGTATGGGAAATCCGAGCCCCCTTATTAGATAAGGGACGAAGCACACCCGCTCCGCTTTGGAGGGACTAGGGATGGCCTCCGCTTGCTTTCCACCTTTGTAGGTGGCCAGCCCAGCTCGAACCGGGACCATAAAGGCCGGAGGAAGGTATCCCTCCGCTTGGAGCGTCACCAGCTCGTTGTGTGGAACTGAACATCTCCTCCAATCTCCTGGCGGAGGGCTGGGAGCGCGAGAGGAGGAGCCGCGTCGACGGTCCATGATAGAATGGATTTTTGGTCAGAAGCGCTCCGATGAGTACTTGTGGAAGGAAGATGGTGTGATTTGGATCTGGATTCTCGCCTCTCTTATAGGCAGATTATTTGCGCAGCTAGGGGTTAAGATATAAAAATACCCTGGCCTTTTGCATTCGTGCGACACGTGGAAGAGGGCCATTATTGGGCGTGGAAGCCAAGGACCGCAACATTTGTAAGGAAGCCGGACACTATTCGGCAAGCACATGGAATTTGGAGGAAAACCCGCCTTGCAACGCCGATGGCAATATATGCGCTGGACTCGTCGTCATTGAAGCCTGGTTCAGGGGCTACTGAGGGAGTCCTGGACTAGGGGGTGTCCGAATAGCCGAACTATCATCATCGGCCGGACTCCAAGACTATGAAGATACAAGATTGAAGACTTCGTCCCGTGTCCGGATGGGACTTTCCTTGGCGTGGAAGGCAAGCTTGGCAATACGGATATGTTGATCTCCTACCATTGTAAACGACTCTGTGTAACCCTAGCCCTCTCCGGTGTCTATATAAACCAGAGGGTTTTAGTCCGTAGGATGAACAACCATTACAACAATCATACCACAGGCTAGCTTCTAGGGTTTAGCCTCCTTGATCTCGTTGTAGATCCACTCTTGTACTACCCATATCATTAATATCAATCAAGCAGGAGTAGGGTTTTACCTCCATCGAGAGGGCCCGAACCTGGGTAAAAACATCGTGTCCCTTGTCTCCTGTTACCATACGCCTAGACGCATAGTTCGGGACCCCCTACCCGAGATCCGCCGGTTTTGACACCGACAACAACCTCCCCGTGCGTTCGACGGGCTCCGCCCCTACGTTCGTGGGTGAGCACAAATGACATCTCCTCCTCTCCCCCTTCATTTGCTCTGTTCTGGTCTCCGTGCCGATGAAACTTGCTAGCTATAGGTGTATTCAATCATTAGTATGCGTGACCACTATGCGTCTCCCATTCGAAAGGGTTACATCTATAAATATGCATTCATTTGCATATTTATAACCGTAATTCTTTCAAATTGTCCAACGTTATCCATGGACAGCCCGAGTATGTGTAGATTTGGTTCGTTTTCCCATATGCTCTGCTCCGGATCCGATGTAGCATTTCGTTAGTGCCTCTCTGTTGTTCTCCGGGTACACATCCTCTCTGCTTATTGCTGAGATGTGTATCAGGAGAACAGCGGGGAGGTGCTGCCGATATTTTGTGTCGGATCCGGAGCAGAGAATGTGAAAACGAACCCAATCTACACATACTTGGGTGGGATTAGGACCTATCTTTACCTATTAGTGTCTAGGTTGCATGGACGTAATAAAACTGAGAAACTCTATTAACTGATGAATATGGTTTGCTGAGTTATGTATGTATTTCTTGTGTGTCCAGTAGCTAGGCAAGATGAGTGATCGTGCGTGGATGTACACCGGTCACCCTAGTCAGAAAGACATGACCCCTGAATGGATGACAAAAACCAAGGGGTTTATCAGAGCCGCATTTGCAAATGGACAGAAAACAACCTGGTGCCCCTGTGTCGAGTGCGACAACTATTGTAAGATGACAGAGTTTGAAACGATCAAACACCTGTAGAAGTGGGGTTTTACGCCCGGTTATACGATGTGGACATTTCATGGTGAGTCTGCCCAACGTTCCATTGCTGAGGAGGGCCGTCGTCGCACCGACGAGCATGGTACCGGGATGGAAGACATGGTGCAAGACTTTGATGATGCTCGGGATTCGGACGATGAGATGGAGGAATCTGCAAAGGCCTTCAATGATATGTTGGAGTCTTCGAAGCGTCCTCTCCATGAGCACACCGAGCTTTGTCAGCTGGATGCCATCGCACAAGTAATGGCTCTGAAGGCTCAATTCAACTTGGGTAGAGAATGCTATGACGCGATAGTGACACTATTTGGATGCTTTCTACCCAAAGGCCATATAATGCCTGCAAACCTGTACTAGTCGGACAAAATCCTCCATGTACTTAAGATGCCCTATGAGAAGATAGATGCCTGTGAGAATGGATGTGCCTTATTTAGGCTCCAGTATGCGGACTTGAACTATTGTCCCATTTGCAAGTCTTCCAGGTATGTTGAGGTAGACAATGGTATGGGTGAGAAGAGTCAGACCAAAATCCCCATTAACGTTCTTCGGTATATGCCAATCATACCAAGACTTCAACGTCTATTCATGGTCGAAGAGATGGCCAGACAGATGACATGGCACAAATTGGGAAAAAGAACCGAATGGGATGCAGATGGGAATCTGATGATGGTACACACATCGGATGCTGCTGCATGGAAACACTTCCATGCATTGCATGATGAAAAAGCGGCAGATCCAAGGAATCCTCGAGTAGCCGTCAGCACGGATGGGTTCAATGTGTTTGGTATGATGGCAGCCCAATACAGTTGTTGGCCTGTATTTGTCGTTGTCGGTGTCAAAACCGGCGGATCTCGGGTAGGGGGTCCCGAACTGTGTGTCTAGGCGGATGGTAACAAGAGACGAGGGACACGATGTTTTTACCCAGGTTCGGGCCCTCTCGATGGAGGTAAAACCCTACGTCCTGCTTGATTAATATTGATGATATGGGTAGTACAAGAGTGGCTCTACCACGAGATCAAGGAGGCTAAACCCTAGAAGCTAGCCTATGGTATGATTGTTGTAATGTATGTTGTCCTACGGACTAAAGCCCTCCGGTTTATATAGACACCGGATGAGGCTAGGGTTACACAGAGTCGGTTACAATGGTAGGAGATCTACATATCCGTATTGCCAAGCTTGCCTTCCACGCCAAGGAAAGTCCCATCCGGACACAGGACGGAGTCTTCAATCTTGTATCTTCGTAGTCTTGGAGTCTGGCGGATAATGATAGTCCGGCTGTCCGGACACCCCCTAGTCCAGACTCCCTCAGTAGCCCCCGAACTAGGCTTCAATGACGATAAGTCCAGCGTGTTTAGAGTCTTCGGCGTTGCAAGGCAGGTTCTCCCTTCAAATTCCATGTACCTGCCAAACAGTGTCCGGCTCCATCTTGAATACTGTGTTCCTCGGCTTCTACGCCAAATAATGGCCCTCTTCCACGCGTCGCACGAATGCAAAAAGCTAGGGTGTCTTTTGCATTTCACCCCCTAATTGTGCGAGCCGTCCGCCTATAAGAGAGGCAAGAATCCAGATCCAAACCACACCGTCTTCCTCCCGCGAATACTCCATCGAAGCGCCTTTGACCTAGCAATCCATTCCATCATGGATCGTCAACGCGGCTCTTCTTCACGCGCTCCTAGCCCACCGCCGGGGAATTGGAGGAGGTGCTCTACTTCGCACAATGAGCTAGTGAAGCTCCAAACGGGGGGATTTCTCCCTCCGGCCTTCATGGTCCCAGTCCGGGCCGGACTGGTTATTTATCAAGGTGGGAGGCAGGCGGAGGACACTCCAAGCCCCAATAAGGGGGAGCGAGTATGCTTTGTCCCCTATCTGATAAGGGGACTCGGATTTCCAATATATCCGTTCCTCCGCGGGCTCCTGAAGTTCTACGGACTCCAGCTCCACCACCTCATGCCCGCCTCTGTCCTGCATATCACGGGCTACGTAGCTCTTTGTGAGCTATTCCTGGGCATCGAGCCCCATTTTGCATTGTGGAAGAGGCTGTTTTGCCTCGTACCCCGTTCTCACAAGGGGTCCATATATCAAGTGGGCGGAGCCGAAATATGGCGCATCGCCGGGACCGGATACCTATCCGGTACACCCAAGAAGGCGTCCGAAGACTGGCCCTCGGAGTGGTTTTATATAGGAGACGCTCCGCTGCCAGACCCAGTCCGGATCGGCCTCCCGGAATTTAGTGCTGCTCCCTTGAAGAAACGCCTCAGCTGGCACCCGCGGAGCCCCCGATTGGAGGAAGACAAGAGCGTCCATTACTTGATGGGCCGGATAAGATTAATGGCTCATTCCGGCTTGACCATGATCGGAGTCATGGCGACATGCATCAAGCGAGGGGTACAACCACTGCAATACAGAGGCCACCCCTTGTGGGATTTCAACGGGGAAGACGATGCAACCCGGCACGGCTGCAAAGGGCCGGATTCGACCGAGGATCTGGTAAAGATCCTGTCCAGCCTATACAAGGGGGAGAAGGAGGACTTCCTTCGAACGAACCCTTTGAATGGGTTTTCCATGATCAACCCTAGAGGATGGGTAAGTAAACACCTTGAAGGGCTCAACCCATGCTTTCAAAGTTTAAGCTTCTTACATTATGTCTTCGGCGCAGGATCTACGCCGGACTGTGGAGGACATGGTGAGTCCTGCTCCGCAACCTGAGGATCCGGAAGGATCCCAGGATCCGGCCTCTGAAGAGGACCCGGACATCGAGGTGGAGCTGATCGACGGGGTGTATCACCAGCTTAGCATAGATAATGCCTTGGTTGCCATCACGGCGGACTACCCCGGACTAAGTCCGGCTTCCTAGGTGACCGTGACCGAAGTCCGGACACCATTATCTCTTCTCTGCCCATTTCTAACCCTCGCGAACGGCGGTATTTTGCAGGAAGTGCCTTTACGGCAGGAAGCCGAGCCCGCGGCGGCTGTGCAACAGAGGCCAGTCCGGACCAGCAGGCGGAAAAGGAGCGCGGTGCGGGCGGAAACGTCGCCGCAAAGGTATAGCTCGTATTTGAATTTTCAGAGCAACGTTCCGAGGAAACGCCTGAGTGCTCATGATCTTTGTAGGAGAAAAAGCGCTCGCCGGACTGCGAGCACAGGAATTGCCGATCCGACCAACACCGGACAGGCTCCAGCGCCCGGCCTGGAGGGGGAGGCAAGCGCAAGATGCGAGCCGGATCCTTCTCCAATGGAGGATACCGACAGACTGTCCGCCACCAAGTCTGAGGTGGAGAGCGCCATGAACCATAGGCGCCGCCGGACTGTATTTCGTGAAACGTGCTTTTCCCCTGAGGCATTGGATGCCTTTAATGTAGGGGACGCGCATCTCCGTGCCGCTCAAAATGGTTTTACCAGAGCCACGGAGCAGTATGTGAAAGACACACTGGTAAGGGAATTTTAATGGTTGTATATACCAGTAGCCCCCGAGACTTAAAGTAGTTATGCTAACTGATTTAAGGATCATTTGAAATTGCAGGCACTTACCGAGAAGAACGCCCAGCTGTCTCGGGAGCTGCAAGATTGCAAGGCCCAACTTGAGGCCGCACTTGCTGCCACAGGAGGAGACGGAAAAACCCCTCCTGGTAACACATTTTTATTAATAAATATAAGCGCTGTGTGGCGTGCGCGCGAGTGTAATAATGACATTGCAGGTACCGCCGGACAAGATCCGGACAGGAAAGCATTGCTACGCCAGCTAAAGGCCGGCGAGAGTGTGCTGAATAGGGTTCAGCAGGAAAGGAACAAGCTCCAGGATGCCAACGCCAAGCTCGGAGAAGAGATGAAAGGCGCTCAGGCCGAGCTGTCCGGCTCCGTTAAGGAGAATCAGCGGCTTCGTCGCGGCATTTATAGTAAGTGCTTGAGCGAACTTTTTTGAAACGAAGAGTTCGGCGAGGAAGTATTTTGACATAATATGTCTTGTAGGTATACTCACGGGTCGTCCTGTAGAGGAGATGCCCATATCAACGGGTGATCAACTTCCCGAACTGTTGTAGCTACTCGAACGAGTTCGGCAGGCAATGAGCGGCGTCGTTCAGGCTTTATGGCCATCCCTCACCCTACCTGAGGGCCTCGGGGAGCTTGCGGAGAAGCTGCAGGGAGTGCGGCAGCGCTTCCGTTTGTGGAAGACTTCGGCTTGCCGCCAAGGTGCCAGGGAGGCTTGGGCCATGGTGAAGACGCGGTACAAGAAGGCAGATCCCAACCACATGGCCGAAGTTGGACCGGTGGGGCCCGACGGGAAGGAGATCCCAGTGAGTTTAGTATACAGCCAAGTGGAGTTGGCTGCCAAATTTTCCCAACGGGACTGTAAACTAGACAGCCTGTTAGACGGGATTGAGGAGGAATACAATCAATAAATTTGACAATGTATGTTATCCTTTAAAGTGACATGTGAAATGCCTTCTAGCCGGATTGTAGATCGTTTGTCTTTGCCGACCTTTTCGCTTCAACCTCGGGACCCTAGAGTCCGGAGTGTATCCGAATACCTCTTTGGTTAAGAAACAACCATGGTATGCATGGAGACCAGGCGTAGGGGTCATTAGTGCTTTATCAGACAAGTGCCCAACTAGTTATGTTATATTACATGGTTAGTAAGAAACATCTTCCAGGGAGAATAGTTCCGTTAAGGGTTCCTTTCCCTGGGAGGCATGCCCTAAAGTGCATGTCCGGACTGCGAAAAAAGCAGAAAAACATCTGCGGGCAGATAAATAAGTAGGTAAAAAGTCATCTTTCAAGTCACCGACCGAATATTCCCTTAAGAACGCTAGCTTTTGGCTTCACCCAGTGTGAGGTACACATCCGGCTGACCCGGCAGTAACAATCGCAGAGGTGCTCCCTTTACCTCCTAGACGAACAATCGGGAACGTAGGGGTAAGCACAGGAGCCCAGGCAACCCAGCTTGGCCAAAACTTAAGTCATATCGATGCATATAATGGCGAGTAAAAGGTACATGTGGAAGCTTGACACATGTGTTGGGTATGAAACCCGTATAATTAAGCTTCTGTAAAAGAAGCCCCCAAGAATAATGAGTGCGGATGGCACATCATGCTTATGCAAAAAAGACGCGAAAATAGGCCCGCAAGGGCTTTTAAATAAAAAGGCATAAAAAGAGAAATGAAAGACAGCCGAAGTGTAAAAGTTTGGACTGGAGAAGGGGACGAACTCTTAGTCCGGCGCTAGGCATAGAATCGTCGGAGGCGGGCTGCGTTCCATGGGTTCATCTCGAGTCGGTTATCTGACGCATTTCGTAGACGGTATGCTCCGCCGGTCAGGACTTGATCGATAATGAAGGGACCCTCCCATTTGGGCTTGAGCTTGTCCTTTTTCTTGTCCGGCAGGCGTAGAACTAGTTCGCCAACGTTGTAAGTCTTGGCCCGTACTTCTCTGCTTTGATATCTTCGGGCCTGCTGCTGATAAAATGCGGAACGAGCCTTCGCGACGTCACGTTCTTCCTCCAATGTGTCCAAGCTGTCCTGCCAATCAAGCTCGGCCGCTCTTTCCTCATACATGCGCACTCGAGGTGAGTCATGAATAATGTCACAGGGCAAGACTGCCTCTGCGCCGTATACCATAAAAAATGGTGTGAATCCGGTAGTACGGTTAGGTGTTGTCCGCAGCCCCCAGAGTACGGAGTCGAGCTCCTCGACCCATTGTGTGTCGGATTTAGTAAGTGACCTCACTAATCTGGGTTTAATGCCGCTCATTATTAGACCATTTGCTCTTTCCACTTGACCGTTGGTTTGAGGGTGATAGACTGAAGCGTAGTCGATCTTGATGCCTATATTTTTGCACCATGATTTAACCTCGTCGGCTGTGAAGTTCGTGCCGTTGTCTGTGATGATGCTATGGTGGACTCCGTAATGGTGTACCACCCCTGATATGAAGTCTATCACTGGTCCGGACTTTGCCGTTTTTACCGGTTTGGCCTCTATCCATTTGGTGAATTTATCCACCATGACCAATAGGTACCTTTTCTTGTGGGTTCCCCCTTTAAGGGGTCCAACCATGTCAAGCCCCCAGACTGCGAACGGCCAGGTAATGGGTATGGTTTTGAGGGCGGTGGGTGGCATATGGCTCTGATTAGCAAAGAGCTGACAACCAACGCATCGCTGGACCAAGTCCTGCGCGTCTGCCCGAGCCATCGGCCAATAAAATCCTGTACGGAATGCCTTTCCTACAAGGGCCCGGGCTGCTGCGTGGTGTCCGCCTAGTCCGGCATGAATTTCAGCCAGGAGGTGTCGCCCTTCTTTTTCGGAGACACACCTTTGGAGGACTCCGGTGGTACTTTTCTTATAAAGTTCTCCCTCATGGACCTTGTAGGCCTTCGATCGCCGGACTATGCAGCGGGCCTCATTTTGGTCTTCGGGAAGTTCCTGCCTAAGTAAGTAGGCTAGGAAAGGTTCTGTCCACGCGGCGATTACTGCCATTATGACGTGGGCGGAGGGTGTTATGTCATTTGCCGAATCACCGGTTGGCGCGGTTTTCTCCGGTTTGTCACTACCGGGCTCCTCTTCCCATAGTACGGATGGCTTGAAGAGCCGTTCTAGGAAGATATTAGGAGGGACGGCATCATGTTTCGCACCGATGCGTGCCAGTACGTCGGCCGCCTGGTTATTATCTCGAGCTATGTGCTGGAATTCCAGTCCTTCAAACCGGGCTGGCATTTTTAGGACAGTGTTGCGATATGCTGCCATTTTCGGATCCTTGGCATCAAAGTCTCCATTTATTTGGGATATTGCAAGGTTTGAATCCCCGCGCACCTCTAGGCGTTGAATGCCCATGGAGACTGCCATCCGGAGACCATGTAACAGGGCCTCGTATTCAGCTGCATTGTTGGACTCCGTGTACATTATTTGAAGTACATACTGGACTGTATCCCCGGTTGGGGACGTCAGTACGACGCCAGCCCCTAGTCCGGCCAACATTTTGGAGCCGTCGAAATGCATAGTCCAGTTGGACTATGCGCCGTACTCTTTAGGGAGTTCGGCTTCAGTCCATTCGGCGACGAAGTCAGCCAAAACTTGTGACTTTATAGCTCGCCGTGGTTTGTAAGTTATGTCGAATGGTAGGAGCTCAATGGCCCATTTTGCAATCATGCCCATTGCGTCGCGGTTATTTATAATGTCATTGAGTGGTACTTCAGAGGCCACTGTAATCGAACACTCTTGAAAGTAGTGCCGGAGCTTTCGGGACGCCATGAACACCGCATATGCTATCTTCTGATAGTGCGGGTAACGGGATTTGCAGGGGGTTAACACAGTGGATACATAGTACACTGGTTTTTGAAGAGGGAATTTATGCCCTTCTGTCACTCGTTCGACGACGAGGACCGCACTTACAACTTGATGCGTTGCTGCGATGTATTACAGCATTGATTCGCCCAGGGTGGGCGCAGCCAGGACCGGATTTGTTGCCAATATGGCCTTTATTTCTTCGAGTCCGGCAGTGGCAGCATCCGTCCGCTCAAAGTGTTCGGTGCGCCTGAGGAGGCGATAGAGGGGCAACGCTTTTTCTCCTAGACAGGAGATAAAGCAACTTAAGGCTGCCACGCATCCTGTTAGTTTTTGTATTTGTTTGAGGTCTTTTGGAATATCCAACTGTGACAGAGCTCGGATTTTGGCCGGATTCGCTTCAATTCCTCTACCGGATACAATGAAGCCCAGCAGCTTTTCGTCTGGTACGCCAAAAACGCATTTTTCCGGATTCAGCTTGATGTCATATGCTCTGAGGTTGTCGAATGTGAGCCTCAAATCGTCTACTAAAGTTTCGACGTGTTTTGTTTTGACGACTACGTCGTCTACGTATGCCTCGACTGTTTTGCCGATCTGGGTGGCCAGACATGTTTGAATCATGCGCTGATATGTTGCGCCGGCATTTTTAAGTCCGAAGGGCATCGTGTTGAAGCAGAATGGTCCATATGGAGTGATGAATGCCGTTGCGGCTTGGTCTGCTTCCGCCATCTTGATTTGATGATAGCCAGAGTATGCGTCCAGGAAGCACAACGAATCGTGCCCTGCTGTAGCGTCGATAATTTGATCGATGCGGGGGAGAGGGAAGGGATCCTTTGGGCAGGCCTTATTGAGGTCTTTAAAATCGACACAGAGGCGCCAGGATTTATCCTTCTTTGGTACCATCACCAGGTTTGCTAGCCAGTCCGGATGTTTGATATCTCTAATGAATCCGGCTTCCAATAGTTTGGCTAGCTCTTCTCCCATTGCCTGTCTTTTGGGTTCGGAAAATCATCGAAGAGCCTGTTTGACTGGCTTAAATCCTTTTAGGATGTTTAGGCTGTGTTCTGCCAACCTGCGTGGGATTCCAGGCGAAGATATCCCAATTTTCCCGAAGGAATTCGCGCAGTGCAGCGTCTACTCCGGGGTTCAATTGTGCCCCGATGGAGGCCGTCTTTGTTGGGTCCGTTGGATAGACCTAGAATTTTATTATCTCATAAGCTGGTTTGAAGGAGGTGGAGTTGGATATTTTATCGAGTATCACATCGTCCCTGTTCACCGTAGAGCGCAGCGCGGTGAGTTCTTCTGCCGCTAAGGCTTCGGATAGTGCCTCGAGGGCTAGTGCGGCTGTCTTATTTTCGGCGCGGAGTGCTATGTCCGGATCACTAGCGAGAGTGATTATTCCGCTGGGCCCAGGCATTTTGAGCTTCATGTACCCGTAATGAGGTACTGCTTGAAAAATTGTGAATGCCTCTCGTCCTAATATGGCGTGATACCCGCTGCTGAATGGGGCCACCTGGAACGTGACTTCTTCGGATCTGTAATTGTCTGGAGAGCCGAACACCACATCGAGTGTGATTTTTCCGGTGCAGCGCGCTTCCCGGCTAGGGATTATTCCTCTAAAGGTTGTGCTGCTTCGCTCAATACGGCTCCAATCGATTTCCATTTTTCGCAGGTTTTCCTCGTAAATGAGGTTTAGTCCGCTGCCTCCATCCATGAGGACTTTTGTCAGTCGAAAGCCGTCCACTATGGGACTGAGTACCAGTGCGGCTGGGGCTCTGGTTGTTTGGAATTTAGGCTCGTCGCTGGCGTTGAAGGTAATAGCTGTGTTGCTCCATGGATTTGCTGTTGCTACTTGGTAGACTTCGGCGAGTTCGCGGATCGTTCGCTTTCGCATATTGTTTGATGCGAAGGTCTCGAAGACTGCTGATACCGTGCTGGTATTGTTGGAGTGGTTTCCCGGAGCTAGAAGCTTTTCGCCACTTTTGGCCACCTGCCGTAATATCCAACATGCTCGAAGGCTATGTGTTGGGACGGCCCCCTCTGTACTATGAAGCTTACAGGGTCCATTGAGCCATCCCTCCAGTACGGTTCCGTTTCCCTTATTGGGTTTTTGTTTTTTCGTTTTTGCATCTGGGGCCTGAGTGTAAGGCGCCCTTTTGCTGCGGACTAGGTTTGGGGCCGGATTATCCCAAAATTGATTTTCGGTTTTCCGGAAGCTCTCCATCGCGCAGTACTTCAGTACTATGGATGCCAGATCGGTGAAGCGCGTAATTTTGCGGCGATCAATGGCGTTGAGTATTCCCTTGTCCGTGCAGTTATTGCAGAAGATTGATATTGCGTTTTCCTCTCGGCAGTCCTTTATCCTGTCCATAACCAGGAGGAATCTGGCCCAGTAGTGATGTACTGTTCCAGCAGGCTCTTGCCATATTTGAGATAGATCGCATATGTCTGGGCGGGTGGGTGGAATAAAATCCGGATCCCTGCCCATCTTGGGGCTCAAAGGCCGAGGGGTTTCCGAATTCGGAAGCTTGGTTTGCTGGACACCATCCAGCGAGTCCGGGGCGATGCATGATTTTAAGTTCAATGCTCGATCGAAATCCATCCCTCCGCGGGGATCCGACATGGAGGGTTCGGGAATCCGGACACGAATTGTTTTCAACACAGGCAAAGAGTTGCCGTATTGCTCCTCTACCACTGCGATGTGGTGGGTGGCCTGGGGAGAGTTAATCTCTCTCAGATCGGTTTTAAGCCCAATCTGGTTGTAGTCCGTAGCGACTCCCAGGGCAGCGATGCGATCCAAGAGCTCATTAACAGATGAGAGCTCTATTGGGTCCAACAGTTCGGCAGCTTTAGGGCTGACGCGAAGATTGCTTCTGACGACTTGCGAAGTCATTGTCGAAGCGGCGGCCGGACAGGCGGTCATAAGAAAACCACCAAACCGGATAGTTTGGCCGGCGGCTAAGGCCCCTTCGGCGAAAATACCGTCTTTGAAGACGGGTGGAGGCATCCACTCTATTGGTGACGACACAGAGGAACTCTCAGTGAAAGCACCAATGTCGGCGTCAAAACCGGCGGATCTCGGGTAGGGGGTCCCGAACTGTGCGTCTAGGCGGATGGTAACAAGAGACGAGGGACACGATGTTTTTACCCAGGTTCGGGCCCTCTCGATGGAGGTAAAACACTACATCCTGCTTGATTAATATTGATGATATGGGTAGTACAAGAGTGGATCTACCACGAGATCAAGGAGGCTAAACCCTAGAAGCTAGCCTATGGTATGATTGTTGTAATGTATGTTGTCCTACGGACTAAAGCCCTCCGGTTTATATAGACACCGGAGGAGGCTAGGGTTACACAGAGTCGGTTACAATGGTAGGAGATCTACATATCCGTATTGCCAAGCTTGCCTTCCACGCCAAGGAAAGTCCCATCCGGACACGGGATGGAGTCTTCAATCTTGTATCTTCATAGTCTTGGAGTCCGGCGGATAATGATAGTCCGGCTGTCCGGACACCCCCTAGTCCAGGACTCCCTCAGTCGTTCCACTCAATCTTCCCTCCGGACAGATTATGCAAAGAAAGAACATTTTCCTGACGTTGATAATTCCGGGGCCCAACTATCCGGGGAAGAATATGAATGTGTACATGTAGCCTCTTAAGGATGAACTGCAAGAAGCTTGGGATAATGGGATCAAGACATACGACGCCGCTACAAAAAAACTTCCTAATGCGTTTGTGGTACATGTACTCGATGCATGACTTGCCGGTGTATGCGCTATTCGTTCGCTGGTGTGTGCATGGAAGGTTCCCGTGCCCCACATGCAAGGCAGCTCTTGAGTTTCATCGGCTGCAGGTGGGTGGCAAGTTTTCTTGCTTCGACATGCATAGACAGTTCCTGGATCCTCACCATAAGTTCAAAAAAGACAAGAAGAACTTCATCAAAGGTAGAGATGTCAAAAACTCTGCACCACCTGCATTGACAGGCCAACAGACCCTGGATCAGTTAAACACTCTCGAGCTGGATCCAAAGCGTCCAGGGTATTTCAAGGGCTATAATACGGAACACGCCTGGACCCAAAGAGTCCCGATAGCTATAGCGAGGGTGAGTGGGTTGAGGCGCGCAAAGTCTACCAGCGTGGTCGTAGAAAGCTCCCGCCCACCCCGGTGACCCCCGACCAGAGGTGGTTGATTGCGCCTAACGGGGAGAAGTAAGTGCATTTACTCTTTTTTTAACCTTTTGCCTTGACGTTTCTTCGAATATCTAATGCGTTGGCCTTGTCGTACTGCAGTTCTTGGACACACGAAGATGGTTTCCGCAGGCCCAACACTGTCCTTGGTGTGATTTGTCGCCAGTGCTTCCCGGGGTGGGTCACGTTGCCCGATGAGGGCCGGGTTCTAGAGCTAGGAATGGCCTGGGAGCGCTACTTGGCTGCCCCGGCCCCACCGGAGCGTAGGGTCGGCGATGTCGATTGCGACACGGTGACTGACATTGTGATCGCCACGTTTTGGGTAATTTCTCCTTTGCCATTTACGTTGTGTTTTCTTCTTTGATTGCATACCTTCTACATGTGTTTTCTTGTTTGATTGCAAACCTTCTAATCCGTGTTTTCTTGTTTGATTGCAGACCTTCTACAGGTGTGCTGAGGGACAGGAGGAGGCCGCGGCTCGGGTTATCGACGCCGAGTGCAGGCGCATACTTGGAAACTTTCGGCATGAGGCTCGGACGCAGGCTGTTCGAGACTACTTAGCACAGACTGGTATTAGGAGGAGAAAAGATAAGTGCCGGGACAAGTATCTGAGTAAGGAGAAGTACATGAAGGTAATTACCTATTCTTAAGGCCTTGTACTTAGTTTCCTTGATTTGATTCGTAGGCGTAGCGCTCAAATTTCTCTTTCTTAACTTAGGTGCCTCCGAGATGGTGTGCCGACAAGATGGACTGCTGGGAGGTGTTGTTGGATGAGTGGTGCTCCCCCCAATGGCGCGTCGCCCACAACATAGCAAAGGAGAAGCATTTCAAAATGAAAGGTGTGCCACACCATCTAGGCAGCGTCGACCTACATGGGTATGGGAAAAACTGGGTATGTGTGGTTTGCTTCATGATTCATGAAAATTCATTCTTTGTGCTAGCTTGAGTCCTTAACTAATACTCTGTTCCTCTCTTTTAGTCAAAACACAACAAGGCTCCAGTGCCAGAGCTGTTCGACCTCTATGGCATGTCCAATATTGCACCGTACAAGAAGGCCAAGGCATTCTCTGAGTCTGACCTCAAAAATGCAAAGAACTTCAGCAACAAGGCCTCCCACCACAAGATGGTGCAGTACGTTAAGCAGGGGAAGGTGAGGAAAGGGCCGGACTTTAACCCGAGCCGGCCTCTTGATCCAGAGCTGGTGATGATATCTGGTGGCGGGAGGTCCCATGGCTCGTTAGCCATTGGTAATGGACTGATACGTTGTAGTAGCACTCTCGCGTTGATCAAGAAGCGCCAGACAAGCTCTGATCCTGAGATACCTCCTCGTTTACGACCAGTGGAAATCGAAATCCAGGTTTGTTATACAGACTCAGTAGCCTTTCCTCCATTACATTGTGTTTGCGGCCGTCGATGATTTCAATGCTAACGAGTGGTGTTGCAGGGTGCTATTGAGGCAGAGAGAGTGAAGACCCAGGCTGCTTTTGAGGAGAGGGACCGACAGTTGGCGGAGAGGGACCGGCAGGCGGCGGAGAGGGACAGGGAGAATGAGTAGAGGACGGCTAGGCTGTTGGAGGAGGAGAGGAACCGGAACGACTTGGCTAGCCGCGCAATGTACGAGCTCTTCGTGGTAAGTTTCTTCTGCATATTAGCTAAATCATGCAAGCAATGTTTCTTTCATTAGTAACTAATATGACTGACTCGTCAAAAC
Source organism: Triticum timopheevii (assembly GCA_963921465.1). NCBI lineage: Eukaryota > Viridiplantae > Streptophyta > Magnoliopsida > Poales > Poaceae > Triticum > Triticum timopheevii. The sequence goes on along the minus strand of OY997262.1, from coordinate 306,783,442 downwards.
CAAATGTGCAGTCCATATGCGAGAAGAACGGCCAGACCCCTCCGTCGATGCCAGTCATTGCTCCGGCGGGCACGGTGAGTTTCATTTGAACGGTCATTAGTTACTAGTCTTCACATTTGAGTTGCATCATGCTAACGATACATTGGAAATAATCTTTGGTGCAGCGTAACTCCCGAAAAGCATCGACCGATCCTTCTCCGTCTGCCACTGGCGCGACCGGTCCTACACCTACACCTACACCTCCGTGATGACGGTAAGTTTCCCAAGTGTTTTGCTTAATAGAGTTTTGTTGTAATGCCATGTTGTATCTACACATATCGTGCATAATATGTGTATGTTTGAAATGCATTGTATGTGTGGGATTCGACACCTAGTCGTGTGCCTTTGGTAGCCTTCCATACAGGGAAATGCCTCCTAGTGCTTCCACTGAGCCATGGTAGTTCGCTACTGCTCCGGAACACATGGATTGACCGGCATGTGTCCTTCTTTGCTCCTGTGTCTGTCCCTACGGGGAAATGTCACGCGGTGTACCACCGAAGTCCTTGTAGCTTGCTACGACTTGGTTGCACTCGCTGATGACCGACACGTGCATTGCTGGGTCATGTATGCCTGTCCCTGTATGTTTGTGCCACCTTGGTTCTATGACTAGTCATGTCGGCCCGGGTTCTCTACCATATGGATACTAGCGACATAATTATATACTTAGCATTTTTTCCTCCAAAATGACTCAATATGCTTAGCTAGCTCAAAAATGACATAATAAGCTTAATTAGCTCCAAAATGACATATTACCTAGGATAGCTCTAAAATGACCTATACTTAGCATTTTTCCTCCAAAATGACTTAATATGCTTAGCTAGCTTAAAAATGTCATATTTAACCTAGGACAGCTCTAAAATGACCTATACTTAGCATCTTTTCCTCCAAAATGACTTAATATGCTTAGCTAGCTCTAAAATGATATAATATGCTTAAGAAATGACATATTTTAGGTCCTAAATGACTTCATATGCTTAGCTAGCTCCAAAATGACATAGTAACCTTACTTAGCTTCAAAATGACCTATTCAACCTAGGCTAGCTCTAAAATGACCTATACTTAGCATTTTTTCCTCCAAAATGACTTAACATGCTTAGCTAGCTAAAAAATTACATAATAAGCTTAATTAGCTCCAAAATGACCTATTTAACCTAGGATAGCTCTAAAATGACCTATACTTCACATTTTTTCCTCCAAAATGACTTAATATGCTTAGCTAGATCTAAAATGATATAGTATGCTTAAGAAATGACATATTTTCGGTCCTAAATGACTTCATATGCTTAGCTAGCTCCAAAATGACATAATAACCTTACTTAGCTTCAAAATGACCTATTCAACCTAGGCTAGCTCTAAAATGACCTATACTTAGCATTTTTTCCTCCAAAATGACTTAATATGCTTAGCTAGCTCAAAAATTACATAATAAGTTTAATTAGCTCCAAAATGACATATTTAACCTAGGATAGCTCTAAAATGACCTATACTTAGCATTTTTTTCCTCCAAAATGACTTAATATGCTTAGCTAGCTTCAAAATGACCTATACTTAGAATCTTTTCCTCCAAAATTAGTTAATATGCTTAACTAGCTTTAAAATGGCATAATATGCTTAAGAAATTACATAGTTTAGCTCCTAAATGACTTCACATGCTTAGCTAGCTCCAAAATGACATAATAAGCTTAATTAGCTCCAAAATGACATATTTAACCTAGGATAGCTCTAAAATGACCTATACTTAGCATTTTTTCCTCCAAAATGACTTAATATGCTTAGCTAGCTTAAAAATGACCTATTTAACCTAGGATAGCTCTAAAATGACCTATACTTAGCATCTTTTCCTCCAAAATGACTTAATATGCTTAGCTTTCTCTAAAATGACATAATATGCTTAAGAAATGACATATCTTAGCTCCTAAATGACTTCACATGCTTAGCTAGCTCCAAAATGACATAATAAACTTACTTAGCTCTAGAATGACCATAGCATGTTTTACACCAAAATGACTTAGTATGCTTAGCTAGCTAAAAAATGACATAATAACCATACTTAGCTCCAAAATGACCTATTTTACAGATATAAGTTGCATCATAATAATCTTCTTCTTCTAACTTTCTTCTTTCCTATTTTACAGATTTGCTTAATTGATCACGGAAGCTTGGGTTCTTGGAGTGCTTGTATTTAGTTTTTGAATTGACCTTGTGAAACTTGCTACCTATGGATGAAACTGTGTAATATTGATGAAACTATGTATATGTACGGATGAAACTTGCTACTATTGGTAACATGTGTTGGATACATATGTGTTCATGACTATTGGTAATATGTGTTGAATATGATATATTGGTCATATAAATATATTTGTGTTTGATTTCTGTGAAAATGAATTGATATAAGAAAAAACAAAATTAAATGGGGCAATATAGTCACTTTGCCATCAGCTGGCAGATGGCAAAGAGCTTTGCCATCAGCTGGCAGATGGCAAAGAGGCCACGTGTCATCTACATGTAACATTTGGACTGGCCTATTTGGGCTCTTTGCCATCTGACAGCAGATGGCAAACCTCTTTGCCATCTGCTGGCAGACGGCAAAGCATGTAGCCTTTGCCATCTGCTGGCAGACGGCAAAGAGCCTGCAGCCTTTGCCATCTGCTAGCAGATGGCAAAGTATGCCGTTAGCCTTCTAACGGGGCTAACCCGGTTAGGAAGCCTTTACCGGCAGGGTTTCAGACGACCTGTTTGCCATCTGCTGGCAGATGGCAAAGCCTTTGCCATTCGCGGACCATGCCTTTGCCATCTGCCATGGCAGATGGCAAAGTACCAGATTCCAGTAGTGATGGTATCATGATTGAGATCATCAGCCTAAATCCAATTTACTCCGAACCATGTAGACTTACTCAGCATCTAAACTCCACTAGGTTCACCTATTTAAATCCAAATTTACTCCGAGGTGATGAAAGCTATGCTACTCTATCCACATGATCCCACCAAGTTCTTGTACCATTAGGAAAACCTCATAATCCACCAAAGAGTCTTAGATAATTCTTCAAGGTTACTGATATAATCTCATCAAGTTACTAATCCTACTAATCATGTATCCTCGAAACATTCTTTCCTATGGCATCATTAGTTCTGGTGCAATCTTAGGATGATAATGTGCTAGTTCACTATGTCCACTAGTTCCATAATGAACCTTGTGATGAGCAAAGGTTACTCAAGCTTAACTAGTTCTCTTGCAATTCCGTAGATTAAGCTCTTGGTTAAGGATTCAAGCTGGGTTATATCATGAAGTCTCGAAGGGTCTAGGGATGGGTTTCTAACCATGAGGGGTGAACATAACTCTACTGGGCTGCACTTGGTTGAGGAGGCTGCAGCAAAAGTCTCTAGTGCTAGTTGGTCGTTGAAGTAGAATCCTCGGTGTACCTTGTCTTGTCGGTCTTCAGTTGAGGAGAGAGGGATGAGAGGTGAAAGTAGCATAGATGGGGGGAAATGCCTAAAGGGGGGGGGGGTTCTATAGTGCAGGTGCAAACAAACAGGTGACAAAAGGCCACACATAATTCCATTAAGATAAGATAGGTGATATAGTCGCAGACATGCTGCCTAAGGCAAAAGTGCGACTTATATCGAAATAGAAACTGATAAGAATAAGCATCACTCAACATGGTTTCATTTGAACCATCATATGGACTCGAATGCGCATTGGGGGTAGATGACTAATCCTACTCTATGGGTCCTCGGATTCAGTGGTCGTGCTTGCTTCATCACTTTGAGAGAAAGGCATTCAGTCTTGAGCTTCTAGGTTCTCCTGGGTGCCAATGGATATGCGACAGTCGGCTGCTTGTTGGGACACATCCTATTAATATGCCCGAGTTCACCACACCCGTGACATGTGATGGAAGCAGAAGGGTGGCTATTCAGTCTTGGTATTGTCGTCGGGGGCCTGACAATGATCCTCTGTGAGGTGGATATGGAAATCCATTCCTATGCCTTCTGCGTGGGGTTTGGTGGCGAGCTCTCTGAAGTTCCTTGATTTGCTGCTCCTGATTAGAAATGTGGGCTTCTAGGGCAGTCATTTGCTATTCTTGCTCGACCACCTTCTTCTTCTCGAGGCAGTGGAGGTGCAGAAGTGAAGGGAGATCTTGGCAAGCGTTGAGAAATGCTTCGGTAAGGTGGCGTAGAAGGTAGTCTCCTGCATTGACGAAACGGATCTGGTACTTGAGGGTTGGATCCTCGTCTTCTAGGGAAATCATCACTTGAGTCGGAGCTCCAAATCCGCTCTTGCCAGGCAGGTAGCGGGTGGCATGTTCTTCGTTCATTTCTGGAAGCAGGTCTCGAAGACGGAGGAGTGCTTTGTATGCCACTTGCTGAATGGCTAGGTCTCTTGTTGGCATAGGTGGTCCAGCGAAGAACCACCCCCAAGGTGAGGTCTTGGCAGGCACAAAAACCTTGGCGTAGAACTCCTTCTCAAACACATCATTTTCCAGTTCGTGCAGGGTGTATATGGGCAGCAAGGGATAGTGGCATTGTTGGAGGCAATCTCTTAGGAGTGATAGAAATCCTGTCGTAAGGAGTCTCAAGGGGGCGAAGGCCATCTACAAAAGTTGAATAGGAGGGGTCAATACTGAAAATATCCCTTAGTTTTGGGAAATCTCAGAAAAAAGGAAGGGTATAGGTGGGTTTGATGATTTGGTTTATCCTAACTAATGACCATGCTAACTAAGGCTTCCTACAGTCAGGATGGCTCTGATACCAGCTCTGTGGGGACACCGACTCATGAGTCGTGATCATCGAGTGCACGTGTACGGTGATCCCAGAGATCAATGCTCACTGAACACACAGAAGCTAAATAACAAGAGTCTTACATCCATACATACCGTCTTACACAAATTATGACCTTTATGGTGAAGTCTTACATTGATGAAGCCTCAAGGGCTGAACATGAAAGAAAACATAAGCAGCGGAAATCTTCGTTGTTAAGTAGAACCCATGCCATCTGCCTTAACCCTACATGCATTCTAACTGGGAAGCATCCTAGTTCGCATGTTCGTCACCAACGAACTCTTCCTCGAACTCGTGTTCTTGCATGCCTGGTCAATTAAATAACCAGTGGCAAGCCAATGAGTACTTTGAATGTACTCGCAAGCAACCCATGTTTTGGTTCGAGATACAACAATGCATGACATATGTAAATTTTTGCAGAAAGCTAATTTTATCGTGCTATGCATGTTCAACAATTGGTAAATCATGCATCATATGAATTCAAGTAACCACGGGGACTGGTTAAAGATATCAACATAAAGGGAGTGGGCATCAACCCAACACGATCATGTCAAGCCCTTTGACTTGACCCAAGTAGTTTTTCCCATACACACACACTGGTTTGTAAACAAGTGGACGTAGCCCAAGATCGCTTACCCAACTGTCCTTGACCATGGACACGGCTATTCGAATAGTTTTGCACTCTGCAGAGGTTGCACACTTTACCCACAGGATCCAGGGAACTTCCATGTCATCCATGACCCGCGGTACCTCAAGTACCCGGGGTACGCACTGATCACTATCATTCCCTCGACGACACTAACAAGGAGTCCACTCGTTGTTCTGTATCCTCTCGAGGAGTCCATTCTCCTGAGACTCACTCGAGATTGTAACATCCGAGAAGGGACGCAATGGTGTATCCGGTGCCCTGTAAAAACAGTCATGGCCGCCCTACCTGGCACGACCCCGTCCCAGGAGAGAGCACCAACTCTCCCCCGTCACTAGTAATGCGGTCTCCAAGCTAGTATTGGCCTAGGTAATCAATAATGCACTTTCCCATATAAGGGTAGAGTGGCTGCGCATGTAAGATTGGAATAACGGTCGCAACTTAAACCAATCCGATTTGAAAACAACACACTCGCTTGCCTCGGTACACCACTTCGTCACTAAGTGGTTACCCAACTCATTATCTCCCTCAGGCATAAGTGGCACCCGACGGGGTTTTCGAAAAGTCTTTTGAAAATACTTTGTCTCCATCACCGTGCATATTCCCGTCCCCTTTTGCGTAGCAACTACTTTAGCGTCCTAACTACTCCCACCGGCATAACCCTCATAGAAAGGTAGGGTCATGCATCATGCAAGTGTCAACGAGAAAAGCAATAGAGGCAAACCACCTCAAGTGGTCACCATTTTATCATGGCTTCGATGCAAGCAATAAAAGTGCCATATGACATGCATAAAAAGGGTTTCTTAGACATGCTCAAAGAGCTGCTTGCCTGGCTCAGCAAAGTCTTATGGGTCTTCAAAGTCTTCTGGTCCAACTCCTTCGTCAGCAACGCAATCTATCGTCGCACAATAATAACGAGAAAATAAGGCAATAATAAAACAGAAAAACCAAAGTGCTCAGAAAAATGTCAACTTATTTTTGTTAAATACTAGGGTGAAAACTAAGAAGGGGAAAATTCCTAGTTTTTGGATTTGGAGTGGCAGAATAGGAGAAATAGATTTTCAGAGGGGTCTAAATATATTCAAATTTGAATTTGAATATGAACAGTACATAAAAGTTGTTTGGACATGAGTGAAAGTTATACCGTTAAATAGGTTGGATTTTTAGAAAAATATGGGAGTTGGAATTATTGCATTTGGATGAATATTTAATCCTGTGGAATTTTTGCTAGTTTAACAGAAAATAAAAAAAGGAAATGGAGCACTGTGCAACTGGGCCAGAAGAGCCGTAGCGCACAGGCCCAGAGGTGATTCGGCCCACGTGAGCCGAGCGGCGTGCGCGCGCACCAGGTTGGAACCTGATGGGCGGGGCCCAGGCCCTAGTGAGAGAGAGGGAGGCAAGGGAGAAGAGAGGCTGACAGGCGAGGCCCGCCTGTCATCCCTAACCCTGGGACAGAGGGCCGGCGAGCTCAGCGGTGACGTTTCCGGGCACGATGGGGTGAGCTGATGGCACCATTGGACTCCTCGTCGTGTCGTCGTTCGGGTGGTGCCGGAGTTGACCGGAGGGGAGCAGTGGTTCACCGGCAATGAGGTTCGCGGTGGAGGAGCATCGGGCGTCGATGGCTCCGGCCGTTTCCGACTGCAAAACGAGCGGGAAAGAGTGGGGAATCGGTCGGTGAGCTATGGGCATTCTAGATAAGCAATAAAGAGGGCCGGGAGTGGCCTCTACCGTGGGGTCGACGGCGACCTGAGGTGGCGGAGATCGAGATCAATCTCGAGCTCGGGCGGTTCTAGAGAGGAACTGGTGGTGCAGGGGGATGATTTGGTGGTGCAGAGGGCGAGTGGTGAGGAGAGGAGAGCTCGAGGGCTTAAATAGAAGGGGGGCGAGGTGCACCATGGCTCGTGCGCCGGCGAGCTTCTAGCCGTTGCTGGAGGCCACAGGGGCTCACTTGAGCGTGTCTGGGGTCCTTGTGGGAGAATTCTATAGCCAGGGGAAGGAAGAGAGAGAGAGCTGGGAAGGGCCAGATCTTCGCGCGTGTGAGGCCGCTCATTGGAGCTCTCGGGCAACCGGCGCGCGTGCGAGCAAGGGCAGGAGGAGGGAGAAGGTGGAGGGGGACAGAGGCGTGGCGTGTCGCAGACATCGAGGCGCATCGTCGGGCACGCTGGGGAGGCCCGAGGTGGCCGGAGGTGGTTGGCAGGGGGTGGCTACAGTGCGGGAGCGCACTGTAGCGCGCTCCAGAGCGTGCAAATGGCCGGCATACCATTTTTTGGCAAAGTGGGCACGGCCAAACATGTCTGGTAGCTCTAGTGAGGAGTAAAGAATGTGGGGAAAGCCCTAGATGCCTTGGGTGGCCACTGGAGTGAGGAGGGAGGTGAGGAAGAGGGGTGCAAGGGCTGTCTAGAGGGTAAAAGAGGTGGTTTCACCCCTCAATTATTGATCTAAGATGCATCCATTGCTACTGGAGGTAGAAGAGGTCTAGGAGGGGTTGTGGTAAAAAGTTGAGGCCATGGACAAGAGTGGAAGTGGTCAAAACAGGGGTTTTAGTAAAATGGCAGAAGGTGTTTGTTGCTGGTTTTGGCAAGAAGATGAACTCCTCTTGTCATGAGGCTTGACAGGGTCAAATGGCATGAGATAATAATATGTTCCACCAAGGTTGAGTCCATTTGGGCAAAGTTGCCAATGCAACTTTTGTAAACCCTCGAAATCAACATAAATGAGTTTTCCAAGATCTAGACATTCAAAACTATTCTCCTTGATGCACCACTTGGTGCAGTGTCATCATTTGGGGTTTAGAGCATGAACACAAAGGTTGAGAGCAAAATAAGAAAGTTGACAGTGTAAAGTTGTTCAAATTTGATTCTGGACAGAGAGGGTTTTGAGGCACTTTGATCAAGATATCTTTTTCTCCAACTTGTGCCATTTGGTCTAGATACATAATTAGACCATTGGAGCATGTGCACAAAGTTTGAGAACATTTGGACATGTTTGGCAATGTAGAGTTGCTCAAACTTCAAAATGGTTAGGGATGGTTTTGAGGGGATTCGTTGATGTTATGTTGTTCTCCAAGACATGAGGCTTGGCAAGATCATCCAATATGTCATATGTGACATGCTAGAATTTTCTTGGAATTTTTGAGAATATTTCCTTTGTAAATATTTCAACAGCTTGAAATATCCAGAAAGGGTTCTTGAGGGGTTTGGCCAGTATTTTGAACATGACCATGTGTTAAAACTCTTATATATGGACAATATATGTCCACTGAGTTTCCCTAAATTTTCACATATATTTTTATAGCGTTAAAATAATTTTAACCTATTAAAGACCATTTCTGGCCTAAAGAAAAAGCCTTTAAATAAAATAGGAAAATAACTTTTAAAATTATATTTTTGTGGTTTTTGGGAGTCCTATATCTAATAGGATTCAAATATACTCTTTGAAAGATTTTTCATACCCCAAATCAAGTACTTGCAGTACAAACCTCAATTTAGGGGGTTTCGAAAAACTAAATTTAGAAAATACTTTTTGGCCAAATTATTTTTGTAAAAAATTCTATATTGTACTATACACATGGCATGATCATTGGGGCAAAAAGTTTGGAGTAAGGGTATGAAGTATAGAAGGTGGAGTTGTGTTGATTTTAAAGAGCACTTGAAAATCATAGAGAGAAAACCAACTCAAATAAAAAGCCAAATAATGCAAAGTTTTTGTCAAACCACACTTTATCATGATTTAATAGCTTAAGTGTTGTGGCATGAAAATCAGGGTGTGACACCTATATAAACCCCCCAGGGCAACCATGCAAAGGGTTGATCTCTTACAGTTTTACACACCACATAGAGAGAAGAGGAGAGCTAGTCATGCCCTTCTTCTTCCCCTAGCTAAACAGCTCAAGGAATATCTTGTAGATACTTGTGATCTAGTGATCATGCGGAGACCCCACAGAGCAAGACTAGGGGTGTTATCTCCTAGGAGATCCCCGAACCTGGGTAAGATTTGTCGTGTCAGGACCCCGACTCAATGGCACACCGATCTAGCACGTAACACCTCATATCACCTTGCAGCCTCACGCACGGTATTCCCACGGGTGTCGCCTTACCAGGCCCAGGACCGTTTGCTCCTTTTGGCACACAGATCGGTGTGACATTGAGTCGGGGTCCTGACACGTCGGCGTGCATGTCTTCGCCTTATCCCGTTTCCAGGCACCGACGATGTCTTACTAGCTCCCACAATGATTATCCGCCCGTTGGCATATGTCGCACCTACCACCCGACATTTGGCGCCCACCATGGGGCCAGGTGCACCATTGTCCGGAGACCTTCTCTGGACGGGAACCCTCTTCCTTCCTAGCGAGCGTAGCCAGCCCGGCATGCCCAATGGCGCTTGCCCCGATGTGCTGCATGACATCGACAACGTATGCGCCAATCTTCTCGGTGAGGTCCGCCTCTCCGACGAGCCCGCGCCAGGCGCGGGTGCCACTAGCTCTGAGAGCTGCCTCGTCGACTTCCTTGGCAAGCTTGACATCGCCAAGGAGTGCACCTCCGACCTGGAGTTGATCGGCTCCATCGACCCGATGCTCGTCGATTCCGACACAGCATTGCTTGACGCCTTCCCCACCAACGTGGTTGTCGGTGTACTAAAGTAGGGGTACCTTAGTATCCCGAACTTGTGCACGAGCAGTCGCAGCACCCAGCAGCCAGGCTTGCCGGGCATCCGCCAAGATCCTCCACAGCTCATATTTGTGCCATTCAAGAACAAAGTGTTTTAACTAAGAAGACGAGGCCCCGGCAAGAGGAGCTTGCCAGGAAGGACAAGGCCCCGGCAAGAGGAGCTTGCCGGGAAGGCCAGCCAAGAAACTTGTCGCGACGCGCCGCGCGTCCCGACAAGACCCGGCGAGCGACAAGCTTTCGGGTGCGACAAGACAACGACCGCGGCAAGGCGCTTGCCGCGGCGAAGCCACCACTCTGCGCCCACGCTCCAGCGCATCCGACGACGTGTCGCCACAGGATCGTTCCTGGCGCACGTGGCGGGTAGCTGTGCAGCCAAGCGGTGCGAAGTGGCAAGTGGAGATGACGAGAAGGCCATCGTGGCGATCGGTGGCGCCCCTAACGGTCGTTTCCTGCACTGTTTGGGTGACCGGACGGGCATTAAATGCCCTTGTCCCCTGCCGTCAGAGTTAGGTAGGGGGGCACTGTAGATAGCGGTTCTACCACCTGTCGGTGACCCCTTTAGCCTATAAAAGGAGGCCCATCCGCAACGTAGGGGGGGTTCGACTCCTTCAAAAACACAGAACACTCACGCTCTTGAGCAAGAACATAATACCACCACAAAGCAGCAGTAGGAGTTTTATCTCTCCGGAGAGCTCCGAAGCTGGGTAAAATCCCTCGTGTGCTTTGCCTCGATCCGTTCTTCGTGCGCCCTCTGCTCCCTTGCCGGACCGAAAGGGGCCCTGCCCCATAGGTATTCGTTTCCCACGACATCTTTGGCGCGCCAGGGTCTTGGAGAAGGTGTTGGTGAAGGTGCTCTTCCGCAATCCGAACCTCAACCTCACCCACGTTCTCAAGAAGCTGCCTGCGGGTGCTGATCTTGCAGAACTCAAAGCCCTTGTCGCACCCATTGTGGACAAGGTGAATGAAGTCAGGAGGATCGACGACGAGTGCGTGGATTAGGCTGCTCTTTCTCTCCTTTCCTTGCCGCTGCCATTTATGTTATGAGAACAATTTAGTCAGTGCCACGACAAGTTTCCTTTGTAATATAACTTTATCTTGGGCAGTATTTGCTATGTTATTTCCTTTACTTGATTCCATCCTTTGCATGCTTTTACCCTACACTTTTAGGGAACTTGCCGGTGCCGGCACCCTTGCCGCGAGCATTGAGTGCGGAACATCAACAGCCTGCTGGCGGTGCCGTTTCCAGCAAGAAACCATGTCGTAACTAGTCGCGACACACTTAAGTTGTTGAGCGGACTCGAAACAAAGCAAGGGCGCAACTAGCTACGAGTTGGTTCCTCCGCGCACAGGTTTTCCATACAAAGCATGGTCGTTCAAGGAAGATAACTTAAAATTTTAAAAACTGATTGTGCTCAAACTTTGGCAACTTAGCTTTTCCTCCCGTCGTCTGTGTCCCGGCAAGGCTATACTTCTTTGAACGACGCCTAGTCCACACCATTATCTTCTCCTCCCCCCGGTGAACTTGTGGGTGAAGGAACCTTCTCTTTGAGAAAAAGAAAGAAGAGAAAATAACGATATGGATCCTTAAGGCTCGTTATTGCTTACCGGGGCAAGTGCTGCACAAAGTGTCAGATAAAGCATGCAAAAAAAGAAAGAATGCATGAAATTTGACAAGATGTGCGAAGCACATGAACTTTATTTATGCACGGGATCTGCGCCCGGCTTTGTACAAAGGGTTACATGCAACAGCGGCAAGGCTTGTACAAAAGGTGGTTGACGGAACAGCGGGTTCCGGCAACCGCGCCTCATGGGTAAAACTTACGAAGATGCTCTATGTTCCAGGAATTGCTCACCAGAAAGCCATCTTCGGTCTCAAGGCGGACAGCGCCGGGCCTAGTGACTCGCTTTACCCGATAAGGGCCTTCCCACTTCGGCGTCAACTTGTTGGAATTCTTGGCGGATTGAATGCGCCGAAGAACAAGGTTGCCTTCCTCGAAACTTCTGGCATTGACTTTGCGGCTATGGTAGCGGCGCAAAGCTTGCTGGTAGCGAGCAGCTCGTACAGCAGCCTGAAGACAATCCTCCTCAAGGAGCAGCGCGTCATCTTGCCGCAACTGCTATTGCTCAAGCTCATCATAAGCGAGCACTCGAGGCGATCCGTATACGAGTTCCGTGGGGAGAACTGCCTCTGCTCCATAGACTAGAGCAAAAGGCGTCGTCCTGATCGACCAAAGAACCACCGGCAGCTCCTCGATCCAATTTCTTCCGCACTTGTGCAGCCTGTCGAAAGTTCTGGTCTTGAGTCTGCGCAACACTTCAGCGTTTCCCCTCTCCGCTTGACCGTTGCTTCTCGGGTGAGCAACAGAAGCGAAGCAGATCATGGTGCCAAGATCTTGGACGTACTGCATGAAGGTGCGACTCGTGAATATTGTGCCATTGTCAGTGATGATCCTCTTAGGGACTCCGAAACGGCAGACAATCGACCTGAAGAACTTGACTGCTGACTGTGCCGTCACCTTCCTCACTCCTTCCACTTCCGGCCACTTTGTGAACTTGTCGATTGCAACGTACAAGTATTCAAAGCCCCCGATAGCTCGGGGAAAGGGGCCGAGGATGTCGAGCCCCCAGACCGAGAATGGCCAGGATAAAGGGATCGTTTGTAGAGCTTGAGCTGGTTGATGTATCTGCTTGGAGTGGAACTGGCAGGCTTCACACTTGGTTACTTGTGCAGTTGCATCCTGGAGGGCTGTCGGCCAAAAGAAACCTTGCCGGAAGGCTTTGCCGGCAAGTGCTCTTGCGCCAATGTGGTGACCACATATGCCTCCATGTATCTCCGCCAACAGCTCCTGTCCTTCTTCCTGGGAAATGCACTTCAATTTCACTCCGTTGAATCTTCTTCTGTACAGTATGTCATCGACAAACTAGTACATACTTGATTGCCGGGCTACTCTCTCGGCTTCTTCTTGCTCTTCTCGAAGTTCTCATGTTTGAAGGAAACGGACAATCTGCTGCGCCCATGCCGGAGCCTGTGGCTCGACGAGAAGGACTAAAGGGACAAATGCTGCTGCGGGAACATCTGCTTCCACGGCAAGAATCTGCGATTCAGCCGAAGCTTGATGTTGCCCGGCAAGCTTGCCGGAGCAAAACTTGTCGCGAGCGTCTGCTTCAACGAAACAAACCCTAGGGCTTGTCGGAGCAGACTGCTCCTCAGCACTCTTTGTGTTGATCTTGGGGACCTTCTTGACGGCAGCTTCAGGGAGCTCAGCCGGAAAGTAGTCACCAGAAATCAACTTCCTCTTCTTGCTCTGTCCAGTTGATGGTGTTACAGATGGTTGAGTCAGTTTGAGCACAAAGATCCTTGGTTCCACAGGCAACTTGAGTGCGGCACATTTCGACAGGCCATCGGCAACATCGTTCTGGGCTCTTGGAACATGTTCCATTTGCAGGCCATCAAAATGCTATTCCAACTTCCTCACTTCATCAATGTAGGCCTCCATCAACGGAGTCTGATAATCTTTGTTCACTTGGCGGACGACAAGCTGCGAGTCACCCCTGACAATGAGCTTCTTGATCCTAAGGTCCGCAGCGATCCTGAGTCCGGCAAACAAGCCTTCATACTCTACAGTATTGTTTGTCGCTTGCTCCTTGGGAAAGTGCATCTGGACCACGTACTTGAGGTGCTCTCCGGTGGGTGCGACAAGTAGTACGCCCGCACCGGCGCCTTGCAGCGAGAAGGCACCATCAAAGTACATGATCCATTCTTTGCTTGCTTCCTTGACGGGGATGCTCGTCTCCGGAGTTTCTTCATCAGGTGTTGGCGTCAATTCTGCTATGAATTCTGCCAATGCTTGGCTCTGGATAGTTGAGGTACTCTCAAGCTTGAGGCCAAAGCTTGACAATTCCAGTGCCCACTCGACAATCCTGCCTGTTGCTTCTGGATTCTGCAGTATCCTCTTCAATGGAAAGCGAGTGACAACTGTGATCTCATGTGCTTGAAAGTAATGGCGCAGCTTCCTCGAGGCCATGAGAAGGGCGAAAAGCAACTTCTGCACTCCAGAGTACCTTGACCTAGCCCCCTGGAGAAGGGAACTGACAAAATAAACTGGGCGCTGCACGATCTTCTTTTGTCTCTCTTCCTGTGGCTGCACAGATCCATCCTTGTCGGGACCAGAGCTTGTCGGGGAAGCCCCCTGCTTGTCGCCTGACTCGCTTGCCGTGGTTGCTGGCTCATCATCTACCTCTCTTTCCGCTACTAACGCAGCACTAACCACTTGATTGGTTGCCGCTAGATATAGCAGCAACTTCTCTTGTGGCTTAGGTGCGACAAATATTGGAGCGGAGGACAGGTATCTCTTCAAGTCCTACAGTGCAGCCTCCGCTTTCGGAGTCCATTTCGTTGGACCTGCCTTTTTGAAATTTTTGAAAAATGGCAGGGCGCACTCAGCAGACTTGGAGATGAACCTGCTGAGAGCAGCAACGCAGCGGCAAGCGTTCGCACATCCTTGACGCGCTTCGGTGCTTCGATCTGCTCGATGGCCTTGATCTTGTCGGGATTGGATTCAATCCCCCTTTGGGATACAAAGAACGCGAGAAGCTTGCCGAAAGGAACTCCAAACACGCACTTCTCGGGGTTCAACTTGAGATTGATCTTACGCAGATTTGTGAAGGTTTCGTCCAAATCTTGGATCAAAGTTTCTTTGTCCTTGCTCTTGACCACTATGTCATCCATGTAAGCTTCTACATTTCTGTGCAACTGTGGCTCAAAAGCATGACTGACTACCGTTGCAAATGTTGAACCAGCATTCTTTAGTCCGAAAGGCATCCGTACAAAGCAGTACGTGCCACATGGAGTAATGAATGCGGTCTTCTCTTCATCCTCTTCAGCCATGAAGATTTGATGGTATCCTGAGTATGCATCAAGAAATGAAAGCAAATCACATCCCGCCGTGGAGTCAACAATCTGGTCAATGCGCGGCAAGGGAAATGGATCTTTGGGGCAAGCTTTATTAACATCAGTGAAGTCAATACAAAGCCTCCACTTCCCGTTCGCCTTGCGCACGACTACTGGATTGGCTAACCACGTTGGATGGAGTACTCCTCTGACAAGGCCTGCTGCTTCCAACTTCTTGATCTCTTCTGCGATGAATTCTTGACGCTCCACTGCTTGCTTCCTAACTCTCTGCTTGACGGGCCGCGCATGAGGGCAGACGGCAAGGTGGTGCTCAATTACTTTCCTGGGAACACCAGGGATGTCAGATGGTTGCCATGCAAACACATCAACATTCGCCCGCAGGAAAGCAACGAGTGCGCTTTCCTATTTAGGGTCAAGCGTGGCACTGATGGTGAAGGTACCACCAGTGCCGTCCTCCTTGGCAGCCACTTTCTTGGTCTCTGGTGAAGCTGTCTTTGCCTTCTTGCACTTGCCGGTGGAGCTCGATGGTGCGTCCTCGACGGTAGCGCAGCACTCCGAAGAGGTGCGCTTGCCGGAGTGGGCATCAGAGCTGCTCTTGCCGGACTTGGCCTTCTTCTTCCCCGCGGGAGCTTCAGCGGCAAGTGTCTTGCGAACTGCTGCGGTTGCTGCTTCCCGGTAGATCTTGTCGGTACAGATAAGGGCATCTTTCTTGTCGCCAGGGACAGAAATGACACTTATCGGACCGGGCATCTTGAGCACGTTGTAAGCATAATGGGAGGCTGCCATGAACTTGGCGAGTGCTGGACAGCCAAGTATCCCATTGTAGGGCAATGGGAAATCAGCGACGTCAAAGGTAACTTTCTCTATCCTGAAGTTCAGCTCGCTGCCAAATGTCACTGGCAGTGTAATCTTCCCCTTCGGCTTGCTCCTTGCTGGGTTGATTCCTTGAAAGGTACCAGTCTCTTCGAGCTCGTTGTCGGGGATCTGGAGTTTCTTGAGCACCGTGGAGGAGATCAGATTCAAGCCGGCCCCGCCGTCAACCAGCATCTTTGTGACCTTGAGGTTGCGGATAGTTGGTGAAACCAACATCGGCAAGTACCCAACCGCAGTTATGCGATCAGGGTGATCCTCAACATCAAAGATGATGGGCGTGCTGGACCACTTCAGAGGCTTGCGTGACTCAACTGATGGTTCTGCTGCATTAACTTCACGCACCCACTGTTTGAGCTGGCGGTGCGAAGTATGCAGAGAAGCACCGCCGTCGACGCACAAAACCTCTGTTGCCTTCTGAAACTCCTGCTCGTCGGCCTCGTCCTCATCCATCTCTTCATCTTCGTCTTCGTCTTCATCCTTGTCGCGGCCACGGGGAGGCCTGTCTCCTTGCCGCTGCTTAGCCTTGCCGCGGCGCCCTCCCCGGGCGGGATGCTTCTTGCCGGATCCTCCACCACCTTCTTGGGCCTTCTCCTTGTCGCGACGCTCATATTCAGCTTTCTGTAGCTCAACAAGCTGCTCAACCTTCTTGCAAGCCTGTAGATCATGGCCCTTGGTGCGGTGGATCTTGCAGTACTGCTTGCCAGAGCCGTCCTGCTTGTCGGCGGACACCACAGCCTCGCCGGAGTCACCAGCTTTGGCCTTCTCGGTGCCACCTCCGTTGCCGGACTGCTCGACAACTAGCACATCCTTAGCTTTCCTCTTTCTGTTATTTCGCCTCCGGTTCTTCTTTGCCGGGGCGGCATCCTCACTGTCAGATCCTTCTGCTCCTGCATTCTCTCCGGGGAGTTTCCTCCCCTCCTCAGCACGTGCACATTTGTCGGCCAGAGCATATAGCTCGCTGACATCTCTGATTTTGCACATCGCCATCTCCTCCCTCATCCTGCGGTTACGTATGTTCTGATGGAACGCGCTGATAACCGCGGCAGGGTGGACGTCTGGGATGTTGCGCTGTACTTGGCTGAATCTTTGAATGTACTTGCGCAGGGGTTCTCCTTTCTGGGCGAGCAGATTAAAGATCGCTCTCCTGGCCATGGGGCTTGTGGCCGCCTGTGATGGCACCGACAAACTGATGGCACAGATCTGCCCATGAAGAGATGGAGTTGTCCGGCAAGTGCATGAGCCAAGATTTGACGTTGGGCTTGAGCACCAGCGGGAAGTAGTTGGCGAGGATCTTCTCGTCGCGCCCCCCGGCAGCCTGCACCGTGATGGTGTAGACGCTAAGGAACTCTGACGGATGTATCCTGCCATCGTACTTCTCGGGTACATCTGGCTTGAAATTCTTGGTACTGGGCCACTAGACCTGCCACAGCTCACGAGTGAACGCAGGGCAACCTCCCGCGTACGGCAAGTCGCCTGGTTCCCCTGGCGCATGCATATCAATAGCGGGCCCAGCACGCTGGTCTGACTGACGCCGCGCTTCTCTTCGACGCTCGATGCGAGTACGTGCGTCTTCTTGTCGTCATTCTTGGAGAACTTGGCGCTGATCGCGACGAGCTCGCGGGTCCGACGACGCGGTGGAGTCCGTGTCGAGGTTAGCCCGGCGAGTCGGTGATCTTGGCCTTCGGGGCGGGGAGTGCACGGTGGTGGCACCCCCACCGGTCTTGTCGCCGTCGGCTTGCGCCTGGGCGTCTTGCCGGGGCTTCGACGTGCTCGGTTGCCGGGGCTTGTCGCCGTTGGCGAAGCCGATGAGGCTCTGAATGGTGGCCCTCCAATCGTCGATCTTGTCTGGCGCTAGAGGGTAATCTAGAAGCAGTTGGGCTCGGGCCAGCGCTTCCTCTGGAGTCTTGGGCGGCGGTGGCGAACGACGCGAGGAGCGGGATATGCTCAAACTTCTAACAGTGTTAGAAGGAGCAACATCTCGTCCAGGCGACCGTACCGCGCTCGTGCCAACATGTTGACGCGCATGCTGGCCTTGAGTATCCCGCGATCCACCAGCTTGGCCTTGTTCCAACGCGAGTACGGTGCTAGGAGCACCATGGCGTTGTCGATCCCGCACCTCCTGGGAGGGGTGCGGTGTATGTACAGACGCGG
Source organism: Triticum timopheevii (assembly GCA_963921465.1). Classification (NCBI taxonomy): domain Eukaryota; kingdom Viridiplantae; phylum Streptophyta; class Magnoliopsida; order Poales; family Poaceae; genus Triticum; species Triticum timopheevii. The sequence goes on along the minus strand of OY997262.1, from coordinate 306,765,375 downwards.
AAGCTTGCGGGGCCTTGTCATTGGATCTGGTGACAATGTGAGCTCCCACATCGGCGCCTATTCTTTCGCCAACGTCTGCCCCACCGCCCGTTTGCTCCGGTGGCGGTGGGATCGACGTGGACGGAGCGGCCACCTCCGAAGCCTTCTTCTTCGGCGGCATGTCGATGAAGATGTTGATGTAGCGCGCACGAACACCGGATCATGTTCGCACAACCTCGACACTCCCCTACCTGGCACGCCCTACCATTTTTCAAAATTTTGAAAAAGGCAGGTCCAACGAAATGGACTCCGGAAGCGGAGGCTGCGCTACAGGACTTGAAGAGATACCTGTCCTCCACTCCAATACTTGTCGCACCTAAGCCACAGGAGAAGTTGCTGCTATATCTAGCGGCAACCGATCAAGTGCTTAGTGCTGCATTAGTAGCGGAAAGAGAGGTAGATGATGAGCCAGCAACCACGGCAAGCGAGTCAGGCGACAAGTAGAGGGCTTCCCCGACAAGCTCTGGTCCCGACAAGGATGGATCTGTGCAGCCGCAGGAAGAGAGACAAAAGAAGATGGTGCAGCGCCCAGTTTATTTTGTTAGTTCCCTTCTCCAGGGGGCTAGGTCAAGGTACTCTGGAGTGCAGAAGTTGCTTTTCGGCCTTCTCATGGCCTCGAGGAAGCTGCGCCATTACTTTCAAGCACATGAGATCACAGTTGTCACTCGCTTTCCGTTGAAGAGGATACTGCAGAATCCAGAAGCAACAGGCAGGATTGTCGAGTGGGCACTGGAATTGTCAAGCTTTGGACTCAAGTTTGAGAGTACCTCAACTATCCAGAGCCGAGCATTGGCAGAATTCATAGCAGAATGGACGCCAACACCTGATGAAGAAACTCCAGAGACGAGCATCCCCGTCAAGGAAGCAAGCAAAGAATGGATCATGTACTTTGATGGTGCCTTCTCGCTGCAAGGCGCCGGAGCGGGCGTACTACTTGTCGCACCCACCGGAGAGCACCTCAAGTACGTGGTCCAGATGCACTTTCCCAAGGAGCAAGCGACAAACAATACTGCAGAGTATGAAGGCTTGCTTGCGGGACTCAGGATCGCTGTGGACCTTGGGATCAAGAAGCTCATTGTCAGGGGTGACTCGCAGCTTGTCGTCCGCCAAGTGAACAAAGATTATCAGAGTCCGTTGATGGAGGCCTACATTGATGAAGTGAGGAAGTTGGAAGAGCATTTTGACGGCCTGCAAATGGAACATGTTCCAAGAGCCCAGAACGATGTTGCCGATGGCCTGTCGAAATGTGCCGCACTCAAGTTGCCTGTGGAACCAGGGATCTTTGTGCTCAAACTAACTCAACCATCTGTAACACCATCAACTGGACAGAGCAAGAAGAGGAAGTTGATTTCTAGTGACTACTTTCCGGCTGAGCTCCCTGAAGCCGCCGTCAAGAAGGTCCCCAAGATTAACACAAAGAGTGCTGAGGAGCAGTCTGCTCCGACAAGCCCTAGGATTTGTTTCGTTGAAGCAGACGCTCCCGACAAGTTTTCCTCCGGCAAGCTTGTCGGGGAACATCAAGCTTCGGCTGAATCGCAGATTCTTGCCGTGGAAGCAGATGTTCCCGCAGCAGCATTTGTGCCTTTAGTCCTTGTCGTCGAGCCACAGGCTCCGGCATGGGCGCAGCAGATTGTCCGTTTCCTTCAAACATGAGAACTTCCCGAAGAGCAAGAAGAAGCCGAGAGAGTAGCCCGGCAATCAAGTATGTACCAGTTTGTCGATGACATACTGTACAGAAGAAGATTGAACGGAGTGAAATTGAAGTGCATTTCCCGGGAAGAAGGACAGGAGCTGTTGGTAGAGATACATGGAGGCATATGTGGTCACCACATTGGCGCAAGAGCACTTGCCGGCAAAGCATTCCGGCAAGGTTTCTTTTGGCCGACAGCCCTCCAGGATGCAACTGCACAAGTAACCAAGTGTGAAGCGTGCCAGTTCCACTCCAAGCAGATACATCAACTAGCTCAAGCTCTCCAAACGATCCCTTTATCCTGGCCATTCTCGGTCTGGGGGCTCGACATCCTCGGCCCCTTTCCCCGAGCTGTCGGGGGCTTTGAATACATGTACGTTGCAATCGACAAGTTCACAAAGTGGCCGGAAGTTGAAGCAGTGAGGAAGGTGACGGCACAGTCAGCAGTCAAGTTCTTCAGGTCGATTGTCTGCCGTTTCGGAGTCCCTAACAGGATCATCACCGACAATGGCACAATATTCACAAGCCGCACCTTCATGCAGTACGTCCAAGATCTTGGCGCCCAGATCTGCTTCGCTTTTGTTGCTCACCCGAGAAGCAACGGTCAAGCGGAGAGGGCAAACGCTGAAGTGCTGCGCGGACTCAAGACCAGAACTTTTGACAGGCTGCACAAGTGCGGAAGAAATTGGATCGAGGAGCTGCCGGTGGTTCTTTGGTCGATCAGGACGACGCCAAATCGAGCCACTAGCCAGACACCTTTTGCTCTAGTCTATGGAGCAGAGGCAGTTCTCCCCACGGAACTCGTATCGCCTCGAGTGCTCGCTTATGATGAGCTTGAGCAAGAGCAGTTGCGGCAAGATGACGCGCTGCTCCTTGAGGAGGATTGTCTTTAGGCTGCTGTACGAGCTGCTCGCTACCAGCAAGCTTTGTGCCGCTACCATAGCCGCAAAGTCAATGCCAGAAGTTTCGAGGAAGGCGACCTTGTTCTTCGGCGTGTTCAATCCGCCATGAATTCCAACAAGTTGACGCCGAAGTGGGAAGGCCCTTATCGGGTAAAGCGAGTCACTAGGCCCGGCGCTGTCCGCCTTGACACCGAAGATGGCTTTCCGGTGAGCAATTCCTGGAACATAGAGCATCTTCGTAAGTTTTACCCATGAGGCGCGGTTGCCGGAACCCGCTGTTCTGTACAAGCCTTGCCGCTGTTGCATGTAACCCTTTGTACAAAGCCGGGCGCAGATCCCGTGCATAAATAAAGTTCATGTGCTTCGCACATCTTGTCAAATTTCATGCATTCTTTCTTTTTTTGCATGCTTTATCTGACACTTTGTGCAGCACTTGCCCCGGTAAGCAATAACAAGCCTTAAGGCTCCATATCGTTATTTTCTCTTCTTTCTTTTTCTCAAAGAGAAGGTTCCTTCACCCACAAGTTCCCCGGGGGGGAGGAGAAGATAATGGTGTGGACTAGGCGTCGTTCAAAGAAGTATAGCCTTGCCGGGACACAGACGATAGAAGGAAAAGCTAAGTTGCCAAAGTTTGAGCACAATCAGTTTTTAAAATTTTAAGTTATCTTCCTTGAATGACCGTGCTTTGTATGGAAAACCTGTGCGCGGAGGAACCAACTCGTAGCTAGTTGCGCCCTTGCTTTGTTTCGAGTCCGCTCAACAACTTAAGTGTGCCGCGACTAGTTACGACAAGGTTTCTTGCCGGAAACGGCACCGCCAGCAGGCTGTTGATGTTCCACACTCAACGCTCGCGGCAAGGGTGCCGACACCGGCAAGTTCCCTAAAAGCGTAGGGTAAAAAGATACAAAGGATGGAATCAAGTAAAGGAAATAACATAGCAAATACTGCCCAAGATAAAGTTATATTACAAAGGAAACTTGTCGTGGCACTGACTAAATTGTTCTCATAACATAAATGGCAGTGGCAAGGAAAGGAGAGAAAGAGCAGCCTAATCCACGCGCTCGCCGTCGATCCTCCTGACTTCATTCACCTTGTCCACAATGGGTGCAACAAGGGCTTTGAGTTCTGCAAGATCAGCACCCGCCGGCAGCTTCTTGAGAACGTGGGTGAGGTTGAGGTTCGGATTGCGGAAGAGCACCTTCACCAACACCTTCTCCAAGACCCTGGCACATATTTCGTGCGACTCATCAGCCAGCTGCTTTGGGATCCTTTCCCGGAGTTGCTGGAGAGCCGTCGCCACGCCCTTGAAGAACAGAGTAAGCTTGGCGCTGGGCTGGAGGTTCTCGTCGGAGGAGTACCCGAAGCCCGCCAAGTCCAGTTGCGCCAGCTCCTTGTCGATGACTACAGCAATGTTGACAAGGCCCTCCGTCTAGACCTCCACTGTGGCCCTGAAGGTGTTTTGAGTCTCGGCGGCCCTCGTTAGCAGCTCCTCGTTGGCCTTGATCTCTTTCTTCAAGTCATCTTCTCGCTTTTTGGCGCCGTCCAGCGTCTCCGTCAGTGTGGCCAGCTTCAGCTCTAGATCAGCATTTGAGTCCTCGGCGGTGTTCAGTTCTTTGCCCTTGTTGGCAAGTTGGACTTGCAGATCACCATGAGCGAGGGCATCCTTCTCGCGTTCGCGCTGGAGCGCGGCAAGCTCCTCATCCTTCCCTTTCAGATCAGCCTCCAGCTGCGTCATCCTCGCCTCCAATTCCTTCTTGGCGGCCTGGGAAGCCGCGGCAGCGTCCTTCGCTTCCTTGAGCGCCCCGCCAAGTGATTGCTCGCGTGCGGCGAGCTCCTCCTCGTGGCTGTCCAGATTGACTTTCCGCTGTGTCAATTCACCTTCCCGGGTGGACAGCTCTTCAGCGGCAAGCCTCTGTTGCTCCTCAGCTTCTGCCTTCTCGAGGAGGAAAGCCTTCCGCGCCTCGACAAGCTGTGCCCTCTCCTCCGCAATGGACCGGAGGGCCTCTTGGTTGCGACTCTGGAGTTCTTCCGCATGCCTCCCTATGTCGATTCCCGCCCGTGCGACAAGCGCCTCCCGGGACTCCAGCTTCGCTTGCCGGGCGCGGTAGAGCGACACCAACTTCCGGAGCAACCGCTCCTCTTCGGACTCGCCACTGCTACTGCTTGGCGTGTCAACCACTGTTAGCCCTGTAGAGGCGAGCACCTCGCCGTCAAAAGCCTCTCCCTCGACCGGCGCCCTGGAGCTCGACGCCCAGGGAAGCTTGATGAAGACACCCTCGCCGGCCTTCAAGTAGGCGCCGGGCTGGGGCTCTTCGGAGCCCAGTGCTGCGTCAGCGGTGGAGGGGTCGGCCGTCGGTGTAGCGCCTTGCGCTCCTGCACCCTCGGGGTCGTCAGTGCGATCGCCGGACCCCTCGCTAGCTCCTGCGCTAGCAGCCTTGGCGGCCTCTTCGCGGGCAGGATCATCAGCGCCGGCCTCTTCCTCGGCGGCGGCGACATCCTCAGTGTTGCCGCGTGCGTCCTCCTCGCCGTTGGCCTCAGTCTCCATCGGATCTGTGGAAGGGCGATCTGAAGACAGGAAGAGGAAGGAAAAGTCAAGCAAACATCCAAAAAGAAGACCAGAAAAAGAAGAACCCAAGGGAAAATTCCCGACAAGGAGGGTTACCTGTGCTGGGCTCTGTGACCATGGTCTCCACCACCGAAGGCTCGCTGGTCCCATCCCTTGCCGGGGACCTCTCCCTTCCCGGAGAACGCTCCCTTGTCGGAGAATCGCCCCTTGGCGGCGTAGTTGAAGTAGATTGCACTTCTGGAGCGGCTTCTGGTTGCTCCTGATGGGCCTGCTCTGCTCCTACACAAGGAAGTCGACAGTCAAGATGTCAACAAAGAAAGAGCACCCACGCGCGCCCCACAACAGGAAGTGAACAAGTACTTACGTTGGGGGCTGCGCTGGGGGCTGCTTCAGGGAGAGGTTGCCGGGTCCGTCAAGGTGGTCTCGGATGCATCCTCTATTGTCACAGCAGGATCATCCTCGATGACTACCACAGGGACCTTGGCCCTCTTCGCCGCTCTCTCGGCCAGAGTCCTGAAATGGAACGAGGTTCAGAGGGAAGCAGATCAGATACAAGACAAGAAACAGCAAGAATCGAAGAAATATAAGTACAGCAGGAAGAAAGTCTTACTCCTCCTCCTCTTCTTCCTCCTCGTCGGAGATGAGCGCGGAAAGATCGAAGTCCGGTACCCTTTCTGCGTGACGTGGCGGAGGAGTAGGCTCCCTTGGACGCTTGGTGGGAGCTGTAGCAGGATCGGAAGTGGCGACCCGAGAAGACCCTCTCCAGTTGTCGGCGCGGCATGAGACGCTCCGGTGTCAGCGGTGCTTGGCGTGGTGGAGCGTGTCCCGCGGCGCGACGGCTGTTGGCCCGTCTGCCGCCCTGCTGTGTCTCCGGTCCTGCGGAGGCGCCTCCTTGGTTGAGCTGGGGGCTGCGCTGAGGGTCCCGTCTGCGGCAAGCTACTCGAAGATTGCTGGCCACTTGCGCCCCCGGAAGGCTCGCTCACCTCGGCTTCGGGCTCCCCCTCGCCAACGACCTCCCCGCCAAAGTCCTCTCGGTCGGCAAGGCTTGCCGCCTCGGCTGCCTCTGTCTCCTCCAAAGTAAACCCGAACTCGCCCGCGGCGGCGGCTGCCGCCGCCTCTTCAGCCCTGGTGGCGATGTACCGCATCTCGTCATCGGTGGTGTCGTGGGTGAGGAGCCTCTGCTCGTCGGCACGGACTGCCACCTCCACCAAGCCGTCGAAGAATTGCCGCACGATGTCGTCGGAGGGCTCCCACCAAGTTGGAATAATCCCGTGCGGATCGCACTCCGGCATCATTGCACGGATGCGATCAAGCTGGGAGTTGTTGCACAGTGGGATGACGCCCTGCGGCAGCCTGAACCACTCCGGGTGGTTGGCGTCGTGCTTGAATAGCTCCTTGAGCATCCCGTTCAACTCCAAAAAAGTGAAGTTAAAATTGAGGCCTGGGCGCAGCCTCATGATATCTGCCGGGCCCCCGAACAGCCAGGCGGGCCTCCCCCTCTCCTGCAGAGGGGCGATGCGACGACGAAGGAAGTCCGCGCCAATAGCCCCTACGGTGAGCCCGGCAAGCCTGAGCCGCAGGATCCTGGTGGTGGTGATCTTCAGCTTGGCGTCGTCCGCCGCCAGGGCGCTCCAGTCGCCGCCGCGCACTACCCGGGTTTGGCGCAAATTGGTGAAGGGCTACGGATCTGAGTCAACAATCCAACACCATTCAGCCCTGCACTCGTCCCATTTGCTGTGGAGCTCCCCCTCCAGATACATCTCCTTCTTGCCGGCCCTCGAGATCCAGGAGACCCCACCAGACAAGGGTTCTCCTTTCTCGACCCGGGGCATGAAATAGTGGCGGAAAAGGGCAACGGTGGGTTGGATTCCGACGAAGTTCTTGCAAATAAGCGCGAAACCGCCATTGTCAGAACGGCGTTGGGGGTGAAGTCAAGGAGATGGAGCCCATATGTGTTCATGATGTCACAGAAGAAATCGGAAAAGGGCGGGCAGATCCCGCAATAGAAGAACAATGGGAAGAAGTAGTACCCTTTTGGGCACCGTTTGGAAGTAGAAGCTTCGGCGGAGAGCGTCTGTGTGCGCGGATGCGCCCGCGTCTCCATCGACCAGAAGAGATAGAAGTCGTCCCGCAGCGCCTTCGGGGTGAGCTCGGGGGGGGGGGGGGGAGTGCTCGCTCCTTGCGCAGCGCCTCGAGCCGCAGCGCCTCGGCCGACTTCGCACTCTTTCCGGTCTTCGGAGCCATGGCGGAAGCGGTGGAGGAGAGCGGCGGCGACGAGCGGCGGCGACGGGCGGCGGAGCGCTGCTCTCTTTCAGCTTGGGAAGCGGAGGGGAGCGGCAGAGTTTTTTGAGGAAGGAACCGCAAGTGGTGAAGGTGGGGGAACGGCCCCCGTTTCCTCTGCTTATAAAGAGGAGAGGCGAACGTTACGCCTTTCCTGATTAAAGAATTGCCCACGATCTCTCCCATGACGCCGTGTTTGACGCGTGCCGTTACGGGAGGGCGCGGTCGATACGGAGTTAGATTTGGTATGGACCCAGGCCGCGCGTGCCCGTGCCCTGTTTTGGGCCTGGCCCAACAGCGCTCGGCACCGTGTGTGGCCCAGGCCTGGGGGCTCCTGTCGGTGTACTAAAGTAGGGATACCTTAGTATCCCGAACTTGTGCACGGGCAGTCGCAGCACCCAGCGGCCAGGCTTGCCGGGCATCCGCCAAGATCCTCCGCACCTCATATTTGTGCCATTCAAGAACAAAGTGTTTTAACTAAGAAGAAGTGGCCCCGGCAAGAGGAGCTTGCCGGGAAGGACAAGGCCCCGGCAAGAGGAGCTTACCGGGAAGGCCAGCCAAGAAACTTGCCGCGATGCGCCGCGTGTCCCAGCAAGACCCGGCTAGCGACAAGCTTTCGGGTGCGACAAGACAACGACCGCGGCAAGGCGCTTGCCGCGGCGAAGCCACAACTCTGCGCCCACGCTCCAGCGCATCCGACAACGTGTCGCCACAGGATCGTTCCTGGCGCACGTGGCGGGTAGCTGTGCAGCCAAGCGGTGTGAAGTGGCAAGTGGAGATGACGAGAAGGCCATCGTGGCGATTGGTGGCGCCCCTAACGGTCGTTTCCTGCACTGTTTGGGTGACCGGACGGGCATTAAATGCCCTTGCCCCCTGCCGTCAGAGTTAGGCAGGGGGGCACTGTAGATAGCGGTTGTACCAACCCCTCTTTTTACTTTTATACCCCTCTCTGCATTGGCACCTGTCGGTGACCCCTTTAGCCTATAAAAGGAGGCCCATGCGCAACGTACAGGGGGTTCGACTCCTTCGAAAACACAGAACACTCACGCTCTTGAGCAAGAACATAATACCACCACAAAGCAGCAGTAGGAGTTTTATCTCTCTGGAGAGCTCCGAAGCTGGGTAAAATCCCTCGCGTGCTTTGCCTTGATCCGCTCTTCGTGCGCCCTCCACTCCCTTGCCGGACCGAAGAGCCGCAGGATCCTGGTGGTGGCGATCTTCAGCTTGGCATCGTCCGCCGCCAGGGCGCTCCAGTCGCCGCCGCGCACTACCCGGGTTTGGCGCAAATTGGTGAAGGGCTGCGGATCTGAGTCAACAATCCAACACCATTCAGCCCTCCACTCGTCCCATTTGCTGCGGAGCTCCCCCTCCAGATACACCTCCTTCTTGCCGGCCCTCGAGATCCAGGAGACCCCGCCAGACAAGGGCTCTCCTTTCTCGACCCGGGGCATGAAATAGTGGCGGAAAAGGGCAACGTTGGGGTGGATTCCGACGAAGTTCTCGCAAAGATGCGCGAAAACCGCCATTGTCAGAACGGCGTTGGGGGTGAAGTCAAGAAGATGGAGCCCGTATGTGTTCATGATGTCACAGAAGAAATTCGAAAATGGCGGGCAGAGCCCTCAATAGAAGAACAATGGGAAGAAGTAGTACCTTTTGGGAACCGTTTGGAATTAGAAGCTTCGGCAGAGAGTGTCTGCGTGCGCGGATGCGCCCGCGTCTCCGTCGACCAGAAGAGATAGAACTCCTCCCGCAGCACCTTCGGGGTGAGCTCGGGGGGGGGGGGGGGGGGGAAGTGCTCGCTCCTTGCGCAGCGCCTCGAGCCGCAGCGCCTCGGCTGACTTCGCACTCTTTCCGGTCTTCGGAGCCATGGCGGAAGCGGTGGAGGAGAGCGGCGGCGACGAGCGGTGGCGACGGGCGGCAGAGCGCTGCTCTCTTTCGGCTTGGGAAGCGGAGGGGAGCGGCGGAGTTTTCTGAGGAAGGAACCGCAAGTGGCGAACGTGGGGGAATGGCCCCCGTTTCCTCTGCTTATAAAGAGGAGAGGCGAACGTTACGTCTTTCCTGATTAAAGAATTGCCCACGATCTCTCCCACGACGCTGCGTTTGACGCGTGCCGTTACGGGAGGGCGCGGTGGATACAGAGTTAGATTTGGTATGGACCCAGGCCGCGCGTGCCCGTGCCCTGTTTTGGGCCTGGCCCAACAGCGCTCGGCACCGTGTGTGGCCCAGGCCCGGGGGCTCCTGTCGGTGTACTAAAGTAGGGGTACCTTAGTATCCCGAACTTGTGCACGGGCAGTCGCAGCACCCAGCGGCCAGGCTTGCCGGGCATCTGCCAAGATCCTCCGCAGCTCATATTTGTGCCATTCAAGAACAAAGTGTTTTAACTAAGCAGACGAGGCCCCGGCATGAGGAGCTTGCCGGGAAGGACAAGGCCCCGGCAAGAGGAGCTTGCTGGGAAGGCCAGCCAAGAAACTTGCCGCGATGCGCGGCGCGTCCCGGCAAGACCCGGCGAGCGACAAGATTTCGGGTGAGACAAGGCAAAGACCGTGGCAAGGCGCTTGCCGCGGTGAAGCCACCACTCTGCGCCCACGCTCCAGCGCATCCGACGATGTGTCGCCACAGGATCGTTCCAGGTGCACGTGGCGGGTAGCTGTGCAGCCAAGCGGTGCGAAGTGGCAAGTGGAGATGACGAGAAGGCCATCGTGGCGATCGGTGGTTCCCCTAACGGTCGTTTCCTGCACTGTTTGGGTGACCGGACAGGCATTAAATGCCCTTGTCCCCTACCGTCAGAGTTAGGTAGGGGGCACTGTAGATAGCGGTTGTACCAACCCCTCTTTTTACTTTTATACCCCTCTCTGCGTTGCCACCTGTCGGTGACCCCTTTAGCCTATAAAAGGAGGCCCATGCGCAATGTAGGGGGGGTTCGACTCCTTCGAAAACACAGAACACTCACGCTCTTGAGCAAGAACATAATACCACCACAAAGCAGCAGTAGGAGTTTTATCTCTCCGGAGAGCTACGAAGCTGGGTAAAATCCCTCGCGTGCTTCGCCTCGATCCGCTCTTCGTGCGCCCTCCGCTCCCTTGCCGGACCGAAAGGGGCCCTGCCCCATAGGTGTTCGCTTCCCACGACAGTGGTGGTCATCCATGACCCTCTTCCTCGAGCCGACAGCAGCGGTAGCACTGTTATTGAGGTGCTGGTCATCAATCATGGCGCCGCCTCCGGCGGAAACGTCCACGACACTATGCAGACGGTGCTGCATGACCTGTCCGCCCCCATTCCGGCTGACGCCGATGCCAACACATTGGAGGCCCACCACCTTGCCCTCATCGAGAATAGCAAGAAGATAGCCTCCATGAGACGCATCACCAAAGCTTACCAGCGCGAGGTCGATCGTGCCGCCTCTGGCACACCGCCTGCTGGCGGACCCAGCCGGATTGGCGCTATCAAGAAGCGCGGCGTGGCCATCGCCAACATGCTGGGTGCTGACCCCCCAGTCTACGCCATGCCGCTCGAGAACCTGCATGCCGCCCATGTGGCCGTAGACAAGCTAGAAGGTCTAGAGAGCGACGAGCTTCACTGCATGACCAGACGTGTCTAGCAGCTGATCGACGCGGCCACAGAGAAGCACGAAGCCGGCACCCACGCCAAGAGTCCTCCACCACGCCGAGAGCACGACGCGACATCCCGGACGCCGACTGCAGGCGGCGCCCGCAAGCGAAAAGACAAGGAGCCGACTGCTAGCCACAATCGGACGCGCCTCACCATCGAGTGTGACGTAGAAGGCCGCCCCCCGAGCTGTGGAGCGACGAGGCAACAACCCGCCTCCTCCTCCACCCCGCGGGGAGCGATATCCCACCCCGCCACCTGTCACGCACCCGATGCTCAGTGGCCGACTGGGCCGCCGCGAAGGAATCAGCGAGAATGATGCCTGCCATCGGATCGACCGCCTGGCACGAACCCTGGCATTAGTAGAAGTAGACGATGTCAGCCGCCCTGTTTCGGCCCCCGTATCCGTGACGAGCCTTTCCCCAAAGGGTTCTCGCTAACAAGAGACACGCCAAAATATAACAGCTCGGTGAAGCCAGAAGATTGGTTGATAGATTACTCCAGTTCAGTCATTATAGAAAATGGCAACAGGCGCGTTGCCATGAAGTACGTCCCCCTCATGCTTCAGGGCACGACACACACCTGGCTGAACAGCCTCAAGCCTTACAGCGTCAAAAGCTGGCTAGACTTCACGGAAGTCTTCATTCACAACTTCACCAGCACGTACAAGCGAGCACCCAAGCCACGTCAGCTCTCCCTTTGTGTCCAAGGCCCGACCGAGTCCAGCCGCGACTACCTGACACGCTGGGCCGAGCTCCGCAACTCCCGCGAAGGGGTGCACGAGGTGCAAGCGATAGAGTACTTCACCGCCGGGTGCTGAGAGGGCACCCTCCTCAAGCACCAACTTCTCTGCGACGAGCCGGTTACACTTGACGAGCTGCTGATCATAACAGACAAGTACGCCATGACTGACTCCTCGATGAAGACCGAGCCTTGAGTGGACGCCTCTAGAAAGGTGCTTCCTTCGGCCCCAACAACACGGTTGGCGACTCCAATCGACACCCACATCAGAACGAGAACAAGTGCAAGGCTCCTATGCCGCCTTCCACCAGTCGGAAGGTGGCCACGGTCGGAGATGAGCAACCTGAAGGGCAGCCTATGCCCAAGTGTCCGAAAGGCGGTAGGCCGGCTTGGCAGCCGGCTTTCTCCTACGAGCAAACCCTTGATGCCGCCTACAAATTCCACAGCGGCGTGAAGCCGTCCAACCACACAACCCGGACATGTCATTGGCTCACCCAGATCTCCAAGGGCGAAGGACTATTGCCCCCTCCGCCTGCTGCCCAGCCCCCTCCGGCTCCTTAGCAGCTGGCCGCCCGCCCAGCAGTCGGAGCCATTCAGGACGAGTTACCTAACGAGCATGCAGCCTACATCATCTTTACAAGCCAAGCTGAGGATAGACGCAGCCGGTGCCGACAGCACCAAGAAGTCAATGCAGTCGCCTCCAAAGATCCATAGTTTATACTGTTGGAAATATGCCCTAGAGGCAATAATAAAAGGATTATTATATTTCAATGTTCATGATAATTGTCTTTTGTTCATGCTATAACTGTATTATACGGAAATCGTAATACACGTGTGAACACTTAGACCCAATGAGTCCCTAGTGAGCCTCTAGTTGACTAGCTCGTTATGATCAATAGATAGTCATGGTTTCCTGACTATGGACATAGGATGTCGTTGATAACGGGATCACATCATTAGGAGAATGATGTGATGGACAAGACCCAATCATAAGCATAGCATAAAAGATCGTATAGTTCGTTTGCTAGAAGCTTTGCCAATGTCAAGTATCTATTCCTTCGACCATGAGATCGTGTAACTCACGGTTACCGTAGGAGTGCCTTGGGTGTATCAAACGTCACAACGTAACTGGGTGACTATAAAGGTGCATTACAGGTATCTCCGAAAGTATCTGTTGGGTTGACACGGATCGAGACTGGGATTTGTCACTCCGTATAACGGAGAGGTATCTCTGGGCCCACTCGGTAATGCATCATCATAATGAGCTCAATGTGACCAAGGTGTTGGCCACGGGATCATGCATTACGGTACGAGTAAAGTGACTTGCCGGGTAACGAGACTGAACAAGGTATTGGGATACCGACGATCGAGTCTCGGGCAAGTAACGTACCGATTGACAAAGGGAATTGTATACAGGGTTTGATCGAATCCTCGACATCGTGGTTCAACCGATGAAATCATCGAGGAGCATGTGGGAGCCAACATGGATATCCAGACCCCGCTGTTGGTTATTGCCCGAGAGTCGTCTCGGTCATGTCTGCGTGTCTCCCGAACCCGTAGGGTCTACACACTTAAGGTTCGGTGACGCTAGGGTTAGTAGGAAGTCAAGTATGTGACTACCGAATGATGTTCGGAGTCCCGGATGAGATCCCGGACGTCACGAGGAGTTCCGGAATGGTCCGGAGGTAAAGATTCATATATGGGAAGTCCTGTTTCGGGCATCGGGACAAGTTTCGGGGTTATCGGTATTGTACCGGGACCACCGGAGGGGTCCCGGGGGCCCACCGGGTGGGGCCACCTGCCCCGGGGGGCCACATGGGCTGTAGGGGGTGCGCCTTGGCCTGCATGGGCCAAGGGCACCAGCCCCACATAGGCCCATGCGCCTAGGGTTCAAGGGGGCAAGAGTCCTAGGAGGGGAAGGCACCTCCTAGGTGCCTTGGGGGGGAGGGAAACCCCCCTTGGCCGCCGCCCCCTAGGAGATTGGATCTCCTAGGGCCGGCCACCCCCCCCTTGGCCCTCCTATATATAGTGGGGGAGAGGAGGGATTTCAGACCTTGAGTCCTTGGCCTTTGGTTGCCTCCTTCTCCCTCCCCAACACCTCTCCTCCTTCGTTGTGCGCTCGGCGAAGCCCTGTCGGAGTACTGCTTCTCCACCATCACCACGCCGTCGTGCTGCCGGTGGAGCTGTCTTCCTCAACCTCTCCTTCCCCCTTGCTGGATCAAGAAGGAGGAGACGTCGCTCGTCCCGTACGTGTGTTGAACACGGAGGTGCTGTCCGTTCAGCACTTGGCATCGGTGATCTGAATCACGTTCGAGTACGACTACATCATCACCTTGCAAGCTTCCGCACGCGATCTACAAGTGGTATGTAGATGCAAACTCTCTCCCATGACTCGTTGCTTAGATGAACTCATAGATGGATCTTGGTGAAGCCGTAGGAAAATTTTTAATTTTCTGCAACGTTCCCCAACAGTGGCATCATGAGCTAGGTCTATGCGTAGTTCTCTAATGCACGAGTAGAACACAATTTGTTGTGGGCGTTGATCTTGTCATCTTACTTGCCTCTACTAGTCTTTTCTTGCTCAACGGTATTGTGGGATGAAGCGGCCCGGACCAACCTTACACGTACGCTTACGTGAGACCGGTTCCACCGACTGACATGCACTAGTTGCATAAGGTGGCTGGCGGGTGTCTGTCTCTCCCACTTTAGTTGGAGCGGATTCGATGAAAAGGGCCCTTATGAAGGGTAAATAGAAGTTGACAAAATCACGTTGTGGTTATTCGTAGGTAAGAAAACGTTCTTGCTAGAACCCAATTGCAGCCACGTAAAAGATGCAACAACAATTAGAGGACGTCTAACTTGTTTTTGCAGCGATTGATCATGTGATGTGATATGGCCAGAAGTTGTGATGAATGATGAAGTGTGATGTATGAGATCATGTTCTTGTAATAGGATTCACGACTTGCATGTCGATGAGTATGACAACCGGCAGGAGCCATAGGAGTTGTCTTTATTTTCGTATGACCTGCGTGTCATTGAAGAACGCCATGTAACTTACTTTACTTTATTGCTAAACGCGTTAGCTATAGAAGTAGAAGTAGTCATTGGCGTGACAACTTCATGAAGACACGATGATGGAGATCATGATGATGGAGATCATGGTGTCAAGCCGGTGACAAGATGATCGTGGAGCCCCGAAGATGGAGATCAATGGAGCTATATGATATTGGCCATATCATGTCACAACTATATAATTGCATGTGATGTTTATTATGTTTATGCATCTTGTTTACTTAGGACGACGGTAGTAAATAAGATGATCCCTTACAAAATATCAAGAAGTGTTCTCCCCTAACTGTGCACCGTTGCTACAGTTCGTCGCTTCTAAGCACCACGTGATGATCGGGTGTGATGGATTCTTACGTTCACATACAACGGGTGTAAGACAGTTTTACACAGCGAAAACACTTAGGGTTAACTTGACGAGCCTAGCATGTGCAGACATGGCCTCGGAACACGGAGACCGAAAGGTCGAACACGAGTTGTATGGAAGATACGATCAACATGAAAATGTTCACCGACGATGACTAGTCCGTCTCACGTGATGATCGGACACGGGCTAGTCGACTCGGATCGTGTAACACTTAGATGACCAGAGGGATGTCTAATCTGAGTGGGAGTTCATAATATGATTAGAACTTAATTATCATGAACTTAGTCTAAAACCTTTGCAAATATGTCTTGTAGATCATATGGCCAACGCTCATGTCAACATGAACTTCAACGCGTTCCTAGAGAAAACCAAGCTGAAAGATGACGGCAGCAACTATACGGACTGGGTCCGGAACCTGAGGATCATCCTCATAGCTGCCAGGAAACAATATGTCCTAGAAGGACCGCTAGGTGACGCTCTCGTCCCTGAGAACCAAGACATTATGAATGCTTGGCAAACTCGTGCTGATGATTACTCCCTCATTCAGTGCGGCATGCTTTACAGCTTAGAACCGGGGCTCCAAAAGCGTTTTGAGCATCACGGAGCATATGAGATGTTCGAAGAGCTGAAACTAGTTTTTCAAGCTCATGCCCGGGTCGAGAGATATGATGTCTCCGACAAGTTCTACAGTTGTAAGATGGAGGAAAATAGTTCTGTCAGTGAGCATATTCTCAAGATGTCTGGGTTGCACAACCGTATGACCCAGCTGAATATTAACCTCCCCGATGAGGCGGTCATTGACAAAATCCTCTAGTCGCTCCCACCAAGCTACAAGAGCTTTGTGATGAACTACAACATGCAGGGGATGGAAAAGACCATTCCTGAAGTGTTCTCGATGCTGAAGTCAGCAGAGGCTGAAATCAAGAAAGAACATCAAGTGTTGATGGTCAATAAGACCACTAAGTTCAAGAAGGGCAAGGGTAAGAAGAACTTCAAGAAGGACGGCAAGGAGGTTGCCGCGCCTGGTAAGCCAGTTACCGGGAAGAAGTCAAAGAATGGACCCAAGCCTGAGACTGAGTGCTTTTATTGCAAGGGGAAGGGTCACTGGAAGCGGAACTGCCCCAAATACTTAGCGGATAAGAAGGCTGGCAACACCAAAGGTATATTTGATATACATGTAATTGATGTGTACCTTACCAGTACTCGTAGTAACTCCTGGGTATTTGATACCGGTGCCGTTGCTCATATTTGTAACTCACAGCAGGAGCTGCGGAATAAACGGAGACTGGCGAAGGACGAGGTGACGATGCGCGTCGGGAATGGTTCCAGAGTCGATGTGATCGCCGTCGGCACGCTACCTCTACATTTACCTACGGGATTAGTTTTGAACCTTAATAATTGTTATTTAGTACCAAGTTTGAGCATGAACATTGTATCTGGATCTCGTTTAATACAAGATGGCTACTCATTTAAGTCTGAGAATAATGGTTGTTCGATTTATATGAGAGATATGTTTTATGGTCATGCTCCGATGGTCAATGGTTTATTCTTAATGAATCTCGAGCGTATTATTACACATGTTCATAGTGTGGATACCAAAAGATGTAAAGTTGATAACGATAGTCCCACATACTTGTGGCACTGCCGCCTTGGTCACATTGGTGTCAAACGCATGAAGAAGCTCCATGCTGATGGACTTTTGGAGTCTCTTGATTATGAATCATTTGACACATGCGAACCATGCCTCATGGGCAAAATGACCAAGACTCCGTTCTCCGGAACAATGAAGCGAGCAACCAACTTGTTGGAAATCATACATACCGATGTGTGCGGTCCAATGAGCGTTGAGGCTCGCGGAGGATATCGTTATGTTCTCACTCTCACTGATGACTTGAGTAGATATGGGTATGTCTACTTAATGAAACACAAGTCTGAGACCTTTGAAAAGTTCAAAGAATTTCAGAATGAGGTAGAGAATCACCGTGACCGAAAGATAAAGTTCCTACGATCAGATCGTGGAGGAGAATACTTAAGTCACGAATTTGGTACACACTTAAAGAAATGTGGAATCGTTTCACAACTCACGCCGCCTGGAACACCTCAGCGAAACGGTGTGTCCGAACGTCGTAATCGCACTCTATTGGATATGGTGCGGTCTATGATGTCTCTTACCGATTTACCGCTATCATTTTGGGGATACGCTCTAGAGACAGCTACATTCACTTTAAATAGGGCACCGTCTAAATCCGTTGAGACGACACCGTTTGAATTATGGTTTGGGAAGAAACCTAAGCTGTCGTTTCTAAAAGTTTGGGGATGCGATGCTTATGTCAAGAAACTTCAACCTGAAAAGCTCGAACCCAAGTTGGAAAAATGCATCTTCATAGGATACCCTAAGGAAACTGTCGGGTATACCTTCTACTTAAGATCCGAGGGCAAGATCTTTGTTGCCAAGAACGGATGCTTTCTGGAAAAAGAGTTTCTCTCGAAAGAAGTAAGTGGGAGGAAAGTAGAACTCGATGAAGTACTACCTCTCGAACGGGAAAGTGGTGCAGCTCAGGATAATATTCCTGTGATGCCCACACCAACTGAAGAGGAAACCAATGATGATGATCAAGGTACTTCGGATCAAGTTGCTACTGAACTTCGTAGGTCCACAAGGACACGTTCCGCACCAGAGTGGTACGGCAACCCTGTCCTGGAAATCATGTTGTTGGACAACGGTGAACCTTCGAACTATGAAGAAGCGATGGCGGGCCCAGATTCCAACAAATGGCTTGAAGCCATGAAATCCGAGATAGAATCCATGTATGAAAACAAAGTATGGACTTTGACAGACTTGCCCGATGATCGGCGAGCGATAGAAAATAAATGGATCTTTAAGAAGAAGACAGACGCGGATGGAAATGTTACCATCTATAAAGCTCGACTTGTCGCTAAGGGTTATCGACAGGTTCAAGGGATTGACTACGACGAGACATTCTCTCCCGTAGCGAAGCTAAAGTCCGTCCGAATCATGTTAGCAATTGCCGCATACTATGATTATGAGATATGGCAGATGGACGTCAAAACGGCATTCCTTAACGGGCATCTTAAGGAAGAACTGTATATGATGCAGCCGGAAGGTTTTGTCGATCCTAAGAACGCTAACAAAGTATGCAAGCTCCAGCGATCCATTTATGGGCTGGTGCAAGCATCTCGGAGTTGGAATATTCGCTTTGATGAGATGATCAAAGCGTTTGGGTTTATGCAGACTTATGGAGAAGCCTGCATTTACAAGAAAGTGAGTGGGAGCTCTGTAGCATTTCTCATATTATATGTAGATGACATACTCTTGATGGGAAATAATATAGAATTTCTGGACAGCATTAAGGCCTACTTGAACAAATGTTTTTCAATGAAGGACCTTGGAGAAGCTGCTTATATATTAGGCATCAAGATCTATAGAGATAGATCGAGACGCCTCATAGGTCTTTCACAAAGCACATACCTTGATAAGATTTTGAAGAGGTTCAAAATGGATCAGTCCAAGAAGGGGTTCTTGCCTATGTTGCAAGGTGTGAGATTGAGCTTGGCTCAGTCACCGACCACGGCAAAAGATAAAGAAGAGATGAGTGTCATCCCCTATGCTTCAGCCATAGGATCTATTATGTATGCCATGCTGTGTACCAGACCCGATGTAAACCTTGCCGTAAGTTTGGTTGCAAGATACCAAAGTAACCCCGGCAAGGAACACTGGACAGCGGTCAAGAATATCCTGAAGTACCTGAAAAGGACAAAGGACATGTTTCTCGTTTATGGAGGAGATGAAGAGCTCGTCGTAAAGGGTTACGTCGACGCTAGCTTCGACTCAGATCTGGATGACTCTAAGTCACAAACCGGATACGTGTATATGTTGAATGGTGGAGCAGTAAGCTGGTGCAGCTGCAAGCAGAGCGTCGTGGCGGGATCTACATGTGAAGCGGAGTACATGGCAGCCTCGGAGGCAGCGCATGAAGCGATTTGGATGAAGGAGTTCATCACCGACCTAGGAGTCATACCCAATGCGTCGGGGCCGATCAAACTCTTCTGTGACAACACTGGAGCTATTGCCCTTGCCAAGGAGCCCAGGTTTCACAAGAAGACCAGGCACATCAAGCGTCGTTTCAACTCCATCCGTGAAAATGTTCAAGATGGAGACATAGAGATTTGCAAAGTGCACACGGATCTGAATGTCGCAGATCCGTTGACTAAACCTCTCTCGCGTGCAAAACATGATCAACACCAGAACTCTATGGGTGTTCGATTCATCACAATGTAACTAGATTGGTGACTCTAGTGCAAGTGGGAGACTGTTGGAAATATGCCCTAGAGGCAATAATAAAAGGATTATTATATTTCAATGTTCATGATAATTGTCTTTTGTTCATGCTATAACTGTATTATACGGAAATCGTAATACACGTGTGAACACTTAGACCCAATGAGTCCCTAGTGAGCCTCTAGTTGACTAGCTCGTTATGATCAATAGATAGTCATGGTTTCCTGACTATGGACATAGGATGTCGTTGATAACGGGATCACATCATTAGGAGAATGATGTGATGGACAAGACCCAATCATAAGCATAGCATAAAAGATCGTATAGTTCGTTTGCTAGAAGCTTTGCCAATGTCAAGTATCTATTCCTTCGACCATGAGATCGTGTAACTCACGGTTACCGTAGGAGTGCCTTGGGTGTATCAAACGTCACAACGTAACTGGGTGACTATAAAGGTGCATTACAGGTATCTCCGAAAGTATCTGTTGGGTTGACACGGATCGAGACTGGGATTTGTCACTCCGTATAACGGAGAGGTATCTCTGGGCCCACTCGGTAATGCATCATCATAATGAGCTCAATGTGACCAAGGTGTTGGCCACGGGATCATGCATTACGGTACGAGTAAAGTGACTTGCCGGGTAACGAGACTGAACAAGGTATTGGGATACCGACGATCGAGTCTCGGGCAAGTAACGTACCGATTGACAAAGGGAATTGTATACAGGGTTTGATCGAATCCTCGACATCGTGGTTCAACCGATGAAATCATCGAGGAGCATGTGGGAGCCAACATGGATATCCAGACCCCGCTGTTGGTTATTGCCCGAGAGTCGTCTCGGTCATGTCTGCGTGTCTCCCGAACCCGTAGGGTCTACACACTTAAGGTTCGGTGACGCTAGGGTTAGTAGGAAGTCAAGTATGTGACTACCGAATGATGTTCGGAGTCCCGGATGAGATCCCGGACGTCACGAGGAGTTCCGGAATGGTCCGGAGGTAAAGATTCATATATGGGAAGTCCTGTTTCGGGCATCGGGACAAGTTTCGGGGTTATCGGTATTGTACCGGGACCACCGGAGGGGTCCCGGGGGCCCACCGGGTGGGGCCACCTGCCCCGGGGGGCCACATGGGCTGTAGGGGGTGCGCCTTGGCCTGCATGGGCCAAGGGCACCAGCCCCACATAGGCCCATGCGCCTAGGGTTCAAGGGGGCAAGAGTCCTAGGAGGGGAAGGCACCTCCTAGGTGCCTTGGGGGGGAGGGAAACCCCCCTTGGCCGCCGCCCCCTAGGAGATTGGATCTCCTAGGGCCGGCCACCCCCCCCTTGGCCCTCCTATATATAGTGGGGGAGAGGAGGGATTTCAGACCTTGAGTCCTTGGCCTTTGGTTGCCTCCTTCTCCCTCCCCAACACCTCTCCTCCTTCGTTGTGCGCTCGGCGAAGCCCTGTCGGAGTACTGCTTCTCCACCATCACCACGCCGTCGTGCTGCCGGTGGAGCTGTCTTCCTCAACCTCTCCTTCCCCCTTGCTAGATCAAGAAGGAGGAGACGTCGCTCGTCCCGTACGTGTGTTGAACACGGAGGTGCTGTCCGTTCAGCACTTGGCATCGGTGATCTGAATCACGTTCGAGTACGACTACATCATCACCTTGCAAGCTTCCGCACGCGATCTACAAGTGGTATGTAGATGCAAACTCTCTCCCATGACTCGTTGCTTAGATGAACTCATAGATGGATCTTGGTGAAGCCGTAGGAAAAATTTTAATTTTCTGCAACGTTCCCCAACATATACATTGGTCTGAGAAGCCCATCAGCTGGAGCCGAGATGATCAGCCAGAGGTGATGCCGCCTCCAGGCTCCTAGGAACTGGTGTTGGATGCCACCTTTGCAATGGAGAAGCGAGTTGCTCCTTTCTCCCGAGTTCTGATTGATGGTGGGAGCAGCATCAACATCATGTACCGCGACACCATGGAGAAGCTGAATATCAAGATGAAGAACTTTTTCCCAGTCGGACCGTCTTCCATGGCATTGTACCCGGCCTATCATGCTCACCAATCGGCAAGATCAAGATAGACGTCCTCTTCGAAGACAAAGATCACTTCCGCCGTGAAGCAGTTTGGTTTGAGGTAGTGGATCTAGAGAGCCTTACCACGCTTTGCTTGGCCGACCTGCCCTGGCCAAGTTCATGGCCGTGCCCCATTATGCCTACCTCAAGATGAAGATGTTGAGCTCCAAGGGCATCATCACCATAGTTGGAGACTACAAGAAATCCTCTGCCTGTGCTACAGCCAGCAGCCGGCTAGCCGAGTCCCTCGTGATTGCTGCTGAGAAGAAGATCCTTGACCGGGTTGTGGCCATGGCCGGCAAGCAGTCGGACCTATCGCCTGACCCCAAGGAGTCGGAAGCTCAGGGCTCCTTCCTGCCGGCCAAGGAAGCAAAGAAGATACCTCTGGACCAAGAGCACCCGGAGAGGTTTGCTGTTCTAGGAGCAAACCTGGACAACAAATAGGAAAGCGAGCTCGTCGATTTCCTCCGTGAGAATCGGGATATCTTTGCATGGACCCCCAAGGACATGCCAGGTGTTCTGATGGATTTCACCGAGCACAAGCTACATGTCCGAGCATATGCAAAACCAGTCAAGCAGCCCCTCCACCGACTGTCGGAGGAGAAGAGAAGAATTGTTGGTGAAGAGATAGCCCGGCTTCTGGTAGCTGGCTTCATTATGGAGGTGTTATTTCCAGAATGGCTCGCCAACCCAGTCCTTGTGCCGAAGAAGAACAAGAAATGGCGGATGTGAGCTGTTGAGTTTCTTGGATGCCTACCCAAGTTACCATCAGATCAAGTTGGATCTAGCCGACCGCCTGAAGACCTCCTTCATCACACCATTCGGAGCTTTCTGCTACCTGACTATGACATTCGGCTTGAGAAATGCCGGTGCCACTTTTTAGTGTTGCATGCAGAAATGCCTCCTCAAGAAACTCGGCAGAAATGCCCACGTCTACGTAGACGATATTGTGGTGAACACGGAGAAGCATGGCACCCTGCTGGAAGATCTCAAGGAAACATTTGACAACTTGCGTCAATTTCAGATCAAGCTCAACCCTGAGAAATGCATGTTCGGAGTACCAGCCGGCCAGCTCCTAGGCTTCCTGGTCTCTGAACGCGGCATCGAGTGCAACCCAGTGAAGATCAAGGCCATAGAGAGGATGGAGATTCCTACCCGGCTTTGGGATGTCCAAAAGTTCACCGGATGCCTGGCCACCCTTAACCGCTTCATGAGTCCGCTAGGGGAGAAGGCTCTCCCCCTGTATCAACTCATGATGAAATCCACTCACTTCGAGTGGAACAATCATGCAAGCGAAGATTTTCACAAGTTGAAGAAGATGTTGACCACGCCACCTGTCCTGATGGCACCGACTAAGAAAGAGCCCATGCTCCTTTACATTGCCGCAACTAGCCGGGTGGTCAGCACTGTCATTGTGGTTCAACGTCCAAAAGAAGGCAGAGCTCAGCTGGTCCAGAGCCGGTGTATTACCTGAGTGAAGTACTGTCAACCTCAAAGCAGAATTACCCCCACTACCAGAAGATGTGCTATGGCGTATACTTTGCCGCCAAGAAGCTCAAGCCCTACTTTCAAGAGCATCCCATCATGGTCGTTTGCACTGCCCCACTTGCCGAGATCATAGGCAGTCGGGATGATTCTGGCCGGGTGGCCAAGGGGGCCATTGCGCTGGCTCCTTACACCATCTTCTACCATCCTAGCACCGCCATCAAGTCCCAAGTGCTGGCCGACTTCCTTGTCGACTGGGCCGAAACTCAGAACCTGCCACCAACACACGACTCCACTCATTGGCGGATGCACTTTGACGGATCCAAGAAGCGCACCGGCTTGGCAGCCAGCATCGTCCTCACCTCTCCCAAGGGCGACAAGCTCAGATACATGTTGCAAATCCATTTTGCCGCCTCCAACAATGTGGCCAAGTACGAAGCGCTCATACACGGGCTCCGGCTAGCCAAAGTACTCGACATCCACCGGATCCTGTGCTATGGTGACTCAGACTTGGTGATGCCACAATCATCTGGCGATTGGGATGCCAAGGACGCAAACATGGTGAGCTACCACTTCCTCGTTCAGCAACTCAGCGGATATTTTGAAGGGTGCGAGTTCTTCCACGTGGCACGAGCCGACAATGAGCAAGCAGATGCCCTGGCATGAATCGGCTCCAGCCAGCAAGCGATACAAACCGGCGTCTCCCTCCAGCGCCTCCTCAAGCCGTCTGTCAAGCCGTCTCCAGAATCAGACTCCATCTTCGTGCTGCCTGACCCTGATGCAGTCGGATCCGACTTGGGAACCCAGCAGGTGGCTCGGGGACTTTGGCAGGCAGCTCAGGGATAGTTGTAGTCGCACCCGGCTCGGGGACTTCAGAACCCGGCCCGGGGACTGCAGCAGTCGGCCCGAGGACTACAACGACACAGCAGGCGGTGGCTGACTCCAACACTTCACCACCCAACCCATCCGCCCTGGTCGCAGTAGCCATGTTGGCAATAGAAGAAGTCGCAGCTCCATCATGGGCCCAGCCCATCCTCATCTTTTTGGTGAACAGAGAGCTGCCGACCGATGAGATCTCAACAAGACAAGTTCAACACCGAGTCGGGGCATACACAATAGCAAACAGAGAGCTCATTAGGCGCAGTGTCACTGGAGTCTTCTAGTGCTGCGTCGAGCCAGAGAAGGGCATTGCAATCCTCAAGGACATCCACCAAGGCGAGTGCAGCCACCACGCGGCCTCAAGATCACTCGTTGCCAAAGCTTTCCGCCATGGTTTCTTCTGGCCAACTGCTTTCGAAGACGCCAAAGAATTAGTCAAACACTGTAAAGGGTGCCAACTTTTCAGCACCAAGCAACACAGCCTGGCTTCCGCACTCAAGACCATCCTCCTCACCTGGCCTTTCGCCGTCTGGGGGGCTGGATATGGTGGGCCCATTCAAGACGGCACGCGGCGGCATGACACACACCTCCTTGTTGCCATAAACAGGTTTAGCAAGTGGTTTGAAGCGAAGCCAATCAAGAAGTTGAATGGGCCGACTGCTGTGACATTCATCGCATACATCACCACCCGATATGGCATACCACACAACATCATCACCGACAACGGCATGAATTTTGCCAAAGGAGCATTGGCATGTTTCTGCGCGACACAGGGCATCTGACTAGACTTAGCGTCCGTTGCCCATCCACAGTCAAACAGCCAAGTCGAGCGAGCAAACAGCCTCATCCTGTCTGGCATCAAGCCTCGACTGGTCGAGCCACTGGAGCGCTCAGCCGGCTGCTGGCTCGAGGAGCTGTCGGCCTTCCTCTGGACCTTGCGTACCACCCGAAACAAGTTAACCGGCTTCACTCCTTTCTTCCTTGTATATGGTGCCGAGGCTGCCATCCCAACCGACATCGAGTTCTACTCACCTCGAGTCACCATGTACATGGAAGCGGAGGCAAGGGAAGCGCGAGAAGACGGTGTTGACCTGCTGGAAGAGGCCCGCCTGTTAGCACTCGGCCGGTCCACCATCTACTAGAAGGGTTTGCGCCGTTACCACAATCGGAAGGTCAAGCCAAGATCCTTCCAAGAGGGCGACCTTGTGGTCCGGCTGATCCAGCGAACAGCTGGCCAGCACAAGCTCTCGGCCCCTTGGGAAGGCCCCTTGGTCATCAGCAAGGCCTTGGGCAATGACTCCTACTACCTGATCGATGCACAGAAGCCCATGGCACGCAAGAGAGATGATTCCGACAAGGAGTCGGAATGACCATGGAATGCCAATCTCCTTCGAAGATTTTACAGTTAAATGCAGTATGTACCACGCTATCTTTTGTATTAAGTAGAAGACATGTTCCTCGGGGACTACCCTCTTTTATCTATACGATGAGTATCATGCGTATGAATGTGTCACTACATTTATTCTTCTGTCCGGCACCGGGTTCGACCAGTCGGCCTGGGGACTTGCCACCTTGAATTATGTTAAGTACCACCTACGGTCAGACAAGTAGTGTGCCGGCACCTATGCCCTCCCTTGCCAAAAGTCGTAGCTCACAGAATCGACTGGCAAGAGTTAAAGGCAGGAAAAGATGCCCACACGAAAAATGGCTAAGGACTAATGGGCTTACATAACACAAGCTGGCTCCCCACACTGCCAACCGGTTGTTAAGCAGTCGGCTAGTCGGCTTCCCACTCACCTTGCTACAATCTAAGAAAGCTAAAGTACTTGCCCTCCCACACCGCCAAGTACTTTCCCAGCCACAGACTGCAAAGCAGCTATCCGGCTGGGAAGGCGGCAACCAAGGGAGGGCGGCAAAGGAAACAGTCGGAAAAAGATGTAAAGCAAGCACAGTCGGAAGTCAAACACATGCAAGATTATATTTACACAAAAGGCCTGCAAGGGCCGGCATTCAACTTAGTCTGAATACACCCTAAGTGGGTGGAACTACGTGAGTTTAACAAATATTGTTCAAAGACTAATGAACAGGAAGATAAAGATAAACATGGCGGCTCGGGCCAAGGGTGCAATGGGCGAGCTGGGCAGGTCAGTGGAGACGGCGGCGCTGGCTGGAGGAGTGGCCGGCTGGCAAGTCTTGGCTTGGTCATCGCCAGTGGCAGGCGGCGTGCTCGCACGTGCCTTGTTGCTGAAGGCACGGTCGGGCTGAGGCTGGCTGGCTGCTCCATCATCTGGCGCGTCTTCACCGTCCTCTTCCTCCTCCTCTTCACCCTCGTCGCTGGAGTTGATCTCCTCCACCGAGTCTTCACCATCCGCCAGGTTCAGCCCAAACCACTCCACCGGTAGAGCAGCGCCATCATCGTTCAGCTCAAGGATGAAGACGCTGGTGTCGGTGTAATCGGGGATCACCGCAGCATGCTGAATTATAGCTGGCCACACAGCCACCAACTCCTCGTGGGCCTCCTTCCGAAACGTGGCTAACTGGGACAAGTCCAGCCCAGGATACCACGCTCGGATGAACTCTAACGCTTGCCTAGCGCCTGCCCGGGCTGCAGAAGCCTTCCAAGCCTCGAAGCGGCTGACTGCCACCTCTAGCCAGTCGGCAGTCTGACCAGGTGTGCGGGGAATTGCCTCACCAGGCTAGAGGGTGGAAAGCACCTCGGCTCCAATGCGTTGAAGACGGCAGAGCATGCGGTGGGCCAGCTGGAGATGGGCCTGGATGGCCAAGAGCTGCTCCTCAAGCGTCCGGCGAGCATCTGGCGCAATGTCAGCACCAGCCTGCCTCTGCATGTTGCGGTGGGCCTCGATGACTTGGCTGGCGGCAACAGAGTAGCCGGGGAAGTACTCTGCACGAAGAAGAAAAGAGAAAATGCAAAGTCAGAAGTCGGACCAAGGAACAGGCGGCAAACAAAGGGACAAAGAGGAAGGCAACTTACCGTCAATCATGTCTTCAATATGGCCTTAGCCATCATTCAGTGCGTGCCTTGACTCGGCCCAGTTCGCCGCCTCAGTCTCGTACTCAGCATGGAGGGTGGCCTCGCTGTCCTTCACAGCCTTCAGGGCCGCCTTAGGGCTCTCCTCCTGGTCAGCCAACTTCTTAGCCAGGCGGTCGCGCTCCTGAGCCGCGGCCCTGCACTTGGCCTCCTTGGCATGCAACGCAGTCTGGGCCTCACCCAGTTGCTGCCGCAGGTCAGCATTGGCCTCCGCAAAGATGGCAAAAGAAGAATAAACAGTGAGAAGGAAGTCGCCAAAAAGATCCGGCCCGACTGCACAGCAGTCGGCCCGAATCTCGGGGACTACACCCAGTGGGTGCGCTAACATGCCCCCACGAGAGATATAAGATGGAACACTTATTCCGGCTCTTAGACATGTCGGTGGTCTTCTGAGTCAGCTCCCTGACATAGGAGTTGAAGGCGGCCGCGCACGAAGGTTATGATAGTCCTGCAAAAAGGACAGACGAACAAATGAAGACAAGTCAGCACCTAAGCCTACTAAGAAGTTCCAGGCCGCCTGCGCAGTAGCCGACCCGGAACTCGGGGACTACACCCAGTGGGTGCGCTGACGCACCCCCACGGAAGAATACAAGAGCAAAAAACAAAAAGCAAGAGGCTTACCCGGATGGCTGCCCGCGTCGCCAGGAACTCCTGGTTGTAATTCTTCAAGGCGGCGGCCTGAGACTTAAGCCAAGTCCGGACGTCCTGTGCCGCCTCATTCAGCACGGCTGTCCCATCTCCCGGCGTCCAGCCCGGCGAGCTGATGCTTGCCGTCTCCAGCTCCTGGCTGACAAGCTTGAGCCCCTGGTCTGATGCGGGTACAGCACCTAGGCCACCTTCCCTGCGCGCTGGTGCGCCAGAGATTGGACCACGACGCCCGCCCACGCAGCTAGCTCGCCTCCAGCCGGTGGCACAGGCGGCGCGTTGGGTTGGCCGCCTTGGTCCACCACAGTCGGCGCTGGCGGAATCATCCCCATCTCCAGGGCGACGACGTCACCGCCCTCCTCCCTTTCCATAACCAGCTGGTCGCTGTCGGCTCCTTCTGGCGGCACCACCGGGAACTCAGGCGCCTCGGAGCGGAGGGGGATGACGAGCTGCGGGAGTTGGTTGCACAAGGCCTCCTCCGCCTGCGCCGCGGCTGCAACATCTGCCTGGGCCTTGGCCGCCGCGTCGGCCTGCGCCCTCGCAGTCTCCTCCACCGCCTCCTGTGCTGCCTTAGCGGCAGCCATGCTCTGCTGTTCCGCCTCCCTCTCCTCACGCACCTCCCACGCGTTTCGCTCCATCGCTGCCTAAAGCTCGGCGTGAGGGTCCATGCGGTGGGCGCTGACGGAGCCTCCCGTCGCCCCAACCACGGAGGCGGCGACGGACCGCTCGAGAGAGAGCGGAGCTCTGCATTATGTAAGACAAAGAAAAATCAGAAGAACATTGGCAAGAAGGAAGAAAGAATGCGCGAGGGAGTCGGCACTTACGCGGAAACCATCTGTGGCTCCTTCACCACTTTGTTGAAGCGGGTTGCCTTCGCGGCCGCCTCGTCCCGCTTTGTCGGATATCGGGTTCCGGCAAAACCCTTAAGGTTCGAACACTGGGGTGCGCACGAAGATCTCTCCCTACCGAAACACGCTCTCAGCCTCGCTGCAATCATTCAGCTAGCTTGATGAATGACACAAGAGACACGAGATTTATACAGGTTCGGGCCACCGTTGTGGTCTAATACCCTACTCCTATGTGTGGTGTGGTGGATTGCCTCTTGGGCTGATGATGAACAGTACAAGGGAAGAACAGCCTCGCGAGGTGAGGTGTTCTTGTGCTTTGTGGCTTTCTTTGGGAGGAATCCATCTGTCCCTCTATTGTGGTGGCTAGCCCTATTTATAGAGGCCCTGGTCCTCTTCCCAAATATTGAGCGGGAAGGGATCCAACAACGGCCATTTTGAAAGGGGACAGCTAGTACAAGCTATCCTGACCAAAGGTGGTCTTCGCCTGCCAAAGATAATGGTGGTGACGCTATATTGGGCTCCACGGTGGCCGTCCTGCCATCCTGCTAGTACTGGTCTCGTTGCACCGATATGGAAACGTTTTCCTGATGCCTCGGTACCCCGCGCCTGCGCTTGCCTCCTTAGCACCAAAGAGAAAACGAGGACACTGCGCTGGCTGACGCCCGCCTGGCGCCCGCCTGGCCTTGGTCGTCATGGCTTGCGTCATGGGAACCTCGTGAGGTAACCCTTGCCTTGATCTCTCCACCTCCTCGCGAGCCTACCTGGTGAGGTCATTCCCGAGGAGGCCTTGTGTCGTCCCCCGCCCATGAGGCTTGGCCCCTCGCGAGGGTCTTGAGTGTTGGTTGATGAAGTTGGGCCGTACTGGGCCACTGGTGAAGCCACGCCGCAGGCCGCAGGCAGGCAAGTCTGGGGACCCCCGTTCCTAGAACGCCGATAGTAGCCCACGGGCCCAAGGCGCGCTCGGACTTGGCTTAGAGGCAAAGCCAAAGGGAAAGTGCGGAGCGTCGCGGGCCCCAAGAGCCTACGGCCTTGGTCGACGTGTGGCGACTGGTTGGAGGTGGGTGTCTACGCTTCCCCATGCTGCCCCAATAACCGCCTGGCTAGGCGGCCACGATACCCTACACAGTTATTTCCTCCTTGCAAGTGGCATGCTTCCTATCCCTCCTTCTCGCTTGAACTCCTGATTCTGCCCCCAATCTGACTTGAGTTCGTGCCCCCTATTGCCATGGCGCCGACCAGCGCAAAGAAGGGGAAGAAGCCTCTGTCCTCAGCCAGTCTGCCTCCGACAATTGAGCCTGCCGTCGGCCGGTCGCTGGTGCTCAACCTGGAGTCCATGGGCAAGGTCTGCCCCGCGCTCGCTACCGGCTTCAACGAGTGTGGGAAGACGGTGGCTTGGCCTGTATCCCGTGCCTCCATTGACAGGACAGTCACTGAGGTTCGATTCTTCGTCGACGCCCTGTGGGCTGGCCTGGTCCTCCTTTCTCCGCCTTCTTCAATGCAGTGCTTTCCCATTATCAAATCCACATGATGCATCTTGATCCCCAATCCGTTGCCCTTCTGTCCGTCTTCGCCTTTGTTGGTGAAGCCATGGTGGGCATTGCTCCTTCCGTCACCCTCTTGCGCCATTTCTTCTCGTTACACCTGACCGACCCCTTGCAGTTCTCGGGATGCGTGAGCTTCCAGGCCGTGGTAGAGACGGCCGCCTCGGGGATTGATTTTGAACTCCCGCCGTCCACGAGCATGTTCTGGATGCGGTGGGTGTATGTGGATGTCAGAGTGCTCAGCCCCCTATTCTCGCATCCGTTGTTGCCAGCTGTCCTGAACCCCGGCTGGGGCCATGAGAGGCTCGTGAGCCCTCGCCTTTCCTTCGTTTGGTTCTGACTGAAGAGGTTGAGAGATCTCGGCGTGACCGTGCCCCGGGTGGTGAAGGAGTTCCTCCAGTGTCACATTGCTCCAGTCCAGCGCCATTCCCGGCTGATGTGGGCCCTGACTAGTGACCAGGATCGCATGAGGCTTCAGGAGTTGGAAATTTCGCCTGAAGCGCTGAGGACAGTGCTTGAGGTCTGCTACGTCTTGAGCTTGCATTGGTTTTCCTTGAAGAGGAAAGGGTGATGCAGCAATAGTAGCGTAAGTATTCCCCTCGGTTTTTGAGAACCAAGGTATCAATCCAGTAGGAGGCTCCTCAAAAGTCACACGCACCTACACAAACAAACAAAGAACTCGTAACCAACGCAATAAAGGGGTTGTCAATCCCTTCACACCCACTTGCGAAAGTGAGATCTAATAGAGATAATATGATAAGATAAATATATTTTTGGTATTTTATAATATAGATGCAAAAAGTAAAGATGCAAATAAAAGTATTTTAGAAGCAAATATGATAAGAGATAGACCCGGGGGCCATAGGTTTCACTAGAGGTTTATCTCAAGATAGCATAAGTATTATGGTGGGTGAAGAAATTACTATCGAGCAATTGATAGAAAAGCGAATAATTATGAGATTATCTAGGCATGATCATGTATATAGGAATCACGTCCGGAACAAGTAGACCGACTCCTGCCTACATCTACTACTATTACTCCACACATCGACCGACTCCTGCCTGCATCTAGAGTATTAAGTTCATAAGAACAGAGTAACGCCTTAAGAAAGATGACATGATGTAGAGGGATAAACTCATGCAATATGATATAAACCCCATCTTTTTATCCTCGATGGCAACAATACAATACGTGCCTTGCAACCCCTATTGTCACTGGGTAAGGACACCGCAAGATTGAACCCAAAGCTAAGCACTTCTCCCATGGCAAGAAAGATAAATCTTGTAGGCCAAACCAAACTGATAATTCGAAGAGACTTGCAAAGATAACTTGATCATACATAAAAGAATTTAGAGGAGATTCAAATATTTCTCATAGATAAACTTGATCATAAACCCACAATTCATCGAATCTTGACAAACACACCGCAAAAAGAGTTTACATCGAATAGATCTCCACAAGAGAGGGGGAGAACATTGTATTGAGATCCAAAAAGAAAGAAGAAGCCATCTAGCTAATAACTATGGACCCGAAGGTTTGTGGAAAACTACTCACAACTCATCGGAAGGGCTATGGTGTTGATGTAGAAGCCCTCCCTGGTCGATTCCCCCTCCGGCGGAGCACCGGGGAAGGCTCCAAGATGGGAGGATACGGCGGTGGAAATTGTGTTTTGTTGGCTCCCTGGATGTTTTTGGGGTACGTAGGCTTATATAGGAGGAAGAAGTACGTCGGTGGCCGCCCGTGGGGCCCACAAGACAGGGGGCACACCCTATAGGGGGGGGGCGTCCTACCCTCTCGTGGCCGCCTCGGCTGCTTCTTGACTTGCACTCCAAGTCCTCTTGATCACGTTCGTTCCAAAATTCACGCTCCCGAAGGATTTATTCCGTTTGGACTCCGTTTGATATTCCTTTTCTTCGAAATACTGAAATAGGAAAAAAAACAGCAATACGGGCTGGGCCTCCGGCTAGTAGGTTAGTCCCGAAAATGATACAAATGTGTAAAATAAAGCCCATAAACATCCAAAAGGGGTAATATAATAGCATGGAACAATCAAAAATTATAGATACGTTGGAGACGTATCAAGCATCCCCAAGCTTAATTCCTGCTCGTCCTCGAGTAGGTAAATGATAAAAACAGAATTATTGATGTGGATTGCTACCTAGCATAATTCTCAATGTATTTTTCTTTATTGTGGCATTTATGTTCAGATACAAATGATACAAAATAAAAGTTCATATTGACATGAAAATGGTGATACTTCAAGCATACTAATCAAAGCAATCGTGTCTTCTCAAAATAACATGGCCAAAGAAAGTTATCCCTACAAAATCATATAGTCTGGCTGTTGCTCTATCTTCATCAAACAAAGTATTTAATCATGCACAACCCCGATGACAAGCCAAGCAATTGTTTCATACTTCAATAATCTCAAACTTTTTCAACTTTAATGCAATACATGAGCGTGAGCCATGGACATAGCACTATATGTGGAATAGAATGGTGGTTGTGGAGAAGACAAAAAAGGAGAAGATAGTCTCACATCAGCTAGGCGTATCAATGGGCTATGCAGATGCCCATTAATAGATATCAATGTCAGTGAGTAGGGATTGCCATGCAACGGATGCACTAGAGCTATAAATATATGAAAGCTCAATAAAAGAAACTAAGTGGGTATGCATCCAACTCGCTTGCTCATGAAGACCTAGGGCATTTTGAGGAAGCCCATCATTGGAATATACAAGCCAAGTTCTATAATAAAAAATTCCCACTAGTATATGACAGTGACAACATAGAAGACTCCCTATCATGAAGATCATGGTGCTACTTTAAAGCACAAGTGTGGAAAAAGAGATAGTAGCATTGTCCCTTCTCTCTTTTTCTCTCATTTTTTTTCTCTTTTCTCTTTTTTCCTTTTTTCTTCTTTGGCCTTTCTTTTTTTTTCATTTTGGCCTTTCTCTTTTTTTGCAAAGTCCGAAGTCTCATCCCGACTTGTGGGGGAATCATATTCTTCATCATCCTTTCCTCACTAGGACAATGCTCTAATAATGAAGATCATCACACTTTTATGGATTTACAACTCAAGAATTACAACTCAAAGCTAGAATAAGATATGACTCTATATGAATGCCTCCGGCGGTGTACAGGGATATGCAATGAACCAAGAGCGACATGTATGAAAATTATGAAGGTGGCCTTGCCACAAATACGATGTCAACTACATGATCATGCAAAGAGCAATATGACACAAGTAATGTGTGTCATATGAACGAAACGGTGGAAAGTTGCAAGGCAATATAT
This sequence comes from Triticum timopheevii, assembly GCA_963921465.1. Taxonomy (NCBI): domain Eukaryota; kingdom Viridiplantae; phylum Streptophyta; class Magnoliopsida; order Poales; family Poaceae; genus Triticum; species Triticum timopheevii. The sequence continues at coordinate 306,732,013 of OY997262.1, read as the reverse complement.
CGCGGAATGTCTATGGAAATGCCATAATAGGTGGGTATGGTGGTTGTTTTGAGGAAGGTATATGGTGGGTGTATGGTACCGGCGAAAGTTGCGCGGCACAAGAGAGGCTAGAAATGGTGGAATGGTGAGGTACGTATAATCCATGGACTTGTTGCAAAAATCTAGAAGTAATCAAAAATCAAAGTATTACGCGCATGCTCATAGGGGGATAGATTGGTAGGAAAAGACCATCGCTCGTCCCCGACCGCCACTCATAAGGAAGACAATCAATAAATAAAATTGTGCTCCAAGTTCATCACAAAGCGGTTCACCATACGTGCATGCTACGGGAATCACAAACCTCAACACAAGTATTTTTCATAATCACCTCAACTAGCATGACTTTAATATCACTACCTCCATATCTCAAAACAATTATCAAGCATCAAATTGATCATAGCATCCAATTCACTTTCTATGATAGTTTTTATTATACCCAACTTGGATGCTCATCATTCTAGGACCAAATTTGTAACCATAGCAAATACCATGCTGTTCTAAAAGACTCTCAAAATAATATAAGTGAAGCATGATATACTAGCAATTTCTTCAAAATTAATCCATCGCCGTGCTCTAAAAAATATAAGTGAAGCACTAGAGCAAAAACTATCAAGCTCAAAAGATATAAGTGAAGCACATAGAGTATTCTAGCAAACTCTAATCAAGTAGGCTTCTCCCAAAAGGTGTGTACAGCAAGGATAATTGTGGTAAACTAAAAAGCAAAGAATAATATAGTACACGACGCTCAAAGCAAAACACATATCATGTGGCGAATAAAAATATAACTCCAAGTAAAGTTACCAATGAACGAAGACGAAAGTGGGGATGCCTTCCCGGGGCATCCCCAAGATTAGGCTTTTGGCTATCCTTGAATATATTGGGGTGCCATGGGCATCCCCAATCTTAGGCTCTTGCCACTCCTTATTCCATAGTCCATAAAAGCTTTACCCAAAACTTGAAAACTTCACAACACAAAACTCAACAGGAAATCTTATAAGCTCCGTTAGTAAAAGAAAACAGAACCACCACATAAGGTATTGTAATGAACTCATTCTTTATTTATTTTGTTGTTAAACCTACTGTATTCCAACTTCTCCATGGTTTATAAACTATTTTACTAGCCCTAGATGCATCAAAATAAGCAAACAACACACGAAAAACAGAATCTATCAAAAACAGAACAGTCTGTAGCAATCTATAACTAATGCAAACTTCTGGAAGTCTAAAAATCCTACCAAAATAGGAAGTCCTGGAAAATTTGTCTATTGATCATCAGCAAAAATAATCAACACAAAAGCACATTTCTGTGATTTAACAAAACTAAATTCGTTGCGCAAAGTTTCTGTTTTTCAGCAGAATCAAATCAACTATCATCATAGGTTATCCTATAGGTTCTACTTGGCACAAACACTAATTAAAAGATAAAAACACATCTAAACAGAAGGTAGATGCAAGATTTATTACTAAACAGGAACGAAAACAAAAAACACAAAGAAAATTGGGTTGCCTCCCAACTAGCGCTATCGTTTAACGCCCCTAGCTAGGCATAAAAGCGAAGATAGATCTAAGTAGTGCCATCTTTGGCACTCATCTTTTTAATGGAGTTATGCTCAAGCCTGGGAGGCTCTTTGCATTTCCCTTCATGCTCAGAGATCCTTTGATCTAAGGCAACCAAGCACTTATTGTAAAGTGTGATCAAATTATTCATGCGGTTGATACTCCCAACAATATTCTTAAAAGGTTCAACAAGTCTTTGCAATTCAAGTAATTTCTCCAAAATTTGGGTTCCTTCAAGAGGGAATGGTGATCCTTCTTGTCGGGGAAGTACTCCTACTAACCCCTCTAAAATTTCATAAGCGGAATTAGGATCAATTTCAATAAATTCCCCTTTAGCGGCAATATCAAAGAGTTGTTTATAGGGTAAGGTTAACCCAATGTAAAAATTTCGAATTAAAATCTTGAAATCTCCTTCTAAAGCATAACTACGATAAGATTCTAACATCCTAAACCAAGCGTATTTTAAATTTTCTCCTTGTCTTTGCTTGAAGTGGAGAACTTCAAAGTCGGGAGACGAAGGTATAAAGACTGAGCTAGACATAACGACAAGGTAAAAGATCTAACACACGAGTAAACAGAAAAAGGCAAGCCAAAGAGAGAGGAGATTGGGAAAGAGAGGGCGAATAAGACGGCAAGGGTGAAGTGGGGGAGAGGGAAAAGAGAGGCAAATGGCAAATAATGTAAATGCGAGGGAGATGAGTTTGTGATGGGTACTTGGTATGTCTTGACTTGAGCGAAGACCTCCCCGGCAACGGCGCCAGAAATCCTTTTTGCTACGTCTTGAGCTTGCGTTGGTTTTACTTGAAGAGGAAAGGGTGATTCAGCAATAGTAGTGTCGGTGTCAAAACCGGCGGATCTCGGGTAGGGGGTCCCGAACTGTGCGTCTAGGCGGATGGTAACAGGAGACAAGGGACACGATGTTTTTTACCCAGGTTCGGGCCCTCTCGATGGAGGTAAAACCCTACTCCTGCTTGATTAATATTGATGATATGGGTAGTACAAGAGTAGATCTACCACGAGATCAAGGAGGCTAAACCCTAGAAGCTAGCCTATGGTATGATTGTTGTAATGTATGTTGTCCTACGGACTAAAGCCCTCCGGTTTATATAGATACCGGAGAGGGCTAGGGTTACACAGAGTCGGTTACAATAGTAGGAGATCTACGTATCCGTATCGCCAAGCTTGCGTTCCACGCCAAGTAAAGTACATTCCGGACACGAGCCGGAGTCTTCAATCTTGTATCTTCGTAGTCTCGGAGTCCAGCGGATATTGATAGTCCGGCTATCCGGACACCCCCTAGTCCAGGACTCCCTCAGTAGCCCCTGAACCAGTCTTCAATGACGATGAGTCCGGCGTGCACAATGTTCGGCATTGCAAGGTGGGTTCGTCCCTTGAATAATCAGAGAAGATAATGAACACCAGGATAGTGTCCGGCTCTGCAAAATAAATTCCACATTCCACCGTAGAGAGAATAAAATGTACACTTAGTTCAATCTGCTGACGTATTATGCGGCGTGACATCACACCGCCACCAGGCCTTTGTGTGAATCATTATACCACCTCAGCATTAGCAGAGCGGTTTCCTCGGCACGTCCTATAGAAGCAGAGATCGTGTTCCCCTTATTCGGGGATTCTCATCAATACGTGCGTGGGTAACCCAACCGCTCCCGTCGCCACGCATCCTCTATCGAAGGGGAATCCCAAACGGTCACGGAGACGGCCCTTGGTATTTTTTCCCCTTTATAAGAGGACCAAGGCTCGCCATTGTTCTTCAATCCCGCATCGAATCTCTTTCCCGCTCCCGGTTCCAACACCCAGAGCCTCGGATTCGAGCGCTTCGGATCCTTAACCATGTCCGGCTCCGACCTCCAGGGCCGGTGGATGCCCTCCTCCGTCACGGAGGAAGACATATTGAAGCTGCGTGAGGCCAAGTACCTGGCCTTCGAGATTTCGCACAGGTTGCCTGCTCGAGGGCAAGTTGTGCCGGCCCCCGAGCCCGGTGAATACGTTGTTTTCTATCCCACCTCCGTCGGGGTTTAGGCTTCCCGACGGATCCCTTCGTGAGAGGGCTCCTGTTCTACTATGGGCTGGACTTTCACGACTTGGCTCCGGAGTCCATCCTCCATATCTCCGCATTCATTATCGTCTGCGAAACCTTCCTCCGCGTCATTCCCCACTTCGGCTTATGGCTGAAGACCTTCAAGGTGGAACCGAAGATGATCGGGGGGCGTCAAGCGGAGTGCGGCGGGGCGACCATAAGCAAAAAGGTCGATGCCCCGTGGCTCGAGGGTTCCTTCCAAGAGGAACTCGGATTGTGGCAGCAGGAGTGGTTCTATATCACCGCTCCAAGGGGCAGCAAGCAAAAACCGCCGCCCTTATTCTGCCCGGGACCTCCATGCCAACTGATGTCGTGGGTCAACCAAGGGCTCAATTGGGGGCCGTCCGAAGATGTGCCTTCACTGCAGGGCCGGATTCGAGATCTCCAAGCGAGGGAGATCGACCTGATCAAGGTGATGCAGGTCATGCTAATCAGGCATCTTCTGCCCTGCAAGCGTCGTCCTCTCCGTCTATGGGAATTCAACCCGGAGGGACCTCGGATTCTCCAACACTTCATGGGTGCGACACCCGTGGAGATGTACAAGTTGTTCTTCAGACCGCGGGTGGCGTGTCCGGATTTAGCCGAGGATGCAGGTCTAAGCCGCGATCGCCCGGATACTCAGGTAAGTAGCTCAGAGTCCGGACATTCTGTTTATGTGCCTTTTCAGAGTTCGCCTTCTGACCCTTTGTTCTTTACAGGAATGGGTGGTGCGATCAAGGCTGAGAAGGTGTCCGGCCCCCCTCCCAGAGACCGCACAGGAGCCCGTGCTGGTCAGAATGTTGGAGGTTGCGCCCACAGAAGGGGGCGACGGGGAAAATAGAGGAGCTAATATTTCGCCGAAAGGGGCGACTGAAGAAGGAGGAAGCAAGAGCCCCTCCCTTCAGGGGGAGAAGAGGACCGCCTCCGAAGATCCGGAGGCCAACGCCCCTAAGCGTGGGAAGAGATCTTCCCCGAGGGGTCCGGCGCCCGGAAAGAATCCGGACGCACAACCATCATCAAAGGATCGGCCCTCCAGCGAGCCGTGAGTATGAAAGAGAGAGTTGATTAGTAAGGAAATACCTTCATTTGTGCTTCTGTAGATAACCAAAATATTTATATTGCAGTTCGGACCTGCAGCCTTCTCAGATGAGTTCATCTTCGGGGGACCTTCTTCCGGAGATGATGGTGAGCGATACGCCTCCATCCGCAGCGCCGCCAGATGAGGCAGGCGAACCCGAACTGTCATCACGGAGGGTATCCCCGAGTCCGGAGGGGCCAGAGAGTTCGGCGCCTACTAGTGTCCGGCCGGGAGAACTGAAGAATTTGCTCGAGAGGGCGTCTATTTCAGAAGATCACCGTGCATTAATGTGTATGGTGGTTGGAAGGATTTCGTCCGCCGAGAGCGGATTGCGTAGTGCCGCCATGAGTTTGCTGGCGGGGTTTGAGGTATGCGAGAATAATGCACCCCTTTCTCTTTTAACAGTTCTGCATAAAAATGCGCCCTGTATAGATAGTAGCCCCTGAGACTCGGTAGGTTGTCGGAAACGACAGCGTACCAAGGATCGAAATCTAAAGAAATGAATTCCGTCGTTCCTATGTAGGTGGCGGATAGTCCGGGGGCTAGCCGGACTAGTGAGTTTGCCGAGTTAAATCGGAAACTGGACTTGGCAGATGCGAACATCGCACTTGTCAACAGGCGACTTGACGAGTCGCAAGGTAAAAGAGTTCTCCGCACTCGCTTTATTAGGGGGGTCAAAGCCCTCCTCTGATAAATTATATGCTGTTTATACAGACGGTGCTGCTGCTGTGGAGGACCTTCGGGCCGAACTTGCTCGAGCTAAGGAGCAAGCCCGAAGGAGTGAAACGGCTGCCTCGAGGGCGGCCGAGGAGTTGAAAGCCGAAAAGGCTGCGCACTGCCTAAGCAGGGCCGAGGTGGCCGAATTGGCCATGAAATTAAAGGATGCTGCCGACCGCAATGAGGCTCTTGAAAAGGAGCGCTTATCAGAGCGGGAAGACCTGAAGAAGGCCACCGCCGAAGCCAAGGATGCCCGCTCTGCAATGCGGGCTATGAAGGAGGAGCTGCGCCAGGCCGGAGAGATCGTGGCTGGCAAGCCTTTTCTGCTGCGTCACCGATTTATGGATGGAAAGTATGCTCAATTTGAGCGGCTGTGGAGTCCGGAGGATCCGTATATGGACTTAGCTGCGAGTGCGGCTGACGCCGTTAAGCACTTCCGGAGCCAGAAGGATCATAAGACGGAAGAGCTGTATTGGTCTCAATTCCACAGTCCGGATCACCCACTTCCATTGACAGACCGGTTGGCCAAATGGGCCGAGCTAAATAGATTGTCTGGACTTGCCATGACTGACATCGTGGCCCATATCTGGCCAGAGAGGTCCAAGGCGACGAGCTATTTTGGTTTATTACAGCAATTCCTTGGAGCGGTGCCGCGTATAAAGGAGATGAAGCGGTCGGCCTGTATAGAGGGCGCGCGGATGGCTCTTGCCCGTGTAAAGGCATATTGTCCGGAGATGGACGCCACCGCTGTTGCTGCCCAGGGTTCGGATGAAAACCGGCTCCCTGCCGAGGACTATTTCGGGGAAGTTATGCGTGGCGCTCATGTAATAGTCGCAGTGCTTGAAGAATGTAACGTTCAAATGAACGCATTAGCTTATAAATTGATGATTATGTTATAACTGCTTTTTGTACTTGTGCGTCCAAGTAGTAGAACTTCTCCGTTTCGGCCGTTTACGTATACGTGTGTATAACCTGAAAGATGCAGTCTTCGGCTTCAGCCCCCACGCACAAGGTGCTGGGGTGTTCGCAAAAATAGCGCGTTTTCACACTTAATCCGACGTCTCGGTCCTATTATAAGGAGGTGGTAGCGTAGCAAACGAGGCAATCCAGACTATAATGCTTTATCACTTTCACTTAGCCGGTGGAGCTCGAGGGTGGGGCTACGATATAGCCCCTGGTGGCATCGCCCTTCTCCGAAGTCGGAGTGCGTGTGCCTGACCGGGAAACGGCCCTTCGTCAAAGCGGGGAATTCTAAACATTCCGATAGTCGATCAAGGGCTGACCAGTCTCTCGCTGCATCATGACAGTCAGTTTTCGGCTTTCTCTACTGAGGTGCTCGCCCTGCCGAACTGGGGCACCATCGCAGTAGTTCTCCTGGTGCCGCGTTAGCCGGTGATACGGAACGTAAGGCAGCAAAACACAGGAGCCGGGCAAACCCAACATTTGACCAAAGACATGATTCGGAGCTGATGCATATAATGCCTAACTCGAGACGCCGAACACTCCCTAAGGTGTTCGGTCTTTATAATAATGGGCAGAACGATGCCCTAAGCCCCTAGTGTCCAGGTACGGGCATGCTCTTCTGACGCGGCCGATGCCAAAGCGTCAGGCTCCGCTTTGGCTGTAGGAAGAAACCAAAGGAGAATAACAACGAAAGACAGTGAAAAAGGTCTACGCAGGGTCTTAATCTGAAAAGAGTCCTCACAACGGGTCCCTACTGCATGTCTGCGCCTGTGTCCCCGTTGCGGCGTTATCCTGGACGGGTATGCATGTTGTTCATCTGTAAAAAGAGAGGAACGTTAGTTTTAAAAACAAATTGTGCGAAAAATATTAGAAATATAAATAATTAAAGCGGGGTTCGTATAAACCCGCGGCGATTTGTGCGCGCAGCCCCCTGTAAAGGGGTATGCGGCTAGGGAGCCCCTAGCCCACTGACGCCGGATTCGTCTATCCAAGTCCGGGGTCTTTAAGTGACCCTCGCACTAAAATTACGCCACGCGGTCCGGGCATCTTGATTGTAAGAGATGCGTAATGCGGTATGGCGTTGAAACGGACAAAAGCCTGTCGTCCCAAGAGTGCTTGATATTCACTTTCGAACGGGACGATATGAAAAATTAATTTTTCGCGTCGAGAATTGTTCGGCGATCCGAGCACGACTTCTAGTAATATGGAGCCTGTGCACTTGGCGTAATGGCCTGGCGTCACTCCTTTGAAGGAAGTGCGGCTGTGTCGAATTTTGGTAGGGTCTATCCCCATCCTCCGGATTGTGTTTGAATATAGCAGGTTTAAGTCACTGCCTCCGTCCATTAGGACGTTAGTAAATTGCAATCCGTCTATTATGGGATTCAATACCAGGGGAGTCCGTCCCGCATTTCGAATGCTTCTGGAATAGTCCAGGTGGTCGAAAGTGATTGGTTTTGATATCCAATCTCTACGGTCTGCTGGGTTGGACCGTGCGAAGCTCTTTTTAGAAAGTGCCGCACTATTTTTCTGTATTATCACATGAAGTGAGTTTACTGTTTTGACCCCTTGTGGGAAAGTTTTTTGTTTTCCGATGCTCTGCTGGTGGGTTTTATCTTCTTCGCTTGACGCGTCGAGCCCCTTGTGTTCGGTATTTAGTCGGCCGGACTGTTTAAAAACCCAACAATCCCTGTGGGTGTGATTTGCAGGCCTTCCGGGGGTACTGTGGATTTAACATATCCGACCAAAAATTTTGTTTAAGTTGGACAATTCGTCACTGTCATCCTTAAGAGGCTGTGTTTTATTATTGGGCCGCGAGCTTTTGAATCCGGCGTTGACTGCCGCGCTCTTTGGGCTTTTCTCTTTATTTCGGCGCTGTTCTTTTCTGCGCCGCGATTTTCCGTTTCCATCTCTTATCTCTGATGTACTTGAGTCGCTGGTGCTGCATCGTGCTAACCAGCTATCCTCGCCCGCACAGAAGCGGGTCATGAGGCTTGTCAGTACGGACATTGTCCTCGGTTTCTCTTGACCAAGGTGCCTGGCGAGCCATTCGTCTCGGACATTGTGCTTGAAAGCTGCTAAGGCTTCGGCATCCGGACAGTCGACTATTTGGTTCTTTTTGGTGAGGAACCTGTTCCAGAATTTCCGCGCTGACTCTCCGGGCTGTTGAGTTATATGAATTAGGTCATCTGCATCCGGAGGGCGGACATAAGTCCCTTGAAAATTTGCTCTAAACGCATCCTCGAGCTCTTCCCAACTTCCAACAGTATTTTCTGGGAGGCTTTTAAGCCAATGACGAGCTGGCCCTTTGAGCTTGAGGGGTAGGTATTTTATGGCGTGGAGATCATCTCCTCTGGCCATATGTATATGTAGTATATAATCTTCTATCCAGACTCCAGGGTCTGTTGTCCCATCGTATGCTTCTATGTTTATGGGTTTAAATCCTGCTGGGAATTCATGGTCCAGCACCTCATCAGTGAAACATAGTGGGTGTGCGGCGCCCCTGTATTTGTGTGTGCCGCTATCATCGGACACTTGACGTGTTGTCTTGCTTCCTGGGGCCTTCTCCTTAGGCCCGTAGATGGATCTGGCTGGGCCATCTACCCTTCCTAGTTCGTTGGTTGGTTTATGTGGGGCGCCGCTGTCAGGATTTGGCCTATCATCTGGCCGTCTATCCGGCCAGGCAGCCTCTTTATTTTTGGACGGTGGGGGCTCTACGGCCTCTTCGTCGAATTCTGGTAGCAGCTTGCGCTTCGGGTAGATCTTTGGTTGGTGGCCATTGCCGTACTTATCTGCGGTTTTGAGCATTGTGCTCCATCTCATTCTGAGTGTATTTTCCGCTGTTTTGAGCCTCCATTTTTCCTTCTTCAGGCTTTTTGCTGTGGCGATAAGCCTGCGCTTGAAGTGCTCTTGTTCGACGGGATCCTCGGGTACGACGAATTCATCATCGTTGAGGCTTGCTTCGTCATCGGAGGGAGGTATGTAATTATGATCCTCAACCTCTTCGTCTCCCGCCCCCTCATGAGGGCTTGCTTCTGCATCCTCCTGCGCTAAATCTTGTTGGAGGGGATTGTCTTCGGCATTCTCTGGAGTATTATTGTCTCCTGTGCCGGAATTTCCGTTTTTGCTGTGGCGAGATTTAGAGCGGCGCCGCTGACGCCGGCGCTTGGGCTGTTTCTTTAAGGAATCTGCCTCCGCTGTTCCTTCGCCGTTCCCATCTTTTGGGGTATCCACCATGTATACAACATATGACGAGGTGGCCTTCCAGTGCCCTGTGGGCGCTGGTTCCTGTTCGTCTCCGGCATCGTCTTCCATAGCGTCGATGTCTTCGGAGTCGTAGTCTAGCACGTCGGTTAAATCGTCGACAGTGGCTACAAAGTGGGTGGTGGGTGGGCTCTGAATTTCTTCATCGTCCGTATCCCAACCATCCTGGCCATAATCCGGCCAGGACTCTCCCGATAACGAGAGATGCTTTAGTGAGTTTAAGATATCGCCGAAAGGCGAGCATTGAAAGATGTCCGCGGCGGTGAATTCCATAACCGGCGCCCAATCTGAATCGATTGGTAGGGGCGCGGGAGGTTCGGAGTCCGGCGAGGAGTCCGGCGCCTCGGAATCACGAGTTTCGCAGGGGACAAGATTGGTGTTCGGCTCCATCGCCGTGGATGTTGAAGCCCCCGGGGCGGCGTCTATCCACCAGCCCTCGATCTGGGCGATCGGCTCCGGACTAATGGCTGGAGCGGATTCGTGTGCGGCCACCAAAGCACTGTTCGGCGGCAGAGCTAGATCATGCCCATCGTCATAGTGCAGCGCGCTTGGCTGTGGCTCGAGTCCATCGAGGATAAAATCTCCTCGGACATCGGCCGTGAAGTTTAAGCTTCCATATCTGACCTGACGGCCAGGGGCGTAGCTTTCGATCTGCTCCAGATGGCCAAGTGAATTGGCCCGCAGTGCGAAGCCACCGAATACAAAGATCTGTCCGGGGAGGAAAGTCTCACCCAGGACAGCGTTGCAGGTTGAAGATGCCATCAAGCCTATCGGTGACGACACAGAGGAACTCTCAATGAAAGCACCAATGTCGGTGTCAAAACCGGCGGATCTCGAGTAGGGGGTCCCGAACTGTGCGTCTAGGCGGATGGTAACAGGAGACAAGGGACACGATGTATTTTACCCAGGTTCGGGCCCTCTCGATGGAGGTAAAACCCTACTCCTGCTTGATTAATATTGATGATATGGGTAGTACAAGAGTAGATCTACCACGAGATCAAGGAGGCTAAACCCTAGAAGCTAGCCTATGGTATGATTGTTGTAATGTATGTTGTCCTACGGACTAAAGCCCTCCGGTTTATATAGATACCGGAGAGGGCTAGGGTTACACAGAGTCGGTTACAATAGTAGGAGATCTACGTATCCGTATCGCCAAGCTTGCCTTCCACGCCAAGTAAAGTACCTTCCGGACACGAGCCGGAGTCTTCAATCTTGTATCTTCGTAGTCTTGGAGTCCGGCGGATATTGATAGTCCGGCTATCCGGACACCCCCTAGTCCAGGACTCCCTCAAGTAGCGTAAGTATTTCCCTCAGTTTTTGAGAACCAAGGTATCAATCCTGTAGGAGGCTCCTGAAAAGTCCCACGCACCTACACAAACAAAGAACTCGCAACCAACACAATAAAGGGGTTGTCAATCCCTTCACGGCCACTTGCGAAAGTGAGATCTAATAGAGATAATATGATAAGATAATTATATTTTTGGTATTTTATAATATAGATGCAAAAAGTAAAGATGCAAATAAAAGTAGATTGGAAGCAAATATGATAAGAGATAGACCCGGGGGCCATAGGCTTCACTAGAGGCTTCTCTCAAGATAGCATAAGTATTACGGTGGGTGAACAAGTTACTGTCGAGCATTTGATAGAAAAGCGAATAGTTATGAGATTATCTAGGCATGATCATGTATATAGGCATCACGTCCGCAACAAGTAGACCGACTCCTGCCTGCTTCTACTACTATTACTCCACACATCGACCGACTCCTGCCTGCATCTAGAGTATTAAATTCATAATAACAGAGTAACGCCTTAAGCAAGATGACATGATGTAGAGGGATAAACTCATGCAATATGATATAAAATCCACTTTTTATCCTCGATGGAAACAATACAATACGTGCCTTGCAACCCCTGCTGTCACTGGGTAAGGACACCGCAAGATTGAACCCAAAGCTAAGCACTTCTCCCATGGCAAGAAAGATCAATCTAGTAGGCCAAACCAAACTGATAATTCGAAGAGACTTGCAAAGATAACTCAATCATACATAAAATAATTCAGAGGAGATTCAAATACTTCTCATGGATAAACTTGATCATAAACCCGCAATTCATCGGATCTCGACAAACACACTGCAAGAAGAGTTTACGTCGAATAGATCTCCACAAGAGAGGGGGAGAACATTGTATTGAGATCCAAAAAGAGAGAAGAAGCCATCTAGCTAATAACTATGGACACGAAGGTCTATGGTAAACTACTCACAACTCATCGGAGGGGCTATGGCGTTGATATAGAAGCCCTCCGTGGTCGATTCCCCGTCCGGTGGAGCGCCGGCGAAGGATTCAAGATGGGATCTCACGGATACATAAGGCTATGGCGGTGGAAATTGTGTTTTGTTAGCTCCCTGGATGTTTTCAGGGTACGTAGGCTTATATAGGAGGAAGAAGTACGTCGTTGGCCGCCCGTGGGGCCCACGAGATAGGGGGCGTGCCCTATAGGGGGGCCCTACCCTCTCGTGGCCGCCTCGGCTGCTTCTTGACTTGCACTCCAAGTCCTCTGGATCACGTTCGTTCCAAAAATCACGCTCCTGAAGGTTTCATTCCGTTTGGACTCCGTTTGATATTACTTTTCTTTGAAATACAGAAATAGGCAAAAAAATAGCAATACGGGCCAGGCCTCCGGTTAGTAGGTTAATCCCAAAAATGATATAAATGTGTAAAATAAAGCCCATACACATCCATAAGGGGTAATATAATAGCATGGAACAATCAAAAATTATAGATACGTTGGAGACGTATCAAGGTCTTGACTAGCGACCCCTCGCCAGGTGATATGCCGCAAGAGGGAAGCCTCTTGTATCTCTGCTCGAACAGGGTCAAGTTCGCGGGACAGATGCCTTCCTTCGACAAGTGGGGGCTGCGCCCGGTTGGCCTTATGGGTCCTCACAAGAATCATGTCGCCGTGGCTCCCCTTCTCGCCACCAGCACTGAGCTTGCCTCGAGAGTGGTTGTAGGGGGCAAGCGTCGCTTGAGGCTGGAGGCTTGGGTGTCGAGGCACCGACGCTGCCTGGGGCTCCCGAGGCATCATCCTCCAGAACTCGTGAGGCTTGCCCTGAGGCGGTTGTTGAAGGGGAAAGGCAGCTTGCAGCCCCTGAGGCTGGAGCTCCTGAGGTCGGCCACCCAGATGCTTCTCCCGTCATGTGCCGCGCTGGCCCCCATGTCCAGCGCCTGGGCCGGATCCACGTGGACTTCGCCGCACTCCGCAAGAGGAAGGAGTCTTCGAGCTAGAGTGGTTGCACCATCCAACGGTTGAAACATAGTAAGTACTTCGCCATAGACGAGTAAGTACCTTATCCTCGTAATTCCTCAATTGCTGCTTCCCTTCCTGACTGTGGCTTTCCAGGATCGCTCCTGTCAAACCTGCGGAGTCTCCTGAGAAGCAGCCTCCTCTGGCCTCGCCTTCTTCGCTTGCTTTGGGTGTCCTAAGCCTGCACGCTGCTCCTGGCGCGGGGTCGGCCAGAGAAGCAAGCATGCCCGCAAGGTGCCTTGAGCCCGTGCCCTTGCCGCCTTTCCTTTGCAACCTCGCCTAGAACGCGGCCAGCCTACCCAGGGCTCCTCCTCTGGTCGTAGATGGCAGTTGATTGGCATCCGTCCTGGGCTCCTCTTCAAGTGGCGAGTCTGCGCCAGCGACCGTGGGGGCGCCAGCCTCAAGCCCCCTGCCCGGAGGAGGTGAACCGCTGCATAGCCTGCACACGACGCCCGTGATGGAGGACGACATTAGCAGTGTGCTCAAGCTCGCATGCGAACGGAGCATCGTCCGCCTTTAGTCCTTCTAGAAGGCAATGGACGCGATGGATCAGCTTGGTGGAAATCTTGCGGATGTTCATGCGCGCCTTGTAGCCGAAGCCATGGTGCTGATCGAGGAGCGACGCAAGCTAAAGGTGGCCATCAACCTCGCGAGCCACCACCACGAGCTCGACAATGTGTAGGCCGAGGCGTCCCTTCCGGCCTCGCGAGAGGCCTGCTCCCAAGCTTTGGAGGAGGCCCGGGAAGCGGATCATTGTCGCGAGGCTGCGGAGAAGCGCGTGTGGGAGCTCCAAGCCTGGAGCATCAAGTGGAGCTGCGCCAAGCCGCACTTGCGTCGCTGATGGGGATGCCTGTCGAGGAGGAGGAGCTCTGGAAGCACTGACGCTGGAGGCCACCGAACGCAGCTTGGATCTTGAGTGGTTGGAGATGAGGGAGCGCCAAGTTACCCAAGAAGAGGATGATATCGGCGCACACGAGGCCCGGATCCAGGAACAGATCGACCGCCGTCTGGACGAGGCTCGTGCGGACCTTCCGAGAAGATATGAACTGAAGGTGATGCTAGTTGAAGCCAAGGTCGAAGGCAGGACTGCCGCCCTCAGGTCCATGCTTACCGAAGCGGAACGGCACGCGGAGGCCGCCACAACTGCCCTAGTCTCGGTGCAGGCCGAGCGGGCCTCCGCCCGCGCCGAGCTGCCTCCTGTTCAGCAGCGGGTTGCCGATGCTAAGTCCATCGCGCAGCAGAACAGAGAGGAAATACTTCAACGGCAGACGTTGGAGCACATGCACGGCCCCATGCTCCAGGACCTCAGGAACAGGGCCAACGTAGCCCTGGGCAACATCTATGATGAGAACGCCCCGCATCCCCACGCGACCAACTATGCCAGTCATCTCCGCTTCTTCACTAATGTGGTGACGCGCCTGGAGAACCGCTCCGGGAGAGCTAACCAGCTTGTCGAGGAGAGGAGCCGCAGCCTGCTTGGACGTGCATTCTCTCGTGTCTTCAGCCATCTTCAGTACACCAATCCCGACTTCGACTTTGACGCCGTCATCGCCCCGGTGCCTGAGGCTATCTGGGGCGACCAGGCGCGGTGGGTAGAGGACAACGTGGATGCGCTTGTTAGGGACTTTGCTTCCGATGACGACGGGGTGATAGTCGCGGCCGACGGAAGCGACGTGGTGAACAGTGGTGACGGTGACACTTGAGATGGTGATGGTGATGCTGGCGACAACGATAGTGGTGCCATTGATGCGTCCGGAGGCGACCAGGGGGATGTGGTGAGCGACATGTCCGACTGATCCAGTGTTTCTCTTGCTGTTTATCCTGCATACAAAAAGTCGGGCGCGGCCCCAAAGGTTGTAAGAGCATTTTGGGAGGGGAAGCCCCTCATGTAAAAAGATTGCCGTTTGTGTACTTTTAGGAATGATGCTGAACATGCACCCCCATGATCCTACGGGCCCTGCGGCGAGCTTGTTGACGTGGTTTACCTTTAGCCATGATAAGTCTTGAATAGGGTCCTGATACGTCTCCAACGTATCTATAATTTTGATTGCTCCATGCTACTTTATCTATTGTTTTGGACTATATTGGGCTTTATTTTCCACTTTTATATTACTTTTGGGACTAACCTATTAACCGGAGGCCCAGCCCAGAATTGCTATTTTTTTGCCTATTTCAGTATTTCAAAGAAACGGAATATCAAACGGCATGAAACCTTCGGGATCGTGATTTTCCAACCGAACGTGATCTAGGAGACTTGGACCCTACTCAAAGTAGTGCTAGAGGCAGTCACGAGGGTGGAGGGCGCGCTACCTCATGGGCCCCCTGACGCTATACCGACGTACTCCTTCCTCCTATATATACCTACGTATCCCTGAACGATCAGAACAGGAGCCAAAAACCTAATTCCACCACCGCAACCTTCTGTATCCACGAGATCCCATCTTGGGGCCTGCTATGGAGCTCCGCCGGAGGAGGCATCCACCACGGAGGGCTTCTACATCATCACCATAGCCCCTCCGATGAAGTGTGAGTAGTTTACTTCAGACCCTCGGGTCCATAGCTATTAGCTAGATGGCTTCTTCTCTCTTTTTGGATCTAAATACAATGTTCTCCCCCTCTCTCGTGGAGATCTATTTGATGTAATCTTCTTTTTGCGGTGTGTTTGTTGAGAGCGATGAATTGTGGGTTTATGATCCAGTATTATCTATGGAAAATATTTGATTCTTCTCTGAATTATTTTATGTATGATTGAGTTATCTTTGCAAGTCTCTTCGAATTATCCTTTTTGGTTTGGCCAACTAGATTGGTAGTTATTGAAGTGGGAGAAGTGCTTAGCTTTGGGTTGAATCTCGCGGTGTCCTTACTCAGTGACAGAAGGAGTTACAAGGCACGTATTGTATTGTTGCCATCAAGGATAACAAGATGGGGTTTTTATCATATTGCATGAATATATCCCTCTACATCATGTAATCTTGCTTAAGGCATTACTCTGTTTTTAACTTAATACTCTAGATGCATGCTGGATAGCGGTCGACGAGTGGAGTAATAGTAGTAGATGCAGAATCGTTTTGATCTACTTGTTTTGGACGTGATGCCTATATACATGATCATTGCCTAGATATACTCATAACTATGCTCAATTCTGTCAATTGCTCAATAGTAATTTGTTCACCCACCGTAGAATACTTATGCTCTTGAGAGAAGCCACTAGTGAAACCTATGGCCCCCGGGTCTATTCTCATCATATCAATCTATATCACTTTATTTACTTTCTTTGTTTTTACTTTGCCTTTTTCCTTTACTTTGCATCTATCTATCAAAAATACGAAAAATATTATCTCTATCAGGTCTCACTCTTGTAAGTGACCGTGAAGGGATTGACAACCCCTAAGCGTTGGTTGCGAGTTGCTATCGTTTTGTGTAGGTACGAGGGACTTGTGCGTGGTCTCCTACTGGATTGATACCTTGGTTCTCAAAAACTAAGGGAAATACTTACGCTACTTTGCTGCATCACCCTCTCCTCTTCGGGGAAATCCAACACAGTGCTCAAGAGGTAGCAGCTCGCGAGGTCGTGAGTCCCCGAGGATCCCTTGAGGGACCTGTCGAACGGGTCGAGTGGGCCTCGCGAGAGCGAGTGCCGGCCATGGTGTGGCATGCGCGGAGCGCACGTGTACTTCGCCCAGCCCCGCCTGCGAGGGGCTCGCGACGGGGAGGCAGCTGGTGCGAACTCCAAATTAAGGTGGCAACCAGAAAGCACGAAATCACACGAACGAGCAAAGACACCCCCCGCACACACAAATGCAAATTCAAGTTCAACTTAAATCCGAAACAAAGAAGCACGACCACAGAAACAGAGGCAACAAGCAAAAGGCCGCGTCCGGCGCCTAGTCTAATCTTCGACGTCTTCTCACCAGCGTGGATCTAAGTGCTGCCACTTGGCGTGGGAGGGAGCCCCCGAGGCCCGAGGGCGGCTCTCCGGAGACTCCGGGGCGTGTATAGCCCCACTCATTATTACGTGAGAGTGTCACGGGCGGCGAGCTTCACAGGCACTGGGCCTTCTTCACAGGCACCGGGCCTTGCTTCATATCGCCAGACGAGGGCCCCGCCTTGCGCCACCCTCGACCACCATTGACGGCGGCCGGAGACCAAGGACGACGCCAATGGGGAAATGGGGACGCTAGCGGCGCCCTCGGCCACCACGGGTCCTCTGCCATGGGTAGGCTTTGCAACACCTCCCCGGCAGAGGGCCTACCTCCGGGGGACGCCTTGCTCCGCGCGCCTTGGGGAGGGGCCTGGCTCCCGGTCCCTCTCCTGCAGCCGTCAGTGCGCTCCTCCCGGCGGAAGGAAGGCTGCCAAGCTGGGGCAGCCGTCCGCTGCTGTGACCTGAACCTCCTGTGACCCATCGTTAGCATAAGCTTGCTCCTGAGGAATTAGTGGTACTCGGTAGCTGCTGTTGCCAGCACGGTTAGTGGGGCTTCCTTGAGGCTCTTGAAAGGGCTCGGCTTCTGGCGTCTCCTCCTCCCAGCCTGACCTGAGGAACGAGCCAGGGTCATCTTCCAATGCGTACTCCAGATCCACCATGCGGGGTACGTAATCCTCCGAGGCCGCCGCCTCGGAGACTTCGCTGTAGTGCCCCATGATCCATGTGGCCTGGCCTTGCGCGCCGTCTTGAGGATGGTAGGGCAGTGGAACGCCCGGGCCATAGGCGGTGATGCGCATGCCCTCGTTCATCGGAGGTGGTGCGGGTGCAGCCTCGCATCCGGTGCCGATGGTTGAGCTGGTGTCGAAGAAACCCTGGGGCACGCCTGTCGTGGAATTAACACGTCAGATGCCCTAGTGTGAGGACTTAGTCATGAGGCCAACGCATCTATGTGGTAGCCTGAGAGGGGTTGAGAGGAATCGAGAGACGCAACACAAGACAAGGGTTTATATAGCTTTGGGCCCCGGGAAACATCATCCGGTAACAACCCTACATGCTGTTTTAGGCTAGATCTCATTATGATCACGAGGGAGTCGCCATAAACCGGCTCTCCTCTAGTTGTGTCTAGCGCCTAGAGATTGTTTCTTGCTTGTCCCTCTTTGGGGAGCCCTGCCCCTCCTTATATAAGTTGAAGTGGCGGGTTACATGTAGAGTCCATCTCGGACTAAGACTTAAACTATTTTGACTTCCTTTCCTGGGCTTCTTAACGTCTGCCAGTTTAACATTGTCTGCCGGTTTAACATGGTCTGCCGGGTTATGATTGTCTTAACACCTGCCGGTGCTACCATCTGTCTTAACTCTGCCGGTTTAACACCCGCTGGTTTACCGTCTGTCTTAGCCATCTGTCTTAACTGTCTGCCGGTTTAACAGTCGCCGGTTTACCAAGTCCCAGCCGAATTATGACTCCGGCCGGGTCATACCACGGGTTATATCCCCGACATTAGCCCCCAGTTTTATTTGGATTTATCCATGTTAAACTGATTCTGATCATCCTTAAGTCCTTGTCACTTCCTTCTTCTAGAAAATCCGGTTTAATAGGCCAGCTTCATAATCAATTTGCTGACATTGGTTTGTCATAGAAAATATATTGTGAAGAATAACTCCTTTGATTCAGCTCCCAATGCTTAAAAACAATATTGGTCCTTGAAATACTCATTTGATCTTCAGCCGGTTTAAGGACGTAGAACTTGCCAGTTTAAAAATATTGATAGCACCGGGTCATACCTATAGTTAACATCCAGCTTGAAAATATACCTCTTATATGCCTATCACTTGTAGCCCCCAAGTCTTAAGAAGGTAGCATAGCAACAGCTTAAGACTTGCTTCAATATAAATATCATAATCTTGAAGAAATCCAGGTTGTTCATCTCAATCATTAGTCAGAATTGAGTATTCCACATATGTAGCCCCCAAGTGCCGGGTTGTCATGCTTGCAGCAACCTGGGACTTGTAATTGCCTGATGCTCATAAAAACTTCAACCAGTGTAGCCCCCAAGGGCCGGGTCATTATGCAATAATGAGCAGGGACTTCGTAAATATAATCTTGTAAACTTTGAACAGCAACGTGTAGCCCACAAGGACGGCTCAGTATGATAGTATTGAGCTGGGACTTTTATTTATACTTCAATGAAAATAACATCATATGATGTAACTCCCATCATGGGGCTTGAATCCATGTCCACAAGGTTAAGAGCCTTGTGCTTTACCAACTGAGCAGTGGACCCTTCAATACAATGGATAAAAAGATTTGTACCTTGAATTGTTGATAGGAGCAACAGGTAGCCCTCAGGGGCCGGCTCATTATGATATGATGAGTCGGGTCTTCAATAAAATGAGCATAAAAATGACTTTGCATTAGCCCCCAAGTGTCATGGTGCATGTTTGCAGCGACAAGAGACTTGTGTATTTGATGTAATCTCAACTTAAATAATGTAGCCCCCAAGTGCCGGGTTGTAAGCCTGCATCAACTCAGGATTATTCCTTCAATTGTAAAATAAATCATATCCATTGGTAATATGATAGCCATTGCGCTAATGCGACTTTGAAAACCTTAATCATAATACTGGTTATTGCTGACCATAATAAAAATCTAGCCATGTTGGCTATTAAAGATTTGAATAATAGACCCAATGATTTATAAGCGTATGATTCCAATGGCGCAATCCAAATATATACTGGCGACTTATAGTCCAAAGCCAGGCCGGGTCAATAAACACCGGATTATAAGTGAGTATGTGCTAACAGCTTGATAACTGGAAGCCACACCGGGTTAAGAAACACCGAGTTGATGTAAGGACATATAGTCATGCCGGGTCAATAGACGCGATTCAACAAAATTTATCAAAAGAGAAAAATCTTGACAAAGGCAAATAAAACCGTGTAGTCGAGGCTTTTCGAGGGCTGCCAGGCCCAAATTCGAGGCTTTTCATGGGCTGCCAGGCCGGTGAGTTAAACCATTTGACAAAGCCTTTTAAGATGGGCCTCCAACTAACCAATTGCCGTTTTAACTTTGACAAGTTCAGGGTCTATATAATAGTAACTTGTCAAACGTTCGGCGGGTCTATCCAGGATTACCTGGATAGGAGTGGCTTACTTGATGAAGGCGGGTTAACCCGGGGTTTTAGGTGAATACACCAGGCTTCCAAGACGTGGGTCGATACCCAATTACAAGGGTCCTTTCAAAATCTTTGTTGCGTTGCACAAAGAGCCCCCAAGTAACTTTGTGTGTTGTGCTGTGCCTATGTTTGAGCTGTGCGTAGCAACAAGACTCTCTTTGGCCCCTTGGGTGTGAAGCTCCGAAGCTTTGTTGTGGTGTGATATCCGGATTAATGGATAGCACTCCGCTTTGTCAGCTAAAGCCCCCATGTGCTATATTTTTGAGTTATGCTCGCCGGGTGCCTATGTTTGAGTTGTGCTGTGCAACAAACTCTCTTTGGCCCCTTATGATAATATTGGCTTGATAGCTGCATCAAGAGGATAGTAACGCTATGTTCTCTTTGGTGAACACACCTATGTTTGAATAGGAAGCCCCCAAGTGATCTTATGAAGATGAGCCCATAAGGCAGGATACCCATGTTTGAACCGTGCATTAGGGCAGCAGGTCCTCTTCGGCAACGTTTAACTTTTTGCAAGAGATAAATTCTTCTTGAACCGGGATTTTGAACCGGATATTGAGAGCGACAGAGCTTTGCAAGAGATAGTTTCCTCTTATACCGGATTTGAACCAGATACTGAGGGTTTCAGCACTGTGTGGGAGACGGGATTTCCCTTAAACATTCTGGGGCACTTGAATTTGCTGAAATTGGCAAAACTTGCTGCATCATATCATCGTAGCCCCCGACTCTTAAGATGACTCAAGGAATTGTCTTGAAATTCTCCGTACTTGACCATAGCAGAAGGTATATATCATCGGTGTTGATAACGCAATGTGAATCCACAGAAGGTTGAGGTGACTGCGGCGGTTTATAAATGATCCCGTATGAGCCGTGTCAGCAACTCGGCCAATGGTTCCTTCCAATTGGCTGTTTGAAGTGGACCAAAATGTAGTGGCAACGATTTGTGCTCATGTCCATTGATCCATCCAGTGCAGACGGCGGCTGAATGATAATTTGCCTCAAAGGTATTGGATGAAAAAAACCGGGCTACCCAAGTAGTGACTTGCTCATACTCAATAAACAGCTCATGCAGACAGGTGCGGCCCGGTGTGCTAATGCAGACCAGGCTTCGGGGGCGGCAATTTGCGCACGTTCATTGACAATGAGCACATGCGATCCCAACAAGCTGATCTGGACCGGACCGCAAGGGCAGCAGTTTGTGTGCGTCCATTCATTATGTGATATGTCCCGAAGTATCCCCAGACGAAATATTACCAATCCGTTGTCGGAGTAATGGGCCATGGGTAGGCTCACCCGAGTCCCAGGATTTATCAAGGCTTTGGGCCAGCTCTGCCTAGCTGGGCCCCAAGCTGAAGCTCCACCCTCTGTGGCCGGCTGGCTCAGCGGCCGGCTGCCAGAGGGCTGCCGTCCCAAGACTGCGGCGCTCCGGGTGGCCGGCTCCTGGCGGCCGCCCTCCAGAGAGGGCGGAAACGGGCAAGCAGCCACCACACGACTACGGGGCGGACAAGCTCCCATCAAGAGTACAAGACGAAGCATGGCTACAGTAAGGAACGACGCCTCCCACGCTTGAGACAGGCGTGGCTACAGTGCTCCGTACAAACGCTGCATGACGGCGCAGTGTGCCGTATCTACCCTGACGTTGCTCAGGGCAGGCGGAGTCCTGTTCCCCACAACGGCCTGTCGGTACGGCCAGCCAGAGGCAGGCCCTATCGGGCAGCGACCCGAAGGAAGGCGGCGGAGGCTCGACCAGGCGGACTAGAGAGGGGCCGGCCTCCAGCAAGCGGCCATCCCTTGCCCCAAGGCGAGCACGCCATTAAGCTAATAAGACGAGGTGTGGCTAAAGTGTTTTCCCACCAGGCGGCGGCACTGTAGCCATGCTAGGATGACCAAGCCCCCGTCACCAACGGCGCGGCTACAGTGAGCAGCCGCCAACCAGTCGGCGGGGCCCACCAGCCGGCGGGCCCCAGCGGTCGGCGGAGAAGCCGGAGGCTGGAGACATTGACAGCCTGGCCCAGCAGCCGGCCAGATTACCATTGTACCCCTGGGGGGTAGGCCTATATAAACCCCCCAGGCCACCCATGCAAAGGGTTCCCACCCCATTAGAACTAGCTATCCCCTAGAGTAGGAAGAGAGCTAGCCTTGCCTCCTTCTGCCTCTAGCAAATAGCTCGAGGAGCACCATTGTATCACTTGTGCCTTACTGATCATGCGGAGACCCCGCAGAGCAGGACTAGGGGTGTTATCTCCTAGGAGAGCCCCAAACCTGGGTAAAGTACGTCGGCGTTCATGTCTATGCCTTATCCCGCTTCCAGGCATCGGCGACGTTCTACTCGCTCCCACCATGATAAGCCATCCATTGGCATATGTCGCACCCAACCCTCGACGTTTGGCGCCCGCCGTGGGGCGAGGTGCATCGTCTCCCATAGATCTGCTCTGGGCGGGAACCCTGTTCCTTCCTGGCGAGCGAAGCCAGCCCAGCACGCCTGACGGCGTCAGCCTCGACGCGCTGCATGGCGCGGAGATCGCCTGCAGGGTGAGTTGCCTCGCTGACCTCGTCGGCGAGATCGATCTCTCCGACGAGCCGACCTCTGATGCGGGCACAAGCTGCCCTGAGAGCCGCCTTGTCAGCCTCCTCGACCAGCTCCATGTCACCAGCGAGCCTGCTGCGGACCTGGAGTCCATCGGCTCAACCGATCCGATGATCGTCGACTCCGACACGGTGTCGCTCGACGTGTTCCCCACCAACGTGGTGGTCTACGATGAGCCGCCTCCTCGCGAGCACAGCGACGGGAGCACCGTCACGGAGGTACTCGTCATCAACAGCGAGAAGCACTCAGACGGGCGTGCTCAAGATCCCCTTGAGGCCACCCTGCACGACCTCACGGCGCCCATTCCCGAGGGCGTCGATGCTGAGGTGGTGGAGGCATGCCGCCTCCAGCTTATCGAGAGTGTTGGCCACCTAGCCAGCATGCGCCGGCTCTCGGACGCCTATCGGCGTGAGATGGACCGGGCCATAGGCGGCACGCTGACTCCTGAGGGGCCTAGCCGCCTCGGCGTAGTTTGGCAGCGTGGCGCGACCGTCGCCAGCATGTTCGGAGCGGAGCGCCCCATCTACACCACGCCTGCAGAGAACATCCGGGCCGCCCAGGCGGTAACGGATGAGCTGAACAAGTACAACGGCGACGAGCTCCGCCACATGACGGAGCGAGTCCAGCAACTCCTGGACGCGGCTGCCGCGCAGCATGAGGCCACCTGCCGCGCCGAAGTCCCAGCCGGACGAAACAACGAGCCGCCCCCACGCTGAGATCATGGGGCGACCTCCCGGACGGCGACCAGTGGCGCCCGCGGAGGAAAGGGCAACGAGCCAGCTGCTAGCCGTAGTCAGACGCGCCTCTCCATCGAGCGGGACGAGGACGGCAGCCCTCGTGCTGTAGAGCGGCGAGACGGCCTACCGCATCCCCCGCTTCGTGGAGCGAGGTACCCCACCCCGCCTCCTGTCACGCATCCGACACTCAGCGACCGCCTTGGCCGTCGAGAGGGAATCGGAGAGAATGATGCTCGCCATCGGATCGATCATCTCAACTGATCCCTGGCACTTGAAGAAGAGGATGCGCTGGGCCCGCCCTGCTTCGGCCCCCGAATCCGTGATGAGCCCTTCCCCAAGGGGTTCACCCTCCCACGAGACACGCCCAAATACACCGGCTCTGTGAAGCCGGAGGACTGGCTAGTCGACAACTCCACAGCCGTCAGCATAGCGAACGGCAACAAGCGCGTTGCAGTGAAGTACGACCCGCTCATGCTTCGAGGCACTGCCCGAACGTGGCTCAACAGCCTGAAGCCCCGCAGCATCAACAGCTGGGTTGATTTCACTGAGGTCTTCATCCGCAACTTCACCAGCACCTACAAGCGGGCTCCCAAGCCTGGACAGCTCTCCTTGTGCGTCCAAGGGCCCACGGAGTCAACTCGCAACTACCTCACGCGCTGGAACGAGTTGCGCAATTCCTGCGAGGGCGTGCATGAGGTGCAGGCGATCGAGTACTTCACCGCCAGGTGCCGAGAGGGCACCCTCCTCGAGCACCGCCTCCTCTGCGACGAGCCTAAGACCCTTGATGAGCTGCTGGTCATCGCCGACAAGCACGCCACGGCCGACTCCTCCATGAAGGCGGAAATCCTAGTAGACGCGTCCGGCAAGGTGGCACCTTAGGCACCTTGGACTCCGGCTGGCGACACCAGTCGGCGACAGCAACCAGGTGATAACAAGCGGAAGGCCACCCAGCTGGCTTCCACCAGCCGGCAGGTGGCAACGGTCGAGGATCAGTAGCCAGAAGGGCAGCCAGCCCCCAAGCGGCAGAAGGGCGGCAAGTCTAATTGGTTGCCCGCCTTCTCTTATGAGCAGACCTTGGATGCACCCTGCAAGTTCCATAGCGGCATGAAGCCGTCCAACCACACCACTCGGAAGTGTCATTGGCTCACAAGAATTGCCAAGGGAGATGGACTCCTGCCTCCTCCACCTGCCGGACCGCCGGCTTCTTAGCCCCAGTAGCCGGCGGCCCAACCAGTCGGTGCCATTCAAGATGAGTACCCGGAAGAACACGGGGCCTATGTTGTGTTTACCAGCATGGCCGACGACAGACACAGCAGGCGGCAACAACAACAAGAAGTGCAAGCAGTGGCCTCCAACACTCCAGAGTTCATGCATTGGTCCGAGAAGCCTATCAGTTGGAGCAGGGCCGATCACCCGGAAGTGATGCCTTCCCCTGGTTCATACGCCCTGGTCCTAGAAGGTACCCTTGCAACGGAGAGGCGAGCAGCCCGCTTCTCCAGAGTCTTGATAGATGGCGGCAGCAGCATCAATATCCTGTACCGTAACACAATGGAGAAGTTGGGAATCAAGCAAAAGCAGCTCGTCCCCAGTCGGACTGTATTCCATGGCATAGTCCCTGGCCTTTCCTTCTCACCAATCGGCAAGACCCAGATTGATGTCCTCTTCGGAGACAAGAATCACTTCCGCCGAGAGCCAGTTTGGTTTGAAGTGGTGGACCTTCAGAGCCCCTACCATGCACTGCTTGGTCGGCCTGCTCTCGCCAAGTTCATGGCAGTCCCCCACTATGCCTACCTCAAGATGAAGATGCCAAGTACCAAAGGGATCCTGACAGTAGTCGGAGACTACAAGAAATCGATAGCTTGCACCGCACATAGCAGCTGGCTGGCCGAGTCCCTCGTGATTGCGGCCGAGAAGCGGCTCCTTGACCGGGTGGTGGCGTTGGCAGGCAAGAAGCCCGAAATGTCATCCACCCCCCAGGAGTCGGAGGTTGAGGGCTCGTTCAAGCCGGCCAAGGAAACAAAGAAAATACCCTTGGACCCGGAGCATCCGGAGAGGCACGCTGTCGTAGGCACAGGCCTTGACAGCAAACAGGAAAGCAAGCTCGTCGATTTCCTCCGTGAGAATCGGGACATCTTCGCATGGTCTCCCAAGGACATGCCGGGTGTTCCAACGGATTTCGCCAAGAACAAGCTACATGTCCGACCTGACGCCAAGCCGGTCAGGTAGCCCTTGTACCGCCTGTCAGAAGAGAAGAGAACAATTGTCGGGGAAGAGATAGCCCGGCTCCTAGCAGCCAGATTTATCATGGAAGTATTCTTTCCAGAATGGCTGGCCAACCCAGTCCTAGTGTTGAAAAAGAACAAGCAGTGGCGCATGTGCATTGACTACACCAACCTCAACAAAGCCTGCCCCAAAGACCCCTTTGCTCTGCCAAGGATTGATCAGGTGATCGACTCCACAACGGATGCGAGCTGTTGAGTTTCTTGGATGCATACTCAGGTTATCACCAGATAAAGCTGAACCCGGCCGACTGGTTGAAGACCGCCTTCATCACGCCGTTTGGAGCCTTCTGCTACCTAACCATGATGTTCAGCTTGAGAAATGCCAGCGCCACGTTTCAGCATTGCATGTAGAAGTGCCTACTCAAGCAACTCGGCAGAAACGCCCATGTATATGTGGATGATGTGGTGGTGAAGACGGAGAAGCGTGGCACACTGCTGGAGGACCTCAAGGAGACCTTTGAGAATTTGCGCCGATTCCAGATCAAACTCAACTTGGAGAAATGTGTCTTTGGAGTACCAGCCGGCCAGCTTCTTGGTTTCTTGGTCTCAGAGCACGGCATAGAGTGCAATCCCGTCAAGATCAAGGCAATTGATATGATGAAAGTGCCCACCCAACTGCTGGACGTGCAGAAATTCACCGGCTGCCTGGCGTTAGTCAGCCGTTTCATCAGTCGGCTAGGCGAGAAGGCTCTTCCCCTGTACCAGCTCATGAAGAAGACCACTTTTTTCGAGTGGAACGACAAGGCGGACAAGGCATTCCTCCAACTCAAGAAGATGTTGGCAACTCCGCCTATCCTGGCGGCTCCGACTGAGAAGGAGCCCATGCTCCTCTACATTGCAACCACCAGTCGGGTTGTCAGCATAGTCATGGTCGTAGAGCGCAAGGAGAAGGACAAAGCATTGCCGGTCCAGAGACCGGTGTATTACTTGAGTGAAGTATTGTCTGCCTCCAAGCAAAACTACCCTCACTACCAGAAGATGTGTTACGGCGTGCATTTTGCCGCCAAGAAGTTGAAGCCTTACTTTCAAGAGCACCCAATAACTGTCATCTGCACAGCCCCGCTTGCTCAGATCATTGGAAGCCGGGATGCTTCTGGCCGAGTGGCCAAATGGGCTATTGATCTGGCCCCTTATACCATCTACTACCAGCCTCGCACCACCATCAAATCACAAGTGTTGGCCGACTTCCTCGTCGATTGGGCCGAGACCTAATATTTGTCACCTGAACCAGACTCCACTCATTGGCGGATGCATTTTGATGGTTCAAAAATGCGCACTGGTTTGGGAGCCGGCGTCGTCCTCACCTCTCCCAAGGGTGAAAAGCTCAAATACGTGTTGCAAGTCCACTTCGCCGCTTCCAACAACGTAGCAGAATATGAGGCACTCATACACGGGCTCCGGCTTGCCAAGGAACTTGGCATTCGCCGAATCCTGTGCTATGGTGACTCCGACTTCGTGGTCCAGCAGTCGTCAGGTGACTAGGATGCCAAGGATGCAAACATGGAAAGCTACCGCTTCCTCGTGCAGCAACTCAGCGGATAATTTGATGGGTCTGAGTTCCTTCACGTGCCAAGGAATGACAACGAGCAAGCAGATGCCTTGGCGTAGATTAGCTCCACCCAACAAGCAATACTAGCTGGCATTGCCCGACGCCGCCTTATGAAGCCATCTGTCAAGACGTCCCCTGATTCAGACTCCATCTTTGTGCCCCCCCCCCCCCCAAAGTAGTCGGATTCGACTTGGCGACCTCTGAGGCCAGCACGGCGTTTTCGACAGGAGGCCCGGGGACTGCTACGGCCGCGCCCGGCCCGGGGACTTCACCAGTCGGCCCGGGGACTTCTTCAGCACAGCAGGCGGAAGCAGCTGCCAACCCGCCGCCTCCCGGCCCAACCGCCCTCGTACAAGTTGCAGAGGTCGCAGTCGAAGAAATTGCGGCGCCCTCATGGGCTCAGCCGATCCTCAAGTTCCTGGTGAATAAAGAGCTGCCAACCGATGAAATCTTAGCCCGACAAGTACAGAGGCGAGCTGCAGCTTACACCATAGTCAACAAAGAGCTAGTACGACAAAGCGTCATAGGATTTTATCAGCGGTGTGTCGAGTCGGACCAAGGCCACGCAATACTCAGAGATATCCACCAGGGCGAGTGTGGCGACCACGCGGCTTCAAGATCACTTGTCGCCAAGGCTTTCCGCCACGGGTTCTTCTGGCCAACTGCCCTAGAAGAGGCCAAAGAGCTAGTTCAGAAGTGTCAAGGGTGCCAGAGGTTCCGCTCCAAGCCATACCTGTCGGATTCTGCACTCAAGACCATCCCCATAGCCTGGCCCTTTGCTGTTTGGGATCTGGATATGGTAGGGCCATTCAAGACGGCCCGCGGTGGCATGACTCACTTGCTCGTTGCTGTGGACACGTTTACCAAGTGGATAGAGGAAAAACCAATCAAGAGGCTGAATGGGCCGACTGCTGTGACCTTCATCGCCGACATCACCACGCGGTATGGCATCCCACACAGCATCATCACCGACAATGGCACCAACTTCGCCAAGGGAGCCTTGGCTTGTTTCTGTGCAACACAGGTCATCCGCCTGGACTTAGCGTCCGTTGCCCACCCACAGTCAAACGGCCAGGTGGAGCGTGCAAACGGCCTCATTTTTTCTGGCCTCAAGCCCCGACAGGTCGAGCCTCTGGAGCGTTCGGCCGGCTGCTGGCTCGACGAGCTGCCGGCCGTCCTATGGAGCCTGCGCACAACTCCAAACAAGTCAACGGGCTTCACGCCCTTCTTCCTCGTCTACGGTGCCGAAGCCGTCATCCCGATGGATATTGAATTCGACTCCACAAGAGTCATCATGTACATCGAGGCGGATGCCAAGGAAGCACGAGAAGACGACATCGACTTGCTGGAGGAAGGCCGGCTGTTGGCACTCAGCCGATCGGCCATCTACCAGCAGAGTCTGCGCCGATACTATAACCGCAAGGTGAAGCCAAGATCCTTCCTGGAGATAGACCTTGTGCTCCGGCTGATCCAGTGAACAACCGGATAGCATAAGCTCTCAGCACCTTGGGAAGGCCCTTTCATCATCAGTAAGGTGCTGGGCAACGATGCCTACTATCCGATCGATGCCCAGAAGCCCAGAGCGCGTAAGAGGGATGATTCAGGCAAAGATACGGAGAGGCCATGGAATGCAAACCTCCTCCCAAGGTTTTATAGTTGAAAGCAGTATGCATCACGCTACCTTTTGTACTATGTATAACGACTCCGGGTCCCCCGAGAAGAGCTCGGGGACTGCCCTCCTTTTATCTATATGATAAGTGTCATGCCTATGAGAATGTATACTCTATTTCTTCCGCCTGGCACCGGGTTCGACCAGTCGGCCCGGAGCCTCGCTGCCTTCTACAATATGCCGCCTCCTGCAGCCGGACAAGTAGTGTGCCGGCACCAAAAACTTCCTTTGTCAGAAGCCACAGCTTGGAGAGCGACTGCATGGCGGGAAAAAGTTGCAAAGAAGTTCCCCACACGAAAAAATGACTAAGGAAGAAAGCGCATACAGTAGAAGGCGGCATCGCACCTAGTCGTCTGGCTGCTTGGCAGCCAGACGGCCGGCCTCCACCTTACTACCTAACGCTCCGAATGGCTAAGTCCTAGCCCCCTTCACAAGAAACTAGAATGCTCAAGCCAGCCACGGTCCGCAGAGCGGTCGCCTGGCTGTTGAAAGCAAAGCCAAAGGGTCGGCAGCAAAGGAAAAAAACCAAGGAGAAAAAGGAAAAAAGATTGGAGGTCGGCACAGCAAGCATAAGCAATGATAAAATATTTACATGGATAAAAGGCCTCTGGCCAACATTCAAACAGAGTTTGATATACACCCCGAGGGTGGAATTGCGTGAATTTAACAAAATGTTTAGAGCAGCAAACAGAAAGCAGATAAAACCCTAAGGAGCAGCAGAAGACTCCGGCTGGGCGGTGCCGGTTGGCATGACATAAGGCTCCGGCTGGGCGTTGCCGGTTGGTGCAACAGAAGGCTCCGGCTGGGCGGCGCCACCTGGTGCGGCAGAAGGATCCGGCTGGATGGGGCCGGATGGCGTGGCCAAGGACTCCGGCTGGATGCTGGAGTCGGCTGCACCACCTGGCGCAGCAGGCGGCTCCGTCTGAGCAGAAGGATCGCCAGCAGCAGGCAGGACGACGGAGGACTGGAGGACGGAGTCGATGGCGTCCGTCGGAGGAACGGGCGGTGGGTCCGCCCCCACTTGGGCGCCTCCAGTAGCGGGCAGCACCTTGGTGCGTGGCTCGTTGCTTGAGGCTGGTCAGGCTGCGGCTGACCGTCCGCCCTGACCTCCGGCATATCGATGTCGCTATCCTCGTCTTCCTCCTCCTCCTCCTCTCCTTCCTCCTCCCGGTCTTCCCCTTCATCGCTGGAGTCGATGACTTCAACAGAATCTTCGCTGTCCTCCGGGTTCAGCCCGAGCCACTTGTGCGGAGCTTCGCCGCCTTCCTCGACCACCTCCGCTACAAAGACACTGGTGTCGGTAAAGTCGGCGATCGCAGTAGCCCTGTTGACGAGCTCGGCTTCCACCACTGCCAGCTACTCCTGCGCCTCCAGCCGGAACCTGGCTAGCTGGGCTAGATCTAGCCCAGGGTACCACGCCTTGACGAATTCCAAGGCCCGGCGCGCTCCTGCCCGGGCTGCTGAGCCCTTCCAGGCCTCCAAGCGGTCGGCCGCCACCTCCAGCCAGTCGGCAGTCCGACTTGGGGTGCGCGGAGCCGGCAGGCCTGGCCAGAGGGCGGAGACCGCCTGGGCTCCGGCGTGCTGGAGGCGGCGCAGCAGGCGGTGGGCAGGCCGAAGCCAGGCCTGAATGCTGAGGACATGTTCGCCAAGAGTCCGTGGGGCATCTGGGGCGATCTGCGCACCTTCTGCTCTTCGCTCCTCGCGCTGGGCCTCGATCATTTGGATCGCGGCTACGAAATGTCCTAGGAAGAAGTCTGTACAGGCAGAAGAAGAAAAAAGGCCAAGACCATAAGCAAGGGCCGGCAGCTCAAATCAAGAAACTAGGGGAGCAAGGCTTACCATCGACCAAGTCTTCGATGCTGCTGAAGCAGGCCGTCACCTGGGCCTCCTTGTCGGCCCAGGCAGAGCGCTCGAGCTCAAACTCGGCAAGGACGCTGGTCTCTGCCGTCTCCGCCTTTAGCTGGGCCGCCTTGAGGGTTTCCGCCTGTTCGGCAAGTTGGGCGACCAGGCGGTCCCACTCCTCCGTCAGCTTGCTGCACTCCGCCTCCTTGCCATGCAGGACGGTCTTGGCTTCGCCCAGCTGCTCCTGCTGGGCGGCATTAGCCTCTGAAGAAAGAAAGAGAAGAAGAAGGCATCAGTCAAGCAGACAAGACATAGGAAAGAAATGACCAAGGAGATTCGGCCCGACTGTTCAGCAGTCGGCCCGAACCTCGGGGACTACATCCCGCGGGCGCGCCAGTGCGCCCCCGCGGAAAAGAAGTAGTCGACAGGGAAAAAAGAACAACTAAGGAGATTCGGCCCGACTGCTCAGCAGTCGGCCCGAACCTTGGGGACTACAGCCCGCGGGTGCGCCAGCGCGCCCCCGCGAAGAAAGATGACAAAAACTTACGTCGGCTTTCGGCGAGATGGGCCTTATGCGCCTCGAGCTCCCGAACCTTGGAGTTGTAGGAGGTCGCACGAAGGTTGTGGTAATCCTGCAGAAGAAACATCAGAATGAAATCAGCAATCGACAATTGCAAGTTAAAGTCCCGACCTGCCTGCTCAGCAGCTGGCCCGGAACTTGGGGACTATACCCAGTGGGTGCGCTTGCGCGCCCCCATGAGAGAAGCAAAGAAGATCATTTGAAGAAGAAATCAAAAGGCAATTTACCCGGATGGTGGTGCGCGACTCCAAGTAGGCCTCGTTGCAGCGCTTGAGTGCCACCGCCTCCGCCCGGAGCTTGGCTTGGACGTCAAGAGACGCCTCGTTCAGGGCACCCGTCCCGCCCCTATGTACCCAACCCACGGGCGCGGCGCTGGTCACCTCGGTATCAAGGGCCGACGAGCTCGTGGCGCTGATCTCCTGCGGCCGCGGTGCTGAGGCCGCCTTCTCCAGATAGCGGCGCGTGGGAATGCGAACCGCAGGAACCAGGACCGTTGCCACCGTAGTTTCGACCGGTGGTACCGGCAGCACCACTGGCTGTTCGTCCCGCGGCTTGCTAGCTGGCGGCGGCGGCACAAAAACATCCGACATGGCTACGTCACCGCCCCCTGCTCCCAGATCGGGTAGTCCCCGCCGGCTCCTCCAACCGTCGCCTCGAAATCAGGCGGAGGTAGCGCAGTGTTCAGGGGGGGCCACAAGTAGCGGCTCTTGGCGGCGGGCGGCCTCCTCGAGCCGCTCCTTCTCTGCGGCCTGGGCTTCCGCCTGCACCAGCGCCCTCTCGGCAGATGCGGCAGACAAGGCCGCTCATGGCCAAGCGGTCGGCCTCCGCCTCATCGCCCGCCTCCCGCGCATTCCGCTCTGTCGCCTCCCGGAGGTCGGCGGCCGGGTCGATGCGCCGGCTGGTCGAGGAGGTCGCTGCCGACCTGAGGACCGAGCCGGCGCCTGATCTCTCGAGGGTTAGCGGGGCCCTGAAATAAGAAGACAAGTCAGAAGACTTTCACGCCAGATTGATGAAAAGACAAGGAGTAAGGGAATGATGCTTACGCGGACACCATGACAGGCACCTTCCGCTGCCTCTGATACTAGTCCGCCTTGGCCGCGGTCTCTCTCTGCCTGGTCACCACGGCCGGGTTCTTGGGCTTCTTTAGAGCGCTGCCGAACAGGGTCGAGCCATGTTTCCGTTTGCGCTTGCCGCCTGGGGCGGGCGACCCAGAAGAGGGGCCGACGCCGGTGGTGCCGGAGCTCCGGGCGGGGCGCGGCTCGTCTTCGTCTTCGTCGTCGTCAGGCCAAGCCTCCACGCCGCCGCCTCCCTCGGAGCCGCCTGCTCCACTACCATCGTCCGCTCTGCCACCGCCGCCTATCGCGTTGTTGACCAGGGCGGCCGCACCCAAGTCGGGGTCGTCCACGTCACTCTCCTCCTTGTCCGCCTAGAGGTTATCACCCGGCCCTAGGAGGGCGGCCGTGGCCTCGGACATATAAATCTGCAGCCGAGAAGGAATTGAGTCATGAAGAGAAAGGAAGCAAAAGGAAATAGTTTGAAGGACAAAAAGAAGAAACTTACAGCGGGAGGCGGGTTGCGGCGAGAGTACGGCCGCTTCCCGTACCACGACTCCTTCTCCGACATCTTGAGGTCGGAGATCTCGTTCACCATCCGCGGGACTTCAGCAGGCGGCATCCCCTTTGTGCAGAGCCGGCACGGATCGCGGTGTCCGCCCATCCGGAAGATCGGATGAGGGCGGCTCTGGAGCTGGAGGACCCGACGCTCCACGAAGGCGACAAGGAGGTCAGAGGCCACGAGGCCCTCCGACTCCTGGAGCACCCGGAGTCGGCCGATTGCGGCCGCCGCGTCTGCCGACACCGGCTTTGGCTTGTACTTCCAGGAGATGCGAGCTCTGGTGGGGGGGGGGGGGGCGGCCTCGTAGGCCGGCAGGTTGAGGAAGTCGGCAGCAGGGTCCACGTTCTCAACGTAGAAATAGGACTGCTGCCACATCTTCACCGACTGCGCCAGCTTGATGAAGGGGAAGGCGTTTCGCTGCGCCGGACGGATCATGGCGACAAAGCCCCCGCACTCGGCCGCTGTCTCCTTGGCGTAGGTGCCGAGCTTCCCATAGAAGAATACTCCCCACAACTCGATTGTGGGGAGGATGCTGAGGTAGCCCTCGCACACCACGACGAAGGCGGAGAACAGGGTCACAGCGTTGGGCGTGAGGTAGTGAGGTTGAAGGTTGTAGAAGTTGAGGAAGGTGCGGAAGAAGTTGCTCGCCGGAAGGCCGAAGCCGTGCAGGAAATGTGAGCGGAAGACGACCCGCTCGCCTTCCTGCGGCGCCGGCGATATCTCCGTCTCCGGTGGCACCCGCGCCTAGACGAAGGCCGCGCTGGGCATCCGGCGCGTGTCACGGAGGAAAGTGATATGATCCTCGATCACAGTCGATCCACCCAAGTTGCCCATGGCCCCAGCTGGCAATGCGGAGAGGAGGAACGCGCCGGCGGTGGGCAACGGCGGCAGCGTTACGACAGCGACAGCGGCAGAGGACGAGAAGAGGAAGAAGAAGAGTGGGAGGGGGCGCAGGAGCTTTGTCGCACCTCTCCCCCCTCCCTAATTATAACGCCCGGGCTATGTAGCCAAGGGGGCGGGACGTGGGGTCGTGGGATTAACTACGCCCACGCCCCCACGACCCCCCGTTTCCCGCTCGCATTTAACGCATCGTAAGTAATCGTGGGGAATGGCAACCGTCCCCTTCGGTGAAGTGGATCCGCCTGGTTGACAAGGCATGGTAGTGGCGGGTCTGGCCCAGTGTCACATCCCGTCCAAACGTGGGGTGGCAGGCCGACCGGGCTGACGTGCGCCGAGTGGCGCGTCTGTGGCGGGCGGCGGCCTAGGAAGCTTAGCAGGCACGCCACCTATCTCCCGCCTGGAAGATTCAAAGACCAACAGTACAAAGCTCCGCCTGCAATAGGCAGGCCTCAGCTGCCGGCCGACCGCACGGCGGACCAACACCTTCCCGGAGCCTGGTGAGGAGGGAAGCTGCTGAGGCTTCACAGCCCCTCGACCGCAGTGCCTCACCGGCTTCGGGGACTACTGTCGGAGTAATGGGCCATGGGTACGCTCACCCAAGTCCCTAGATTTATCAAGACTGTCAGCGTTCTGGGAACGGGGGTCCCCAGACTTGCCTGCCTGCGGCCGCGGCGTGGCTCAAAAGGGGGCCCAGCACAGCCCATCTTCATCAACACAAGCTCAAGACACTCGCGAGGGGCCAAGCCTCGTGGGGCGGACGGCAAGGAGCTTCCTCAGGCACGGCCTCATCAGGCTGGCTCACGAGGAGGCGGAGAGTTCAAGGCGGGGTACCTCGCGAGGTGCCCATGACGCAAGCCATGACGACAAAGGGCGCCAGTCGGGCACCAGCCCGCGCAGTGTCCTCCTTTCCTCTTTGGTGCAAAGGGAGCAAGCGTAGGCGAGAGCATCAAGAAAAGGCATCCGTTTCGGTGCAACAAGACCAAGACCAGCCCAACGGCAGCAAGGAAGTCATTGTGGAGCCCAAGCAGGCGTCACCACCAGAGCCTTTGACAAGCGAGGACCAACTTTAGTCACGATAAGTGTACTAGATGTTCCCCTTCAAATTGGCCAATTGTTGGCGCCCTTCCCGCTCAATATTTGGGGAGAGGCCCAGGGCCTTTGCCTATAAATAGGACTAGCAACCCCTAGGGTAGAGGGATCGGAACCTGACCTTGGATCCAAACCCTAGCCAAGAAACCAGTAGATAGAGTGGCTGAACTCCTTCTAGTAGTTCATCTCCCCAACCAAGAACAGACCCTCGCGAGGCTGTTCTTCCTTGTATTGTTCATCATCAGCCCAAGAGGAAATCCACCACAGCACATACTAGAGTAGGGTATTACACAACAATGGTGGCCTGAACCAGTATAAACTTTGTGTCTCTTGTGTTGTTTCTTCTGTAGTTTAGATCCTAGCGAGGCGGCGAGGAACGGGTAGGTAGAGGGCGAAATCTCCGTGCGCACCCCAGTGTTCGAACCTCAAGGGTCTGCCGGAACCCTAAATCGGACATCTGGCGCGCCAGGTAGGGGTGCGCCGGAATTCGTCTTCCGTCGCCCTGTTCTTCTCCGACCATCGCATCCATGTCTGACGCTCGTCGGGCCCGCGCCGAGCGCCGAGCCGCCTTCGCTCCCTGTGTTGCCCAGACGGCTCCCGTCGGTGGACTCCCTCGACGTTCCCCGTCGCCTGCTGCCAACGCCACCACCGGCCCGGCGGAGAACGAGAAGCAAGCATCGCCCCGGCATCCCTCCGTGGCCTCTTGGGAAGAGCCACGCGGCCTCTTCCTCACCCACCGCGCCGCACCGGCTTCCCCGGTAGTCGCGGCCCTCCTAGGCTGCTCGCAGGCGCCGCCCTCCAGTCACCACGTCAAGCCATTCGTCCGCCGGGTCGGCGCCGCCTCCACGCAGCAGGGGGCTCCCCCGGACCGGTCGAGGCCATCGGCCAGGCTGGCCTTCAGCTCGGAGGACCACCCCTCCAACTCGGCCAGCTCGGGTGCACTCCCCATGCTCTGCACCCCCACCATCTGTCAGGTGGCTGTCACCAGGACTCTCATCAACGACGGCGCGGGCCTCAGCGTGCTCTCAGTTGAGGCCTTCAACCTCCTCTGCATACCCCGGGAGCGGCTGTAGCCCAGCCGGCCCTTCTCGGGCGTCGGGGGCGGATCATCCAGTTCCTTGGGACAGATCCGGCTCCCAGTAACCTTCGGCACCTACGACAATTTCCGCACGGAGCTGGTCGATTTCAACATCTCCCCCATTGGCCTCTCCTACAACGCCATCCTTGGCTATCCAGCACTGGCCCAATTCATGGCCGCGATTCACCCGACATACAACCTCATGAAGATGCCTAGGAGCAACGGTGTCCCCACCGTGCCCGGGGACACCGGAGATGCGCTGCGAGTACTCAAGCTCGCCTTCAAGACGGCGGCGGCGGCACGGCCCGCCGACGCAGAAACCCACAAGCCCAAGGGGGCTGCGCCAACCAAGAAGAAGCAGTTGTTCACCCAAGACAAGGCAGAAACCAAGCAGATACCTGTCGACGAGGACGGGTCCACTGACGCCACTTTCACCATAGGCGCCAACCTTGAGCCCGAGCAGAAGGAAGCCCTGGTCAGGTTCCTGCACGCACACAAGAAGGTATTCGCTTGGGAGCCTGATCAGTTGGCGGGGATCCCTAGGGGTGTGATCAAGCATCACCTCAACGTGTGCCCGAATGTGCGCCCCGTGAAGCAGAAAGCGAGGCGGCAGTCCACCGAAAAGCAAGCCTTCATCATCCAGGAGACCCGCAAGCTAGAAGCCGCTGGGCTCATTCGCGAGGTCCGATATCCAGATTGGTTGGCCAACCCAGTTGTTGTGCCAAAGAAGGGAGGGAAGGAGCGCATGTGTGTCGACTTCACCAACCTCAACAAAGCGTGGCCGCAAGATCCATTCCCGCTCCCTCGCATCGATCAGATCATTGATTCCACCGTAGAGTGCGACCTGTTATGCTTTTTGGATGCCTTCTCGGGGTATCATCAGATCAAGATGGCGATGGAAGATGTGGAGAAGAAGGCCTTCCTGACCCCGTGCGGGGTGTACTGCTATACCTGCATGCCGTTCAGACTGCGCAACGCGGGTGCAACTTTTCAGCGGCTCATGCACATCACCTTAGGCCCGCAGCTCGGGAAGAATGTGGAAGCTTACGTCAACGACATTGTGGTGAAGTCTCGTGAGGCAAAGACCCTGATATAAGACCTGGAGGAAACCTTCGCGAGCCTCGACGCAGTGAACCTGCGGTGAACCCGGAGAAGTGTGTGTTTGGAGTCCCCTCGGGCAAGCTCTTGGGTTTCCTCGTATCCCACCGAGGCATCGAGGCCAACCCGGAAAAGGTCAAGGCGGTCGAGGACATGAGCCCGCCAAAGACCCTCAGAGAAATGCAGAAGCTCACCGGGCGCGTGACCGCGCTAGGGCGCTTCATCTCCAAGTTGGGCGAGCGAGCGCTGCCTTTCTTCCAGCTGATGAAGAGAAAGGTGCCCTTTGAATGGACTAAAGAGGCCGACAAGGCGTTCCAAGATCTCAAGAGATACCTAACCAGCCCTCCTGTGATGGTGGATCCACGCCCTCAGGAGCCCATGGTGCTCTACCTCGCTGCTACTCCCTATTTCGCCAGCGCATCCCTGGTGGCAGTTAGGGAGGAGCGCCGGACCAAAGCCGCGGCAGCTACCCGGGTCAAGGCAAAGCAGGGTCAAGGAGGACTCACAGAAACCACATCCGCGATTGAGGAGGATCAGTCGCCGTAGGGGAGCGTTTTGGGAACGGAAGAGGCCCCTCCCCCAGACGACCAGCTTCCGGAGGCTCCATCGTCTCAGGAGGCACCACGGCCTCCGGAGGACACCACCAGCACTGACGCTCCTAGCCTCGTCGAGCACCCAGTGTACTTCGTCAGCACGGTGTTGCGGGATGCGAGGGCACGGTACCCCATGCCACAAAAACTCCTCCTCGCGCTACTGGTGGCCTCGCGCAAGCTGCAGCACTACTTTCAGGGTCACCCTATCAAGGTTGTCTCAGCGTACCCCTTGGAAAGGGTGCTTTGGAGCCCTAACTCAGCCGGAAGGGTCGCTGAGTGGAACATTGAACTGCAAGTGTTTCAGCTCGAATTCAGCACGACCAGAGTCATCAAGGGGGCTGCATTAGCAGATTTTGTGGCCGAATGGACACAGGCACCGGACCTCAAGGCTGACGAGGATCAATCCCTCTCCCCGGGAAGCAAGGCGCCAGAAGGCTGGGTCATGTACTTCGACGGGGCATTCTCCAGGCATGGCGCTGGGGCCGTAGCGGTGCTCATATCTCCCACTCAAGACAAGCTCTATTACGATGTGCAGCTCTGTTTCCAACAAGGTGAAAAGGTCTCCAACAACATAGCGGAGTATGAAGGACAGATAGCGGGCTTGAAGGCCGCAGCTACCTTAGGGGTGAAGCGCCTGACCATCAAGGGCGATTTGCAACTCCTTGTCAATTTCTCCAACAAGGTATACGAGCCAAGAGATGAGCACATGGAAGCCTACCTTGCGGAGGTCCGCAGGATGGAGAAGCAGTTCTGGGGGTTGGAGCTACAGCATGTACCCCGCGACACCAATCAAGAGGCTGACGACATCGCCAAACGAGGCTCTAGGCAGTTAACTCAGGAGCCTGGCGTCTTCGAAGAACGGCACTTCAAGCCCTCGGCCATGCCCTCATTATCAAACGCGGCGCAGCCTCGGGAGGAGCTCCCCCAGCCACCTGCCTCGAGAGCCCCGGTCTGTGGCCCGGCCTCAGGAGCGCGCCTGCTCCTGACGATGGAGCCTCAGGAGGGGTGCTGGATCACAGAGCTCCGGAGCTACTTAACACAAGGGACCCTGCCGGAGAAGGAGGAGGAAGCAGACCGTGTGGCACGGCAAGCTACAGCATACTGCATCAGGGATGGAGAGCTCTACCAGAAACGACCAAACGATGTGTCCATACGCTGCATCTCCAGGGAGAAAGGGAAGGAGCTGCTGGCAGACATACACGGTGGGGACTATGGGCATCATACATCATCGCGGACCCTCGTCGGCAAGGCATTCCGTAGCAGTTTCTATTGGCCTACTGCGCTCAATGACGCTGTCGAACTAGTGAAGGCTTGCGAAGCCTGCCAATTCCATGCCAAGCAGATCCATCAGCCAGCCGGAGGCCTGCAAACTATACCCCTCACGTGGCCATTCGCAGTCTGGGGGCTGGATATCTTGGGCCTGTTTCCTCGGGCGCCAGGGGGCTATCGCTACCTCTACGTCGCCGTGGACAAGTTCACCAAGTGGGCTGAAGTAGAGGCCGTCCGCACCATCCATGCTGGTTCTGCGGTCAAGTTCATCAAGGGCATCATGAGCCGGTTCGGGGTGCCGAACCGCATCATCACCGACAACGGTTCGCAGTTCACCAAGTAACCTCTTCAAAACATACTGTGCTAACCTTGGAATGCAGATATGCTACACTTCCATGGCGCATCCCCGAAGCAACGGCCAGGCTGAGCGGGCCAACGCAGAATTCCTGAGGGGCCTCAAGATCAGAACATTCAAGAAGAAACTGGAGGCCTGCGGTAGAGGTTGGTACGATGAGCTTCAGTCCGTGTTGTGCTCCATCCGCACAACCGCGACCAAGCCGACCGGGGAGACCCCGTTCTTCCTGGTCTACAGAGCTGAAGCGGTCCTCCCTCACGAGGTCAGGCGTCGTTCCGCACGGGTCCTGGCGTTCGATGAGGCGCAGTAGGTCGCCATGCGGGGGATGGACCTCGTGCTGGGGGAGGAGCGTCGACGAGAAGCCACGCTGCGAGCGGCAAGGTACCAACAAGCACTGCGGCAATACCACTGCCGCAACATCCACCCCAGAACTCTTGAGGTAGGGGACCTCGTACTCTGGTGGGTTCTCTCCAGGGAGGGACTGCATAAGCTCTCTCCCATGTGGGAGGGCCCGTTCAAGGTTGTTCATGTTTCCAGGCCCGGCTCCGCGCGCTTGGAGACTCAGGAGGGGGGACCTATCCAGAACGTGTGGAAAATCCAGCACCTCCGGAGGTTTTACCCCTAAAAAGGCCCAGAGCCCGTGAAGAAGGCGAATGCCTGTGAAGCTCATCTTTTTGGAAAAGGCCCAGAGCCTATGAAGAAGGCGAATGCCTGTGAAGCTCATCTTTTTGGAAAAGGCCCAGAGCCTGTGAAGAAGGAGAATGCCTGTGAAGATCATCTTTTTGGAAAAGGCCTAGAGCCTGTGAAGAAGGCGAATGCCTGAGAAGATCATCTTTTTGGAAAAGGCCCAGAGCCTGTGAAGAAGGCGAATGCCTGTGAAGATCATCTTTTTGGAAAAGGCCCGGAGCCTGTGAAGAAGGCGAATTCTTGTGAAGATCATCTTTTTGGAAAAGGCCCAGGGCCTGTGAAGAAGGCAAGTGCCTGTGAAGCTGTCGTGTTTTGGAAAAGGCCCGGAGCCTGTGAAGAGGGCGAATGCCCGTGAAGCTTGTTTCCCCCAAGAAAGGCCCTGAGCCTGTGAAGAAGGCCAACGCCTGTGAAGCTCGCCGCCCATGACACTCTCACGTAATAATGAGTTGGGGCTATACACGCCCCGGAGTCTCAGGAGCGCCGGCCTCAGGCCCTGGGGCTCCTTCCACGCCCAGTGGCAGCACTTAGCTCCGCGCTGGTGAGAAGACGTCGAAGACTAGATTAGGTGCCAGACGCGGCTTTTTCATTTGCTTTCTGCAGTTGACTTGTTCGCTCTCATTTGAAGTCTGATTGAAGCTGTTGCCTTTTCCTTGTGGCTCTTCAATTTTTCGCTCTCCTACCTTGATTTCTCTCGCGCAAGGTCTCACGAGGGAGCAGCCTGAACTCCCTCGCGAATGTTTTCTGCCCTTATCATTCGAAGGTTTCCCAACCTCGGTCCACCACCGGAGCACCCCCCCAGTCCATGCCTCACGGGCACAACGACATGAACATAGGACCTGGGTCGGTCGCCCCCCACGGCTGAGGCTGGGAACTACCTATGCGCAAGCATGCGGAACGCACAAGACCGAAATAACAGAGACAGTACGATAATTAACAATGGTAACCCAAACACGCCCCCACGAGGCTCCACACTACTGTCTTTTTTCGCAGGCCAAGGGAAAAGAAAGAGCAAATCAGGCGCGGCTCGCCCTACGCCGGCCCTCAGGGAAGACTCGAGCCACCTCCGGGGTTCAGGCGGACTCCCTCTTGCCCTTCACCGAGGCGCGATGGCGGGCAGACCCGCTACCACCTTCCAAGCAGGCACAACGGCGTGGAGGCTAACCGCGGCCGCCGCCAGAAGAGTCGCTGCCCGAAGAGGAACCTGTGAAGCTTGAGGAACCCAGGGCGCCGCCAGCCAAGCGCGCGCTGTCCTCTCTGTCCTCGCCGGGGCTGGGTCCCCGGCCGCGGTCGTCGTCTTCAGGGCAGCACCCTGCGCGACAACCATCTTCTCCAAACACCCTCACGTAGAGGGTGGCATCACCGTCGAACTTGAAGTGCAGGGTGCACCGACGGCTCAGGCCACGCACGTGGGCGAACGTCTGCCAGCCGCGGGTCAAGGCCGACCTTCCGGCTGCAGAGACCTCCAGCGAAGCCCACGAGGCCCGGCTGCAGCAGCCATCTGCCTGGAGCCAGAGGCCGCTCGGGGCGCCGGCCCGGAGCTCACCTAGGAGGAAGCGAGGGAGCTGAAGCCGGGCGCTGGTCGGGTCTGCCGACCACACCACGAACTCCGGCAGCACCTCCACAGTGTGGAAGCGCGGCCTAGGGGGGCGCACGGCCGAAGCTCGCCCCCCGGCCGCGGCCAGCCGACCGTCACCGCACAGGAAGTCACCTCTACGACCACGGGGAGCCACCGTGGAGGCCACGGGGTACTTGCCAGGGCGGCCTCGACCGCGCTTGAGCGATGGAGAAGCAGGGTCAACCTGGCGGGCCTTTCCTTTCTCTGCGGCCGAG
The DNA here is from genome assembly GCA_963921465.1 of Triticum timopheevii. Classification (NCBI taxonomy): domain Eukaryota; kingdom Viridiplantae; phylum Streptophyta; class Magnoliopsida; order Poales; family Poaceae; genus Triticum; species Triticum timopheevii. Next base: position 306,690,162 of record OY997262.1, on the reverse strand, counting down.
AACTTCCTTGATGGAGCCATGAAGAAGAAGGAGAAGCAAGAGGGGATAAGCTGGAAGGGCACGCGACGTGCCGTACTTAAAACCAGAGGAGGCCAACTGTCGACCTCCACAATCGCAGGTAATCATGACTCGCTTTGCCTGCGAGGACTTGTCAATTCGTGCGGTTGCCGAGGCGTCATGGGGAAGTGGAGACGCCCACGTCCAATCAACCGCCACGCGGCGCCCAAGGCCGCAGGCTGTTAGGGCCCGCGGCGCTTCGCACTTGCCCTTTCGCCTCTCCGCACGGCCAAGCCCGGGCGCGCCTTGGGCCCGGGGGCTACTGTCGGCGTTCTGGGAACGGGGGTCCCCAGACTTGCCTGCCTGTGGCTGCGGCATGGCTCCAAAGGGGGACCAGCATGGCCCATATTCATCAACACAAACTCAAGACCCTCGCGAGGGGCCAAGCCTCGCGGGGCAGACGGCAAGGAGCTTCCTCAGGCACGGCCTCATCAGAATGGCTCATGAGGAGGTGGAGAGTTCAAGGCGGGGTACCTCGCGAGGTGCCCATGACGCAAGCCATGACGACCAAGGGCGCCAGTCGGGCGCCAGCCCGCGCAGTGTCCTCCTTTCCTCTTTGGTGCAAAGGGAGCAAGCGCAGGCGAGGGCATCAAGCAAAGGCATCCATTTCGGTGCAACAAGACCAAGACTAGCCCAACGGCAGGAAGGAAGTCATTGTGGAGCCCAAGCAGGCGTCACCACCAGAGCCTTTGACAGGCGAGGACCAACTTTAGTCAGGATAAGTGTGCTAGATGTTCCCCTTAAAAATGGCCAACTGTTGGCGCCCTTCCCGCTCAATATTTGGGGTGAGGCCCAGGGCCTTTGCGTATAAATAGGAGTAGCCACCCCCAGGGTAAAGGGATCGGAACCTGACCTTGGATCCAAACCCTAGCCAAGAAACCAGTAGATAGAGCGGCTGAACTCCTTCTAGTAGTTCATCGCCCCAACCAAGAACAGACCCTCACGAGGCTGTTCTTCCATGTATTGTTCATCTTCAGCCCAAGAGGCAATCCACCACACCACACCACACACTGGAGTAGGGTATTACACCACAATCGTGTCCTGAACCAGTATAAACTCTGTGTCTCTTGCGTTGTTTCTTCCGTAGTTTAGATCCTAGCGAGGCGGCGAGGAACGGGTAGGTAGAGGGAAAAATCTCCGCGCGCACCCCAGTGTTCGAACCTCAAGGGTCTGTCGGAACCCTAAATCCGACAAAGACTTTGGGCCAGCTCCGCTTAGCTGGGCCCCAAGCTGAAGCTCCACCCTCTGGGGCCGGCTGGCTCACCGGCCGGCTGCCAGAGGGCGGCCGTCCCAAGACTGCGGCGCTCCGGGTGGCCGGCTCCTGGCGGCTGCCCTCCAAAGATGGCGGCAATGGGCAAGCAGCCACCACACGACTACGGGGCGGCCGAGCTCCCATCAGGAGTACAAGACAAAGCATGGCTAAAGTAAGGAACGACGCCTCCCACGCTCGAGATGGGCGTGGCTACAGTGCTTCGTACAGACGGAGATCTCCGCACGACGGCGCACTATGCCGTATCTGCCCTGATGTCGCTCCGGGCAGGTGGAGTCCTGTGCCCCGTGACGGCCTGTCGGTACGGCCAGCCAGAGGCAGGCCCTATCAGGCAGCAACCCCAAGGAAGGTGGCGGAGGCTCGACCAAGCGGACTAGAGTGGGGTCGGCCTCGAGCAAGAGGTCGTCCCTTACCCAGAGGCGAGCACACCATTGAGCTGATAAGACTACATGTAGCTACAGTGTCCTCCCACGAGGCGGTGGGACTGTAGCCACGCTAGGATGACCAAGCCCCCGTCACCAACGGCGCGGCTACAGTGAGCAGCCGCCAACCAGTCGGTGAGGCCCACCAAGCGGCGGGCCCTAGCGGTCGGCGGAGAAGCCGGAGGCTGGAGACACTGACAGCCGGGCCTAGCAGCCGGCCAGATTACCATTTGTCACAGCCCTAGCTTAGACCTTGTCTGTCTTTGCATAAGCTTCCATGCATCATGTTTAAATTTTATGAAACTTGAAATGGGGATTGCCTAAACCCTAGCATCAAAGGAATTCACTAGGTTCAACTAAAATATTTTCAGTGAGTTCCAAATGGCTTTCAAAAATGTTCATCATTTCTGGAAAATGCTAGAACCATAACCAGAGGTGTTGCACATTTTTCCATGACATATTTGGTCACTGAATTAAATCATATAGTATTTGCAATTGGGCATTTAAATGCTATATATTATTTTAAGTGCTCAATTAATTCTGAACTTAAGTGCGGGATGCTAGGAATAATCCTAACAGAGCCCACAACTATTTTCAGGATTTTTGGAAATGTTTTTGTATTTTTAATAAAGCCACAAAGTTGCAGAAAAATAGAAAACAGGAAACAAGAGAGAGAGAGAGAGAGAGAGAGAGAGAGAGACTTACCTGGCTTACCTGGACGGCCCAGTAGGCAGCCCACCTGGCCGGCCTAGCCCAGCGCCGCTGCCAGTCATCACCTACCTCTGCCAGTAGGTAGAGGAGGGACACCGCGATGCTGCCGCGCTCGCCACGCCACCACCCTGTCTGTCTGTCGTCGCCCGCGCCAGCGCAACGCCTCGAAGCGCCTCTGCGGCACCGCCCCGACCCCGTGGACACCTCACTCGCCCCCTGCCTCTCTCCCTCGCTCTCTCCCACGATGGCCGACTCTTCCGTAGTCACACCATCACCATAGCCGTGCCCTCCATCGTCTCCGTGCCACGGCACCATGTCCAGGAGCTCCGCCACCCTCCTCTTGTCGAGCAGACCGAGCCCCGAGCGCTTGCTCGCCCTGGAGTTACCGCCTCGTCCTCGTCTTCGCTGAGCGCCGCCGGAGATCCCTTTCGCCGTCACCACTGCTTCAGCTCGACCCCGACCTCGTTGTCTAGCTCGTCGCAACCGCTGTGAGCTCAGCTACATTCCCATCCTCTCTGTTCTTCCTGTCGTCCCCCGCATCGACTGCATGAAGCTCAACCGCACGCGCCACCGCCCGCTTCGTCGCCGGTCATGCTCCGGTGACCAAATGGTCCCGGGATTGTGTCCAACGCACTCCCCGCAACGCGTAGGAGCCGTAGATGCTAGCGCCGCCCTGCCTAGGCCACTGCAGTAACGAGCCCGAGCTCACCCGAGCTCCGGCGACCGCCAAGGTCGTCGCCGGCGTCATTCCCGGCCTCCCCGAGCTCCACTTCCACCCCCAAACGACGCGGCTCGATTCCAGCTCTCCGTAGATGGTCTCGGCCGCCCGTTTGGTCGCCGGAGACGCAAACCCGAGCCCCTCCACCGCATCTGGCCTCGCCGGCATCATGTCGCCAGTGGGTTTGACCCTGCTAACCGTTGACCGGTGGGCCCAGTTTGACCCTTGGGTCTACGCCAGGTGGGGCCCGCCCTGCTAACTAACCCAGGATTAGCGCTAACTAAATTTAGTTAGTTTAACTAACTACTGACAGACGGGACCCACTGGTCAATTTTACCCGGACCGTGCTCCGTTGACCTGCTGACGTCATGATGATGTCAGGCTGACGCAGTAATGCCCTTTTCTGGATTAATTCTTATTCACAAAAATCCAGAAATTTGCCTAAACTTCTAAAATTCATAGAAAATAATCTATAACTTAGAATGAAATAATTTATATATGAAAAATGATCAGAAAAATCCAATCTATCCATCTGTACTAGTTTAATGCATGTTAGAACACATTAACCTTGCTGTTTAGGTGAAACAAGTTAATGCACTATTATGACCTCTTATAATGGGTTTGCATTTGAATCTTTGGTTCAAATGGACTCATTTCAATCTGTTCTAGCTTGCATTAGCCCAAAACACAATCATATGGCCATGTCATAGCATGCATCATATTGTCCATTGCATTGGTCGTGTTTCTTCTCTGTTTGTCGGTGTTGTTCCCCCTTGGTAGACGTTGTACCGACGTTTTGATCGTTGACACTAATGAAGACTCAATGCTATCTTCAGAAGTGCCAGGCAAGCAAAACCCCCTTGTTCATTCCGATACAACCCCACTCTCTCGCTCCTGCTCTCTTTTACTGCATTAGGACAACAACGATTCATCTGTTACTTGCTGCGGTAGCTGAACCCCTTTATCCTCTGCATGACCTGTCATTGCCACAGTAAATAGATGAAACCCACTAGCATGAGTAGGAGTTGTTTGAGCCCTGTTGTGCCTACTCATTCATGCTTGTTTGTCATGCCTACTATTGCTTAGAGTTGAGTCAGGTCGGATTCATCTAGGGTGAATCAGAGGTGTGTGAACATGTCCTACTGTGTGTGAGCTAAGTGTGTGAACACGATTTGGTAAAGGTAGCATTGAGAGGCCATGTAGGAGTACATGGTGGGTTGTCTCATTGAAGCCGTCCTCATGAACTGAGTTTTGTGTTTGTGATCCATGATTCAGCTACTACCATGCATTGGGCCCTGAAATATGACCCCGCTCGACTTCTTAATCACCCTTGTCCTCTGTCCAGGAGTTGCAAGTAGTTTCTGGTGTTTGTAGTATGCTGGAGGCCGTGCGTAGCGCTGAACGAAGGGGTGGGCTGTGATGCGGTAGGCACGTGGCACGGTGTACCAGGCGCCCGTTTGGTGTCTCGGGAACCCTGCACACATCGTTTGGGGTTGTGACCGAAACTCCGGCCGGATCTCCTCGCGGATGGAACCCGGATAGGCGATAAACCTGGACTAGAAACTTTAGTGTTTAGGTAGGTCGTGATCTACACCCTCGTCGGCTTTCGCTTGAAGTCTGCCGAGCACATGTCGTGTGCAGACGCTAAGTGGTGGAAACATGTATGAAGAAGTACACCCCTGCAGGGTTAACATCATCTATTCGAATAGCCGTGTCCGCGGTAAAGGACTTCTGGGTTGCCTATAACAGTTCATAGACAAGTGAAAGTGGACACTCTAAAATACGCAAGATAAGCGTGAGTGCTATGGATGGCGTTCTCGTAGGGAGACGGGAGCGGATCCATAGTGGTGTATTGATATGGTGAATATGTGGACTCGTGTGCGCCACCTCAAAAGAGTTACTTGTAGTCGTAGTTTAGGATAGCCACCGAGTCAAAGCTGGCTTGCTGTAGTTAAACCCCACCATCCCCTTGTTGATAATGGTGCATATGTAGTTACTTCTGATGTAAGTCTTGCTGGGTACATTTGTACTCACGTTTGCCTATTTTATGTTTTTGTAGAGAGATTTCGGTCTCGCTAGTAGTTCTGCGTGGACTTCGACGTTTAGCTTGTTACCTCAGCTACGATCTTGTGCTCTCGGCAGGATCTGGTAGATAGTCAGGCTTTCAAGCCTTTTTCATTTGTAGATGTCTGTACTCAGACATGTTAAGCTTCCGCTTGTGCTTTGATTTGTATGCTCTGAATGTTGAGTCATGAGACCCATGTTTGTAATATCTCGCTCCTCGGTGCCTATTGAATAAAATACTTGAGTCGTAGAGTCATGTTGTGATGCCATGTTGTATTTGCACATATCGAGCATATTGTGTGTATGTTATTGAAAAGCTTGGTATGAGTGGGATCTGACTATCTAGTTGTTTATCCTTAGTAGCCTCTCTTACCGGGAAATGTCTCTTAGTGCTTCCACTGAGCCATGGTAGCTTGCTACTGCTCCGGAACACTTAGGCTGGCCGGCTTGTGTCCTTCTTCGTTCCTGTGTCTGTCCCTTAGGGGAAATGTCACGCGATGAATACCGGAGTCCTGTTAGCCCGCTACAGCCCGGTTCACCGGAATCCTGCTAGCCCAGTGCTACAGCCTGGATTCACTCGCTGATGACCGACACGTTCGATGTTGGGTCATGGATGCCTGTCCCTGTAAGTTTGTGCCACTTTGGGTTTACAACTAGCCATGTCAGCCCGGGCTCCTTATCATATGGATGCTAGCGACACTATCATACACGTGTGCCAAAAGGCGCAAACGGTCCCGGGCAAAGGTAAGGCGACACCCGTGGGAATACCATGCGTGAGGCCGCAAAGTGATATGAGGTGTTACATGCTATATCGATGTGGCATTGAGTCGGGGTCCTGACAGTTTTGGTATCAGAGCCTGACTGCCTGTAGGATTACCAAGCCAAACCGGTCGAAGTTGCGTCTAGAAATGCTTTAGTTATGTAAGGGAATTGATTGGGGAAGAGAACGTAAGGCTCTTTTTACTCCTTATACCTCATGGCCTTCTGAGCTGAGTCATCCTCTTCTCTTCTACGGGGATTAAGAACTAGGCCTTCTCATCTATCTATCTTGATGACGTGTTACTAATCCATAGACTTATCGAATTGATAGTTACAAATCTCAGTTCATCTTTTACTACTTCTGTATGTTCATAGCTGGTCTTAGAACCTTGCTTTTGTGATGTTGAGTGGTTATGCCACCATTTCTGCAGGATATCTCAAATCTTTTTAAGCATTTACCGCCGTTATGCTATCCGAGTCATCCCAGGTTTCTAAATAATCTGATGCATTTGCAAATCCTTTCTTTCCGTTCCCGATGTCCTTTATGGTTAGAATAAGCACACTAACCGGTGTGTTGAGGTAATTTATTGCCTTGATATATATGTTGGAGCTATTATTATGACCCTAGGTGTTTTAGGGAGTCACCTAGTAATCTAGCAATGTTTAGTGTTCCCAGTGTGAAGATTCTGGCCATCATTCTCGAAAGCATCTCGTGATGCTACTTAGGAGTAGGTATTCCATTCCTGGGTTCTTGAACCCGAGATTCACCCTACTTACTTCATGTTGATAGTGTTTGCTAGTTCCTTTAGGTTATTAGTAACCTTACGATAGTCCTTGAGGTCCGTGGTATTTCCTTCTTCCCAATACCATGAACCATTCAGGCAGAAGTTATCTGAACCAAAAGATCACAATCAGAGTACTCTTGAGGAGTTCTCCATTGATAAATCGTGACTCTGCCGGTCCTACCTCTCTGCATGGGTTATCCAGAAGAAACATGTTGAACTTGGTTCGACATACTAATCTATGCATCCACAACTCAGAAAATTATATGTCGTTTGAGTTGTCCCTCTTAGTTGTCTTCTGACCCTCGTCTATCAATTGATAGACAGGAGTAGCTATGCATTCGTGTTATCGATGCTTATTATTCTTGTGGTCCGTCAAGCCATTCCATCCCGGAATGACTAGGAGAAACAAACTCCAGTACCTCATCCATTTCCAGGATTGGGTCAAAGCAGTCGTACTCCGCAGATCAAATTGCTAATCTAGCTTTTGCTCTGTTCTACCTTGGAGTATTACCATCTTGATATTAAGAATATCATGGGAGTTGCACACCATCCTATGAAATCTTGATACAGTGATACTTCCCGCCATCATTATTCATTCCTCGGTCCAGTGTTGTCACAACCGGAATGCCGACAAGTGAACCATGATGCGTGAAATCAATACTCCCGGCAACTTCGTTGCTTGGTAGTTAAAGGAAAATAATTTCATCCTTAGCGTGTTGGTTATTAAATCATCATTCTAAGACAGATCGTGCTACCTAGTCCTTATTTCTGGTGCACTCTTCGATCAATGAGTTAGGGTTTCAATCCCTTGCTTAATTGATCACATCATCTTGCCTCGGAAATAGGATTGTTCTCAAGCTTAATAACATATTGGTCGTTCGTAATTTTCTGAATATCTTCTCGGAAGTATTACCAGGTTGTCACCTGACCGCTATGTTGGGTTCGTGATCAAGTTCGTTTTTCATAAACCACCCCTTCTCCAAAAATCTGTGTTGGATACCCTGAGCTAGTTAGTAAACTGAACAACAACTTGGAGAGAGTTGGAAGATGAAAGTTTGTCCGACTTAGTTCATTTTCAAAGCGGTATCCTTGTGTTTGTGTGGTTGTTGAAGAAAGATGATATCTTCACTGATTGGTCCCTGTGATCAGTTGTTGGATCTATTGCCTTGTCAAAATTTCGACTTGAGTATGGGCTATCGTCAAGTCAAGTCAGAACCAATGATATTCGTAATGTTGTCTTACCCGTGGTTGTTTCCTCGGGCATACACCGTTATATCTTTTGGTCTGACCGATGCTATCGCCTTGTTCACATAATTGTGGAATTCCACTTCTACAGAAACCTAGATGAGTTGTTGTTGAGCCGATCAGCAACATTTTCATCTCCTCCATGATTCATGTTCAACATTCAGCTAGTATTAGAAACTTATATAAGCATTATCTTCGTGTTTCGTTCATGAAGAATATGCTTGGATGAAAGAAGTGACTTCCTCTGATTCACGTGCATTTGGTGCAAGTTATCACCGTGAGTTCGAGAAAGATTGTTTTTGTTTTCTTTGGAATCATCCCAAGTCAGTCATGCATGTGCGAAGTATTCTATGGTCTGATAGACTGATCATCTTCATTCTATACGTATCCCTAGCACACCAAGCCACTAGTTGATTTGTTCAAGGAGAAGAAGTTCCTTCTTAAGAGCAAGACTTATGCAAGGACTTCGATATCCTCGATGATGGTTCCCCTCCTATACTCGGTAGTGTTTTATTACAAGACTACTGTGTGGTCATGTTTGTCTCGGACAACGTATTCACATGTTGTAGCAGAACCAGCTCATGTTTTGGAGCTTGCTATCGTAGTTCTTCTCCCGAGAATCTCGCAATATCATCTCGATGATTTCTGTTGCAACCTTTCCTTTTCGGACATGTTGTCTGAAGTATCCTGTTACTAACTAGATCTGAATCTCAGGCAGATATGATGGTTGGAACATTCCAATATTTGCATTTTGTTCCTAGCTTGCACCGTCTTTGTGCCATTTCACCATGGGTTGCCTTCTTAGTAATTCTTGTTCAGGATCATCCTCAAAAGTGGTCCTACCATGGGTCCCATCCATTCCCAATGATAAGCAAAAATCATCCATTGCGTTGTCTTCAACAAGGTAATCCACATCATCCATACTCGTCCGGGTATGTCACTCATCCGGACTCCTTCAATTGAACGATTATGATTTGCCTTAAGTTGGTATAAAGAGTTTCAATGATCTCTAAATCAAAGGTAATTCTTTTTGCCACTTAAGGGGATATTTCTACGAGTCACCTTCCCTAAGGTGCATCGTTATGGTATCATGGCAACTCAACTCCTTGCTACGTTGACAACCGTTCACCATCTTATTAGGTGGGGAATTATTGCCTACCTAGTGAACCTTTGTCATGTGTTTCACTCCATCCCTCTGCACGAATGCTTTGTGTCTCAGCACGAGAGATATTTCAATGTCCCCCTCCCTGAGTTGATCATGAGTTGTTCGACCTTCAATAAGATCGATCCCTCTAGAGTTTTCCTTTCCCTCTCATTGTCATGTTAGTAGGAGTTCCTGGAGCAAGACATCGAGACAATGATGGTGATCGAATCAACGGTCATTTGAAGTGCACCCTAGATCGTGAAGATTGTGTTCGTTTGCATTCCCCCTTCATCTTACCCTACGCTTGAATCTCGGGACGAGATTCTTGTTTAGTGGAGGTGAGTTGTCACAGCCCTACCTTAGACCTTGTCTGTCTTTGCATAAGCTTCCATGCATCATGTTTAAATTTTATGAAACTTGAAATGGGGATTGCCTAAACCCTAGCATCAAAGGAATTCACTAGGTTCAACTAAAATATTTTCAGTGAGTTCCAAATGGCTTTCAAAAATGTTCATCATTTCTGGAAAATGCTAGAACCATAACCATAGGTGTTGCACATTTTTCCATGACATATTTGGTCACTGAATTAAATCATATAATATTTGCAATTGGGCATTTAAATGCTATATATTATTTTAAGTGCTCAATTTATTCTAAACTTAAGTCTGGGATGCTAGGAATAATCCTAACAGAGCCCACAACTATTTTCAGGATTTTTGGAAACATTTTTGTATTTTTAATAAAGCCACAAAGTTGCAGAAAAATAGAAAACAGGAAACAAAAGAGAGAGAGAGAGAGAGAGAGAGAGAGAGAGAGAGAGACTTACCTGGCTTACCTGGAGGGCCCAGTAGGCAGCCCACCTGGTCGGCCCAGCCCAGCGCCGCTGCCAGTCATCACCTACCTCTGCTAGTAGGCAGAGGAGGGACACCGTGATGCCGCTGCGCTCGCCATGCCACCACCCTGCCTGTCTGCCTTCGCCCGCGCTAGTGTGACGCCTCGAAGCGCCTCTGCGGCACCGCCCCGACCCCGTGGACACCTCACTCGCCCCTGCCTCTCTCCCTCGCTCTCTCCCACGATGGCCGACGCTGCCGTAGTCGCACCGTCGCCATAGCCGTGCCCTCCATCGTCTCCGTGCCACGCCACCGTGTCCAGGAGCTCCGCCGCCCTCCTCTCCGTCGAGAAGACCGAGCCCCAAGCGCTCGCTCGCCCTGGAGATACGGCCTCGTCCTCGTCTTCGCTGAGCACCGCCGGAGATCCCTTTCGCTGTCACCACTGCTTCAGCTCAACCCTGACCTCGCCGTCTAGCTCGTCGCAACCGCTGTGAGCTCAGGTACATTCCCATCCTCTCTGTTCTTGCTGTCGTCCCCTGTATCGACTGCACGAAGCTCAACTGCACGCGCCGCCGCCCGCGTCGTCGCAGGTCATGCTCCGGTGACAATATGGTCCGGGGAATGTGTCCAACGCACTCCCCGCAACGCGTAGGAGCCGTAGATGCTAGTGCCGCCCTGCCTAGGCCACTACAGCAACGAGCCCGAGCTCATCCGAGCTCCGGCGACCGCCAAGGTCGTCGCCGGCGTCATTCCCGGCCTCCCCGAGCTCCACTGCCACCCCCAAACGACGCGACTCGCTTCCAGCTCTCCGTAGATGGTCTCAGCCGCCCGTTTGGTCGCCGGAGACACAAACCCGAGCCCCTCCACCGCGTCTGGCCTCGCCGGCATCATGTCGCCGGTGGGTTTGACCCCCGCTGACCGTTGACCGGTGGGCCCAGTTTGACCCTTGGGTCTATGACAGGTGGGGCCCGCCCTGCTAACTAACCCAGGATTAGCGCTGACTAAATTTAGTTAGTTTAACTAACTACTGACAGACGGACCCACTGGTCAGTTTGACCCGGACCGTGCCCCGTTGACCTGCTGATGTCATGATGATGTTAGGCTGACGCAGTAATGCCCTTTTCTGGATTTATTCTTATTCAGAAAAATCCAGAAATTTGTCTAAACTTCTAAAATTCATAGAAAATAATCCTTAACTCAGAATGAAATAATTTATACATGAAAAATGATCAGAAAATCCAATCTATCCATCCGTACTGGTTTCATGCATGTTAGAACACATTAACGTTGCTGTTTAGGTGAAACATGTTAATGCACTCTTATGACCTCTTATAATGGGTTTGCATTTGAATCTTTGGTTCAAATGGACTCATTTCAATCTGTTCTAACTTGCATTAGCCCAAAACACATTCATATTGCCATGTCATAGCATGCATCATATTGTGCATTGCATTGATCCTGTTTCTTCTATGTTTGTCGGTGTTGTTCCCCCTCGGTAGACGTTGTACCGACCTTGTGATTGTTGACACTGATGAAGACTCAATGCTATCTTCAGAAGTGCCAGGCAAGCAAAACCCCCTTGTTCATTCCGATACAACCCCACTCTCTCGCTCCTGCTCTCTTTTACTGCATTAGGACAACAACGATTCATCTGTTACTTGCTATGGTAGCTGAACCCCTTTATCCTCTGCATGACCTGTCATTGCCACAGTAAATAGATGAAACCCACTAGCATGAGTAGGAGTTGTTTGAGCCCTGTTGTGCCTATTCATTCATGCTTGTTTGTCATGCCTACTATTGCTTAGAGTTGAGTCAGGTCTGATTCATCTAGGGTGAATCAGAGGTGTGTGAACATGTCCTACTGTGTGTGAGCTAAGTGTGTGAACACGATTTGGTAAAGGTAACGTTGAGAGGCCATGTAGGAGTACATGGTGGGTTGTCTCATTGAAGCCGTCCTCAGGAACTGAGTTTTGTGTTTGTGATCCATGATTCAGCTACTACCATGCATTGGGCCCTGAAATATGACCCCGCTCGACTTCTTAATCACCCTTGTCCTCTGTCCAGGAGTTGCAAGTAGTTTCTGGTGTTTGTAGTATGCTGGAGGCCGTGCGTAGCGCTGACCGAAGGGGTGGGCTGTGATGCAGTAGGCACGTGGCACGGTGTACCAGGCGCCCGTTTGGTGTCTCGGGAACCCTGCACACATCATTTGGGGCTGTGACCGAAACTCCGGCCGGATCTCCTCGCGGATGGAACCCGGATAGGCGATAAACCTGGACTAGAAACTTGAGTGTTTAGGTAGGTCGTGATCTACACCCTCGTCGGCTTTTGCTTGAAGTCTGCCGAGCACATGTCGTGTGCAGATGCCAAGTGGTGGAAACATGTATGAAGAAGTACACCCCTGCAGGGTTAACATCATCTATTCGAATAGCCGTGTCCGCGGTAAAGGACTTCTGGGTTGCCTATAACAGTTCATAGACAAGTGAAAGTGGACACTCTAAAATACGCAAGATAAGCGTGAGTGCTATGGATGGCGTTCTCGTAGGGAGACGGGAGCGGATCCATAGTGGTGTATTGATATGGTGAATATGTGGACTCGTGTGCGCCACCTCAAAAGAGTTACTTGCAGTCGTAGTTTAGGATAGCCACCGAGTCAAAGCTGGCTTGCTGTAGTTAAACCCCACCATCCCCTTGTTGATAATGGTGCATATGTAGTTACTTCTGATGTAAGTCTTGCTGGGTACATTTGTACTCACGTTTGCCTATTTTATGTTTTTGCAGAGTGACTTCGGTCTCGCTAGTAGTTCTGCGTGGACTTCGACGTTTAGCTTGTTACCTCAGCTACGATCTTGTGCTCTCGGCAGGATCTGGTAGATAGTCAGGCTTTCAAGCCTTTTTCATTTGTAGATGTCTGTACTCAGACATGTTAAGCTTCCGCTTGTGCTTTGATTTATATGCTCTGAATGTTGAGTCATGAGACCCATGTTTGTAATATCTCGCTCCTCGGTGCCTATTGAATAAAATACTTGAGTCGTAGAGTCATGTTGTGATGCCATGTTGTATTTGCACATATCGAGCATATTGTGTGTATGTTATTGAAAAGCTTGGTATGAGTGGGATCTGACTATCTAGTTGTTTATCCTTAGTAGCCTCTCTTACCAGGAAATGTCTCCTAGTGCTTCCACTGAGCCATGGTAGCTTGCTACTGCTCCGGAACACTTAGGCTGGCCGGCATGTGTCCTTCTTCGTTCCTGTGTCTGTCCCTTCGGGGAAATGTCACGCGATGAATACCGGAGTCCTGTTAGCCCACTACAGCCCGGTTCACCAGAGTCCTGCTAGCCCAGGGCTACAGCCTGGATTCACTCGCTAATGACCGACACGTTCAATGCTGGGTCATCGATGCCTGTCCCTGTAAGTTTGTGCCACTTTGGGTTTACGACTAGCCATGTCATCCCGGGCTCCTTATCATATGGATGCTAGCGACACTATCATATACGTGTGCCAAAAGGCGCAAACGGTCCCGGGAAAAGGTAAGGCGACACCCGTGGGAATACTGTGTGTGAGGCCACAAAGTGATATGAGGTGTTACATGCTAGATCGATGTGGCATTGAGTCGGGGTCCTGACACCATTGTACCCCTATGGGGTAGGCCTATATAAACCCCCCAGGCCACCAATGCAAAGGGTTCCCACCCCATTAGAACTAGCTACCCCCTAGAGCTGGAAGAGAGCTAGCCTTGCCTCCTTCTGCCTCTAGGAAACAGCTCGAGGAGCACCATTGTATCACTTGTGCCTTAGTGATCATGCGGAGACCCCGCAGAGCTGGACTAGGGGTGTTATCTCCTAGGAGAGCGCCGAACCTGGGTAAAGTACGCCGGCGTTGTTTCTACGCCTTATCCCGCTTGCAGGCACCGGCAACATTCTACTCGCTCCCACCATGATAAGCCATCCATTGGCATATGTCGCACCCAACCCCCGACATCCGTGCTCAATATCCGTGGTATAAACCACATTTGTAGTGAATAATGGTCCTATATATAAAAATATACAAACAAAAGTAATTTGTACTTTGATAAAACAATATGTGCCAATGAAATAGACTTAGATAGACATCACCTGACTTTGTCCGGACGACGGATGATCCGTAAGTAATACCAGTTTAACTCCAGAGAACATTGTCTATGAGTTAATTAGCCTAATCATCTCCTGATACCGCGGCGGTTCAGCAGGCGAATAGGTGGAAGCACGCTGGTTCTGGCACGGCTACAGCAGTACTTTGTCAAAGTTTTTTTTCAGACTTATTTCCTCCAAATAGTCTCCTCTTATCTTTTACTTCAATCAGCAGGCGAAGCCAACCAACCACGGGGCGGCTCAAAAAAGACGGCTTGGCGCAGCATGGCAGCTCAGCAAAGAACAAGGCGCGGTAAAGCGGCGCTCGACGGGCGACGACTTGGAGCGGAAAGCCGGGGCGCTCGGCAATAGAGGCTTGGGCCGTGACCATGGCGGGTCAAAACCGTGGTCCAGGGGCGAGGTGGACCGGCGGGTCGACGGAGGCGACTCAGAGGAGTGCTAAAGCGGGGCGACTTATGGTGCGGTGAATCGGGTTACGCCGTAGTGGCGGTTGACGGGGCGATTTGTGGCAGGAGCGACTCGGCACGGCGGTTTACGGCGGAGGTGCAACCATGGCCAGCGGCGAAGACGATTCGCGGTGAGGCGTGGCGCTGCTGTGGCCTACTGCAGAGTCCAACTGTAGTGGCTCAAGGGCAGCATGCTCGCGAGGCCGCGGCTGTAGCTCGGAGTGGACGCAGCCAGCTCACGCAGGGGAGGAGTAGCGCGGGGCGTAGGTGCTCAGCAAAAGCGCTCAGCGACTACCCCGGCCGGCGGGTCAGCGGAGAAGACTGCTGCAAGTCCAGTTTTGAAAGCAGCAACTCAAGGCCGATGAGCGGTTGAAGCAGCGCAAAGTAGTCGGCACCTCGAGGATGGAGGCGAAAGGCGGCTGAACCGGGCTAGCGGGTTGACGAGGGCGGGTTGCCCAGCCTACTCAAGGCGCGGTGGCAGTGGCGACTTTCATGACGTCCGCAACAGTGAAGATGAGGATACAGTGGTTTGACAATGTGCCGGCAGCGAGGCATACTAGCAAGGGGGAGGCGACCCGGCAACATAGAGATCGAGCCCGTTTGCTGAGGCGACTGTGATTTGGAGGCCTCAATGAACCGGAGCAAGGTGTAGACGCTCCGGCGAGTCGTTTGAAGTGCGTTCGCCACAGCGGCGGGTTGGAGAGGTGCAGCCGAATCAGCGACGGGTTGGAGAGGCACGACCGAACTGGCGACAAGTTGGAGAGGCGCAGTCGGAAGTGGCTCGGCGCTACTGTTGTTTGAAGTAGAGGCTGGCCAGCAGCTCACGGCCGGGGTGCGTCAACGGTGAAAGACAAGTCGCGATGCGAGCCGACGCACGGGTTATAGAAAGAGCACACAGCGGCCCCAGCTATGAACCGGCGGGAACGCCGGCGGCTTGCAGGCGAGTTGGATGAGACGGACACAACACATAGCTCGGAGGCGATGACGCGGAGCCATGGCGACGGGCCTTAGTCGATGCGAGGAGTCTCAGGTGTGAGTCGTGGCCGGCAGTGACGGTTTAGAAGCTGCACGGCGGCTCCAGGCAGAACAGCGGCCAACTCGGCGCGGCAGCTCTGCGAAGAGGGGACAGCGAGGCCTGCGGCAGTCGTCTTGGAGGCAGTGGAGTTGACCCAGAGGCGATGAATCCCGGTTTGAACTGCAAAGCTTGAATCCGCAAAGCCGTCCACTTCCAGATCGCGGTCGGATCGATTGACTCACGCATAGCAACCCGGGTGGCTCGCGGCGGTCGGCGGCTTGAAGCGCGGTAAGTCGGTGGGTTGCAACAACCAAGGCGGTTTATCGGGCCGCAGCCTGGACAGAGGTGACTGGTGCCGGCGGTTCGGTTAGCGGGGCGCATCGGTGAGGCACCGCTACTACGGCGGGGCGGAACGGCGAGGATGTAGAGACGTGTCCACGTCTTGATCCATAGCTGATGCATGCATCCGTGGCGGTTCAATGGCGTGTTGGTAAGAGGCAACGCTTCACGGGGCAGCGCGACATCCGCTCAAAGGCACCAGTGGAGATAATCGGGAGGCGAGCACTGTCAGGACCCCGACTCAATGTCACATCGATCTAGCATGTAACACCTCATATCACTTTGCGGCCTCACGCACGGTATCCCCACGGGTGTCGCCTTACCTTTGCCCGGGACCGTTTGCGCCTTTTGGCACACGTATATGATAGTGTCGCTAGCATCCATATGATAAGGAGCCCGGGCTAATATGGCTAGTCGTAAACCCAAAGTGGCACAAACTTACAGGGACAGGCATCCATGACCCAGCATCGAACGTGTCGGTCATCAGCGAGTGAATCTAGGCTGTAGCGCTGGGCTAACAGGACTCCGGTATTCATCGCGTGACATTTCCCCGAAGGGACAGACACAGGAACGAAGAAGGACACATGCCGGCCAGCCTAAGTGTTCCGGAGCAGTAGCACGCTACCATGGCTCAGTGGAAGCACTAGGAGACATTTCCCGGTAAGAGAGGCTACTAAGAATAAACAACTAGATAGTCAGATCCCACACATAGCAATACACATTACACGTACGCATAACATGCAAGTATGTGCTGTACAACATGGCATCACAACATAACTCAACAACTCATATAGGTAAAGGCTCAGAAGAGCCATCATAGCATTTATTGCAAACAGGGGTCGCAGGACCCATCATATAGAGCATACAAGCAACAAGCGGAAGCATTACATGTCTGGGTACAGACATCTACAAATGAAAAAGGCTGAAGAGCCTGGCTATCTACAACATCCGATCAAGATCGTAGCCGAGGTACAAGCTACTTGTCGAAGTCCACGAGAACACTAGTAAGACCGAAGTCTCCGCTGCAAAAACATAAATAAAGCAACATGAGTACAAAGGTACTCAGCAAGACTTACATCAGATCCTATCATACATGCATTTGTATCAAGAGGGTAATGTGGGGTTTAGTTGCAGCAAGCCAGCTTTGACTCTATGGCTATCCTGTTCTACGACTACCAGAACTTCTTTGAGGTGATATGGCGCACACGAGTCCACTAATCACCACACAATACACTACTATGGATTCATCCCCGTCTCCCTACGAGAAGGCCATCCATAGCACTCACACTTGTCTTGAGCATTTTAGAGTATTCACTTCAAGTTGTCTATGTACCATGTAAGCATCCAAGAAGTCCATATCCGCGGACCCGGCTATTCGAATAGATCATGTTAACCCTGCAGGGGTGTACTTCTTCACACACGCTCTCGCCACTTACCACCATGTACACGTCATGTATCTCGGCAACCTTCAAGCGGAAGCCTGGCGAGGGTGTCGGCCACGACCTGACTAACCACACAAGAGTCTAGCCCAGGTTTATCGCCTATTCGGGTTCCATCCGTAAGGAGATCCGGCCGGGGTGTCGCTCACGGCCCCAAACGATGTGAGCAGGGTTCCCAAGCCCACCATCCGGGTGCCACTTGGTACACCGTGCCACCTGTGCCTAGTCTGTCCCAAGCCCACCCTGCCGGGTGCCACTTGGTAGAAAAATAGCACTACCTACAAACACCAGAAACTAGTTGCGACTCCTGGACAGAGGTCAAGTTGGTTAATAAGTCGAGAGGGGCACTTAAGCATTCCAATGTGTGGTAGTATCGAGTCATTGGACAACATACATAGAACTCAGTGCTTAAGGACGGCTCCAGTGAGACAACCCACCATGTACTCCTACATGGCCTCTCACCGCTACCTTTACCAAATCGTGTTCACACGTTCACTCTCAGCATCAGAACATAGATCACTGTACTCCAATTCATTCCCAATGAATCAGACCTAACACCACTCTAAGCAATAGCAGGCATAGCATGGTAGGAACACAACATGGCTCAATCAACTCCTACACATGCTAGTGGGTTTCAACTATTTACTGTGGCAATGACAGGTCATGCAGAGGAATGGTTTCAACTACCGCAGCACAAAGTAGCAGATGAATCGTTGTTGTCCTAGTGCAATAACTGAGAGCAGGAGCAAGAGAGTAGGATTGTATCGGAATGAACAAGGGGGTTTGCTTGCCTGGTAGATCAACAGAGGAGGCACTGCTTCACAGACAGGTACTCTAGAACGGCTCCGGAGCAAGACCTATCGAGAAGGAACGGTGCCAACAATCAATACACAAGCATATGCGACAATATGATGCATGAACATGGCATGAAGACGTGATGTTGTTTGAGCTAATGCAACTAGTATTCATTTGGTTTGAAGTCCATTTGAACCAGAAGCTCGAATGCATCTCCAAAATAAGCTCTTATATATGCCATAATGTGTTTTCTCATATACAGCATGTATAAGTTGGTTTGTCATGCATGAAACTAGTACAGATGGAAAGGTTGCATTTTTCTGATAATTTTTCATATATAAATTACTTCAATCTGAGCTACGGTTGAATTTCTATGATTTTTTGAAGTTTAAATCATTTTCTGGAATTTCCTGATTTATTTTAAATCCAGAAAATAACTAATTGCGTCAGCACTGCGTCATGCTTGCGTCAGCAAGTCAACTGCGGTTGACTGGGGTCAAACCTGACGTGTGGGGTCCACACGTCAGTGACAGGGGGTTAAACAGGGTTAGTTTAATCCTAATTAAAAAGATTAGTGGCGCTGGGGCCCACTGTCAGTGTCAGGGGGTTAACTAAGCGGTGATTAGCACTAAGCTAATCACCTGACCCACGGGGCCCACCTGACAGCCCGGCGAGGTCAAACGGTCAACCCCACCGGCGTTAAGCCGCCGGCGACCACGGGGCTCGGCGGAGTCCCTGCTGGAGGCCACGAGAGCAGCGGCTGGGGGCACCAGAAGGTCACCCGCGCTCCCGCGCATCCAGGGGAACCAGCGAGAGGCGGCGGAGGTGGCGGAGCTCACCGGAGCGGAGCTCGGGGCGGCGGCCGGAGTTCGGCCGAGTGCGCGCGGGTGCTGCGGGGCATGGGGAAGTGAGCGGAAAGGCTCTATGGCCTCCTGGCGTCACCAGGAACACGTGACGCGCGCGGGAGTGGCTGGCTCGTGCTCTGGCCACCGTGGCGCCATGGCCGGCGGCGAAGAGCTTGCGGGCGCGGTGGTTGTGCTAGCTAGACGGGGCAAACGAGCACGGGGAGGAGGGGAAAACGAAGTAGAGCTCACGGCGGATCCAGCGAAGGCGTCAGCGAGCTCGGGGAAGCACTGGTGCGGCCGGAGCGTCGTCAGCTATCTCGGGCAGCCGGTGGCGAAGACGATGGCGATGGCGGCGCTCCAGGGCTTCCGCGTCTTGCGGCTTGGCGGAGAGGACGAGGACGACGGCGCGGAGCTCGGGGACGGCTCAGATGCTCTCGAGGGGCGCGGTGGCTACGGCTACGGCGAGCGGTGGCGACGGGCGCGTTCGGGCGGTCGGGAGAGAGAGAACCAGGGAAGGGGGAGGAATGAGAGAGAGGGAGAGAGGTGCGGGGCATCGCGTGGCGTCGTCCGGTCCATCCAGAGCGACGAGGGGGAGGACAGGCAGGCAGGGAGGGAGGAGGTGGCGCGGCGCGGCGGTGCGCGCGCGTCGGGCACGCGCCCGTCCCCCTGTCGGGGAGGAAGACGACAGAGGAGGGGGGCCAGGTGGGCTGGGCCCGCGCTGGCTGCTGCTGGGCTGCACCGGGAGGAGGCCCAGGTAAGTATCCCTTTTTATTTCTGTTTTCTGTTTTCTGTAGTTTGTTTTGATTTAGTTTAAAATACTAAATCATTTTATTTACTTATGCCAAATTTTGCAAGGGCTAGTGGCATTATTCCAGAGCTCCCCAACAAGTGGCATAATTTTTGGACATATATTAATATACATAACTAATATATTTCCAATGCAAATATTTATGCATTAATTCCAAATGCCCAAAATAAATACTTGTGATCTCCTAAAAATATTGGTTTGATGTTTATCTCTGTCCAATATTTTCAGAGAGCAACATGAGCATTTTCTTGGACCTTTTTGGAACAATTTTTATTTGGGTCATTTCCAAAATGATTCTGAGGGTTTCCCAAGTCCTCATTTCAAAATTAAATGGAATTTAAACATGATGCACAAATGACTAGCTAGTCTAGGTCATACCAGACTAGGGATGTGACAACTCGCCCCCACTTGGAAGAGCCTCATCCCGAGATTCAGGGGTCGACGGAAAGAAAGTGGGGTACTCCAGTCGAAGACGATCTTCTCGCTCCCAGGTAGCTTCTCTCTCGGAATGATGAGACCACAGAACCTTGAGAAACTTGATGTTCTGACGTCGGGTAACATGCTCTTCTTGATCAAGAATGCAAACCGGGTACTCTCGGTATGTGAGGTTATCTTGAAGATCAAGCGTTTCGTGGTCCACTCCGCGGATGGGATCCGAGAAGCAACGCCTGAGTTGAGAGACGTGGAAGACATCATGAACTCGAGAAAGATGTGGGGGTAGTTCAAACTGGTAGGCAACCTCTCCTTTTTTAGCGAGAATGTGAAAGGGACCAATGTAACGAGGATCCAACTTGCCCTTGATACTGAAACGATGGGTACCCTTCAAAGGAGTAACCCGAAGGTAAGCCTTGTCGCCAATTTCATAAGCCACTTCCTTATGACGACGGTCATACTGACTCTTTTGACGAGATTGGGCTGTTTTCAAATTCTCACGAATGATGCGAACTTGCTCTTCTGCCTCCTGGATCATGTCCGGTCCAAAGAATTGTCTTTCACCGGTTTCTGACCAGTTCAGAGGTGTTCGACATCTTCGTCCATAGAGAATCTCAAAAGGAGCTTTCTTGAGACTGGATTGATAGCCATTGTTATAAGCAAACTCGGCGAAAGGAAGATATTTCTCCCAATCCATACCGAATGAGATAACGCAAGCTCTAAGCATGTCTTCAAGAATTTGATTGACCCGTTCCACCTGACCACTCAACTGAGGGTGGAAAGCGGTACTGAAGGAAAGATGGGTTCCCATGGCAGTTTGAAAACTCTCCCAGAAATGAGAAGTGAAAACACCGCCACGGTCTGAATTGATCTCTAGTGGAACACCATGAAGTGATACTATTCGAGAAATATATAAGTCAGCGAGCTGACTAGCAGTGATACTCTCTCGAACAGGAAGGAAGTGAGCCACTTTGGAAAGACGATCAACGACTACGAAGATAGCGTTATTCCCTCTCTTGGTCCTGGGAAAGCCGGTGATGAAGTCCATACCAACTTTATCCCATTTCCATTCAGGAATAGCTAAAGGCTGAAGGGTGCCAGCAGGTCTTTGATGCTCTGCCTTAACACGACGACAAACATCACATTTAGCAACGAAGTCGGCGATTTCTCTCTTCATCCTAGTCCACCAGAACCTCTGGCGTAGATCCTGATACATCTTAGTACTACCGGGATGAATCGTGAGAGGAGATTCATGCGCCTCCTTAAGAATCAATTGTCAAAGATGTTGACTCTTGGGAACCACCAAGCGATTCACAAAGAAGACAACACCTCGATCATCCATAGAGAAACATCCACCAACTCCCTTCTTAATGTTCCTCTTAATGCGGATAACACCCCTATCAAACTTCTGGTCGGTAATGATCTGATCCTCGAGGGTAGGTTTCGTCACCAAGGTAGAAAGGAATCCATGAGGAGCAATGTGAAGATTAAGCTTACCGAATTCCTCATGGAGAAGTGGTTGGCCCTGCTGCAACATGAGATTGTTGCAATAGGATTTACGGCTTAGAGCATCAGCCATGACATTGGCTTTGCCTGGGTTGTAGGTAATCCCTAGATCATAATCTGTGATCAACTCCAACCAACGTCTTTGCCTAAGGTTCAAATCTGGTTGGGTGAAGATATACTTGAGACTCTGGTGTTCGGTGTAGATCTCGCAACGTTTACCAAGAAGGTAATGTCGCCAGGTCTTGAGTGCATAGACTACGGCTGCAAGCTCTAGATCATGTGTAGGATAATTATCCTCATGTGGATGCAACTGTCGAGATGCATAGGCAATCACATGACGATCCTGCATAAGAATGCAACCTAGTCCCTGGCGTGAGGCGTCACAATAGATAACAAAGTCCTTTGTGAAATCCGGTGGCACAAGTATGGGAGCAGAAGTCAGGCGTCTTTTCAGTTCCTGAAAACTGTACTCACACTGTGGGGACCACTCAAACTTTTTATCCTTCTTGAGAAGTTCCGTGAGGGGTTTGGCTACTTTGGAGAAGTTTTCAACAAAGCGGCGACAATAGCTGGCTAGACCAAGGAAGCTCCTAACTTGTTTAACGGTTTCAGGTGGAGTCCAATCGAGAACAGCCTAAACTCTCTCGGGATTGACAGCAATGCCCTTACCAGAGATTACGTGGCCTAGGTAGGTCACTTCTGGCAACCAAAATTCACACTTGGAGAACTTGGCATAAAGGCGGTGCTCTCTGAGTTTTTCTAATACAAGTCTAAGATGTTCGGCATGCTCTCCTTCGTTCTACGAGTAAATAAGAATATCATCGAGGTAAACCACGATGAACTTATCTAAGTACTCCATGAAGATCGAGTTCATCAAGCGGGAGAATGTAGCTGGAGCGTTGGTTATACCAAAGGACATGACGGTGTACTCGTACTGACCATAACGAGTAACAAAGGCTGTCTTGGGAATGTCCCCGTTTCTGATTTTGATTTGGTGGTAACCTAACCTTAAATCCATCTTGGAGAAGACTGAGGATCCAGCGAGCTGATCATACAGGTCGTTGATCCTGGGGAGCGGATACTTGTTCTTTATCGTGACCAAATTAACGGGACGATAATCTACAACCATCTGGTCCGTACCATCCTTCTTCTTGACGAAGAGGACGGGGCAAGCCCAAGGAGAAGAACTAGGACGGATGAAACCCTTTTGCAAGGACTCATCAAGTTGTTTCTTAAGCTCGGCTAGTTCTAAGGGTGCCATCTTGTAAGGTCTCCTAGAGATCGGAGCTGTTCCTGGGATAAGATCTATGACGAACTCTGCATCTCTGTCAGGTGGAACACCTGGCAGTTCCTCTGGAAAAACATCCGGAAAGTCACGGACTACCGGGATATCTTCCAGGTCTGGAAGAGGGCTGGCATTAAGAGAATAGAGCTGACGCTTTGCAACTCTAGTGGAGACAGTGACTATCTTGCCGGATGGGTGTGTAAGCTGAACAGATCTTGTGTAACAATCAATCTTGGCATGATGAGCTGTCATCCAGTCCATACCTAAGATGATGTTAATATCTGAGGACTTGAGGGCTACAAGTGATGCCAGAAATACAAGTCTATCAACAAGGATTTCGTTACCATGGCTTACACTAGAGGTTTGCCATTTGGATCCGGGAGTTTGAATGACTAGTGGAGAGGGCATATCACAAAATGACATGTTGTGCAAGTTAGCATAGCTCTCAGAAATGAAAGAGTGAGATGCTCCAGTATCGAACAGAACCGATGCTGGATGACAATTGACAAGGAGTGTACCAAGAACGACATCCGGATCATCATGAGTGTCTTTAGCTGAGACGTGATGCACATGTCCACGTTTAGTGTGAACTGGCTTGGCTTTGATCGTCTTACTCGGCGGCTTAACACAGCCAACAGTCTTCTCGAGTTGGGGTGGAGCATAACTAGTTTGAGAACAGTCACGTGCATAGTGTCCTGGCTTCCCGCATGTGAAGCAAGTCCCGTTGGTTGGACGTGGACCCGCACTGACAAGCGGTCTACCAGTAGGCCTGGGTGGAACATACGACTGAGCTGGGGGAGGCACCACATAAGATGACCTCGGTGTATAACCGGAAGGAAGAGCGGAGTTTGGAACCCAAATCCGGCGCTTCTGTGAGCCTGAACCGGAAGAAGATCCCAACTCACGGGTGTGCTTACGAGACTCCTCGTAAGTGAGTTGAGCTATCTCTGCATTGATGGCCTTGTTCACAAGAGCCTGGAATGTATCACAATGATGTAGGTGGAGATCACGACACAACTTGGGGTTGAGACCCTTCCGGAACCTAGCCTGCTTCTTGGCGTCCGTGGACACTTCTTCTGTGGTACAGCGGGCGAGGTTCTCAAACTCTCTGCTGTAAGCATCAACAGCCATCTTACTCTGGGTGAAGCTACAGAACTCTTCTCTCTTGCGATCAAGGAGGGCCTGGGGAATGTGATGCTCGCGAAAAGCCTCAGTGAAAACCCTCCAGGTTGGAATCTGGCTAGCTCATAGCCTCATAGTTCTGCCACCAAAGACTGGCAGGACCTTCCAGGTGGTATGTGGCAAAGGTGACCTTGTCATCTTCAGCTACGTTCGCGGAATGCAGCTTATGAGTGATGCTACGGAGCCAGTCATCTGCATCGAGTGGCTCAATAGAATGATGAAAGGTGGGTGGGTGCAAGCGAATAAAGTCATGAATGGTCACAGATCCTTTGAACTGATGTGCGGTGTTCTCCTCGATGCGTGCCAACAAGCGGTTAGACTCACGCTTGTTCCTCTCCAACTCTAACATGAACTCTGCCAACGAAGGTTGGTCGGGAGGATCCTCATCCCTACCATCTCCATGGTTCTGGCTACGAGCAACAGAACTTCGCTTAGCTGATGACATCCTGAGAAACGAAACGAAGGACGGAATCAGCATCAACTATAGGCTACAGAATGTAGGACAAGGAAATTAGTATCTCTCGAACTCCTAGGGCAATTCCGGCAGCATAGCGGTAGTGAAATACTCAGAATGAGACATCCTACTAAAATGGGGTAATAACATACTCAACATCATCACCCAAGGTTCTGAGATCAGACTAAACAGGCTACACCGGAAATACTCGAAACTGGGGGTAAGACTCTGATCAACCAATCCTATGGGACTACGGAGTAGTAACACGTGATCTTGGTAGACGGAAGAGAATGCCTAGTTCCTTAACCGCGTAGGAAAGATAAGATGACTCAGATCAGAGGGCATGAGGTATAAGGAGTAAAAAGAGCCTTACGTTCCAACCCACAATCAATTCCCTTACATAACTAAAGAATTTCTAGACTCAACTTCGACCAGTTTGGCTTGGTAATCCTACAGGCAGTCAGGCTCTGATATCAAAGCTGTCGGGACCCCGACTCAATGTCACATCGATCTAGCATGTAACACCTCATATCACTTTGCGGCCTCACGCACGGTATCCCCACGGGTGTCGCCTTACCTTTGCCCGGGACCGTTTGCGCCTTTTGGCACACGTATATGATAGTGTCGCTAGCATCCATATGATAAGGAGCCCGGGCTGACATGGCTAGTCGTAAACCCAAAGTGGCACAAACTTACAGGGACAGGCATCCATGACCCAACATCGAACGTGTCGGTCATCAGCGAGTGAATCCAGGCTGTAGCGCTCGGCTAACAGGACTCCGGTATTCATCGCGTGACATTTCCCCGAAGGGACAGACATAGGAACGAAGAAGGACACATGCCGGCCAGCCTAAGTGTTCCGGAGCAGTAGCACGCTACCATGGCTCAGTGGAAGCACTAGGAGACATTTCCCGGTAAGAGAGGCTACTAAGAATAAACAACTAGATAGTCAGATCCCACACATAGCAATACACATTACACGTACGCATCACATGCAAGTATGTGCTGTACAACATGGCATCACAACATAACTCAACAACTCATATAGGTAAAGGCTCTGAAGAGCCATCATAGCATTTATTGCAAACAGGGGTCGCAGGACCCATCATACAGAGCATACAAGCAACAAGCGGAAGCATTACATGTCTGGGTACAGACATCTACAAATGAAAAAGGCTGAAGAGCCTGGCTATCTACAACATCCGATCAAGATCGTAGCTGAGGTACAAGCTACTTGTCGAAGTCCACGAGAACACTAGTAAGACCGAAGTCTCTGCTGCAAAAACATAAATAAAGCAACATGAGTACAAAGGTACTCAGCAAGACTTACATCAGATCCTATCATACATGCATTTGTATCAAGAGGGTAATGTGGGGTTTAGTTGCAGCAAGCCAGCTTTGACTCTGTGGCTATCCTGTTCTACGACTACCAGAACTTCTTTGAGGTGATATGGCGCACACGAGTCCACTAATCTCCACACAATACACTACTATGGATTCATCCCCGTCTCCCTACGAGAAGGCCATCCATAGCACTCACACTTGTCTTGAGCATTTTAGAGTATTCACTTCAAGTTGTCTATGTACCATGTAAGCATCCAAGAAGTCCATATCCGCGGACCCGGCTATTCGAATAGATCATGTTAACCCTGCAGGGGTGTACTTCTTCACACACGCTCTCGCCACTTACCGCCATGTACACGTCATGTATCTCGGCAACCTTCAAGCGGAAGCCTGGCGAGGGTGTCGGCCACGACCTGACTAACCACACAAGACTCTAGCCCAGGTTTATCGCCTATTCGGGTTCCATCCGTAAGGAGATCCGGCCGGGGTGTCGCTCACGGCCCCAAACGATGTGAGCAGGGTTCCCAAGCCCACCATCCAGGTGCCACTTGGTACACCGTGCCACCTGTGCCTAGTCTGTCCCAAGCCCACCCTGCCGGGTGCCACTTGGTAGAAAAATAGCACTACCTACAAACACCAGAAACTAGTTGCGACTCCTGGACAGAGGTCAAGTTGGTTAATAAGTCGAGAGGGGCACTTAAGCATTCCAATGTGTGGTAGTATCGAGTCATTGGACAACATACATAGAACTCAGTGCTTAAGGACGGCTCCAGTGAGACAACCCACCATGTACTCCTACATGGCCTCTCACCGCTACCTTTACCAAATCGAGTTCACACGTTCACTCTCAGCATCAGAACATAGAGCACTGTACTCCAATTCATTCCCAATGAATCAGACCTAACACAACTCTAAGCAATAGCAGGCATAGCATGGTAGGAACACAACATGGCTCAATCAACTCCTACACATGCTAGTGGGTTTCAACTATTTACTGTGGCAATGACAGGTCATGCAGAGGAATGGTTTCAACTACTGCAGCACAAAGTAGCAGATGAATCGTTGTTGTCCTAGTGCAATAACTGAGAGCAGGAGCGAGAGAGTAGGATTGTATCGGAATGAACAAGGGGGTTTGCTTGCCTGGTAGATCAACAGAGGAGGCACTGCTTCATAGACAGGTACTCTGGAACGGCTCCGGAGCAAGACCTATCGAGAAGGAACGGTGCCAACAATCAATACACAAGCATATGCGACAATATGATGCATGAACATGGCATGAAGATGTGATGTTGTTTGAGCTAATGCAACTTGTCTTCATTTGGTTTGAAGTCCATTTGAACCAGAAGCTCGAATGCATCTCCAAAATAAGCTCATATATATGCCATAATGTGTTTTCTCATATACAGCATGTATAAGTTGGTTTGTCATGCATGAAACGAGTACAGATGGAAAGGTTGCATTTTTCTGATAATTTTTCATATATAAATTATTTCAATCTGAGCTACGGTTGAATTTCTATGATTTTTTGATGTTTAAATCATTTTCTGGAATTTCCTGATTTATTTTAAATCCAGAAAATAACTAATTGCGTCAGCAAGTCAACTGCGGCTGACTGGGGTCAAACCTGACGTGTGGGGTCCACACGTCAGTGATAGGGGGTTAAACAGGGTTAGTTTAATCCTAATTAAAAAGATTAGTGGCGCTGGGGCCCACTGTCAGTGTCAGGGGGTTAACTAAGCGGTGATTAGCACTAAGCTAATCACCTGACCCACGGGGCCCACCTGACAGCCCGGCGAGGTCAAACGGTCAACCCCACCGGCGTTAAGCCGCCGGCGACCACGGGGCTCGGCGGAGTCCCCGCTGGAGGCCACGAGAGCGGTGGCTGGGGGCACCAGAAGGTCGCCCGCGCTCCCGCGCATCCAGGGGAACCAGCGAGAGGCGGCGGAGGTGGCGGAGCTCACCGGAGCGGAGCTCGGGGCGGCGGCCAGAGTTCGGCCGAGTGCGCGCGGGTGCTGCGGGGCACGGGGAAGTGAGCGGAAAGGCTCTATGGCCTCCTGGCGTCACCAGGAACACGGTGATGCGCGCGGGAGTGGCTGGCTCGGGCTCTGGCCACCGTGGCTCCATGGCCGGCGGCGAAGAGCTTGCGGGCGCGGTGGTTGTGCTAGCTAGACGGGGCAAATGAGCACGGGGAGGAGGGGAAAACGAAGTAGAGCTCACGACGGATCCAGCGAAGGCGTCAGCGAGCTCGGGGAAGCACTGGTGCGGCCGGAGCATCGTCGGCGATCTCGGGCAGCCGGTGACGAAGACGATGGCGATGGCGGCGCTCCAGGGCTTCCGCGTCTTGCGGCTTGGCGGAGAGGACGAGGACGACGGCGCGGAGCTCGGGGACGGCTCAGATGCTCTCGAGGGGCGCGGTGGCTACGGCTACGGCGAGCGGTGGCGACGGGCCCGTTCGGGCGGTCGGGAGAGAGAGATCCAGGGAAGGGGGAGGAATGAGAGAGAGGGAGAGAGGTGCGGGGCGTCGCGTGGCGTCGTCCGGTCCATCCAGAGCGACGAGGGGGAGGACAGGCAGGCAGGGAGGGAGGAGGTGCGCGCGCGTCGGGCACGCGCCCGTCCCCCTGTCGGGGAGGAAGACGACAGAGGAGGGGGGCCAGGTGGGCTGGGCCGGCGCTGGCTGCTGTTGGGCTGCACCGGGAGGAGGCCCAGGTAAGTATCCCTTTTTATTTCTGTTTTCTGTTTTCTGTAGTTTGTTTTGATTTAGTTTAAAATACTAAATCATTTTATTTACTTATGCCAAATTTTGCAGGGGCTAGTGGCATTATTCCAGAGCTCCCCAACAAGTGGCATAATTTTTGGACATATATTAATATACATAACTAATATATTTCCAATGCAAATATTTATGCATTAATTCCAAATGCCCAAAATAAATACTTGTGATCTCCTAAAAGTATTGGTTTGATTTTTATCTCTGTCCAATATTTTCAGAGAGCAACATGAGCATTTTCTTGGACCTTTTTGGAACAATTTTTATATGGGTCATTTCCAAAATGATTCTGAGGGTTTCCCAAGTCCTCATTTCAAAATTAAATGGAATTTAAACATGATGCACAAATGACTAGCTAGTCTACGTCATACCAGACTAGGGATGTGACAACTCTCCCCCACTTGGAAGAATCTCGTCCCGAGATTCAGGGGTCGACGGAAAGAAAGTGGGGTACTCCAGTCGAAGACGATCTTCTCGCTCCCAGGTAGCTTCTCTCTCGGAATGATGAGACCACTGAACCTTGAGAAACTTGATGTTCTGACGTCGGGTAACACGCTCTGCTTGATCAAGAATGCAAACCGGGTACTCTCGGTATGTGAGGTTATCTTGAAGATCAAGCGTTTCGTGGTCCACTCCGCGGATGGGATCCAAGAAGCAACGCCTGAGTTGAGAGACGTGGAAGACATCATGAACTCGAGAAAGATGTGGGGGTAGTTCCAACTGGTAGGCAACCTCTCCTCGTTTAGCGAGAATGCGAAAGGGACCAATGTAACGAGGAGCCAACTTGCCCTTGATACCGAAACGATGGGTACCCTTCAAAGGAGTAACCCGAAGGTAAGCCTTGTCGCCAATTTCATAAGCCACTTCCTTATGACGACGGTCATACTGACTCTTTTGACGAGATTGGGCTGTTTTCAAATTCTCACGAATGATGCGAACTTGCTCTTCTCCCTCCTGGATCATGTCCAGTCCAAAGAATTGTCTTTCACCGGTTTCTGACCAGTTCAGAGGTGTTCGACATCTTCGTCCATAGAGAATCTCAAAAGGAGCTTTCTTGAGACTGGATTGATAGCCATTGTTATAAGCAAACTCGGCGAAAGGAAGACATTTCTCCCAATCCATACCGAATGAGATAACGCAAGCTCTGAGCATGTCTTCGAGAATTTGATTGACCCGTTCCACCTGACCACTCGACTGTGGGTGGAAAGCGGTACTGAAGGAAAGATGGGTTCCCATGGCAGTTTGAAAACTCTCCCAGAAATGAGAAGTGAAAAGACTGCCACGGTCTGAATTGATCTCTAGTGGAACACCATGAAGTGATACTATTCGAGAAATATATAAGTCAGCGAGCTGACTAGCAGTGATACTCTCTCGAACAGGAAGGAAGTGAGCCACTTTGGAAATACGATCAACGACTACGAAGATAGCATTATTCCCTCTCTTGGTCCTGGGAAAGCCGGTGATGAAGTCCATACCAACTTTATCCCATTTCCATTCAGGAATAGCTAAAGGCTGAAGGGTGCTAGCAGGTCTTTGATGCTCTGCCTTAACACGACGACAAACATCACATTTAGCAACGAAGTCGGCGATTTCTCTCTTCATCCTAGTCCACCAGAACCTCTGGCGTAGATCCTAATACATCTTAGTACTACCAGGATGAATCGTGAGAGGAGATTCATGCGCCTCCTTAAGAATCAATTGTCGAAGATGTTGACTCTTGGGAACCACCAAGCGATTCACAAAGAAGACAACACCTCGATCATCCATAGAGAAACATCCACCAACTCCCTTCTTAATGTTCCTCTTAATGCGGATAACACCCCTATCAAACTTCTGGTCGGTAATGATCTGATCCTCGAGGGTAGGTTTCGTCACCAAGGTAGAAAGGAATCCATGAGGAGCAATGTGAAGATTAAGCTTACCGAATTCCTCATGGATGCGACGAAGTGGTGGGACGCAGATCAGCGGAAAGGGCATTTCGGCACCCCCTACCTGGCGCGCCAAATGTCAGATATCGGGTTCTAGCAAAACCCTTAAGGTTCGAACACTGGGGTGCGCACGAAGATCTCTCCCTACCGAAACACTGCCTCAACCTCGCCGCGATCTCTTAGCTAGCTCGATGA
The DNA here is from genome assembly GCA_963921465.1 of Triticum timopheevii. NCBI lineage: Eukaryota > Viridiplantae > Streptophyta > Magnoliopsida > Poales > Poaceae > Triticum > Triticum timopheevii. The sequence continues at coordinate 306,659,250 of OY997262.1, read as the reverse complement.
ACGACACAAGGGACATGAGATTTATACAGGTTCGGGCCACGGTTGTGGTGTAATACCCTACTCCTGTGTGTGGTGTGGTGGATTGCCTCTTGGGCTGATGATGAATAGTACAAGGGAAGAACAGCCTCGCGAGGAGAGGTGTTCTTGTGCTTGGTGGCTTTCTTGGGGAGGAATCGATCCGTCCCTCTATTGTGGTGGCTAGCCCTATTTATAGAGGCCCTGGTCCTCTTCCCAAATATTGAGCGGGAAGGGATCCAACAACGGCCATTTTGAAAGGGGACAGCTAGTACAAGCTATCCTGACAAAGGTGGTCTTCGCCTACCAAAGGCGCTGGTGGTTACGCCGTCTTGGGCTCCATGGTGACCTCCGTCCTATCGTCTTGCTAGTATTGGTCTCGTTGCACCGATATGGAAACCCTTTGCCTGATGCCTCGGTACCCCGCGCCTGCGCTTGCCCCCTTAGCACCAAAGAGGAAACGAGGACACTACGTGGGCTGGCGCCCGCTTGGCCTAGGTCGTCATGGCTTGCGTCATGGGAACCTCGCGAGGTACCCCTTGCCTTGATCTCTCCACCTCCTCGTGAGCCTGCCTGGTGAGGCCACTCCTGAGGAGGACTTGTGTCGTCCCCCCCGCGAGGCTTGGCCCCTCACGAGGGTCTTGAGTGTTGGTTGACGAAGCTGGGCCGTATTGGGCCACTGGTGGAGCCACGCCGCAGGCCGCAGGCAGGCATGTCTGGGGACCCCCGTTCCCAGACCGCCGACATGCTTGGTCGCCGCGACCGAGCTCTTGGACTTCTTCGGCCATCTGCCGAACATGGACGGCGCGACCCGGCGTTTCTGCGCACCGCTTCGGGCAGCCGGCGCGGCAGACAAGCTCGCGCCCTGCTGGTCGGACGCCGGCTAGCGGCGTGGGATGAATTCTCCCTCGTCGTCATCCGGGAAGTCCTTGAGGCTGGCCCCAAGCCCTGAGCCACCTGCATTGCTGCCACCTCCCACGGCATCATCGTCCAAAGCAGTCGCCCCCAAGTCACTCTCCTCCCGATCGGCGAGAAATGACACTCCAGCCCCGTGGCACCGGCTGCCGGCTAGAGGAGGGGGATCTGTTCCATAGCCGATTGGTCAAGGCGGCCATGGAGAGCTCGGCAACAGAAGAAAAAAGAAGAAAAGAAAACTTACCATAGGCGGAGGATCGATGCATGAGTACGGCTCCTTGCCGAACCGCCACTCCTCCGAGAGCTTGCAGTTCGAAAGGTAGTTCACCATGTGAGCTACCTCCGTGTGAGGCATCTCCTTGGTGCACCACCGGCTTGGGTCTCGATGCCCGCTCATCTGGCATATCATGTGAGGGCGGCCCTGGAGCGGGAGCACCCGGCGCACCACGAAGGCGGTCAGCAAGTCGGGCCCGGTCAGGCCCTCCGACTTCACCATCACCTAGAGCCGCAAGACGGCGGCGGCTTCGGAGGCCGACAGTGACCTGGCCCGATATGACAAGTTAGGCCGCTTCCCAGTCAGCGGGCCGGCTACGTAAGCCGGTAGATTGACCCAGTCGCTCCAGGAATATGCTCTTTACGTAGAAGTATCACTGCTGCCACATCTTCCCCGACTGGATCAGCGTGATGGGAGGAAACAGGTTCTCAGCAGCCAGCCTCCGCATTGTGACGAAGGCGCCGCACTGTGCCGCCATGCTCTTGACAATGGTGCCAAGCTTCGAGTAGGAGAACTTGCCCCAAAGCTCGATGGTGTGAAGGACGCCGAGATAGCCCTCGCATAGGGTGATGAAGGCGGACAGCAGCACCATCGTGTTTGGAGTGAGGTGGTGCGGCTAGAGGTTGCAGAAGTCAAGAAAGGCCCGGAAGAAGCCGCTCGCCGGCAGGCCGAGGCCGCATAGGCAGTGCGACCTGAAGATGATGCGCTCACCCTCCTTCAGCACTGGGGAGATCTCCCATTCCAGCGCAAGGTGGACCCTCACATAGTCCTCGCCGGGCAACCGTCATGTCTTGCGAAGGAAATCGATATGGTATTTGTGGACGTTGGAGCCGTCCCAGGCTTCGGTGCGCGCCATGAAGACGAGAGGCTGATGGTGAAAGCGCAGCGACGGCGAGAGCGCGACCCCGTGGCAGTGAGCTACGGCACAACAATGTGGCTGGTGGTGCGGCATGGCAGCGAACGGCAAGGGCGACAGAGAAGAAGAATAAGAGGAAGATGATGGAGTAGGGGACGAGCGCGCGTCCGCCTGCCGCGCCCCCTCCTCCCCCTATTTATAGCCGCAGCACGACGAAGCCGAGGGGGCAGGAAGTGGGGGTCGTGGGATTAACTGCGCCCACTGACCCATGACCCGTGATTATTGTGCCTTTAGGGCGTGCGGTAACTGCCGCTGGAATGCCAACCGCCCGCCTCGGCCACAGAGGATCCGCGCGTGTGCCGAGGCGTGGTAGTGGCAGGCCCCAGACTGCAGCGACGTCCCATCGCGCGCGTGGGCTGGCAGGCTGGTCCAGCCGAAGGGTGCCATGTGGCATGCGGACGGCGGGTGGCCGGCCCAGCGGCCGGCGCGCGCCAACTGGTTCCCGCCTTCAGACTGCAAAACTTTCCAGACGGCGCGACTGGTCGTGGCCGACTCCTAGCTGCCGGCTCTTCAAGATAGGAAGCTGCTTGGGCTTCTTGTTCCCCTTTCAGCCACGAAGCCCGACCATCTTCGGGGACTACTGTCGAAGTAAATGACCACGGGTAGCCTAACCGGCTCCCCCTGGCTCTTCAAAAAATATCGAGCCGGCTGAGCCCTCAAACATCGAGACGCAGGACCGCCTTCTATTGGCCAGTTGTCCCATCGGTCAGCTGCTGGAAGGCGGCGAGGCTCTAAGAGCTGTCTTGAAGAGGGTCAGTTCCTAGCAGTCAGTCACTAGAGTGGCCGACTCCTAGCAGGCGACCTGGCCCATACCCTCAAAGTTTGCACCCGCATAACAACGATAAGACGGGGCGTGGCTACGGTGAAGCCTGCCACCCTCGAATCCCGGAGCGAGTGTAGCCATAGTGCGCCATATGGGGCGGCCACTCCCCGTCCGGCTCGACACTATTGCCACATTGACCATGATGTCGCCCACGATAGGCTGTCAGTACGGCCCACAGGCGGCGGGCCCCTCCTGCCAGAGAGATAACAGAAGGCAGCTGGACTTGACCAGTCGGCCTGGGGGGAGGCCGGGACCTAGCAGTTGGCATGCCCCCGCCCTGGAAGTTTGTGCACCATTAAGCAGATAAGATGGGGTAAGGCTATAGTCAATGCCCGCCAGGCGGCGTTACTATAGCCATGCTTACCCCAACAAAGCCATCGTCACCAAGAGTAAGGCTACAGTAACCAGCAGCCGACAAGACCCCCGGGCGGTGGGCCCAACCTTTTGGCCAAGAGGCCGGCAGTCAGCAGGAGCCACCAGTTAGCGGGCCACAGCAGCCGGCGGAGAAGCCGGTGGCCATAGACACTGACGGCCTAGACCCGCATCTAGCTGGATTACCATTGTACCCCTGGGGGGTAGGCCTATATAAACCCCCCAGGGCACCCATGCAAAGGGTTGATCTCTTAGAGTTTACACACCACATAGAGAGAAGAGGAGAGCTAGCCTTGCCCTTCTTCTTCCCCTAGCAAAACAACTCAAGGAGCATCTTGTAGCTACTTGTTGATCTAGCGATCATGCGGAGACCCCGCAGAGCGGGACTAGGGGTGTTATCTCCTAGGAGAGCCCCAAACCTGGGTAAGATTCGCCGGCGTGCATGTCTTCGCCTTATCCCGTTTCCAGGCATCGGTGATGTCTTACTGGCTCCCATAATGATTAGCCACCCGTTGGCATATGTCGCACCTACCACCCGATAGGATGCCCCGGATGGCATCCCCTCTTTCGTCTCCGTCCATCGATAACTTTACTTGGAGCTATATTTTTATTCACCACAAGATATGTGTTTTGCTTGTAGCATCATTTTGTTTTATTTTGTTTTGCTTGCTGCTTGAATAATATCCCAAGATCTGAAATTCTTAAATGTTAGAGAGTCTTCACATAGTTGCATAATTATTCGACTAATCATTGATCTTCACTTATATCTTTTGGAGTAGTTTGTCATTTGCTCTAATGCTTCACCTATATCCTTTTAAGAGCATGGCAGTGATTTTATTTGGAAGAAATAAATGAACTCTCGTGCTTCACTTATATTATTTTGAGAGTCATAAACAACATGGCAATTTTCTTTGGCTATGAATTTAGTCCTAATATGATGGGCATCCAAGAGGGATATAATAAAAACTTTCATATAAAGTGCATTGAATACTATGAGAAGTTTGATTCTTTATGATTGTTTTGGGATATAAAGGTGGTAATGTTTGAGTCATGCTAGTTGGGTATTTATGAAATTGAGAAATACTTGTGTTAAAGTTGGCATGTCCCGTAGCATGCACGTATGGTGAACGTTGTGTGACAAATTTTAAGCATAGGGTGTTCTTTGATTGCCTTCCTTATGAGTGGAGGTCGGGATTGCGCGATGGTTAACTCCTACCAACCCTTCCCCTAGGAGCATGCGTAGTAGTACTTTGCTTCGAGGCCTAATAAACTTTTGCAATAAGTATATGAGTTCTTTATGACTAATGTGAGTCCATGGATTATACGCACTCTTACCCTTCCGCAATTTGCTAGCCTCTACGGTACCGTGCATTGCCCTTTCTCACCTTGAGAGTTGGTGCAAACTTCGCCGGTGCATCAAATCCTTGTGATACGATACGCTCTATCACACATAAGCCTCCTTATATCTTCCTCAAAACAGCCACCATACCTACCTATTATGGCATTTCCATAGCCATTTTGAGATATATTGCCATGCAACTTTCCACCGTTCCATTTATTATGACACGCTCCATCATTGTCATATTGCCTTGCATGATCATGTAGTTGACATTGTATTTGTGGCAAAGCCACCTTTCATAATTCTCTCATACATGTCTCTCTTGATTCATTGCACATCCCGATACACCACCGGAGGCATTCACATAGAGTCATATTTTGTCCTAAGTATTGAGTTGAAATTCTTGAGTTGTAAATAAATAGAAGTGTGATGATTTCCATTATTAGAGCATTGTCCCATGTGAGGAAAGGATGATGGAGACTATGATTCCCCCACAAGTCGGGATGAGACTCTGGACTTTATGAAAAATAAAAGAGGCCAAAGAAGTCCAAATAAAAAAGAGGCAAAAGAAGCCCACCAAAATAAAAAATGAGAGAAAAAGAGAGAAGGGACAATGTTACTATCCTTTTCCACACTTGTGCTTCAAAGTAGCACCATGATCTTCATGATAGAGAATCTCCAATGTTGTCACTTTCATATACTACTGGGAATTTTTCATTATAGAACTTGGCTTGTATATTCCAATGATGGGCTTCCTCAAATTGCCCTAAGTCTTCATGAGCAAGCAAGTTGGATGCACACCCACTTAGTTTCTTTTGATGAGCTTTCATACATTTATAGCTCTAGTGTATCCGTTGCATGGCAATCCCTACTCCTCGTATTGACATCAATTGAGGGGCATCTCCATAGCCCGGTCATTAGCTGTGTCAATATGAGACTTTCCCATTTTTTGTCTTCTCACATAATCCCTATCATCATACTCTCCTCCACCCATAGTGCTATATCCATGGCTTACGCTCATGTATTGCGTGAGGGTTGAAAAGGCTGAAACGCGTTAACCAATTGCTTGGCTGAAACCGGGGTTGTGCATGATGGGAGTATTTTGTGTGACGAAAATGAAGCATGGCCTAACTATATGATTTTGTAGGGATAAGCTTTCTTTGGCTATGTATTTTGATAAGACATGATTACTTTGTTAGTATGCTTGAAGTATTACTATTTTTGTGTCAATATGAACTTTTATCTTGAATCTTTTGGATCTGAATATTCTTGCCACAATAGAGAAGATTACATTGATAAATATGTTAGGTAGCATTCCACATCAAAAATTCTGTTTTTATCACTTACCTACTTGAGGACGAGCAGGAATTAAGCTTGGGGATGCTTGATACATCTCCAACATATCTATAATTTTTGATTGTTCCATGCTATTATATTCTCTATTTTGGATGTTTAATGGGCTTTGTTATACACTTTTATTTTATTTTTGGGACTAAGCTATTAACCGGAGGCCCAGCCCAAATTACCTTTTCTGCCTATTTCAGTGTTTCTCAGAAAAGGAATATTAAACGGAGTCCAAATGGAATGAAACCTTTGGGAGAATCGTTTTTGGAACAAACGCAATCCAGGACACTTGGAGTGGACGCTAGGGAAGCAACGAGGTGGCCACGAGGGTCCAGGGCGTGCCCTACCCCCCTGGGCGTGCCCCACCCATGTGTGCCCCTCGTGGCTTCCCTGACCGACTTCTGTGGCCTATCTATACTCATATACCCTGAAAACATCGGAGAGCACAAAAGATCGGGACTTTCGCCGCTGCAAGCCTCTATAGCCACCAAAAACCTCTCAGGAGCCTGTTCCGGCACCTTGCCGGAGGGGAAATCCATCATCGGTGGCCATCTTCATCATCTCGGCACTCTCCATGACGAGGAGGGAGTAGTTGACCCTCGGGGCTGAGGGTATGTACCAGTAGCTATGTGTTTGATCTCAGTCTCTCTCTCTCTCTCTCTCTCTCTCTCGTGTTCTTGATTTGGCATGATCTTGATGTATCGCGAACTTTGGCTATTATAGTTGGATCTTATGATGTTTCTCCCCTTCTACTCACTTTTAATGGATTGAGTTTTCCCTTTGAAGTTACCTTACCGGATTGAGTCTTTAAGGATTTGAGAACAATTGATGTATGTCTTGCATGTGCTTAGCTGAGGTGACAATGGGATATCACGTGATCTACTTGATGTATGTTTTGGTGATCAACTTGTTGGTTCAGTGACCTTGTGAACTTATGCATAGGGGTTGGCACACGTTTTCGTCTTGACTCTAGATTAGAAACTTTGGGGAACCCTTTGAAGTTCTCTGTGTTGGTTGAATAGATGAATCTGAGATTGTGTGATGCATATCGTATAATCATACCCACTGATACTTGAGGTGACATTGTTATCTAGGTGACGTTAGGGTTTTGGTTGATTTGTATCTTAAGGTGTTATTCTAGTACGAACTCTAGGATAGATTGAACGGAAAGAATAGCTTCACGTTATTTTACTACGGACTCTTGAATAGATCGATCAGAAAGGATAACTTTGAGGTGGTTTCGTACCCTACAATAATCTCTTCGTTTGTTCTCCGCTATTAGTGACTTTGGAGTGACTCTTTGTTGCATGTTGAGGTATAGTTATATGATCCAATTATGTTGTTATTGTTGAGAGAACTTCCACTAGTAAAAGTACGAACCCTAGGCCTTGTTTCCTAGCATCGCAATACCGTTTACCCTCACATTTATCGCTTGTTACCTTGCTGTTTTTATAATTTCAGATTACAAAAACCTATATCTACCATCCATATTGCACTTGTATCACCACCTATTCGCCGAACTAGTGCACCTATACAATTCACCATTGTATTGGGTGTGTTGGGGACACAAGAGACTCTTTGTTATTTGGTTGTAGAGTTGCTTGAGAGAGACCATCTTCATCCTACACCTCCCACGGATTGATAAACCTTTGGTCATCCACTTGAGGGAAATTTGCTACTGTCCTACAAACCTCTGCAATTGGAGGCCAAACCGCATCTACAAGCAGAAGGTTGCCGGGGAGGTGAGTGCTTGAAGGTATGTCATTAGATCTTACAACCAAATATTTTAGTTTCTTGTTTTATCACTAGTTTAGTTTATAAAATAAAACTACAAAAAATGGAATTGAGTTTGCCTCATACGCTTCATATTTTTAATATCTTTCGTGAGAATGATGGAAAGGAAAATTGTGCTCAAGTGCTAGAAGAAGAAGTCTATAAAATGTTTGGCACTAAATCTTTGAATGAGGAGCATGATTGCAATGTTGTTAGTATGAACTCTTTGAATATCCATGGTACTAATGATGACTGCACTAATCATGATGAAAATGTCTCTTATAAGCATGTCAATTTTTGTGGAGTGCATAGAGTTTGCAAGTACACACCAAATAGGGAAGATAGATTTTGCAAGAGGCATAAGTATTTATAAAATAAATGGTTGCAAGAAAGGCTAGATGCTTGTGCTGAAAATTTAAAATTTCTTTGCCATCCTTGTGAACTTTGCAATGAACGTGATCATTTAAATCCCTAATGCAAATTGTTTCACGATCGTATCGTGTCCAAAAATTGTGATTACTTGATTTCCCTTGCACATCATAATGAACTTAGTTTGCTTTTGGGTTATGAAGAAATAAAACGTATAGCTAAAGATATGCCAGAATTTGTCCTTGATAAAGTTCTTGATTTTGATCTAGAAGAAATTTTTATGTATTGTGCGGTGAATTGCATTGAAAACCCTTATGTTGCCAATTACATAAAGAAAAGAAAGAAAATAGAAGATGAATAGAATACTATTAAAAGGGACGAGACTTCCCAATATCCTCCTATTATTTCTTATAATGAATCAGGTAACAAGGAGGAGCTTTCTATTCAACCAATCTCATTAATAAGGAGCTCAAAAAAGAGAGTTAAACCCACACATGATGTGAAGAAGAAAAAGAAAAGACGGAGAAGCAAAGGTAGAAAGGTATCCCTCCCAAATGATGTTGCTCCTATTACTCATTGTGATGATGATAATTGCTATACTATTGGTGCTATCCATACTATTAATGATGATAGTGATTATGCTTATGATAGGAAAATACCCAAGCTTGGGGATGCTATGTTTGATGAGAATGACATGTTTGAGAACATATTTGCTGCAATTAATGTTTGTCCCAAGCTTGGGGATACTATGTTTAATGAAGATGATATTTTTAGCCTCCCAAGTTTTGATGTGCAAATTTGTTATGATGATAGCATGCCTCCTATTTATGATGGCTATATTGATGAAAGTGGGTTTGGAAGAGTGTCAACTTTAGGAAGTAATGATCCCACTATTTTGTAGGGTGTTGAATCTTATAATATTTATTGAAGTGGATTTGGAGAGGTCATGACTTTATTTAGTGATGAATCCACTATTTTGGAAGAGGTTTCAATTGATTATGATGAGAACAAAGTTGCTACTTATGATGATTATTGTGATGAAACTTATGCTATAAAAAGTAGTGATGATTATATTTATAAAACTTGTCATGATTATGATTACCCTTTTTCTGAACATTACTCTTTTAATATGGAAACAATTTATAGTATTCGAGTCTCTTATGATACTCCCACTATTCATAATGAGAAGAATTTTGCTTATGTGGAAGTAATAAAAAATTCTATGCTTGTAGATCATGAAAAGAATGCTTTATGTGATGGTTATATTGTTGAATTCATTCATGATACTACTGAAAATTATTATGAGGGATGAACATATTCTTGTAGGAATTGCAATAATATCAAGTTTCCTCTTTGTGTGTTTAAAATCTTGAAGTTATGCTTGTTTTGCCTTCCTATGCTAGTTGATTATTGTTCCCATAAGTTGTTTGCTCACAAAATCCCTATGCATAGGAAGTGGGTTAGACTTAAATGTGCTAGTCATATTCTTCATGATGCTCTCTTTACGTTTCAATTCTTATCTTTTGTGTGAGCATCATTGAAATCATCATGACTAGCTAGGGGCATTAAACGTTAGCGCTTGTTGGGAGGCAACCCAATTTTATTTTTCATTCCTTGATTTTTGCTCCTGGTTAGATGTGGTTTTATGTTTTAATTAGTGTTTGTGCCAAGTAGAACCATTGGGAAGACTTGGGTGAAGTCTTTGCGATCTCGCTGTAAAAAACAGAAACTTTTGCGCTCACGAGATTAGATGCGACTTTTTACTGGTGTGTGCATTTAGGTTGATTCTCTTTGCAGATGATTAATAGAAAATTTCTCAGGTCCACCAATTTATTTCAGAATTTTTGGAGTTACAGAAGTATTCGAATGATACAGATTACTACAGACTATTCTGTCTTTGACAGATTCTTTTTTCATTGTGTTGTTTGCTTATTTTGATGAATCTATGAGTAGTATCGGAGGATATGAACCATAGAGAAGTTGGAATACAGTATATATTACACCAATATGAATTTAGAATGAGTTCACAACAGTACCTAAGTGGTGGTTTTATTTTCTTATACTAACGGAGCTTACTAGTTTTCTGTTGAGTTTTGTCTTGTGAAGTATTCAAGTTTTGGGTAAAGATTCGATGGAGTATGGAATAAGGAGTGGCGAGAGCCTAAGCTTGGGTATGCCCAAGGCACCCCAAGGTAATATTCAAGGATAACCAAGAGCCTAAGCTTGGGGATGCCCCGGATGGCATCCCCTCTTTCGTCTCCGTTCATCGGTAACTTTACTTGGAGCAATATTTTTATTCACCACATGATATGTGTTTTGCTTGGAGCGTCATTTTGTTTTATTTTGTTTTGCTTGCTGTTTGAATAATATCCCAAGATCTGAAATTCGTAAATGTTAGAGAATATTCACATAGTTGCATAATTATTCGACTACTCATTGATCTTCACTTATATATTTTGGAGTAGTTTGTCATTTGCTCTAGTGCTTCACCTATATGCTTTTAAGAGCACGGTGGTGGTTTGATTTTGAAGAAATAGATGAACTATCATGCTAAACTTATATTATTTTGAGAGTCTTAAACAACATGGTAATTTGCTTTGGTTATGAATTTAGTCCTAATATGATGGGCATCCAAGAGGGATATAATAAAAACATTCATATAAAGTGCATTGAATAGTATGAGAAGTTTGATTCTTTATGATTGTTTGGAGATATAAAGGTCGTTATGTTTGAGTCATGCTACTTGGGTCATTATGAAATTGAGAAATACTTGTCTTAAATTTGGCAGGTCCCGTAGCATGCACGTATGGTGAACGTTGTGTGACAAATTTGAAGCATGGGGTGTTCTTTGATTGCCTTCCTTATGAGTGGAGGTCAAGATCGCGCGATGGTTAACTCCTACCAACCCTTCCCCGAGGATCATGCATAGTAGTACTTTGCTTCAAGGGATAATAAACTTTTGCAATAAGTATATGAGTTCTTTATGACTAATGTGAGTCCATGGATTATACTCACTCTTACCCTTCGGCAATTTGCTAGACTCTACGGTACCGTGCATTGCCCTTTCTCACCTTGAGAGTTGGTACAAACTTCGCTGGTGCATCCAAACCCCGTGATATGATACGATCTATCACACATAAACCTCCTTATATCTTCGTGTTATTTTACTACAGACTCTTGAACAGATTGATTCGAAAGGATAACTTTGAGGTGGTTTCGTACCCTACAAGAATCTCTTTGTTTGTTCTCCGCTATTAGTGACTTTGGAGTGACTCTTTGTTGCATGTTGAGGGATAGTTATATGATCCAATTATGTTATTATTATTGAGACAACTTCCACTAGTGAAAGTATGAACCCTAGGCCTTGTTTCTTAGCATTGCAATACCGTTTACTCTCACTTTTATCGCTTGTTACCTTGTTGTTTCTATAATTTCAGATTACAAAAACCTATATCTACCATCCATATTGCACTTGTATCACCACCTCTTCGCCGAACTAGTGCACCTATACAATTCACCATTGTATTGGGTGTGTTGGGGACACAAGAGACTCTTTGTTATTTGGTTGCAGGGTTGATGGAGAGAGACCATCTTCATCCTACACCTCCCACGGATTGATAAACCTTAGGTCATCCACTTGAGGGAAATTTGCTACTGTCCTACAAACCTGTGCACTTGGAGGCCCAACAACTTCTGCAAGGAGAAGGTTGCGTAGTAGACAACACTCCCCGCTACGAGGAGAATGCCGCGCCACCCGCCGAGCCCCCCAGCCTTGAGGAGCTTTGGAAAGAAATGGATGTCGCCATGTGGGAGGCTTTGCTGCCGGCAGAGCACGCCATAATAGAGGCGGAGAAGAAGGCCGAGGAAGAGAAGCGCGCCACGGGGCAAGCTGCCTGGCAGGTCTATGTCGCATCCGAGAGAGACTGGCAATTGGCTCTTTGGCAGAAGGCCGTGCAAGGGCCGCGAGCATGGTGGAGGACGCTCGTGCCAAAGCCCTAAGTGCAGTCAGGCCCAAGCGCCTCATCTACGCTTGGTGGTACGTGGACCGGGTGCACGCTTCCAGCGAGGAGGAGTACCTGTTGGCGCCGGATCACCACACCGGTGAGATCGCGCTCGCCCGCCGGAAAGCCGCCAATTAGCACCTCGCGAGTTGCGAGGCTGAGGAAGAGGTGTTGTGTCGGCGTGCTGGGATACGGCCGCGCACCAGGGCACTCATGGCGTGCCGCAAGCGCTCCTACGAGCGTCGTGTCTTTTAGTAGTAGTATAATTTAGTTTCGTAAGGTGATCTCATTAGTTTTGGGACGCAAATGATAAATCCTGAACGTTCAGGAATTATCATCGTCCTTAATTACGTATGTAAGAGGGAAAGTTTGGAAACCTTGTGTATCCATAAGTATTTTGTAAGTAGGTGCATATAGCACAAACTTTACTATATACTATCGCACTGCGCGTCTCTCTCTATATATGCTTACAGACTGTGCTACTCCCTCCGTCCAGGTGAATAAGTCATCTTTGGTTGTGCACCGTGGCCAAGAAGGAGGGAAGACTTTATACACCTAGACAGAGGGAGTACTACTATTACTTATGTACGTGCAAATGCACGTTTTAACATTACGATGCGGTTTTTGTAAAAGTAGAAAAACGGCACTAGTCAAGCTTGTGAAATGATTCAATGCAAAACAAATGCAAAAATGCTCGTTTGATTGTTTACTTTTAGCTTCCTTCTCTGTGGTTATTTATCTGTCTTACTTTGTTCGTAGTATCTCACTGGTCGGAAAGGCATGCAAATTCCCAAACCGCTTCCTACACCCTGTATCAAATTTTTTGCCTAACAAATTGTGCCGTGCAATTGGAATTCCAAATTGAGTACTAGTACTACTAGTAGGAGTACCAGGGGCCAGTTCCTTTAGGCTTCTAGATTAGTAGTAATCCCATTACTAGTAGCTCCGTCCTGGTTTATTGGTCGCCATTGTAATCTGTGTCAAATTTTGATCATAAATTTAACTAATGAAATGTTTGTGCATGTCACATGCACTAACATTTTATCAGTTAAATCTTTGGTCAGAATTTACCACAAATTACAATGGTGACGAATAAACCAGGACGCAGGTACTAGTAGTAGTTTAGAAGCCCAAATCAATGAGTGAGGCGCCTTAATGTTACTCTCCACTGTGACTAGTCTTATGGGAAAAGCTGGGGAAGAGATGGCTTATTTTTTAAGCCGTCAAAAGAACTGGCACTAGGAGTAGTTGTTGGAAATATGCCCTAGAGGCAATAATAAAACTATCATTATATTTCATTGTTCATGATAATTGTCTTTTATTCATGCTATAACTGTATTATCCGGAAATCGTAATACACGTGTGAATACATAGACCACAATATGTCCCTAGTGAGCCTCTAGTTGACTAGCCGGTTGTGATCAACAGATAGTCATAGTTTCCTGGCTATGGACATTGGATGTCATTGATAACGGGATCACATCATTAGGAGAATGATGTGATGGACAAGACCCAATCTAAGCATAGCACAAAGATCGTGTAGTTCGTTTGCTAGAGCTTTGCCAATGTCAAGTATCTCTTCCTTCGACCATGAGATCGTGTAACTCCCGAATACCGTAGGAGTTCTTTGGGTGTATCAAATGTCACAACGTAACTGGGTGACTATAAAGATGCACTACAGGTATCTCCGAAAGTGTCTGTTGGGTTGACACGGATCGAGACTGGGATTTGTCACTCCATATGACGGAGAGGTATCTCTAGGCCCACCCGGTAATGCATAATCATAATGAGCTCAAGGTGACCAAGGTGTTGGCCACGGGATCATGCATTACGGTACGAGTAAAGTGACTTGCTGGTAATGAGACCGAACAAGGTATTGGGATACCGACGATCGAGTCTCGGGCAAGTAACGTACCGATTGACAAAGGGAATTGTATACAGGGTTTGATCGAATCCTCGACATTGTGGTGCAACCGATGAAATCATCGAGGAGCATGTGGGAGCCAACATGGGTATCCAGACCCCGCTGTTGGTTATTGACCGGAGAGTGGTCTCGGTCATGTCTGCATGTCTCCCGAACCCGTAGGGTCTTCACACTTAAGGTTCGGTGACGCTAGGGTTATTAGGAAGACTAGTATGTGACTACCGAATGTTGTTCAGAGTCCCGGATGAGATCCCGGACGTCACGAGGAGTTCCGGAATGGTCCGGAGGTGAAGTTTTATATATGAGAAGTTGTCATACGGACACCAGAAAGTTTCGGGGATCTATCGGTAATGTACCGGGACCACCGGAGGGATTCCGGGGGTCCACCGGGAGGGGCCACCCCTCCCGGAGGGCCACATGGGCCTCAAAGGGGAGGGAGCCAGCCCCTGGAGGGCTGGGCGCGCCCCCACCTTGGGCCCATGCGCCTAGGGTTGGGGGGAAACCCTAAGGGGGGCGCCCCCCTTGCTTGGGGGGCAAGCCTCCCCTCCCTGGCCGCCGCCCCCCCTCTAGATCCCATCTAGAGGGGTTGGCCCCCCTTGCCCCTTCCCCTATAAATAGAGGGGGTGAGGGGAGGGCTGCACAGACACCTCCAAGGCGCAGCCCCTCCCCTCCCCAACACATCTCCTCCTCCGTTACGCGCTTGCGAAGCCCCGTCGGAGTACTGCTGCACGAACACCACCACGCCGTCGTGTTGCCGTTGGAGCGATCTTCCTCAACCTCTCCTCCCCCCTTGCTGGATCAAGAAGGAGGAGACGTCTCTCGTCCCGTACGTGTGTTGAACGCGGAGGTGTTGTTCGTTCAGCACTTGGACATCGGTGATCCGAATCACGTTGAGTACGACTCCATCATCACCATCCTCTTGCAAGCTTCCGCACGTGATCTACAAATGGTATGTAGATGCAAACTCACTCCCTTGACTCGTTGCTTAGATGAACTCATAGATGGATCTTGGTGAAACCGTAGGAAAATTTTTAATTTTCTGCAACGTTCCCCAACAGTAGTAGCTAGGGATCTAGTGTGTGAGATGAACCAGAGAAAGTAAATGCACAGAGATGAAATGCAAAAAAGACGGAGGGATGTGATGGTTGCTTGTCCGTTTATTTTACCAGGCCACTTAGTACTGGTAGTGGTTGGGTTTTGTGATATGACGGCTTTACTGCCACGCCACGAGCGGGGTGAGACTTCCGTGCAGCGCTGCCCTCTACACTTGTCCTACATCGGTCGTGGTTTATTAGTCCCCCATTGAATTTGACTGAAGATTTAACTGACAAAATGTTAGTGCATGTCAACAAAAACTATATCGTTGGTTTCGTATTTGAACATAGTTTTCAATGATATAATTTTAGGTGATATGCATGAGCATTTATCGTACTATATATAATGTTAGTTCAATTTTTGGTCGTACTAATCTATAGTAGTAAGGTGCCCGTGCATTGCACGGAAGAGTGAAATGCATTGATCGGGGAGTTGTTTATTTTGACAAAGGATGTGGGGGTCATCTCATGTGTAATGGGTATCGATAGGTTTCTTCGGATAATATTTCATCTCTAGAGCTCACAAACATCCGGGTGAAATAGATAAAAAGGTATCTTTTGCAAACAAAAGCGTTCAACTATTCAACCTGCATCCAAAACTTGTGAAGAAATAACACTTATTGTGCATTGCAAGAAACAATCTTTAAGAATTAGTTTTGAGTATCAATTGCTATAAATGTTGGCTACAGATGACATGGCACTTTCTTATAGTCAACAGTTGGCTATACTATTAAGTATTAACCATGCCCTTATACACCTAGACAGAGGGATTAAATCAGGATGACTTGGAAGGGGCAGAGGAGATGTAAGAAATGGTTCATAGTAAGTCTTTCACCAGTACTGTAGTAAAAATTCATACAAGGAAGATTCTAGACTAAACTATAAATGGATCACTTCTATTCATGCGTGATACTCCAATAGGGCAAGATCATGCATGGAAGTCTCCACACGCTTAGACAGCGGATTACACTAAGCGAAGACTAATGATCAACATTTAACTTGATAATGTGTATGTCCAGGTGAACCTCCTTGGAGTCCCCGTGCACCGCGTTGGGGGGTAAATCATACCATGCGTCTTCCGTGTCCACATCGGCGGGAAGGTCCTAGCATTGCACAGTCCTAGTCAGCATGATGGAGCCGGTGTCGCCGCCCACGTACCTCGGAGGGATAGTAATAGTGAGCACGCACCCATACATCGGCCTCGTGTCTGTGTCAGCGTCAGTGGCGTCGCCCCTGACGCACACTACAGAGATGGGGCGGCGGCCTGCGCGGGCCTCGCCGGTGTCCACGAGCAAGAGGAAGATGCAGTTATCCTCCTCCGAGACTAACAGGCAGTAGTGATACTCCAGTGACTCCGGCATGGTGAACGGGTAGCACGTCTCATACGTGATGTTCTCCGCCAAGGGCCAGTACTGACCGTTGCACGCATCCGTGTCGGGATGCACGATGTCCGCCGGCGAGCCCCAAAATGGCATCGAGCACTCATAGCAGTAGACGAAGGGCTCCTTGGAGGCATCAACCATGCCGTCCATGGAACAAGAGTGGCTGTAGGGGACATTGCACCAGCTGAATATATGAGCAAGTTACTACGAGATTTAATCCAAATAAGCACAAAATAAATCATGACGGCTATAACAGATATTAAACTAATCATGTGGACTAGCATAGTAGATGAACAGATAGAATCTAGTAAGATACAGAGTAGAAACATGAATTCTACCATGATTTCAAACAGGAAGGACAGAAACACATACGATGCAACGGGAGCAGCACCGTTGGCGTTGAGGTTGTCACCCATGTCATTGAGGAATAGGTTACCGAGGTCAGGGAATAAGTTGTCGTCAGTGAAGTCATGGCTGCTAGCAGTCGCGAGAGTGCGCTCCCCAAATTTCAACAGCGCCCGCCGAATGGTGCGCAGGAGGGATTGGTTGTAGTGGACATTGCGACCGCCGAATGGAGCGCAAGAGTAGCACACGAAGCAGTAGCTGGTGCTCCTCCCTAAGTGTCTGTCTCTACTCTTATCTCTATCTCTACTACTCGAATAGTACTGTGCCGTCCGCTGCACGCCCGGCTGAACACGCCTCCTCGCCTCCATCATCACCAACCGACTCTTTTATAGAAGTAGATAAAAAACCGAGTTGGTGATGATGGTGTGCCGTGCAATGCACGGGCATCTTGCTAATTTTTTGCATATAATTCTGAACACCACGAAGACACGGTCTTTGACCATTTTACAACTATGTTAGTATGAATGTTAGTGGTCAGCCGGTGCAAGTTATAGCCCCGGGTGTTTTAAACTATTTTTAGTAATGATATCTAGCGATTGTTCGGCACGAGCTCAATCCTGGTGAATCCCATGTAACTGTTAGATTTCCATCCGACGGTGGCCTGTTTTTAAGCCATAGTATTTTACAAAACCGCCACCCTTACACACGTACTATAACTGCGTTGCGAGCGTTTGCAACTGCCATCACTACAAAAAAATACACTTCCGTGATGATACGTGTTTGTCACAGTAGGTCGCGTTTTTTTCATGCATGTACATCCATGACAAATTTATGACAGAATCAAGATAGTCATACCTGTGTTGTCGTAGAAGTGTTCCATGACATTACCAAAATTATCATCACGGAAGTGTCCACTTCCATGACGATAAATCGCGCGTCACAGAAGTGCTTTCGTCAAGGGTGACCGACACGTGGCATCCACCGTAACGGAACACCGTTAAGCTATCGGGTCGGGTTTTGGATCCGATAACCCATTAACAGCCCCGACCAATGGGGATTTTCCGCGTGTAAAATCATCATTGGCTGGAGAAAACATGTGTCGGCTCATCGCTGGGACAGATGTCATCCACTCATTGGACAGAAGGCGCCTATGATACGTCGACACATGGCACGGCCCAAGAGAGGCCCATTGCTGTGAAAAGGCCGACCCGTTTGACTTGGTCAAAAGGTGGCAGGCCGGCCCATGGAAAGCCTGTTAACGGCATGTTCGCATATAGCCCATTTACAGCCCGCTAACCCAAGGCCCATTACGCCCTCTTCGAATTAGGCCCAATAGCGTCATCTGGGCCATTCAATATGATTCCAGCCCGTTTTCACTTCTGGCCCATGTATGGCCCATGGCGTCTTTCGGCCCTATGTAAATCTTGGCCTATTAACGGCCCGTGGTGAAACTGGCCCGTAATGAACAGTGTATCACTTTACACCCATTAACGGCCCGTGGTGAAACTGGCCCGTATAGAACAGTGTATCACTTTATACCCATTAACGGCCCGTTATTCCGTTGGGCCGTTTCCAGCTCATGTTACTTTTCGGCCTTCTCAGAGCCCATTTATTCTTGGGCTCATTTCCAGCATTCGTTTACTTACGGCCCGTTAATGTCATTTTCTGCTTGTGGGCCAAATTTAGCCCGTGGTTACAGTCGGCCCGTTTGTGGTCCGTTCATACGTTGGGCCGTTTTCATAGCGTCATCAAATATGGCCTATTAACGATGGACCATTATGGTCGGCCCATGAACGGACGATTCCAACTCTAGCCTGTTTACAGCCAGAATGCGGTCTATTTGGCCCATGTTAGGCCAATCGATCATACGACCCGTATAAGGCCCATTGTTGATACGGGCCGTATAAGGCCCATTGTTTCTATGGCCCATAGAAGGCCCATTGTTCCTACGACCCGTAGAAGGCCCACTGTTTCTATGGCCCGTAGAAGGCCCGCTATTTATACGGCCCGTAGAAGGCCCACTGTTTCTACGGCCCGTAGGTCCACTGTCAGTACAGTTAATATTAGCCCATGGTTATTGTGGCCTAGTTTTAAAAAATAGGTTATTGCAGCCACTAGCAAACCGCAGAAAAAGAACTGCACTAACTACAAGCAAACAAATAAACAAGACAACAAGGAAATAAATAAGCAAGCAACTTACACTAGGATATCACGGCTATTACACATATTACATCTATTGGGCATCAAAGTTCGCCACCAGTGCAAATATAGGGAACACAGTAGCATATAAACGCCGCAGCAAAACAAGTCCAGAACTGAAACCACTTCAGAAGAGCTCAAGAAACAATATCCTGGGTACCCATAATGCTGGAAAGATGCTTAGCAAGCATATTAACTTTCTCTTGTTTATCGCTTAAGTCCTCCAGCGCTTGTTGTTGCACTAGAAAGTATGCATCTGAATTCTGCAGGGACTTCCTCAGTCCTTCGGCTTCCTGTCGCATAACATCTGATCGATGTCTTTCAACTTGAAGTTGAGATTCAAGAAGCCGAACTGATTCAGGCAACGAGTTCGAAGAGCTGGTGCCAGTAGTGGTTACCAGTAACTCGAACACTACATCAATACAGGACTTTGGGGTTGTCTCAGTGTCTTCAATTTAGTTTTTATCAGCTTTCTTGGAGACCAACAGGGATGTCTCACTATCTTGAACCTTATCTACATTACTTCCTTTACCATTGCATAACAGGGTACTCTTCTCCAATAATTTATCCGCGTTCTAAAAGAGAAACAAACAAACACATCTCAGGTTTACAATGTAGTATATGAAACTTATTTTGGTAAACCAGTTCAGTACTAAGGTGGACAAGATAACAGCATGAAACAAACATATATCTATGTAGTATGGTCACTGTATGGTCTATATCAGTCTAGTTTATGTTGCCAAATCAAGATAGATACAGTTCGAATCATATCTATTTAAGACAAAGCAGCATAGATAGAATATAAGTGTGGGAAACTACACAGCAACAACAACACTTGTAATGTGCATGGCATGAAAACATAATTGTTTATTCAATTGAAACTGAAATCAACATAGAGCAAGTTACAACAGCAAACAGCCAAACACGTTGAAGAAACAGGTTTAAAACATACATGTTGTGCCATTGGAGTTTCAATTGCATCCTTCAAATTTGAAATTGGTTGGTATCAGTAAATACAGTGATGCAAGAGCAAAGTAGTATGAACCATAGCTGCGGAACCTGACCTGAGAACAATTCTTCTTCTGCTTTAAGCGTTGACTTCAGGTTCGGAGTGGTGGTCCTCGTGATTTGGGCACTGCAGTTGCCTTACTAACTGCTCCTGTTTGGGTGCTCTGTGGTGGAGACGGTGTTGTGTCAATGGGAACTGGGTGTCTATCTGCTGGGGTTGGGGTTAGAAGGGGTGTAGCTGGTTCTCTGTCCAACTGTGTAGGGGTACAATCTGCATGAGTGTGGTTTATGTGTGGTGGGGCTGGTTCTTGGGCATGTACAACCGTGGTTCTATCTTCATCGACAGGTAGCACGATCTTTTCTGAAGACCGTGTTTTACTCCCACAGATACTGCCATCACTCCCTCCAATTGAAATGGCTGATAAACAAGAAAAGTAATTGAATGTATAGACATTGTAAGATAGACAGGTGCAATGGATAGTAGGGAAGAAAACATGGCATGAAATAGTTCACATTTATGTTGTCTAAGCAAACAGAATAGTAGGACATAATTTTACATATATGAAGGCTAATTAAACAGGATAGCATGACACAATTTCACATGTATGATGGCTAACTAAACAGGATAGAATGACATACTTCAAAATATGATGACTATGTAAACAGGATGACATGATATAAGTATACGATGTGTCTATTAAAGTGGTTGGCATGCCATAAATCAAAAACATGCCGTCGATGGAAACATGATGGCATGATATAATTCACGGATAGAATGACATAATTTAAAATATGATGACTATGTAAACAGGATGAGATGATATAACTATATTATGTCTTTAGAAAATGGGTTGGCATGCCATAATTCAGATACATGTTGTCTATGTAAACATCATGGCATGACATAATTCAAATATATGATTTATATACTAAGGATGTGAGCAGAGGGCAATCGCATATATGATGTGTCAACTAAGGAGATGGCATTCAATATTGTGTATATCATGTAAACATTAAGCATTGCAATACAACATATGCATTATATGAGTAATATAACCCTGCCAAGTTTGAGCGTACACCTTAGGGGGATAATAGGACTTGTCATCTCCCTCTGAATCCTCCTCTGAAGAGCTATCTGTAACCAGCAAGATATCTGCTTCAGCAGGTAGCATTGTCTGCTCTGAAGACCTTGTTTTCACTCCAGATTTCTCCATCACCAATTCAAATGGCTGATGCACAGGAAGAGTATAGTAGTTGAATATACAAACATTGTCGACAAAAGCAATGAGAAATACAAAAAAAAGGACGACATGATATAATTCACATATATGACGCTTGCCTAAACAACATGGCATTGCATAATTCACATACATAATGCCTTGCAACAAGATAACATTGCATATAATTCACATATATAATGTCTTGCAACAAGATGGCATTGCATAATTCACATATATGGTAATTAGACACTAAACAGGTGGCATTCACACAAAGCATGTCTAAACTAAGCAAATGACATAGCGCAATGCAACATACCATACGCACGATATGAGAAACATAACCCTGCCATGTTAGGGCATGCACTTCGGGGGGGGGGGGGAATATGACTGGTCATCTGTCTTTTAATCCTCCTCTGAGGAGCTATCGATAACCAGCAAGACATGCACTTCGTCAGATAGCATTGTCTGCTCTGAAGACCTTGTTTCCACTCCAGATTTTTCCATGACCGTGCCGAATGGCTGATGCACAGGAAGAGTAATTGAATGTACTAAAATTGTTGACAAATTTAACACGTAATAAAAAAATGATGGCATTATATAATTCACATATAAGATGACTGGCTAACCAGGGTGGCATTGCAAAATTCACATATATGATGCTTGGCTAGACAAGATGGCATTGCATGATTCACATATACGATAAAGAAACTAAACAGATGGCATTGACACAAAGCATGTCTAAACTAAGCGGATGACATCTTTAATGTATACAGTAAGCAATGCAAGGCACCATATGCATGATATTACCAACATCAGCATGCCATGTTAGAGCGAAGACCTCATGGGGTAAATAGGAGTGGTCTTCTCCTTCTGAATCCCCCTCAGAACAGTTATCGTCCTCTTGATTACGATCCGAAATGGGTGGAGGGGGGCTGCCTTTGCGCCCACCATGGAACAACATCTGCATGAAATTTTGTTGCCACGCAAGGCTCGTCTCTTTTGCTCTACATGATCAATTCCATTGTGTACAATAACTGGCATGCATAGGAATAAAACATAGTGAGATTATGTAAGGAGTCATGCACAAATCCAGAGTGATGGTAGCAAACTGTGGATAGACCCAAAACCAATGATAGCAGGAAGATAATATCTTTAGTTAAATATACAGATAATGGCTCCTTTAATGTTTGTTTGCACCCAACATGAAACTCATAGTAGACACCGGAGATTAACAAGATAGTAGACAGATAGTACTGATTATTGCCCCAATATGTACCCCACAACCATTTAGAAACTCAAGTTTCAGCATTAGTTTGGACCTGACTCGGAGTCTAATAGGTGAACACGGCGATAATGTAGCATGTCATCATATTAAGCGACGCATAATGTAAGCAGACACAGAAGAGTGCGACCTCTCTTGCAGACCCGTGTAGTCCTCAAGGTCATCTGCTCAGTTGATGATGGTAATGCAGTTGTCGTGGCTGCCGACGGCAGGGAAGAAGATCTGAGGCGGTGAAATACAGTATGGAGAGCGGATCCCTGCTGTGGTGAACCCTTCCATCGTTGGAGCAGTTGAGCTGGGGTGGAACACAGCGCCGCAGGAGCAGGATAAACCACACAAGGTTTTCTTTGACACATATCTGTAACAGAAGTAATTGAGTAAGGGCTTGTATGAATTTGAGGATTCTAACAATGCAGGGATAGGAAATAGACAGGAATAGGATAGGAATGCATGTGCAAAACAGAGAATTTAAAAACACAAGATTTCTGCCAATCTTGGTGTTTGATTCATAACAATTGGAAGATCACAAGATGCAAAAAAGCATGGTGATATTAAGTCAAACCACAAGAAAATGTACGGTTATAATGCTATTATGCTACTATCTCTTAGTCCTGTGCTTGATGAATAGGAATATGAAAAGGAGTAGAAGTGGAAATTAGAATTCCTATGGTTTTTTTCAAGGAGACACTAAAGGAACAAATCCTACAGTTTTCCTTTGCTCCATTCCTTTGCACCAAATTCATGAAAAGTAGTACCATAGGAAACTTTCCAATTCCTATGTTTTTCATTCACTTTTCCCCTCAAGCACTAGCGATTCTAGTAGGCAGGCTTGAGCAAGGAAAATCCTACACTAAAAAATGTTTTTGTGCTACTTCTATTACTTTGGACCCAGGCCACTGCCATACTAGCTCAACTCCCAGGCCCATCGACAAATGCACAGCTCAAACGCGCAGAGATAAATAATGATGGCGTTCAAGAGAGTCCATCACGAATAGCTAAGTTGCCTGGTACCTCACTACTTGTCATATAGTAGGATAAAATAATCATATTTCCCGTTACTACGAGTGCTCAGTGGACAATATATATGACATGTAGAGTAAAAAAGAGATGCAACAAGTGTACAACCTCTTTGGCGAAGCCATGTCGATCTCAGCGTGATTGGGTTGGCCGGTGAGGATGCTCTGGCTGACTTTGTTGTCGGAGGAGGGGAAGAAGATCTTAGGCATCTGGAGATGGAGCCCGAGGTACTGCTCCGCTGTGATGGAGGGTTTCGTCGTTGGAGTAGCTCCGGTGAGTTGTACGATGCCAAAGCTGAAGCAGGACAAGAGAGACAACGAACAACGTTAACCTGAGTGGAATTCTAATAGCATCTCCAATACATGACGTAAATTACATAACCACAAAGTGCTAGATGTAAAATACATCAGCTGCTCATCTCTGAACTTAACTGTCGAAACTGAACTTAACTGTCGAAATTGAACTTAACTGTCAAAACTGAATTTGGCTGTCCAAACTGAACGCACTAGCAAGGTGAGCCTACACATTGGTCGACTGACTTTTTCATCTCTGGTCAGTCGATTTTGCAGCCGTTGGATACGAAATCAAGGGTCTGCGGTTCATCTTCAACCTCCACCCCCCTGAGCCGCCAGCCACCACCGGCCAAACAGCAGCCCCCGCCGCCCGCGGTCGGCAGTGCGCCGCCCCGCCCGCCCCGAAAACACTCCCCACCGCCGGTCCTCCGCTGTGCCGGCCATCCCTCTAGCCCCCCCCCCCCCCCCCCCGTGCAGAGCTTTTTCTCCGGTGATCCCCACGCCACCGCCCCACCAATGCCGGCGACAACCGCCCCCAACCTGAACCCTAAGATAGATAGTGGGGTACCTCTCTGGCGAGCCCCCTCCCCGTTGCGGCTGGTTCTTCCTTCACCCCGGCGAGCCCCCCCCCCCCCCACTGAAAATCGACTAACCCAAAAGTCGATTCAATCGACTGAAGTGTAGCTAAATTGGAGCAACATCACAAGCAAGAGCAAGAGCGAGAGCAGCAGCACGAGCAAGAGCAATAGCAAGAGCAGACCATGCAGGGGACCGACAACAAGAGCAGAGCAGCAGCGCGAGTGAGAGCTAAAGCAGCAGCAGCTCCTTCTGATGTGGACGTCACCGCCGAGGGAGCGACGCCATGGAGGAAGTGGCTGGCGACGCCGCCGTGGATGGAGCCGCGCCGTGTCGGCTCGGGATCGAGCGCCGGCAGCACCGTGAGATCGAATCAAGAAGAAAATGCGGCGATTAGTGTACAACCTCTTTGGTGGCGCCGATTAGGCTGCAGCTTCATCCGAGGAAACAGTGATGATGATGCTCTTCCGGTGGTGCAGATGAAGATGGCGGTATGGTAATGGAGGTGGCGCAAAAGACGAGGGGAACATCGGGGCAACTCCTTGGAGGTGGAGGACGGGGTGGCTGAACCGGCGGGACGATGATATCAACGACGGATCCTCATCCGGTACGGTGGATGAGGGACGTCGAGGAGTTGCTGTGGACGACGTCGTCGGGGTAGAGGCTCCGGCTGGGTGGCGGACGGAGAAGGGTGTGGGGTTTCGTTGTGGGTTTTCGCGGCCTCGGTGTACGAATGGGTGGGCGGATGGGATGGCAGTGTGGAACCATGGCTTAGAGACGCGCTTGTCCAAAATGTGGGGTAAGTTACGTAAGTACCCCCCACCGATTTGAGGCGGTTCTTTTGGTTCAGGGGTACCACGGGCATTTCGCGTGTCGGGATTTCACAGGAGGTGGGAGTTTTCACGTGTGTTGTAATTTCGGGATAGCATGGCGCGGGTTGAGATGGAGGGAGTTGTCGGAGCACAATGAGACAAAGATATATCTTAAATATTTCGTGCTAACAAAGCGCGTGTTGAAGAGGTGGGAATTTCGCAGCACGATAGACAGAGACGCTGGCTTCAATTTCCAGCATAACAAGGCAAGGCTTGAAATTTCGGAAGAACAAGCTTAACGTGTACCCAGAAAAAGACAATTTGCACCTCAACACGCATAACACACAAACAAACACCATTTATACTAGAGTAAGGTACACGTGCATTGCACGCATGAGATTTGGCAACCAAATTATGAATAAATACCACATTATAGCATGCAAGATTTGAGTCATATATGCATGATATAGATGTTCGTTTAATTCTTATAGTTCATTTCATTCAAAATCATCTAGTTTTTATAAGAAAGCTAATCTATTTTAAGATTCATGGAATTGTGTGGTGTAAGACATAAAGTAAAAAATAATAATGGCAAATCATGTAGAAAAACATTTGGGCAATTCTGATACGGAAGATTCTAGAACAAATAAGAAGTGCTTGTGTTTTGATGTTTGTGCATTATGCTTAAGTTCAACCATGGAGTCTTCTAGATTATACATGTGGCGAAATCTGGTGGAATCTAGATGATATTCGACGGCCAATAGTGCTCAAATTTGCCATCTTTGGACCATCGGATTTGCCTCATCCAACAACCATCTTTCAAAGTTAAAGTTACCCACAGACAATATAAAAAATATATAATATAATATAATATATATATAGGGATATAGATATAGATATGTGATGCGAAAGCCACCCATCATCTCCAATTAGAATAGTGTGTCCATGCACGGATGCGACGTGGCCAAATGATGTCTGCCATCGGTATCTCAAATTCAAATCAGTCTGACCTTGTCCAATGTGTATACATTACGACATGCTCGTTTCCAAACCACACCACGCAGATCTCCATTATGTTCATGCATGCATGGGTTTCAAACATCAGGATCTCTTATTCAAATATTTGAATTCAACTTTACATTGATTATGACCTCACCTATTCTTTTACACCCACACAGTAGTCTTCTCTTTATAATTGTACCACTAACTTTCTCTCGTGCGTGCATGCACACACACTACCAGTCGGCATTATCTTTTTTTCTTCAGGTCAGTCTCCCATGAAGGCACACACTCACACACATCCCCCTCTCCATCATATCGGGCATTCTTTATCTCTCACGCGTGCATGCGCAACGATCAATGTTCCTCTATGTATGTGTGTATATAGCTAGGTCTTTCATAGTTTTCCACACAAACCGATCAACCGATATATCCAGTGAGGTCTCACCCTCTTTCCCACGTCCACATCGCTTAGTCTATACCTCTCTATATAGGATTAACATATATAGCTAATACACCCACATTAATTATATATCCAACGTCCCCCTCTCATCATCCATGCCTTCCGCTTCATCTCTCAGACGCGTGCACAATGGCGAAGACAGGGGCAGTAAGGGCCCTGCCCCCCCTAACATCACTATATACCGAGGCTAATATGAATGTGATCATTAGACAATTACTGCTAAAAAAGATTTAATTTCATGAATTGACCCTCCTCGTAAAGGATTAGCAATGCTTGGCCCCCTAGCTCATTTATTTTTCATGGCTCCGCCACTGCGTGCAACAGCGCACGTGTTCGCCCCCTCTCTCTAAATATCGATCTCGCACTTGTGCATTCCTTCATAGTCTCCCTCCACTCGGACCCTCGCACAATCTTCTAGCCCCCATCGGATTTTGCCACATGTACAATCTAGCAGACTCCATGGTTGAACTTAAGCATAATGCACAAACCTCAAAACAACAGTGGTTCTCTTTTGTTCTAGAATATTCTGTATCATAACAGCCCAAACTTTTTTTCTAGTTGAATTGCCATTATTTGTTTTTACTTTATGCTTTACAACGCACAATTCCATGAATCATAAAATAGATTAAGGGCTTCTTTGATTGAAAGGATTCTCAAAGGAATTTTGGAGGATTCTAATCATTAGGAATTTTTCCTATCTTGGTTTTTTGATTCGTAGGATTGTAAACCATAGGAATTTTTCCATATGATTCATTTGCACTAGATTTCATAGGAAACATCCCATCCACTCAAACCTCTTTGAAAGAATTATGTGTTTTTTCCATGCACAATCAAACACTCGTACAATCCTGTAGGATTCAAGACGACATTCCACTATAATCCCATGTTTTTCCTATTCCCGCGTTCTTAGCGTTTTTATAAAAACTAAGAGGGTGCTTGGATCCAAGGGACTTATTTTAGTCTGACTAAAAATAGTCTCTTTAAGAGACTAAAGTTCCAAGCACCCCTGACTAAAGAGGGGCTAAAACTAGTCTTGAGACTAAATTTTTTTAGTCAGGGGTACCCCTACTAAAATGTGGATTAGTTCTCTCTCTCCTCATTTAACTCCTCTCCTTTAACACAGGCGAGTTCTGGATTGGAGGGTTTGGAGGATAATAAATGCTCATTAACTTGATTTTAGTCTACTTAGTATTTGGATCCAAGCATGGATGAGGCTAGCATGTTTTACTCTCACTACTTTTAGTCATGGGACTAAAACGTATCCAAGCACCCTCTAATTGATTTTGAATGAGATGAACTATAAGAATTAAACGAAGGGCTACATCAGGCATATATGACTCAGAGCTTACATGCTATAGTGTGGTATTTATTCATAATTTGGTTGCAAAATCTGATGCGTGCAATGCACGTGTACCTTACTAGTACTTCAAGTATGTGCAAAACACGTAAATTAGAATAGCAATGGCACGCTACAGTGTCTCTCTTACAGTTCATGAAGCCACATGGCACGTGTGGAGGCGTTGTCGCGACCTCCTCGCATGGATTGATCACAGTGACGTGCTGCTGGTTCCAGAAGAAAGTACTCGTCCTCCCTGAGCCATACTGGCGGTACATGCACGAAGTGAAGATGTGCATGCACACCACACATGCACTCATTCCCTCGCATGCACACGCGGGTACACGGGCGGACACAATTTTGTACCAAGATCCACCCCATGTGATAATTTGACGCATGTAAAGTCGTTCACTTCATTGATGGTAAATTAATACAGTGCATGCGAATTGAGTGGACGTGAGGGTGGAAGAAAGACATTATTACTCCACTACGCGCATGCGAGTAGTTAAATCGTGGGTTGCTAGTAGTACTTCCATTGGTCTCCTTCGTATTTTGTGCCAATTTTTGACAGTAACATAATATTTACGCATTTGAGCAGTGTAGTACTTGAAATTTATGTTTCGTTAAACTCATCGGGAGCTGTTTCGGGCCTCGAAACCAAAACCATCAATTAATCTTTACCTTGTTCCCATCACATTCGAAATCCTGCTCACACCTACTAGTACCTACCAAACCTGAACGTGTTCCCTCTATGCAGGTATTAGTACTAGTGCTAGCACTTAGGTTATAAAAAGGGGAACTACCTAACCAAAAATTACTCTACCTTTCCTCCTCATAAGTGCTTCTTCTTCGTCCGTCGTTACCATGGCCGGTGAGCAGAGCTCTAGGTCGAGAACTACTCGTAACAAGGGAGAAGCAACCAAGGCTGCGGAAAAAAAGAGGGCTCACCACCATGCAGAGACCTCAAAAGATCTCTCACGGGCGGGCGATGGCTCCCAGGAGCGCCCTAGCCGCGGAGGCGAACATGCCGACCCGGCGGAGCTGGAGTCGTTATCCCCCGACGACATGCCCGATCAGCTCAATAAGCACCTCAATAAGAAGAAGGAGTTCATACAAGGCTTGATGGAGTTGCTAAAGGAGAGCCTCAACAACATGCCCGCTGAGCTCAATCAGCAGGGGGAGTTGACCGCCGGCTTGGTGATGCTGCTGAAGAAGAGCATTGCCTCGGAGAAGAAGGCGACCGGTGAAATCCTGCGACTTTAGGAGGACAAGGCGAAGGTCTGCCACGAGATCGACCTGTTGAAGGAGAAGAACACCAACTGGAAGAAGCTGCATGAGAATAGTAGTTCCTCGATGAAGATGCTGCAGGCCCTCGTTATGGAACAAAAGGAGTTGGCAAAGCTCCGCATCGAGCACCCCGCTGCTGTCAAGGTACGTAATGCGGCCGTGGAACAGATGATGAACGCTCGCGTCGAGAAATCCCGCGTCATGGACAGAATGAAGAAGATGGCGGAGGAGACACGCAAGGAGATGGAGGTCGTGGAGGCGATGAAGAAGCAGTTACGACTCCGCTGCGAATTAGATCATTTGGGGTGATAATCTTCCTTCTTCTTTTGCTGTTGTGTTTCATCTTTAGCTTCGGGTGTTTCGCCGCACGTGTCACGTTCTCTGCGAGGCATGAATATAACAATGGTTTTTTTCGAGGGAATGAATAGAACAATGCTAATAATGAGATGAGTAGCAAATTAGATCATTTTTTATAGCCATATGGCACTGGGCTGCCATGTTTCGTGCTCCTCCGTCGCAGTACTACTCCAGTGGAAAACTTGAGTATACCGCACAGTTCTTTGCTCCTCCTTGATCAGGTCGTCGGCGCATTTATACGAGCAGTCAAATCACAAGGCCCCGCCTTCCAGCAGTAATGAGCCGTCAAATCACAAAGGCCCCCGCCTCTCGTGAAACCGACCAAGCTAGACTGCCCCGCCCTCTAGCATTTTAAAAAATGTATACTTTTGTACAGCAGTAGTATCGATGGATTGCGCCATGGAGCAAAACTTGAAATTAAAAAAAAGGTGGTACATATACAGAGTGCTCGTCGCCAAATTATGCATATTGTAGTATTAAAAAGGCTAGTCACAATAATGGTGTCCAGCACAACCCACCCCTCAAATAAAACTAAGCACCCTGGAATTCTTTGACAAAACTAAGCACCCTGAAATTCTTTGACAACTAAACTGCTGGCTATATGATGTTGGCCATATATATTGTACGTATATAATGTGAAGAAACGAGTGGTAGTACTATACCAACTAAAAGATGAAATGTAAGAAATACTAGTATGTATGTACTGAAGAGTTAAAGTAGCAAGAAGAAACATAACATAGTTCTGCTGGGGGCTCAGCACACACCCCTCAAATTAAATTAAGCACACCTGAAATTAAACTTTGCAACTATTCCGGTAGACACTGCATTAGAACCACCATGAGCAACGACACTGCCACGTTACTCGGAGTCCTCGTCCACGTCCTCGACTTCGTCCTTGTCCCTCTTCCTCTTGACCGATACTTATTTGCTTGAACCGCCAACTTGGCTGTTGCTCTTCATCGAACCCTTGTAGGTATTGAAACAAAGGTAGACATCCATGGCAGCATAGTGGATGTGGTCTATATCTAGTACATTCCGTTGCCATGCATAACGATGAAACGTGTATGGAGGTTTCTCCAGTGTACCGTACGAAGGATGAACCATGGCTCCTGCTAGGGTCAGCATTGAAGGCTGACGAGAGGACACCAGCCGATTCTTTTGGAGGTCGAAGGTGTTGCCTACAATGAGGTCTATCCAACGCATGACTTCTTTGTCGTTACCAAAGTCTACAGTAACGAATTTGACTAGGTTGCTCTCGAGGAAGTCCTTAAATCCTGGCACTCAACGTCGGCATGGCATATGTGGTAGACCAAGCATAAGTCATGCACGCAAACCTGGATCACGGCGGGCTTCTTCCTCTCTTCGTCCTTTAGATGCTTCTCTCGTCCCAAGACTGTGGGGTACTCAACATCTAGCCCAGCGACCCACCCATCATCTGAGTCTTCGAACGTGCGTCTGAAGCGAGAAAGGCATCCTTCACCGTCGCGGAAGAACGGGTGTAGATGAGGACGAACTCATCGCCGGTGATGGTTCTAACCTTGTACTCAGCGCCGATCGGGGAGATTTGGGACGCCATGGATTTGGGAGGAGGGTTAGGATTAGTGGAACTGCCATAATGTGAATTGATGGGACGACTAGGAGTGAACCGCCGTAGTATTAAAGGACGTGCGGGGACAAGTAGGAGCGAACTGCCAGCGTGTGAACGGCAGGGTAGTGGCTTTCCATTCTCCCATGATACGGGCTTCCGAGAGCCCTTGGATCTGAGATCGAACGGTTGCATGGCGTGATTCTAGACCTATGGGTGAATATCCTATCCTGGAGGGTTATTCTGCAAATTTTCAGCAACTTAGCATGCGACCGTTTCATCTTAGATCCAAGGGCTGCCAGCAGCCCGTATCATGGTCGCGCCTACCACGACCGTCGCGTCGCTCGCGCGGTCGTGCCCTTGGAGATTTAACACGGTGCGTTAGGCTATCTGATGTTGGCATGTCATATATAGTCATCACTTAGTCACTCATACTACAACAAGGTTGGCTATAAGGTTGGCTATAAGTGTATTTTTTACTCCTCTCTATCTCTTTCTTTGTACTCCCTCCGTCCCATAATATAAGAACATTTTTGACACTAGTGTAGTGCCAAAAACGTTCTTATATTATGGGACACCGGGAGTACTAGTATTTATTGCATTTGCCAAGGAGTGACCTCTTCCAATGAAATGGTGTTGCTAAGTCTGCTTCATTTAACTAGCTATAGACTCAAAATTGTCTTTTCACCTAGGTACACGCGCTTAGCACCGTTTCTTCCTTGGGTCACCAAACTAGTCTCTTTCTTCTTGATTAACTTGCCACATCAGACTTTATGCCTATGTGGCAAGCTTAAGCACCTGTAGAAGCAAGTAAGGTGCCCGTCCGTTGCATGGAAGAGTGAAATGCCTTGATCGGGGTGTTGTTTATTTTGACATAGGATGTGGGGGTCATCTCATGTGTAACAGGTATCGATAGGTTTCTTCGGATATTATTTCATCTCTAGAGCTCAGAAACATCCGGGTGAAATAGATAAAAAAGTATCTGTTGCAAAGAAAAGCGTTCAACTATTCAACCTGCATCCAAAACTTGTGAAGAAATAACCCTTATTGTGCTTTGCATGAAATGGTTCATCATAAGTCTTTCACCGGTACTATAGTAAAAATTCATGCATGGAAGATTCTAGACTAAACCATAAATGTATACACTTGTATCATGCGCGATACTCCAATAGGGCAAGATCATGCATGGAAGTCTCCACATGCTTAGACAGCGGATTACATTGAGCGAAGACTAATGATGAACATTTAACTTACTAATGCATATGTCCAGGTTAACCTCCTTGGAGTCCCCATGCATATTCTTGGGGGTCAAATAATACCATGCGTCTTCCGTGTCCACATCGGTGGGAAGGTCCCAGCTCGGCAGAGTCCAAGTCAGCTTGACGTAGCTAGTGTCGCCGCCCACGGACCTCCGAGGGGTAGTAATAGTGAGCACGCACCCAAACATCAGCCTCGTGTCAGTGTTAGCGTCAGCCACATCGCCCCTGACGCACACTAGAGATGTGGCGGCGGCCTGCGCGGGCCTCGCCGGTGGCCACGATCAAGAGGAAGACGTTGTCGTCCTCCTCCGAGACTAGCAGGCGGCGCTGATCCTCCAGCGACTCCAGCATAGTGAACGGGTAGCACGTCTCGTACTTGATGTTCTTCGCCAAGGGCCAGTAGTGATCGCCGCACGCCTGCGTCAGGTGATGCACGATGTCCGCCGGCGAGCACCAAAATGGCACCGGGCACTCATAGCAGTAGACGAAGGGCTCCTTGGAGGCATCAACTAGGCCGTCCATGAAACGGGAGTGGCTGTAGGGGACGTTCCACCAGTTGAATATATGAGCAAGTTACTACGAGATTTACTACAAAATAAATCATGACGGCTATAGCAGAGATTAAACTAATCATGCGGCTAACATAGTAGATGAACAGATCAAGTCCAGGACACAGACTAGAAACATGAATTCTACCACGATTTCGAACAGGAAGGACAGAAACACATACGGTGCAAAGGGAGTAGCACCATTGGCGTTGAGGTTGTCGCCCATGTTGTTGAGGAAGAGGTTGCTGAGGTCGGGGAAGAAGTCGTCGTCGGTGAAGTCGTGGCTGCAAGCAGTCGCGAGAGTGCGCTCCCCAAATGTCAACAGCGCTCGCCGAATGGAGCGCATCAGGGAGTGGCTGTAGGGGACATTGCGGCTGCCGAATGGAGCACAGGAGTAACTTATGAAGTAGTAGATGGTGCTCCTCCCTAGTCTCTATTCTTATCTCTATCTCTACTACTCTTGTTTGTTTTTTATAATATACTAGTTGTAGTTGTCAAATCGAATAGTACTGCACCATCCACTGCATGCCCGGTTGAACACGCCTCCTCGCCTCCATTAAACCTGCATGCAAACCGAGAAACCTACTCCGGCCTGCGGGAGGAAATTTGCCGGTTGCCGCGGGAGGGTTATTTTGCAAATTTTCAGCAACTTAGCATGCGACCGTTTGAACTCAGATCCAAGGGCTGCCAGCACCCCGTATCATGGTCGCACCTACCATGACCATCACGTCGCACACGCGGTCGCGCCCTTGGAGATTTAACATGGTGCGTTAGGCTATCTGATGTTGGCATGTCATACATAGTCATCACTTAGTCACTAATACTACAACAAGGTTAGCTATAAGGTTGGCTATAAGTGTATATATAGTTTACTCCTCTCTATCTATTTCTTCGTACTCCCTCCGTCCCATAATATAAGAACGCTTTTGACACTAGTGTAGTGCCAAAGATGTTCTTATATTATGGGACAGAGGGAGTACTAGTATTTATTGCATTTGCCAAGGAGTGACCTCTTCCAATGAAATGATGTTGCTAAGTTTGCTTCATTTAGTTAGCTATAGACTCAAAATTGTCTTTTCACCTAGGTACACACGCTTAGCACCGTTCTTCCTTGGGTCACTAAACTAGTCTCTCTCTTCTTGATTAACTTGCCACATCAGACTTTATGCCTATGTGGCAAGCTGAGCACCTGTAGCAGCAAGTAAGTACAATAGTGCGCTTTACATGGCATTTTTGCATATGTGGAGGAAAGAGAGGCAAAAGTGGAGAAGTGGGCCCTCATGCAAGAGCCAGCCTCTACTACATGGTGGAGCATTGGGAGAGGCACCAATATGGAGGTGGTCAGGAATCGGGAGACTCACTCCGGTCGTAGCGCCGCAGTTAAAATGATAATGGCAAGTCAAATCACGGGGCCCCACTTGTCCAGCAGTAACTTGCTATGAAATCGCACAACCCTGCGTTTGCAGCAGCCTACTCCCTCGTCTTCTCGCGTCTCTGTTGAACCGACTAGGCGGAACTGCCCCGCCGCCTACCGGGCAGGAAAAGCCCCGCCCTTGACTTTTAAATAGTATACAATATACTAATTTTGTATCCATGGATTGCGCCCGCGCCATGGAGCAAAGCATCTAGAAAACGGCGGTACACATGTACGGAGTATACAGCACGCTCGTCGAGTTTGCATCACACCCCAGACGGTCGGTCGGTCTGGCACGCTGCTCTCCGAATGGAATGCGCGTCATATTGCGTTCGCACACACATGTGGGACGGCAATTTAGAACCGACCATAGGCACACTTCCCAGCCCCGCAAGTCGGGTGACTTAATAGAAGTGGGAGACGAGCGATAGTACTAGAGAAGTGTTGTACTACGTTGGTGCCTGGACGATCCCTGCAAGACACGGAAGATCAATTCGTCCATGCATGTGACCAGACTCCAGCAGACACGCCTGGATTGGCTATCATCTACATATCATGCAGGCTGTGTTGTACATGGCTTTAGTTGTGGTGAGAAATTGAAAAAAAGGTTTCTTGCCATCTCGCAAAATTAGGTGTCTTGTGCTTCAGATCACTATGAGGGTTAAACAGCGACAACTAAGTTGGGCTAGTCATTGGGGGCACATGCATGAACAGTGACTACTCGGCTGCCATCTAGGTCAAGCCGGCTATGTTAATTAGGACATCTATCAACGGACCCCTTTTCTACGAGTTTATCTTTAATTGGACCTTTGTTCCTCGTCTAGTTTGTCCGTCGGGATTCATGTTGTCTCCTTTGGGCAGTGAGGTTATGATTTCTTGTCATGTGGCATTTTTTCGTGTTATATGTTATAATCCGGTGCTTCAGATCAAAATGACGACAATTGCGCCTACGGGCCACGTTCTTGAAGACTTATCGACAGTCATTGACAAGGTCAAGCCGGCTCCGGTAGACAAAAGAAAACTAGTACTACTCCACTATATAGGCAGGAGCTTCCGCGCTTGCTTGCTAGTGTTGCTCTCTTCACACTGTCTCGGCCTCTCTCGATCTAAACACGACAGCGGTAGCCACTCTCTCTCTCTCTCTCTCTCTCGCTCTCTCTCTCTCTCTCTCTCTCGCACTCTCTCTCTCTCTCTCTCTCTCTCTCTCTCTCTCTCTCTCTCTGCTCACCGCTGGTCACAGATCCAACCGGATCCTCTCCGCCAGGGAAGGTGAGAAGGTGCAATGTTCACGCGGTCGTCCTCGGCGACGGCTCTTACCCACTGCTAGGCGCGTCCCGATCAGCCTGCCTTGCTGTTCTCTCCCAAGCACCGCTGGCGAGGGAGGGCCTCCGACCCCTTCTTCCTTGTTGTCGTAGTGTGGGCAGATCCGGCCTCCCGCCGCCCACCTAGCGACATCCCGGCGACCATCAGGTATAACTTCCGTCGAAACCGGCCTTGCTCTACTTCCCGAGCTCC
Source organism: Triticum timopheevii (assembly GCA_963921465.1). Classification (NCBI taxonomy): domain Eukaryota; kingdom Viridiplantae; phylum Streptophyta; class Magnoliopsida; order Poales; family Poaceae; genus Triticum; species Triticum timopheevii. Next base: position 306,623,194 of record OY997262.1, on the reverse strand, counting down.
TGATGTCACTGCATTTGCATCTTTTACTATTTCTTAGGCCCCCTCGTAGATAGGATCGATCGTCTGTTTGAAAACCACCTAATTTTTTTACGTTTAACTGGTAAAACTAGTTCATGCACTCGAATCTAGTACTACTTGGTTCAAACAAGGAAGAAAGGGGGTGGGGGTGGGGGAGGATTTGTTACCTGAATCTAGGGCTTGGTCGAAAGAGGAAATAATGGGGGCGAAAAGTAGCAGAGACTGGCTATCCAACTGGTATCTAGGTCTAATAGGGAAATAAAGGGAAACACAATACAAATTCAATATAAAATCGATCTACTGGTTGAAAAAGGAAAGAAAGTGGGGACTGGGGGACAAGTCAACAGAGTAAGTTCAGCACTAGGTTTGCTAGCCTCACACAGTATAGGGTGGCTATACCGAACAAAAATGGGACCAACCCAGATATCCTCTTCTGATGTTTGTTGCCCCGAGCCAATCTTATGTAATGCCACTGGTAAAATGTAGCAGCTGCACTGTTAAAAGCAAGGACACGTTAAACCAATGTTGTTGTTGTTTTCAAAGTAATGCCTCTAGTAATATGAATCAATGGCACTTCTTTACATGTCCTGCTAAAATTTCCCATTAAGATAAGTTGGTTCTTTTCGTTAGAAATGCAACTGTCCTGGTCCGCTTACTCTCCCGTGCCCAAAGTAATGTCGTATTTAACGGTTGTCATAATTAATCCTAATGCCCACACTAATATCTAGCAATGCCACTGCTTTCGAAATTGCTACTGTCCTTGTAGGATTGCCATTCAGATAAGGAACATGCTTCTTTTCATTTGATGCATGTTTCATCACTTGTTAGTAACCCTCATTTCCACCTTTTTTATGCAAACAGAGATATACATTTCACGCTCGATCTTAGTTGAACTGCACAAATGATATCCAAATTATAGTTGAGCATTCCAGGAGCTTCACAGCCAACCTTGATGTTGCTCAATTTTATTGCAATTAATGAAGAAGAAGCTCTGTGGGTTTCATTTTCTGATGGAAATGGAACCGGAGCTGGATCCCTTTTCTTCAAAAAAATTGAAGAAGAAGCTGCTAGCTCAGGGGACATTGCTTCGTTTTAGGTGAGCTGCACCAAAAGGTCCCATGAATTGAATCATCCATGTTGGTGATTGAAAGAGCTAGCTTCAGCATCCCAGTCTAAGCACCCCCGACCTCCATCCTTGCGACGCATGGTACACCTTGTTTGCCACCTGCTCGACCCTAGTGGCACTGATAAAATGAAGTAATAATACAGTTAAAATAGAGCGAGTGTCATCTCTATCATTTCATTTCCAATGTAGATAAAGAAAGTGCTTCTCTTTGTTAAAGTATGTTTCATCAACTAGTCCCATTGTTAATGTTTAAGCGTTTTGGCAAACTGGGGTGCTTAATTTTAGTTGATATGTACAAAAATAGAGATCTGAATGTCTCAAGGCGCCTCCTTTTACTACCGCTGTACACTGATGTTCATCACTGGCAAAAGGTGTATATGGGAGACTTGGGACGATGTCCAGTATGAGGCGTACCATATGAGGCGTCGCAGGGCCCATCTCGCCCTCGCAGCATGGCATACTATGATACTATCGCAATATTTTCTTCTATTTATTTTGTGTGTTTCATCAACTAGTGCCACTATAATGTAATCACGCTTTTTCATTATCTATGAAAACAGGGTTATTCAGCTGTATTTTGGTGGAACTGCACAAATGTACGTATGGAACTGGCATATATGCAGAGTGCGAGGTGTGCCAAGTAAAAATTACCGACACCAACCATGCTGCATGCATGCATTGGCATCCACCACCACCAGTGGGATGTGTGGCGCTCTCTGTGGACGGATCTTTCTCGACAGCAAATCCTCTAACCAGATACTAGTAGCTTATATTGGCAGTTTTCTAGGGAGTACTCTTTTCTGAAAGAAGCACCAATCTATTTTTCTTTATTTGTGCACCGTGTCACAACTTTGACCCAAAGGTCTAGAGCTATTTTAGGGTGATTGGCGTAGTACTCGAAGACTGATTGTAAGCATGATTTTCATTAGCTGTCACACTGATTGTGAGCATGAGCAGGTGGAAGATTAGGTTAGTGCGAAGCTTACCTTAAAGCCTACCGCCGCCGTTGAAACGAGGCGAGCATCGAGGGAACCGTGGAGAACGGCGAGGAAGTGATGTCGCACCATACGGCCTCCTCTCTCTCTCTCTCTCTCTCTCTCTCTCTCTCTCTGCTCACCGCTGGTCACAGATCCAGCCGGATCCTCTCCGTCATGGAAGGTGAGAAGGTGCAACGTTCACGCGGTCGTCCTCGGCGACGGCTCTTACCCACTGCTAGGCGCGTCCCGATCAGCCTGCCTTGCTATTCTCTCCCATGCACCGCTGGCGAGGGAGGGCCTCCGACCCCTTCTTCCTTGTTGTCGTAGTGTGGGCAGATCCGGCCTCTCGCCGCCCACCTAGCGACATCCCGGCGACCATCAGGTATAACTTCCGTCGAAACCGGCCTTGCTCTACTTCCCGAGCTCCTGATGTCACTGCATTTGTATCTTTTACTATTTCTCAGGCCCCCTCGTAGATAGGATCGATCGTCTGTTTGAAAACCACCTAATTTTTTTACGTTTAAGAGGTAAAACAAGTTCATGCACTCGAATCTAGTACTACTTGGTTCAAACAAGGAAGAAAGGGGGTGGGGGTGGGGGAGGATTTGTTACCTGAATCTAGGACTTGGTCGAAAGAGAAAATAATGGGGGCGAAAAGTAGCAGAGACTGGTATCCAACTGGTATCTAGGTCTAATAGGGAAATAAAGGGAAACACAATACAAATTCAATATAAAATCGATCTACTGGTTGAAAAAGGAAAGAAAGTGGGGACTGGGGGACAAGTCAACAGAGTAAGTTCAGCACTAGATTTGCTAGCCTCACACAGTATAAGGTGGCTATACCGAACAAAAATGGGACCAACCCAGATATCCTCTTCTGATGTTTGTTGCCCCGAGCCACTCTTATGTAATGCCACTGGTAAAATGTTGCAGTCACACTGTTAAAAGCAAGGACACGTTAAACCAATGTTGTTGTTGTTTTCAATGTAATGCCTCCTGTAATATGAATCAATGGCACTTCTTTACATGTCCTGCTAAAATTTCCCATTAAGATAAGTTGGTTCTTTTCGTTAGAAATGCAACTGTCCTGGTCTGCCTACTCTCCCGTGCCCAAAGTAATGTCGTATTTAACGGTTGTCATAATTAATCCTAATGCCCACACTAATATCTAGCAATGCCACTGCTTTAGAAATTTCTACTGTCCTTGTAGGATTGCCATTCAGATAAGGAACATGCGTCTTTACATTTGATGCATGTTTCATCACTTGTTAGTAACCCTCATTTCCACCTTTTTTATGCAAACAGAGATATACATTTCACGCTGGATCTTAGTTGAACTGCACAAATGATATCCAAATTATAGTTGAGCATTCCAGGAGCTTCACAACCGACCTTGATGTTGCTCAATTTTATTGCAGTTAATGAAGAAGAAGCTCTGTGGGTTTCATTTTCTGATGGAAATGGAACCGGGGCTGGAGCCCTTTTCTTCAAAAAAATTGAAGAAGAAGCTGCTAGCTCAGGGGACATTGCTTCATTTTAGGTGAGCTGCACCAAAAGGTCCCATTAATTGAATCATCCATGTTGGTGACTGAAAGAGCTAGCTTCAGCATCCCAGTCTAAGCACCCCCGACCACCATCCTTGCGACGCATGGTACACCTTGTTTGCCACCTGCTCGACCCTAGTGGCACTGATAAAATGAAGTAATAATACAGTTAAAATAGAGCGAGTGTCATCTCTATCATTTCATTTCCAATGTAGATAAAGAAAGTGCTTCTCTTTGTTAAAGTATGTTTCATCAACTAGTCCCATTGTTAATGTTTAAGCGTTTTGGCAAACTGGGGTGCTTAATTTTAGTTGATATGTACAAAAATAGAGATTTTAATGTCTCAAGGCACCTCCTTGTACTACCACTGTACACTAATGTTCATCACTGGCAGAAGGTGTATCTGAGAGACTTGGGGCGATGTCCAGTATGAGGCGTACCATATGAGGCGTCGCTGGGCCCATCTCGCCCTCGCAGCATGGCATACTATGATACTATCGCAATATTTTCTTCTATTTATTTTGTGTGCTTCATCAACTAGTGCCACTATAATGTAATCACGCTTTTTCATTATCTATGAAAACAGGGTTATTCAGCTGTATTTTGGTGGAACTGCACAAATGTACGTATGGAACTGGCATATATGCAGAGTGCGAGGTGTGCCAAGTAAAAATTACCGACACCAACCATGCTGCATGCATGCATTGGCATCCACCACCACCAGTGGGATGTGTGGCGCTCTCTGTGGACGGATCTTTCTCGACAGCAAATCCTCTAACCAGATACTAGTAGCTTATATTGGCAGTTTTCTAGGGAGTACTCTTTTCTGAAAGAAGCACCAATCTATTTTTCTTTATTTGTGCACCGTGTCACAACTTTGACCCAAAGGTCTAGAGCTATTTTAGGGTGATTGGCGTAGTACTCGAAGACTGATTGTAAGCATGATTTTCATTAGCTGTCACACTGATTGTGAGCATGAGCAGGTGGAAGATTAGGTTAGTGCGAAGCTTACCTTAAAGCCTACCGCCGCCGTTGAAACGAGGCGAGCATCGAGGGAACCGTGGAGAACGGCGAGGAAGTGATGTCGCACCATACGGCCTCCTCTCTCTCTCTCTCTCTCTCTCTCTCTCTCTCTCTCTCTCTGCTCACCGCTGGTCACAGATCCAGCCGGATCCTCTTCGTCATGGAAGGTGAGAAGGTGCAACGTTCACGCGGTCGTCCTCGGCGACGGCTCTTACCCACTGCTAGGCGCGTCCCGATCAGCCTGCCTTGCTATTCTCTCCCATGCACCGCTGGCGAGGGAGGGCCTCCGACCCCTTCTTCCTTGTTGTCGTAGTGTGGGCAGATCCGGCCTCTCGCCGCCCACCTAGCGACATCCCGGCGACCATCAGGTATAACTTCCGTCGAAACCGGCCTTGCTCTACTTCCCGAGCTCCTGATGTCACTGCATTTGTATCTTTTACTATTTCTCAGGCCCCCTCGTAGATAGGATCGATCGTCTGTTTGAAAACCACCTAATTTTTTTACGTTTAAGAGGTAAAACAAGTTCATGCACTCGAATCTAGTACTACTTGGTTCAAACAAGGAAGAAAGGGGGTGGGGGTGGGGGAGGATTTGTTACCTGAATCTAGGACTTGGTCGAAAGAGAAAATAATGGGGGCGAAAAGTAGCAGAGACTGGTATCCAACTGGTATCTAGGTCTAATAGGGAAATAAAGGGAAACACAATACAAATTCAATATAAAATCGATCTACTGGTTGAAAAAGGAAAGAAAGTGGGGACTGGGGGACAAGTCAACAGAGTAAGTTCAGCACTAGATTTGCTAGCCTCACACAGTATAAGGTGGCTATACCGAACAAAAATGGGACCAACCCAGATATCCTCTTCTGATGTTTGTTGCCCCGAGCCACTCTTATGTAATGCCACTGGTAAAATGTTGCAGTCACACTGTTAAAAGCAAGGACACGTTAAACCAATGTTGTTGTTGTTTTCAATGTAATGCCTCCTGTAATATGAATCAATGGCACTTCTTTACATGTCCTGCTAAAATTTCCCATTAAGATAAGTTGGTTCTTTTCGTTAGAAATGCAACTGTCCTGGTCTGCCTACTCTCCCGTGCCCAAAGTAATGTCGTATTTAACGGTTGTCATAATTAATCCTAATGCCCACACTAATATCTAGCAATGCCACTGCTTTAGAAATTTCTACTGTCCTTGTAGGATTGCCATTCAGATAAGGAACATGCGTCTTTACATTTGATGCATGTTTCATCACTTGTTAGTAACCCTCATTTCCACCTTTTTTATGCAAACAGAGATATACATTTCACGCTGGATCTTAGTTGAACTGCACAAATGATATCCAAATTATAGTTGAGCATTCCAGGAGCTTCACAACCGACCTTGATGTTGCTCAATTTTATTGCAGTTAATGAAGAAGAAGCTCTGTGGGTTTCATTTTCTGATGGAAATGGAACCGGGGCTGGAGCCCTTTTCTTCAAAAAAATTGAAGAAGAAGCTGCTAGCTCAGGGGACATTGCTTCATTTTAGGTGAGCTGCACCAAAAGGTCCCATTAATTGAATCATCCATGTTGGTGACTGAAAGAGCTAGCTTCAGCATCCCAGTCTAAGCACCCCCGACCACCATCCTTGCGACGCATGGTACACCTTGTTTGCCACCTGCTCGACCCTAGTGGCACTGATAAAATGAAGTAATAATACAGTTAAAATAGAGCGAGTGTCATCTCTATCATTTCATTTCCAATGTAGATAAAGAAAGTGCTTCTCTTTGTTAAAGTATGTTTCATCAACTAGTCCCATTGTTAATGTTTAAGCGTTTTGGCAAACTGGGGTGCTTAATTTTAGTTGATATGTACAAAAATAGAGATTTTAATGTCTCAAGGCACCTCCTTGTACTACCACTGTACACTAATGTTCATCACTGGCAGAAGGTGTATCTGAGAGACTTGGGGCGATGTCCAGTATGAGGCGTACCATATGAGGCGTCGCTGGGCCCATCTCGCCCTCGCAGCATGGCATACTATGATACTATCGCAATATTTTCTTCTATTTATTTTGTGTGCTTCATCAACTAGTGCCACTATAATGTAATCACGCTTTTTCATTATCTATGAAAACAGGGTTATTCAGCTGTATTTTGGTGGAACTGCACAAATGTACGTATGGAACTGGCATATATGCAGAGTGCGAGGTGTGCCAAGTAAAAATTACCGACACCAACCATGCTGCATGCATGCATTGGCATCCACCACCACCAGTGGGATGTGTGGCGCTCTCTGTGGACGGATCTTTCTCGACAGCAAATCCTCTAACCAGATACTAGTAGCTTATATTGGCAGTTTTCTAGGGAGTACTCTTTTCTGAAAGAAGCACCAATCTATTTTTCTTTATTTGTGCACCGTGTCACAACTTTGACCCAAAGGTCTAGAGCTATTTTAGGGTGATTGGCGTAGTACTCGAAGACTGATTGTAAGCATGATTTTCATTAGCTGTCACACTGATTGTGAGCATGAGCAGGTGGAAGATTAGGTTAGTGCGAAGCTTACCTTAAAGCCTACCGCCGCCGTTGAAACGAGGCGAGCATCGAGGGAACCGTGGAGAACGGCGAGGAAGTGATGTCGCACCATACGGCCTCCTCTCTCTCTCTCTCTCTCTCTCTCTCTCTCTCTCTCTCTCTGCTCACCGCTGGTCACAGATCCAGCCGGATCCTCTTCGTCATGGAAGGTGAGAAGGTGCAACGTTCACGCGGTCGTCCTCGGCGACGGCTCTTACCCACTGCTAGGCGCGTCCCGATCAGCCTGCCTTGCTATTCTCTCCCATGCACCGCTGGCGAGGGAGGGCCTCCGACCCCTTCTTCCTTGTTGTCGTAGTGTGGGCAGATCCGGCCTCTCGCCGCCCACCTAGCGACATCCCGGCGACCATCAGGTATAACTTCCGTCGAAACCGGCCTTGCTCTACTTCCCGAGCTCCTGATGTCACTGCATTTGTATCTTTTACTATTTCTCAGGCCCCCTCGTAGATAGGATCGATCGTCTGTTTGAAAACCACCTAATTTTTTTACGTTTAAGAGGTAAAACAAGTTCATGCACTCGAATCTAGTACTACTTGGTTCAAACAAGGAAGAAAGGGGGTGGGGGTGGGGGAGGATTTGTTACCTGAATCTAGGACTTGGTCGAAAGAGAAAATAATGGGGGCGAAAAGTAGCAGAGACTAGTATCCAACTGGTATCTAGGTCTAATAGGGAAATAAAGGGAAACACAATACAAATTCAATATAAAATCGATCTACTGGTTGAAAAAGGAAAGAAAGTGGGGACTGGGGGACAAGTCAACAGAGTAAGTTCAGCACTAGATTTGCTAGCCTCACACAGTATAAGGTGGCTATACCGAACAAAAATGGGACCAACCCAGATATCCTCTTCTGATGTTTGTTGCCCTGAGCCACTCTTATGTAATGCCACTGGTAAAATGTTGCAGTCACACTGTTAAAAGCAAGGACACGTTAAACCAATGTTGTTGTTGTTTTCAATGTAATGCCTCCTGTAATATGAATCAATGGCACTTCTTTACATGTCCTGCTAAAATTTCCCATTAAGATAAGTTGGTTCTTTTCGTTAGAAATGCAACTGTCCTGGTCCGCCTACTCTCCCGTGCCCAAAGTAATGTCGTATTTAACGGTTGTCATAATTAATCCTAATGCCCACACTAATATCTAGCAATGCCACTGCTTTAGAAATTGCTACTGTCCTTGTAGGATTGCCATTCAGATAAGGAACATGCGTCTTTACATTTGATGCATGTTTCATCACTTGTTAGTAACCCTCATTTCCACCTTTTTTATGCAAACAGAGATATACATTTCACGCTGGATCTTAGTTGAACTGCACAAATGATATCCAAATTATAGTTGAGCATTCCAGGAGCTTCACAACCGACCTTGATGTTGCTCAATTTTATTGCAATTAATGAAGAAGAAGCTCTGTGGGTTTCATTTTCTGATGGAAATGGAACCGGGGCTGGAGCCCTTTTCTTCAAAAAAATTGAAGAAGAAGCTGCTAGCTCAGGGGACATTGCTTCATTTTAGGTGAGCTGCACCCAAAGGTCCCATTAATTGAATCATCCATGTTGGTGACTGAAAGAGCTAGCTTCAGCATCCCAGTCTAAGCACCCCCGACCTCCATCCTTGCGACGCATGGTACACCTTGTTTGCCACCTGCTCGACCCTAGTGGCACTGATAAAATGAAGTAATAATACAGTTAAAATAGAGCGAGTGTCATCTCTATCATTTCATTTCCAATGTAGATAAAGAAAGTGCTTCTCTTTGTTAAAGTATGTTTCATCAACTAGTCCCATTGTTAATGTTTAAGCGTTTTGGCAAACTGGGGTGCTTAATTTTAGTTGATATGTACAAAAATAGAGATTTTAATGTCTCAAGGCACCTCCTTGTACTACCACTGTACACTAATGTTCATCACTGGCAGAAGGTGTATCTGAGAGACTTGGGACGATGTCCAGTATGAGGCGTACCATATGAGGCGTCGCTGGGCCCATCTCGCCCTCGCAGCATGGCATACTATGATACTATCGCAATATTTTCTTCTATTTATTTTGTGTGCTTCATCAACTAGTGCCACTATAATGTAATCACGCTTTTTCATTATCTATGAAAACAGGGTTATTCAGCTGTATTTTGGTGGAACTGGACAAATGTACGTATGGAACCGGCATATATGCAGAGTACGAGGTGTGCCAAGTAAAAATTACCGACACCAACCATGCTGCATGCATGCATTGGCATCCACCACCACCAGTGGGATGTGTGGCGCTCTCTGTGGACGGATCTTTCTCGACAGCAAATCCTCTAACCAAATACTAGTAGCTTATATTGGCAGTTTTCTAGGGAGTACTCTTTTCTGAAAGAAGCACCAATCTATTTTTCTTTATTTGTGCACCGTGTCACAACTTTGACCCAAAGGTCCAGAGCTATTTTAGGGTGATTGGCTTAGTACTCAAAGACTGATTGTAAGCATGATTTTCATTAGCTGTCACACTGATTGTGAGCATGAGCAGGTGGAAGAGTAGGTTAGTGCGAAGCTTACCTTAAAGCCTACCGCCGCCATTGAAACGAGGCAAGCATCGAGGGAACCGTGGAGAACGGTGAGGAAGTGATGTCGTGGAGAACGGAGAGGAGGTGGTTTTGCACTGGAGAAGATCAGAAGAGGGAGAGGCGAGACGATGGTGTTGGAATGGAGATGATGGAGAGGAGAGGAGGTGGTTTGGGATGGAGATGATGGAGAAGAGAGGAGGTGGTTTTGCAATGGAGAAGATCAGAAGAGGGAGAGGCGAGACGGTGGTTTTGGAATGGAGATGATGGAGAGGAGAGGAGGTGGTTTTGCAATGGAGAAGAGGGACAGGAGCGTGCGGTAGCGATTTAGGATTGGGCGAGAGGTCCGGCGCGCTGTGACTAGATCAAAAACAAAATCAATTTACCCTTCAATTAAGAAAGCGACCCCACATTAACTAGTCTCCCTTTTATTCTGGGTCATAATTGACCGCACTAGAATCAGTTAACCCTCATACACCTCTTCTTTTGCAACTCTACTCCCGCGTCTTCCCATCTTCGGCTCATTGCTGTCCGGGGCCTCGCCGTCGTCCACCACCTTGGATGCGCTCAGCGCGGTGTGGTCAATGTGGTCAACGGACGATACCATCGGAAGTAGACTGTGCGTGGAGAGGCTAACAGCTGGGTCCACGGCCGCACATAAGGAAATGCCTCCTTATTACGCGCAAAATAATGATTCCTGCACCTAACATCTGGAACCCACCGAAAGGGCCTATGTATTTCGCGAAAAAACGTGCCCCCCACTGACATGTCAGACCCACCAGCTATGTTCGCACGCAAGGAAGTGCCTCCTTATTATGCACACAAAAATGAATACTCCCCCTGCCAGCTGGAACCCAACATAGTGGGAGGCTGACTTGTGGGCCTACCAAGTTGACGGGGACGGAGGGCTTTGTCAACTTAGTCAATATGAACAATCCTAGCTCCTGTTACCGTACGATGTTCATCCAACGGCCGTGGTGCTTCTTCAACCTCTGGTCTTCTTGCTCCAGCCGCCCAAACCGGCGCCGGTCGTGCCGCGTGCTCCTGCCTCCCGTGGCCGGTTGTGATGCCGCGAAGGCCTCACCGCCCCCTACTACTCCCACCGCTGGCCAGGCCATCCCACTACTCACCCACACCCCCCGTTATTCTACGGCGACAGCAGCCTCACACCACAGCCGAACCAGTGAACCCTCGTACTCCTCTTCGCGTGGGCATCCACTGATGCATCTTCCTCGGCTTCGAGTCGTCCCCTTCCTAGGCCTCGCCGTCATCCACCGCCGTGGTGCTCTCGGCACGGTGTGGTAAACGTGGTCAAGGAACGACTTCCATCGGACGTGGAATGTACATGGAGAGGCTGACAGCTGGGTCCACGGCCGCAGCAAGGAAGTGCCTCCTTATTACGCGCAAAATAATGATTCCTCCACCTGACAGCGGGGACCCACCAGACGGGCCACCGTATTTCATGAAAAAAACATTTCCCCCTGACTGTTTGGACCCACCAGCTACATCTTCGTATGCAAGGAAGTGCGACCGGGCAAAAAAAACGATTCGCCCCTCTGACTGTTGGGATTCACCAGCTACATTTTCGCACACAAGGAAGTGCCTGATAGTCGGGACCCACCTGGTCAAAGCGTATGTAGCGTTGTCATTCTGGTCGCAAACATGTACGTACATACTGGTCGTTGTAGAGGCGCGCACGTGTCGTAGTAGAGGCGCACGTAGCATGTACACGTACGTACAGCGGCCAGGCTGCAAGAAAGAAATTACAGCCACGTATGTGTACATACGGGTAGGGTCTCGAACGCCTACTCGCGCATGCGTACGGCCAGGTCTCGTGTACATGGCTGGGTCGGAACGGAGAAACAACGTTGTCGTCGTGTTCATGGGGAGCCAACCGGCTGGGTCGGAATGGAATGTGTGGTCGTGTTCGTCGGGAGGGCTTGGACGGAACAAGCGATAGAAATGAGGCCTGGCATACCACACAACGAAGGAAACGGACCTCCTACGTTTGGAACAGGGTCCTATTGATCGGGGGGTGTGGCATACGGCAAAACGGAGGAAAGGGACCTCCTACGGTCGAAACGGGGGTCCTGTTGATCGGGAGGGGTGTGGCGTACCGCAAAACAGAGGAAACGGACCTCAGACGGCTGAAACGGAGGTCCTGTTGATTGGGAGGGGTGTGGTGTACCGCAAAACGGATGAAACAGACCTCCTACGTTCGAAACGGGGGTCTTGTTGATCGGGAGGGGTGTGGCGTACCGCAAAACGGACGAAACGGACCTCCTACGGTCGAAACGGGGGTCCTGTTGATCGGGAGGGGTGTGGCGTACCGCAAAATGGACGAAACGGACCTCCTATGGTCAAAACGGGGGTCCTGTTCATCATGAGGGGTGTGGCATGCCGCAAAACAGGACTCCACGGGATACTGTTCATCTCCACCGTCGACCTCCTCCAGCCTCCACGGGCTACCGTCGACCTCCTCCAGCCTCCACGGGCTACCGTCGACCTCCTCCAGCCTCCACGGGCTCCTATTCATCCAGCCTCCACCGCGCGCTACTCCACCGGCTACTGTTCAACCACCCCTCCACCGTCTACTGTTCATCTAGCACTCCACACCACGGGGTCCTGTTCAACCACCCCTCCACGGGCACCCCTCCACCATCTACTGTTCATCTAGCACTCCACACCACGGGGTCCTGTTCATCAAGAGGCTATGCCACCGCTCACTTCTCATCCAACCGCCCCTGCAATGCTCACTGTTCGTCCAATCGATCGGCTTCAGTTAGCAGTAGCAGCGAAGGAATTGCTCGATCGGGTTCAGTTAACAGCCATCGATCGATCGCTCGGGTTCAGTAACACGTATCCTGCAGTGCAATCGCTCGTGTTCAGTTAGAGCCCAACGCCTCGCTCGGGTTAAGTTAGAGCCAATGCCTCGCACACATACGCGTACGTGTACGAGAGAAACGCGCATCGCTCGGCCCCCGACCTCCCACCGTAACCGGCAACTCCCCAAAATTTTCCTTCCCCTTGCTTCTACCACGGTTTTTTCCGTCATGGACGGCCCAAAGAATGTCATGCAGCTGCGTCTCCGGCCCGCCCAGGACGAAAATCCCATTTCCTGTCATGATTTTTTGTCATAGAAGTAGGAGCCCACCACATCTATGATGATACCGGGTTTTGTCACAATTATCATCATAGAAGTGTCATATGTATGACAGAAAAAAAATTCCGTTCAGCCCAAAATGTCACGGATGTGTCTTTTTTTTTGTATTGCATGTCTCCAAGCGAACATTTTCTGGGGATTGGACTAAGCACCGATGGTGGTTCGTAGTCGTTCCACACTCGGGCATTGAAGTTTGTAACTATTTTAGATTAGAATATACTACTCGTCAGGTGCTAGTAGTAGAGAAGAGTCCTACTCCACTACTACTCTACTCATGCAAGTTAGGGCATAGTACTAGGTACTATAGGGAGTACCAGTACTATGATCACTCAAGCAAGTTGTCTGGCATCGATATGACCCTACGCTGCTGGTATGTGTCTTGCAAGTCAAGCGGCATGCTGTAGTCATCATCACCTGTCCACTTCCCGCAGCCCATATTCTTCTTTCCATCTTTGTCCGCACATAATCTCGTCCAATCTTCCATCCCCGCTAAGGCGCCTCCCCCTCCCTCATCCGAAACCCAAGCACTAACAATGGCAGAACTGAGTAGTGTCCGCCGAAAGAGTGGCTGGAATTCGCTTCCCATAGAGGTAATCAAGCACATTGTTTCACGTGTGGACAATCTCAGTACCATGCCGCTTGTTGCATGCTCGTTGGGGTTGTACCATTTACTCAAAGCCCTTAGGCTGGAGCTTTTTAAGCCAGCTCCTTGCTTGCTGATGCCGCCTGATCTTCAGAAACAGCATGTCACGCAGCATAACGATCATAGGGTGGTGATCATCAACCCCCTTGACTGCGAGCCGATCCACGTCACCCTCAACTACATTAACGGTATGTACAGGGTCGGCACGAACACGTCTTGGATGGTGCTCATCGACGGTCGCGGCAGCTAGATGCTCGTGGAGGTCTACACACTACAAAAAAAGACACATCCGTGACATTTTGGGCCGGACGAAAAACATTTCTGTCATACATATGACACTTCTATGACGATAATTGTGACAAAACCCGGTATCATCATAGATGTGGTGGGCTCCTACTTCTATGACAAAAAATCATGACAGAAAATGGGCTTTTCGTCCTGGCCGGGCCGGAGACATAGCTGCATGACATTCTTTGGGCCGTCCATGACGGAAAAAACCGTGGTAGAAGCGAGGGGGAGGAAAATTTCGGGGAGTTGCCAGTTACGGTGGGAGAGCGATGCGCGTTTCTCTCATACAGGTACACGCGTGTGCGTGAGGCGTTGGCTCTAACTAAACCCGAGCGAGGCGTTGGGCTCTAACTGAACCCGAGCGATTGCACTGCAGGCTACGCGTTACTGAACCCGAGCGATCGATTGATGGCTGTTAACTGAACCTGATGGAGCGATTCCTTCGCTACTGCTGCTAACTGAAGCCGATCGATGCTGCCTCTGGGATGAACAGCGAGCGTTGCGGGGGGGGGGGGGGGGGGGGGGGTGGGGGTTGGATGTACAGTGAGCGGTGGCGTTGCCTCTGGATGAACAGGAACCTGTGGTGTGGAGAGCCGGATGAACAGTAGACGGTGGAGGGGTGGCCGTGGAGGGGTGGTTGAACAGGACCCCGTGGTGTGGAGGGCTGGATGAATAGTAGACGGTGGAGGGGTGCCCGTGGAGGGGTGGTTGAACAGTAGCCGGTGGAGTAGCGCACAGTGGAGGCTGGATGAACAGGAGCCCATGGAGGCTAGAGGAGGTCGACGGTAGCCCGCGGAGGCTGGAGGAGGTCGACAGTGGAGATGAACAATATCCCGTGGAGTCCCGTTTTGCAGTACGCCACACCCCTCCCCCCCCCCCCCCCCCCCGTTTTGACCGTAGCGCTCCAACACAAGTCCGTTTCATCCGTTTTGCGGTATGCCACACCCCTTCCGATCAACAGGACCCCCATTTTGACCGTAGGAGGTCCGTTTCCTCCGTTTTGAGGTACGCCAGGCCCCTCCCGATCAACAGGACCACGTTTCGAACGTGGCCGGTCGAACACAAGGCCGTTTCCTCCATTGTGCGGTACGCCATGCCTTGTTTCCATCGCCTGTTCCGTCCAAGCCCTCTCGATGAACACGACCATGCATTCCGTTCCGACCTAGCCGGTTGGCTCCCCATGAACACGACGATGAAGTTGTTTCTCCGTTCCGACCCAGCCATGTACGTATGCGCGTTAGGCGTTAGAGACCCTGCCCGTATGTACGTACGTGGCCGTATTTTCTTTCTTGCACCCTCGCCGCTGTACATACGTGTACATGCTACGTGCGCGCCTCTACTACGATACGTGCGAGCCTCTACATCCACCAGTATATATGTACGTACACGTTCGCCACCAGAACGACAACGCTATGTACGCTTCGACCAGGTGGGTCCCGACTGTCAGGCACTTCCTTGCGTGCGAAGATGTAGCTGGTGGGTCCCAGCAGTCAGGGGGGCGAATCGTTTTTTCGGACGCACTTCCTTGCGTGCGAAGATGTAGCTGGTGGGTCCCAGCAGACAGTCCGGTGGGTCCCAGCTGTCAGGTGGAGGAATAATTATTTTGCGCGTAATAAGGAGGCACTTCCTTGCTGCAGCCGTGCACCCAGCTGTCAGCCTCTCCACGTATAGTCCACGTCCGATGGAAGCCATTCCTTGACCACGTTGACCACGCCACGCTGAGAGCACCAGTGCGGTGGACGATGGTGAGGCCTAGGATGGGGACGACGCGGAGCCAGGGAAGACGCGGCAGTGGATGCCCGTGCGTAGAGGAGTATGAGGGTTCACTCGTTCGGCTACTGTGTGAGGTTGCCGTCACCACAGAATAACAGGGGGTGTGGGTGCATAGAGGGATGGCCTGGCCAGCGGTGGGAGTAGTAGGGGGCAGTGAGGCCTCCGCGGCATCACAGCCGGCCACGGGCGGCAGGAGCAGGCGGCACGACCGGCGCTGCTTTGGGCGGCTGGAGCAAGAAGACCAGAGATTGAAGAAACACTACGGCCGTTGGATGGACATCGTACGGTCACTTGAGCTAGAATCGTTCATATATTGACTAAAGTTGACAAAGGCCTCCGTCCCAGTCAACTTAGTACACCCACAAGTCAGCCTCCCAACAAGGTTGGTCCCAGCTGGCAGGGGGGTATTCATTTTTTTGTGCGTAATAAGGAGGCACTTCCGGTGGGTCCGAGCTGACAGCGGGAAGGGGGGGGACGTTTTTTTTTGCGAAATACGGTGGCCCGTACTGTGGGTCCCAGCAGTCAGGGGGAAATCTTTCTTTTGCGAAATACTGGTGACCCGTCCAGTGGGTCCCTGCTGTCAGGTGGAGGAATAATTATTTTCCGCGTAATAAGGAGGCACTTCCTTGCGGCTGCCGTGGACCTAGCTGTCAGCCTCTCCATGTACAGTACTCTTCCGATGGAAGTCGGTCGTTGACCACATTGACCACGCCGAGCCAAGAGCACCACGGCGGTGGACGATGGCGAGGCCTAGGAAGGGGATGATGGGGAGCCAGGGAAGACGCGGCAGTGGAAACCTGCGCGGGGAGGAGTATGAGGGTGCACTAGTTCGGCTGCGGTGTGAGGCTGCCGTCGCTGCAGGGCCTGGCCAGCGGTGGGAATAGTAGGGGGCGGTGAGGCCTCCGCGGAAGCACAGCCGGCCACGGGAGGCAGGAGCATGCGGCATGACCGACGCTTCTTTGGGCGGCTGGAGCAAGAACACGAGAGGTTGAAGAAGCACTACGGCCGTTGGATGGCCATCGTACGATCACTGGAGCTAGAATCGTTCATATTGACTAAAGTTGACAAAGGCCCCCGTCCCAGTCAACTTAGTAGGCCCACAAGTCAGCCTCCCACCATGGTGGGTCCCAGCTAGCAGGGGGAGTATTCATTATTTTGTGCGTAATAAGGAGGCACTTCCGGTGGGTCTGAGCTGACAGCGTGGGGAACGTTTTTTCACAAAATACGCTAGCCTGTCCGGTGGTTCCCTGCTGTCAGGTGGAGGAATAATTATTTTTTTCATAATAAGGAGGCACTTCCTTGCGGCCGCCTGGACCCAGCTGTCAGCCTCTCCACGTACAGTACTCTTCCGATGGAAGTCGGTCGTTGACCACGTTGACCATGCAGCGCCGAGAGCACCAGGGCGGTGGTCTTGACGATGGCGAGGCCTGGGAAGGGGATGACGCGGAGCCGAGGAAGACGCAGCAACGGTATCCCGCGCGGAGAGGAGTACGAGGGTTCACTGGTTCGGCTGCGGTGTGAGGCTGCCGTCGCCATAAAATAACAGGGGGTGTGGGTGAGTAGAGGGATGGCCTGGCCAGCGGTGGGAGTAGTACGGGGCAGTGAGGCCTCCACGGCATCACATCCAGCCACGGGAGGCAGGAGCATGCGACACGACCAGCGCTACTTTGGGTGGTTGGAGCAAGAAGACCAGAGGTTAAAGAAGCACTACGGCCGTTGGATGGACATCGTACGATCACTGCAGCTAGAATCGTTTATATTGACTAAGTTGACAAAGCCCTTGGTACGCGTCAACCTTAGTAGGCCCACAGTTCGGATTTGGCAGAGAACATATAGCCCTTTTGCGATTTATAAGAATGTACAGCCCATTTTTCAATTCTAATGGAATTTACTACAACCCATTTACGGGTTTGTTAAAAGTACAGCCCAACTTCTAGGTAGGACAACGATTATTAATTTCAAACAACCGCTCAAAACAGAATTCAAAAAAAAATTCCCACATTCTGATGGGATCCGAAATATTTTTATCCGAAACTTCTAATCAGGTTAAATATAATTTCAAAATAAAGTTGTATCACGTTAAAATCCAACGAAATATTGCGCACGCAACAAGTAATGAAATTAAAATTTCCAAATTCCAAAAATAATATATTTTTCAAACTAATTACGTGTTTGGTGCAGAGTAATTGCCCAATTATTATAATTACAAACCATTTATTATTTCTTAAAGTCCATTTTCTTGTTAAGCCTAATGCATACCTCCTAGGAAACTTTGCAGCCCAGCGGGGCGGATAACAAGTTGACCCGGATATTGTGTACAACTATCGGCCCAGTTGCATTGCTGATGTTGAAAAAAAGGCTTATGTAGTACAGTACAACCTAACATGGTTACTCAGCCGACATTGACGCCGGAAAGGCCCAAACAAGGCTTCTGTACAACTTTTTGAAGTCACTGAGCTCAATTAATAACTTAAGAAAAAAGTTAGATTACAGTGGAACCTAATTAAAAGTTGTCACGAGCAAATAAATAATTCAACGGGTCCCACTTGTGCGTGTGCGCGTGTGTGTGTGCGTGTGTGTGTGAGAGAGAGAGAGAGATAGCGAGAGAGAACCATCGGTCGATGCTCGTAAATACATCTTTCAGCCATATGTGTTGCTGATGCTCAGTAAAAACTTATATAGTTGACACAATCATATAGAACATCATAGCACACCGAACTTGCATACAAAAATTTCACGCAGGCGGCACAATCAGGATGGAAGCAGTGGATCGCTACGGGAAGGGCTATGTTGAAACCAACGAAGTCGTACATAACGGTTCATCGTTTTTATAAATGACGGGGAAATATCTTGAATGTTGTGCAAAGAAAACAGAAAGACATCACAATAAGTTCTGCTAGCACATTAAGTTGACGTACAGCCCTTTCTAAAAAAGTTCAGGTACAAAATTAGAATAGGTCACAATCAAATGTACTGGCATATCAGTGCTTCAGACCCATAGCTCGGATCTAACTAGTACTATCTGACAAGATTCAGTTGTTACCTCAAATTAGAGCACATCCAGGAAGCCAGCCCTGCCTGTTCTCCCAAAGAAGCAGTGGCCTCCGCCGCGCGATGGAGTAGGCCCTGTGCCATCCATCGTTCCGAGCAACACGGGGAAAGTCTAACGTTGACTCTTGTAATGGACGTCATCGACGGACCCTGGCACCAGCGGGGACGGCAGGACTTCGATTGATGGATTGACCACTTCTTCGACATGCACGAACACTCGATACAGGTACATCCCTAACGTGGTCCGCGGCGGCCTTGGTGGCGATGAGTAGTGCAACCCCGGTTCCTGCACCGGTATCTCAACACCAATCACCTTTGGTATGGTGGACAGCTTCTTCATCCATGCCATAACCGTCAGAGCCCAGCTGTCTGGAGGAACAAACATACGTACGAGCTCACCTCCAAGGTCGTTGATAAGCTCGTTCATGGACTCGCTGTTCCAAGCACGTCGAGGCATGCCGTGGAAGGTAAGCTTTGCTAAAAACTCAAGATCAGAGGGCACCGAGCCCCATCCTGGGTGCCACCGATCAAAGCTCACCAGCGCGCCTTCGCAGAACAAACACCGGGAAGATTCGAACACACGACTGCAGTCGAAAGTTGTTCGGAACCTGACGAAGAAATCAGCCAGTGGCGGACAGACTTCGACGAGAAACTCGCTTATTTGAATGCCGTGCGCAATGCCAAGAGCTTTGACAAGGTCGTTCGACGAGACGGGAGGCCGGTCACCGTTGATGGTTACCATCAGCACTTTGCCGGCAAACTGGTCGTCAAGCGCCGCCATGCCACTGTTGAGCGACAGCACGCAGCGACCGAAGGCAGGACGGACCTCAGGATCTTCGGCTCGGAGATCCGCATTGATAGGCGACATGATAGTGCGCTTGAGTACATGAAGTACAAGAGGGGGATTTGGGGGAACTTGAGTAGGAATCGAGATTCCAGAGGTGGGGGAGGGGTGGGAGACTGGGGATGAAAAGGTAGCATGAATTTCGAGCACGCACCAATATGCTCTCGGCGCGCAAGCGCACGAAAACACCGGTGGCGCCCACATGTCGGCCTAAGAGTCCTTATTCTTTCTTTATTGGAGAGCCCGGCCTTTTTTTTCAGGATCTTTTGAGAGCCCGGCCCGAGAGTCATAATTGACCTGTTTGGCATTGCGTTACTACTCAGCCCATATTCAATGACACCTCACTGGCCCAAACAAGTGTACATCATCGAAAAGACAGTGAGCTCAAATTATATAACTTGAAAAAGGAGATATACTCTGAACACTGGAGAATGGTGATCCCCTCATTTAGCCCGCCAGTAGTTCGAGATAATAAACAGTTCGAAACAACGATATGTACAACATTCAAACACTGACTAGTGACTACTACTGACATAAACAACAAGACATGATAGTTCATAAGAAATCTTGCTACACCACCAAAACGTACCCATCTGCAGCGCTCAGACTCTCGTGATCCAGACGAGAATGACATTCTAAACAGAAGCTACTATTACATAGAAAGAGTGACATAGACGAGGATGACCAAATGACAAGGAATATGCATAGCAAAAGAAAGAACTACCCATCCAGAACCAGCATCGAAGAGATGATCCAACACCATCATAATTTGCAGCCCCGCTTCAGCGACTAGTCATCCGGAGACACCAGTACTCCACCCTTTCGATGCAACAGCCCAATTACCTATCAACCTGAAGGCTTGAACCACATCACTGCCTGTCGTATTTGAGACATCCAAGGATCAAAGTTAATCCGGATGCCTTTGTCACTCTCACCTTCTTTTGGCTGCAGGCTGTATCGTTGACAATCATGGGAGTATGCTCGCGAACTCCTAGGGCTCGCCGTGTAGACACAGTTTTCCATAGCAAACAGAGCCTCTCTGCCATCAAGGTCCTTGCCAACGGTGATCTCCTGGTTAATCGGATAATTGAGTCCGAGAAACAGAGAGTGTGAACCAAGGTTGTTTACCCGCCTCCAACTAAAAAATCCTAAAGGCCCCAACAAGCTGGTATCCTGCTCATAGACGTAACAACCAAGGTTGTTTACAGTGGGGTTTTTGCAATATAACTTTTCCGGCTCATGTGTCCAAATGATCATCAGTCTTTTGTCGTCGTCTGATCGAGCGAGGAACCAGTTGTGCTTCCCTATTTTTGGCAAAGGTGGTGTAATTACAAAGGGCAGTAACTGTAGGTACACTGCATAATATCAAAAAGGACAGGCATTGTTAATGTAAGATCAGCATTGTTCAGAGTATGAGTAGGATAATGCAAGAAACAGCATTGATATGTCCCTCTTGGAACTGGGAGGAAAATACAGGGAAATGTATACTGGGTTCATAAATATAGAAGTGCCATGCATGGTTATACTCATGTTATCTCGCAATTGATTCTTCACAGGAAACTACCATGTCATGCATGTTATGTAATCATGTTCTGTCCTGACAAACAAATTCTTCAAGGTAACTAACAAACCATGCATTGTTATATACTCGTGTTCTGTGGGCAAAATTTTTGTGAGGATATTATTCTAGCCATTGATTGCTGAAGGGCGAATATAGGTATGTACACATGGTAAGCATTGCAGGGTTTCACTAATTCCAAATATAGAGTTCGCCATATGCACATTTACTTCCCTAATGTATGGTTAGATGAAACCAACAGTGTGGTGCATGTTTCTACATCATGAAAATGAGGAAACTAACATGGCCATTGATACACACTCATATTTAGTAGTAGTATATAGATTACTGTAAAATAAGGATAATATCCATATATTCCTAACTGTTTGATTATTCAGGGTACAAATTGGCTGTAATGACATGGTCACAATCGCATGAATTAACTCATTCCAAATATAGCTAATTTACGGCGTCTCTAATATATTGCCGTAGTTCTACTTAAATTCTGCTCAAACAGGGATATGCCAATCATCAAAAAAAGTTCAAATAGTGTCATGGTGTCATCATTAACATGAGACGGAAACAACTTACACACGTCATCCCAACAATACATGGTGCCATCTGCTTTGTCAATCACGTAGATGATGCCATTGTGTTCAATAGCACCACAGAAGTGTGTATCAGCTTTGACGATGATCCATTGCGAGCCGAGTTGTCTCCAGCTAAAAAAGGCACCGGCGTAAAGATAGGCGAGTCCGCGGTCGAACAAGGCGATTAGCTTGAAGTCTGCGTAATTCGCATGTCATGTTGGTACTTGGCAGATTACAATCTTCTGCAAAACAAGGTCCGTCCAACTGACGTAGTAATCTAGATGACTTGGACCACGATGGTAGTACTCTATATAAACCAACGGAGGAAGGATAATCTCATGGGAGGTCTAGAAGTTCACGAGCACCAACTTTTTACCGTCTTCTCTGAAGGCAGCCATCCAGTGGGAGTTCATGCCGACCCAGTACATACCTACCAAGAAGTTTCGGGCGATGGTGATCGGATCGATATCGAGGGAAATGATGTACGGCGACACACTACATACCTGCAAAGAAGTTTTGGCTAATGGAGATCGGATTGAAGTCGAGGGGCATCATGCACGCCTCCGTATCATGGTGATCCAATCTCGCAAGACCAGATAGCAGCAAGCAGGGTGTCTTGAAAAAGCATAGGCCTCACTTCGATGATGGCCGTGTGCATGTCCCTCGAGCATGCAGCTAGCCGCAGGGCGGTCAACATATCCATACACGAACAACAGAGGTCGAGGATGTCACTTGGGAGATTTCTCCAATCGCGGCTCATATGGATGCTGCACGGTTCGCGTTCGGCCATGGTGGAGTTTGGAAGGGGGATTGATCTATGAGGGAGAAGGATGTCGGTGCTGGAGCGGCTAGCGAGGGAATAGTGGTACTTTCGGAGGCGAGTGAGGCGACGGTACACGGGGGCACAGTGAGATGGAGACGGAGAAGGAGACAGAGAAGGAGATGGAGATGGAGTGGTGCTATGGGAGCGGAGAGGGAGACGAGGCGAGGCGCCAATGTGCTGTACAGCAGCGGTGACAGACTGCACAGTGCACAGGGTGAGGCTGACTTTGGTAACCCGAACACACCGCCTCGCCTGGACTAGTGTCAGGCGCAGGGTGTTGTCACTTCACTGTGTCGGCATTCTGGGAATGGGGGTCCCCAGACTTGCCTGCCTGCGGCCTGCGGCGTTGCTCAAAGGGGCCCAGCAAGGCCCATCTTCATCAAAACAAGCTCAAGACCCTCGCGAGGGGCCAAGCCTCGCAGGGCGGACGACAAGGAGCCTCCACAGGCACGGCCTCGTCAGGCTGGCTCGCGAGGAGGCGGAGGGATCAAGGCGGGGTACCTCACGAGGTGCCCATGACGCAAGCCATGACGACCAAGGGCGCCAGTCAGGCGCCAGCCCGCGCAGTGTCCTCCTTTCCTCTTTGGTTCAAAGGGAGCAAGCGCAGGCGGGAGCGTCAACAAAGGCATCCATTTCGATGCAACAAGACCAAGACCAGCCCCACGGCAGGAAGGAAGTCATTGTGGAGCCCAAGCAGGCGTCAGCACCAGAGCCTTTGACAGGCGAGGACCAACTATAGTCAGGATAAGTGTACCCGATGTTCCCCTTCAAAATGGCCAATTGTTGGCACCCTTCCCACTCAATATTTGGGAGGAGGCCCAGGGCCTTTCCCTATAAATAGGACTAGCCACCACAAGGTAGACACGGACGGGATCCTCGCCAAGAAACCAGTAGAGAGAGCGACTGAACTCCTCCTAGCAGTTCATTGTCCCAGCCAAGAACAGACCCTCGCGAGGCTGTTCTTCCTTGTATTGTTTATCATCAGCCCAAGAGGCAATCCAACACACCACACACTGGAGTAGGGTATTACACCGCAATGGTGGCATGAACCAGTATAAACTCTATGTCTCTTGCGTTGTTCCTTCCGTAGTTTAGATCCTAGCGAGTCATCGGGGTGCAGGTAGGTAGAGGGCGAAATCTCCACGTGCACCCCAGTGTTCGAACCTCAAGGGTCTGCCGGAACCCGAAATCCGACATTTGGCGCGCCAGGTAGGGGTGCACCGGAGTTTTCCTCTCCGCCACTATCGGAGTAATGGGCCACGGGTAGGCTAACCCAAGCCCCAGAAGCTTTCAAGACATCGAGGCTGACTGCGCCCCTCAAGTACCTGCGGCGACTCCAAGACGAGCCGAGTCCCAGAGGCGACCCCAAGATGAGCCGAGTCCCAGAGGCGACTCCAAGACAAGCCGAGTCCTAGAGGCAACCCCAAGACGAGCCGAGTCCCAGAGGCGACTCCAAGACGAGCCGAGTCCCAGAGGCGACTCCAAGATAAGCCGAGTCCCAGAGGCGACTCCAAAGAAGCCGACTATGGGGAGTCGGCCCGTGACTCCAACCACCCCGATAATTAAAGGCAGGCATGGCCACAGTGCTCCGTACCCACGGAGATCTCCGCCCGGCGCGGCACTGTTGCCATGCCAGCCCTGACATCAGCCCTTGGGGCGGGGCCCTGTACCCACGACGGCCTGTCTGTACGGCCCGGAGACGGTGGGGCCTACCAGTCAGCGAGAGTACTGAAGACGGCGAGAGTGCCAAAGAGTCGGACCCGTTGGGAGTCGGCCCCCAAGAGTCGGCCGGCCCCTCCCACGGGCCCCACACGCCATTAACCAGACGCGATGGGGGAATGGCAACAGTGATCGCCCGTCAGGCGGCGGCACTGTTGCCACGACCCCATGACCAAGCCCACGTCATTAGAAGCACGGCCACAATAATCTGCAACCGGCACGACCCGCCCGCGGCGAACCAGGGCCGATGTCCCCGTACCAGGCCAGTCGGCGGGCCCCAGGAGTCGGCGGAGAAGACGGCGCCTGAGAGACAGACGGCTGGGACCCTGTCACACCCAATATGCGACCCTATCCAAAAGGAACTCGAAGGTCCCACCAAGGATAGACCCGCATATTGGAACGCTTTTGCAAGGTGGATATCATTACATCAACATTACATAATAGTGGGGATACATCCAATACATACAATGTCACATGAATACAACAATTCAACATACAAGAACAACATCCGACTACAGATGAATCATAAACAGAAACTCAAACCATATCCACCCTACTAGCCCAGGCTGCCAACCTGGAACCTATCCCCTGATCGAAGAAGAAGCAGAAGAAGAACTCCAAACAAGTAAACATCGCTCTCGCGTCAAGATCATCGCATAACCTATACCTGCAACTGTTGTTGTAGTAATCTGTGAGCCACGAGGACTCAGCAATCCCATTACCATGGGTATCAAGACTAGCAAAGCTTAATGGGAAAGGAAGGGGTAAAGTGGTGAGGTTGCAGCAGCGACTAAGCAAGATATGGTGGCTAACATATGCAAATGAGAGTGAGAAGAGAAACAAAGGAACGGTCGTGAAGCTAGCAATGATCAAGAGGTGATCCTGAACACCTACTTACGTCAAACATAACCCAGAAACTGTGTTCACTTCCCGGACTCCGCCGAGAAAAGACCATCACGGCTACACACGCAGTTGATGCGTTTTAATTCGGATCTGGTGTCAAGTTATCTACAACCGGACATTAACAAATTCCCATCTGCCACATAACCGCGGGCACAGCTCTCGAAAGTTTAAACCCTACAGGGGTGTCCCAAGTTAGCCCATGACAAGCTCTCGCGATCAACGAAGGAATAGACCATCTCCCAGGAAGACCCAATCAGTCTCGGAATCCCGGTTTACAAGACATTTCGACAATGGTAAAACAAGACCAGCAAGACCTCCCGGCGTGCCGACATCCTGATAGTAGCCGCGCGTATCTCGTCTCAGGCCGCGACCGGATGAGCACTATGTACGACTAGAACCAGACCTCAAGTTTCCCCGAGGTGGCGCTGCAAGTGGCTCTAGTTTGGACCAACACTTAGACAAGCATTGGCCCGGGGGACTAAAATAAAGATGATCCTTGGGTTAATTACTCCCAAGGGAAAAGGTAGGTGGTGGTGAGGCAAATGGTAAAACCAATGTTGGGCCTTGCTGGAGGAGTTTTATTCAAAGCGAACTGTCAGGGGGGTCCGATAAATCACCCGACCGTGTTAGGAATGCAAAATCCGGGAACATAACACCGGTATGAAGGAAACTAGGGCGGCAAGAGTGGAACAAAACACCAGGCATAAGGCCGAGCCTTCCACCCTTTACCAAATATATAGATGCATTAATAATATAAGAGATATTGTGATATCCCAACCAAAATCCTGTCCACCATGGAGAAATCTTAAACTTCGCCTGCAGCTAGCAACGCTATAAGAGGGGCTGAGCAAAAGCGGTAACATAGCCAAGCAACAGTTTGCTAGGAATGGTGTCAAAGGTTAGAGGTTCATGGCAATTTGGGAGGCTTGATGAGCAAAAGATAGGCAACACAGCATAGCGATAGAATGAAGCAACTAGCGTAGCAATGATAGTAGTGAGATCCAGGGGAGTGGTCAACTTGCCTGAAATCCCGCTAGGAAGAAGAACGAGTTCAGAATAAGATGAAGCCACGAAGACGAACCAAGCGTAGACGAACGAATCCTCACGATCGCAACGAAATGGGAACTATCGAGAATAAGCACACAACGTAGTAAACACACCACACATAGACAAGACATGATGCACAACAAGCATGATTGAAAAAGCTACATGAAGCTACTCATGGCAAGAGATGATGCAAACAACAACAACACATCAAAGCAAGTTTAAATGAGGCCGGAAACAACATATAACAATTCCGGTAAGTCCTCCTATGCAAATTTCGAAATTGGCCCAGAACTGAATAAACATTAAGTTGAAGTTGTTAAACAGCAAGTTAAGATGCACCAAGATGATCTACACGAAATTCTAGTCAAGTTACATATAAAGTTCATTAGATTCGGAGCTACGGCCTAGAAGATATGAGCAAAACAAGTTAAACATGGCATTGATGCAAAATGCATACAAACATCAAGCAAACACACGAAAACAAGGATGCAACATGGAAATATGAAGCTACATGCAAAAACAAGCAAGTTTCATATAGAGCACACTCAAAACGGAGCAACGGTGCAACACATACACTCTATACAAGTCATAGCAACAATCTGTCCATAACAGCAACTAGGCATCTTGCAAGCATCAAATCAATATGCTATAACACCCCAACATAAAAACAAAAGGCATGGGCATGAAGTACTGGTAAAGAATAACAAAACATGAACATTGAGCTATCTCTAGAAACAACTAGAACATGCTCAAAAAGACATGGAAAGATTGCAAATATTAACAGTTCCAGACTTTACAGAAATAACATTAGGTTGCAATGTTTAGAGCTATCAAACAACATGTTACAGGAACTTATCATGGCAAGCAAATGCATGTCATGAATCTACTAATTGCATAGATCAAAAGACCCTTACTGACCATGAGCCAAAAAGGAACCGAAGATATGATGGCACCCAAGTAAACATGGCAAGTTATATTACAGATTCATTCATGGCAGGAACAACAATAAGTAGGCATGTTGGTGAGCTTCAACCACTCACCATAGAGCAATACATGACATGGAAAGG
The DNA here is from genome assembly GCA_963921465.1 of Triticum timopheevii. Lineage (NCBI taxonomy): Eukaryota > Viridiplantae > Streptophyta > Magnoliopsida > Poales > Poaceae > Triticum > Triticum timopheevii. The sequence goes on along the minus strand of OY997262.1, from coordinate 306,595,937 downwards.
CAACCAACAGCAAGAAGACATGTTTATGAAGCTAAGCATGGCAAGAGAAAGTTCATAGGGTTCATGGATCACTAGTAAAACACATGGAAACAACTGAACTTAATGTAAACAGGCTGACAGCAACATTATGAAGCAACTTTAGAGCAAGGTTACAACAGGCTACATCAATCTATAAATGCAACCAGGGGCATGGATGGATAGAGGATGACATGTAGATCAAAACATGTTTATAGAACATCTCCAGATTATGCATAGAATGATTAGTAGAAGCATGTTAACATAACAACAAAATATAACAGAATCTGCCTAGCAAAACAGTAACAGCAAGTACCCTCCTTAACAAACTCGATGCACTCAGCACACAACTCACAAAAATACATGGTTGGCACCACTTGAAAGATGGCATAGCATAGATCAAAACATATGTAGAGCTCATGTTCATAAGATGCACACATCAATCATGGCAAAAATGATAAATGAGCAAGTTATAACAGTTTCAGCAGATTAACATCAACATGCACTCTTCCAACAGCATTTCGGGCATCAAGATGAGCTCAAACGAAAATGATGCAATGGAATGAAATGAAGTTCTCGTCGAGGCGAACAATTTGACATATTACACGCACGAAACGGAGCGGTATGCATGGAGTTACGATGCAATGAACATGGCATGATTACGTAAAATACTCTGTGACTTAGAAGAAAAAAAAACAGGGTCAACCTCGTGGATCCGGATCCAGATCGGGGCGGCACGCGACCCGAGGCGGGCTGGGCTCGCCGGAGACGAAGAGAGTCGCAGTGGCCGGGGCAGGAGAAGGTCGCCGGAAGTCGGGGACGATCGGGGAGCTCGGGGCGGCGCTGGACCTGGGCGGAGGAGGCCGGGGCGGCACAAGGCGTGGGCGACCGGGGTGGATCCGGCGGCGGGGCTGAGCCGCGCGGGGTCGGCGGCAGTGACGCGCTCCGGCCGAGGGTGCGAGGGGAGGCGGAGCCGCGGCGGAGGCGGCGCGGCGCGGCGCCGACCGGCAGAGCGGGCGGCGCGGCGAGGCCGGCGGTGGAGCGGGCGGCGGGGCGCACGGCGGGGCGGCGGCGGAGCGGGCCAGGCGGCGGCGCGGGGCGCCTCGGCGGCGACGGGGCCTGGGCACGCGGCGGCGGGTGGCCGGCGGCGGAGACGGGCCCGGCGCAGCCCGGTTCGGCCCGGGGCGGGCCGGATCTGGGCCCCGGGTGACCGGCGCGGTGGGGGGTGAGAGGAGGCGAGGTGGCGGCTCGGGGTTGGTCCGGGGCGGCGGCGCGATGACGTGTCAGCCCTGGATTGGTCCGGGCGACGTGGCTGCGGGGCGGCGGACGCGTCCGGATGGCGGCGGACATGTCCGGCGGCGCGGGGAGGAGCAGGGCTATGGTTGGACTGCGCGAAAATTCGGGGAGGATCACAAATATATAGGTAGAGGGAGCTAGGAGACTCCAAATGAGGAGTGGTTTTCGGCCACGCGATCGTGATCGAACGATCGAGCGCATGGAGGGGAGTTAGATGGGTTTTGGGCCACTTTGGAAGGGTGTTGGGCTGCATGACAAAAGAGGCCTTTACGGTTACCAGGTTAACCGTTGGAGTATCAAACGACCTCCAAATGGCACGAAACTTGACAGGCGTTCTACCGTTGCTATACCAAGGCTGCTTGAAAAACCTCGGGCCATTCCGAGAAAGTTTAACACCCACTCACAATAGGAGACAAAAAGGGGGACGCCGGGGGACATAGGAGTGTCGGATTGCAAAATGGACAACGGGGAAAATGCTCGGATGCATGAGACGAACATGAATGCAAAATGAAATGCACATGATGACACAATATGAAATGCATATAATGACATGGCAAAGTGCAACACGCAAGCAAATGACATGGCAACGACGGCGAATAACTGGCAAACACCTGGCGCATCGAATCCGGGGCGTTACAGACCCGTACCCAGCCGGTTTTACCATTGTAACCCTAGGGGGTAGGCCTATATAAACCCCCCAGGGCACCCATGCAAAGGGTTGGAATCCATTAGCACTAGACATACCATATAGGAAGGGGAAGAGCTAGCCTAGCCTTCTCCTACCTCCAAAAACAGCTCTAGGAGCAACCTTGTACTCACATTGCCTTAGCGGCCATGCGGAGATCCCGCAGAGCAGCAGTAGGGGTGTTATCTCCTCGGAGAGACCTGAAGCTGGGTAAGATCCGCCGGCGTGCATGTCTTCGCCTCATTCCGCTTCCAGGCACCGACGACGTTCTACTCGCCCCCACCATGATAAGCCATCCTTTGGCATATGTCGCACCCAACCCCCTATATTTGGCGCCCACCGTGGGGCGAGGTGCACCGTCGTCCGGAGATCTGTTCTAGATGGGAACCCTCTTCCTCCCTGGTGAGCGCAGCCAGCCAGGCTCACTAGACGGAGTCTGCATCGACGCGCTGCGCGGCGCTGAGGCCGCCTGCGCAGCGAGCTGCCTTGCCGAACTTGTCGGCGAGGTTCGCCCCTCCGACGAGCCTGCATCCAACGCAGGCACGGGCGGCCCCGAGAGCCTCCTCGCGGGCCTCCTCGACCAACTCCATGTCACCGGCGAGCCTGGCGTGGACTTGGAGTCCGTAGGCTCCACCAACCCGATGCTGGTCGACTCTGACACCGTGTCACTTGACACTTTCCCCACCAACGTGGTGGTCTACGACGAGCCGCTCCCTCACGAGGAGAGCGGACGAAGCGCCATCACGGAGGTGCTCGTCATCAGTCACGACGAGCGTTCTGGTGAGGGAGCTCATGACCCGCTCGACGCGGCTCTGCAAGACCTGACTGCTCCTATTCCAGAAGACGCAGATGCCGAGACGCTGGAGACGCGCCGCCTGCAGATCATCGAAGGCACCAAGAAGCTTGCAAGCATGAGGCGCTTGTCAGAAGCCTACCAGCGCAAAATGGATCGCGCCGTGGGCGGCTCCCCGGCTCCGACGCGGCCTAGCCGCCTAGGAACGGTCCGACAGCGCGGCGCGACCATCGCCGACCTGTTCGGGGCCAATCGCCCCGTATACGCCACGCCTGTAGAGAACATCCGCGCCGCCCAAGCGGCGACTGACGAGCTGAAGAACTTCGAAGGCGAAGAGCGTCGCATGATGATGGAGCGAGTCCAGCAGCTCCTCGATGCGGTCGCTGCACAGAACGCGGCCGGCGGCCGCACGGAGGCGCCGCAGCAACCAAACGACGATTTGCCTCCCCTCCGAGATCAAGGCGCGATGTCTCGGACGCCGACTGGCGGAGTCCGCGGAAGGAAGGACAAAGAGCCGGCTGTCAGTCACAGTCGGACTCGCATCACCATCGAGCGCGACCAAGACGGCCATCCGAGAGCGGTGGAACGGCAGGGCGACTACCTGCCTCCCCCACCAAGAAGAGAACGGCGAGTTTCCCCACCGCCTGTTGAGCATCCGACTCTCGGTGGCCGCCTTGGCCGCCGAGAGGGAGTCGGAGAGAATGACGCCTGCCACCGGATCGACCGACTCCACTGTTCCCTGGCGCTGGAAGAAGAAGATGAGCTGGGTCCGCCTTGCTTTGGACCCCGCATCCGAGACGAGCCTTTTCCCAAAGGGTTCACGCTCTCCCGAGACACACCCAAGTATACCGGCTCTGTAAAGCCGGAAGACTGGCTAGTTGACTACTCCACGGCCGTCAACATAACAAACGGCAACAAGCGAGTTGCCATGAAGTATGTTCCACTCATGCTCCAAGGCACGGCCTGGACATGGTTGAACAGTCTGAAACCCCGTAGCATCAACAGCTGGGTCGACTTCACCGAAGCCTTCATCCGCAACTTCACGAGCACGTACAAGCGACCTCCCAAGCCTCGCCAACTTTCCTTGTGTGTGCAAGGCCTTGACGAGTCAACACGCGACTACCTCACGCACTGGGGCGAGCTTCGGAACTCCTGCGAGGGCGTGCACAAGGTGCAGGTTATCGAGTACTTCACCGCTGGGTGCCGAGAAGGCACCCTCGTCAAGCACAGGCTCCTCTGCGACGAGCCAGAAACCCTCGATGAACTGCTGATAGACGGAAATTCAAGTTAATGCGGCTGGCAAAGTGGCCCCTCGGGCTCCCAGAACTCCAGCTGGAGACACCAGTCGGCGACAACAACAGAACGACATCAAACGCAAGGCCCAACAGCCGACTTCCAGCAGTCGGCAGGTTGCAACAGTCAAAGATCAACAGCCGGAGGGGCAGCCTCCGGCCAAGCGACAGAAAGGCGGCAAGTCCAACTGGTTGCCGGCCTTCTCTTACGAGCAGACTCTGGATGATCCCTACAAGTTCCACAGCGGCGCGAAGCCGTCAAACCATACCACCCGAAAGTGCCACTGGCTTACCAGAATCGCCAAGGGAGACGGCCTCCTTCCTCCCCCGCCTGCTGGGCCGCCACCTCCACCGCCGCCCCAGCAGCCGGCTGCTCGGCCAGTCGGCGCAGTACAAGACGAGTACCCAGAAGAGCATGGAGCCTATGTGGTGCTCACCAGTATGGCTGATGATCGACGCTGCAGACGGCTGCAGCAGCAAGAAGTGAACGTTGTGGCATCAAATACTCCAGAATTCATGCATTGGTCCGAGAAGCCTATCAGTTGGAGCAGAGCAGATCACCCAGAGGTGATGCCGAATCCGGGCTCCTATGCCCTGGTCCTGAGTGCCACCTTGTCCACTGATAGGCGGGCCGCCCGCTTTCAGAGAGTGCTGATAGACGGAGGTAGTAGCATCAACATCCTATACAAGGACACTATGGAGAAGTTAGGAATCAAGCAAAGACAGCTGTAGAGCAGCCGGACTGTGTTCCACGGCATCGTACCTGGCCTTTCCTGGTCACCAATTGGCAAGATCCTGATAGACGTTCTCTTTGGAGACAAAGATCATTTCCGCCGAGAGCCAGTCTGGTTTGAAGTGGTGGACCTTGAAAGCCCATACCATGCGTTACTTGGCCGACCTGCACTGGCCAAGTTCATGGCGGTTCCTCACTATGCCTACCTCAAGATGAAGATGCCGAGTTCTAAGGGGATTCTAACTGTCACTGGCGACTACAGGAAGTCATCCGCTTGCGCGGCTGAGAGCAGCCGGCTGGCCGAGTCCCTGGTGATCGCAACTGAGAAGCGGCTCCTTGATCAGGTCGTGGCAATGGCCGGAAAGCAGCCAGAGATGTCGCCCGACCCCAAGGAGTCGGAAGCTGAGGGTTCGTTCAAGCTGGCCAAACAGACTAAGAAGATACCCTTGGACCAGGAGCACCCAGAGAGGTACGCTGTCATGGGTACAAACCTTGACAGTAAATAGGAAGGCGATCTCGTCGATTTCCTCCGTGAGAATTGAGACATCTTTGCATGGTCCCCTAAAGACATGCCAGGTGTACCGACGGAATTCGCCGGGCACAAGTTACATGTCCGACCTGATGTGAAGCCCGTCAGGCAGCCCTTGCGCCACTTGTCAGAAGAGAAGAGAAGAGTTGTTGGAGAGGAGATAGCCCGGCTCCTGGCGGCCGGCTTCATTATGGAGGTGTTTTTCCCAGAATGGTTGGCAAACCCGGTCTTGGTACTGAAGAAAAACAAGCAGTGGCGGATGCACATTGATTACACAAGCCTCAACAAAGCTTGCCCCAAGGACCCCTTTGCTTTGCCAAGAGTCAATCAAGTGATAGACTCCACAGCCGGATGCGAGCTGTTGAGTTTCTTAGATGCATATTCAGGATATCACCAGATCAAGCTAAACCCGGCAGACAGACTGAAGACCGCCTTCATCATGCCGTTTGGAGCCTTCTGCTACCTGACCATGACGTTCGGCTTGAGGAATGCCGGCGCCACCTTTCAGCGTTGCATGCAGAAGTGCCTCCTCAAGCAACTCGGCAGAAACGCCCACGTCTACATGCATGACATAGTGGTGAAGACAGAGAAGCGTGGGACACTGCTGGAAGACCTCAAGGAAACCTTTGAGAACCTGCGCCGATTCCAGATCAAGCTCAACCCTGAGAAGTGTGTTTTCGGAGTACCAGCCGTCCAACTCCTTGGCTTCCTGGTCTCTGATCGCGGCATAGAGTGCAACCCTGTGAAGATCAAGGCCATCGAGAGGATGGAGGTACCCAGCCGACTGTTAGATGTGAAGAAGTTCACCGGCTGCTTGGCGTCCATCAGCCGATTCATCAGTCGGCTGGGCGAGAAAGCTCTCCCTTTGTATCAATTGATGAAGAAGACCACCTTTTTCAAGTGGAACCACGAGGTGGATGAAGCATTTCTCCAGCTAAAGAAGATGTTGACAACTCCTCCTGTGCTGGCGGCTCCGACTCCTAAAGAGCCCATGCTCCTATACATTGCCGCCACCAGCCGAGTAGTCAGCACAGTCATTGTAGTCGAGCGCAAGGAGGAAGGCACTCCCTGTCCAGAGACCGGTGTATTACCTGAGCGAGGTACTGTCGACCTCCAAGCAGAACTACCCCCACTACCAGAAGATGTGCTATGGTGTGCATTTTGCCGCCAAGAAGCTGAAGCCTTACTTTCAAGAGCATCCAATTACGGTGGTTTGCACAGCCCCGCTGGCCGAGATCATTGGGAGCCAAGATGCTTCTGGCCGAGTAGCCAAATGGGCCATAGAGTTGGCTCCCTACACCATCCACTACCAGCCCCGCACCGCCATCAAGTCGCAAGCACTGGCCGACTTCCTCGTCGGCTGGGCCGAGACCCAGTATCTGCCGCTAGCGCCTGACTCCACCCATTGGCGGATGCATTTCGACGGCTCCAAGATGCGCACCGGCCTGGGAGCCGGCGTCGTCCTCACCTCCCTAAAGGCGACAAGCTCAAGTATGTGCTGCAGATCTGTTTTGCCGCCTCCAACAATGTCGCCGAATACGAGGCGCTCATTCACGGGCTCCGGCTTGCCAAAGAACTCGGCATTCGCCGGATCCTGTGCTATGGCGACTCCGATTTGGTGGTCCAGCAGTCATCTGGCGATTGGGACGCCAAAGATGCAAAAATGGCGAGCTACCGCTTCCTGATGCAGCCACTCAGCGAATACTTCGAGGGGTGCGAGTTCCTTCACGTGCCAAGAAATGACAACGACCAATTAGACGCCCTGGCATGAGTCGGCTCCACCCGCCAAGCGATACCGTCCGGCGTCGCTCTTCAGCGCCTCCTTAAGCCTTCTATCAAACCTTCACTAGAATCAGACTCCATCTTTGTGCCGGCTCCCCCCGAAGAAGTCGGATCCGACTCAAGAGCCCCAGCAGACGGCACCAAGAAAATCACAGTCGAAGCCGGCCCGGGGACTTTAGAACCCGGTCCGGGGACTTCAGAACCCGGCTCGAGGACTGCGCCAGTTGGCCCGGGGACTTCGTCAATCCAGCCAATGGCCGCGGACTCCAGCCCACCGCCTCCCAGCCCAGCCGCCCTTGTCCAAGTCGCGGTGGTGGCAATTGAAGAAATAGCAGCACCCTCATGGGCACAGCCCATCCTCAAGTTTTTAGTGAACAAAGAGCTGCCAACTGATGAAATCTTGGCTCGGCAAGTGCAACACCGAGTGGCAGCCTACACCATAGTCAACAGAGAGCTGGTCAGGCGCAGCGTCACTGGTGTCTACCAGCACTGTGTAGAGCCAGAGCAAGGCCAAGCAATTCTCAGAAACATCCACCAAGGTGAGTGCGGCCACCATGCGGCTTCAAGAGCACTCGTCGCCAAAGCCTTTCGGCACGGTTTCTTCTGGCCGACTGCCCTGGAAGAGGCCAATGAATTAGTCCAAAAATGCAAGGGGTGCCAGAAGTTCCTCTCCAAGCCGCTTCAGCCGGCTTCCGCGCTGAAGACAATCCCCATCGCCTGGCCCTTTGCAGTTTGGGGCCTGAACATGGTCGGACCATTCAAGACGGCCCGAGGCGGCCTAACTCATCTGCTTGTCGCGGTGGACAAGTACACCAAGTGGATAGAAGCAAAGCCCATCAAGAAGTTGAATGGTCCAACTGCAGTGACTTTCATCGCCGACATCACGGTGCGGTACGGCATACCGCACAGCATCATCACCGACAATGGCACAAATTTTGCCAAAGGTGCCTTGGCCCGTTTCTGCGCGACGCAGGGCATCTGACTGGACTTAGCGTCCGTTGCCCATCCGCAGTCAAACGGCCAGGTGGAGCAAGCAAACGGCCTCATCCTGTCCGGCATCAAGCCTCGACTGGTCGAACCACTCGAGCGTTCGACCGGCTGTTGGCTTGGGAAGCTGCCAGCCGTCCTCTGGAGTCTGCGCACGACTACAAACAAGTCAACCGGCTTCACGCCTTTCTTCCTCATCTACGGTGCCGAAGCCGTCATCTTGACGGACATAGAATTCGACTCCCCGCGAGTCACCATGTACACCTAAGAGGAAGCAGAAGAAGCACGTCAAGACGGCGTCAATCTGTTGGAAGAGGTCCGGCTGTTGGCACTCAGCCAGTCCAGCATCTACCAGCAGAGTCTGCGCCGATACTACAACAGGAAGGTCAGGCCAAGATCTTTCCAAGAGGGTGACCTTGTGCTCCGGTTGAGCCAGCGAACAGCCGGCCAGCACAAGTTGTTGGCGCCTTGGGAAGGCCCCTTCATCATCAGCAAAGTACTGGGCAACGACTCCTACTACCTAATCGACGCTCAGCAGCCCCGAGCACGCAAGAGGGACAACGCCGGCAAAGAGTTGGAACGACCATGGAACGCAAATCTTCTCCGAAGATTTTACAATTGATGTAGTATGTACCACGCTATCCTTTGTATTAAAGTACCGAGACTTTTGGCCCCCCGAGACAAGCTCGGGGACTACCCTTTTTGCTATCTGTATGATAAGAATTATGCCTCCAAGTATGCTACTCTTTGTTATGCCGCTTGGCACAGGGTTCGACTAGTCGGCCCGGGGACTCGTCGTCTTGTGCTATGAAATGCTTCCTGCAGTTGGACTATTGTTAGGCAGAGAGTAAGCAAGAACGAGCGCACACACGAAAAATGGCTAAGGACTCAAAGCATAAGCATAGCCCAAGCCGGCTTCCAGCCTCTCTTTGCAGAGCCGACTCTCGAATAGTCGGCTTGCCGTGTCGGTGTACTAAAGTAGGGGTACCTTAGTATCCCGAACTTGTGCACGGGCAGTAGCAGCGACCCGCGGCAGGGCTTGCCGGGCGACCGCAAGATCCTCCATGGCTACTTTGATGATGTTCAAGAACAAAGTACTCAAACTAAGGCCCCGGCAAGAGGAGCTTGCCGGGAAGGCCAACCAAGGCCCCGGCAAGAGAAGCTGGCCGGGAAGAATACAAGGCCCCGGCAAGAGGAGCTTGCCGGGAAGGACAAAGGCCCCGGCAAGAGGAGCTTGCCGGGAAGGACAAAGGCCCCGGCAAGAGGAGCTTGCCAGGAAGGCCAGCTAAGGCACTTCAAGAAACTTGCCGCAACGCCCCGCGCATCCCGGCAAGGCCCGGTGAGCGGCAAGCTTGCTGGTGCGACAAGACAAGGGCCGCGGCAAGGCGCTTGCCGCGGCAAGGCTGCCACTCTGCGCCCACGCTCCAGCACATCCAACGAAGTATCGCCACAAGATCGCTCCTGGTGCACGTGGCGGGTAGCTGTGCAGCATGGCGGTGCGAGGTGGCAAGCGAGGCAGACAAGGAGGCCATCGTGGCAATCGGTGGCACCTCTAACGGTCGTTTCCTTGCACTGTTGGGGCGACCGGACGGGCATTATATGCCCTTGTCCCCTGCTGTCAGAGTTAGGTAGGGGACACTGTTGGTAGTAGTTGTACCAACCCGCATTTTTATCTTTCTACCCCTCTTTCTACGCTGCCACCTGTCGGTGACCCCTTTATCCTATTGTCGGTGTACTAAAGTAGGGGGGTACCTTAGTACCCCGAACTTGTGCACGGGCATTCGCAGCGACCCGCGGCAGGGCTTGCCGGGCGCCCGCCAAGATCCTCCGCGGCTACTTTGATGCCATCCAAGAACAGAATACTCAAGCTAAAGCCCTGGCAAGAGGAGCTTGCCGGGAAGGCCAGCCAAGGCCCCGGCAAGAAGAGCTTGCCGGGAAGAAAATAAAGGCCCCGATAAGAGGAGCTTGCCGGGAAGCAAGGCACCTCCAGTAGACTTGCCGCGGCGCCCCGCGCGTCCCGGCAAGGCCCGACGGCCGGCAAGCTTGCCGGCCCGACAAGAAGAGGACCGCGGCAAGGCACTTGCCGCGGCAAGATTGCCAACCAAACTCCAGCACATCCGGCGACGTGTCATCACAAGGCCGTCCCAAAGGCACGTGGCGAGGCACTACACAGCCATGCGGAGCGAGGTGGCAAGCGGAGCTGACAGAAACGCCATCGTGGCAACCGGTGGCTCACTTGACGATCGCCTCCTTGCACTGTTGGGGCGACCGGACGGGCATTAAATGCCCCTGTCCCCTGCCGCCAGAGTTAGGTAGGGGACACTGTTGGTCACTGTTACACCAACCTGCATTTTTACCTTTCTACCCCCTCTTCTTACGCTGCCACCTGTTGGTGCCCCCTTTAGACTATAAAAGGGAGGCCCATGCGCACGTAGAAGGGGTTCGGTTCGGTTGGGTTCGGTTCGGTTCGGTTCAGTTCGGTTCGGTTCGGTTAGGGTTCGTTCAACACTCACACACACACCGCTCCACCATGCGCTCGTATTGGAGAAAGATCAAATAACAACACAAAGCAGCAGTAGGGGTTTTATCTCTCCGGAGAGCTCCGAAGCTGGGTAAAAATCTTCGTCTCTCTCACCCCAGCGCGCGCCCGGGACCTCGATCCGCTCTGCGCGCGGCCTCCACCCCCCTCTCCGAACCAGGAAAGGGGCACCCCGTGCCCCATAGGTGCCGGGCGGCCACGGAAGTAGACCATGCCCCCGCCCCGACATCTTTGGCGCGCCAGGTAGGGGGCGCGTCGAGGTCGTGAGCATCTGATCCGGTCTCCGCGCACGCTGCATCAACGCCTTCATCGACATGCCAGCGAAGAAGAAGCCTTTGGAGCTAGCCGCTCCGTCTGCATCGGTTCCGCCACCACCGCCGGAGCAAGCGGCCGGTGGAGTGGGCGCCAGCGGAATAGCGGGCACCGACGGTGGGACTCACGTCATCACCAGATCCAAAAACAAGGCCCCGCAAGCGTCGGCGACCATGCATACACCGCACCCTTCCCAGGAGGTGCAAGGCCGACAATGCCCCGGTGCTCCTAGCACCGTGCTTGCGTTGGAGCAAGGCCAAGCTGGCGGGTCGCGAGACGCTCGAGGTCAGCATGCACGCCCGCATGCTGGCGCGAGCGAGGTACGGTCGCCAGGGCGGGGTGATGCACCTCCCAATCCAGTTGGGAGTCCGAGCACATCCCGCTCCTCGCGCCGCTCGTCGCCGCCACCACCCAAGACAGCAGAGGAAGCGCTGGCCCGAGCCCAGCTGCTCCTAGACTACCCTCCGGTGCCGCACAAGATCGACGACTGGAGGATGACCATATACAGCCTCATCGCCTTCGCCAACGGCGACAAGCCCCGGCAACTGAGCGCATCGAGGGCCCGGCAAGGCGTCCAAGCGCGAGACGACGCCGACAAGACCGCTGGGGGAGCCACCTCCGTGCACTCCCAGCCCCGAAGGCCAAGATCGCCGGCTCGTCGGACCAACCCCGACGGCGACTCCACCGCGTCATCGGACCCGCGGACTCGACGCGACCAGCACCATGTTCTCCAAGAACGGCAGCACGAAGACGCCCGCACTCGCATCGAGCGCAGAAGGGAAACGCGACGTCAATCTGACTAGCGTGCTGGGCCCACTGTCGACATGCATGCACTAGGGGAACCGGGCGACTTGCCGTACGCGGCAGGTTGCCCTGCGTTCACCCGCGAGCTGCGGCAAGTCCAGTGGCCCAAAACCAAGAACTTCAAGCCAGACGTGCCCGAGAAGTACGATGGCAGGATACATCCATCGGAGTTCCTCAGCATCTACACCATCGCGGTGCAGGCTGCCGGAGGGCGCGATGAGAAGATCCTCGCCAACTACTTCCCACTGGTACTCAAGCCCAATGTCAGATCTTGGCTCATGCACTTGCCGGACGGTTCCATCTCTTCATGGGCTGACATGTGTCATCAGTTTGTCGGCGCCTTCACGGGCGGCCACAAGCCTCACGGCCAGGAGAGTGACCTCCACTTGCTCGTCCAGAAGGAGGGGGAGCCCCTGCGCAAGTACATACAGAGATTCAGCCAGGTGCAACGCAACATCCCAGACGTCCACCCTGTCGCGGTTATCAACGCCTTTCATCAGAACGTGCGTAACCGCAGGATGAGGGAGGAGATGGCGATGTGCAAGATCAGAGACGTCAGCGAGCTCTATGCTCTGGCCAACAAGTGTGCACAGGCTGAGGAGGGGAGGAAAATCCCCGGAGAGGTTGCGGGAGCAGAAGGATCTGACAGTGAGGATACCGCCCCGGCAACGAAGAACCGGAGAATGAGCAACAGGAAGAGAAAGACTAAGGATGTGTTAGCTGTTGAGCACTCCGGCAACGGAGGCAGCTCCGACAAGGCCAAGGCCGGTGACTCCGGCGAGGCTGTGGTAGCCGCCGACAAGCAGGATGGCTCCGGCAAGCGGTATTGCAAGATCCACCGCACCAAAGGCCACGATCTCCAAACCTGCAAAAAAGTCGAAGAGATGGCGGAGCTGCAGAAAGCAGAGTACGAGCGCCGCGATAAGGATCCGGCAAGAAACTTCCCGCCCGGGGAGCACACCGCAGCAAGCCCAAGCCACGGCAAGGAGATAGGCCTCCCCACGGCCGCGACAAGGACGAAGATGAAGATGAGATGGAGGAAGATGAGACCGATGACCAAGAATTTCAGAAGGCGACAGAGGTGTTGTGCATCGACGGCGGCGCCTCTCTGCACGCCTCGCACCGCCAACTCAAGCAGTGGGTGCGAGAGGTGAACGCAACGGAGCCATCCGTCGAGGCGCGCGGGCCTCTGAAATGGTCCAGCACGCCCATCATTTTCGATGTAGAAGACCACCCTGACCACATCACTGCGGTCGGATGCTTGCCGATGTTGGTCTCACCAACAATCCGCAACCTCAAGGTCACGAAGATGTCGGTTGACGGCGGGGCCGGCCTGAACCTGATTTCCTCCACAGTGCTCAAGAAGCTCCAGATCCCCGACAGCGAGCTCGAAGAGACTGGTACCTTTCAAGGGATAAATCCGGCAAGGAGCAAGCCCAAGGGGAAGATCACATTACCAGTGACATTTGGAAGTGAGCTGAATTTCAGAACAGAAAGGGTCACCTTCGATGTTGCTGATATCCCATTACCCTACAATGGGATACTCGGCCGACCAGCGCTTCCAAGTTCATGGTAGCCTCTCACTACGCATACAACGTGCTCAAGATGCCTGGCCCGATGAGTATCATTTATGTCCAAGGCGACAACAGGGATGCACTCATCTGCGCCGACAAGATTTACCGGGAAGCAGCAGCCGCAGCAGAGCGCGAGCCACTTGCTGCTGAAGCTCCCCGGGGGAAGGAGAAGCTCAAGTCCGGCAAGTGCAGCCCTGATGCCCACTCCGGCAAGCGCACCTCCTCGGAGCGCTGCGTTGCCGTCGAGAGCGCACCATCGAGCTCCACCGGCAAGTACAAGAAAACAAAGACAAATCCGCCAAAGACCAAGCCCGGCAAGAACAGCTCTGGTATCTGCTCCGGCAAGCACGCCTCCCCGGAGTGCCGCGCTGCCGTCGAGGATGCGCCATCGAGCTCCGCTAGCCAGTAGGGCGAAGAAAGCGTCCAGCTTTAAGCTTTTGGATTGTACTCCCTAAGAATCCGTACCTTGTACGAAGAACCTGCACGCAGAAGGGTCGAATCGTGGCTAAGTTGCGCCGTTGATCCGTTTCGAGTCCGCTCAACGACGAAAGCGCGCTGCAACTAGCCCGACGAGTTCTTCTTGCCGGAAGCAACACCGCCAACGGGCTGCTGATGTCCCGCACTCAGCAAGTGTGTTTACACCGGCAGGTTCCCTGAAAGCGCGGGGGGGGGGGGGGGGGGTGGTGAAAATGTACAAGGGAGGGAGTCAAGGGAGGAGCGCGGCTTCGCCGGACCGCGAAAGACAGAAAAGCTAAGTCACCCGAGCTCGAGCGCATAGCTCTTTTCTTTAGTTTTGAAGCGCTTATGTTATGTTCCTCGTACGTTCGTCCCTTGTACGTAAAACCCATGCGCTGAGGAGCCAACTCATGGTTAAGTTGCGCCCTTGCTTTGTTTCCGAGTCCGCTCAACAATACAAGCGCGCTGCAACTGGCCCGAGAAGGTTTCTTGCCGGGTACAACACCGCCAGCAGGCTGCTGACGTCCCACACTCAGCAAGTGTGTTAGCACCGGCAAGTTCCCTAGAAGCGTAGGGCAAAAACGTACAAGGGATATAATGAAATCGAGGATGTAACATAGCAAGCCTTGCCATGGGACGTCCTTTGTATGAGAAACTTGGGTGCAGAGGAGCTAACTCGTGGTTAAGTTGCGCCCTTGCTTTGTTTTCGAGTCCGCTCAACAATGCAAGTGCGCTGCAACTGGCCCGAGGAGGTTTCTTGCCAGGTACAACACCGCCAGCAGGCTGCTGACGTTCCGCACTCAGCAAGTGTGTTAGCACCGGCAAGTTCCCTGGAAGCGTAGAGTGTAAACATGCAAAGGGTGAATCATGGCATCGCATTGCCCAACTTGAGATTACGTTGCAAAGAATAACTTATTTCAGCGCTGTCTTAGTTATTTTTGTGACTGTAATAACAGCGGCAAGGAGAAACCAGAAGGGCGCACTGGCGAAGAGGCCCCAGCAGGCCAATTTCACTGGGGGCTGCGGCCGCCAAGATCCCTCATGGCAAGACAGGGTCCCCGGGGGCTACAACGCTGGCGGCAAGGATAGAGCAAGGCGCACCAGCACCTTGGTCCCGGCGGAGCCAAAGTTGCCGGGGGCTGCAAATATCGAGATTCACCCCCGGCAAGCCAGAGTCGCCGGGGGCTGCAATACCAGATAAGTTTTCCATCCCTCGTCATGCATCCTCTCGTGGGCTGGGGAAAGCGAGGCCGCACCTCTGAACGATCGTGCCTTGTACGAAAAGAACCTGTGCACGGAGGAACCGACTCGTAGCTAGTCGCGCACCAACTGTTGTTTCGAGTCCGCTCGACAATTTAGGTGAACTGCGGCTAGCCCAATGACAAGGTTTCTTGTCGGCCGCGGCACCGCCGGCAGGGAACCAACTCGTATCTAGTTGCCTTACTGTCGTTTCGAGTCCGCTCAACGACTTAAGTAAGCCGCGACTAGCTCCGCGACAAGGTTCCCTGTCGGTTGCGGTTCCGTTGCCGACGTTCCGCACTCGGCGCTCACGGCAAGGTGCCCGCGCCGGCAAGTTCCCTAAAAGCGTAGGGTGAAAACGTACAAGGCACACAATCAAGTAAAAGACTCAATCCGGCAAGATTTCCCCTCTTTTCATTAAAAAACATCCCAAATTTAGTGTGAGTCCATGGAGGATGAAAAACATGATAGAGAGGATTACAAGCTTTAAGTACAGCTAAGGCCCGAAGGCTTACAAATTAAAAGATAAGGTGCCCGTAATCCCTCTCCTGTTTTCTCCTCAGGAGGTAGGTCAAGGAGGCCCCGGCAGGAGAAGCTTGCCGTGGAGGGCAAAAGAAACGCCTAGGCGAGCTACGGGTGCCAGAAGACACCAAGAGAACTTCCCGGGGGCCGGCCAGGAGCTTGGCGGAGACGGAGGCGCCGGAGGCAGAGCTCGAAGACGGGGCGGCAGGACGTGAGCACGCTGTCGAGGGCACCTCGCCCTCGTACTCCGGCTTGACGGCCTTGCCGCCACCCCCTCTTCCTCTTCCGCCGCCTCCCTACGCCAGCCGCCCAAGGAGACGGCCCCGGGGAGCTCAGAAAGCCGGCGACCCGGATGATGGGGTCGCCGGTGGCGCGCGCGAGGCAGCGTCCGACGCCTAGTCGGACCCTCCGTCCTCGTCGTCGCTGTCGCTCCCCTCCTCATCACTCTCGCTCGAGGAGGGACCTTCGCTATCGGAGGAGCTGTCCACGCAGCATCTCGCACGGATGCCGGAGTCCCCGAAGACCTTGACGGCGAGAAGGTTGCCCTCCATTAACTTAAAATGGAGGGTAAACCCCGCCGTCAAGCTATGGATGCGGGCGAACGTCTTCCACCCTCGGTCGAACTACATCACGCCGGCGGCTGGGGATACGACACTAACTTGAGTGCCGCTGATCTCGCAGCCCCTCATGCGCAACTCCAGCATCTCGGGCGGGTCCGGCTCCATTGCGCTCGCAAACGGAGCCGGAAGACGGAGGCGTCGACGAGGTGCCCGGCGCAGCTTGAAGAAGAACTCCCAGGGATCATCCCCAATATGGACCGCCTCGAGGAGAGGAGCCGCCAGCGGAGACGGGGGTGGCGCACCACCCCGGCCGCCTCTTCCCCAAGCGCCTCGGCCATGCCCTCGACCTCGCCCTCGGCCTCGCCCCCTCCCTCTTCCCCTCTCGACCGACTCCACCGCCACAGGAGCGACAGAGGGAGGGATGCGCTGTCTGGCGGCAACCCTCGCCGCCACCGACGAGGGGCCAGGATTCCCTTTCTCCATGTAGAATGGGAAGGAGGGGAGCGGAAGTTAAAAAGGAAAGAAGGAGATGAAGGAGTGTGGGCTTCTGTGCCCTCCCCCCTGCCCCTTATAAAGGAGCAGGGTGGGAGCCCGGCCGCCCCGCTCGGCGAATCAAGGCACGGGAGAGCAGGGAATCGGGGCCGACCTGCTGCCTCTGCTCACGCCGGCCCAGATTCCCCAATCCCACCGTCCGTGACCCCAAGCGCATGGGAGCCGCGTGGCAGGGATGCAGCGCCGAGTGGACGGGTGAGGCGGTCTTGTCCCACCCCGTGAGCATGGGAGCAGACGCCTCAAAAGCCGCGCACTAGCCCCGTCCAGTAAATGCACCACGCCCCCACACCTACCTCCGTTTTAGTAGGAGGGCGGGGGCCGTCCCCTTCATCATGGCTTGACGCATGCTAGCGAAGCTCAGCCCCGCATGCGCCGCCCACGTCGCCCATGATGCCGCGTTTGACGCGTGCCGTTGAGGGAGGACGCGGTGGAAGCGGAGTCCGATTTTGTGCGGACCCAGGCCACGCGTGCCCGTGCACTGTTTTGGGACTGGCCCAACAACGCTCGGCACCGTGTATGGCCCAGGCCCGGGGGCTACTGTCGGTGTACTAAAGCAGGGGGGTACCTTAGTACCCCGAACTTGTGCACGGGCATTCGCAGCAACCCGCGGCAGGGCTTGCCGGGCGCCCTCCAAGATCCTCCGCGGCTACTTTGATGCCATCCAAGAACAGAATACTCAAGCTAAAGCCCCGGCAAGAGGAGCTTGCCGGGAAGGCCAGCCAAGGCCCCGGCAAGAAGAGCTTGCCGGGAAGAAAATAAAGGCCCCGGCAAGAGGAGCTTGCCGGGAAGCAAGGCACCTCCAGAAGACTTGCCGCGGCGCCCCGCGCGTCCCGGCAAGGCCCGACGGCCGGCAAGCTTGCCGGCCCGACAAGAAGAGGACCGCGGCAAGGCACTTGCCGCGGCAAGATTGCCAACCAAACTCCAGCACATCCGGCGACGTGTCATCACAAGGCCGTCCCAAAGGCACGTGGCGAGGCACTACACAGCCATGCGGAGCGAGGTGGCAAGCGGAGCTGACAGAAACGCCATCGTGGCAACCGGTGGCTCACTTGACGATCGCCTCCTTGCACTGTTGGGGTGACCGGACGGGCATTAAATGCCCCTGTCCCCTGCCGCCAGAGTTAGGTAGGGGACACTGTTGGTCACTGTTACACCAACCTGCGTTTTTACCTTTCTACCCCCTCTTCTTACGCTGCCACCTGTTGGTGCCCCCTTTAGACTATAAAAGGGAGGCCCATGTGCACGTAGAAGGGGTTCGGTTCGGTTGGGTTCGGTTCGGTTCGGTTCAGTTCGGTTCGGTTCGGTTAGGGTTCGTTCAACACTCACACACACACCGCTCCACCGTGCGCTCGTATTCGAGCAAGATCAAATAACAACACAAAGCAGCAGTAGGGGTTTTATCTCTCCGGAGAGCTCCGAAGCTGGGTAAAAATCTTCGTCTCTCTCACCCCAGCGCGCGCCCGGGACCTCGATCCGCTCTGCGCGCGGCCTCCGCCCCCCTCTCCGAACCAGGAAAGGGGCACCCCGTGCCCCATAGGTGCCGGGCGGCCACGGAAGTAGACCGTGCCCCCGCCCCGACACCTATAAAAAGGAGGCCCATGCGCACGTAGAGGGGGTTTGGAATTTTGGCTCCACAGCCTGGCGATTCGGCTCGACTCATTCGAGGCAACGCCACGCCCGCTCTCTCGAGCAAGAACAAATACAAGACACAAAGCAGCAGTAGGAGTTTTATCTCTCCGGAGAGCTCCGAAGCTGGGTAAAAATCCCCCACGCGCTCTCGCCTCGATCTGCTCTGCGTGCGCCCTCCGCTCCCTTGCCGGACAAAAAGGGGCCCTCCTGCCCCATAGGTGCTCGTGCTCCTCATTCCCCACGACATCTCTGGTGCGCCAGGTAGGGGTTCATCGAGGTCGTGCGTATCTGATCCAGCGTCTGCGTGCGCTACATCAGCATCTTCGTCGACATGCCACCAAAGAAGAAGACTTCGGAAGTGGCCGCTCCGTCTGCGACTTCCCTACCGCCACCGGAGCAAACGGGCGGTGGGGCAGACGCCGGCGGAGGAGCAGGCGCCGGCGGGGGGACGCGCGTCATCACCCGGTCCAAGGACAAGGCCGCGCAAGGTTCAGCTTCTGCATATCCACCGCACCCCTCCCAGGAGGTGCAGGACCAACAACGCCACGGTGCTCCTAGCATCGTACTCGCATTGGAACAAGGCCGAGTTGGTGGGTCGCGGGACGCTCAAGGCCAACATGCACGTTAACACGCTGGCACGAGCGCAGTGCGGTCGCTTGGGCGAGATGTTACTCCTTCTAACACTGTTAGAAGTTTGAGCATGTCTCGTACCTCGCGTCGCTCGCCACCGCCGCCCAAGACTCCAGAGGAAGCGCTGGCCCGAGCCCAGCTGCTTCTAGATTACCCTCCAGCGCCGGACAAGATCGACGACTGGAGGGCCGCCATTTATAGCCTCATTGGCTTCGCCAACGGCGACAAGCCCCAGCAACCGAGCACGTCGAAGCCCCGGCAAGACGCCCAGACGAAGCCGATGCCGACAAGACCGCTGGGGGTGCCACCACTGCGCACTCCCCGCCCCGAGGGCCAAGATCGCCGACTCACCGGGCCAACCTCGACACCGACTCCACCGTGTCGTCAGACCCGCGAGCTCGCCGCGATCAACGCCAAGTTCTCCAAGAACGACGACACGAAGACGCTCACACTCGCATCGAGCGTCGAAGAGAAGCGCGACGTCAATCTGACCGGCGTGCTGGGCCCACTGTCGACATGCATGCGCCAGGGGAACCAGGCGACTTGCCGTACGCGGCAGGTTGCCCTGCGTTCACCCGTGAGCTGCGGCAAGTCCAGTGGCCCAGTACCAAGAACTTCAAACCAGACGTGCCCGAGAAGTACGACGGCAGGATACATCCGTCAGAGTTCCTCAGCGTCTACACCATCGCGGTGCAGGCTGCCGGAGGGCGCAACGAGAAGATCCTCGCCAACTACTTCCCGCTGGTACTCAAGCCCAACGTCAGATCTTGGCTCATGCACTTGCCGGACAACTCCATCTCTTCGTGGGCGGACCTGTGCCATCAGTTTGTTGGCGCTTTCACAAGCGGCCACAAACCCCATGGCCAGGAGAGTGATCTTCACCTGCTCGCCCAGAAGGAGGGAGAACCCCTGCGCAAGTATATACAGAGATTCAGTCAGGTGCAGTGCAACATCCCAGACGTCCACCCTGCCGCGGTTATCAGCGCGTTCCATCAGAACGTACGTAACCGCGGGATGAGGGAGGAGATGGCGATGTGCAAAATCAGGGATGTCAGCGAGCTATATGCTCTGGCCGACAAGTGTGCACGGGCTGAAGAGGGGAGGAGACTCCACGGAGAGAATGCAGGAGCAGAAGGATCTGACAGTGAAGACGCCCCTCCGGCAAAGAGGAACCGGAGGCGGAATAACACAAAGAGGAAGGTTAAGGATGTGCTAGTCGTTGAGCAATCTGGCAGCGGAGGCGGTTCCGAGAAGGATAGAGCTGGTAGCACTGGCGAGGCTGTGGTGGCCGCCGACAAGCAGGATGGCTCTGGCAAGCAGTATTGCAAGATCCACCGCACCAAGGGCCACGACCTCCGAGCTTGCAAGAAAGTTGAGCAGATGGCGGAGCTACAGAAAGCTGAATACAAGCGTCGCGACAAGGAGAAAGCCCGGGAAGGTGGCGGAGGATCCGGCAAGAAGTATCCCGCCCGGGGAGGGCGCCGCGGAAAGGCCACGCCGCGGCAAGGAGACAGGCCTCCCCGCGGACGCGACAAAGACGAAGACAAAGACGAGGATGATGAGATGGAGGAAGGTGAGACTGACGAGCAGGAGTTCCAGAAGGAAACAGAGGTGCTGTGCGTCGACGGCGGTGCTTCTCTGCACACCTCGCACCGCCAACTCAAACAATGGGTGCGGGAAGTGAACGCAACAGAACCATCCGTTGAGTCGCGCAAGCCCCTAAAATGGTCCAGCACGCCCACCATCTTCGACGTTGAAGATCACCCTGATCGCATCACTGCGGTCGGGTGCTTGCCGATGTTGGTTTCCCCAACAATCCGCAACATCAGGGTCACGAAGATGCTGGTTGACGGCGGGGCCGACCTGAATCTGATCTCCTCCGCAGTGCTCAAGAAGCTCCAGATTCCCGACAGCGAGCTCGAAGAGACTGGTACCTTTCAAGGAATAAACCCAGGAAGGAGCAAGCCGAAGGGGAAGATCACACTGCCAGTGACATTTGGCAGCAAGCTGAATTTTAGGACAGAGAGAGTCACATTTGACGTTGCTGATTTCCCATTGCCCTACAATGGGATACTTGGCTGTCCAGCGCTCGCTAAGTTCATGGCAGCCTCTCACTATGCCTATAATGTTCTCAAGATGCCTGGTCCGATAAGTGTCATTTCTGTCCAAGGCGACAAGAAGGATGCACTCATCTGTGCTGACAAGATCTACCGGGAAGCAGCAGCCGCAGCAGAACGCAAACCACTTGCTGCTGAAGCTCCCGGGGGGAAGAAGAAGACCAAGTCCGGAAAGAGTAGCTCTGATGCCTACTCCGGCAAGCGCACCTCTTCGGAGTGCTGCGCTACCGTCAAGGACGCACCATCGAGCTCCACCGGCAAGTGCAAGAAGGCAAAGACAGCTTCACCAGAGACCAAGAAAGTGGCCGCCAAGGAGGACGGCACTAGTGGCACCTTCACCGTCAGTGCCGCGCTTGATCCTAAATAGGAAAGCGCGCTCGTTGCTTTCCTGCGGGCGAATGTCGATGTGTTTGCATGGCAACCATCTGACATCCCCGGTGTTCCCAGGAAAGTAATTGAGCACCACCTTGCCGTCTGTCCTCACGCGCGGCTCGTCAAGTAGAGAGTTAGGAAGCAAGCAGTAGAGCGTCAAGAGTTCATTGCAGAAGAGATCAAGAAGTTGGAAGCAGCAGGCTTGGTCCGAGGAGTGCTCCATCCGACGTGGTTAGCCAATCCAGTAGTCGTGCGCAAAGCAAACGGGAAGTGGAGGCTTTGTATTGACTTCACTGATGTTAATAAAGCTTGTCCCAAGGATCCATTTCCCTTGCCGCGCATTGACCAGATTGTCGACTCCACGGCGGGATGTGATCTGCTTTCATTCCTTGATGCATACTCAGGATATCATCAGATCTTCATGGCAGAAGAGGATGAAGAGAAGACCGCGTTCATTACTCCATGTGGCACGTACTACTTTGTACGCATGCCCTTCGGACTAAAGAATGCTGGTTCAACATTTGCAAGAGTAGTCAGTCATGCTTTTGAGCCACAGCTGCACAGAAATGTAGAAGCTTACATGGATGACATAGTGGTCAAGAGCAAGGACAAAGAGACTTTGATCCAAGATTTCGACGAGACTTTTGCAAATCTGCGCAGGATCAACCTCAAGTTGAATCCCGAGAAGTGTGTGTTTGGAGTTCCCTCCAGCAAGCTTCTTGGATTCTTTGTGTCCCAGAGGGGGATTGAAGCTAATCCCGACAAGATCAAGGCCATTGAGCAAATCGAAGCACCAAAGCACGTCAAGGATGTGCGAAGGCTTGCCGGCTGTGTTGCTGCTCTCAGTAGGGTCATCTCTAAGTCTGCTGAGCGCGCCCTGCCATTTTTCAAAATTTTGAAAAAGGCAGGTCCAATGAAATGGACTCCGGAAGTGGAGGCTGCGCTGCAGGACCTGAAGAGATACCTATCCTCTACTCCAACACTTGTCGCACCTAAACCACAAGAGAAGTTGCTGCTATATCTGGCGGCAACCAATCAAATGGTTAGTGCTGCGTTAGTAGCGGAGAGGGAGGCAGATGGTGAGCCAGCGTCCGCGGCAAGCAAGTCCAGCGACAAGCAGGGGGCTTCCCCGACAAGCTCTGGCCCGACAAGCCCCGATCCGGCAAGTTCTGATTCCGGCAAGAATGGATCTGCGCAGCCACAAGAGGAGAAACAGAAAAAGATGGTGCAGCGCCCAGTTTACTTTGTCAGTTCCCTTCTGCAGGGGGCTAGATCAAGGTACTCTGGCGTGCAGAAATTGCTCTTCGGCCTCCTAATGGCCTCGAGGAAGTTGCGCCATTACTTCCAAGCACATGAAATCACAGTGGTCACTCGCTTTCTGTTGAAGAGGATATTGCAAAATCCGGAAGCAACAGGCAGGAATGTCGAGTGGGCACTGGAATTGTCAAGCTTTGGCCTCAAGTTCGAGAGTACCTCAACTATCCAAAGCCGAGCCTTGGCAGAATTCATAGCAGAATGGACGCCAACACCTGATGAAGAAACTCCGGAGAGGAGCATCCCCGTCAGGGAAGCTAGCAAGGAATGGATCATGTACTTCGATGGTGCCTTCTCGCTGCAAGGCGCCGGTGCGGGCGTACTACTTGTCGCACCCACCGGAGAGCACCTCAAGTACGTGGTCCAGATGCACTTTCCCAAGGAGCAAGCCACAAACAATACTGCAGAGTATGAAGGCTTGCTAGCTGGACTCAGGATCGCGGTAGAACATGGGATCAAGAAGCTTATTGTCAGGGGTGATTCACAGCTTGTCGTCCGCCAAGTTAACAAAGATTATCAGAGTCCGTTGATGGAAGCCTACATCGATGAAGTGAGGAAGCTGGAAGAGAATTTTGACGGCCTGCAAATGGAGCATGTTCCGAGAGCTCAGAATGACATTGCAGATGGACTGTCAAAGTGTGCCGCACTCAAGTTACCTGTGGAACTAGGGATTTTTGTGCTCAAGCTGACTCAGCCATCTGTGACGCCATCAACTGGACAGAGTAGGAAGAGAAAGTTGGTTGCTGGCGACTACTTTCTGGCAGAGCTCCCCGGAGCCGCCGCCAAGAAGGTCCCCAGGATCAACGCAAAGAGTGCTGAGCAGCAGTCTGCTCCGACAAGCCCCAGGGCTTGTTTCGTTGAAGCAGACGCTCCCGACAAGCTGTGTCCCGACACGCTTGCCGGGGAGCATCACGCTCCGGCAAGATCCCAGATTCTTTCCGTAGAAGCGGATGTTCCCGCAGCAGCATTTGCGCCTTTAGTCCTTGTCGTCCAGCCACGAGCTCCGGCATGGGCACAGCAGATCGTCCACTTCCTTCAGACAGGAGAACTTCCCGAGGAAACAGGAAGAAGCGGAAAAAGTAGCACGGCAATCAAGTATGTACCAGTTTGTCGATGACATACTGTACAGAAAAAGATTCAACGGAGTGAAATTGAAGTGCATTTCCCGGGAAGATGGACAAGAGCTGTTGGCGGAGATACATGGCGGCATATGTGGTCACCACATTGGCGCAAGAGCACTTGCCGGCAAAGCCTTTGGGCAAGGTTTCTTCTGGCCTACAGCCCTCCAGGATGCAACTGCACAAGTAACCAAGTGTGAAGCGTGCCAGTTCCACTCCAAACAGATTCATCAGCCAGCTCAAGCTCTCCAAACAATCCCTTTATCCTGGCCATTTTCGGTCCGGGGGCTCGATAT
This sequence comes from Triticum timopheevii, assembly GCA_963921465.1. Classification (NCBI taxonomy): domain Eukaryota; kingdom Viridiplantae; phylum Streptophyta; class Magnoliopsida; order Poales; family Poaceae; genus Triticum; species Triticum timopheevii. Next base: position 306,571,791 of record OY997262.1, on the reverse strand, counting down.
ACTCGGCCCCTTCCCCCGAGCTATCAGGGGCTTTGAGTACTTGTACGTTGCAATTGACAAGTTCACAAAGTGGCCGGAAGTGGAGGCAGTGAGGAAGGTGACAGCACAGTCAGCAGTCAAGTTCTTCATGTCAATTGTTTGCCGTTTCGGAATCCCTAACAGGATCATCACCGACAATGGCACACAATTCATGAGCCGCACCTTCATGCAATACGTCCAAGATCTTGGCACCAAGATCTGCTTCGCTTCTGTTGCTCATCCAAGAAGCAAAGGTCAAGCGGAGAGGGCAAACGTTGAAGTGCTGCGCGGGCTCAAGACCAGAACTTTCGACAGGCTGCGCAAGTGCGGAAGAAATTGGATCGAGGAGCTGCCAGTGGTTCTTTGGTCGATCAGGACGACGCCAAATCGAGCCACTGGCCAGACACCTTTTGCTCTTGTCTATGGAGCAGAAGCAGTTCTCCCCATGGAACTCGTATACAGATCACCTCGAGTGCTCTCTTATGATGAGCTTGAGCAAGAGCAGCTGCGGCAAGATGACGCGCTGCTCCTCGAGGATGATCGTCTTCAGGCTGCTGTGCGAGCTGCTCGCAACCAGCAAGCTTTGCGCCGCTATCATAGCCGCAAAGTTAATGCCAGAAGCTTCGAGGAAGGCGACCTTGTTCTTCGGCGTGTTCAATCCGCCAAGAATTCCAACAAGTTGACGCCGAAGTGGGAAGGCCCTTATCGGGTGAAACGAGTCACTAGGCCCGGCGCTGTCCGCCTTGAGACCGAAGACGGCTTTCCAGTGAGCAATTCCTGGAACATAGAGCATCTTCGCAAGTTTTACCCATAAGGCGCGGTTGCCGGAATCCGTTCCGGCAACCAACTTTTGTACAAGCCTTGCCGCTGTTGCATGTAACCCTTTGTACAAAGCCGGGCGCAGATCCTGTGCACAAATAAAGTTCATGTGCTCCGCACATCTTGTCAAATTTCATGCATTCTTTCTTTCTTGCATGTTTTACCTGACACTTTGTGCAGCACTTATCCCTGGTAAGAAATAACGAGCCTTGAGGCCCCATACCATTATTTTCTCTTCTTTCTTTTTCTCAAAAAGAAGGTCCCTTCGCCCACAAGTTCACGGGGGGGGGGGGGGGGGGGAGGAGAGGATGAAGGTGTGGACCGAGCGTCGTTCAAAGGAGTACAGCCTTGCCGGGACACAGACAACAGAAAAGCTAAGTTGCCAAAGTTTGAGCATGATCATTTTCTTAAAATTTTAAGCTATCCTCCTTGAACGATTCTGCTTTGTATGGAAAACCTATGCACGGAGGAACCTCCTCGTAGCTAGTTGCACCCTTACTTTGTTTCGAGTCAGCTCAACAACTTAAGTGAGCTGCTAAGCGCCCTTACTTTGCTTCGAGTCCGCTCAGCAACTTAAGTGAGCCGCTAAGCGCCCTTACGTTGTTTTCGAGCCCGCTCAACAACTTAAGTGCGCTGCAACTAGTTGCAGCAAGGTTTCTTGCCGGAACCGGCACCGCCAGCAGTGTGCTGATGTCTCGCACTCAGCGCCCGCGGCAAGCGTGCTCCGGAACCGCCAGCAAGCTGCTGATGTTCCGCACTCAGCACTTGCGGCAAGCGTGCCCGTGCCGGCAAGTTCCCTAAAAGCGTAGGGTAAAAACATACAAAGAAAGGATCAAGTAAAGGAGATAGTATAGCAAGCTTTGCTCAGAATAAAGTTATATTACAAAAGTAACTTGTTGCGGCACTGACTAAATTGTTCCCATGACTTAGATAAACAGAGACAAGGACAGGAGAAGAAAGATGGTCTAATCCATGCGCTCGCCGTCAACCCTCTTGACCTCATTCACCTTGTCCATGATGGGTGCGACAATGGCTTTGAGTTCTTAAAGATCGGCACCCGCCGGCAGCCTCTTGAGGACGCGGGTGAGGTCGAGGCCTGGGTTGCGGAAGAGTATCTTCACCAACACCTTCTCCAAGACCTTGGCGCAGATCGCGTGCGACTCGTCCGCCAGCTTCTTCGGGATCCTTTCTCGGAGTTGCTGGAGGACCGTCGCCACGCCCTTGAAGAAAAGAGTGAGCCTGGCGCTGGGCGGGAGATTTTCATCGGTGGAGTACCCGAAGCCCGCCAAGTCCAGTTCCGCCAGCTCCTCGTTGATGGATGCAGCGATGTTGACGAGGCCCTCCGTCCAGAGCTCCACCGTGACCTTGAAGGTGTTTTGAGCCTCGGCGGTCCTCGTCAGCAGCTCTTCGTTGCCCTTGAGATCTTCCCTCAAGTCATCTTCTCGCTTCTTGGCAGCGTCCAGCGTCTCCGTCAAGGTAGCCAGTTTCAGCTCCAGGTCGGCGCTCGAGTCCTTGGGGGCGTTCAGCTCCTTGATCTTCTCGGCGAGCTGAACTTGCAGATCGCCATGGGCGCGCGCATCCTTCTCGCGTTCGCGCTGGAGTGCGGCAAGCTCTTCATTCTTCCTTTTCACGTCCGCCTCCAGCTGCGTCGCCTTCACCTCCAACTCCTTCTTGGCGGCCTCGGCAGCCGCGGCGGCATCCTTTGCCTCCTTGAGTGCCCTGCCAAGCAATTGCTCCCGGGCGGCGAGCTCCTCTTCGTGGCTGTCCAAGTTCACCTTCTTTTAGATCAGCTCACCATCCCGCTTGGACTGCTCCTGAGCGGTGAGCCTCTGCTGCTCTTCGGCTTCAGCCTTCTCCAGGAGGAACGCCTTTTTCGCCTCCTCGAGCTGCGCCCTCTCCTCGGCAATGGACCGGAGGGCCTCCTGGTTGCGGCCCTTGAGCTCCTCCGCGTGCTTTTCTATGTCAACTCCCGCCCGAGCGACAAGCGCTTCCCGGTACTCGAGCTTTGCTTGCCAGGCGCGATAGAGTGACACCAGCTTTCAGAGCAGTTGCTCCTCCTCGGACTCGCCGCCGCTGCTACTTGGCTTGTCAACAACTGCCAGCCCAGCAGAAGCGAGTACTTCCCCGTCAAATTCCTCTCCTACCACCGGCGCCCTGGAGCGCGAGGCCCAGGGAAGCTTGATGTACACGCCCTCGCCGGCCTTTAAGTATGCGCCTGGCTGGGGCTCCTCGGAGCCCGGCGCTGCATCAGCGGTGGAGGGGTCGGCGGACGGTGTAGCGCCTTGCGCTCCTGCGTCCTCCGGGTCATCAGTGTGATCACCGGGTCCCTTGCCGGCTCCTGCGCGAGCAGCTTTGGCGGCCTCCTCGTCGGCGGGATCATCAGTACCGGCCTCTTCCTTGCCAGCGGCGGCATCTTTAGTGTTGCCGCGTGTGCCTTCCTCGCCGGCGGCCTCGGTCTCCATTGGGTCTACGAGAGGGGGATCTGAGGATAGGAAGAGGAAGGAAGAGTCAAGCAAATATCCAGAAAAGAAGATCAGAAGAAGGACCCAAGGGAAGATTTCCGACAAGGAAGGTTACCTATGCTGGGCTCTGTGACCGTGGGCTCCACCACTAAAGGCTCGCTGGTCCCATCCCTCGCCGGGGAACTGCCCCTTGCCGGGGACCGCTCCCTTGCCGGAGAGCGCTCCCTTGTCGGAAAGTCACCCCTTGGCGGCGTAGTTGAAGCAGACAGCACCTCCGAAGCAGCTTCTGGTTCCTCCCGACGGGCTTGCTCTGCTCCTACACGAGCAAATCAACAATCAAGATGCCAGCAAAAGAAGAAGCACCCATGCGCGCCCCACAACCGGAAATAAACCAAACACTTAAGCTGGGGGCTGTGCTGGGGGCTGCCGCGAGGAGAAGGAATCGGGTCCGTCAAGGTGGTCTCGGACATGTCTTCTGCTGTCGCAGCAGGATCGTCCTCAATGACAACCACAGGAATCCTGGCCCTTTTCGCCGCCCTCTCAGCCAGAGTCCTGAAATGGAATAGGGATTCAGAGGGAAGCAAATTAGATACAAGACAAACAATAACGAGGATCAAAGAAGATCGAGAACAGTGAGAAGAAAGCCTCACTCCTCCTCCTCCTCCTCTTCATCATCATCGGAGCTCAGCGCGGAGAGGTCGAAGTCCGGTACCCTCTCTGCGCAGTGTGACGGAGGGGTAGGCTCCCTTCGGCGTTTGCCGGGGGCTACGGCAGGATCGGGCGTGGCGGCCCGGGAAGACCCCGCCTCAGTTGCCGGCGCGGCCTGGGATCCTCCCGCGGCAGCGGTGCTTGCCGCGGTGGAGCGTGTCCCACGGCGCCGCGGTTGCTGCCCGGCCTGCTCCTCTGCCGTATCTCCAACTCGACGGAGGCGTCTTCTCGGTTGGAATTGGGGCCACGCTAGGGGCTCCGCCTGCGGCAAGCTGCTCGAGGACGGCTGGCCGCTCGCGCCCTCGGCGGGCTCGCTCGCTTCGACCCCGGGCTCCCCCTCACAAGCGATTTCTCCGGCGAGGTCTTCCCGGTGGGCAAGACTTGCCGCCTCGGCCGCCTCCGCCTCCGCCAACGTGAAGCCATACTTGCCCGCGGCAGCGGCTGCCGCTGCCTCTTCGGCCCTGGTGGCGATGTACACCATCTCATTATCGGTGGTGTCGCGGGTGAGAAGCTTCCGCTCGTCGGAGTCGACCGCTACCTCCGTCAAATTATCGAAGAATCGCTGCACGTCCTCGGCGGCGGGCTCTATCCAAGTTGCACTTATCCCGTGCGAATCGCACTCTGGCATCATTGCGCAGATGCGATCGCGCCGGGAGTTGTTGCACAAGGGGATGACACCCTGTGGCAACCTGAACCTTTCTGGATGGTTGGCGTCATGCTTGAACAGCTCCCTCAGCATCGCGTCAAGCTCCAGGACGGTGACGTTGAAGTTGAGGCTTGGGCGCAGCCTCATGATATCCGCTGGGCCGCCGAACAGCCAGGCGGGCCTCCCCCTCTTTTGCTGAGGGGCGATGCAACGGCGAAGGAAATCCGCGCCAACCGCCCCTGCTGTGAGCCCGGCATGCCTGAGCCGGAGGATTCGGGTGGTGGCAATCTTCAGCTTGGCGTCGTCCGGCGATAGAGCGCTCCAGTCGCCGCAACGCACCACCCGGTTCTGGCGCAGCTTGGTGAATGGCTGTGGATTGGCGTCACAGATCCAGCACCACTCCGCCCTCCACTCGTCCCACTTGCTGCGGAGTTCGCCCGTCAAGTACACCTCCTTCATGCCAATCCGGGAGGTCCAGGCAATTCCGCCAGCCAGTGGCTCCCCTTTCTCGGCACGGGGGGAGAAATAATGACGAAAAAGAGCGACATTGGGGAGGATGCCAACAAAGTTCTCGCAGAGGTGTGCGAAAACCGCCATTGTCAGAACGGCGTTGGGGGTGAAATCAAGAAGATGAAACCCGTAGGTGTTCATGATGTCGCAGAAAAAATCGGAAAAAGGCGGGCAGAGCCCGCAATAGAAGAACATAGGAAAGAAGTAGTAACCTCTGGGGCACTTCTTCGATTTGGAAGCCTCAGCGGAAAGCACCTGCGTGCGCGGATGGTAGAACTCCTCCCGCAACGCCTGCCGGGTGAGCTCAGGAAGGAAAAGCACTCGCTTCTTGTGTAGCGCCTCAAGCTGCAGTGCCTCGGGCGACTTCGCAGCCTTCGCAGCCTTCCCGGTCTTCGGAGCCATGGCGGAAGCGGTGGGGGAAGGCGAGGGCAACGGCGGCGATGGGCGGCAGAGCGCTTCTCTCTTTCGGTTTGGGAAGCGGAGGGGAGCGGCGGAGCTTTCGGAGGAAGGAACTACAAGTGGCGAAGGTGGGGGAATGGCCCTGTTTCCTCTGCTTATAAACGGGGGATGCGGACGTTACGCATTCCCTGGATTAAAAAAATTACCCACGATCTCCCCCACGACGCCGCGTTTGACGCGTGCCGTTGCGAGGGGGCGTGCTTGGTACAGAGATATGCGGTGTGACCTAGGCCTCGCGTGCCCGTGCCCTGTTTTGGGCCTGGCCCAACAGTGCTCGGCACCGTGTATGGCCCAGGCCCGGGGGCTCCTGTCGGTGTACTAAAGTAGGGGTACCTTAGTATTCCGAACTTGTGCACGGGCAGTCGCAGCGACCCGCGGCAGGGCTTGCCGGGCGACCGCCAAGATCCTCCACGGCTACTATGATGACGTTCAAGAACAAAGTACTCAAACTAAGGCCCCGGCAAGAGGAGCTTGCCGGGAAGGCCAACCAAGGCCCCGGCAAGAGAAGCTGGCCGAGAAGAATACAAGGCCCCGGCAAGAGGAGCTTGCCGGGAAGGACAAAGGCCCCGGCAAGAGGAGCTTGCCGGGAAGGCCAGCTAAGGCACTTCAAGAAACTTGCCGCAACGCCCCGCGCGTCCCGGCAAGGCCCGGCGAGCGGCAAGCTTGCTGGTGAGACAAGACAAGGGCCGCGGCAAGGCGCTTGCCGCGGCAAGGCTGCCACTCTGCGCCCACGCTCCAGCACATCCAATGACGTGTCACCACAAGATCGCTCCTGGTGCACGTGGCGGGTAGCTGTGCAGCATGGCGGTGCGAGGTGGCAAGCGAGGCAGACAAGGAGGCCATCGTGGCAATCGGTGGCGCCTCTAACGGTCGTTTCCTTGCACTGTTTGGGCGACCGGACGGGCATTATATGCCCTTGTCCCCTACCTTTCTACCCCTATTTCTACGCTGCCACCTGTCGGTGACCCCTTTAGCCTATAAAAAGGAGGCCCATGCGCACGTAGAGGGGGTTCGGAATTTTGGCTCCACAGCCTGGCGATTCGGCTTGGCTCATTCGAGGCAACGCCACGCCCGCTCTCTCGAGCAAGAACAAATACAAGACACAAAGCAGCAGTAGGAGTTTTATCTATCCGGAGAGCTCCGAAGCTGGGTAAAAATCCCCCGCGCGCTCTCGCCTCGATCTGCTCTGCGTGCGCCCTCCGCTCCCTTGCCGGACAAAAAGGGGCCCTCCTGCCCCATAGGTGCTCGTGCTCCTCATTCCCCACGACATGCCGCCTCCTATCCAACTTGTTAAAAGACTCTAAAAAGGCCAAGTACTTGCCTTCCCTAAAAATAGCCAAGCATTTGACCCAGCGGCAGTCTGCAGAGCGGTTGTTCATCTGGCAAAGTGGCAACTATGGAAAGGCGGCAAAGGAAAAAGCCAAAAGAGCAATGAGCAAGGAAAGATAGAAGTCGAATAGATATTTACATAACATAGGCCTCTGGCCAAGTTCAAGATACACCCCGCGAGTGGAATTGTGCAAATTAACAAGTTCTTCAAAGACTATGAAAGCAGATAAAGTAAAAACAAGACGGCAGCCTAAGAAGCGGCAGACGGGTTCGGAGGATCGGTGGAGACGGTGGTGTCAGGCGCCGGAGCGGCCGGCTGGGCGGTCTCGGTTTGATCGTCTCAAGAGGCGGCCGGCCCAGTCGGATGCAGCTCGTTGCTGGAGGCGCGGTCGAGCTGAGGCTGGTCGTCCGCTTTGTCTTCTGGCGCCTCTGCCTCGTCCCCATCCTCCCCCTCGTCTCCCTCCTCGGCAATGGAGCCGATCACCTCCGCCGAGTCCTCGTCATAGTCCTGGTTCATCCCGAACCACTCCGGAGGCACCTCCTCGCCGTTTGCGGCCCACTCAGGAATGAAGACACTGGTGTCGGTGTAGTCGGCGATCGCCACCGCACGCTCGATGAGGACACCTTCCACAGCCGCCAGCTCTGCTTGGGCCTCGGACCAGAACGCGGCCAGCCGGTCCAGGTCCAGCCCTGGATACCAAGCCTTGATGAATTCCAAGGCCCGGCGCGCTCCAACCCAGGCCGAGGAACCCTTCCAAGCCTCAAGACGGCCAGCTACGACCTCCAGCCAGTCGACAGTCCGACTGGGAGTGCGCAGGGCCGGCATGCCTGGCCACAGGGCGAAGATCGCCTGGGCCCCGGCGTGTTGAAGCCGGCGCAGCAGCTGATGGGCCGGTCGCAGACGAGTCTCGATGCTCAGGAACTGCTCGTCGACAGTCAGGGGGGTGTTGGCGGCGATCTCCTCGCCATTCGCCCTCTGCGCCTCGCGATCAGCCTCAATGGCTTGGGTGACCGCCTGCGAGTGGCCAGGAAAGAAGTCTGCCCAAAACAGAAAGAAGAAAAAGAAGAATCAGGAGTCAGCTTGACTTGCAGTCGGCGGCTCAAAGAAAGAAAGCAAAGAAACTCACCGTCGACAATGTCTTCGATCTCGTGGAAACTGGAAGTGAGCATCGCCTCCTTGTCAGTCCAGGAGGAGCGTTCTCTCTCGAACTCGGCCAGGGGAGCGTCCTCTTTCTTCTCCGCCTCATCCTGAGCCGCCTTAAGCACCTCCTTCTGCTCTGCCAACTGCGCGGCCAGCAAGTCGCGCTCTATGGCGAGCTTGCCGCACTCCTCCTCCTCGGTGCGTAGGGCAGTGCTGACTTCACCCAACCATTCCTGAAGAACGGTATTGGCCTCTAAAGAACAAAGAGAAAGGACGTTAAGTCGTCAACAAGGAAGGTTGCCGGGAAGATCCGGCCAGACAGCTCAGCATTCGGCCCGAATCTCGGGGACTACAGCCCGCAGGTGCGCCAGCGCGCCCCCGCCAAAAAGAAGAAGAACTTACTCCGGCTCTCCGACAAGTCGGCAGTCCGCTTCCCCAGCTGCTCAACGTTGCGGTTGAAGACGGTGACGCAGAGGTTGTGATACTCCTGTGATAAACAATCGGACAAAGACAAAATTGAGGAACTCGCCAGATTGAGTTCCGGGCCGCCTGCTCAGCAGCCGGCCCGAAACTCGGGGACTACACCCAGTGGGTGCGCTGGCGCGCCCCCATAGAGAAGAGCGAAAAAAGACAAAGTCAAAAAAGAAAGCATACCCGGATAGACGCTCGCGACGCCAGATGCGCCATGGTGCAGCTCTGGATGGCTTCACCCTCAGCTCGTAGCTTCGCCTGCATGTCCAAGAGCGCCTGGTTCAGTGGACCGTCGCCGCCTCCTCGCACCCATCCAGTAGGCGCGGCGCTTGTTGCCTCAGCATCTGGGATGGCCGAGCTGGCGGCGCCGGCTTCCAAGGGGCGCGGCGCCGAAACCGCCATCTCAAGGCGGCGGCGCGCTGGTGAGGCAACTTGAAGGAGCAGCCTCTCCACTGCCTCGTCCTCAGTCGACGGCACTGGCGGGCCCGCCGGCTGGTTGCCATGTGCACTCCTCGATGGCGGCGGAGGCGGCGGTGGCGGCATGGCCGTGCCCGACGCGGAGGCCTCGCCACCGTCCTTCTCCATGACGGAGTGCTCTCCGCCGACTTCTCCAGTCTGCCCCGTGAACTCCGGGGGCGGCGGCGCGGAGTTCAGCGGGACAACAAGCAACGCTGATTGGCGGCACGCGGTCTCCTCAGCCCGCTGTCTTGCTGCAGCGGCGGCTTCAGCCTCCTCCAGCTTCTTCTGGGCGGAGGCCGCCGCTTTCTTGGCCTCCGCCTTCTCCAGACGGTCGTCCTCTTCCTCGTCGCGCTTCTCCCGCGCGTTGTGCTCCGTCGCCTCCCGGAGGTCGGCGGCGGGGTCAATCCGCCGAGTATTGGTGGACGTCTCGGCCGACCCCATGACAAAGGGGACGGCGACCCTCTCAAGAGAAAGAGGGGCCCTGAAGCAAAGAAGGAATGAAAGAGGCTCGGAAAAGATTCATCAAAGAAAACAAGGGAAAGGCAGAAAGCGCTTACGCAGAGACTAGCGGCGGCTTCTTCACTTCCTTACGGAAGTGGTTGGCCTTCGCGACCGCCTCCTCCCGCTTGGTCGCGGCGGCCGCCCCCTTGAACTTCTTCGGCCGACCGCCGAGCGAACTCGGCGCGGCCCGGCGCTTCTTCGCGCCGACTTGACTGGCCAAGCCAGCGGAGGAACTCGCGCCTGGATGGCTGGCTTTCGGTTGATAGCGCAGGACGACTTCCCCTTCGGCATCGTCTTCTGGCCAGTCGGCGAAGGTCGCCGAGGGCCGGAAGCCGCCTTTCGCTCCTCCTCGTCCGCCTTCGGCGTCGGCCTCCATCGCCGCTGCCCCAAGTCGGGGTCGTCGACGTCACTCTCCGCTCGATCTGGAGCGAACTCACGGTGATGTCCCGTGGCACCGGCTGCGGGCTGAATGAGGGGGTTCTGACTCGGAAGGCAAAGAAGATCAGAAGTCGGATTCGGCTACAAAGGAAAACAGAAGAACAAAAGATTTGACTTACTAGAGGCGGAGGGTTGGCACGTGAGTACGGCTCCTTGCCGAACTGCCAGTCTTCCGCGAGCTCGCATTTCGCAATGTGATTCACTATGTTCGCCACCTCCGCGTGAGGCATGTCCCAGGTGCTCATCCGGCTCGAGTCACGGCGGTTGCTCACCTGACAGATCAGATGAGGTCGGCCTTGGAGTGGGAGGACTCGGCGCGCCACGAAGGCGGCCAGCAAGTCGGCTCCGACCAGACCTTTCGACTGCGTCTTGGCCCGATGGGACCAGCTAGGAAGCCTCCCAGCCGGCGCGACGGCTTCGTAGTGGGGCAGGTTGACCCAGTCGCCTTCCGTGGCAACGTTCTTCACATAGAAGTACGACCGCTGCCACATCTTCACCGACTTGATTAGCGCGATGGAGGGAAAGGGGTTGTCGGCGGTCGACCTACGCATCGCGATGAAGGCGCCGCATTGAGCCGGCACGCCGGCGACGTGCATGCCAAGCTTGGATTGAAAGAACTCCCCCCACAGCTCGATGGTGGGGAGAACGCCAAGAAAACCCTCGCACAGGGTGGCGAAGGCGGCCAGCAGCACCACCGTGTTCGGAGTGAAGTTGTGCGGCTGGAGTCCGTTGAACTCCAAGAAAGAGCGGAGGAAGCCGCTCGCCGGCAGGCCCAGGCCGCGCATGAGGTGCGAGCGGAATATGACCCGCTAGCCCTCCTCCGGCGCCGGCCTGATTTCCCCCGCCGGCGCGGTGCGGGCTCGCACCAGCTTCGCACCGGGGAGCCGGCGCGTCTTGCGGAGGTGCTCAATGATGTCGTCGTCCACGGTAGAGCCGTCCCACAGGCCGGAGCGCACGGCAAGGGCTGCGGCGGCGGAGGAGGAGCTCATCGCTGCGGGTGTGGCGCGGCGTGGTCCGGCGAAGGCAAGAAGAAGAAGAGGCAGGAGGACGCGGGGGAGCAGGGAGGAATGAGAGTGTGCTTCACCGTCCCGCTCCCCCCGCCTACTTATAAGCCCGTAGGCTGAGAAGCCGATGGGGCGGCGTGGGATTAACTGCGCGCGAGACCCCACGCCTCCCACGATTTACCCCACGAAGTTACTGCGCGCAGTAACGACGTGGGAACCCAACCGTCCACACGGCCGCAACGGATCCGTTCGAGCGCCGAGGCATGGTTGTGGCAGGCCCCGCCTGACAGCCTGTCCCGTCGTGTGCGTGGGTAGGCAGACTACCCCTGCCACGTGGCGCCGTGCGACGGGGCCGTGGCGGGCGACCGCAGGAAGCGTATCAGGCACGCCGCCTGGTTCCCGCCGCGGCTTTCAACTCCTTAGGGGGCAAGACGGCCCTTGGTGAATCCGACTCCAGCTAGTCGGTTTGAAGCAAGACGGCCTTCTGAGAGCCCGACTCCAGCCAGTTGGCTTGAAGGAAGATGGCGGGCAAGGCCTAAATCCCACCACCGGAAGAATGAAACTGTTGAGACCCGCGACATATCACCCTCGGAGCCTCACCAGCTTCGGGGACTACTGTCAGAGTAATGGGCCACGGGTAGGCTAACCCGAGCCCCAGAACCTTTCAAGACATCGGGGCCGATTGCGCCCCTCAAGTACCTGCGGCGACTCCAAGACGAGCCGAGTCCCAGAGGCGACCCCAAGACGAGCCGAGTCCCAGAGGCGACTCCAAGACGAGCCGAGTCCCAGAGGCGACCCCCAAGATGAGCCGAGCCCAGAGGCGACTCCAAGACGAGCCGAGTCCCAGAGGCAACTCCAAGACAAGCCGAGTCCCAGAGGCGACTCCAAAGAAGCCGACTATGGGGAGTCGGCCCGCGACTCCAACCACCCCGATAATTAAAGGCAGGCATGGCCACAATGCGTCGTACCCACGGAGATCTCCGCCCTGCGCAGCACTGTTGCCATGCCAGCCCTGACATCAGCCTTTGGGGCGGGGCCCTGTACCCACGACGTCCTGTCTATACGGCCCGGAGATGGCGGGGCCTACCAGTCAGCGAGAGTACTGAAGACGGCGAGAATGCCAAAGAATCGGACCCGTTGGGAGTCGGCCCCCAGGAGTCGGCCCCCTCCCACGGGCCCCACACGCCATTAACCAGACGCGACGGGGGAATGGCAACAGTGATCGCCCGTCAGGCGGAGGCACTGTTGCCACGACCCCATGACCAAGCATGCGTCATTAGAAGCACGGCTACAGTAATCTGTAGCCGGCATGACCCGCCCGCGGTGGACCAGGGCCGATGTCCCCGTACGAGGCCAGTCAGCGGGTCCCACCAGTCGGCGGGCCCCAGGAGTCGGCGGAGAAGAAGATGCCTGAGAGACATACGGCTGGGACCCGTACCTAGCCGGTTTTACCATTGTAACCCTGGGGGGTAGGCCCATATAAACCCCCCAGGGCACCCATGCAAAGGGTTGGAATCCATTAGCACTAGACGGACCATATAGGAAGGGGAAGAGCTAGCCTAGCCTTCTCCTACCTCCATAAACAGCTCTAGGAGCAACCTTGTGCTCACTTTGCCTTAGTGACCATGCAGAGACCCCGCAGAGCAGCAGTAGGGGTGTTATCTCCTTGGAGAGCCCTGAAGCTGGGTAAGATCCGCCGGCGTGCATGTCTTCGCCTCATTCCGCTTCCAGGCACCGGCGATGTTCTACTCGCCCCCACCATGATAAGCCATCCTTTGGCATATGTCGCACCCAACCCCCGACAGCCACCGTCGCGACCTGCCTCGCGATGGGCGGCACGCCGCCCGCTCTGGTCGCCAGCGCCAGCGCTGGGGCCAGGGGGCTCTGAGCCCTGGCCCCAGCCTTGCAACGGGTGCGGTGGCTGGACAAGTTCAAGCCGACGCCGCCGCCGCGCTATGACGGCGTGACCGATCCGCTGTCCTTCCTGCTGGCGTGCGAGGAGGCCGTTCTCGAAGCTGAAGGTGACAATGGGGTCATGGCCAACTGGCTTCCCATGGCCCTCACCGGCGCTCCGCGCGCATGGCCGCTCCACCTGCTGGCGGCCTCCGTGGCATCTTGGGAAGAGCTGCACGGCCTCTTTCTCACCCACCACGCCGCGTCGGCGCCCCCGGTCATTGCGGCCCTCTTGGGCAGCTCGCAGGCGCCGCCCTCCAGTAACCACGTCAAGCCATTCGTCCACCAGGTCAGCGCCGCCTTCATGCGGCAGGGGGCTCCCCCGGACCGGTCGGAGCCACAGGCTAGTCTGGCCTTCAGCTCGGAGGACCACCCCTCCAACTCGGCCTGCTCGGGTGCGCTCCCCATGCTGTGCACCCCCACCATCTGCTAGGTGGCCGTCACCAGGACTCTCATCGACGGCGGCGCGGGCCTTAGCGTGCTCTCAGTTGAGGCGTTCAACCTCCTCCGCATACCCCGGGAGCGACTGCAACCCAGCCAACCTCAACAAAGCATGCCCGCAAGATCCGTTCCTGCTCCCTCGCATCGATCAGATCGTTGATTCCACCGCCGAGTGCGACCTGTTATGCTTCTTGGATGCCTTCTCCGGGTATCACCAGATCAAGATGGCGTTGGAAGACGTGGACAGCCTTCCTGACTCCGTGTGGGGTGTACTGCTATACATGCATGCCATTCGGACTGCGCAACGCGGTGGCAACCTTTCAGTGGCTCATGCACATCACCTTGGGCCCGCAGCTCAGGAAGAATGTGGAATCTTAAGTCGACGACATTGTGGTGAAGTCTCGCAAGGCCAAGACCGTGATACAAGACCTGGAGGAAACCTTCGCAAATGTCAACGTAGTGAACCTGCGGCTCAACCCAGAGAAGTGCGTGTTTGGAGTCCCCTCGGGCAAGCTCTTGGGCTTCCTCGTGTCCCACCGAGGCATCGAGGCCAACCCAGAAAAGGTCAAGGGGGTCGAGGACATGAGCCCGCCAAAGACCCTCAGGGAAATGCAGAAGCTCACTGGGCGCGTGACTGCGCTAGGGCGCTTCATCTCCAAGTTGGGGGAGCGAGCGCTACCTTTCTTCTAGCTGATGAAGAAGAAGGGGCCCTTTGAATGGACTGAAGAGGCCGACAAGGTGTTCCAAGATCTCAAGAGATACCTAACTAGCCCTCCGGTGATGGTGGCCCCACGCCCTCAAGAGCCCTTGGTGCTCTACCTTGTCGCCACTCCCTACTCCGCTAGCGCAGCTCTGGTGGCAGTTTGGGAGGAGTGTCGGACCAAAGTAGCGGCAGCTACCCGTGTCAAGGCAAAGCAGGACCAAGAAGGACCCACAGAGATCACTACCACGGCTGAGAAGGATCAGCCGCCGCAGGGGAGCGCACTGGGAACGGAAGAGGCCCCTCCCCCAGGCAACCAGCTTCTGGAGGCTCCACCGCCTGAGGAGGCGCCACGGTCTTCGGAGGACGCCACCAGCACCGACGCTCCAAGCCTCGTTGAGCACCCAGTGTACTTCGTCAGCATGGTGTTGCGGGATGCAAGGGCACGGTACCCCATGCCTCAGAAACTCCTCCTCGCGCTACTGGTGGCCTCGCGCAAGCTGTGGAACTACTTTTAGGGTCACCCTATCAAGGTTGTCTTAGCATACCCCTTGGAAAGGGTGCTCAGGAGCCCTAACTCAGCCGGAAGGGTTGCCGAGTGGAACATTGAACTGCAAGCGTTTCAGCTCGAATTTAGCACGACCAAAGTCATCAAGGGGGCCGCGCTAGCGGATTTCGTGGCCGAATGGACAGAGGCACCGGACCTCAAGGCCGACGAGGATCGATCCCTCTCCCCGGGAAGCGAGGCGCCAGAAGGCTGGGTCATGTACTTCGACGGGGCGTTCTCCAGGCATGGCGCTGGGGCTGGGGCGGTACTCATATCTCCCACTCAAGACAGGCTCTATTATGCCGTGCAGCTCTGTTTCTAGCAAGGCGAAAAGGTCTCCAACAACATAGCAGAGTATGAAGGTCTAATAGCAGGATTGAAGGCCGCAGCTGCCCTAGGGGTAAAGCGCCTTACCATCAAGGGCGATTCGCAGCTCCTCGTCAATTTCTCCAACAAAGTGTACAAGCTAAAAGATGAGCACATGGAGGCCTACCTCGCGGAGGTCCACAGGATGGAAAAGCAGTTCTGGGGGTTGGAGTTGCAGCATGTGCCCCGTGGCACCAATCAGGAGGCCGATGACATCGCCAAACGAGCATCTAGGTGGTTACCTCAGGAGCCTGGCATCTTCGAGGAGCGTCTCTTCAAGCCTTCGGCCATGCCATCACTATCAAACACGGTGCATCCTCGGGAGGAGCTCCCCCAGCCACCTGCGTCGGGAGCCCTAGTCTGTGGCCCAGCCTCAGGAGCGCGCCTGATCCTGACGATGGAGCCTCGGGAGGGGAGCTGGATCACAGAGCTCCGGAGTTAATTAACGCAAGGGACCCTGCTGGAGAAGGAGGAGGAAGTGGAGCGTGTGGCGCGGCAAGCCACAACGTACTGTATCAGGGATGGAGAACTCTACCGGAAGCAACCAAATGATGTGTCCCCACGCTGCATATCTAGGGAGCAAGGGAAAGAGCTGCTGGCGGATATACACGGTGGAGACTGTGGGCACCACTCGTCATCATGGACCCTCGCAGGCAAGGTATTCCGCAGCGGCTTCTACTGGCCTACTACGCTCAATGACGTTGTCGAACTAGTGAAGGCTTGCGAAGCCTGCCAATTCCATGCCAAGCAGATCCATCAGCCGGCAGGAGGTTTGCAAACTATACCCCTCTAGTGGCCATTTGCAGTCCGGGGGCTGGATATCCTTGGCCCATTCCCTCGGGCGCCGGGGGGCTATCGCTACCTCTACGTCGCCGTGGACAAGTTCACCAAGTGGGCCGAAGTGGATGGATGAACTATTTCCTCTCTTGTAAAAAAATTATTCCCTCTCGGTGTATATTGATATAGATGGACTATTTAGATGGTGTGCATGTCTTTGGAACAGAGAAGTAGCATGGGTCCGCTTGACTACAAGTAACTATTTATCCGCATATATAGCTTTCTCTGCTACTCCTTCCAGTGATTGGTATACAGCGCATGTGTCCGTAGACATGACAGCTTGTCCATGGAAGTTCAACTACGACGACCATCATGTTTCATCTCGCAATTCCCATGATGCCTCTCCAACCCACGGCACCACGCCCCCCGATGTGCGCCTCACCCCTCTCGGCCGCACCGCCCCTCTGCCTTTGTGTGCATGACATGTGGGCCACCTAAAATGCGGCGAGCATCAAGTTTCTACCACAGCCACCCGCGATTCCCACGACGCCGCTCGAACCCATGAAACCACACGTCCCCCGGCCTGTGGCTCACCCCTCTTGGCCCCACTGCCCCTCTGCCTTCAGGGGCATTACATGTGGACCAGTCACCTATCGGGTCCACATGTTATCGACTCAAAGGTAGGTGTAGTAAGGCACTGAAGCTCAGTCCCAACGGCCCTGAGAGGGAAATGTAACTCCTGCGCCAGGGCTTGTGGTGTTCCCGCAGCACGAACTCGTGCCAAACTCGAGATTTGTTTCTTTACAATACATGCATGCAACAATTTAATGGACATTTGTCAGGATCCCGATTCTATGCCACACCGATCTAGCATGTAACACCTCATATCACTTTGTGGCCTCACGCACGGTATTCCCACGGGTGTCGCCTTACCATGCCCGGAACCCTGGGCGCCGCCAACCACGCACACGCTGTCCTCTCCGCCCTCGCCGGGGCTGGGCCCCCGGCCGCGGTCGTCATCTTCAGGGCAGCACCCTGCATGGCGACCATCTTCCCCAAACACCCTCACATAGAGGGTGGCATCGCCGTCGAACTTGAAGTATAGAGCGCACCGGCGGCGCAGGCCACGCGCACGGGCAAACGTCTGCCAGCTGCGGGTCAAGCCCAGACTCCCGGCTGCGGAGACCTCCAGCGAAGCCCACGAGGCCTGGCTGCAGCAGCCGTCTGCCTGGAGCTAGAGGCCGCCCAGGGCGCCAGCTGGGAGCTCACCTAGGAGGAAGCGAGGGAGATGAAGCCGGGTGCTAGTTGGCTCCACCGCCCACACAATGAACTCCGGCAGCACCTCCGCGGTATGGAAGCGCGGCCTGGGGGGTCGCACGGCCGGAGCATGCCCCCCGGCCACGGCCAGCCGCCCATCACCGTGCAGAGAGCCCCCTCCGTGACTGCGGGTGCCGCCGTGGAGGCCACAGGGTGCTTGCAAGGGCGGCCCCGACCGCGCTTGGGCGGGGGAGAGGCAGACTTGACCTGGCGAGCCTTTCCTTTCTCTGCGGCTGAGAACTTCCTCGGCGGAGCCATGAAGAAGAAGGAGAAGCAGAAGGGGTAGACTGGAGGGCGCGCGTCGTTCCGTACTTATAGCCGGCAAAGGGCCAACCGTCGACCTCCACGATCACAGGTAATCATGACCCACTTTGCATGCAGGGACCTGTCGAATCCATGCGGTTGCCGAGGCATCATGGGGAAGCGGGGGCGCCCACGTCCAATCGGCCACCACGCGGCACCCAGGCCGCAGGCTGTTAGGGCCCGCGATGCTTTGCACTTGCCCTTTTGCCTCTCTGCTCGGCAAGTCCGGGCGCGTCGTGGGCCTGGGGGCTACTGTCGGCGTTCTAGGGACGGGGGGTCCCCAGACTTGCCTGCCTGCGGCCTGCGGCGTGGCTCAAAGGGGCCCCAGCGCGGCCCATCTTCATTGACTCAAGTTCAAGACCCTCGTGAGGGGCCAAGCCTCGCGGGGCGGACGACAAGGAGCTTCCTCAGGCACGGCCTCATCAGGCTGGCTCGCGAGGAGGCGGAGAGTTCAAGGCAGGGCACCTCGCGAGGTGCCCATGACGCAAGCCATGATGACCAGGGGCGCCAGTCGGGCGCCAGCCCGCGCAGTGTCCTCGTTTCCTCTTTGGTGTAAAGGGAGCAAGCGCTGGCGAGAGCATCAAGCAAAGGCATCCATTTTGGTGCAATGAGACCAAGACCAGCCCAACGGCAGGAAGGAAGTCATTGTGGAGCCCAAGTAGGCGTCACCATCAGAGCCTTTGACAGGCGAGGACCAACTTTAGTCAGGATAAGTGTACCAGATGTTCCCCTTCAAAATTGCCAATTGTTGGCGCCCTTCCCGCTCAATATTTGGGAAGAGGCCCAGGGCCTTTGCCTATAAATAGGACTAGCCACCCCCAGGGTAGAGGCATCTGGATTCTCACCAAGTAACCAGTAGATAGAGAGATTGAACTCCTCCTAGCAGTTCATCGCACCAGCCAAGAACAGACCCTCGCGAGGCTGTTCTTCCTTGTATTGTTCATCATTAGCCCAAGAGGCAATCCACCACACCACACACTTGAGTAGGGTATTACACCACAATGGTGGCCTGAACCAGTATAAACTCTGTGTCTCTTGTGTTGTTTCTTCTGTAGTTTAAATCCTAGCGATTCGGCAAGGAGTAGGTAGGCAGAGGGCGAAATCTCCGCGCGCACCCCAGTGTTCGAACCTCAAGGGTCTGCCGGAACCTGATATCCGACATACGAGAAACTTCTTTGAGGTGATATGGTGCACACGAGCCCACTAGTCACCACACAATACACTACTATGGATTCATCCCCGTCTCCCTATGAGAAGGCCATCCATAGCACTCACACTTGTCTTGGGAATTTTAGAGTATCCACTTCAAGTTGTCTATGTACCATGTAAGCATCCAAGAAGTCCATAACCGCGGACCCGGCTATTCGAATAGATCATGTTAACCCTGCAAGGGTGTACTTCTTCACACACGCTCTCGCCACTGACCGCCATGTACACGTCATGTATCTCGGCAACCTTCAAGCGGAAGCCTGGCGAGGGTGTCGGCCACGACCTGACTAACCACACAAGACTGTAGTCCAGGTTTATCGCCTATTCGGGTTCCATCCGCAAGGAGATCCGGCCGGGGTGTCTCTCACGGCCCCAAACGATGTGAGCAGGGTTCCCAAGCCCATCTCGCTGGATGGATCTACGCTTGGTACACCATTCCACTTGTGCCTAGTCTTTCCCAAGCCCACCTGGCCGGGTGCCACTTGGTAGACTACTAACACTACCTACAAACACCAGAAACTAGTTGTGACTCCTGGACAGAGATCAAGTTGGTTAATAAGTCGAGAGGGGTCGAGTTACTGGAACTCAATGTGTGGTAGTATCGAGTCATTGGACGACATACACAAAACTCAGTGCTTAAGGACGGTTCCAGTGAGACAACCCACCATGTACTCCTACATGGCCTCTCACCGCTACCTTTACCAAATCGTGTTCACATACCTAACACTCAGCATCAGAACATAGCACTGCACTCCAATTCATTCCCAATGAATCAGACCTGACACACTCTAAGCAATAGCAGGCATGGCATGGTAGGAACACAGCAGTGGCTTCAATCAACTCCTACACATGCTAGTCCGTTTCAACTATTTACTGTGGAAATGACAGGTCATGCAGAGGAATGGGTTCAGCTACCGCAGCACAAAGTAGCAGTTGAAACGTTGTTGTCCTAATGCAATAATTGAGAGCAGGAGCGAGAGAGTAGGATTGTATCAGAATGAACAAGGGGGTTTGCTTTCCTGGTAGATCAACAAGGAAGGCACTGCTCCTCAGACAGGTACTCTAGAACACTCTCCGGAGCAGGACCTATCGAGAAGGAACAGTGTCGACAATCAAAACACAATCATATGCAACAACATGATGCATGAACATGGCATGTAGATGTGATGTTGTTTCAGCTAATGCAACTATCATTCTATTTGGATGAAGTCCATTTGAATCAAGGATTCAAATGCAACTCCAAGTAAGCTCTTTATAAATGCCCCTTTTAGTGTTTCACTTATACAGTAGGTATAAGTTGTTTTGTCATGCATGAAACTAGTACATATGGAAATATTGCATTTTTCTGATAATTCTTCATATATAAATTATTTCATTCTGAGCTACGGTTGAATTTCTATGATTTTTTGAAGTTTTGCTAATTTTCTGGAATTTCCTGATTTAATTTAAATCCAGAAAATAAATAATTGCATCAGCACTGTGTCATGCTTGCGTCAGCAAGTCAACAGCACTGACTGGTCAAACCTGACGTGTGGGGTCCACACGTTAGTGACACGGGTTAAACAGGGGGGTTAGTTTTATCTTAATTAAAGGATTAGTGGCACTGGGCCCACTAGTCAGTGTCAGGGGGGTTAGTTAACGGTGATTAGCCTTAAGCTAATCACCTTACCCACAGGGCCCACCTGACGGGCCGGCGAGGTCAAAGGGTCAAACCACACCGGCGTTTAACCACCGACGAGGCCGAACACGGCGGAGGGCCTCGAGATCGCATCTCCGGCGTCCAAATGGCTCGCGGAGACCACTGGCGAGGAGCCGGCACTCGTCCGCGTCATCTGGAGCAAGAGGGAGAGGCAGGGACGGCTGGAGCTCGCCGGAGCGAAGCTCGGGGCGGCGGCCGGAGTTCGGCCGAGTGCGCGCGGGTGCTGCGGAGCACGGCAGGAGCTGCGGGCCACGGCGTTGGACTCCTGGGAGGCTGCTGAGCGTGGTGGCAGGTGCAGGCGCGGGCTGCTGTGGCTCTGGCCACGACAAGGAGGTACCTCGGCGGCGCGACCGCTCGGGTCCGACGGCTAGCATGGCTACGGCACGAAATCGAACGCGGGGAAGGAGGGGAAGCGGAGGACAGCTCACGGTGATCTCGATGGCGTCGTCAACGAGCTTGGGGAAGGCCGGACGGCAGCGTGGCGGCGAGGACGATCTCCAACGGCCGGAGGCGAAGATGGTGATGTTGACGGCGTTCCAGGGCTTCCCGCGTTGCGTGGCTCGACGGAGAGGTGGACGGCGACGTGGCGGAGCTTCTGAGCTGGTCGGAGTGGCTAGGGGGACGCGGTGGCTACGGTAACGACGAACGGTGGCGACGGCAGTGTTCGGGCGGTCGCGCGGGAGAGAACCAGGGGAGGAGGGAGAGCGAGGGAGAGGGAGAGAGGTGCGGGGCAGCGCGTGGCGTCGTCCAGGGCGTCCAGGGCGGCGAGGGGGAGAAGCAGGAGGTGGCGGGAGACGTGGCCGCGGGCGAGCGCGCGCGCGACACGCATAGTGCCAGTAGGCACGAGGAAGAAGACAGAGGAGGAGGCGGACTGGGTTGTTGCTGGGCTGCGCAGTAACGGGCTGCACAGGGAGGTAAGCGCTAGGTAGGTTTTAGTCCCATTTTGTTTCTTTTTCTAATTTTCTGACATTTGTTTTGATTTAATAATAATACTAAATCATTTTATTTACTTCTGTCAATTTTTTTTAGGAAGTAGTTGGATTGCTCCAAAACTCCTCACCAATTAACAGAATTTTTGGACATACATTATATATAGAACAAATATATATCCAAAACAATTAATTATTGAATTAATTCCAAATGCCCAAAATAGATACTTATGAGCTTCTAAAAATATTGGTTTGATTTGTATCTCTGTCCAATATTTTCAGAGAGCAACATGAACATTTTCTTGGACCCTTTCGGAGCAATTTTTATTTGGGTCATTTCCAGAAATGATTCTGAGGGTTTCACAAATCCCCATTTCAAATTTAAATGGAATTTAAACATGATGCACAAAGACTAGCTAGTCTAGGTCATACCAGAACTAGGGATGTGACAACATTGTAATCTCAACATGTGATGGGGAGCTCTAAATTTGAATTTGAAACTTATAAAATGAAAAGATTCGAAACAAATACACTGGAAGAGAAGGAGTATATCGTAGGATGTGTCCCATACAAAATAAGTCCCCTGGTTTGTCACCGCAAAGATGCGGTTAGAAAGGAGCACATTGTCTTCCTACTCGTACGGCAACAAATCGGCCGCAGATAGCATGGTCCGCCTTTGACCGCCATGTGCAAGGTTCGTGCTATCTTTTATTCAATCTCACCGTGGTTCCATCGTACCAATTCATGCGGTGGCTCATTGCATGGCTGATCCCAATGTTGGACAAAGGTTCTACGGGAACGGTGTCACCGTTGTAAATGTTGTGCAAATTGATGTTGCTACCCTCACGCACATATGCAAGCCAATCTCCACTCACACCGAGCCTAGCCTGTGAAACAGTGGGCAGGGGGAGAATTAGGAAATGGACACGGAAGTAGTCTTTAGAATGCATTTATTACGTGATCAAACTCATCTTACCTGCTCATCGGAGGAAATCCGAGTGCCCCTCAACGTCGGCATCTCAAGGGCGTCAACTTGCAACTACGGCCACGCCGCGCTGGAGAGACCCCCAAGGAAACATCCTCGTGCGTTCCACGGAACATCAAGATGCATTTGTATGAGTAGTTTATCTTGTGAGAGAAAAGGATGAATGAGGGAAGGCCTCTAGAGATAGAGATGGACACTACTACTACCAATGTGTTGGCCTGTGCGTTGCAATGGATCCAAACTAGTAGAATAATACTTGTTCACGTGCTTGAAATACAAACACTCTAGTTTTGATATACATGTGTCAGCAGACACGGCAGCTTGTCTATGGAAGTTGAACCACGGCGACCATCACGTTTCTTGTTTCTACCACTGCCACACCCACACGCGATTCCCACGACGCCGCTCCAACCCATGGCACGACGTCCCCCGACGTGGACATGGATCCTCTGATGTGGCTATCACTGCCTTGCCCTGACTTTCCTTCACTGACAGGTGGGACCCATGCTTATGGGTCCCACATGTCAGTGACAGAATGGTAGGATTGTTCGTGCCCCTCATCCCTCTCGGCCCCACCGCTCCTCTGCCTTTGTGTGCATGACATGCGGGCCAGCTGAACTGCGGTGACCATCAACTTTCTACCACAAACACACCCGATTGGACGCGGCTTGCCTGCTCTGCTGCTGTGCTCCGATCCGTACTCCCGCACAATCGAATTTTCATCCAGCGGTTGTGACACATTTTGTCCCGGGCATCAATCCTCAGCTGGAGTACTTATGTACTACAGGTAGTACCCGCCGGTGTGGCCATCTACGCCTCGTAACGCCCCGACGCCCAGCTGTGGTACCCTCGCCACGGCCACGCCACCACCGGCCAGTTCATCTCGAACGAGTGAGTCGCGAACCACACCACCACCATGAGAATGACATGTGGGCCAGCCGCATTTAAGGCCCACATGTCATTGACTCATAGGCCGGGCACTACGCCACTGAAGTTCGGTCCCGTGGGCCCCGAGAGGAAAATGTAACTCCTGTGGCAGGCCTTGTGGTGCTCCCGCAGTACGAGCTCGTGCCAAAACTGGAATTTGTTTCTTACTACTACTAGTACTAGTAGTAAGGTACACGTGCATTTCACACATGAGATTCTAGTGGTTTGTGCATTATGCTTCTACATGTGGAGTTTTCTGGATTCTAACATGTGGCAAAATTTGGTGGAATGTAAGGTTAGGCAAGTTTGATTAACTTAGGTGAGTGTTTGGTTCAAGCCACACCTTAGGCAAGCCACACTGGCCCCACATGACATACACACAAAAAATGTGGCAAGATTCCCTTAGGATTGCCAACTTGTGGTAAAATTTGGTGGAATGTAAGGTTAGGCAAGTTTGATTAACTTAGGTGAGTGTTTGGTTCAAGCCACACCTTAGGCAAGCCACACTGGCCCCACATGACATACACACAAAAAAGTGGCAAGATTTCCTTAGGCTTGCCAATTTGTGGCTCTCATTTTGAAGAACTTATTAATAACTTTGCCTGAGCTTAGTTGTGGCAAAGTTAGTCATGAATTAAGTTCAACCATGGAGTCTTCTAGATTATACATGTGGCAGAATCTGGTGGATAATATCCAATGGCCAGTAGTGCTCGGATTTGCCATCTTCGTACCGTCGGATTGGCTTCATCCAACGACCAACTTTCAAAGTTTTTCACACACTATATAGGGGGTATAGATATAGATGTGCCGGTCTGTTGCAATGGATCCAAAGTATATCTATTTAGTGGAGTGCACTGTAAACACATTATCTATTTATGTTTCTCTAACCTTCCGTAGCCATGCAACCAAGCCACATAAGCTTCATGGGTGCCCCCCACGTCATATTATTCATACTACGTTAATTGAAAAAAAGATAAATCACCCAAAACAAGATCTTCCCGTTTTTTGTTCCTACGATGTTGTGCCGTGAATGTATCTAGGAGTACTTGTATAGTGATAGTACTAGTAATATAATAGTATTAGGAGTACAATCTTGGTAGGACTAGTACTAGTACGGAATGCTCCTACTCTATCAATGAGCCCCGTCTGACACAAAATTTCTTGGCTTCTGTGCTACAGCTAGATCTTCCCCTTGTTTCTGTTTTCCAACCCGGCGGCGGGCGGGGTGTCGGTTTGCTCAACGGGCGGTCCCACATGAAAGTGAAAATGCTAGGCACAGGGGTGGAGCTACGTGAGGGCCAACACGTGCCCTAGCCCGCCCAACCTAGCAGGATTTTCGTAGTTGTACATCCAGTTTTAAGGCAAGGAACGTCAACGCAAGGGTAATTTCTATAGCCTCGCTAGACTGGCACGCCCAACATTTTGCTTCAAGCTCCGCCACTGCTAGGCAACACGCCTTCCCTAAGCTATGTGTCGTGCTGGACGGGCCGTGTTGTACTCCCGATTCCCGGGCGTGTGGGGGTGCGACGCGAACGTGGCAGGCCTTTTCGTTTCACTAGCAATGTGCCTGTGCGTTGCAACGGATCCAAAGTAGTAGAATACTAGTATTTGTTCACAAACTTGAAAGAAATCACTATTGTTTTGATATACTCCTAATATATTACTCCCTCCGTACCTAAATATTTGTCTTTTTTGAGATTTCGAATGGACTATCACATACGGATTATATAGACATATTCTAGTGTTTCTAGCAAGATGCCCGCGCATTGCACAAAGTTGATGGAAAAGGTAAGCACAACTTATAAATTGATGGATGGAGTACTAGTTACAGTGATAAATATAATTAAGCAAAGGGATCGCACATGTCGGTATTGACTGGAACGAGAATGCAACAGCACAATAAGAATTAAGGCCACGATGATGCAATCGCATTGGTGGTTACATAAGGCAAGAAGAAAGATGGATCCACGAACGTACGACCTCCTCCTCCTCAACTTAGTGCGCCGGGCCACCGACCGAGGGCTAAGGAGTGGCGGCTTTTGTGGCGAAGTCTAGGTGCTTCTCAACAAAGGCATCCAAGGCTTCCAGCCGGTTGAGGAAGCCCAACATCGTAGCGTCCTCATTGGCCTTGTAGATACCTATGTACACGATTTGCTCGTACGCGTGGATGTGTAGGTCGACGAATTCTTGCAGGGCGAGGCGCCTCGCGGCGAGCGCAACCTCCAGGTGGACATTCTTCGTGGCATCGGCGGGCAGTCGCAGGGCCACCAGTGCTTGAAAGAGGTTCCGGCCATGGAGGCCGATTAGGGTGGCATGCAATGAGGAGCCCGGCCGCGCGGGCTGGAGGAGTACGACGATGTCGTCCGCGAGCTTCTTGAGGACGTCAACCTATTGCTAGTGGCAACGATCATCTGGTCCAACTGAGAGTCGTAGTTGGCGTCGACGGCGGCCATCCACTAGCCGGTCTCCAACAGCGTCTGGAGATGATCCTCGGCACCATGCCGCAGGCCGGCGTCATGGACCATCTAGTGCAGCCGCTGGCTGCTCACACGCATCGCCGCCATGGGTCTGGAGCGAGCTCTTTTGCGCTTAGTGTAGGTGCTTAGGTGCGTACAATGTGATAGATGCATTGGAATGGAGGACGGGCGCCTTTATATGAGGGCAATGAGGGCAAACTGCGTTGCATTCACATCGTGTAGCCTCTTTTCCCAGACCTCCTCCCATTACTTCGCTCATGCATTAATTGAAGGAGGATGCATTGGCCGTTCAACATATCGGGAACCGCTACTCCCTCCCTCGTCTGCATTAAAGGCGTATCAGGAACTGCACCGCCCGCTGTCAAATCGTATACTCCCTCCGTCTAGATGAGTACGAAAACCAAATACTAGTAAGACTAGCCACCGTGGGAGTAACTTCAGCAGTAACATCGAGTCCAACTCAGCAAATTTGCTTATGTGGCAGTGAGTTAATGAGGAGAGAGGTAGTTATAATAACTTAGCTAGTTACCGTGACATCACATGTCCCAATGCAATATGAGTCTATAACCTAATAAATGAAGCTTTGCATGTTACCGCACTTATGTTACTACTACCTCTGTACGGGTTTATTGGTCCCCATTGTATTTCGTGCCAAATTTTGACCATAGATTAAACTGAGAAAATGTTCACGCATGTCACCAAACATTATATTTTTCAAAACTATCTTCAAATACGAATCCAGTGAGATATTTTTTCTTGACATGCATTAACATTTTGTTAGTTAAATCTTTAGTCAAAATTTGGCACAAACTATAAAAGGGACCTATAAACCAGGACGGAGGTAGTACCCACTATGAAGGTAGTAACATAGTCTAGGGATATGTGTATGTTACTAGTGTATGTTACTCACCATTGTGGCTAGTCTAACACAAAGGCGTCGTGCATTAACTCTCACGTTGTTTCTTATTTTTTGACATAAATAGAGGAATCAACCAAGAAGAGATGTGGGGCTTGTATGCTTTTAATGACTTGAGACTATCAAACATGACATGCAGTGGTCAGTTCGTTGCACAAGAACAAATACAACCCACGTCAGCACACACACATCTTATAGCATCACATCCAATGGCTATAAAAGATGAATGAGACCAAATTATATCTCATCTAGATGAGTTCTAGCAAAACTGTATTAATAATACTTAGTACTCCTGCGCCATGTATCATATAAGTATCATGTAGTACTTTATTTATTGCCATGTATGACACATAGTTCACGAGCGCTCTCTATATGTACCACCTTTTTTTTAATTTCAAGTTTTGCTCCATGGCTCAATCCATCGATACTACTACTATTCAAAAGTGGGGTATATACATTTTTTAAAAGGCTAGAGGGCGGGGCAGTCTAGCTCAGTCGTTTTCACGAGAGGCGAGGGCCTTTGTGATTTGATGGCTCATTAATGCTGTCAAATCGAATAGTACTGCGCCGCCCGCTGCATGCCCGGTGCCTCCATTAAACCCCTCTATTAAACCTGCATGCAAACCGAGAATCCTACTCCGGCCACACGTCCGTTCATGAGCGGGCCAGAATTAAACACAACACCGGCCGAGCTCCTCCCGTCCGCCCTTAGTTTAAATGAGGCCAGACGCCGCCCAAGCTCCTACCGTCCGCCCTCTATTTACACGAGGCCAGACAGATAACGGGCAAGAATAGCAACCCTCCGCCGCTCCCACATCTCCTCCTTCACCATTTTCTCCACCCTTCCGATGGCTTCCGATGAGCCGTTCTCCGGCATATTACTCGGCTGGGTGGCCCGCCAAGCCCTCCGGATACGGGCAAGGCCGCTCGGTGCTTCACCAACCTCGCTTGGCCCGACGGAGCCAATTGCCGCCCCAAGCAGGCGCGTGGTTCAGCAAATCGCCGCTCCAGTTTAGCTCGATGAGGAGTGGCGGGTTGCTCCACGCCGGCACGGAGGCGAGCACGCCGGTACGGGCGCCATCGCTGCCGCATCGTACCGCGCCACTAGTGTCTGCGGTGGCTGCGGCTCCCGTGTCTGTGGGTGCGCCTCCCGTGCCTGCGGCAGCACCATGCAGGCAGAGACAAAAGCCGGGTGCATGGAGAGCGACCATTCGGTGGCCAGATTCTCCCTGTCCGCCGCCATCATTGAGGAGAAGTAGAACACGGGAGGCCGCTGCCACTTGGGACCCATGAAGGCCACCGCCAAGGCGACGACTGCGGATTCAGGTGGTTTCTTTGCTGCTTCGTCTCTTCCAAGGACCTTCGTCGACCCCGCAAGTGTCTGACGGACATGAGGAAGACAAAGGGATCCGCGGGCGGCCATTTAGAACTAAAATAGGTCTAGATATATCCATTTCTAGGACAAGTATTTCCAGACGGAGGGAGTATTAATTATACAAGAGAGCTGGATTGGCACCTCATAGTTCATGTAAATGTAATGAAAGCCATCATGTTTATATGAAGATCCGGCTTTTTTATACAAAATCCTTCATGCTTATATGAAATCAGTCCGTGTTTGCACGAATTTCATCTGGTTGGTTAGAGTTGTAAAAATGTATGCCGCTGGCGTTTGATGTCGTCCTCCATGGAAGGAAGCGGGAGGAAATTTGCCGGCTGCCGTTGGAGATGCTCTTTATGCTAGAAATAATGAGTGAAATCCAATCCATTTGAGTTAATTGCCTGTATGATTTTCCCTCTATAAAAAGTTAATTGCATGTACAGTGTACACGTGACTTCCAGGGTGGCTACAGCTTCGTACAGAAAGTTAAAAAGAAACAAGTCCATCCTTAATAGTTTGAGTACTCTGTGGGTTCCACTATCAGTACAGTACCGAAAGAAGTATATATTAAATAAGTAGAGTAATAAATAATATACAAATCTAAAGTTAAAAGACAGAATTTGAACTCATGTCATCGCGTTGCAAGCATCCGGCGCTAACCAGCCCAACACATTTTTGTTGTAGACCATGCTAGAGATATATCTCCATGTCTACTCTTATATATACTCCATTCGTTCCTAAATATTTGTCTTTTTTAGATTTCAAATGGACTACCACATACGGATGTGTATGTACACATATTTTAGAGTGTAGATTCACTCATTTTTCTACGTATGTCTTTTCAGGAAGGGGTCAGATTTGTCCTTGATTTATTTATGAGGTATCCAGATGGCACTGCACTGCCAAGAAAAGAGGGTAACATCAAAACTATAGACTACTTTTTTGAGTATGTTGGTAACGTCCGGTCATAGTCACTTGTTGAAATCTCTAAGAAGACAAATACTCCCTCCATCCGGAAATACTTGTCATCAAAATTGATAAAAGGAAATGTATCTAGACGTATTTTAGTTTTAGATACATATATTTTTATCCATTTTGATGACAAGTATTTTCGGACGGAGGGAGTAGAAAACAGAGTTGGTGATGATGTTGTGCGTACCATCCTGCAATATATGCCATCGGATTTATATCTAACGGATAGGAAAGAAATTATGGCAATTTTGCAAAAATATACACACACATCTCTCCACGTTCGCAAATAAGGCCTTCCCTCGTTCAGCCTTTTCTCTCACAAGATAAACTACTCATACAAATGCATCTTGATGTTCCGTGCAACGCACGGGCAGCTAGCTAATTTCTTTTAAAGTAGTTGCTGCGATAATTGGGTTGAAGTGATATGTTTTATGTCTGCCTCGAATGCTTTCAGAGTCACTAGTAGTAAAAAAGAAAAGGTTGCCTTGTTAATTAAC
Organism: Triticum timopheevii; assembly: GCA_963921465.1. NCBI lineage: Eukaryota > Viridiplantae > Streptophyta > Magnoliopsida > Poales > Poaceae > Triticum > Triticum timopheevii. Next base: position 306,542,433 of record OY997262.1, on the reverse strand, counting down.
AGAAAACAGGGTGAAAACTATCACATGAGGCCGGTAAAGACAAGGCACACTGGGTTTAGCGTCATCGTCACTACAGTTGTGCGTGCGCGAGAAGTCTACATATCGAGGGGGCTACCGAGTGAGGCACTGAGACACAATGTTTGAGAGAGAAACTAATTGACAGATTATGATCAGATCGAGTTGTCACCCTTCTGCTGTCATTGTTGGGGGGGGGGAGGGAGAGAAAGACGTATCGAGAGTGTGTGCAGTAGGCATAGAGGCACAACTAGCGAGTGTGTGTGTGTGTGTGTGTTTGAAAGAGGAGTCGATAGATTATTATCAAGATCGATGTGCCACCCTACTCCTTCAGTGCCGGGTAGTGTGTGTGTGTGTGTGTGTGTGTATGTTTGAGAGAGAATCCAGTCGATAGATTAGTATCAAGATCGAAGTGTCACCCTACTCCTTCGGTGTCGGGTAGTGTGTGTGTGTGTGTGTATGTTTGAGAGAGAAGCCAGTCGATAGATTAGTATCAAGATCGAGGTGTCACCCTACTCCTTCGGTGTTGGGAAGTGTGGGTGTGTGTGTAGGGGAGGGTGCAGTGACACTTACATATCTCTACTCTTATAAAAAAAACAGAGTTGGTGATGATGGTGTTCCTGCCATCCTGCAATACAGGCCATCCTATTTATATCTGACGGACATGAAGGAAAATATGGCAATTTTGCAAAAAGATACCCACACCCCTCTCCACATTTGCAAATAAGGCATTCCCTCGTTCATCCTTTTCTCCCACAAGATAAACTTCTCATACAAATGCATCTTGATGTTCCGTGCAATGCACATGGGCATCTTGCTAGTAGGGAGAAGGAGTTTGTGTGACACATATCTAGCTATATTAAGGGATAGGTAGATAGCATATGTGTGAGAGACATTATTATGCTTTGAGACATTAGTGGCTGTGGGTGGGCGGAATTAAAGGGGTGGGGGTGTTAGACATAGAGAGCGTGTGTGTTTCTGTGTGAGAGACTTGTAGGACGGGGTAGAGAGAGGAATTTAACCCTGACGGAGGGAGAGAAATACACGAAGTGCGCGTGTGTGATTCTGATGCCCACAGGGAAATGAGATATGTATGCGTGTGAGAGAGATTGCACAATTCATTCACGTATCACTATCTAGCGACCGTGGACGTGCATCGCTTGAACATAAGTCAATATCTACTTCGTATCATGGCCGAAGGTACAATATCAATTCAACGCTATAAAGATTGGACACTCCACATATCACATTTTTTCTATTTAAATAAACCTTTTTCAGTTGTGCATGCCAAAGTTATAGTGATGTTTCGTCAAACAACCAATGTAGCTATCATGCACATGCACCATTGTTACTCTTGCATTCAAATTCATTAGTCTTGGATGATTTTGTTGGAAATATGCCCTAGAGGCAATAATAAAAGGATTATTATATTTCAATGTTCATGATAATTGTCTTTTGTTCATGCTATAACTGTATTATCCGGAAATCGTAATACACGTGTGAACACTTAGACCCAATGAGTCCCTAGTGAGCCTCTAGTTGACTAGCTCGTTATGATCAATAGATAGTCATGGTTTCCTGACTATGGACATAGGATGTCGTTGATAACGGGATCACATCATTAGGAGAATGATGTGATGGACAAGACCCAATCATAAGCATAGCATAAAAGATCGTATAGTTCGTTTGCTAGAAGCTTTGCCAATGTCAAGTATCTATTCCTTCGACCATGAGATCGTGTAACTCCCGGTTACCGTAGGAGTGCCTTGGGTGTATCAAACGTCACAACGTAACTGGGTGACTATAAAGGTGCATTACAGGTATCTCCGAAAGTATCTGTTGGGTTGACACGGATCGAGACTGGGATTTGTCACTCCGTATAACGGAGAGGTATCTCTGGGCCCACTCGGTAATGCATCATCATAATGAGCTCAATGTGACCAAGGTGTTGGCCACGGGATCATGCATTACGGTACGAGTAAAGTGACTTGCCGGGTAACGAGACTGAACAAGGTATTGGGATACCGACGATCGAGTCTCGGGCAAGTAACGTACCGATTGACAAAGGGAATTGTATACAGGGTTTGATCGAATCCTCGACATCGTGGTTCAACCGATGAAATCATCGAGGAGCATGTGGGAGCCAACATGGATATCCAGACCCCGCTGTTGGTTATTGCCCGAGAGTCGTCTCGGTCATGTCTGCGTGTCTCCCGAACCCGTAGGGTCTACACACTTAAGGTTCGGTGACGCTAGGGTTAGTAGGAAGTCAAGTATGTGACTACCGAATGATGTTCGGAGTCCCGGATGAGATCCCGGACGTCACGAGGAGTTCCGGAATGGTCCGGAGGTAAAGATTCATATATGGGAAGTCCTGTTTCGGGCATCGGGACAAGTTTCGGGGTTATCGGTATTGTACCGGGACCACCGGAGGGGTCCCGGGGGCCCACCGGGTGGGGCCACCTGCCCCGGGGGGCCACATGGGCTGTAGGGGGTGCGCCTTGGCCTGCATGGGCCAAGGGCACCAGCCCCACATAGGCCCATGCGCCTAGGGTTCAAGGGGGCAAGAGTCCTAGGAGGGGAAGGCACCTCCTAGGTGCCTTGGGGGGAGGGAAACCCCCCTTGGCCGCCGCCCCCCTAGGAGATTGGATCTCCTAGGGCCGGCCACCCCCCCCTTGGCCCTCCTATATATAGTGGGGGAGAGGAGGGACTTCAGACCTTGAGTCCTTGGCCTTTGGTTGCCTCCTTCTCCCTCCCCAACACCTCTCCTCCTTCGTTGTGTGCTCGGCGAAGCCCTGTCGGAGTACTGCTTCTCCACCATCACCACGCCGTCGTGCTGCCGGTGGAGCTGTCTTCCTCAACCTCTCCTTCCCCCTTGCTGGATCAAGAAGGAGGAGACGTCGCTCGTCCCGTACGTGTGTTGAACACGGAGGTGCTGTCCGTTCAGCACTTGGCATCGGTGATCTGAATCACGTTCGTGTACGACTCCATCATCACCTTGCAAGCTTCCGCACGCGATCTACAAGTGGTATGTAGATGCAAGCTCTCTCCCATGACTCGTTGCTTAGATGAACTCATAGATGGATCTTGGTGAAGCCGTAGGAAAAATTTTAATTTTCTGCAACGTTCCCCAACAGTGGCATCATGAGCTAGGTCTATGCGTAGTTCTCTAATGCACGAGTAGAACACAATTTGTTGTGGGCGTTGATCTTGTCATCTTACTTGCCTCTACTAGTCTTTTCTTGCTCAACGGTATTGTGGGATGAAGCGGCCCGGACCAACCTTACACGTACGCTTACGTGAGACCGGTTCCACCGACTGACATGCACTAGTTGCATAAGGTGGCTGGCGGGTGTCTGTCTCTCCCACTTTAGTTGGAGCGGAATCGATGAACAAGGCCCTTATGAAGGGTAAATAGAAGTTGACAAAATCACGTTGTGGTGATTCGTAGGTAAGAAAACGTTCTTGCTAGAACCCAATCGCAGCCACGTAAAAGATGCAACAACAACTAGAGAACGTCTAACTTGTTTTTGCAGCGATTGATCATGTGATGTGATATGGCCAGAAGTTGTGATGAATGTTGAATTGTGATGTATGAGATCATGTTCTTGTAATAGGATTCACGACTTGCATGTCGATGAGTATGACAACCGGCAGGAGCCATAGGAGTTGTCTTTATTTTTTTTGTATGACCTGCGTGTCATTGAAGAACGCCATGTAAACTACTTTACTTCATTACTAAACGCGTTAGTCATAGAAGTAGAAGTAGTCGTTGGCGTGACAACTTCATGAAGACACGATGATGGAGATCATGATGATGGAGATCATGGTGTCAAGCCGGTGACAAGATGATCATGGAGCCCCGAAGATGGAGATCAATGGAGCTTGATGATATTGGCCATATCATGTCACAACCATATAATTGCATGTGATGTTTATTATGTTTATGCATCTTGTTTACTTAGGACGACGGTAGTAAATAAGATGATCCCTTACAAAATTTCAAGAAGTGTTCTCCCCTAACTGTGCACCGTTGCTACAGTTCGTCGTTTCTAAGCACCACGTGATGATCGGGTGTGATGGATCCTTACGTTCACATACAACGGGTGTAAGACAGTTTTACACAGCGAAAACACTTAGGGTTAACTTGACGAGCCTAGCATGTGCAGACATGGCCTCGGAACACGGAGACCGAAAGGTCGAACACGAGTCGTATGGAAGATACGATCAACATAAAGATGTTCACCGACGATGACTAGTCCGTCTCACGTGATGATCGGACACGGGCTAGTCGACTCGGATCGTGTAACACTTAGATGACTAGAGGGATGTCTAATCTAAGTGGGAGTTCATAATTTTGATTAAGAACTTTATTATCATGAACTTAGTCTAAAACCTTTGCAAATATGTATTGTAGATCAATGGCCAACGCTCATGTCAACATGAACTTCAACGCGTTCCTAGAGAAAACCAAGCTGAAAGATGATGGCAGCAACTATACGGACTGGGTCCGAAACCTGAGGATCATCCTCATAGCTGCCAGGAAGCAATATGTCCTAGAAGGACCGCTAGGTGCCGCTCCCGTCCCAGAGAACCAAGACGTTATGAACGCTTGGCAAACTCGTGCTGATGATTACTCCCTCGTTCAGTGCGGCATGCTTTACAGCTTAGAACCGGGGCTCCAAAAGCGTTTTGAGCATCACGGAGCATATGAGATGTTCGAAGAGCTGAAACTAGTTTTCCAAGCTCATGCCCGGGTCGAGAGATATGATGTCTCCGACAAGTTCTACAGTTGTAAGATGGAGGAGAACAGTTCTGTCAGTGAACACATCCTGAAGATGTCTGGGTTGCACGCACGTATGACCCAGTTGAACATTAACCTCCCAGATGAGGCGGTCATTGACAGAATCCTCCAGTCGCTCCCACCAAGCTACAAGAGCTTTGTGATGAACTACAACATGCAGGGGATGGTAAAGACCATTCCTGAAGTGTTCTCGATGCTGAAGTCAGCAGAGGCTGAAATCAAGAAAGAACATCAAGTGTTGATGGTCAATAAGACCACTAAGTTCAAGAAGGGCAAGGGTAAGAAGAACTTCAAGAAGGACGGCAAAGATGTTGCCGCGCCCGGTAAGCCTGTTGCCGGGAAGAAGTCAAAGAATGGACCCAAGCCTGAGACTGAGTGCTTTTATTGCAAGGAGAAGGGGCACTGGAAGCGGAACTGCCCCAAATACTTAGCGGATAAGAAGGCCGGCAACACCAAAGGTATATTTGATATACATGTAATTGATGTGTACCTTACCAGTACTCGAAGTAACTCCTGGGTATTTGATACCGGTGCCGTTGCTCACATATGTAACTCACAGCAGGAGCTGCGGAATAAACGGAGACTGGCGAAGGACGAGGTGACGATGCGCGTCGGGAATGGCTCCAGGGTCGATGTGATCGCCGTCGGCACGCTGCCTCTACATTTACCTACGGGATTAGTTTTAAACCTCAATAATTGTTATTTAGTGCCAAGTTTGAGCATGAACATTGTATCTGGATCTCGTTTAATACGAGATGACTACTCATTTAAGTCTGAGAATAATGGTTGTTCGATTTATATGAGAGATATGTTTTATGGTCATGCTCCGATGGTCAATGGTTTATTCTTGATGAATCTCGAGCGTAATATTACACATGTTCATAGTGTGGATGCCAAAAGATGTAAAGTTGATAACGATAGTCCCACATACTTGTGGCACTGCCGCCTTGGTCACATTGGTGTCAAGCGCATGAAGAAGCTCCATGCTGATGGACTTTTAGAGTCTCTTGATTATGAATCATTTGACACATGCGAACCTTGCCTCTTAGGCAAAATGACCAAGACTCCGTTCTCCGGAACAATGGAGCGAGCAACCAACTTGTTGGAAATCATACATACCGATGTGTGCGGTCCAATGAGCGTTGAGGCTCGCGGAGGATATCGTTATGTTCTCACTCTCACTGACGACTTGAGTAGATATGGGTATGTCTACTTAATGAAACACAAGTCTGAGACCTTTGAAAAGTTCAAGGAATTTCAGAGTGAGGTAGAGAATCAACATGACCGTAAGATAAAGTTCCTACGATCAGATCGTGGGGGCGAATACTTTAGTCACGAATTTGGTACACACTTAAGAAAATGTGGAATCGTTTCACAACTCACGCCGCCTGGAACACCTCAGCGAAACGGTGTGTCCGAACGTCGTAATCGCACTCTATTGGATATGGTGCGGTCTATGATGTCTCTTACCGATTTACCGCTATCATTTTGGGGATACGCTCTAGAGACAGCTACATTCACTTTAAATAGGGCACCGTCTAAATCCGTTGAGACGACACCGTATGAATTATGGTTTGGGAAGAAACCTAAGCTGTCGTTTCTAAAAGTTTGGGGATGCGATGCTTATGTCAAGAAACTTCAACCTGAAAAGCTCGAACCCAAGTCGGAAAAATGCGTATTCATAGGATACCCTAAGGAAACTGTCGGGTATACCTTCTACTTAAGATCCGAAGGCAAGATCTTTGTTGCCAAGAACGGATGCTTTCTGGAGAAAGAGTTTCTCTCGAAAGAAGTAAGTGGGAGGAAAGTAGAACTCGATGAAGTACTACCTCTCGAACGGGAAAGTGGTGCAGCGCAGGAAACCATTCCTGTAATACCCACACCAACTGAAGAGGAAAATGTTGATGATGATCAAGGTACTTCAGATCTAGTTGCTACTGAATTTCGAAGGTCCACAAGGACACGTTCTGCACCAGAGTGGTACGGCAACCCTGTCATGGAAATCATGTTGCTGGACAACAATGAACCTTCGAACTATGAAGAAGCAATGGCGGGCCCGGATTCCAACAAATGGCTTGAGGCCATGAAATCCGAGATAGGATCCATGTATGAAAACAAAGTATGGACTTTGACAGACTTGCCCGATGATCGGCGAGCGATAGAAAATAAATGGATTTTTAAGAAGAAGACGGACGCGGATGGTAATGTTACCATCTATAAAGCTCGACTTGTCGCTAAGGGTTATCGACAAGTTCAAGGGATTGACTACGACGAGACATTCTCTCCCGTGGCGAAGCTTAAGTCCGTCCGAATCATGTTAGCAATGGCCGCATACTATGATTATGAGATATGGCAGATGGACGTCAAAACGGCATTCCTTAATGGACATCTTAAGGAAGAGCTGTATATGATGCAGCCGGAAGGTTTTGTCGTTCCTCAGAACGCTAACAAAGTATGCAAGCTCCAGCGATCCATTTATGGACTGGTGCAAGCATCTCGGAGTTGGAACATTCGCTTTGATGAGATGATCAAAGCGTTTGGGTTTACGCAGACTTATGGAGAAGCCTGCGTTTACAAGAAAGTGAGTGGGAGCTCTGTAGCATTTCTCCTATTATATGTAGATGACATACTCTTGATGGGAAATGATACGAAACTCCTGGACAGCATTAAGGCCTACTTGAACAAGTGTTTTTCAATGAAGGACCTTGGAGAAGCTGCTTATATATTAGGCATCAAGATCTATAGAGATAGATCGAGACGCCTCATAGGTCTTTCACAAAGCACATACCTTGATAAGATTTTGAAGAGGTTCAAAATGGATCAGTCCAAGAAGGGGTTCTTGCCTATGTTACAAGGTGTGAGATTGAGCTTGGCTCAGTCACCGACCACGGCAAAAGATAAAGAAGAGATGAGTGTCATCCCCTATGCTTCAGCCATAGGGTCTATTATGTATGCCATGCTGTGTACCAGACCCGATGTAAACCTTGCCGTAAGTTTGGTTGCAAGATACCAAAGTAACCCCGGCAAGGAACACTGGACAGCGGTCAAGAATATCCTGAAGTACCTGAAAAGGACAAAGGACATGTTTCTCGTTTATGGAGGAGATGAAGAGCTCGTCGTAAAGGGTTACGTCGACGCTAGCTTCGACTCAGATCTGGATGACTCTAAGTCACAAACCGGATACGTGTATATGTTGAATGGTGGAGCAGTAAGCTGGTGCAGCTGCAAGCAGAGCGTCGTGGCGGGATCTACATGTGAAGCGGAGTACATGGCAGCCTCAGAGGCAGCGCATGAAGCGATTTGGATGAAGGAGTTCATCACCGACCTAGGAGTCATACCCAATGCGTCGGGGCCGATCAAACTCTTCTGTGACAACACTGGAGCTATTGCCCTTGCCAAGGAGCCCAGGTTTCACAAGAAGACCAGGCACATCAAGCGTCGTTTCAACTCCATCCGTGAAAATGTTCAAGATGGAGACATAGAGATTTGCAAAGTGCACACGGATCTGAATGTCGCAGATCCGTTGACTAAACCTCTCTCGCGTGCAAAACATGATCAACACCAGAACTCTATGGGTGTTCGATTCATCACAATGTAACTAGATTGGTGACTCTAGTGCAAGTGGGAGACTGTTGGAAATATGCCCTAGAGGCAATAATAAAAGGATTATTATATTTCAATGTTCATGATAATTGTCTTTTGTTCATGCTATAACTGTATTATCCGGAAATCGTAATACACGTGTGAACACTTAGACCCAATGAGTCCCTAGTGAGCCTCTAGTTGACTAGCTCGTTATGATCAATAGATAGTCATGGTTTCCTGACTATGGACATAGGATGTCGTTGATAACGGGATCACATCATTAGGAGAATGATGTGATGGACAAGACCCAATCATAAGCATAGCATAAAAGATCGTATAGTTCGTTTGCTAGAAGCTTTGCCAATGTCAAGTATCTATTCCTTCGACCATGAGATCGTGTAACTCCCGGTTACCGTAGGAGTGCCTTGGGTGTATCAAACGTCACAACGTAACTGGGTGACTATAAAGGTGCATTACAGGTATCTCCGAAAGTATCTGTTGGGTTGACACGGATCGAGACTGGGATTTGTCACTCCGTATAACGGAGAGGTATCTCTGGGCCCACTCGGTAATGCATCATCATAATGAGCTCAATGTGACCAAGGTGTTGGCCACGGGATCATGCATTACGGTACGAGTAAAGTGACTTGCCGGGTAACGAGACTGAACAAGGTATTGGGATACCGACGATCGAGTCTCGGGCAAGTAACGTACCGATTGACAAAGGGAATTGTATACAGGGTTTGATCGAATCCTCGACATCGTGGTTCAACCGATGAAATCATCGAGGAGCATGTGGGAGCCAACATGGATATCCAGACCCCGCTGTTGGTTATTGCCCGAGAGTCGTCTCGGTCATGTCTGCGTGTCTCCCGAACCCGTAGGGTCTACACACTTAAGGTTCGGTGACGCTAGGGTTAGTAGGAAGTCAAGTATGTGACTACCGAATGATGTTCGGAGTCCCGGATGAGATCCCGGACGTCACGAGGAGTTCCGGAATGGTCCGGAGGTAAAGATTCATATATGGGAAGTCCTGTTTCGGGCATCGGGACAAGTTTCGGGGTTATCGGTATTGTACCGGGACCACCGGAGGGGTCCCGGGGGCCCACCGGGTGGGGCCACCTGCCCCGGGGGGCCACATGGGCTGTAGGGGGTGCGCCTTGGCCTGCATGGGCCAAGGGCACCAGCCCCACATAGGCCCATGCGCCTAGGGTTCAAGGGGGCAAGAGTCCTAGGAGGGGAAGGCACCTCCTAGGTGCCTTGGGGGGGAGGGAAACCCCCCTTGGCCGCCGCCCCCCTAGGAGATTGGATCTCCTAGGGCCGGCCACCCCCCCCTTGGCCCTCCTATATATAGTGGGGGAGAGGAGGGACTTCAGACCTTGAGTCCTTGGCCTTTGGTTGCCTCCTTCTCCCTCCCCAACACCTCTCCTCCTTCGTTGTGTGCTCGGCGAAGCCCTGTCGGAGTACTGCTTCTCCACCATCACCACGCCGTCGTGCTGCCGGTGGAGCTGTCTTCCTCAACCTCTCCTTCCCCCTTGCTGGATCAAGAAGGAGGAGACGTCGCTCGTCCCGTACGTGTGTTGAACACGGAGGTGCTGTCCGTTCAGCACTTGGCATCGGTGATCTGAATCACGTTCGTGTACGACTCCATCATCACCTTGCAAGCTTCCGCACGCGATCTACAAGTGGTATGTAGATGCAAGCTCTCTCCCATGACTCGTTGCTTAGATGAACTCATAGATGGATCTTGGTGAAGCCGTAGGAAAAATTTTAATTTTCTGCAACGTTCCCCAACAGATTTAAGTTTCTATTTTGAAGTAATATATGTAATATTCATATATGAATTCAACGGTTACGCAATTTATGGAATGGAGGCTATGTAATCATATGAGGTAACACTTTTAAGTAGCTAACTACAATATCCATTTCTTTTTGTGCGCCTCTACACTAACACGTCAATGCATTATGTTTCCCTTTTTTGTGAACGCGCCACTACACCCGTACGATTGGCCGCGCCCGTGTGAACGTCCAAGTTATCGGCGCATCATCCCAAGTTATTGTATTTTTTCTGGGGTCGACTTCACACCAGTTATTAACTGCTGACGCGTGCCCCGTGTACACAGTCTAGCATGACCTTCCCGCTAGAACGGTCCAAAATTAGTTGAAACTAGATACGAATGATCCCGCGGGCGGCAAAATCTCCCGCCTCATTCTAAAATTTCCGCCACCTTAGTCTTTAGCATGTGAAATCCCCCTTTTGTCCTTGGTGCACGGAGACCAACAGTTACAATACCGCCCTCATCTACATGATAGGTCGGGGCTGCTTTGGTAACTTCCGGTTCCCCCCACTACACGGCACCCCCATTTCCCGCCCCCCTCCCGCAAAAACGACTAACTCCACAGCACCAGAGCATCTTACATCACGCCGTCCGTACTTCATCGCCCTTTCTCCCCTCCCCTCTCGAAACCCTAGACTGCTCATCCACCGGCATACCATAGCCCATTCACTGCCAGCAGCGTCCACCTCACCGGATCTGCTTCTGCGGCCGCATCTACCCCTCCACCTCCCCTAGAAACAAGTAGACTGCTCATCCACCATTGTACCACAGCCCATTCAGTGCCGGCCTTGTCCACGGCGCCGGATCTGCTTCGCCGGTACTCTCGTCAACCGCCGCACATCTGCAGCGGCGCATTCGTACTCCCCATCGGAGATGCTTTGTCCACACCCCTGGAGCCGCCCCACCGACGCCCCCGTCGACGGCCTCTGATCCTCTTCGCCGACACCTTCCTCAACCCTACCGGAGGCGCTTTGCCGACACCTTCCTCAACCCTACCGGAGCCGCTTCACCGACACCAGCGTCAACCCTACCGGAGTAGCTTCGCCTATACCATTCTCAACCCTACCGGGGCCGCTTTGCCAACTCACAAGTCCACGGCCTCAGATCCGCTTCCTCGCACCCTCATCCAACCTACCGAAGCAGCTTCTGACGCCTCGTCCACGGCCGCAGATCTGCATCGTCGACACCACCCTTAACCCAACCATCGGAGCACCTTCTGACGCCCCGTCCACGGCCGCAGATCCGCATCATCAACACCATCCTTAACCCAACCACCGGAGCAGCTTCTGACGCCTCGTCCACGGCCGCAGATCCGCATCGTCGACACCATCCTTAACCCAACCACCGGAGCAGCTTCACCTACGCCCTCGTCCATGGCCACAGATCCACTTCGCCCACACCATAGTCCACCCTACTGGAGCCGCTCCACAAACACCCTACTCGACGGTTCTAGATCTCCTTACTGGACCCCGACAGCCAGCGTAGCGTCATCACCCTCGACATTTCTAACCTAATTCCCACCATCTGGAGAGATGCCAAGCACCCGCCACGGCCTAGGTACTTGTCACCTTTAAACCCGTCCAGCATCACCTACCCGATGTACTTCAAATATACTAACCGATCGCTGTTACCTGTTATGCAGCTGGCAAAAACTACAAGGACGATGTTTCTTCTGGATCTAACAGCTTGGCCAACCAAGATCCTGGACTGAGGCATTGCTATGATCTTGTAAGCACGTCTCTCTCTCTTGTATTGTTCTGTGCCTGCCAGCGTGCTTTGCTAGGATTTTCGACCAGTAATCCCTTTGTGCAGACAATGATTTCTACTACTGGCTGCTAAATTAGATATGTAGATGTCATACATGATACTACCTCGTACCTCCGTTCCTAAATATAAGTCTTTCTAGAGATTCCACTATAGGCTACATACGGAGCAAAATGAGTGAATCTACACTCGAAAATGCATCTATATACATCTGTATGTGGTCCACATTGGAATCTCTACAAAGACATATATTTAGGAACAGGGGCAGTACATTACACAAAATCGTAGGTGGCATGTAGGAATTCTAGTGAACTACATTAGGCTCCCTTAGAGTGCCTACCAGTCCAGCATACAGAGTCATGGCTAGTTTATGGTACGCACACAATCGTTAATTGGTGGTTTAAATATGCACAAGGGATATGCAATGTAGTATCATTTAGAGATGTCTGAAATTAGCCGTGTCAACTTGCAGATAGGGTTACACAACGAAAAAGTACAAGATGTATGTGGTAATTTCATGGAACATCGCAAAAAAGGAGAGGCAGCGGTGAGCCTATAAAGTGTGCCATGGTATGTCACTCCTCCATTGCAATCATCGTGACATGTTATTTGTATGACAGTTCTATTAGCCAAGTTTCTTAGGGACAGTTATTACGAGTTATCCTAAGAAAATAAGCACCTGTGAATATAAGCTCCATGTAATACGCCAACCAGTTCTTTTCATTGCGTTTTCAGCTTATCTTTGGTATGATCAGTGGAAAGTCTAGATTGCATTATATATATTTTTCATTTTGCTGCACATATGGAAATTAATTTGACTTGCAAACATCACAAATTGAACCCAGTGCAGTAATTAATATGATAGGAAAACAGACCATCACTATTTGCTCAAAATGCAAATACAAAGATACCATCTACTTGGCACAATCTATTTTGGTCAATGTTTTCCATAGAGATCCCATTGCCTAATTTAAACGAAGAACACATGACCCGCATTTAAATGAAGAACAATTATTTGTTGAAATTCGATGGTCCAAGTGGCTGGTTATTATCATATAGTAGCACCACCCGAAAGCATCATATAGCAGCAGCAGCTCATAGCAACTCATCATATAGCAACAGCAGTCGGCAATTCATCATATACCAGCAGCAGCTCATAGCAATTCATCATATAGCAGCAACAGGAGCAGCTCATAGCAATTCATCATATAGCAGCAGCAGGAGCAGCTTGTAGCAACTCATCATATAGCAGCAGCAGCAGCAGCTCATAGCAATTCAACATATAGCAGCAGCAGCAGCTCATAGCAACTCATCATACAGCAGCAGCAGCTCATAGCAATTCATCATATAGCAGCAGCAGAAGCAGCTCATAGCAATGCATCATATAGCAGCAGCAGAAGCAGCTCATAGCAATTCATCGTATAGTGGATCAGAATGGAAATTTGGCAAAAAATCAGAGGAGATCCTCACCTTGTTGGATGAGCTCATCCTTCAACAGCACCTCAAGGCCATGGCCTGGGAGGAGGGGAGGGGGAACGTGGTGCCTTCTGCCGCAGTGTTGCATCAGCCATAGTTCTGCAGCGCCCGCTGGAGTAGTGCGTTGGACGAACCACAGTGGAGCAGCTACTGGAGACCATGAGAATGAGAGGCGGCGCCAGAGGGAGGAGCAGCCAGGGATATTTGCCCCTACCCGCCGGCCATGTAGCCTAGCTGGACATAGCATCGTCGAGGACCAGACCAGATGGGACCAGTGGCGACGGCTCGCTAGAGGAACCCTAGTCCTGCAGGCAGGGGATCGAGGTAGAGGGAAAGGGGAAAGGAGATGCAAGCGGGCAGGGCAATGAATGCTTGCGTGTTTGTTTTTACTTGAGGGTCAGGTGTGACACAAGCATCGGCAGTTGCATTTTGAGTGTAATATAGGCAGACAACAGTGTCATTTCACTATTCCCCTTCCCTTCAATTTTTAGTGAGGTTCTACCCGAAACACCCCCCTCCAAAGCGTAATTAGTTAAGCCCAAGCCCATAACTCAAAAATGACTTCTTTACATCTTTTATGGCTTATTTTGACAATATACCCTGAAAAGGCGGAATCGAACTGGCCCTTAACCGGTAATTCAATTGTGGGTGCAATGATGAATCACTCCTGCATGCTATCTGTACATTTAGGCATCATCATACATGGCATAACCTAATACATGTGCATTCCATTGTAGAATCTGGAATATGCAATGTTTATGTTAGTTCATACGTTGCACATGATGTTTAAATGACCCTTAAATCTGGTATGTCAAGTGATGGTCTTTAAGCCTCCTTCTTTGCTTCTTTTCTTGATATGTAAGATTTGCTCACACATCTGTTCAATTGCTTGTTTGCATCAGCCAGCCATACTAGGACTGTTTGCTTTGATTACTTGTTGTTCTTGACCTAACACTCTAACAAAGCTTGTCAGCGATTTAAACACTAAGGGCTGCTGTAGTGGGGCCTTGTCTAACTCATAGGTGAATAAAGGTTTGGTTGTACACTACAGTAGGCTCTCCAAGAGTACCTGGAGATCCAGTTCGAAGGTATGCCTAGTTTTTACATAGTGCAGACATAGTAAATGCTTATTTCATTGTGTGCAAGTGCAAGAGGTGCGGCATGTTTCATTATGTGGTGTTGTTTTGTTATAATCTCATCCTTTTGTGTTCACAGACTGGAAAGTATGCATATTTATCTTCCAAGGAGATGAGTAACTAGTTTGTGTCACCTTGCAGAGGGGGTGCAATGAAGATAAGATTGAGGATTTCCAAGTACAAGATGTTAGGAAGGAGCCTTGCAAGAGAAGTAGGAGCTGCGCTGAGCCTCTTCAACCTGCTAAGGTAAGTCACTATATGCAACTCGACAGTTCAATTCCTTGTTTGTTTCAGGCATAGTTAATTTTCTCTTTTCAATTGCTTTATTTGTCCTCACTTAATGAGATGCCCAAATAATTATGCCTGATGTTCGGTACTTGTATCACTATTAGTTGACATAATTAAAGGCCTTACCATTTAATTACTCTGCCGAAGTGTGCCTGAAGCTTTGAAGCCTATTAACCAACTATTATTGCATGAGGCTCACAATCTAGTTTATACTATGCTAATGATTGCATAGTTTGCCTGCTGTAGTATGTTTGTATGAAACCCCCTGCTGTTCATTATGCTCCCTAAGACTTTAGTTGAGGTACATAATGGCCAACTGCTTGCTTACTTATACGCAACGTGCTGTCTAAATTTGTAACTTGTCTGTGTTTTCGATTGGGCCCCAACATCATGCTCCTCTGGTGAGCTAAGAGGGATTTCTGTATGCAGGCTGCATAGACTATCTTTTTTATAATTTTTAAAATATCACCTGCTTATGCTTCATGACGTGTAACATTTTTTTGTGAAAGTGACGTGTAACATTATTGTTAGTCCTGTTTTGCCATGTAGTTCAAAATAGTGTCTTGTTCGCTTCACTATTGTAACTATATTTTTGCCCTAGTCATGTGTACTTACAGAAACATTTTAGGATGACATGACATCAACACAAAAATCTGTGAGCAGTGCGGCATGGCCATTACCGAATGATTATGGATTGGAATTGGAATGTGCTGATGTTCTCGAGCATTAACTAGAGGTTGCAAGACAACGTGTACATGATTGTCAACGTATAATCAACAAGTTGAGACTGGACATGCAGGTATTAGATGCAGGAGTCAAAAAAATGAAACAAGACACCGAGGTAACCATGAAGGAATTGCAGATTTTGAAGACTAAAATTTGTGCTATCTGAATCCGGCCAATCCTATTTTCTGAAGAGATTATAGTTCAAATGGAGTTAAGTTGATGCGCGTCCATGATGTATGACTCGTATTTGCCCAGTGTATGTAATTTGCTATTTGTGTATGCTTTATTATCACCTGTGTCGTACCATAATGCCTAGTGGGTATAATCGGCTGTAATTTCTTTATTGTATAGTGTAGGATTATTCTACCTTTCTATGCCTTGATCTCTTTGTTGTATAGTGTATGCTTTTTAGAGGTGATAGTATTGAGTAGGATAATTCTTTGAATATGCTATATCATTCAAACGGGGCCAACTCACCCGACCATGGGCCTTCTACGTCTCGCAGGATCCATGGGCCTTCTACGTCTCGCAGTGTCCATGGGCCTTCTACTTCTCGCAGGATCCATGGGCCTTCTACGTCACGTAGGATCCATGGGCCGCCGACTCATTTATGGGTCTTGTACTGGCCTTTAATGGGCCGTAGACGGGCCTATAATGGAAATCGTACGTTTTATTGGCTAACCATAACGGGTCGTTAATAGGCCGTATTTGGTGATGCTATGAAAATGGCCCAACAGACTAATGGACCACAAACGGGCCGACTGTAACAACGGGCTGAATATGGCCCACAAGCAGAAAATGATAGTAACGGGCCGTAAGTAACCGAATTCTGCAAATGAGCCCAAGAATAAATGGGCTCTGAGAAGGCCGAAAGATAGCATGGGCTGGAAACGGCCCTACTGAATAATGGGCCCTTAATGGGTATAAAGCAATACACTGTTCATTACGGGCCAGTTTCACCACGGGCCGTTAATGGGTCTAAAGGAATACACTGTTCATTGCGGGCCAGTTTCACCACGGGTCGTTAATAAAACAAGAGTTACATAGGGCCTCATATGGGCCGAAAGACGTCATGGGCCATACATGGGCCATAAGTGAAAACGGGCTGGAATCATATTGGATGGCCCAGATGACGCTACTGGGCCTAATTCGGATAGGGCGTACGGGCCTTGGCCTAGCGGGCTGTAAATGGGCTATATGCGAACAGGCCGTTAACAGGCTTTCCATGGGCCGGCCCGTCACCTTTTGACCAAGTCAAACGGGCCAGCCTTTTCACAGGAATGGGCCTCTGTTGGGCCGTGCCATGTGTCGACGTATCATAGGCGCCTTCTGTCCAATGAGTGGATGACATCTGTCCCAACAATGAGCCGACACGTGTTTCCTCCCGCCAATGATGATTTTACATGTGGAAAATCCCCATTGGCGGGGCTGTTAACGGGTTATCAGATCCAAAACCCGACCCGATAGCTTAACGATGTTCCGTTACGATGGATGCCACATGTCGTTCACCCTTGATGAAAGCACTTCTGTGACGCGCGATTTATCGTCATGGAAGTGGACACTTCCGTGATGATAATTTTGGTAATTTCATCGAACACTTCTACGACAGCACAAGTATGACTATCTCGATTCTGTCATAAATTTGTCATGGATGTACATGCATGACAAGAAACGCGACCTACTATGACAAACACGTATCATCACGGAAGTGTATTTTTTTGTAGTGACACCTGGAAAATGATCCCCCTTCCTTCGATAAACACTGCACTGCTGTGGCATAGCGTCCCAGAATACTCGAAATCTTATAGTAGCCAACATGATACCAAGTTTGATTTGCTCAAGGTTGTAATCTGCCAAGTACCCACAAGATCCGCGAATTATAAAGACTTCAGGCTAATTGCATTCTTCAATCGCGGTCTTGCCTATCTGACAGTTCACTGTGGTAAGTGGATAAATCTGCACGTCCATCGCAGGATCATACATCTATTGGGGAACATAGTAATTTCAAAGTATGACATAATTTGCAAGTATATCGCCAGCCACCTATGTGCGAAGCACGTCGGTAGAACCAGTCTTGCGTAAGCGTACGCGTAATGTCGGTCCGGGCCGCTTCCTCCAACAATACTGCCGAATCAAAGTATGACATGCTGGTAAGCAGTATGACCAGTATTGCCCACAACTCACTTGTGTTCTACTCGTGCATATAACATCTACGCATAAACCTGGCTCGGATGCCAATGTTGGGGAACGTAGTAATTTTAAAAAATCCTACGCACACCATAAACATGCTGATACATAGCAACGAGAGGGGAGAGTGTCATCCATGTACCCTCGTAGACCATAAGCGGAAGCGTTATGACAACACGGTTGATGTAGTCGTACGTCTTCACGATCGACTGATCCTAGTACCGAACCTACGACACCTCCGCGATCTGCACACGTTTAGCTCGGTGACGTCCGACGAACTCACGGTCCAGTAGAGCTTCGACAGAGAGTTCCATCAGCACAACGGTGTGATGACGATGTTGATGAAGCTACCGACACAGGACTTCGCCTAAGCACCGCTACGATATGACCGAGGTGGAATATGGTGGAGGGGGGCACCGCACACGGCTAAAGATCAATGATCAACCTGTGTGTCTTGGGGTGCCCCTCTGCCCCCATATATAAAGTATCTAAGGGGGAGGCGGCCGACCAAGGAGGAGGGCGCGCCAAGGGGGAGTCCAACTCACACCGGGAGTAGGACTCCTCCTTTCCTAGTAGGAGTAGGAAAAGGGGGAAGGAGGAGAGAGGGGGAAGGAAACGGGGGAGCCACCCCCTCCTTGTCCAATTCGTACTAGAGGGGGAGGGGCGCACGGCCTGCCCTAGCCACCCCTCCTCTTCTCCACTAAGGCCTAATAGGCCCATTACACTCGCCGGGGCATTCCGGTAACCCATCGGTACTCCGGTATATGTCGGAACTTGCCCGGAACCCTTTTGAAGTTCAAACATAGTCATCCAATATATGGATCTTTATGTCTCGACCATTTCGATACTCCTCGTCTTGTCCGTGATCATATCCGAGACTCTGAACTACCTTCGGTACATCAAAACACATAAACTCATAATATCAATCCTCACCGGACGTTAAGCGTGCGGACCCTACGGGTTCGAGAACTATGTAGACATGACCGAGACACGTCTCCGGTCAATAACCAATAGCGGAACCTGGATGCTCATATTCGCTCCTACATATTCTACGAAGATCTTTATCGGTCAAACCGCATAACAACATACGTTGTTCCCTTTGTCATCAGTATGTTACTTGCCCGAGATTCGATCGTCGGTATCTCAATATCTAGCTCAATATCGTTACCGGAAAGTCTCTTTACTCGTTCTGTAATGCATCATCCCGCAACTAACTCATTAGTCACATTGGCTGCCAGGCTTATATTGATGTGCATTACCGAGAGGGCCCAGAGATACCTCTCCGACAACCGGAGTGACAAATCCTAATCTCGATCTACGCCAACTCAACAAGTATGATCGGAGACACCTATAGAGCACCTTTATAATCACCCAGTTACGTTGTGACATTTGGTAGCACACAAAGTGTTCCTGCGGTAATCGGGAGTTGCATAATCTCATAGTCGTAGGAACATGTATATGTCATGAAGAAAGCAATAGCAGTAAACTAAAACAATCAAGTGCTAAGCTAACGGAATGGGTCAAGTCAATCACATCATTCTCCTAATGATGTGATCTCGTCTATCAAATGACAACTCATGTATATGGTTAGGAAACCTTAACCATCTTTGATTACCGAGCTAGTCAAGTAGAGGCATACTAGTGACACTATTTTGTGTATGTATTCACACATGTATTATGTTTTCGGTTAATACAATTCTAGCATGAATAATAAACATTTATCATGAAATAAGGAAATAAATAATAACTTTATTATTGCCTCTAGGGCGTATTTCCTTCAGTATCCCACTTGCACTAGAGTCAACAATCTAGATTACACAGTAATGATTCTAACACCAATGGAGTCTTGGTGCTGATCATGTTTTGCTCGTGAGAGAGGATTAGTCGATGGGTCCACCAACATTCAGATCCGTATGTATCTTGCAAATCTCTATGTCTCCCACTTGGACTTGGTCATGGATGGAATTGAAGCATCTCTTGATGTGCTTCATTCTCTTGTAAAATCTGGATTCCTTTGCCAACGCAATTGCACCAGTATTGTCACAAAAGATTTTCATTGGACCCGATGCACTAGGTATGAAACCTAGATCGGATATGAACTCCTTCATCCAGACTCCTTCATTCGCTGCTTCCGAAGAAACTATGTACACCGCTTCACATGTAGATCCCGCCACGACGCTTTGTTTAGAACTGCACCAACTGAGAGCTCCACCGTTCAATATAAACACGTATTCGGTTTGCGATTTAGAATCGTCCTATCAGTGTCAAATCTTGCATCGACGTAACAATTTACGACGAGCTCTTTGTCACCTCCATAAACGAGAAACATATCCTTAGTCCTTTTCAGGTATTTCAGGATGTTCTTGACCGCTGTCCAGTGATCCTCTCCTGGATTACTTTGGTACCTCCCTGCTAAACTAATAGCAAGGCACACATCAGGTCGGGTACACAGCATTGCATACATGATAGAGCCTATGGCTGAAGCATAGGGAACATTTTTCATTTTTTCTCTATCTTCTGCAGTGGTCGGGCATTGAGTCTGACTCAACTTCACACCTTGTAATACAGGCAAGAACCCTTTCTTCGCTTGATGCGTTTTGAACTTTTTCAAAACTTTATCAAGGTATGTGCTTCGTGAAAGTCCAATTAAGCGTCTTGATCTATCTCTATAGATCTTGATGCCTGATATATAAGCAGCTTCACCGAGGTCTTTCATTGAAAAACTCTTATTCAGTATCATTTTATGCTATCCAGAAATTCTATATCATTTCCAGTCAACAATATGTCGTCCACATATAGTACTATTAGAAATGCTACAGAGCTCCCACTCACTTTCTTGTAAATACAGGCTTCTCCAAAAGTCTATATAAAACCATATGCTTTCATCACACTATCAAAACGTTTATTCCAACTCTGAGAGGCTTGCACCAGTCCATAAATGGATCGCTCGAGCTTGCACACTTTGTTAGCACCTTTTGGATCGACAAAACCTTATGGTTGCATCATATACAACACTTCTCCTAGAAATCCATTCAGGAATGCAGTTTTGACATCCATTTGCCAAATTTCATAATCATAAAATGCGGCAATTGCTAACATGATTCGGATAAACTTAAGCATCGCTACGGGTGAGAAAGTCTCATCGTAGTCAATCCCTTGAACTTGTCGAAAACCTTTCACAACAAGTCGAGCTTTGTAGACAGTAACATTACCGTCAGCGTTAGTCTTCTTCTTGAAGATCCATTTATTCTCGATGGCTTGCCAATCATCGGGCAAGTCAACCGAAGTCCACACTTTGTTCTCATACATGGATCCCATCTTAGATTTCATGGCGTCAAAACATTTTGCGGAATCTGGGCTCATCATTGCTTCTCATAGTTTGTAGGTTCGCCATGGTCAAATAACATGACCTCCAGAATAGGATTACTGTACCACTTTGGTGCGGATCTTACTCTGTTTGACCTACTAGGTTTGGTAGTAACTTGATATGAAGTTTCTTGATCAATATAATTAGCTTCCTCACTAATTGGTGTAGGTGTCACAGGAACCGATTTCTGTGATGAACTACTTTCCAATAAGGGAGCAGGTACAGTTACCTCATCATTCCTCCCACTCACTTCTTTCGAGAGAAACTCGTTCTCTAGAAAGGATCCATTCTTAGCAACAAATGTCTTACCTTCGGATCTGTGATAGAAGGTGTAGCTAACAGTCTCCTTTGGGTATCCTATGAAGACACATTTCTCCAATTTGGGTTCGAGCTTATCAGGTCGAAGCTTTTTCACATAAGCATCGCATCCCCAAACTTTATGAAATGACAACTTTGGTTTCTTGCCAAACCACAGTTCATAAGGCGTCGTCTCAACGGATTTAGATGGTGCCCTATTTAACGTGAATGCAGCCGTCTATAAAGCATAACCCCAAAACAATAGCGGTAAATCAGTAAGAGACATCATAGATCGCACCATATCTAATAAAGTGCGGTTACGACGTTCGGACACACCATTACACTGTGGTGTTCCGGGTGGTGTGAGTGGCGAAATTATTTCGCGTTGTTTCAAATGAAGACCAAACTCGTAACTCAAATATTCTCATCCACGATCAGATCGTAGAAACTTTATTTTCTTGTTACGATGATTTTCCACTTCACTCTGAAATTTTTTGAACTTTTCAAATGTTTCAAACTTATGTTTCATTAAGTAGATATACCCATATCTACTTAAATCATATGTGAAGGTGAGAAAATCACGATACCCGTCACGAGCCTCAATATTCATCGGACCACACACAGCAGTATGTATGATTTCCAACAAATCTGTTGCTCGCTCCATTGTTCTGGAGAACGGCGTTTTAGTCATCTTGCCCATGAGGCATGGTTCGCAAGTATCAAGTGATTCATAATCAAGTGATTCCAAAAGTCCATCAGTATGGAGTTTCTTCATGCGCTTTACACCAATATGACCTAAACGGCAGTGCCACAAATAAGTTGCACTATCATTATCAACTTTGCATCTTTTGGCTTCAACATTATGAATATGTGTATCACTACAATCGATATTCAACAAAAATAGACCACTCTTCAAGGATGCAATACCATAAAAGATATTAGTTATATAAATAGAACAACCATTATTCTCATATTTAAATGAATAACCGTCTCGCATCAAACAAGATCCAGATATAATGTTCATGCTTAACACTTGCACCAAATAACAATTATTCAGGTCTAAAACTAATCCCGAAGGAAGATGTAGAGGTAGCGTGCCGACCGCGATCACATCGACTTTGGAACCATTTCCACGTGCATCATCACCTCGTCCTTAGCCAATCTTTGCTTAATCTGTAGTCCCTATTTTGAGTTGCAAATATTAGCAACAGAACCAGTATCAAATACTCGGGTGCTACTGCGAGCTTTAATAAGGTTACACATCAATAACATGTATATCACATATACCTTTGTTCACCTCGTCAAAACCGGCGGATCTTGGGTAGGGGGTCCCGAACTGTGCGTCTAGGCGGATGGTAACAGGAGACAAGGGACATGATGTTTTTACCCAGGTTCGGGCCCTCTCGATGGAGGTAAAACCCTACTCCTGCTTGATTGATATTGATGATATGGATAGTACAAGAGTAGATCTACCACGAGATCAGAGAGGCTAAACCCTAGAAGCTAGCCTATGGTATGATTGTTGTTCGTCCTACGGAATAAAACCCTCCGGTTTATATATACACCGAAGAGGGTTAGGGTTACACAGAGTCGGTTACAATGGTAGGAGATCTACATGTCCGTATCGCCAAGCTTGCCTTCCACGCCAAGGAAAGTCCCATCCGGACACAGGACGAAGTCTTCAATCTTGTATCTTCATAGTCCAGGAGTCCGGCAAAAGGTGATTGTTCGGCTATCCGGACATCCCCTAGTCCGGGACTCCCTCAGTAGCCCCCGAACCAGGCTTCAATGGCGATGAGTCCAGCGCGTAGATTGTCTTCGGCATTGCAAGGAGGGTTCTTCTCCAAATCCTGTGTACCTGTTGAATAGCGTTCGGCCCCTTGTAGATATTACGCTCCTTGGCTTCCACGCCCAATAATGGCCATCTTCCACGTGTTGAACGAATGCGAAAAGCCAAGGTATTTTTACATTTATCTCCCTAGCTGCGCAAATAAGCTGCCTATAAAAGAGACGAGGATATAGATCCAAATCACACCATCCTCCCTTCGCGAGCATTCATCAGAGCGTATCTGACAGAAATCCATTCCATCATGGACAGTCGACGCAGCTCCTCCTCTCGCCCTCCCAGTCCTCGGCCTGGAGATTGGGAGAGATGCTCCGTCCCGCGCAGTGAGCTAGTGGTGCTCCAAACCAAGGGATTTCTTCCCCCGGCCTTCATGGTTCCAGTTCGAGCCGGACTCGCCACCTATAAGGGCGGAAAGCAAGCGGAGAGCGTCCCCAGCCCTCCAAAGGAGAGCGGGTATGCCTTGTCCCTTATTTGATAAGAGGGATCGGATTTCCAATTCATCCGTTTCTCCGGGGGCTCCTGGAGTTCTACGGCCTCCAGTTGCACAACCTTACGCCTGCCACCGTTCTGCATATTCCGGGCTTCGTGGCCCTTCGCAAGCTGTTTTTGGGCATCGAGGCTCATTTTGCGCTGTGGAGGAAGTTGTTCTACCTTGTGCCCCGTTCTCAAGAGAGGTCAATATATCAAGTGGGCGGAGCCCAACTATGGCGCATCGCCGGGACCGGATATCTGTCCGGAAGCCCGATGAAGGCGTCCGAAGACTGGCCTTCAGAATGGTTTTATATAGATGATGTCCCCCTACCGGGCCCTGTTCGGGTCGGCCTCCCTGAGTTCAATAACGCCCCTTTGAAGAAACGCCTAAGTTGGCGTCCACGGAGCCCTTGGAAGGAAAATGATAGGGACGTCCTTTACCTGATGAGCCGAATAAGGTTGTTAGCTCATTCCGGACTGACCATGATCGGGGTCATGGCCACATGCATTATGCGAGGGGTGCAGCCGCTCCAGTATAGAGGCCACCCCATGTGGGATTCCAATTGGGAGGATGACGCCACCCGCTGCGCCCGTAAGGGGCCGGGATCGGTCGCCGATCTGATGAAGATCTTGTCCGCATTGTATAAGGGAGAAGAGGAGGAATTTCTCCTTGTCAATCTGCAGAGCAGATTTTCTATGAACAATCCTCCAAGCTGGGTAAGCGGACATTTATTTCTGCCTATCTGATCCATACTCCCATAGTCGAGTATCTCATTTTGTCGGCGCAGGAACTGCGTCGGGCCGTAAATGATATAAACAGCCCGCCTCCACAACCCGAGGATCCGGAACGGTTCCTCGATCCGACCTCCAAGAGGATCCGGACATATCGGTGGAGCTGATCAATGGGGTATTTCACCAACTGAGCATCGATAATGCCTTGGTCGCCATTACGGCCGATTACCCCGGAATACTTCCCGCCTTGCAGGTAACTGAGACCAAAGTCCCTATACTTTCAAAATGACCCATCCGTGCATGTTTTTGATCACCGTATACCAATGGTGTTTCGCAGGGGAAGTCCTTGAGGCGGAAGGCCGAGCCTGCGACGGCCAGTCAACAAGGGACAGCGAGGCCCAACAGGCCAAAAAGAAGTGCAGTCCAGATTGAAACACCGACGCAACTGTATGGCGTGTCATCTTGCTCCCAGGTTTTATTTCCGGGGGGGCATACTAATGCTCGTGCTTTTTCAGGAAGAAGAGCGCTCGCTGGACTATATCCGGAGAGGTTGCCAATCAATCCTCCGCTCGCCAGGCTCCAAAGCCAGGTCCAGAAGCAGAGGCGAATACGAGGCGTGCGTCGGATGCTCCTCTGACAAAGGATGCCGACAGGTTATCTGCCACCAATTCCGAGGTGGAGAGTGCCATGAATCACAGGCGTCGCCAGATAGTTCTTCGTGACGCATGTTTCTCCCCAGTGGCATTGGATGTCTTCAATTTGGGAGATGCGCACCTCTGTGCTACTCAAAATGGTCTAGCCAGAGCCACGGAGCAATATGTAAAAGACATACGGGTGAGAAAATTTGACAGTTATATATGCCAGTAGCCCCCGAGACTTGAAATAGTTAGAATAACTGATTTAAGGATCATTTATTGTGCAGGATCTTAGAAAAAAGAATACCAAACTGTCCCAGGAGCTGGAGGAGTGCAAAGCCCAACTTGAGGCCGCACTAGCCGCAGCGAGGAAAGCCAAAGAGACCCCCTCTGGTAATATATGCTTCAAAGATAAGTCATTTATGAAGTGCGGCGTGTGTAGAAGTCTGACAATAATATTGCAGATGGCGCCGGGATAGATCCGGACAAGCAAGAGCTCATGCGCCGGTTAAAGGCTGGCGAGAATGTGCTTACAAGGGTGAGGCAGGAGAAAAATAATCTCCAAGATGCCAACACCCAGCTGGGTGAGGAACTAAAGGATGTTCGTGCCCAGCTATCTGACTCCGTTAAGGAGAATCGGCGGCTTCGACGCGGCATTTTTAGTAAGTGCTTGAACGAACTTTGAAAAAGAGTTCGGCGAGGAAGTCGACTAACAGAGTTATTTCTGTAGGTATGCTCACAGGCCGTCCTGCAGAGGAAATGCCCGGTTCTACGGGTGACCTTCTTCCCGAGCTCTTGCAACTGCATGAACGAGTTCGGCTGGTGATGAAAGGCGTCGCCCAGGCCTTGTGGCCACTGTCTCCCTGCCCGAAGGCCTTGGAGAGCTTGCAGAGAGGCTTCAGGGAGCGCGGCAGCTCTTCCGCTTATGGAAGATATCGGCCTGCCGTCAAGGCGCCAGGGAGGCCGGGGCCATGGTGAAGACGTGGTACATGAAGGCTGACCCAAACCACATTGCCGAGGTCGGACCTGCGGGGCCCGATGGGAAGGAGATCCCTGTGAGCTTAGTGTACAGCCAAGTAGAATTGGCCGCAAAGTATTCCCAACAGGACTGTAAACTAGACAGCCTGCTGGATGGCATTGAATAGGAATATGCCCAGTCAAGTTGACTATGTAATTTAAAATGACATGTAAAATGCCTTCTAGCCAGATTGTAGATCGTTTGTCGTAGCGGACCTTTTCGCTTCAACCTCGGGACCCAATAGTCCGGAGTGTGTCCGAATACCCTCGCGGTTATATAAGAACCGGGGCATGCATGGAGACCAGGCATAGGGGTCATTAGTGCTATATCAGACAAGTGCCCAACTAGCTATGTTATATTACATGGTTAGTAAGAAACATCTTCCAGGGAGAATAGTTCCATTAGGGGTTCCTTTCCCTGGGAGGCATGCCCTAAAGTGCATGTCCGGACTGCGAAAAAAAGCAGAAAACATCTGGGGGCAGATAAATAAATAGATAAGAAATCGTCTTTTAGTTCACCGACCGAATATTCCCTTAAGAACGCTAGCTTTCGGCTTCACCCAGTCTGAAGTACACATCCGGCTGACCTGGCAGTAACAATCGCAGAGGTGCTCCCTTTACCGCCTAGCCGAACAATAGGGAATGTAGGGGTAAGCACAGGAGCCAGGCAACCCAGCTTGGCCAAAACTTAAGTCATATCAATGCATATAATGGCGAATAAAAGGTACATGCGGAACTGTGACACATGTGTTGGGCATGAAGCCCGTATAAATAAGCTTCTGTTAAAGAAGCCCCCAGGTATATTGAGCGGAGATAGCGCGTCAAGTGTGTGCGAACAATGCGCAAACAAGCTTTCAAAGGCTGTAATAGGAAAGGGAGAGAAACAGAAGATAGCTAATATGTAAAATATAGATAGAGGAAGGAGACGAACTCAGAATCCGGTGCTAGGTGTAGAATCTTTGGAGACGGGCTGCGTTCCATGGGTTCGGCTCGAGTCGGTTATCCGATGCATCTCGCAGATGGTACGCTCCACCGGTCAGGACTTGGTCGATGATAAATGGACCTTCCCATTTGGGCTTGAGTTTGTCCTTTTTCTTGTCCGGCAAGCATAGAACTAACTCGCCAACGTTGTAAGTTTTGGCCCGTACTTCTCTTCTTTGATAGCTTCGAGCTTGCTGTTGATAGAATGCGGAACGGGCTTTTGCCACGTCGCGCTCCTCCTCCAATGCATCCAAACAATCTTGCCGATCGAGCTCGGCTTCTCTTTCTTCGTACATGCGCACGCGAGGTGAGTAATGAATTATGTCACAGGGAAGAACTGCCTCTGCGCTGTATACCATAAAGAATGGTGTAAATACGGTGGTGCAATTCGGAGTGGTTCGCAGCCCCCAGAGTACGGTGTCGAGCTCCTCTACCCAGTGCGTGTTAGATTCCTTGAGGGACCGCACTAATATGGGTTTGATGCCGCTCATGATTAGACCATTTGTTCACTCGACTTGACCGTTAGTTTGAGGGTGATAGACTGAAGCATAGTCGAGCTTGATGCCCATGTTTTTGCACCAGAGTTTAACCTCGTCGGCCGTAAAGTTCGTGCCGATATCAGTGATGATGCTATGGGGGACGCCGTAACGGTGTACGACCCCTGATATGAAGTCTATCACTGGTCCGGATTCGGCCCTCTTAACAGGTTTGGCCTCTATCCATTTGGTGAATTTATCCACCATGACCAGTAGGTATTTTTGCTTGTGGGTTCCTCCTTTAAGGGGTCCAACCATGTCAAGCCCCGAGACCGCGAAGGGGCAGGCTATGGGTATAGTTTTGAGGGCGGTGGGTGGCATGTGGCTTTGATTAGCAAAGAGCTGGCAACCGACGCATCGTTGGACTAAGTCCTAAGCATCTGCCCTGGCCGTCGGCCAATAAAATCCTGTACGGAAGGCCTTGCCTACAAGGGCTCGGGCTGTGGCGTGGTGCCTGCCGAGTCTGGCATGAATTTCAGCCAGAAGACTCCGCCCTTCCTCTTTGGAGATACACCTTTGAAGGACTCCGGTTGTGCTTTTCTTGTAAAGCTCTCCCTCATGGACCTTATAGGCTTTAGATCGCCCCACTATGCAGCGGGCCTCGTTTTGGTCCTCGGGAAGTTCCTGCCTAGTTAGGTAGGCTAGGAATGGTTCCGTCCACGGGGCAATGACTGCCATTATTATGTGGGCTGAGGATGTTACTTCGTTGGCAGAACCACCAATTGTGTCAAAATGTTCGGTGTCGGGCAGTGTGGTTGGCTCCGGGTTGTTATTTCCGGATTCCCCCTCCCACAGTATGGATGGCTTGAACAGCCTCTCTAGGAAGATGTTGGGAGGGACGGCATCGCGCTTCGCGCCAATGCGTGCCAACATGTCTGCTGCCTGGTTATTATCCCGGGCTATATGGTGAAATTCGAGCCCCTAAACCGAGCTGATGTTTAGGATGGCGTTGCGATAAGCTGCCATTTTCGGATTCTCGGCATCGAAGTCTCCATTTATTTGGGATATCGCGAGGTTCGAATCCCCGCGCACCTCTAGGCGTTGAATGCCCATGGAGACTGCCATCCGGAGGCCATGTAGAAGGGCCTCGTATTTGGCTGCGTTGTTGGAGTCCGTATACATTATCTGGAGTATGTATTGAACTGTATCTCCAGTTGGGGACGTCAGAACGACGCCAGCCCCCAGACCAGCCAACATTTTGGAGCCGTCGAAGTGCATGATCCAGTTGGAATGTGTGTCGTACTCTTTAGGGAGTTCTTCTTCAGTCCATTTGGTGATGAAGTCGGCCAAAACTTGCGACTTAATAGATCACCGTGGCTTATAGGTTATGTCGAACAGGAGGAGCTCAATGGCCCATTTGGCAATCTGGCCCGTCGCGTCCCGGTTGTTTATAATGTCATTAAGAGGTACTTCGGAGGCTACTGTTATCGAACACTCTTGAAAGTAGTGTCGCAGCTTCCGGGATGCCATGAACACCACGTACACTATCTTTTGATAATGCGGGTACCGTGACTTGCATGGAGTTAGGAATGTGGACACGTAGTAAACTGGTTTTTGAAGGGGGAACTTGTGTCCGTCTATTTCTCATTCGACAATGAGCACCGCGCTCACCACTTGATTAGTTGCCGCTATATATAATAGCATTGGTTCGCCCATGTTGGGCGCGGCCAGGACCGGGTTTGTTGCCAATATGGCTTTTATTTCTTCTAGTCCGGCCGTGGCGGCATCCGTCCACTCGAAGTGTTCAGAGCATCAGAGGAGTCGATAAAGGGGTAATGCCTTTTCTCCTAAACGAGAGATAAAGCGGCTTAAAGCCACCACGCACCCCGTCAATTTTTGTATTTGATTGAGGTCCTTTGGGATATCCAATTGTGACAGAGCTCGCATCTTGGCTAGTTTGCTTCAATTCCTCTACCGGATACAATGAAGCCCAAGAGCTTTCCTTCTGGTACACCGAAAACACATTTTTCCGGGTTAAACTTAATGTCATATGTTCGTAGATTATCGAACGCGAGCCTCAAATCGTCTACTAGAGTTTCGACATGCTTGGTTTTGACGACCACATCATCTACGTATGCCTCCACTGTATTGCCGATCTGGTTTGCCAGACATGTCTGAATCATGCGCTGATATGTTGCACCGGTGTTTTTGAGCCCAAAGGGCATTGTGTTGAAGCAGAATGGGCCGTATGGGGTGATGAATACTGTTGCGGCCTAGTCGGGCTCTGCCATCTTAATTTGGTGGTAGCCGGAGTATGAGTCGAGGAAACACAATGAATCGTGTCCTGCGGTAGCGTTGATAATTTGATCGATGCCGGGGAGGGGGAAGGGATCCTTTGGGCAAGCCTTGTTGAGGTCCTTAAAATCGATGCATAGGCGCCAGGATTTGTCCTTCTTTGGTACGATCACCAGGTTTGTTAGCCAGTCTGGATGTTTTATATCTCTGATGAATCCGGCGTCCAATAATTTGGCTAGCTCCTCTCCCATGGCCTGTCACTTGGGTTCGGAGAAACGCCGAAGAGCCTGTTTGACTGGCTTGAATCCTTTTAGGATGTTTAGGTTGTGCTCGGCTAGCCGGCGTGGGATTCCTGGCATGTCTGAAGGGTGCCAGGCAAAGATGTCCCAATTTTCGCGTATGAATTCTCATAGTGCAGCGTCTACATCAGGGTTTAATTGTGCCCCGATGGAGGCCGTTTTTGTAGGGTCCATTGGATGGACTTGGAATTTGACTATTTCGTCCGCTGGTTTAAAAGAGGTGGACTTGGATCTCTTATCGAGTATCACGTCATCCCTATTCACCGTGGAGCGCAGCGCAGTGAGTTCCTCGGCCGCTAGGGCTTCGGATAGTGCCTCAAGGGCTAGTGCGGCTGTCTTATTTTTGGCGCGGAGTGCTATGTCCGGGTCACTAGCAAGAGTGATGATTCCATTGGGCCCGAGCATTTTGAGCTTCATGTACCCGTAATGGGGTATAGCTTGAAAAATTGTGAATGCCTCTCGCCCTAATAGAGCGTGATATCCGCTACTGAACGGGGCCACTTGGAACGTGACTTCCTCGGACCTGTAATTATCCGGCATGCCGAACACCACATCCAGTGTGATTTTTCCTGTACATCATGCTTCCTGACTAGGGATTATTCCTCTAAAGGTTGTGCTACTTCGCTCAATGCGGCTCTAGTCTATTTCCATTTTTCTGAGGGTTTCCTCCCAAATGAGGTTCAATCCACTGCCACCGTCCATGAGGACCTTGGTAAGGCGAAAGTCGCCCACTATTGGACTGAGGACCAATGCGGCTGGTGCTCGGGTTGTTCGGAATTTAGGTTCGTCACTGGCATTAAAGGTAATAGCCGTGTCACTCCATGGGTTTATTGTTGCTACTTGGTAGACTTTGGCAAGGCTTCGGAGTGTTCGTTTCCGCATATTATTTGAGGCGGAAGTCTGTAACACCCCAAAAATTTAACCAGGTTTTAGTTATTAAAATTTTGCCAAGAGTTTAAAATTTTTGCATGCAAGTATATCTCTGTTGATTTCAAAACTTTTCTTTTAATATTAAGAAATTTTTCCCAAGTGCATCCTTCCAAAACATATTGGACTTATTTTCCCTCTCATTTAAAAACATCTCTCAAGCAGTAGATTTATTTATTAAATTATTTCACCCTGAGCTTTATTCATTAAATGACTTGTTTAAAATTTGGAGCTCTTTTTTTGAACTACAACCATTTGATATATTCATCTAAAAATCCAACCAAAATTTGGAGATGTCATGTGATGTCTCTAAATCACTTTTGTACAATAATATATTTAATTCATTGAATATTTTGAGCTCTACACCCAATTTTCTTCTCTGGTCCAGAGAGCAATTTTGCACTACAACCCTTTTAAATTTTTCCACCAAAATTATGGGATGCCAGTAGGAGCATATGATTCCATTATATGCAATAATCCAGGGGTGATCTTTGAGATTTTTGAGAGAACCAACCTCATCTTCATTCTGGTCCATCATGATAGTTTGTACAGCAACCTTAGTCTTACTTGCCCTCTGGCCCTTGATTCTTTATCCTACTTGTAGACCACCCTACTAAACCCCTAAGTCCAGGAGCATACACTCATCTAATCATTTTTGATTCATGAAATGATGCCAATTACTTCCTGTCCAGGAATGTAGTTTTGCAAAACTTGCACTAGCAAGTTTCCCCTTTTGTCCAAATAACCACACCACTCCCTCTTGCATCCAAAGAGACTTCAATCTGGAAGATTTGGCCCCTCCAAGACCTGCCTAGATGCCTCTGGCATTTTGTCAAACACTCTGTGGGCATGAACAGTTTTGGCATGATTATAGGTTTGTGTGATGAACTTGTCCATCTATCCAAACCATGTTGTCTAGTAGCCTACTAATGGTCTCCAACCCAGACCTGTGGATTTACACTTGATCCCTAGCAGTTTTGGCCACCCTGGCATTTCATCAAACACCTTCTATGCGTGCACTGGACGCGCCCAGAGCGCGCCAATTGCAGCCGCGCGCCTGAGCCGACACGCTGGTCCCCCTGGATTTTGGCCCACTCTGCAGCACCTCGCCACGCACTACCCTCCTCACAGCAACGCGCCAAGCCACCCTGGCAGCCTACAGCGCCGCCGACAGAGCTTTTGGCGGCACACCGGCGGCCGCAGAGCGCCTCTGCAGCAGTCGGCGCCGCCAAAGCCACCCGGGCTCGCCACCTGCCCCAAGGAACAGCGCAAGCTTATCCCCCGCTCGTCGGCTAGCTCCCGTCGTCGCCACGATGCCCTGACGCTACAGGGAGACGGTTCGCCGTTGTCCTTATCGCCGGCCGCCGCGGAACCGCCTTGCCTCGCCTATATAAGGACCCCCGAACTCATCCGAGCACGCATGCAACCTCAGTCCACCTCCCTAGTTTCCCCATGGCAGCCAATCGACCTGAGGAGGTCATCTTCTTCATCTCCGGCAACTCCTGCCGCCGCCACTGCCTCGTTCACTCCGGCGCCACCAGGACCTCCCCCTCTCCGTTCTCTTCACCAAGAACCCCCTCTTCCTCCTGTGAACCATTCCCCCTACTCAATTTTGTTCGGGAGCCATCGCCGCCACAAAATCACTATGTCACCGAAGCTCCCTCCGCCGCGGATCCCGCCACCGGCGATTCCCTCCGTCCCCGCCTGCCAGTCGACCACCGGGAGGGCCGCCTAGGAGTGGCGGATCCATCCTTGGCCTCGGATGCCCTCGAGGAGCCGCCAATCGCCGGCGACGATCGCCGGAGTTCCGCCTCCGCTCGGGACAGAGGAAGAGGAGGAAGAAGACTAGTCAAACCTGACTAGTGGGCCACCTAGGACCCACTGTCAGTGACACCCCACGCCGTCCACGTGTTTAAGTAAAGGCGTAAACTTCAGGAGTACGTCTCCTTTGCCCCGGAAGCGTATTTCTATCTGAAACGTTTTCTTTTTCTATTTTTATTTAAAAACAGATTTGACCAGAACTTTGACTGACTATATCTTTTTAAATATAACTCCAAATGAATTAATTCTTTTTCCTACCCCTCTCAAATAATGTCTAGTTTATTTTAAGATTTATTTGAAAAAAATTCAGAACAACTTTTGGTGCTGTTTTAATTTTGTGTGTTAATTCTTTTATATTGCTAAAATAGGATTTTTGAAGAGAGGAGAAATATTTCAAGAGTTTTGAAATGAACCCTGCCTTCCCGTGACCTGAAGGCAAGCATTCTGAACCCCAGCATAATATTTTTGGTGTGATCGTTGATACATTTATAACACCACCGCAGTTCGAAGGACTTGTTATTTCATGTGGTATGATCATATGCATGAGTGCATATTAGTGATTTCCATGCTGTTGGAAATGAACACACTTGTGATGATAATCACCCTCATGTGCCTTGCATGCATACCGGCAGGAACTCGGGAAAACCTCTGCCTTGGGTAGGCATGAGTTTGTCGCCGGTCTCCGTCGGGACGGTTAGGTCTGGTATGGCATGACAAGGTGATATGAGCGGTGACTCTGTTGGTTGAAATATATTCGTTATGCTAATCATGCAGGGAATACTTAAACCTCCTGAGTCGACCGTAGATCGGGTCTTGTGCCAGTAACCCCCATACTTGTTTCGTACTACCACTCGTCTCTACAACAAGTAGAGTACGGTTTAGTAAGTTGTCAACCTCTTTCTAGCACACACCGTACAGAGAGGCCATGGTGGAAGATACCGGTTGTAGCTGGTAGGCAGGCCACCTGGTCCGGGGGCATGGGTGTTTCTGGTTGGGACCGAGAGGGGAGGCCACCCCTTAGAGCGCGCGATATAAATTTGATCCCATGCTACGCGAGGTTGTAGCCTCCCCACTTAGAGTTTGCTTGACAGGTGTCGTGGGTGATTCCAGACACGTGTGAGTTAAGCTAGTGTGTGCAAGTTAGGTGTGTTTTCAACAAAAAGGCCGTAGACGGAATTAGTCCCGATGGACTAAAGAAATCCGTTACTCGTGGGTAAAGAGTACACCCTCTGCAGAGATTAAACCTATTCGAATAGTTGTGTCCATGGTTAAGGACTACAGTCTGGGATGGGTCAAGTGTCGGTCTTAGTGTCGGTCTTCGGAGGTGAAACTGTTAAACCAGAAATGGAATTACTACTTGTGACTTGTGAAAATTATGATTATTATTATTGTTGACTAACCCGTGATATTATTTTTATTATCGAGTATCTCTGGGATGGTTCTACCTCCGGGATATTCACTATGATTGTTTATTTTAAAGCCCTTTATGTGGTGTCGCTCAGACGCTCGACTGTGGCATTTATTTTAAAGACCTTTATGTGGTGTCGCTCTGACGCCCGACTGTGGCATTTATTTTAAAGCCCTTTATGTGGTGTCGCTCAGACGCCCGACAGTGGCATTTATTTTTAAAGCCCTCTATGTGGTGTCGCTCAGACGCCCGACTGTGGCATTTATTTTAAAGCCCTTTATGTGGTGTCGCTCAGATGCCCGACTGTGGCATTTCTTTTAGAGCCCTTTATGTGGTGTCGCTCAGACGCCCGACTGCGGCATTTCTTTTAAAGCCCTTTATGTGGTGTCGCTCAGACGCCCGACTGCGGCATTTCTTTTAAAGCCCTTTATGAGGTGTGGCTAAGACGCCCGACTGTGGCATTGTTTGTTATTTATTTCATAAATTTTAATACTACTATGTTATTGCATTTTTATAAATAACTTGCCTGCATGCATCAGAGTTTCATTTATCTTTTGTGACTGACGTCATGAGCATAGAGTATTTTTAGCACATCATTGTTATATTATACCTTTGTTCATAATGTTTGCGAGTACATTCAAAGTACTCACTGGCTTGTCCCTGGCTATTATCTTGGCCAGATTTTCTTGCACGGAGAGAGGCGACGCGATGATAGCCCCGGAACCTAAGAAATGGAGATAGCAGCCTCGCGAAGATAGGAATTAACCTGGTCAGCTGTTCCCATGGGAAATGGAGTCCCATAGACACTGATGTTTCACAACCCGCTTCCGCCATCAACCACTAGAAACCATTTGTTGTACTCACAGGCCAGAATGGTCTTGTGCTACATATTTTGTATTTTGCTTGGAATTTCTGTATCAAGTTGGAGCCTCATCAGCTAACAGTAATCCTGGGGCTGATGAGCACGACAGTCTTTTCTGGAAATTTATTACCCGGAAAACCGGTCATGACAAACTTGGTATCAGAGCCAGGCTGACCATTGGATAATCCCATCTTAGCCAGGTCGAAAAATTTAGGCAAACCAACCCACCAGACCATAACCAAAACCCCAGCCAAGCGTCTCGTGCAAGATAGCCACACAGTGACCCCGACACTTTTGGCAGTCGGTGCCCGACCTATCAGCCTAGCCTGTCGTTCACACACTAGTGACCGATGGCAAAAATGTCTCCTCCGCAAGCGTGCGAAGGAAGACTCCGTTCCCTTTTCTATAAAAAGGGCGCGCTAGCACCGAACCAGCACAGCACAGCCTCTACCCCAAGCCGAGCCATAATGCCAGGCCCCATAGTGCACAATGAGACCACAGCAACCAATCTTGGAGGTTTTGTGACCATCCTCGCAAACCTCACCCGTCGTGCCTATGCGTTAGAGGAGCCACCAGAATATGTTGTGTACCAAGGACCCATGAGCGGTGAAGACCGTCAATTTTGGGCCACTATGCACATCTACGGTAGGGGACTGTCGCCCGAGCGCCCCTACAGGTTCACCGGAAGAACAACTTCCTTTGAGCCACAAGCCATCCAACTAGCTGCTCGAGAGGCTATAGTTCAACTTTGGCAGTTGTCGCCCAGAGTTAACTGTCGCTCGTTCTACTACTACCCCAGGCGTGAAGGGTATGGAAGACCACCCCAAGTTGCCAACGGAGATCACGAGACGGATCCCGCATTGTTGCACCTAGTGCGCTATGTAAGTGCACTAGAGACACTGTTCGACCAGATCACCATTGATCTGATCGCAGCTCGAGGAGAGCTGGTTCGTCGAACCCCAGCTAGAAGAGAAGACGAACCCGACGCCGACAACCCAGTCGTGCTGTTCGGACAACCGATCGAGACCCTGAGATCAGCTCCAGCCACCAACCGAGATGCTTTGATGACCCCAGAAGTGCTTCGTCGCCTTTTGGGAGCACACTCCAACGGGGTTGTGGCCAACAATCCCCGCGATGGTCATGATCGCTACCCCGACCCTGCAGTTCCTCCGCCATCTCCGACTAATCCCAGCAGTGAGACACGTGGAGAAGCCTCAACATCCACCAGGCACGCCCGTTTAGACATAAACGAGGTAGACTAAGTCGTACGAGTAGTACCGAGTCTTAGTGTATCCTCGCTTTGTAATCATGCGACCTTGTATATAAACGCAGCCTGTCATTGTGCCTCTATTTTAATAATAGCCTTGCATTTTTTTGTCAGCGCCCAGTTGCATAATTTCCGGGCACAGCTACCAAAACCAACCGACGACAACCACAGTAACACGTCTCTTTATGAGATATGTGTATCTCTGACACTGACCCGGCCTTTGGAGCTAAGCTGGCAAATTTATTACCTTTCACCACGGTAAAATGATCCGGCTCCATTGCTATAAAAGGCCACCTTGTGACCTTACCCAGCAACCCTCACCTCGTGCACCACTCTCACAACCATTTCTGTCATGCCAAGCCCCAGCATTCATCTGAGAACCCCAGATTCAACCCCGGGTAGTTTTGTCAAAATATTGTGGGACTTTACCCGCAGTACCATGGGTTCTACCCAGCCACCCCAGTACGAGTTATTCAAATCAAGAATCAACCCATCCACCTCAGAATATTGGGCAGCAGTACACATTCCTCCTGTAGACCCCAACCAAGATCCAACAGAAGTTTCCTTCATGGGGAAATCTATGCCAACCCCACACCTGGCCATAGAAGCTGCTGCGAAAGAAGCGATTGCTCGCCTTCGATCCGCAGTACCCTATGCCCGTGAACGAGGATATTATTATTTTCCGAGCCATGCAGCACCCGGAGAAGTAACATCTTTTCCCGGTGCATGGATTGAGAAAGACCAAGTACTAGCTAACCTTATCCAGTACATCATCGCTCAAGAGCATTTGAACCAACGAGTGACGGATTATCTCCAGAATCTCACTGATCTGAATCCTCAGATTGCCATCGGCAGACCACTGAGGCCCGACCCGGAGAGACGCATACATCGACTGGTCAATCCACTTCCTCCGATAGAAGAGGAGTGTATCCCTTTACCAGAGACATTTTATCAGGACCCCACCCAGTTCCGTTTTCTTTTTAGACGTCACTACTGTATTTGTTTTTGCAGCATTTATATTTGCGTGTATCTTAAGCATGGTACCCCAAATTTGTGCGACGAGTCGAGTATTTAGTTTCTACTGGTATGAGTAATTTTCTTCGTGATTAACTTGTGTAACCGCGAAAAATCCTAGTATGAGCTTTCTTTTTACTGAATTGCTGCATCGATTATCCCCTCACTACGTGGATTATTATTATTTTTTATTCACGCAGCACCCCGGCAGCAGACTCACAACCGCTCGTACACATATGGAGTATTTGTTTTTCACAACGGCTTTTAGCAAATCTCGAGGACGAGATTTTTTTCTTAAGAGGGGTAGTATTGTAACACCCCAAAAATTTAACCAGGTTTTAGTTATTAAAATTTTGCCAAGAGTTTAAATTTTTTGCATGCAAGTATATCTCTGTTGATTTCAAAACTTATCTTTTAATATTAAGAAATTTTTCCCAAGTGGATCCTTCCAAAACATATTGGACTTATTTTCCCTCTCATTTAAAAACATCTCTTAAGCAGTAGATTTATTTATTAAATTATTTCACCCTGAGCTTTATTTAAATGACTTGTTTTAAAATTTGGAGCTCTTTTTTTGAACTACAACCATTTGATATATTCATCTAAAAATCCAACCAAAATTTGGAGATGTCATGTGATGTCTCTAAATCACTTTTGTACAATAATATATTTAATTCATTGAATATTTTGAGCTCTACACCCAATTTTCTTCTCTGGTCCAGAGAGCAATTTTGCACTACAACCCTTTTAAAATTTTGATTCTAGATTCCACCAAAATTATGGGATGTCAGTAGGAGCATATGATTCCATTATATGCAATAATCCAGGGGTGATCTTTGAGATTTTTGAGAGAACCAACCTCATCTTCATTCTGGTCCATCATGATAGTTTGTACAGCAACCTTAGTCTTACTTGCCCTCTGGCCCTTGATTCTTTATCCTACTTGTAAACCACCCTACTAAACCCCTAAGTCCAGGAGCATACACTCATCTGATCATTTTTGATTCATGAAATGATGCCAATTACTTCCTGTCCAGGAATGTAGTTTTGCAAAACTTGCACTAGCAAGTTTCCCCTTTTGTCCAAATAACCACACCACTCCCTCTTGCATCCAAAGAGACTTCAATCTGGAAGATTTGGCCCCTCCAAGACCTGCCTAGATGCCTCTGGCATTTTGTCAAACACTCTGTGGGCATGAACAGTTTTGGCATGATTATAGGTTTGTGTGATGAACTTGTCCATCTGTCCAAACCATGTCGTCTAGTAGCCTACTAATGGTCTCCAACCCAGACCTGTGGATTTACACTTGATCCCTAGCAGTTTTGGCCACCCTGGCATTTCATCAAACACCTTCTGTGCGTGCACTGGACGCGCCCAGAGCGCGCCAATTGCAGCCACGCGCCCGAGCCGACACGCTGGTCCCCCTGGATTTTGGCCCGCTCTGCAGCACCTCGCCACGCACTACCCTCCTCACAGCAACGCGCCAAGCCACCCTGGCAGCCTACAGCGCCGCCGACAGAGCTTTTGGCGGCACACCGGCGGCCGCAGCGCGCCTCTGCCGCGGTCGACGCCGCCAAAGCCACCCGGGCTCGCCACCTGCCCCAAGGAACAGCGCAAGCTTATCCCCCGCTCGTCGGCTAGCTCCCGTCGTCGCCACAATGCCCTGACGCTACAGGGAGGCGGTTCGCCGTCGTCCTTATCGCCGGCTGCCGCGGAACCGCCTTGCCTCGCCTATATAAGGACCCCCGAACTCATCCGAGCACGCATGCAACCTCAGTCCACCTCCCTAGTTTCCCCATGCAGCCAATCGACCTGAGGAGGTCGTCTTCTTCATCTCCGGCAACTCCTGCCGCCGCCACTGCCTCGTTCACTCCGGCACCACCAGGACCTCCCCCTCTCCGTTCTCTTCACCAAGAACCCCCTCTTCCTCCCGTGAACCATTCCCCCTACTCAATTTTGTTTGGGAGCCATCGCCGCCACAAAATCACTATGTCACCGAAGCTCCCTCCGCCGCGGAGCCCGCCACCGGCGATTCCCTCCATCCCCGCTTGCCAGTCGACCACCGGGAGGGCCGCCTAGGAGTGGCGGATCCATCCCTGGCCTCGGATGCCCTCGAGGAGCCGCCAATCGCCGGCGACGATCGCCGGAGTTCCGCCTTCGCTTGGGACAGAGGAAGAGGAGGGAGAAGACTAGTCAAACCTGACTAGTGGGCCACCTAGGACCCACTGTCAGTGACACCCCGCGCCGTCCACGTGTTTAAGTAAAGGCGTAAACTTCAGGAGTACGTCTCCTTTGCCCCGGAAGTGTATTTCTATCTGAAACGTTTTCTTTTTCTATTTTAATTTAAAAACAGATTTGACCAGAACTTTGATTGACTATATCTTTTTAAATATAACTCCAAATGAATTAATTAATTTTCCTACCCCTCTCAAATAATGTCTAGTTTATTTTAAGATTTATTTGAAAAAAATTCAGAACAACTTTTGGTGCTGTTTTTATTTTGTGTGTTAATTCTTTTATATTGCTAAAATAGGATTTTTGAAGAGAGGAGAAATATTTCAAGAGTTTTGAAATGAACCCTGCCTTCCCGTGACCTGAAGGCAAGCATTCTGAACCCCGGCAGAATATTTTTGGTGTCATCATTGATACATTTATAACACCACCGCAGTTCGAAGGACTTGTTATTTCATGTGGTATGATCATATGCATGAGTGCATATTAGTGATTTCCATGCTGTTGGAAATGAACACACTTGTGATGATAATCACCCTCATGTGCCTTGCATGCATACCGACAGGAACCCGGGAATACCTCTGCCTTGGGTAGGCATGAGTTTGTCGCCGGTCTCCGTCGGGACGGTTAGGTCTGGTATGGCATGACAAGGTGATATGAGCGGTGACTCTGTTGGTTGAAATATATTCGTTATGCTAATCATGCAGGGAATACTTAAACCTCCTGAGTCGACCGTAGATCGAGTCTTGTGCCAGTAACCCCAATACTTGTTTCGTACTACCACTCGTCTCTACAACAAGTAGAGTACGGTTCAGTAAGTTGTCAACCTCTTTCTAGCACACACCGTACAGAGAGGCCATGGTGGAAGATACCGGTTGTAGCTGGTAGGCAGGCCACCTAGT
The DNA here is from genome assembly GCA_963921465.1 of Triticum timopheevii. Lineage (NCBI taxonomy): Eukaryota > Viridiplantae > Streptophyta > Magnoliopsida > Poales > Poaceae > Triticum > Triticum timopheevii. Next base: position 306,501,765 of record OY997262.1, on the reverse strand, counting down.
CCGGGGGCATGGGTGTTTCTGGTTGGGACCGAGAGGGGAGGCCACCCCTTAGAGCGCGCGATATAAATTTGATCCCATGCTACGCGAGGTTGTAGCCTCCCCACTTAGAGTTTGCTTGACAGGTGTCGTGGGTGATTCCAGACACGTGTGAGTTAAGCTGGTGTGTGCAAGTTAGGTGTGTTTTCAACAAAAAGGCCGTAGACGGAATTAGTCCCGATGGACTAAAGAAATCCGTTACTCGTGGGTAAAGAGTACACCCTCTGCAGAGATTAAACCTATTCGAATAGCCGTGTCCATGGTTAAGGACTACAGTCTGGGATGGGTCAAGTGTCGCTCTTAGTGTCGGTCTTCGGAGGTGAAACTGTTAAACCAGAAATGGAATTACTAGTTGTGACTTGTGAAAACTATGATTATTATTATTGTTGACTAACCCGTGATATTATTGTTATTATCGAGTATCTCTGGGATGGTTCTACGTCCGGGATATTCACTATGATTGTTTATTTTAAAGCCATTTATGTGGTGTCGCCCAGACATCCGACTGTGGCATTTATTTTAAAGCCCTTTATGTGGTGTCGCTCAGACGCCCGACTGTGGCATTTATTTTAAAGCCCTTTATGTGGTGTCGCTCAGACGCCCGACTGTGGCATTTATTTTTAAATCCCTCTGTGTGGTGTCGCTCAGACGCCCGACTGTGGCATTTCTTTTAAAGCCCTTTATGTGGTGTCGCTCAGACGCCCGACTGTGGCATTTCTTTTAGAGCCCTTTATGTGGTGTCGCTCAGACGCCCGACTGCGGCATTTCTTTTAAAGCCCTTTATGTGGTGTCGCTCAGACACCCGACTGCGGCATTTCTTTTAAAGCCCTTTATGTGGTGTCGCTAAGACGCCCGACTGTGGCATTGTTTGTTATTTATTTCATAAATTTTAATACTACTATGTTATTGCATTTTTATAAATAACTTGCTTGCACGCATCAGAGTTTCATTTATCTTTTGTGACTGACGTCATGAGCATAGAGTATTTTCAGCACATCATTGTTATATTATACCTGTGTTCATAATGTTTGCGAGTACATTCAAAGTACTCACTGGCATGTCCCTGGCTATTATCTTGGCCAGATTTTCTTGCACGGAGAGAGGCGACGCGATGACAGCCTCGGAACCTAAGAAATGGAGATAGCAGCCTCGCGAAGATAGGAATTAACCTGGTCAGCTGTTCCCGTGGGAAATGGAGTCCCATAGACACTGATGTTTCACAACCCGCTTCCGCCATCAACCACTAGAAACCATTTGTTGTACTCACAGGCCAGAATGGTCTTGTGCTACATATTTTGTATTTTGCTTGGAATTTCTGTATCAAGTTGGAGCTTCATCAGCTAACAGTAATCCTGGGGCTGATGAGCACGACGGTCTTTTCTAGAAATTTATGACCCGGAAAACCGGTCGTGACAAAGTCTCAAAGACTGTTAATACCGTACTGGTATCCTTGGACTGGTGCTCTGGAGTTAGAAGCTCTTCGCCACTTTTGGCCACCTGCCGTAGTATCCAACATGCTCTAAGCTATGAGTTGGAGTGGCGCCCTCTGTACTATGAATTTTGCAGGGTCCATTGAGCCATCCCTTCAGTACGGTTCCATGCCCTATAGAGGGTTTTGCTTTTTGGTGTTTAACCCAGGTGCCTAGTGATGATCCACCTTTTTATTTTGGACTGGGGTTGCATTCAAGGCCGGATTGTCCCAAAAATTGATTTCGGTTTTTCAGGCGCTTTCCATCGCACAGTACTTTCGTACTATGGACGCCAAGTCAGAGAAGCGTGTAATTTCACGATGACTTACAACGTTGAGGATTCCCTTGTCCGTGCAATTATTGCAGAAGAATGAAATTGCGTCCTCCTCACGGCAATCCTTTATCCTGCTTATAACCAGGAGTAATGGTGTACTGTTTCTGCGGGCTCTTGCCAGATTTGGGATAGGCCGCTTGTGTTTGGGTGGGCGGGTGGAATTAAATTCGGAACCCCGTCCAATCTAAAACTCAGGGGCCAAGAAGTTTCCGAACTTGGAAGCTTGGGTTCTTGGATGTTGTCCAATGAATCTAGCCCGCTGCCCGAGTTTAGGTTCAGGTCTTGAGTGACGTCCTCCCCTCTGCGGGAATCCGGCATGGAGGGATCGGGAATCCGGACATAGCTAGTCCTTAAGATATAAGAAGGGTCGCCGCAATGTTCCTCTACCACAGCAACGTGGTGGGTAACCTGGGGAGAGTTAATCTCTCTCAGATCAGGTTTAGGCCCAATCTGATCGTAGCCTGTAGCGACTCCCAGGGCGGCAATGCGATCCAAGAGCTCGTTTAAGGATGAGAGCTCCATTGGATCTAACTGCTCGGCGAGTTCCGACTTAACGTGAAGATTGCTTTCGATGACCCGAGAAGTCATCGTCGGCGCGGCGGCCGAACAGGCGGTCATAAGGAAACCGCTTATCCGGAGAGTTTGGCCGATAGCCAAAGCTCCTTTAGCAACAGTGTCGTCTTTAAAGATGTGACAGGGCATCCTTCCTGATGGAGACGGCACATAGGAACTCTCAATGAATGCACCAATGTCGGTGTCAAAACCGGCGGATCTCCGGTAGGGGGTCCCGAACTGTGCGTCTAGGTGGATGGTAACATGAGACAAGGGACATGATGTTTTTACCTAGGTTCGGGCCCTCTCGATGGAGGTAAAACCCTACTCCTGCTTGATGATATTGATGATATGGGTAGTACAAGAGTAGATCTACCACGAGATCAGGGAGGCTAAACCCTAGAAGCTAGCCTGTGGTATCATTGTTGTTCGTCCTACGGACTAAAACCCTCCGGTTTATATAGGCACCAAAGAGGGTTAGCGTTACACAGAGTCGGTTACAATGGTAGGAGATCTACATATCCGTATCGCCAAGCTTGCCTTCCACGCCAAGGAAAGTCCCATCCGGACACGGGACAAAGTCTTCAATCTTGTATCTTCATAGTCCAGGAGTCCGGCCAAAGGTGATAGTTAGGCTATCCGGACACCCCCTAGTCCGGGACTCCCTCATAGATGTAGAGGTAGCGTGCCGACCGCGGTCACATCGACTTTGGAACCATTTCCACGCGCATCGTCACCTCGTCCTTAGCCAATCTTAACTTAATCCGTAGTCCCTATTTTGAGTTGCAAATATTAGCAACAGAACCAGTATCAAATACTCAGGTGCTACTGCGAGCTTTAATAAGGTTACACATCAATAACATGTATATCACATATACCTTTGTTCACCTTGCCATCCTTCTTATCCGCCAAATACTTGGGGCAGTTCCGCTTCCAGTGACCAGTCCCTTTTCCAGTAGAAGTACTCAGTCTCAGGCTTAGGTCCAGACTTGGGTTTCTTCTCCTGAGCAGCAACTTGCTTGTCATTCTTCTTGACGTTCCCTTCTTCTTCCCTTTACCCTTTTTCTTGAAACTGGTGGTCTTGTTGACCATCAACACTTGATGCTCCTTCTTGATTTCTACCTCCGCAGCCTTTAGCATTGCGAAGAGCTCGGGAATTGTCTTTTCCATCCCTTGCATATTATAGTTCATCACGAAGCTCTTGTAGCTTGGTGGCAGTGTTTGAAGAATTCTATCAATGACACTATCATCAGGAAGATTAACTCCCGGTTGAATCAGGTGATTATTATACCCAGACATTTTGAGTATATGTTCACTGACAGAACTATTCTCCTCCATCTTGCAGCTATAGAACTTACTGGAGACTTCATATCTCTCACTCCACGCATTTGCTTGAAATATTAACTTCAACTCCTGAAACATCTCATATACTCCATGACGTTGAAAACGTTGTTGAAGTCCCGGTTCTAAGCCGTAAAGCAAGGCACACTGAACTATCGAGTAGTCATCAGCTTTGCTCTGCCAGACGTTCACAATGTCCGGTGTTGCTCCTGCAGCGGGTCTTGCACCTAGAGGCGCTTCCAGGATGTAATTCTTCTGTGCAGCAATGAGGATAATCCTCAAGTTACGGACCCAGTTCGTGTAATTGCTACCATCATCTTTCAACTTAGCTTTCTCAAGGAACGCATTAAAATTCAACGGAACAACAGCACGGGCCATCTATCTACAACAACATAGACAAGCAAAATACTATCAGGTACTAAGTTCATGATAAATTGAAGTTCAATTAATCTTATTACTTAAGAACTCCCACTTAGATAGATATCCCTCTAATCATCTAAGTGATCACATGATCCAAATCAACTAAACCATGTCCGATCATCATGTGAAATGGAGTAGTTTTCAATGGTGAACATCACTATGTTGATCATATCTACTATATGATTCACGCTCGACCTTTCGGTCTCAGTGTTCCGAGGCCATAATTGCATATGCTAGGCTCATCAAGTTTAACCCGAGTATTTTTGCGTGTGCAAAACTGGCTTGCACCCGTTGTTTGTGAACGTAGAGCTTATAACACCCGATCATCATGTAGTGTCTCGGCATGACGAACTTTGGCAACGGTGCATACTCAGGGAGAACACTTATACCTTGAAATTTAGTGAGAGATCATCTTATAATGCTACCGTCAATCAGAGCAAAATAAGATGCATAAAAGATAAACATCACATGCAATCAATATAAGTTATATGATATGGCCATCATCATCTTGTGCCTTTGATCTCCATCTCCAAAGCACCGTCATGATCACAATCATCACCGGCTTGACACCTTGATCTCCATCGAAGCATCGTTGTCGTCTCGCCAACTATTGCTACTACGACTATCACTACCGCTTAGTTATAAAGTAAAGCAATTACAGGGCGATTGCATTGCATACAATAATGCGACAACCATATGGCTCCTGCCAGTTGCCGATAACTCTGTTACAAAACATGATCATCTCATACAATAAAATTTAGCATCATGTCTTGAACATATCACATCACAACATGCCCTGCAAAAACAAGTTAAACATCCTCTACTTTGTTGTTGCAAGTTTTACGTGGCTGCACCGGGCTGAGCAATAACCGTTCTTACCTACGCATCAAAACCATAACGATATTTCGTCAAGTTAATGATGTTTTAACCTTCAACAAGGACCGGGTGTAGCCACACTCGATTCAACTAAAGTTGGAGAAACTGACACCCACCAGCCACCTATGTGCGAAGCACGTCAGTAGAACCAGTCTCACATAAGCATACGCGTAATGTCGGTCCGGGCCGCTTCCTCCAACAATACCGTTGAATCAAAGTATGACATGATGGTAAGCAGTATGACTAGTATCGCCCACAACTCACTTCTGTTCTACTCGTGCATATAACATCTACGCATAAACCTGGCTCGGATGCCACTGTTGGGGAACATAGTAATTTCAAAAAAATTCCTACGCACACGCAAGATCATGGTGGTACATAGCAACGAGAGGGGAGAGGGTCGTCCCCATACCCTCGTAGACCATAAGCGGAAGCATTATGACAACGCGGTTAATGTAGTCGTACATCTTCACGATCGACCAATCCTAGTACCAAACGTACGGCACCTCCGCGATCTGCACATGTTCAGCTGTGTGACGTCCCATGAACTCACGATCCAGTAGAGCTTTGATGGAGAGTTCCATCAGCACGACGGTGTGGTGACGGTGTTGATGAAGCTACCGACGCAGGGCTTCGCCTAAGCACCGCTATGATGTGACCGAGGTGGATTATGGTGGAGGGGGCACCGCACACGGCTAAAGATCAATGATCAACCTGTGTGTCATGGGGTGCCCACTGCCGCCGTATATAAAGGAGCTAGGGAGGAGGCGGACAGCCAAGGAGGAGGGCGCGCTAAGGGGGGATTCCTACTCCCACTGGGAGTAGGACTCCTCCTTTCCTAGTAGGAGTAGGAGAAGGGGGAAGGAGGAGAGAGGGGGAAGGAAAGGGGGCGCCGCCCCCTCCTTGTCCAATTCAGACTAGAGGGAGAGGGGCGTGCGGCCTGCCCTAGCTGCCTCTCCTCTTCTCCACTAAGGCCCAATAGGCCCATTACACTCCCCGGGGGGATCTGGTAACCCCCCTATACTCCGGTATATGTTGGAACTTGCCCGGAACCCTTCCGAAGTTCAAATATAGTCATCCAATATATCGATCCTTATGTCTCAACCATTTCGAGACTCCTCGTCATGTCCGTGATCATATCCGGGACTCCGAACTACCTTCGGTACATCAAAACACATAAACTCATAATACCAATCGTCACCGAACGTTAAGCGTGCGGACCCTCGAGAACTATGTAGACATGACCGAGACACGTCTCCTTTCAATAAACAATAGCAAAACATGTATGCTCATATTGGCTCCTACATATTCTACGAAGATCTTTATCTGTCAAACCGCATGGCAACATACGTTGTTCCCTTTGTCATCGATATGTTACATGCCCGAGATTCGATCGTCGGTATCTCAATACCTAGCTGAATCTCGTTACCGTCAAGTCTCTTTACTCGTTCCATAATGCATCATCCCGCAACTAACTCATTAGTCACATTGGTTGCAAGGCTTATAGTGATGTGCATTACCGAGAGGGCCCAGAGATACCTCTCCGACAATCGGAGTGACAAATCCTAATCTTGATCTATGCCAACTCAACAAGTACCATCGGAGACACCTGTAGAGCACCTTTATAATCACCCAGTTACGTTGTGATGTTTGGTAGCACACAAAGTGTTCCTCTGGTAATCGGGAGTTGCATAATCTCATAGTCGTAGGAACATGTATATGCCATGAAGAAAGCGATAGCAGTAAACTAAAAGGATCAAGTGCTAAGCTAACGGAATGGGTCAAGTCAATCACATCATTCTCCTAATGATGTGATCCTGTTTATCAAATGAAAACTCATGTCTATGGTTAGGAAACCTTAACCATCTTTGATTAACGAGCTAGTCAAGTAGAGGCATACTAGTGACACTATTTTGTCTATGTATTCACACGTGTATTATGTTTCCGGTTAATACAATTCTAGCATGAATAATTAAAATTTATCATGAATAAGGAAATAAACAATAACTTTATTATTGCCTCAAGGGCATATTTCCTTCAACATCCTCCATGGTTCTCTGATGCCATTGAAGACAAGGGCTTCATTTACATTGTCGACTCCTTCTATGGCTGGATGTATTGCTAGCCTACTCCAGTCATCCCTACAAACGGCTGTTACAATAGTATGTTACTTTCCTATGATATCATGATGGCTTGCTTATATTACTGTCAACATTTACTGAAAAATATTCATGCTCATAACATGCTGTTCTTAAGATTGACTACATCAAGAGCCCTTTTTTATTTGACTCCAACTTGATATGATGTTGTAGGCTGCCTGGTGTCCCTACCCTTTCTAATCCCAGAACCTTTCAAAGAAAAGTGGCATGGCAGTTGCAGGTGGTTCCTGGCTCGATCAGACGATGGTGAACGATTGATGATCGTTCAAACGTACCAGACGTGTTGTTTCGCGGAATACAATCACAGTCACTGCAAGGTCTTTGAGCAGGATCCTAGCTTCTCTGGGCCATCAGGAATTTTTGAATGGAGGCTGGTAAGTAGCCTTGGTACACGCTCTTTGTTTGTCGGACTGAATTATCCAATTAACTAGGAGATAACCGACGGCAAGGATCATGATGGCAGCACGGTTTCGTTCATCAGGCAATACTGTGTGTACACAACATACCATGCGTCTCTGCATGCACCATACCCTGATATGTGTCGCCACGTTGTGCAGCCCGAAGTAGGAGATAGGGTCGCAAGTATCAGACTTCGACCTGCTGGCTGGAGTTTCCACTGTTAGGCACCCATCTGGTTCAAGCCATCAGCCAATCTCCATAGCTTAATAAATAGTAACGTCTAACTGAGCTAGTTAGTTAGATGCATACACTTGGTGTAGTAGGATCTTTATTTAGTTTGATGCATACACTTGTTCTTTTTTGGTAGCCCTTTTGTAATGATGGCTGATGTTTGGTTTGGAAGAAAGAGCTGCGTCTTCACTCTTCTGGCCTGCTTACTACTTATGTTGCACCCCCGGCCTTGGTTGCTGTTGCTGCTATTTTCAATGTACAATCAGTAGTATATTTCATCTATTGGTTGAATAAATGTGTTGTTAGAACGACAAACACAATGTTTTGGAAGTCGTTGCACGGTTCGATCCTTTAGTGCCCCGTATCGTACGTAGCGCATACTATTTTTCGTATGAAACACATTTTCCACTTGTTGATAACATGCAGCCCACTGATGAAGGCCCAATAGAGGAGCCCATAATTAAGTGGAAGGGAGGCTCTCACATGAATCCGGCCTAGGTACATGCTCATGGTCCCTTAAACATAAATAAGTAAGTAAATAAATAAATAAAGCTAAATGCTCATGCACCAGTTCTTTAAATTCATGATTTAACAGGAGGATATTATTTCCTATGATAGTGTCATTACATTCAGTCGATATTATTCTTAGGCAAAGATAGCGACCAGTCTTCTTTCTCCCAGCATTTTCTTCCTGCAACCAGCGGACCCATGCAAATCGTAGTCAACATCGTAAATAGTTCCGGTCCATTTTTCTTTTTCAATAAGAATGTCCAACCCAGCCTAGCACATTGGCGACAGCACTTTATCCTCCGCCTTGGTGCGCTCGCCGCGGCACCGCCATCTGGCCCTGTTAACATAGTTTTTTTCGAAATGGTCCCTGTCAACATAGTGAATCGGGATAGGACTGTAGTTGTGAGTATGACAGTATGGACCCACCAGGTCCACTCCCGAACACAAGCAAGCGCCTCTTTTACTACTCAGATACACCCCTCGTTTTTTACTCTAATCCACCCTGCTGATATCTGGGACCCACATCATTTTCAACGTATAGTCAATTAATGACAGAATTGCACAACTTTTTTTTTGAGTAGTAATTTGGAGGAGCAGGCTATAAACTGGGTTGTGCGGTCTCTGTGGCCCGTCTGACAACATGACCAGCCAGCAGTTTTTTCTTTGCGAAAATAGTAGCCCAGTATTTCTTTTTGAAGAATACCCAAGCTAGGCCTATTTGTTTTCTCCGACTTACTGGGCGGCAAATCTTTCAAGACGAGGAGGGATGCATTCCGGCCTGGCCAAAGAGTATGGTCAGTGTCTGTTGAAAGTAATATCAAAGGGGTTGAAAATTCCAAAAAAATAGCAAATGGGATATTAGTTTCTTTTTTTGTTTTTGTTCTTCACTGATGTTTTATACCGTATTTCATTGGATTTAACATGACATAGCACTAATTTATTTTTAAATTTGTTTTAGTATGGCTACTAATTTTTGGATTAAGAAAATTTTGTTCCCCAGCAAAAATTTGCGAATTTTCAAAATTTCGCACATATTTAGTTAATTTTTTTAACCCTAGTACTCACCAGAAAATGGGCAGCAATTCTAAAAATGGAAAATAGGCTGCAACAAATTCCATATGAATTAGAAAATGAGTAAAAATTATTAAAATAATAGCAAATGGGTTGTACACACCACAGATTTCGAGGCTGACTTGTTTACGCAAGGCTTTGTCAATCAACACACGATTCTAACAGCAATGACTGTTGGATGTCCATCCAACGGCTGACGTGCTTCTTCAATCTCTGATCTTCCTGCTCCAGTCGCCTAAACTAGCGCCGGCGGGACTGCCTGCTCCCTCCTCTTGTGGCCCGTTGCGATGCCGCGCAGGCTTCCCTGGCCCACCTGATACGTCTCCAACGTATCTATAATTTTTTTTTGTTCCATGCTATTATATTACCCATTTTGGATGTTTATGGGCTTTACTATACACTTATAAATCATTTTGGGACTAACCTATTAACCGGAGGCCCAACCCAAATTGCTGTTTTTTTTTGCCTATTTCAGTGTTTCGAAGAAAAGGAATATCAAATGGAGTCCAAACGGAATGAAAGCTTCGGGAGACTTATTTTTGGAACAAACACAATCCAGGAGACTTGGAGTGGACGTCAAGAAGTAAATGAGGCGGCCACGAGGCTCCAGGGCACGCCCTAGGGGGTGGGCGCGCCCCCCTCGTGGCTCCCCTGATCGACTTCCTTTGCCTATATATATCTACGTACCCCAAAAACATCCAGGAGCACCACGAAACCCTATTTCCACCGCCGCAACCTTCTGTACCCGTGAGATCCAATCTTGGAACCTTTTTCGGTGCTCCGCCGGAGGGGGAATCGATCATGGAGTGCTTCTACATCACCACCATAGCCTCTCCGATGAGTTGTGAATAGTTTACCACAGACCTTCGGGTCCATAGTTATGAGCTAGATGGCTTCTTCTCTCTCTTTGAATCTCAATACAATGTTCTCCTCGATCTTCTTGGAGATCTATTTGATGTAACTCTTTTTGCAGTGTGTTTGTCGAGATCCGATGAATTGTGGGTTTATGATCAAGTTTATCTATGAGAAATATTTGAATCTCCTCTGAATTCTTTTATTTATGATTGGTTATCTTTGCAAGTCTCTTTGAATTATCAGTTTGGTTTGGCCTACTAGATTGATCTTTCTTGCAATGGGAGAAGTGCTTATCTTTGGGTTCAATCTTGCGGTGTCCTTTCCCAGTGACAGCAGGGGCAGCAAGGCACGTATTGTATTGTTGCCATCGAGGATAAAAAGATGGGGTTTATATCATATTGTTTGAGTTTATCCCCCTACATCATGTCATCTTGCTTAATGCGTTACTCTGTTCTGATGAAATTAATACTCTAGATGCATGCTGGATAGCGGTCGATGTGTGGAGTAATAGTAGTAGATGCAGGCAGGAGTCGGTCTACTTGTCGCGGACGTGATGCCTATATACATGATCATTGCTAGATATTCTCATAACTATGCACTTTTCTATCAATTTCTTGACAGGAATTTGTTCACCCACCGTAATACTTATGCTATCTTGAGAGAAGCCACTAGTGAAACCTATGGCCCCCGGGTCTATTTTCCGTCATATAACTTCCCGATCTACTTTATTTTGCAATCTTCACTTTTCAATCTATATCATAAAAATACCAACAATATTTATCTTATTATTATCTCTATCAGATCTCACTTTCGCAAGTGGTCGTGAAGGGATTGACAACCCCTTCATCATGTTGGTTGCGAGGTTCTTGTTTGTTTGTGTAGGTACAAGGGACTTACGTGTAGCCTCCTACTGGATTGATACCTTGGTTCTCAAAAACTGAGGGAAATACTTACGCTACTTTGCTGCATCACCCTTTCCTCTTCAAGGGAAAACCAACGTACTGCTCAAGATGTAGCAAGAAGGATTTCTGGCGCCATTGCCGGGGAGGTCTACGCTCAAGTCAATTCATACCAAGTACCCATCACAAACTCTTCTCCCTCACATTACATTATTTTTCGTTCGCCTCTCGTTTTCCTCTCCCCCACTTCTAAAACAATTTTCAAAAACATTTGCCTTTTCTTTGCCACCTTCCGTTCGATCTTGTGTTACCATGTACCTTCTTTTTGCTTGCGTCTTCGCTTGCTAAAAGTTTATGGATCCTCATCCACTTGCTAATCTCTTTAAGAGTTCCAATTATGATGAACCTATTGCTAGTGAGTTGAGTGCACTAGATTATCTTTATGAGGTTTGGCTTGAAATTCATGAATCTGAAAATTGTGATGAAGTACTTTATGAAGCGATTCACGATAGACCTTTGAATAAAAAGCATGATTGCAATGATTTTATTATAAATTCTATTGATGTCAATTGTGCTAATAATATGCAAAACCCTAAGCTTGGGGCTACTAATTTTGCTATGTCTACTACTTGTTGCAATGATCATGATTGGGGTGATTCTTCTTATGATCTTGAAAATTTATTTAAGCCCCATGATGAATATGAGATTGATAATAGTGTTTGCAATATTATTGAAAGTGGGTTTGTAAGAGTGTCAACTTTAGATCCCACATATTTGGAGAATGTTCAATCTTAATTGTTTTATAAAAGTGGGTTTGGAGAGGTCATGACTTTAGTTAATGTTAATCCCACTATTTTGGAAGAGTGTCAACTTTGCATACATGTGGATCGTGTTGAAAATATTTTATGTGATAGCTATTTTGTTTAATTTGCTTATGATCCCACATGTAATTATTATGAGAGAGGAAAATATGATTGCAAAAATTTTCATGTTACTAAATTACCTCTCGTTATGTTGAGATTGCCATTGTTTCTTTCCGATTCCTTGCATATGCTAGTTTCTGCTTGCTATGGTAGTTTGTTTTCCTATAAGATGCCTATGCATAGAAAGTATGTTAGACTTAGATATGTTTGTCATGTGTTTCATGATGCTTTTTTTGTGCTTCAATTCTTGTCTTTCATGTGAGTATCATTGAAATTATCAATGCCTAGCCAGGGGCCTTAAACGATAGCGCTTGTTGGGAGGCAACCCAATTTTATTTTTGTTCTTTACTTTTTACTCCTGTTTAGTATTAAATAATTCATCTAGGTTCTGTTTGGATGTGTTTTTATGTTTTAATTAGTGTTTGTGCCAAGTAGAACCTATAGGATAACCTATGGTGAAAGTTAATTTGATCTTGCTGAAAAACAGAAAATTTTGCACACACGAGAATAATTTTAATAAATCACAGAAACGTGATTTTTAGTTGATTCTTTTTTCAGAAGATTATAAAGAAATTTCCTAGGACTTCCTATTTTGGTAGGATTTTTAGAGTTCCAGAAGTATTCGAAAGTTACATATTTCTACAGATTGTTCTGTTTTTGACAGATTCTGTTTTTCGTGTGTTGTTTGCTTATTTTGATGAATCTATGGCTAGTATCGGGGGTATGAACCATGGAGAAGTTGGAATACAATAGGTTTAACACCATTATAAATAAATAATGATTTAATTACAGTACCTTAAAGTGGTGGTTTGCTTTCTTGCACTAACGGAGCTCATGAGATTTTTTGTTGAGTTTTGTGTGGTGAAGTTTTCAAGTTTTGGGTAAAGATTTGATGGACTATGGAATAAGGAGTGGCAAGAGCCTAAGATTGGGGATGCGCATGGCACCCCAAGGTAAAATTCAAGGACAACCAAAAGCCTAAGCTTGGGGATGCCCCGGAAGGCATCCCTTCTTTTGTCTTCATCTATCGGTAACTTTACTTGGAGCCATATTTTTATTCACCACATGATATGTGTTTTGCTTGGAGCGCCTTGTATGATATAAGTCTTTGCTTTTTAGTTTACCACAATCATACTTGATGTACACACCTTTTGGGAGAGACACACATGATTTGGAATTTATTAGAATACTCTATGTGCTTCACTTATATCTTTTGAGCTAGATAATTTTGCTCTAGTGCTTCACTTATATCTTTTTGGAGCACGGCGGTGGTTTTATTTTGTAGAAATTATTGATCTCTCATGCTTCACTTATATTATTTTGAGAGTATTTTAGAATAGCATGGTATTTGCTTTGGTTATAAAATTGGTCCTAATATGATGGGCATCCAAGTAGGGTATAATAAAAACTATCATAGAAAGTGCATGAAACATTATGATCAATTTGATACTTGATAATTGTTTTGAGATATAAAGGTGGTAATGTTAGAGTCATGCTAGTTGGGTAATTATGAAATTGAGAAATACTTGTGTTAAAGTTGGCAAGTCCCGTAGCATGCACATATGGTAAAAGTTGTGTGACAAATTTGTTGCATGGGATGTTCTTTTGATTGCCTTCCTTATGTGTGGAGGTCGGGATCACGCGATGGTTAACTCCTACCAGCCCTTCCCCTAGGAACATGCATAGTAGTACTTTGCTTAGAGGGCTAATGAACTTTTGCAATAAGTATATGAGTTCTTTATGACTAATGTGAGTCCATGGATTATACGCACTCTCACCCTTCCATCATTGCTAGCCTCTCTTGTGCCGCGCAACTTTCGCCGGTATCATACACCCACCATTTACCATCCTCAAAACAGCCACCATACCTATTATGGCATTTCCATAGCCATTCCAAGATATATTGCCAAGCAACTTTCCACCATTCCGTTTATTATGACACGCTCCATCATTGTTATATTGCCTTTGCATGATCATGTAGTTGACATCGTATTTGTGGAAAGGCCACCTTCATAATTCTTCCATACATGTCGCTCTTGATTCATTGCATATCTCGGTATACCGCCGGAGGTATTCACATAGAGTCATATTTTGTTCTAAGTATTGAGTTGTAATTCTTGAGTTGTAATCAATAAAAGTGTGATAATCTTCATTATTAGAGCATTGTCCCAAGTGAGGAAAGGATGATGGAGACTATGATTCCCCCACAAGTCAGGGTGAGATTCCGGATTTTATAAAAAAATAAAAGAGGCCAAAGAAGCCCACCAAAAAAATGAGAGAAAAAGAGAGAAGGGACAATGTTACTACCTTTTTCCACACTGGTGCTTCAAAGTAGCACCATGATCTTCATGATAGAGAGTCTCCTATGTTGTCACTTTCATATACTAGTGGGAATTTTTCATTATAGAACTTGGCTTGTACATTCCAATGATGGGCTTCCTCAAAATACCCTAGGTCTTCGTGAGCAAGCGAGTTGGATGCACACCCACTTAGTTTCTTTTGTTGAGATTTCATACATTTATAGCTCTAGTGCATCCGTTGCATGGCAATCCCTACTCACTCACATCGATATCTATTAATGGGCATCTCCATAGCCCGTTGATACGCCTAGTTGATGTGAGACTATATTCTCCCTTTTTGTCTTCTCCACAACCACCATCCTATTCCACATATAGTGCTATGTCCATGGCTTACGCTCATGTATTGCGTGAGAGTTAAAAAAAGCTGAAGCGCGTTAAAAAGAATGAACCAATTGCTTGGCTGAAACCTGGGTTGTTCATGATGGGACTATTTTGTGTGACGAAAATGGAGCATAGCCTAACTATATGATTTTGTAGGGATGAGCTTTCTTTGGCTACGTTATTTTGATAAGACATGATTACTTTTCAGTATGCTTGAAGTATTACTATTTTTATGTCAATATGAACTTTTATTTTGAATCATTTGGATCTGAACACTCATGCCACAATATAGAAAATTACATTGAGAAATATGCTAGGTAGCATTCCACATCAAATATTCTGGTTTTATCCTTTACCTACTCGAGGACGAGCAGGAATTAAGATTGGGGATGCTTGATACGTCTCCAACATATCTACAATTTTTGATTGTTCCATGCTATTATATTACCCGTTTTGGATGTTTATGGGCTTTACTATACACTTTTAAATCATTTTTGGGACTAACCTATTAACTGAAGGCCCAGCCCAAATTGTTGTTTTTTTTCATATTTCAGTGTTTCGAAGAAAAGGAATATCAAACGGAGTCCAAATGGAATGAAACCTTCGGGAGAGTTATTTTTGGAACAAAAGCAATCCAGGAGACTTGGAGTGGACATCAAGAAGTAAACGAGGCGGCCACGAGGGTCCAGGGCACGCCCTAGGGGCGTGGGCATGCCCCCCACCCTCGTGGGCCCCTCGTGGCTCCCCTGACCGACTTCCTTCGCCTATATATATCTACGTACCCCGAAAACATCCAGGAGCACCACGAAACCCTATTTCCACCACCGCAACCTTCTGTACCCATGAGATCCCATCTTGGAGCCTTTTCCGGCGCTCCGCTGGAGGGGGAATCGATCATGGAGGGCTTCTACATCAACACCATAGCCTCTCCGATGAGTTTTGAGTAGTTTACCACAGACCTTCGGGTCCATAGTTATTAGCTAGATGGCTTCTTCTCTCTCTTTGAATCTCAATACAATGTTCTCCTCGATCTTCTTGGAGATCTATTCGATGTAACTCTTTTTGTGGTGTGTTTGTCGAGATGCGATGAATTGTGAATTTCTGATCAAGTTTATCTATGAGAAATATTTGAATCTCCTCTAAATTCTTTTATGTATGATTGGTTATCTTTGCAAGTCTCTTTGAATTATCAGTTTGGTTTGGCCTACTAGATTGATCTTTCTTGCAATGGGAGAAGTGCTTAGCTTTGGGTTCAATCTTGCGGTGTCCTTTCCCAGTGACAGCAGGGGCAGCAAGGCACGTATTGTATTGTTGCCATCGAGGATAAAAAGATGGGGTTTATATCATATTGTTTGAGTTTATCCCCCTACATCATGTCATCTTGCTTAATGCGTTACTCTGTTCTGATGAAATTAATACTCTAGATGCATGCTGGATAGCGGTCGATGTGTGGAGTAATAGTAGTAGATGCAGGCAGGAGTCGGTCTACTTATTGCGGGCGTGATGCCTATATACATGATCATGCCTAGATATTCTCATAACTATGCACTTTTCTATCAATTGCTCGACAGTAATTTGTTCACCCACGGTAATACTTATGCTATCTTGAGAGAAGCCACTAGTGAAACCTATGGCCCCCAAGTCTATTTTCCATCAGTTTTCGATCTAATTTATTTTCCAATCTTTACTTTTCAATCTACATCATAAAAATGCAAAAAATATTTATCTTATTATTATCTCTATCAGATCTCACTTTCGCAAGTGGACGTGAAGGGATTGACAACCCCTTTATCGCGTTGGTTGCGAGATTCTTGTTTGTTTGTGTAGGTACGAGGGACTTGCGTGTAGCCTCCTACTGGATTGATACCTTGGTTCTCAAAAACTAAGGGAAATACTTACGCTACTTTGCCGCATCACTGTTTCCTCCTCAATGGAAAACCAACGCAGTGCTCAAGAGGTAGCACCACCCTACTCCCTCCGCTGGCCTGGCTACACGCAATCAACTGCCTCCTTATTATGCGAACAAAATGATTCCTCCCACTAACATTTGGGGCGCACCGGTTGGGAGGCTGACCTGTGGGCCTACTAAGTTGACGTGTACGCAGTGCTTCTCAACTTAGTCAACAAACGATTCTAGCAGCAGTAACTGTTGGATTTGAATCGAACGGTCCTGCTGCTTCTTCAATTGCTGCTCTTATTGTACCAGCCACCCAAACCAGCACCGGCGAGACCGCCTGCTCCTGCCTCTAGTGGCCGGCTCTACTGCCGTTGAGGCCTCACCGCCCGCTACAACTCCCACCGCTAGCCAGGCCCTGCGACGACGGCAGCCTCACACCGTAGCAAAACCAGTGAACCCTCGTACTCCTCTCCGTGTTGACATCCACCGCCGCGTCTTTCCCGGTTCCGCATCTTCCCCGGCTCCGTGTCGTCCCCTTCCTAGGCCTCGCCATCGTCCATCGCCCTGGTGCGCTCGGCGCGGCGTGGTCAACGTGGTCATGGAACGACTTCCATCGGACGTGGACTGTACGTGGAGAGGTTGACAGCTGGGTCAACAGTCGCACACAAGGAAATGCCTCCTTATTACGCGCAAAATAATGATTCCTCCAGCAGACATCTGGGACCCACCGGAAGGGCCTCTGTATTTCACGAAAAAAAAATTCACCTCGCTGACAGGTCAGACCCACCAGCTATATCTTCGCACGCAAGGAAGTGCCTCCTTATTACACACAAAAAAAATGAATACTCCCCCTGCTACCTGGGACCCAGCTGTCACGCCCAATATGCGACCCTATCCAAAAGGAACTCGAAGGTCCCACCAAGGATAGACCCGCATATTGAAACGCTTTTGCAAGGTGGATATCATTACATCAACATTACATAATAGGTAGGGATACATACATAAGGCATACCATGCCACACGAGTACAACAACATCTTACATAAGAGCACCATCCGACTAGGATGAAACACAAACAGAAACTCAAACGACATCCAAATGGGAAAAACTTGACAGGCGGTCTACCGGTGGTGTACCAAGGCCGCTTGGCAAACTTCGGTCCATTCCGAGAATATTTAACACCTGCACACGAAAAGAGACAAGAGGGGGACGCCGGAGGACATAGGAGTGCCGGATTGCAAAACGAACAACGGGGAAAAAGCTCGGATGCATGAGACGAACACGTATGCAATGCAATGCACATGATGACATGATAAAATGGAACACGCAAGCAAATGACATGGCAACAACGGTGAATAATTGGCGGACACCTGGCGCATCAAATCCGGGGCATTACACCAGCATAGTGGGTTGCTATGTGGGCCTACTAAGTTGACGGGGATGGAGGGCTTTGTCAACTTAGTTAATATGAATGATTCTAGCTCCAGTTATCGTACGATGTTCATCCAACGGCCGTAGTGCTTTTTCAACCTCTGGTCTTGTTACTCCAGCCACCCAAAGCAACGTCGGTCAAGCCGCCTGCTCCTGCCTCCTGTGGCCGGCTATGCTGTCATGGAGGCCTCACCGCCCCCTACTACTCCCACCGCTGGCCAGGCCCTGCGGCGATGGAAGCCTCACACCACAGCCGAACCAGTGAACCCTCATACTCCTCTTCACGCGGGCTTCCGCTGCCGTGTCTTCCCCGGCTCTGCATCATCCCCTTCCTAGGCTTCGCCGTCGTCCACCGCCCTGGTGCTCTCAGCGTGGCTTGGTCAACGTGGTCAAGGAACGATTTCCATCGAAAGAGTATTGTACATGGAGAAGCTGACAGCTGGGTCCATGGCGGCCGCAAGGAAGTGCCTCCTTATTACGTGCAAAATAATTATTCCTCCACCTGACAGTAGGGACCCACCTAACGGGCCACCATATTTCGCAAAAAAAACATTTCCCCCCTGACTGCTGGGACCCACCAGCTACATCTTCGCACGCAAAGAAGTGCGTCCGAGCAAAAAAAATAATTCGCCCTCTGACTGCTGGGACCCACTAGCTACATCTTTGCATGGAAGGAAGTGCCTGACAGTCGGGACCCACCTGGTCGAAGCATACATAGTGTTCTCATTCTGGTCGCGAACATGTACGTACGTGCTGGTCGATGTAGAGGCGTGCACGTGTCATAGTAGAGGCGCGCACATGTCGTAGTAGAGGCGCGCAAGTAGCATGTACACGTACGTACATCGGCCAGGGTGCAAGAAAGAAAATATGGCCACATATGTACAAACGGGCGGGGTCTCGAACGCCTACTCGCGCATACGTACGGCCAGGGCTCGTGTACATGGCTGGGTCGGAACGGAGAAATAGCGTCGTCGCATGTTCATGGGGAGCCAACTGGCTGGGTTGGAACGGAATGTGTCTTCATGTTCATCGGGAGGGCTTGGACCGAACAGCCAATGGAAACGAGGCCTGGCGTACCGCAGAATGGAGGAAACGGCCTTGTGTTCGACCGGCCACGTCCGAAACGGGATCCTGTTCATCGAGAGGTGTTTGGTGTACCGCAAAACGGAGGAAACGTACTTCTGTTGGACCTCCTACGGTTGAAACGGGGTCATGTTGATCAGAGGGGTGTGGCGTACCGCAAAACGGAGGAAACAGACTTGTGTTGGAGCGCTACGGTCGAAATGGGGGTCCTGTTCATCAGGAGGGGTGTGGCGTACCGCAAAACGGGACTCTACGGGATATTGTTCATCTTCCCAATCGACCTCCTCCAGCCTCCACGGGTACAGTTCATCCACTATCCACCTCCTCCAGCCTCCACCTGCGACTGTTCATCCACGGGCTTCTGTTCATCCAGCCTCCACCGCACGCTACTCCACCGGCTACTGTTCAACCAGCCCTCTTGACGGGCTCCTGTTCAACCACCCCTCCATGGTCTACTGCTCATCCAGCCCCCCATCATCTACTATTCAACCAGCCCTCCACGGGGTCGTCCTGTTCATCCAGGCCTCCACGGGGTCGTCCTGTTCATCCAGCCCTCCATGGGATCCTGTTCATCCAGCCCCAACCGGCTCGATCGATCGGGGTCCTGTTCATCCCAACGCAACGCCACGGGGTCCTGTTCATCCACACCCACCGGGAACTGTTCATCCAAACCCCCCCAGCAACGCTCACTATTCATCCAGAGGCAGCATCGATCGGCTTCAGTTAGCAGCAGTAGCAAAGGAATCGCTCGATTGGGTTCATTTAACAGCCATCGATCGATCGCTCGGGTTCAGTAACGCGTAGCCTGCAGTGCAATCGCTCAGTTTAGTAGGCGAACGCCTTGCTCTTGTTCAGTTAGAGCCCAACGCCTCGAACCCACGCGCGTCCGTGTGTATGAGAGAAATGTGCAAACCTCCGTGCATCGCTCGGCCCCGACCACCCACCGTAACCAGGAACACCCTGATATTTTCCTCGCCCTTGCTTCTACCACGGTTTTTTCCGTCATCGACGGCCCAAAGAATGTCATGCAGCTGCGTCTCCGGCCCGCCCAGGACGAAAATCCCATTTTCTATCATGATTTTTTGTCACAGAAGTAGGAGCCCACAACATCTATGATGATACCGGGTTTTGTCACAATTATCATCATAGACGCTACGGACTTGATTGTATTGAGCCTTGGTATGGAAACCTGCTAAGTGGTAACTTCCAAATTCAGAGAAACCCTAGAATTAAAAAAGGGCAATCCTGAGCCAAATCCGTGTTTTGAGAAAACAAGGGGTTCTCGAACAAGTGTCATAAGTATGAGAGAAAAAAATTCGTTCGGCCCAAAATGTCATGGATGTGTCTTTTTTTGTAGTGATTTGAAGGGGAACAAGTAGTACATCCTATCATGACTAAAGTGGTCCTCGCCTGTGGAAAGCCTCTGGTCGTGACGCTGTGGTGGGCTCGGTGAGGACCTCCGTCCTGCTATCTTGGCGGTCTTGGTCTTGTTACACCAGAATGGAAACCTTTGGCTGACTCCTCAGGACTCCACACCTGTCGCTTGCCTCCTTTGCACCAAAGGGGAAACTGGCACTCTGCACCCACTTACACCCGCCTGGCGCCCGCCTGGCCTTGGTCGTCATGGCTCACATCAGCTGAGCCGCGTGAGGTGCACCTTGCATAGAACTCTCCGCTCATCGGGAGCCAACCTGAGGAGGCCAGTCCCTCGAGGGTCTTGGCATTTTCCTCTCCCCCGCATCGACCAAATAGTCGACTCGACTACGGGATGTGAGCGCCTATCTTTTTTATACGCTTATTCCAGTTACCATCAGATCCGTCTGTATGGACCCGACGAGATCAAAATAACTTTCATCACTCCATTCGGGTGCTTCTGCTATGTCACCATGCCATTCGGCCTCAAGAATGTGGGAGCCACGTTCATGAGGATGATTCAGAAGTGTTTACTCACTCAAATCAGTCGGAACGTGGAAGCATACATGGATGATATTGTGGTCAAATCACGAAAGGGTTCCGACCTGTTGACTGACCTCACTGAAACATTTGCCAATCTTAGGAGGTATGATACCAAGCTTAATCATCCAAAGTGCACATTCGGAGTTCCTGGCAGAAAGTTACTCGGTTTTCTCGTTTCCGAACGAGGAATCGATGCCAACCCAGAAAAAGTTGGCACTATACTCCAAATGAAACGCCCCGTGCGTGTACACGATGTCCAGAAGCTTACTGGATGCTTGGCCGCGTTAAGTCGATTCATCTCTCGCCTCGGTGAAAAGGCATTGCCTCTTTACCGACTGATGAAGAAGTCAGACAAGTTCGAGTGGACTCCAGAAGCTGATGTAGCATTTGCAGAGCTAAAAGCTCTGCTCTCCACCCAGCTGGTGCTTGCTGCTCCAATCAGCAAAGAGCCTTTGTTGCTTTACATTGCAGCCTCAGGACAAGTCGTCAGTACAGTACTTACGGCGAGCGGGAAGAAGAAGGGAAAGCCTTCAAAGTTCAGCGCCCAGTATATTATCTTTCCAAAGTGTTGGCCCCATCGAAGCAAAGATACCCTCATTATCAGAAGCTTGTATATGGGATTTACATGACCACAAAGAAGGTTGCTCATTATTTCTCTGATCATTCCATTACAGTCACCAGCGATGCCCCATTATCAGAGATTCTGCACAACAGAGATGCAACTGGTCGAGTGGCAAAATGGGCGATTGAACTCCTTCCCGTTAATATCAAGTTTGAGGCAAAGAAAGCCATCAAGTCCCAAGCTGTAGCAGATTTCATCGCCGAGTGGATTGAACAGCAGTTACCGACTCAAGTTCACTCGGAGCACTAGACCATGTTCTTTGACGGTTCTAAGATGTTGAATGGTTCCGGTGCTGGGGTGGTATTGGTTTCCCCCCGAGGAGATAAGCTCAGATATGTGCTCCAGATCCACTTTGATTCCTCCAACAATGAAGCAGAATACGAAGCACTTCTATATGGGTTGCATATGGCCATTTCACTCAGCGTCCGTCACCTTATGGTTTATGGCGACTCAGATTTGGTGGTCCATCAGGTGATGAAGGAGTGGGACGTCAAAAGCCCAGCTATGACTGGTTACTGCAATGCAGTGAGAAAGCTTGAGAAGAAATTTGAGGGGTTAGAGCTCCATCATATACCCCGATTGAAAAATCAAGCGGCTGATGATTTGGCGAAGATAGGTTCCAAGAGAGAAGTCATTCCTAGTAATGTGTTTTTGGAACATATCCATACTCCATCAGTTCAGGAAGATCCTTTTACCGAAGAAGCTCCGCAGCCAAAAAGTGTCATAGATCCGACTGAAGTTGAAGTTCCAGCGGTGGTCGACCTGATCATGGAAGCGTTGGTCATCACTCCCGACTGGACAGAGCTGTACATCGCGTATATCTTAAGGAAAGAGCTCCCAGAGAATGAAGAAGAGGCTCGATAGATCGTCCGCCGATCCAAAGCCTTTACCATGATAAAGGGACAGTTGTACAGAGTAAGCGCGACTAGAGTCGGTCAGAAATGTATAACGCCAGAAGAAGGTCGAATAATCCTTGACAATATCCACTCGGGGACCTGTGGCCATCATGTGTCCTCTCGGACCATTGTGGCTAAAGCATACCGAGCGGGATTTTACTGGCCAAGAGCAAATGAAATGGCAAAGGAGATAGTCGACAAGTGTGAAGGATGTCAGTTTTACTCCAATCTATCGCACAAACCCGCCTCAGCCTTGAAAACCATTCCACTTGTCTGGCCCTTCGCTGTTTGGGGATTAGATATGGTTGGACCACTGAGAACTGGCAGGAGTGGCTTCACTCACTTGGTAGTAGCAGTCGACAAGTTTACCAAATGGATTGAAGCTAAGCCTATAAAGAATCTGGATGCTGGTACTACTATCAGCTTCATCAAAGAGTTGGTATTCAGGTATGGAGTTCCGCATAGCATCATCACTGACAATGGGTCAAACTTCGATTCTGAAGAATTCAGAGCCTTTTGCACATCTCAAGGCACACGAGTCGACTATGCTTCAGTCGCTCATCCCCCAGTCAAATAGACAAGCCGAACGAGCAAATGGTCTAATTCTCAAAGGGCTGAAACCCCGACTGATGCGCGATCTCAAGCACGCGGCAGGTGCATGGGTCGACGAACTTCCGTCAGTACTTTGGGGATTAAGGACCACACCTAATCGGTCGACTGGGAGAACTCCGTTCTTCTTGGTTTACGGAGCTGAAGCAGTCTTGCCGAGTGACCTGCTTCACAGTGCACCCCAAGTCGAACTCTACACTCAAGATGAAGCAGAGCAAGCCCGACAAGATGCAGTCGACCTTCTAGAAGAAGAAAGGGAGATGGGCATGATCTGATCGACCATTTGTCACCAGGACTTACGTCGCTTCCATGCCAAAAACGTGAAGAGTCAAGCCTTCCAAGAAGGAGATTTGGTTCTCCGAGTGGATTAGCAGAAGCCACACAAGCTTGCTACTACTTGGGAAGGTCCCTTCATCGTCACCAAAGTTCTCCACAACGGGGCATACCGCCTTTACAATGTCGGTCACCAGATTGACGAGCCCCGAGCTTGGAACGCGGAGCTGCTCCGCCCCTTTTATACTTAAGTATTCACTCGGATGAGATGTAATAAAAGTACTTCTGTAGTTTATTTATCAAAGACAAGAATGTTATAATTTTCCCAGTGATTGTTGTTACTTTTGTTTACATGAGAAGTCCCCCAGTGGGTGGCTTAGCTGCGAATCCGTTTTGCCTAAGTTTGTAAAAAAAATCCTTGCCGAGTGGTGAGCCAGTCTCCCACTCGGGGTCTTAGCTGCGAATCTGTTTTGCCTAAGTACATTCAAATCCTACCGAGTTGTGAGCCAGCCTCCCACTCGAGGGCTTAGCTGCAGTCCAAGTACTCGCCTAAGTTCAAAAACATCCTACCAAGTGGTGAGCCAGCCTCCCACTCGGAGGCTTATCTGCAGTCCAAGTACTCGCCTAAGTTAAACAAAATCCTGCCGAGTGGTGAGCCAGCCCTCCCACTCGGAGGCTTAGCAGCAGTCCAAGTACTCGCCTAAGTTTAAAAAAATCCTGCCGAGTGGTGAGCCAGCCTCCCACTCGGGGGCTTAGCTGCAGCCCAGTGCTCGCCTAAGTACTTAATACAATGTGTGTTTTGCAAGGAGGATGACTGCTACCTTCTCCTTCCGATCTACGCCACAAATACAATGTGTGCTCTGCAAGGAGGACGAGGTGCAGGTCGACTGCTACCTTCTCCTTCCGAGCTACGCCACAAATACAACGTGCGCTCCGCAAGGAGGACGAGGTGCAGGTCGACTGCTACCTTCTCCTTTCGAGCTACGCCACAAATACAATATGCGCCCCGCAAGGAGGACGAGGTGCAGGTCGACTGTTACCTTCTCCTTCGGAGGTACGCCACAAAAAATCCTACCGAGTGCAGAGCAAACCTCCCACTCGGGGGCTTAGCTGCAGCCCAGTGCTCGCCTATGTTTTTGAAAATCCTACCGAGTGGAGAGCAAACCTCCCACTCGGGGGCTTAGCTGCAGCCCAGTGCTCGCCTAAGTTTTTGAAAATCCTATCGAGTGGAGAGCAAACCTCCCACTCGGGGGCTTAGCTGCATGGAACATCCCAAATTTTCAATTTGGAATGTTATACATAGATCATCATTGCATATCATATTTTGTTGCATTGTTGGCTCGATCCTAGAAATTCTACACAACTCAAGGACCCACGGAGAGAGTTGGGAATTTCGTTGTTTTCATATTTGAGTTTTCTCAAATTTTGAAAATGGGATCATTTGATTTTATTTATTTTATCTTCAATTATTTCTACTATCAAAATATGAGAGAGGAAATAAAATGACTTACCCAAAATAAAGATATAATGAAGATTTAATAAAAAAATCAAATAAGGTTTTATTTTGGAGTTTTTCGTATTTTTATTTGGAATTAGGAAAAATGCGCGTTTTTCAAAATTGCATTTAGGTCCCAAATAAATGTTCATCTTGTCCGGCTTGATTTTTGAAGCCGGGGAAAATTTTATTTCTGGATTTTTGGAGTCCGTTTAGTATTTCTTTCATTTGATTTTCTGCGCATAATTATTTTAAAAAAACGAACCGACCTACGGGCCGTACCCGAGCGGGACTCCGCCCGGGGGCAGCTTATAAAAGCCGCCGCCAGAGCGCCCCCAGCCCACCGCCGCCGCCGGCCCGCCCCACCCGAAACCCTAACCCTAGCCCCTCGCCCGCCGCCGCCGCCAGCCGCCGCCGCCGCCGCGACCCGCCTCTCGAGGTTCGCCGCCGCCTCGTTTTCCGCACGTGGTTTTTTTAGAAAACCGATCGGTTTTCCGTCGGTTTTTTTCCGGTTTAGTTTAATTAGCGAGCGTTCGCTCGTTCGTTCGTTTTAACGAATGTGTTCGTTAGATTAGGTTTAGTTAACGAACGTTCGTTCGTTAACCTGTTCGTCGTTTATTTTTTTCTCGGATTTAATCCGTGATTTTTCTGATCGCGATTTCTGATCCGATTTTCGTTTTAGTATAACTTTTCACTCGTTTATCGGAATCTGGCGATTCAAGCGCCTAGAGTTTCGTCTCGAAACCCTCTTTCCGAATAACCAACTTAAACACGTTTTTGCTTCTGTAAAATTTGACTTAGATCCAGATTAGTAAAACGAAGTTGTTTTCTTTCGCCGTTTGACTTCCGTTGCTTCGTTTGATTTGATTCTTTTTGCAAACCGGAGTTCTTAAGTTGAAATATCTGGTTAGATCTTTTATTCGAGTTTTACCTGTGCATTAGATGAGTACTTATTGTATGCTTGTTTGTTCGTCTGCGATAGAATACCCGGAGTGTGCCGCCTCTTACTTCGAGTCTCTTGGTTTCGCGGATCACCAGCAAGGCAAGTAACACTTTGATCATACCTTTTCTCATACCCAATTTTTATTGCATTAGATCAATCCTCAAACATTGCATGATTAGGATCTAATTAAACTATGGGTTATGGGAAGTAGTTGAGGTAGTACCTATTACCTGTTTATTTTCAAACCCCTGGGAGTTATTTCTACGTTTGCTTATATTGCCATGCTATGCTAGTAGACGTGGATTGGGTGACTGTATCCATGACAGATGTGAGATTGTTAATTAATGGTTTACTTAAGGTGGCAACTTAAACACACATCTGGGTAGATTGAGGTACCTGGTTTCCAGGATTTGCCTGTTTTTCTTCGGACCGCCACCCAGGCTCAAAGGGATCATGAGATTATTCAAACTAGAAACTTACGTGTGCAGCCACAAGCCATTATGGGCTCTGGCATAGTTGATTAAGTGGTGCGAACTCTTACGGGTAGACTAGTAGATGTAGGGGAAAGTAGGTGTACCGGTCTACCCTATGTAAGGTGCTAGCGCTTCCGAAAGACTATGTCTCGGTCATCCGTTTCTCAAACATCATGTAGTGTGAGGAATCAAACAAAGGCGATCGAGTCTCGTGGGGAAAAGTGCGCAAACCTCTGCAGAGTGTATAAACTAATCATGGTTAAACGTGTCCCTGGTTATGGACATCTTGAGTATCTAGTACATGGATATCATGTGAATCTCAACATGTTACTCTAATTTAATATTGTTGGGTTATTAATGAGTATTTTTAATTGGGATTGAGAATGCTGTCAACCATTCTCAATGTTTAACAACCACCATGATAGTTAAATAAATTTATTCCTTTGCAGTAGGGAAAAATTGGCTTTACGCAAAACTGTAACCATAGAGCTTTCCACCAGCCAAATATGCATGTAGTATAGCTTATTCCATCATTATTCTCTATGTGTTACAATGCCAGCATATTCCATGTGTTGACCCGTTTACGGGTTGCAACATTTCATGTTGCAGACTTTTCAGACAACGAGTAAGGTGCTTAGGTCGTGGTTCTATACTGTAGGACACGGCCACTAAGCTAAAGCCCTAGATCACTACTCTTTCTTCTCATTTCTGACTCCTCATCTTTTCTATTCTTTAGGATGACGGATGCAAGGAACAAGTTCACACAACCGGATGAAAACTCACCTTTTGGATATCACTTGAAGGAAGTCACTAGATACCTGAACATAGGAGTACCAAGCTTCACTGGAACCTTCAACGCCACTTTACCCGAAGAGGAGCGCTGGATGATTCATGTCTACATTCCAGGAAGGACATTTGCACCAGTCACAAAGCCCATAGAGTTTTCCTTTGATGCACCAACATGGAGCTTAGGAAAGAGCATGGCAGCCCTGTCATGCCCAATATGTGACCCTATCCAAAAGGAACTCGAAGGTCCCACCAAGGATAGACCCGCATATTGGAACGCTTTTGCAAGGTGGATATCATTACATCAACATTACATAATAGATGGGGATACATACATAAGGCATACAATGCCACACGAATACAACAATACATCATACAAGAGATCAACATCCGCCTACGGATGAATCATAAACAGAAACTCAAACAATATCCACCCTGCTAGCCCAGGCTGCCGACCTGGAACCTATCCCCTGATCGAAGAAGAAGCAGAAGAAGAACTCCAACACAAGTAAAACATCGCTCTCACATCATGATCATCGCATAACCTATACCTGCAACTGTTGTTGTAGTAATCTGTGAGCCACGAGGACTCAGCAATCCCATTACCATGGGTATCAAGACTAGCAAAGCTTAATGGGAAAGGAAGGGGTAAAGTGGTGAGGTTGCAGCAGCGACTAAGCATGATATGGTGGCTAACATACGCAAATGAGAGTGAGAAGAGAAGCAAAGGAACGGTCGTGAAGCTAGCAATGATCAAGAGGTGATCCTGAACACCTACTTACGTCAAACATAATACAGAAACCGTGTTCACTTCCCGGACTCCGCCGAGAAGAGACCATCACGGCTACACACGCGGTTGATGCGTTTTAATTCGGATCTGGTGTCAAGTTATCTACAACCGGACATTAACAAATTCCCATCTGCCACATAACCGCAGGCACGGCTCTCGAAAGTTTAAACCCTGCAGGGGTGTCCCAACTTAGCCCATGACAAGCTCTCGCGATCAACGAAGGAATAGACCTTCTCCCAGGAAGACCCGATCAGTCTCGGATTCCCGGTTTACAAGACATTTCGACAATGGTAAAACAAGACCAGCAAAACCGCCCGATGCGCCGACAATCCCGATAGGAGCTGCACATATCTCGTTCTCAGGGTAACACCGGATAAGCTAAGCGTACAGGTACCGACGTAACCCAAGTTGCCAAGGGATGGTCCCGCACGGTGCTCTAGTTTGGACCAACACTTAGACAAGCATTGGCCCGGGGGGGCTGAATAAAGATGACCCTCGAGAGAGCGACTCCCAAGGGAAAAGTAGGTGGTGGTGAGGCAAATGGTAAAACCAAGGTTGGGCCTTGCTGGACAAGTTTTATTCAAAGCGAACTGTCAGGGGGGTCCCATAAATCACCCGACCGTGTTAGGAATGCAAAATCTGGGAACATAACACCGGTATGACGGAAACTAGGGCGGCAAGAGTGGAACAAAACACCAGGCATAAGGCCGAGCCTTCCACCCTTTACCAAATATATAGATGCATTAATAATATAAGAGATATTGTGATATCCCAACCGAAAACCCTGTCCACCATGGAGAAATCTTCAACTTCACCTGCAACTAGCAACGCTATAAGAGGGGCTGAGCAAAGCGGTAACATAGCCAAACAACAGTTTGCATAGGAAAGGTGTCAAAGGTTAGAGGTTCATGGCAATATGGGATGGCTTGATAAACGGGTAATAGGTAGCGCAGCATAGCGATAGAACGAAACAACTAGCATAGCAATGATAGTAGTGAGATCCAGGGTAGCGGTCATCTTGCCTGAAATCCCGCAAGGAAGAAGAACGAGTCCATGAAGAAGACGAACGGATGAAGCCGAACCAACCGTAGACGAACGAATCCTCACGATCGCAACGAAACAGGAACTAACAAGAAGAAGCACACAACATAGGTAAACACACCACACATGAACAAGGCATGATGCACAACAAGCATGATGCATGACCAAGCTACATGAAGCTACTCATGGCAAGAGATGATGCAAACAAGAACAACACATCAAGGCAAGTTTAAATGAGGCCGGGAACAACATATAACAATTCCGGTAAGTCCTCATATGCATATTTCGAAATTGGTCCAAAACTGAATAAACCTTATGTTCAAGTTGTTAAATAGCAAGTTAAGATGCACCAAGATGATCTACACAAAATTCTAGTCATGTTACATATAAAGTTCATTAGATTCGGAGCTACGGCCTAGAAGATATGAGCAAAACAAGTTAAACATGGCATTGATGCAAAATGCACCCAAACATCAAGCTAACACACCAAAACAAGGATTCAACATGATAATATGAAGCTACATGCAAAATCAAGCAAGTTTCATATAGAGCACACTCAAAACGGAGCAACGGTGCAACACACACACACTATACAGGTCATAACAACAATCTGTCCATAACAGCAACTAGGCATATTGTAAGAATCAAAACAACATGCTACAACATCTCAACGTAATAAAAAAGGCATGGGCATGAAGTACAGGTAAAGCATAACAAAACATGAACACTGAGCTATCTCCAGAAACAACTAAAACATGCTCAAAAAGACATGGAGATATTGCAAATAATAACAGTTTCAGACTTAAGCAGACATAACATCATCTAAAAGGCATGGCATGAATCTACTAAAAGACATGGAGGTTGCAATGTTTAGAGCAAGCAAACAACATGTTACAGGAACATATCATGGCAAACAAAGGCATGGCATGAATCTACTAAAAGCATAGATCAAAAGTCCCTTACTGACCATCAGCCAAAAAGGCATAGAAAATATGATAGCACCCATGTAAACATGGCAAGTTATATTACAGATTCATACATGGCAGAAACAACAATAAGTAGGCATGTTGGTGATCTTGTACCACTCACTACAGAGCAATACATGGCATGGCAAGGCAACCAACAGTAAGAAGGCATGTTTATGAAGCTAAGCATGGCAAGAGCAAGTTCATAGGGTTCATAGATCACTAGGAAAACACATGGGAACAAGTGAACTTAATGTTAACAGGTTGACAGCAACATTATCAAGCAACTTTGGAGCAAGATAGCAACATGTTATAGTAGGCTAAAAATGCAACCAAGGGCATGAACGGATAGAGCATGACATGTAGATCAAAACATGTTTATAGAGCATCTCCAGATTATGCATAGAATGATTAGTAGAAGCATGTTAACATAGCAACAAAATATAACAGAATATATCAGGAAAACAGCAACAGCAACTACCCTACTTAGCAAGCTTGATACACTCAGCACACAACTCACAAAAATACAAGGTTGGCACCCCTGGAAATATGGCATGGCATAGATCAACATTCATGTAGACATCAACCTCATAGGATGCACACATCAAACATGGCAAAAATGTTAAATGAGCAAGTTATAACAGTTTCAGCAGATTAACATCAACATGCACTCTTCCAACAGCATTTCGGTCATCAAGTTGAGCTCAAATGAAAATGATGCAATGGAATGAAATGAAGTACTCGTCGAGACGAACAATTTGACATATTATACGCACGAAACGGAGCTACGGATGCAGAGATATGATGCAATGAACATGGCATGTTTGTGCAAGAAAACTGGGACTTAGTGGATTTCGGGGCAACCTCTAGATTTGCACGGATTACGAGGATCACCGGAGTCTCGCGCCGGAGCTGTCGGGGAAGGGGCCGGGGAGGCGGATCCGGGGCTCCTCCGGCCGGATCTCGCCGGATCTGGTCCGGGTCGAGGCGGAGGGGCGACGGGGAGGCGATGGGGCGGCGCGGCCACCGGGCGGCGCGCGACCAGGGGCGGCGGAGGCGGCGTGGCGGGGCGCCGGCCGGCCGAGGCGGCAGGCGACGGAGGCCCTCGGGAGGCGGGCGGCGAGGAGGAGGCGCGGGCGCTCGGGAGGCGTGCGGGGGCGGCGCGGCGACAAAGGCCGTCGCCGGCGGAGGCGGAAGGCGGTGGCGGCGAGCAGGCGGCGGGGCCGGGCGGCCGGCGGCGGCGGTCGCCGGCGTGGCGCGGGCGGCGGCGCGCTGCGGGCGGCGCGAGCGCGCGGGCGGCGGAGCGGACGCGGGCCGCGCGGGCCGGGGACGGGCCCGGTGGGCCGGCGGCGCGGGGCGGCGGGCGAGCCACGTGTCGCGCAGCGGTTGGACGCGGGCGGCGGCGGGTTTCGTCCGGCGGCGGGCGGACATGTCCGGCGGGCGAGAGGGAGGTTGATCTAGGGTTTGGACCCGAAATTTCCGAGGGGGAGGCTAATTTATAGATAGAGGGAGCTAGGAGACTCCAAATGAGGTGCGGTTTTCGGCCACGCGATCGTGATCGAATGACCGAGAGCATGGAGGGGAGTTAAATGGGTTTTGGGACACTTTGGAAGGGGTGTTGGGCTGCAACAAAAGAGGGCTTTACGGTTACCCGGTTAACCGTTGGAGTATCAAACGACCTCCAAATGGCACGAAACTTGACAGGCGGTCTACCGGTGCTATACCAAGGCCGCATGGCAAACCTCGGGCCATTCCGAGAAAATTTAACACCCGCTCACAAAAGGAGAGAAGAAGGGGACGCCGGATGACATAGGAGTGCCGGATTGCAAAACGGACAACGGGGAAAATGCTCGGATGCATGAGACGAACATGTATGCAAAATGAAATGCACATGATGACATGGCAAAATGCAACATGCAAGCAAAAGACATGGCAAAGATGACGAATAACTGGCGGACACCTGGCGCATCGAATCCGGGGCGTTACAAGCCCACATCGCCATGCGACGAATTGGAGAAGTTTACCACAACGATCTCAAGAATACTATCTACCAGATTTGTGAGCGCCGAGATGAGCATTGGGAGATGATCAACACCAGGAAGGACAGATCAATCGCAGCTTATATTCAGGAGTTAAACCAACACATCCGACGCCAGGAGAATCAGATGTGCGCAGATATGGAGGATCTGTAGAAGGCTATGAATAAGATCAAGGAGCTAGAAAAGGAACTCAAGGCTACACGTAAAGACTATATGGAAGAGATCGTCGCTCTAGTAAGACAGAACGGCGACCTTAAGTAGAAGATTGGAGTATTCATGGGAGGTTCAGCACCCAGAGGAGAAGATGACGAAGCCACTTGTCCGGATAATTATAACATCATCGACGACACTGACTCGGATCCCGACGACAGTGATGATGACTATGTTGATGAAGCTAGAGCAGATATTATGGAATCTTCATCAGAGCAGTTTTTCTAGATGACCACCATGATAGTAGTAGAATTTCCCCATTTAAAATTAGTTTTAGTCCAAGCACTCTTGTAACGATTGCTAGACCGTTGTATGCCCTTGTTTGAATTGATTGGAGTGATATTGTGTGCTTTTGTCTCATGTGCATATGGGTAGTGTTTTATCACTAGACCTTATTCTATTCTTAAGTCTCGTCTTTTCTATAAACCCCTCAGATGCCTCCGAGACGCGACCCCGGAATTGTTTTCCCGCCAGAGATCACTCAGTTGATTTAGCAGCAGAATGCCTTGTATCAAACATTGGTACAGAACCAAGGCAACAACAACAACAACAACCCACCACCAACACCACCTGTTGACCATCTGACTCGTTTATTGAGGCTGAATCCGCCGGTGTTTTCTAGTAGCACCGAGCCGATAGTAGCAGATGATTGGCTCCGTAAGATAGGGAGGGAGTTGACCACTGCAGGATGTATGGATGGAGAAAAGGTGAAGCTTGCCGCACATCAGCTCGAAGGACCCGCAGCAGCATGGTGGGAGAATTTTACAGCCACTTACCCTGTAGAGACTGTCACATGGGATCAGTTTCAGCAAGCTTTCCGTACTGCCCATGTTTCAGCAAGAGCTATGGCCATGAAGAAGCGTGAGTTTTGCGTCTTACGCCAAGGAGGACGGAAAGTTGGCCAGTACGTGGATGATTTCAGTAACTTAGCACGTTATGCCCCAGATGACGTTGCTACGGATGCAGCTAAGCAGGAGAAGTTTCTAGAAGGACTGAATGATGAGCTGATCATGCTGTTGATGGTAGCCACCTTCAATAACTACCAGGAGTTAGTAGATCGTGCTCTTATGATTGAAGGGAAGCAGCAGCAGATTGACAATCGCAAGAGGAAGTATGGACAGGGGAAGTACAATTCTGGAGCTTAGCAGAAACTAAGCTTTACCCCGAAGCCAGGAGGGCAATTTCAGCATACTCATGGAGGAGGCAGCTCGCACAATCATAATGGCACAAAGAATGGAAACGGGAATGGAGGAAGCAATGGACAAAACCGCACCAACATGTCAACACCAACCAAGGTAGACCTGAGCCATATCACTTGTTTTAAGTGCCGTAAGACGGGGCATTATGCAAATGAATGTCCAGAAGCCCAAAATGGTAACGGCGATGGAAGCTCAGGAAAGAAGACAAACCCTTTCAACAGGGGACAAGTGAACCACGTTACCGTGGAGGAGGTTGAAGCTCAGCCAGACGCGGTAATAGGTAAGTTTTTGGTTAAGACATTTACTGCAGTTGTTCTTTCTGACACTGGTGCATCGCATTCATACATATCAAGGGGATTTGTGGATAAGTTTATCCTGACCACTAGGACTCTTAAGACACCCATGCTAGTAAGTTCACCGGGAGCGGAGTATATGGCCAGTCAAGGATGTTTTTAGGTGCCATTAAGTATAGGAAGGCATGTTTTCCCAACGGATTTAATTATACTGGAATCCCAAGGTTTGGATGTAATTCTTGGTATGAGTTGGCTGTCGATGTATGGAGGAAACATCGATTGCGCCAGTAAGACAATTTTGCTTACGACACCAGAAGGAAGGAGAATCAAGTATGTATCACGACATGAGCCGAGGAGGGCACATGTAAATTCCTTATCAGGAGTTGTGTAGGAGGAAGTACCAGTGGTAAGGGATTTCCCTGATGTATTTCCAGAAGAGTTGTTAGGCATGCCACATGATAGAGACATTGAGTTCCTAATTGAACTACTGCCAGGCACTGGGCCGATATCCAAGAGACCGTACAGGATGCCAGCCCAAGATTTGGAGGAAATTAAGAAGCAGATTAAGGAGTTGCTGGACAAAGGTTTTATTCGCCCAAGTTCTTCGCCTTGGGGATCACCTGTACTTCTAGTGGAGAAGAAGGATGGATCATTAAGAATGGTTGTTGATTATTGCGGATTGAATGAAGTAACAATCAAGAACAAGTACCCACTACCGATGATCAATGATCTGTTTGATCGGTTGCAAGGAGCTAAGGTGTTTTCCAAGATTGATTTGCGATCAGGGTACCATCAGTTGAAGATTCGAGAGCAGGATATACCTAAGACGGCTTTTACCACCAGGTACGGGCTGTATGAGTATACCGTTATGTCATTTGGTCTGACTAACGCACCTGCCTATTTTATGAACATGATGAACAAGGTGTTTATGGAGTTTTTGGATAAGTTCGTCGTGGTGTTCATTGATGATATTTTGGTTTACTCGAAGAATGAAGAGGAACATAAGGAACATTTGCGATTGGTACTGGAGAAGCTCAGAGAACATCAGTTATATGCCAAGTTCAGCAAATGTTAGTTTTGGTTAAATGAAGTTGGATTTCTCGGACATGTTATATCCGGAGAAGGTATAGCAGTAGACCCCACTAAAGTTGCCACTGTGACAAACTGGGAAGCACTAACAACCGTTGGAGAGATCCGGAGTTTCCTTGGACTCGCAGGATACTACCGGAGATTTATTGAGAACTTCTCGAGGATTGTGAAGCCTATGACAGAATTGTTGAAGAAGGATACCAAGTTCATATGGACTGAGGAGTGTGAGGCTAGTTTCCAAGAGTTGAAGAAACGTTTGGTTACCTCACCAGTACTAATCCTACCAGATCAAAGCAAGGATTACGAAGTTTATTGCGATGCTTCATGTTGTGGACTTGGAGCAGTGCTTATGCAGGAGGGAAGAGTTGTTTCGTATGCTTCACGACAGCTTAAGCCTCATGAGTTAAATTATGCTACTCATGACTTGGAGTTAGCAGCCGTAGTGCACGCATTGAAAACGTGGAGACATTTTCTCATTGGAAACCATTGTGAGGTGTATACGGATCACAAGAGTTTGAAGTATATTTTGACGCAGAAGGAATTAAACCTCAGACAAAGGAGATGGTTGGAGCTCATCAAGGATTATGATATGAGATTGCATTACCATCCCGGAAAGTCTAACGTTGTAGCAGACGCATTGAGCCGTAAGAGCCATGTCACCACACTAATGACGGGAGAAATACCAAAGGAGTTAGCCGAGGATCTACATGAGCTATGTTTGGAAATAGTTTCGAGAGGCTATGTAGTAGCATTGGAGATTCAGTCTACTTTGATGAATAAAATCAGAGAAGCCCAAAAGACAGATAAGGAAGTTGCTTCTATAAAGGAGAAAATGAGCAAAGGGAAGGCTAAGGGATTTCGTGAGGATGAGCACGATACCCTATGGTTTGAAGACCGTGTTTATGTGCCCAATGACCCGGAGATCAGGAAGTTGATTCTGCAAGAGGCACATGATTCACCATATTCGATTCACCCAGGAAATACCAAAATGTATTTGGATTTGAAGAATACTTTCTGGTGGACCGGAATGAAGAAGGATATAGCAGAATATGTATCAGCCTGTGATGTATGTCAAAGGGTGAAGGCAGAATATCAGAAGCCAGCAGGATTGTTACAGCCATTTCCTATACCCGAATGGAAGTGGGATAAACTAGGCGTGGATTTCATCACGGGATTGCCCAGGACTCGTTCAGGCTATGACTCGATTTGGGTTGTAGTCGATCGTTTGACGAAGGTAGCTCATTTCATTCCAGTGAAGACTACCGACAGCAGTGCCAAATTGGCTAAGATATACATGACCAGGATCGTATGTTTACATGGAGTTCCGAGGAGTATCGTATCAGATAGAGGAACCCAATTTACCTCAAAGTTCTAGAAGCAGTTGCACGAAACTTTGGGAACCAGGCTAGAGTTTAGCACAGCTTTCCATCCGCAGACAGATGGACAGACCGGGAGAGTCAATCAGATTTTGGAGGATATGCTTAGAGCTTGTGCCTTGGATTATGGATCTAGCTAGGACGATAACTTGCCATATGCGGAGTTTTCTTACAACAACAGTTATCAATCCAGTTTGAAAATGTCCCCCTTCGAAGCCTTGTATGGAAGGAGGTGCAGGACCCCGTTATTGTGGGATGAAGTGGGAGACCGCCAGTTGTATAGACCGGATTTGATTAAGGAGTCTGAACGGAAAGTAAAGTTAATTCGCGATAGGCTCAAGGTAGCCCAGTCAAGGTAGAAGAGCTATGCGGATTCCAAACGCAAGGAGACAGAATACGAAGTCGGAGACAGAGTTTATCTTCGAGTATCTCCGCTTCGAGGAGTAAAGTGTTTTGAAGTTAAAGGGAAGCTAGCGCCCCCATTTGTAGGACCATATCGTGTTTTGGAACGCATGGGAGAAGTAGCGTACAAGTTGGAATTACCCGAGGGTTTGTCAGGTGTTCATGATGTTTTCCATGTTTCTCAATTAAAGTAGTGCCACGCAGAGAGATGGCAGATATACCACTGAGAGATACAGTGCCACTGGAAGCGATTCAGTTGAATGATGATTTGACCTACGAGGAGAAACCAGTCAGGATTCTCAAGTTTGCCAGTCGAGTCACCCACAGCAAGGTCATCAAGTTTTGCAAAGTTCAGTGGAGCCACCACACCGAGGAAGAAGCCACCTGGGAGCAAGAGGAAGATCTGCTCAAGGCCCACCCTCACCTATTTGCTAGCCAACCCGAATCTCGAGGGCGAGATACATCTTAAGGGGGGAAGGTTTGTAACATCCCAAAAATTCAATTTGGAATGTTATACATAGATCATCATTGCATATCATATTTTGTTGCATTGTTGGCTCGATCCTAGAAATTCTACGCAACTCAAGGACCCACGGAGAGAGTTGGGAATTTCGTTGTTTTCATATTTGAGTTTTCTCAAATTTTGAAAATAGGATCATTTGATTTTATTTATTTTATCTTCAATTATTTCTACTATCAAAATATGAGAGAGGGAATAAAATGACTTTCCCAAAAATAACGATATAATGAAGATTTAATAAAAAAATAAAATAAGATTTTATTTTGGAGTTTTTCATATTTTTATTTGGATTTAGGAAAAATGCGCGTTTTTAAAAATTGCATTTAGGTCCCAAATAAATGTTCATCTTGTCCAGCTTGATGTTAGAAGCCGGGGAAAATTTATTTCGGGATTTTTTGAGTCCGTTTAGTATTTCTTTCGTTTGATTTTCTGTGCGTAATTATTTAAAAAAAACGAACCGACCTACAGGCCGTACCCGAGCGGGACTCCGCCCGGGGGCAGCTTATAAAAGCCGCCGCCCGAGTGCCCCCAGCCCACCAGCCACACCCGCGCCCCCAGCCCACTGCCGCCGCCTGCCCACCCCGCCCGAAACCCTAACCCTAGCCTCGCGCCCGCCGCCGCCACCGTCGCCCGGCGTCGCCGCGACCCGCCTCCCGAGGTTCGCCGCTGCCTCATTTTCTGCGCCGGCTTTTTCAGAAAACCGATCGGTTTTCCGTCGGTTTTATTTTCATTTTTTTTGGTTTTGTTTAATTAGCGAGCGTTCGTTCGTTTTAACGAACGTGTTCGTCAGATTAGGTTTAGTTAATGAGCGTTCGTTCGTTAACCTATTCGTCATTTATTTTTTTCTCGGATTTAATCCGCGATTTTTCTGATCGCGATTTCTGATCCGATTTTCGTTTTAGTATAACTTTTCGCTCGTTTATCGGAATCAGGCGATTCAAGCGCCAAGAGTTTCGTCTCAAAACCCTCTTTCCGAATAACCAACTTAAACACGTTTTTGTTTCTGTAAAATTTGACTTAGATCCAGATTAGTAAAACGAAGCTGTTCTCTTTCGCCGTTTGACTTCCGTTGCTTCGTTTGATTTGATTCTTTTTGCAAACCGGAGTTCTTAAGTCGAACTATCTGGTTAGATCTTTTATTCGAGTTTTACCTGTGTATTAGATGAGTAGTTATTGTATGCTTGTTTGTTTGTCTGCGATAGAATACCCGGAGTGCGCCGCCTGTTACTTCGAGTCTCTAGGTTTCGCGGATCACCAGCAAGGCAAGTAACACTTTGATCATACCTTTTCTCATACCCAGTTTTTATTGCATTAGATCAATCCTCAAACATTGCATGATTAGGATCTAATTAAACTGTGGGTTATGGGAAGTAGTTGAGGTAGTACCTATTACCTGTTTATTTTCAAACCCTTGGGAGTTATTTCTACGTTTGCTTATATTGCCATGCTATGCTAGTAGACGTGGATTGGGTGAGTGTATCCATGACAGATGTGAGATTGTTAATTAATGGTTTACTTCATGTGGCAACTTAAACACACATCTGGGTGGATTGAGGTACCTGGTTTCCAGGATTTGCCTGTTTCTCTTCGGACCGCCACCCAGGCTCAAAGGGATCATGAGATTATTCAAACTAGAAACTTACGTGTGCAGCCACAAGCCATTATGGGCTCTGGCATAGTTGATTAAGTGGTGCGAACTCTTACGGGTAGACTAGCAGATGTAGGGGAAAGTAGGTGTACCGGTCTACCCTATGTAAGGTGCTAGCGCTTCCGAAACACTATGTCTCGGTCATCCATTTCTCAAACATCATGTACTGCGAGGAATCAAACGGAGGTGATCGAGTCTTGTGGGGAGAAGTGCGCAAACCTCTGCAGAGTGTATAAACTAATCATGGTTAGCCGTTTCCCCGGTTATGGACATCTTGAGTATCTAGTACTTGGATATCATGTGAATCTCAACATGTTACTCTAATTTAATATTGTTGGGTTATTAATGAGTATTTTTAATTGGGATTGAGATTGTTGTCAACCATTCTCAATGTTTAACAACCACCATGATAGTTGAATAAATTTATTCCTTTGCAGTAGGGAAAAATTGGCTTTACGCAAAACTATAACCATAGAGCTTTCCACCAGCCAAATATGCATGTAGTATAGCTTATTCCATCATTATTCTCTATGTGTTACAATGCATATTCCATGTGCTGACCCGTTTTCGGGCTGCAACGTTTCATGTTGCAGACTTTTCAGACAACGAGTAAGGTGCTTAGGTCGTGGTTCTATACTCAGTGATGCCGTTGGAGTTGATGGACTCGCTTATTCTTCCATGCCTTCCGCTGTTATCGTTTTTAGATGGCCTTAAGCCATATTTATTTTATTAAGTTCTCTCTTGAGATATTCGATGTAATAAGTGTGTGGTTGCTACTCTGTTATAAATCCTTCGAGTACTATGTGGTGTCAGCATTACTGATCCAGGGATGACACTGAGCAGAGAGATCAGACTGTTTGAGGTCTGGTCGCTACACTTCAGCCCAGTGCTCGCCTAAGTTTTTGAAAATCCTACCGAGTGGAGAGCAAACCTCCAACTCGGGGGCTTAGCTGCAGCCCAGTGCTCGCCTAAGTTTTTGAAAATCCTACCGAGTGGAGAGCAAACCTCCCACTCGGGGGCTTCGCTGCAGCCCAGTGTTGGCCTAAGTATGATATTCATTCTGCTCTGCAAGGATGACAAGGTGCAAGTCGATTGCTACCTTCCCCTTTAGAGCTCCGCCACAAATACAATGTGCGCTCCATCCCAATCCGCAAGAACGCAAGTCGACTGCAGTCTGTGCTTCATTCCTACCTGCAAGAGTGCATCACA
Organism: Triticum timopheevii; assembly: GCA_963921465.1. NCBI lineage: Eukaryota > Viridiplantae > Streptophyta > Magnoliopsida > Poales > Poaceae > Triticum > Triticum timopheevii. Next base: position 306,461,765 of record OY997262.1, on the reverse strand, counting down.
AGCACTAGCATATATTCCGAGCAAAGAACAATGTTCATTCGAAGACAAATGCAAACATATTCAACGGCAAACCCAAGTTCATATAGCATCCTATGGATCCAGAAGTGCTCAGGCACCGAGCCTGTTAAAGTTTACCGGTTACAAAAACCACTCGGCATTCCGAGGCAAATTTAAGGCGTCAAGCATAGAAGTTTTTTAACCCTCCGGTGGAGGACTGGAAGGCGCCAAAAACTCGACCAGGTCGATTCCATCTGCAATCCGAGTGGCAGCAGCAATGAAGGTCTCCATGAAAGATTGGAAGTCATGCTTCTTGGTATTGGCCACCTTGAGAGACGCCAGCTTGTCCTCTCGTGCGTCCTTGCAGTGAACACGAACCAGAGACAGAGCAACATTAGCACCACACCTGGCAGAAGACTTCTTCCATTCTTACACTCGACTTGGAACTTCATTCAGTCGAGTCATCAGAGACTCGAGGTCATTCTGAAGTGTTTCCCCTGGCCAGAGTGTTGTGTCGATGCGAGACGTTGCAACCTTCAGTCTAGCAAGATAGTCAACCACAACAGCAACACGAGACTCTAGTCAGAGCATGTTCATGGTAGCTTCATCCTTCACAGGAGAGTTGATGGGATCCAGGCTTGTCTCCACTCGACCAGTCTCTTCCTCAAAGTTTTGGCAGAATTCTGTAAACACAACCCAAAGATAAGCCAGCAGTTTTGTGGTAAGTCCATAATTATAAGCCAGTCGGATATAAGGGATTACGTTCAAGCATGAGGAATAACTTCTTGGCGAGCCCTCCTAGATAAACCTCTAGATCATTCTTCTTTCCCGCCAGTTCACTAGCCTTGTCGCTCAAGGCTTGTCATTCTTCAGTCGACTGACCTCCTTGTTGGCCGCGTCGAGAGCAGCTTTCAGATTGGTATTCTCCTCTTCAAGTTTACTGATTGAAGCCAGCTTTTCTTCTGCGAGTTTCATCTTGTCCGAAGCCGCTTTCTGCGCCTCGACGAGGTCAAGGTCCTTCTTTGTCAGCGCATCCTTCAGTTTATCTGCAAAATGACAATGAGATCAGACTCAGGAATGGACAAGAAATAAGGGCAGTCGTCAAGGTTCTCACCAAACATACCTTTTGCCTCCTCCTTCGCCTTCGTGAAGTTCTCCTAGACAAGCTTCAGATCAAGTTCGAGATGGATATGCTTGTTCTCCAACTCAGTATAATGAGCCACAAGCTCACAAGATTTCTGCGAAAGATCAATCAACAAACATCAAAGATAGGTCACTTCCGAGTGACTAAGAGAAAAATCGTAGCATTTCTAAGACTACAACCAAATCAAAATATTCAACTGTAGTCTCGGGGACTACACCCAGTGGGTGCACTTAGCGTGCCCCCACTGGTTCTATCGGCTCGGGTTGATCAGTCGACCAAAAGAGACAAAAAGGCTAACTGCCAGCAATTAGCCACAGTTTCAAGAAAAAAAATGTTCTTCAGACCATAGTCGATTGTCAGCAGTCGACCACGGTCTCGGGGACTACACCCAGTGGGTGCACTCAGCGTGCCCCCACTGGTTCCATGATTCCATTCGACCAGATCGAGTGGAGAAAGTAAAGCGAAAAAGTTCAAGGTATAAAGACTATAGTCGACTGTCAGCAGTCCACCATAGTCTCGGGGACTACACCCAGTGGGTGCACTTAGTGTGCCCCCACCAATCGAGATATTCAATCGACACACCCACTGGGTGTACAAATACTAAGATCTTCAGAAAGAAAAGTTTTCAGGTACCATATCCTAACAGAACAACCGGTGATCAACTAACCTGGACATTGCTCTGAAGGGCTGAACTTGCATCATAAGCCGCTTGGCTGGCGTCTCGGATCGCCTTCACCTGCTCCATCATGACCCCCGCCTGGCGTATAGCTTCTTTAGCAGCGCCTGCTTGGTCCTCTGGAACGTGGTGGGTGGATAAAAGGGAAGGCGGATCAGCACTCGACGACGAAAGGCGAGCACTCGTCAGCGCCACAGCAAAGGACATGGTAGTTCGAGTGACGTTGCCACTCTCCGGAACCAGCGTCTCAGGTGCTGATACAACCTGAGCAGTCTTGCCAGCATACGTCTTCATGTTCCTCCTCTACCTTAATGGCTCCTCATCATCATCATCAGGGAGATCAATGATGATATTAGGTGGATCTACAGAAAAGATTCAAAGTTAAAAATGAAGATCCTATTGACTGAAAGCGAAACTACTGAGATCATACCAGGGTTGGAAGTGACAGCATCCTCCATTTCTTGATCTTCATGTCTGGTTGAGGTCTCATAAGTAGCAGCACTGCGATTTTAGAAATCAGTCGGTCAGCAAACGAGTCGACCAAGAGTGTATCCATGTTAAACAAGAAAACACAAGTTATGCCATTACCCGGAAATAGTGGGAATCACCATCCTCATCTTCGGCAGGGCCTTCATCGGTTTTGATGACACCGCTCCGGGTTGCTTTGACGCTTTCTTAGTCGGCGCCGGAGAGGTCGTCCGAGGACGTTTGGTCGACTACCCAACAGGCACGGCCGCCTTGCCGCGCTCGACTACAGGGTCATGGGCAAGCTTGGATCGTCTTTCAGTACGGGGAGGCTCGACTTCCTCCTCCTCTTCCTCCTCCTCTTCCTCATCAGAGCCGGCATCTTCTTCACCCTCCTCGCCATCGGATTCCCACTCCTCCTGACTTTCACCCCCGCTCCCTTCCTCCTCTTCGGTCTGTTCTTGCGCCCCGTTGGGCATCGAATACATCTCGGTAGTGACCTGGAAGACAACAAACAAGACAAAAGTCAGTCGACCGAATTGTAGCAAAACGGAATGAAGGAAACAGGATTACGGTCGGAGGTAAGTGATTAGACCTTGTCCGGTTCGTATGACTGGTCGAGTGGCAGGATCCTCCTGGCTCCACGGGGGTTATCTTTGTTCCCTGTGATGGCAGCCATCCACCTTTCCAGTGTGGCATCGTCGACCTCCTCCGGGTGGACCCGAGTGGTATCTTCGGTACCAGAGTACATCCACATCGGGTGGCCTCGATATTGAAGTGGCTGAATGCGCCGTTGAAGGAAAACCTCCAGAAGATCCATGCCAATCACCCCGTCACGGATGAGCTAGACTACACGCTCTACCAACACCTTAACCTGAGCCTTCTCCTCCGGGACCACCTTCAGAGAGGACGGCTTGTTCACTCTGTCCATGGAGAAAGAAGGGAGTCCAGTCGACTGCCCTGGCGCCGGCTGGTCTTGGCAGTAGAACCAGGTCGACTGCCACCCTCGGACTGACTCGGGAAGGATCATGGCTGGAAAAGCACTTTTACTAATCATTTGAACCCCAAGACCCCCACACATTTGGATTGCTTAGGTTTTCTCGTCACTCGGACTAGCCTTTTTCACCGTCTAAGAGTGATAGGTGAAAATGTGTTTGAAAAGGCCCCAATGCGGCCGACAACCCAAGAAGTTCTCACACAAGGACACGAAAGTAGCGAGATAGACAATAGAGTTGCGTGTGAAGTGGTGGAGTTGTGCCCCAAAGAAGTTCAGAAATCCCCGAAAGAAAGGATTCGGCGGTAGAGAAAACCCGCGGTCGATGTGGGTAGCTAAGAGGACGCACTCACCCTCCTGAGGCTGCGGCTGCCACCCTTTCCCCAGAAGCCTCGCTGATCCATGAGGGATCAGTCCTTCGTTGGCCAGGTCGTCGAGGTCCTTCTGGCGGATGGTCGAGCGGATCTAGTCTCCCTGGATCCAGCCTTGCGGCAGACCGGCCCGCGACGAGGATCCACCCCGACTGGTCGCCCTCCCCTTCGCCTTCGCCGTCGCCTTCTTCGCCCGTTCCAAAGCCGCCGTCTTCTCCTTCACCATCGTCGTCGGCGAAGCAGACACAGAACAACAGCGCTAGGACGGTGGCGAACACGGCAGGTGAATCTGAGGAAGAGGGAGGGGAAAATGAGGGCGCAATGTTCAAAAAAACCCCGTCCGGCGCCTTATATGAAGTCTCTTCCGAGTGGCTGACTGGTAGGCCTGGACGATCCTGTCAAATCTCGCAATAGCCGCGCGCGCGATACATGGAGAAAAAGGTGGCGTGAAGATCGTGGCGGCCCTGCCTTATCCCATCCGAGTACCACGGCCTCCTCCGCTTCGCGCACTTCCCGAAATTTGGATCCCGCTAAATCCGCGAACAGCAGAGCAACTTCTTAGACCGCAGATTTCCTCCGATCCGTCGCTCAGAAATCACCAAGCTCATAAAGGTCATTCGACAGATGCAAAGAATGGATCAAGGCGACTGAAAAACAAGTTGATGCCATCACTAAAAGTCATTGATCCAGAACAAGACGCACTCATAGCATGGAAAACAGGTCGGAAGAATTCTCAACTCCTTCCTCACTCAAACCTCGATCCATTCGGGGGCTAATGATGAAGCCATGTACCTAGGGTAGGGTCATGGACCTGTCCAAGGTACCCTCCCCAAGGACATCTTTAGAAGAAACTGCCTTTCAGTCGACCTGGAGGGATTCCACTCGACGGACTCGAAGACACTCGACCATGGGGCCGTTCACTCGACCACCAGGAGATCTAGAGTCACTCTGCACCCAAACGGTCTGTTATTGAGTAGTCTTTATGGTCATGATAGCACTTTATGTAGGGCGTTACCAGTAACGCCCGGCCTTAATGTAGTTTAAACCCTGCATACTGAGGGACGGAGGGGTCTAGCAGACTCTATATAAGCCACCCCCTCCTCAGTGTAAAGGGTTCGCACCCCTGTAACTCATACGCATATAATCCAGTTGACTGCCTCCGGGCTCCGAGACGTAGGGCTGTTACTTCCTCCGAGAAGGGCCTGAACTCGTAAGTCCCTTGCGTATACAACTACTCCATAGCTAGGATCTTGCCTCTCCATACCTACCCCCTATACTACTGTCAGGCTTAGAACCACGACATCATCCGCATCGCGAGGGTCTTGAGTTGTTGATGTTGAAGCTGGGCCGTACCGGGCTTCTAATGGAGCCGCGCAGTGAGCCGCAGGCAGGCAAGTCTACGTACCCCCGTATCCAGAACGCCGACAGTAGCCCCCGAGCCCAAGGCGCGCTCGGACTTGGCTTCTAGGTGAAGCCAAAGGGCAAGTGCGGAGCGCCGTGGGCCCTAACTGCCTGCGTCCTTGAATGACGCGTGGCGATTGATGGGACGTGGGCGTTTCCACTTCCCCATGCTGCCTCAACAACCGTTTGCATCTAAAAATGGTTTCCATTTGCTGTCATGTCTTCATTGCCTTCCCTTCGCCTTGATCCAGATCCCCTTCTCCCAACGCCGAAGAAATTCTCCAGATCTGCCAATCCTCACCTCCAATCTTCCACTCGATGGCCATTGAGAAAACCAAAGCTCCAGCCCCAACTGCCGACCTTGCCTAGTTCGGGTCGGCATTGATCACGCCCTCCGTCACCGAGGAGAAGCTCCAGGCTGCGCTCCTCCTAAAGGTGAGTGATGATAGAGAGTTGGGGAAGACTGCGCTCAGGGTCGCCTCCACCGTGCCGGTGTCCGCGGATAGTACCTTCTATCCTTTCTTCCTGCACAGCGTCTACTGGTTCCTCCCTTTTCCCACTTCTTTTATGTTGTTCTCCACCATTATGGCTTCCATGCGCTCCACATCCATCTCAACTCCGTTCTCCTCTCATCCATCTTCGCCTTCTACTGCGAGGCGTTCGTGGGGGTGATGCCCTCCGTCGCCATGCTTCTCCACTTCTTCTTCCGCCGCACAACTAACGACCGGCCTTCGGGGTGTGTCGGTATCATTGCGGCCCAGAAGAAGGTGGAGGATGCCCGGAACAAGTGGGTCCTAATGGATGCCAAGTTCTCCCACGACCAGCTGGAGCTGCCAACCGGGCTCCCGACCTCCAAGAAGGGGTGGTTTTCTGAGAAGATCACTGACCCCCACCTGAGGCCACTAATGAAGAAGGTGGAGGACGACCTGAAGGCCGAGAAGCTGACGGGGGCCATGATTGCCAGGGAATTACTGACGCAGCACCCGGCTCCACTCCAGGATCGCTCCCGCCCCTTGTGGAAGCTCAAGGGCACCGACGACAAGATCCGCCTGCGCTAGGAAGGCCTTCCTGAGGAGGAGCTGAGCAAGGTGCCGCTCTCCCTGATAGGGAAGGACCCAAGCGGCCCTCCAAACGATTGCCTCCCGCTGTACCACCGAGGCGACCGACAGAAGATTGCCGCCGCCATGCCTGTCTTCGACGAGTTCGGGCCTGTGCCGACGGGGCCTCCCCCACTACCCGCCTCCTTGGTGAACCTGTCCTCCAGCGACTGCTCCTCTAAGGCCACCGAGGAGGAGCAAGGGGAGGTGGAATCCTCCACCCCAAAGTAGGGGGAGCTCCTCCACAACTTCTCCGATGACGACGACGAGGACGCGCATTCAGTGATGGAATTGACTCATCCTTCAGGGGTTACCACGAGATCCGGGGTGGCCCCATCGAAGCAGTAGAAGCAGACGATGGTGAGGAGGGGCAGGACTGCGCTGATCCCTCCAGGCAGCACTCCACCTTCGCCAGCAACATCTCGAGCGGCGCTGACCGTGTGGTCTCCTGCTTCCAAGAGCACAGCTCCAACTGCCCGGGTGAAGCCCCCGCTGATGAGCCTGAAGAGGAGCTACATTGCTTTGGACAAGTAAGTGCTCCCTCTTGTCCTTGCTCTTGAATCATGATTTGATGCTTAGTGTCTTTGTTCGATGTTAGGGATCAATCATCGTCAAAGAAGAAGAAGGAGAACGCTGAGGTTGTCATTGTCGATTACGTCGAGGTGGCTACCGCAGCTTTAACGAAGAAGGGCGCTATGGCTTGTCCAGCTCCAGCGGCGGCGCCGTCTTCTCAGGACATGGGGGTCCTGCCTCAGGAGGAGCCTGGGCTGGGGGCAGGTCTGACTCCAGGGGCGTCCGCCTCCATTGCGACTGTTGAGGTTGCGAGGCCTCCGGAGCCCCCAGTCCTTCCTGCCACCGCAGCCTCACTTGTCTTGGCGCTGAGAACGTCTCCACCTCCACCCATCGTGCCGCTGGGACATGGCACTCCAGCCGCCTCCGGGGCCTTAGGGGATGCCCGAGCCGCGCTGGACCATCTCCAGGGTGATCTTCAAGCTCCGGACAAGCGCGCAGCGTTGGGTCGCCTGGGGCTGATCTCGAGGTAGCTCCAGGTCGACGCATCCGTCAGCATGGCCTGGAGTTCCACGGAGGAGGCCCAGAAGGTGGCCGGGGTAGCTGCTGCCGGGTGTGACTTGGCGCTGAAGGAAGCCAAGGACGCCCAGGAGTGGTGCCGCGCAGTGGAAGCTGAACTGAAGGCTCTCTAGGATCAGCAGGCCGCCGAGGCCAGCCAACTCCAGGAGCGAGAGGAGAAGCTGAAGGCCCGGGAGGCTGCCGTCACTAGCCCTGACGCCAAGCTGAAGCAGGCAGCCAAGGAGCAGGCCACGAAGCACAACCGCATGGAGAGGTTGAAGGAGTAAGAGGAGTCGGCCCAGGCGTCCCTTGTTGAGGCCAAGGAGGCGGCTGCCATGGAGCACAGCACCCTTGGCTCCCTCGAGGCGAGGTTCCACAAAGCTCGGCAGGCACTCTTTGGGAGCGATCCTCTGGGAACGGTTGTGACCCCAAAGGATAGCCCAGCTGCCTTGCTTCCTGAAGTTGTCGATGGGCTCGAAGACGTCGTCGACGGGTTTGGCTCCATGGTGGAAGGTGAGGCTCGCTTGCTTTCTTCCTCGGCCCTGATGCGCGCTTTCAGCCATCTCTATCTTCGGGATGCCAGCTTCAACTTTTCGCCTGCCTTGATCCCGTGGACGCCGACTCCTACGACACCGTTGCTGAGGCCGTGAAGAGTTTGGTGAATGCCCTGCAAGACAAGTTCCTCGTCGTTGGCCCTGCGGCTGGAGCCGAGGGGAAGGGTGGCGTTGTTGTCGACGGGGCCCCGCAGGCCGGCGATGGCAGCTGCCAGGGCTGAAGAGGTGGCTTGGTGGTGCTGCTCCTTCCTATTTTTATCCTGTAGCATGTAGCATGCCTCGTGGAGGCATTAAAACTGATTGCTTGGAACGATATGTTTTGTAATAACTACCTTATGGTTCCCCGACTTTTTCCAATTGCTTTGTTGTTCTGCATCGGCAGGGCCCGGCCCCGCGTGTACCTCAGCCGCCACTAGGTCGTCTGGATTGCCAGGACGAGGCCAGGGGTGAGGGGCTATGCGGCTAGTTAGGCTCCTGAGCCGCGATGCTCAGGAGTCCCCCTTGACGTGCGAACAGCTCAAGAAAAGGGGTGCGAGGGCAAGCCTTGGTGTTCTGCGTCGGTAGGGCTCGACCCCACGCGTACCTCAGCCGTCGTTGGGTCGTCCGAATAGCCATGACAAGATCAGTGGGTGAGGGGCTATGTGGCCAGTTAGGCTCCTGAGACGCGATGCTTAGGAGTCCCCCTTGACGTACGAACGACTTGAGAAGGGAAAGACGAGAGTTAGGCCTTGGGGTTCTGCGTCGGCAGGGCCCAGCCCCGCGCGTTCCTCAGCCGCCACTAGGTCGTCCGGATTGCCAGGACGAGGCTAGGGGTGAGGGGCTACGCGACCAGTTAGACTTCTGAGACGTGATGCTCAGGAGTCCCCCTTGACGTACGAACAGACCATCATGTCTCTCCTGTGAGGTGCCGTTGTAGCGTGGGGGTGGGTCAGGCTTGAACTTGCCCGGCCAGACGATGTTGAGAAGCTCCGGGGTGAACGGGCATGACTTTGCTGTGGTCACGGGAGCCTGTTGAGGAGGTGGAGCCTGGTCTTGGTGCTCGCATGCCACCATCATCACAGGTGGCACACGGTCCTAGCATGGGGGTGCTGGAAGCACACATGCCCCCCGCCTTGGTCCGACGATGGCACCCTGGGCTGGAGGTGGAGGTGCCCCGTCAGCCATGTCGTCCGCGGCAGGCGGTTGCTGAGGCAGCGAGCGGGCCGGTGCCGTGGAGTCTCCGGCGGCGCTGACGAGCTTGGAGATGCGCTCGAGCCACTCCTCGTAGAGGTCGTCGACTGGGCGGTACCGGAGGAGATCCCACGCCATGAGCAGAGCATCTTGCGCATTTGCCGGGCCGCGACGTGTGTGGGAGGACGAAGTAGCCGGGGTCAGCGACGAAGTGGCGGTGCGCCCGTCAAGGCACACCGAGGGGTGCAGTGATGAAGCTTGCTGCTCCTGGCTAGCAGGGCCCGTGGCAGCATTGTCTTCCGGTGACGGGGGACGACGGGGACAGCCATCGCCAGCCGAAGTTGTCTGAGTGACATGAGCGGCAAGCACGGCCCGGCGCTCAGTGCACGCCCGACGTGCATCAGCCATGGAGCTGTCGGAGCAGCGGTGGATCGATCGACGAAAGAGAGGATCCGACGCACCCCTACCTGGCGCACCAAATGTCAGATTTCGGGTTCCGCAAACCATTGATATGTTCAAACTCTAGGGTGCGTGCGGATATCTTAACCTACCTAGTCGGCCTACTCGAGATCCTCCTAAGCCCAGCGCGTCAAGCTCCAAAGGGATAAAGAGACATAGCAGTTTATCCTTGTTCAGGCCACCTCGCGGTGTAGTACCCTACTCCAGCGTTTTGGTGGATTGCCTCGAAGGGCTGAGGATGAACTAGTACACTGGATGAACTAGCCTCAGGAGGTGAGGTGTTCTTGAGCTCAAGAGAGCTGGTGAGGTAGTTGGATGAGAAGGGATCTGATCTCTCCTCCCTCCCTTTGGTGGTGGCTAAGTCCTATTTATAGTGTCCTTGGTCCTCTTCCCAAATGTTGGCGGGAAGGGATCCCACAACGGCCAGATTTGAAGGTGTAAGTGCATCTAGTGCCCCTTAGTGATTTTGGTGTATTGAAGACTTATAGGTTAAGGGACTGATGTGTTTGTGAGTGTACACATGTCTATAAGTCTATGAGGAGTTTGATATTTACAGAGAAATTCGACCCCTAAAAATAAAGTTTTTCGTTTGAAGACTTTGGATATCTAAAGACTTTCTGAAGACTTTGAAAGTGAAGACATTGGTGTGACCTTGAAGACTTGGTATTCACTCGAGGAATATGAAGCGTGAAGACTTTTGTTTTTGTAGTTTCATTTTCTGTTTCTTGATTCATAGGAAACACCGTACTATTAAAGGGGGTCGAGGAAATACTAAGGAAAAAATTCCATGTGATGCTCAACTCAAAATCCTACACCTACCAATCCCTTCGAGTGAAGCCAGTGGAAATCCCATACACTTCAGTCATATTCTTCAGTGACAGAGACGAAGTTCTTCTAGTGTCTGAGGAATTTGTTCTGACTGAGGAGTTAGGAATTCACCAGTGTGAATTGCCTACATAGTGAGGAACATGATAGCCCTGAGGATTTTGATAGCCAAAATTCCGACCATTGATGTGCTATGCGCCAGCTGTCCCAAAACATCTACCCACCTAACGGTCATATCAGTCAAGGGCATTTATGTCTTATCATGTCGGGCTGCTCCCGAGGCTATAAATAGCCACCCCCTACAACCACTAGCTGGTTGGCTGCTCCGAGAGAAACTGACACTTGTCAATTGAGAGCATCCCATCCTCCGAGAACTTTGAGCGAAAATTATCAAGTGAGGAAAACCCAAACCCAACACCTACAAACCAAAAGTGATTGAGCATCACTGAAGAGATTGATCCTGCGTGGATCCGTTGCTTGTCTCCTTTGAAGACTGTGCTTCTTCCAGACGGTTAGGCATCAAGGTCTAGAGCATCCAAGAGGAATTGTGGATCGCCGAGTAACCGAGTTTGTGAAGGTTCGGAAGTCACCTAAAGACTTACCACGAGTGATTGGGCGAGGTTTGTGTGACCTTAGCTCAAGGAGAATACGGTGAGGACTGTGTGTCTGGAACTGGGTGTCCTCAAGTTTAAATACTCAGCCGCTCCAACCAGATGTACAACTGAGACAGCAGTTGGAACTGGTCTACCAAATCATTGTCTTCACCAAGCCTCTAGGTTCTATTTCCTCAACTCTTTCATTTCCTCATCTTTGTTGTTGTGTGCCTGTTCATATCTGTTTGAAGACTTTGACTGAACACTTTCTCAATTTCCTTAGATCAATTTCTTTAGTCTGTCTGCCTTCTTTCTTGTGTTATCATGTGTTTACGCTTCCAATACTCTGTGTTTGTCTTCATCTGGCCATGATGACTATGCTTGTATTCTTTTATGTTTACTTCTGAGTACTTATTCCGCTGCTAGTAGTTCTTCATTTAGGAATTTCCTCACCAGCAAATTCCTCAGTGAAGAATTCGTAAAAATCGCCTATTCACCCCCCCCCCTCTAGTCGATATAACGCACTTTCAATTGGTATCAGAGCAAGGTACTCCCTTGTTCTGTGTGATTTTGGTTTAACCGCCTGGAGTTTTAGTTATGTCGACCGCAGGTATGATCAAGGTCGCTGCTGGGTGTCCTATCTTCGATGGAACGGACTACCCCTACTGGAAGAACAAGATGCGAATGCATCTTGAGGCAATTGACAACGATCTCTGGTATGTTGTGGAAAATGGTGTTCCCACAGTCTCACCCTCTCTGAACGCTACTGATGTGAAGAGATTCAAGCAACTCGATTCTCAAGCGAAGAATATCATATGTGGTCATCTAAGCAAAGGACAGTGTGGAAGAGTGAGTGCTTTGGAAACTGCTAAGCTTATCTGGGATAGGCTGTCCAAAGTAAATGAAGGAGTCTCAACTCAACGTGACTCTCGTGTTGACGTTCTTCGCAATCTCTTCAACCACTTCAAAAGACTCGACAATGAAAATGTTCAGCAAACCTTCGATCACCTCACTAACATCTCAAATGAGCTTCAAGCGCTTGGTGCCACTGACATCACCGATCATGAGGTGGTGAAGAAATTGCTGAGATCGCTAGATTCCTCATTTGAAACTCTGGCACTGACGATTCAAGAGCGTGCTGACTACAAGTCACTTGATCCAGCTGATATCCTCGAGAGGCTAAACACTCATGAATTCTAGCTTGCTGAGAAGAGAGATCTCTACGGTTCGAGCTATGGCAAATCACGTGCTTTGAAGGCCAAGGCAGTTTCTGAGTCTGAAGATGAAGACTCTGCCAGCAGCCTTGGTGACCCTGAAGAACTGAGCCAGGAACTTGCACTGCTCGTGAAGAAATTTCAGAAGTTCTTAAGACGTGGTCGCTTTGGAAAACCCACAAGGAGCAATGATTCCTCATCCAGTGACTACAAGAAGAGGCTATGCCACAAATGCAAGAAATCTGGTCACTACATCCAAGATTGTCCTCAGTGGGATAAGGAATCAAAGAAGAAGAAATACAAGGATTACAGTTCTGATGATGCAAAGAAGAAGAATAAATCTTCAAAGTCTTTATCATCAAAATCCTCGAGGTCTTCATCTCGCAAGAAGAGCAGCTCCAAGAAGGCTCGGGCATTCATTGGCAAGGAAATGGACTCTGAGGCTGAATCTGAGGAACATGAGGACGAGGAGGCATCTGAGGAGTCAGAGTCTGGTGTGGCGAGCCTAGCTCTCGCTACCGCATTCGTCAGCAAGTCTATCTTCAACTCTGAAGAAAACGACTCCACCAACAAGGCTGATGAAGGCAATGATGACTACGCTCCCACCTATTGCTTCATGGCAAAGGGTGCCAAGGTAACTAAATACGCCTCCTCTGACTCAAGTGAGGATGAATCTGATGAAAATCTCAAACCCAGCTACTCTAAACTTGCTAAAATTGTTGTGAAACAACAAAAGGCTTTTGAAAAAGTTCAAAACATGCTAGACAAAAGTGATGATATGTTGGGTGAAGAAATGGATCACACTAAAACCTTGACTAAAAATCTTCAGAGACTTCAGTCCAGGTTTGACAATCTTCAAGGTCATCATAGCACTCTCTTATCTGATCACGAGAAGCTTTCTTATGAAATTCTTCAAAGAAAGCAAGATCTTGAAAGGCTAAGAGTGGATCATGAAGATCTTCAGAAGGAGCGTGATTCATTACTTTCTCAACAAATCAGCGCTACACAGGAAGAATTTGTTCCTTCATGTCTGAAGTGCATTGAATGTGAAACTGCTAATTCTTCACATGAATGTTCAAATGCTTCTAATGCTACAAATTCTTCATATGTCTTTGCTGTCACTAATTCCTCATCTGAGGACAATGCAAGTATCACTGATGATGTAGGGCTGAAGGAATTGTACATGACAGGCATGTACAAAAGCCTCAAAGGGCATCAGCCTCTTTGTGATGTGCTCAAAAAGCAGATCCTCAACAGAAACCCTAGGAAAGAGGGTATTGCCTTTGAGAGGAAACTCAATGCTGATGGAACATATTGGAAGCCTGAGCAATACCCCAAAACCTCATGGGTTGCTGCAAAGGGACCTCCAGTTGATCCATCCAACTTATTTGGCTTTACATGTGAATCTCCTCATTCTTCTGATGAGTCATTTGACTCCAACTATAAACTGTTCAAAAATCAGAATGGTGAAGTATTTGCTAGATATGTTGGCACTAACTGGAGGAACGGTTCCCCTATGAAGAAAATCTGGGTTCCCAAAAATTGCCTTGAAAGTCTTCAGGTGAATGTCCTCATGGCACCACCTGTGAAGAATAGGAACTCCAGATCAAATTCTTCATATGGACCAAATTCTTCATATGGATCCAAGTCCTCATACGGACCAAATTCCTCACATGGATCAAATTCCTCAAAAGGATCAAAGTCCTCATATGATCATCATCGTGCTAACCCTTCTATTTCGCAGGGTAGATCTAAGGGCTATGAATATGTGCATTATTCTTCAAATCATTATGTTCATAAGTCCTCGAAGAATTTCTCTGCTATTCATATGCTTACCCTAACACCTCTTATGTGCAACGAAGTGGACTGGCGTCCATGCCACCTTTCTCATATGGTGCTCGCAGAGTCATGAATTCTTAGCCACCCCTCCAGATGTGGGTCAGGTCTCCAGTCGTGCTCAAAACGATGGAAGAATTTGCTGGAGACCTGAATAGTGCCTGATAGGACGCAGGCTAATCATGGTGAAATGAACCTTCATTTCACACGTCCTCCTACTGATTATCTGTTTACATTGCTTGATGAAATTGACCTGATGATACTGATGTCATATTCTTCACTGATGAAGTATATGAGTTTGTAAGCTGCACTAATTCATCTGCAGGATGATCAACCCAAAGCAAATGAGTGGGTCCTCTATAGTGGATGTACAAATCACATGACTGGTGACAAGAATATCTTGATGGATGCTCCCTTATCACCATCACATCTGAAGCATATCATCTTCGCTGACAAAGGCAAAAGTCAGGTATTGGGTCTAGGTAAGGTTGCGATCTCTAAGGACATACACATGGACAAAGTCATGCTTGTTGAGTCCTTAGGATACAACCTCATGTCTGTCTCAATGCTTTGTGATCTTGATATGGTTGTTGTCTTTGGCAAGTATCATTGTGTTGTGATCATGGAAGCTGACAATTCCAAAGTCTTCGAAGGATTTAGGAGAGGAGACTTGTACATTGTTGATTTCTCTACAGGACCACAACCTGACGTGTGCTTACTTGCAAAAGCTTCAGAAGGCTGGCTATGGCATCGACGACTTGGTCATGCTGGCATGAGGAATCTGCAGACACTCGTGAAGAAGAAGCATGTCATTGGCATTGAGAATGTCAAATTCCTCAGCGACCATTTATGCGGAGCCTGTGAAGCTGGGGAGATGACAAAGGCCAAGCATCCAGCAAAGACTATCATGACCACCACTCGACCATTTGAATTGCTTCACATGGATCTTTTCGGTCCTAATCATTATTCTGCTGTGACAAATGATGCATCTCTATATGGCTTTGTTATTGTTGATGATTATTCTCGTTACACATGGGTACACATTGTCACTTGCAAACATGAAGTGCAGGAAGTCTTCAAACGATTTTCCTCAAGGGCTTCAACCAACTTTGGTGTGAAGATCAAGCACATCAGGAGTGACAATGGAACTGAGTTCAAGAATTCCGGTCTTGATGACTATCTAGATGAACTTGGTATTACTCATGAGTTATCTGCTCCTTATACTCCTCAACAGAATGGCGTCGTGGAGCGCAAAAACAGAACCCTCGCTGAAATGGCATGTACTATGCTTGATGAATACAAGACACCTCGTCAGTTCTGGATTGATGCAATTGATACAGCTTGCCACATCATCAACAGAGTATATCTTCACAAATTCTTCAAGAAGACTGCCTATGAACTCCTCACTGACAAGAAACCCAATGTAAGTTACTTCAAAGTCTTCAGTGCTAAATGTTGGATTAGAGATCCTCATCACAATTCTAAGTTTGCACTGAAAGCACATGAGGGTTTCATGCTTGGTTACGGAAAGGACTCGCACACCTACAGAGTCTTCAACAACGTTCTTCACAAGGTTGTTGAAATTGTAGATGTGCGGTTCGATGAAACTAATGGCTCGCAAAGAGAGCACCTACCTTCTATGATAGATGAACCAGCACCTGAGGATTCTATCAAGTTCAAAGCCACTGAGGATGTCATTCCTACTGAAGAATCTGCTGAAGAATTCATTCTAGAACATGATGAACGTCGAGCTGGCGCACCTAAAGAAAATGGTGCTGAGGAAAATGCTCCTGAAGAAAATGCGGATCAAATTCCTCGAAGACAACCCGCTCATCCTCGTATTGCAAATGAAGTGCAAATCAAGAAGATCATCGATGACATTGAAGCACCAGGTCCTCTCACACGCTCAAAAGCTTCACACTTATTTAACTTTTGTGGGCACTTCGCCTTTGTCTCTATCACAGAGCCCACTAAGGTAGATGAAGCATTTTTGGAGCCTGAGTGGATTACATCAGTTCGAGCTCAACAACGTCTAGGAACTGGTCAAACGTCCAGATCCTCGCAAGCACAACATTATTGGCACAAAGTGGATCTACCGCAACAAGCAAGATGAAAATGGCCTTGTGGTGAGCAATAAGGCACCACTTGTAGCTCAAGGCTACACACAGTTTGAAGGAATTGACTTCGATGAAACTTTTGCACCTATTGCTAGACTTGAGGCTATTCGCATATTACTTGCTTATGCTAACCATCATGATATTATCTTACAACAAATGGATGTGAAAAGTCCATTCCTCAATGGTAAGATTGAGGAAGAAGTATATGTAGCTCAACCCCCAGGTTTTGAAGATCCAAAGAATCCTGATAAAGTCTTCAAGCTCAACAAGGCCCTGTATGGCCTCAAGCAAGCCCCTCGGGCAGGGTATGATACCTTGAACGAATTCTTCGTGAAGAATGCCTTCAAACCCGGTTCACTCGACCCAACTCTTTTCACTAAGTCTTATGATGGTGAATTGTTTGTGTGCCAAATATATGTTGATGATATCATTTTCGGTTGTACTGACCAACGATATAGTGATGAATTTGCCTATATGATGAGTGAAGAATATCAAATGTCTATGATGGGAGAGTTGAAATTCTTCTTAGGTCTTCAAATTCGTCAACAGCGCAATGGAATATTCATATCTCAGGAGAAACACCTCAAGGACGTATTGAGGAAATTCGGCATGCAAGATTGCAAAGGGGTCAAAATTCCAATTCCCACAAATGGCCATCTATGCACTGATGAAAATGGTAAAGATTTCGATCAAAAGGTATACCGCTCCATGATTGGCTCTTTATTGTACCTATGTGCATCTAGGCCGGATATTATGCTTAGTGTTTGCATGTGTGCCCGATTTCAAGCTACACCGAAGGAATCACACCATAAGGCTGTGAAGCATATTCTTCGATACTTAGCTCACACACCAACACTTGGATTATGGTATCCCAAGGGCTCCACTTTTGATCTCATTGGATATTCATACTCTGACTATGCGGGCGATCGCGTGGACCGCAAGTCAACATCCGGTACATGTCATTTCCTTGGACGATCTTTGGTCTGTTGGTCCTTGAAGAAACAGAAGTGCGTATCCCTCTCTACTGCAGAAGCTGAGTACATTGCTGCTGGATCATGTTGTGCTCAACTACTATGGATGAAGCAAACACTCAAGGACTATGGCGTCAATGTGAAGAATGTGCCTCTCTACTGTGACAATGAGAGTGCCATCAAGATTGCTCATAATCCAGTTCAGCAATCAAAGACCAAGCACATCCAAATTCGTCATCATTTTCTTCGTGATCATGTGTTGAAGGGCGACATCTCCATTGACCACGTCAGCACTGAAGATCAATTGGCCGATATCTTCACAAAGCCCTTGGATGAGAAGAGATTTAGCAAGTTGTGGTGTGAGCTAAATATCCTAGAATCTTCGAATGTTCTCTGAAATGGACACACATCCTAACAATTATGCTGATTTGATGACTTAGATGCGCAACACACGAAGTAACATTTTTCTTCAGTCAATGAAGACTAACCCTCTAAGCATGAAGAAATTAATGAAGAAATTGATTCTCAGAGCCCTACGACAATTGTACGCGGTGTCTGAAATCAGCTTTCTTATACGGTGGGATACGCCACCAACCAAAGTTGAAAATCTTCAATTTGAGTTTTTCTTCATTTTTGAAATTCCTCATTTTTCAAGTTCTTAAACTTTGCATTGTCTTCACTCTTTCCGGTGTTGTTCTTCACTTGAATATATATATATAAACACTATTCTGATCACGGGATCAGAATAATATTCTGATCACAACATGAACTTCCCGAGTAACGCGCCTGACCTTCCCCGAGTACTAGGTTGAACTTCAGCTAAAAAGTGTCCAAATGGGGCTTGCGATATACCGTTGGAAAGATATGGACACCAATATCATGATCCAAGTTAAATTTTTGGCAAAATATAAGCGGTTTAAGAGCAGTTTTGAAAACCGTTTTTTCTTCATACAAAAAACGTGAATCGTATTTTCGATCGCATTTCTAAACCATTTATCGGAATGAGGTAAATAATATAGCGTTGGAAAGCTGCCGGAAAACCGCTCCTTCGACATGTTGAATGTTTTCTCTAATTCCCTATGGATAAAGAGTAATTTTGAAAATAATAAAATTTCATAAATCGAACAGCCGAGTTCGTATTTTCAATGTAATTTCCAAACGGCTACTCCCTTTGAGGCAAATGATATGGCATTGGAAAGCTTGTGAAAATGCGCTACTTTTTCATGTTAAAAGTTTTTTCTAATTTGGAAAGGTTTAAAGGTAATTTAGAAAACGGTACAAGTTCCATCGAGTTCGTATTTTCGAGCTAACTTTTTAACTGTACGTCCGAATGCAACAAATGATACGGCGTTGGAAATCTTGAGAAAATGCGAAACTTTTTTGTATATATTGTTTCTCCTAATTTCTTACAGTTTTAAGTCAAATTGAAAGATGAATAAAAATGTATTTTTGGCATAATTTCCACATACTTTATCGGAATGGGGCAAATAATATACCGCTGAAAAGCTAAGAAAAATGCGAAACTTTTTCATGTTGATGGTTTTCTCTGATTCCTAGCCATTTTCAAGTAATTACGAAAATGGCGAGATCATTCGTTCTGCCTTCATCGCAAAACTGATTTTTCGAAAATGCACCGCGTGAAAAACCTGAACTTCTCGACACGTGTACTTGAACTTCACTCTGTTTTTCATGTGCTTTTTTCTCCTATATCTCTATCCACTGCTCCTAGCTCTCCATCCACTCACCGGAATTGAGCAAGTGATATACCGATGGAAAGCTATTGTAAACACGCAACTTTCCCGTGTTGATCATTTTTTCATACTCGCAACGATTTTAAAAGTTTTTCATGTGAAATTCATTCAGCGTAGTAGTTGAACTTCATGCTATTTTCACGTTGAACTTCTGTGACGTATTTTTGTTTGTACACGCATCTGAACTTCCCTCTGTACGGACCCGACCTTCGGGCTATCTTTGCAAACGTGGCTTCCCCCACGAATTATTCAGGTTAGTAGTGTTCTATATGATGTTAGTGTAATCTAGAAAAAAATTTAGCAACTAAATACCGGTTTTACATAGAAATCTCGCTCGCTGGCGGATTTTGCTCTCTGGTAGTGATGAAATTGCATTTTTGCAATTTTACTGCCTGATTTGTTTGACCTGAACTTCCCCTAGTGCTAGGTTGAACTTCCGTCAACATTGCCCAAACGGGGCTTGCGATATACCGTTGGAAAGCTACGGACACCAGTATCATGACCCAACTTCAAATTTTGGCAAAATGTAAGTGGTTTAAGAGCAGTTTTGAAAATCGTTTTTTCTTCATACAAAAAACGTGAATCGTATTGTCGATCGCATTTCTAAACCGTTTATCGAAATGAGGCAAATAATATGGCGGTGGAAAGCTGCTTAAAACCGCTCCTTCCACATGCTAAAAGTTTTTTCTAATTCCCTATGGTTGAAGAGTAATGTGGAAAATCATAAAATTTCGCAAACCAAACAACCGAGTTTGTACTTTCGTTGCCATTTCTAAACGCCTAATCCAATTGAGACAAATGATATGGCGTTGGAAAGCTTACGAAAATGCACTTTTTTCTCATGTTGAAAGTTTTTTCTAATTTTGAATGGTTTAAGAGTAATTTAGAAAATAGTACAAGTTCTACCAAGTTAGTATTTTCGATATATTTTTTTAATCATACGTCCGAACGTAGCAAATGATATGGCGTTGGAAAGTCTAAACAAATGCGCAACTTTTTTGTATATACTGTTTCTCCAAATTCATTACAGTTTTACGTTGATTTTGAAAATGGCTAAAAACGTATTTTTGCCGTAATTTCTACAAACTTCATCAGAACGGGGCAAATAATATACTGTTGAAAAGCTATGAAAAATGCAAAACTTTTTCATGTTGAAGGTTTGCTCTGAATCCCAGCCATTTTCAAGTAATTTCAGAAACGGCAAGATCACACGTTCTGCCTTTATCGCGAAACAGATTCGTTGAAAGTGCATTGCGTGATGTACTTGAACTTCTATGGCAGTTCTGCCTGAACTTCACTCTGTTTTTCACGTGTTGTTTTTTGCTTGTAGCTCTTCATTCACGCACCAGAATTAAGCAAGTGATATACCGATGGAAAGCTACTATAAACACGCAACTTCTCTGTGTTGATCATTTTTTCATACTCGCGACATTTTTAAAAGTTTTTTTGCAAAATTCATTCAGTGTAGTAGTTGAACTTCCTGCTGTTTTCACGTTGGACTTCTGTGACATTTTTTTTGTAATTTTCCCATCCATTTTCTTCAGTGTTACACAAATGATATTCTTTTTGTACAAACCTCTCTCACAATATTTTTTTAACTTTATCCGACCGAGGACTTGAACTTATACAAATGATATTCCTGTCGTTGTGAAGTAAATTAGAAATTAACAAGATCATGATTTCTGCCTTCATCGCGAATGGAAATGCACTGCATGAAGTAGTTGAACTTCTCGGGTATGTCTGTTTGAACTTCACTCTGTTTTTGACGTGCTATTTTTTGACATGCTGTTTTTCGCACTGCGTGAAGTAGTTGAACTTCTGGGGCATGTCTGTTTGAACTTCACTGTGTTTCACTTTATTTGTATTTTTCTTGTATGAAATACACACCATGTAGTACGTGAACGTCTAGTTGTTATCACTTTTGAACTTCTCTCTGGTTTGAGAGAATTATTTTAAAACACCAAAAAAACATATTTTTTATGTATTTTGGACATCTAAATACATGGTGAACCTCTCTCACAAGAATTTTTTGAACTTTTCCTCGCTGAGCACTTCAACTTCTAGCAACATTTTTTCGTTTATGAGTTGTTTTTAGAAGTGCAAAAAATGGTGTTGTGTTTTTTATTTTTTGAACAGGTAAATCCTAGGTTTTAATAAACTCCGAACTTCTCTGTTATTTCAATATGAACTTCAACTTTTTATATTTTTAAATAAAGAATTGTATTCGATTTTTATACGGAAAAAGACGAACATGGAAATACAAGGTGAACCTCTTTCGCAAGGATTTTTGAACTTTTCTGGACAGAGCACATGAACTTCTTGCAACAAATCTGAGTTTTTTATATACTTCGAACTTCTCTATGTACGTGAACCTCCTTTACAAGAATATTTGAACTTCCGAGGCCCATCACATGAACTTCTAGCTAAATGTCTTTTTAGGCCTTGTCTTTTTATTCCTTTTTTGTATATGAAAACCACTCCATGTAGTAGTTGAATAGCTAGTAGTTTTCACTCTGAACTTCCGTGTTTTTTTATTTGAACTTCACATTTTTTGGTAAAGATTTGTTTTTGATTTTTCAAACAAACATCAGATTTCAATGTTTTCTCAATTTGAACATCATGGTTGATTTTTTAATAACAACATATATATGATTTTTTTAAAAAGGTAAAATCCTATATTTTTAAAATAACCATCGAACCACGTTGTTGTTTTAGCTTAAACTTCTAGTTTTAAGAAAAAGGCGGAAATATCTCTTTAAACTTTTATTTGTTCCTTTACTTTAATTTGAACTTCTCCATTTTATTCTTTAGTAATGACAAAAATCTGAGTTTTGTGTATACTTCGGACTTCTATGATATTTTAATTTGAAATTCTTAGTCTTTTTTCTGAAAAAAATATGTTTTTAAATAAGCATCAAACATTTAAATAAAATTGAACTTCATACGTTTATTTTTCCTATAAACACAAAGAAGTTGAGTTTTCCGTATACATCGAACTACTTTTTTTTAATTTGAACTTCTTCATATTTTTTATTTACTAACAAGGAAAATTTGAGGTTTTTTGATAAATATCGAACTTCTCTATTTTTGTAATTTGGACTTCTTGGTTTATTTTTTGGTAACGAAAAAAAATCCTAGGTTTGTAAGTAATATTGAACCGGTCCATTATTTAAATTTGAACTTGTGGAGTTTTTTTATTTAGAAAGGGCAAAATATTTTTTTAATGAATTTTGAACTATTCTATTTCTTGCTTGAACTTCTTACTTTTCATTATTTAGTCAGTTGTTTTAAAACTTGAACTTATC
Organism: Triticum timopheevii; assembly: GCA_963921465.1. Lineage (NCBI taxonomy): Eukaryota > Viridiplantae > Streptophyta > Magnoliopsida > Poales > Poaceae > Triticum > Triticum timopheevii. The sequence goes on along the minus strand of OY997262.1, from coordinate 306,439,757 downwards.
GGTTTTTTTTATTTTGAACTTCTTCGTTTCTATTTTAGAAATGAGGAAATATCAAACCGCTCTTTTGTTTTTTTAATTTGATCTTCTATGGTTGTAGAAACAAGCAAACACATTTTTATATAAACTTTTATCTGCTCCATTTTTTATTTGAAGTCCTTGTTTTTAATTTTTATTGGCGGTTGAATCCGAGTTTTCAGTAAACATTGAGCCGCTCTATTATTTTAATTTAAACTTCTAGGGTGTTTGTTTTTGAAACAAGAGAAATCCATTTTCTAATTACTCTTTTTTGAATTATATTTGTTATTTGAATTTGACCTTCTGTGGGATATTTTGATGGTGTGTTCCTCTTTTTTATTCGAACTTGTGCCATGAACATTTTTAGGTTTGATTTCATTACTTTTTCCTCATCCGAACTTGTGGTGTTGGCACACACCCAGGCACAAAATTCATTTTTCGCCTGTGAATTTTGCATACAAACGTTTATTTTATAAGATATTTTGAACTTATGTTTTTTTGTATTTATGAACCTTTTATTTATACAAAAAATAAAGGAAAAACATACCCATAGTACGAGCACACTGAATGCGCGCACACACGAACACCACATGCACGTACACACGACCATCTTATAAAAGAAATGGGCGGCGCACAATGTGGGCTTCCCAAGTTTACTTAATTGGTTCCATTTTTTAATCTCAAAATGAGATTGAATGGCGGTTTTCCTTCTCTGTTGGTAGTAGCAGGACTTCACACACATTCACCAAACATGCTAGTTACTAGAGAGAAAAACCACGCGTGCGTGCGCAGGGAGCGGTGTGTGTGTAGCGCTACCGACGTGAATGCCACATATTGCTGAGCAATATGATTTATTTTTTACAAACGTCAAACTGCTCTTAAACGGGGGAGTATTATTTTATTTTGAACTTACTGGTTTTTATTTTAATTTAAGTGGTTATGTTATTTTAATTTCAACTTTTTGGTTATATAATTTTAAACGGTGAAATTCAATATTTTTAAAAAAAGTTCAATTGCTCTGCTATTTTAATTTGAACCTTTTGATTTTGATTCAAAATACAAAAATTGTACATTACTATAAGCAAAACAACGAAGGAATTAGTATCCATCTTGAGATGAGATCTTCATTCACATATGAGATAGTAGTACATCAGTTTTCTAACAAACGAGGAAAAAAACATGTACCGCCACAAAGGTCACATACACGTGAACTAGTCCAATAAAATGCTCAAGTTTCAAGTGTGAACTACTATTTCTGTCACGTACTACCAAACATAATCAAACAAGTATTCGCTGGTTTTTCTATAGCAGTACTTGTGTCCTTTTTCCTCTGTCCTCTGACCACCACACATCTTTCATATCATATCACAACCAAGCACTGTTCTCACTTTCCGTTTTGTTTTTGGTGAGCACATAACGGTAGCCATAGCAGTACTTGTTCAGAGGAAGGAGTTTACAAGCAGAAAGGAAGCGGTTCAAAGAAAAAGGCAGACACTTCGACATGAGGCGGAGGCGACCTGCAGTTCATTCTTTTCTGTACCAGCAGTAACAAGGAAGCAGCCAGCGACGAAGCTACCGGAGGCCAGCGGCAATGGAGCAAAGAAATCTCCACTCCACACAACACACCCTAATTTGCACCAGTACCTACTACTGCTGCTCCTCCTTGTCGGATTGGGCACGGCCAACCTGACGACCAACAACAACAGCATCAGGCCCGTCTAATTTGCCAACAATATCACTGTCGGACGCCGTCCATGGGAGGACAAGAAGTCGTGGCCGCAAGTGGGAGATGCAGAGAACCACCAGAAGCAGGGAGGTAGCGAAGGTGACCTGCAGCGGCGTCGGAGGGAGCAGACATGGAATCAAGGAATATAGCATGCAATCAAAGAATTGAAACTAAAAAAAGAAGCGAACTAAAGTTGCTAGACAGGACGAACTTCAGTGGTGCTGGAGGTTGGGGATACAGCGGCGCTCGCTAGGTGCAGGAGCCGGAGGGTTGCGGCGGTGCGCGGACGACCGGTTGGGGCAGCGCCGGTCCGACGGGTTGGTGTGCCGCGGGTCGCCGGTGTCCAGTGGGGTGGTGCGGAGGCGGTGGTTGGGGCAGGAACGGTGACGGCGCTTGTAGGTGCATGGCCAGGTCGTGGACGGTGGTCGGAGCGGGGCGACGGCCAGTGGAGCTAGGGTAGGCGGCGGTGCGTGGGAATCCAAGGCCCCGCGGCAAGCTGGGATCCCAGGAACGACGCAGCGGGGATTCCAGCCCGGCGGCGGCGCATAGGAATCCCGGGCTCGGCGGCGGCGTGCGGGGATCCAGGCTCGACGGAGGCGGTGCGTAGGAATTGTCGGGGTTGGGGATCAGGAGGTTGAGGAGGCACGGGTGGGATTTTGCCTTTTTTTTCCTTTGTTCGGTTTGCGTGGGATTCTAAGATTCAGAGCACCTCGTCGCTCGCATACATATAGGGCTAGCTGTGATTCAAATAACTATTCTAATCCCGGGATTAGAATAGTGTTGTCCTATATATATATATATATATATATATATATATATATATATATATATATATAGAGAGAGAGAGAGAGAGAGAATACAATGTATAGGAAAAGGTTGATGAATTTTGACATTTGATCCAATGTATAGCTATTTGTATTTGCAAAAGTTACATATTTTAATGTTGTATTTGCAAAAGTTTGTTATGTATTTGCAATTAATTAGTATATGTATGTATACAATAGATTCTCTTAGTCCTTTAATAAAGGATTTATCAAAAATGCCCCCACTATGGATGTGCACAAGTTGATCTATTTTTTTCTGATCTCATCTATATATCCTTCTATATGTCACATTGTCTGTCAAAGTATTGAAGAAATCCATGGCTTCATCATTAGACGGAAGTAATAGGCGCATGATGGTACGAAGATCTCGAAAGTTATTTTGGAATGGAGTTCCGTATAGAATAATTCACTTTTTGGTACTAAGTTCAGAAAAGGCCTTCCAAATAGCAATATTCGGAAGGCTCTTGCTGAACTCCATACCAAAAAGCAAATTATCCTATCCGGGACTCCGTTCCAAAACAACTTCGGAGAGCTTCGTGCCATCATGCGCCTGTTACTTCCGGCTAATGATGAAGCCATAGTTTTCTTGAATCCTTTGACGCTAGACTACATGACATATAGAAGGGTAGATGAGATCAGGAAAAATATTGACCATTTTCTGCACATCCAGAATGGCACCATTTTGTTAAATCCCTTAAAGATTAAGAGAATCCGTTATGATTCTGAATCCTGTGCCTAGCCAGGGACTAAAGGTTTTCCTCGTATATAAGAAATCACAATCCAAGCATTTAAAAAATGTTACATTTTCATAGAGTTTGTTCTCGATGTCAATGATGCCCGACCTGCATCCTCGTCGTCGACCCGTTGGCGATGATGTCCTGCTTCAGAGGCGCCATTTCCGGGACTGGGCTCCGCTGGGATGGCACAGGGAGATGCTACCTTTAGGGGCCCACATCTTAGTGAGGAACCCGTGAAAGAACATGTGGTGCCCCCATGTTTGGTTTTGGTAATTAATGACTATCTCTATGGACTAATGTCTGCCTTGAGTTATATTTGAAGGATTTGTCCATAGGCTTTTCTTGGAGTCCATTTGTTGGTTTCAAGGAGAGTTTGTGATGACCAAGATGCTATTAAAGGAATTACCTAAAGATTGGTCATGTGAGAGGCTGATCAAGACTAAGTCAAAGAGTGGATCAAGTTGATCAACAAACAAAGCGTAGAAGATGTACTGAGAGGGATCAAGTGATCCCATGATATGGTAAGCATTGTCAATTACGCTTTGTGTACTAACCCATGGTCTTCATGAGAGTTCTTTGTGGGGTTAGGTTGCAGTGTACACGTTCAAGCGATGCATCACGAAGAGATCAAGTGATTGAAGATTTCTGTCCATTGTGGTGACAATGGACTTGTGAAGATGTGCCGAAGAGTGGCTCACCCATAGTGGAGTATGGGGGAGCAATCTACTAGTCTTCACCGAGCCAACGCAATCAAGAAAGGTGGTCCAACTTAAGGAAGTCAAGATCATCTACATCTAGCTCAAGTGGACTTTGTGCAACGCAAAGGTTTGGCCTTGATAGGTTCTCTATTTTACCGGTCTCATGATGGTAGTTTGGAGACCAGCTAAAACCATTGCATGCTTGCATCATATTTCTTGGTTCTTGTTTGGTTTTCTCCTTTTAAGATTTGGAGCTTATGGTTATCTTATTGACAAGCTCGAGTTCATCGAAAACGGAGTTCACATGCTTCTTCTATTGCGTTTTCGGTGTTGGAGGTTTTACCGGTCTTATTCGAGGAAGGGTTCTCACCATTTTCTTATGGGACTTTTCTAATTTCCTTTTTATTGTTATTTATATCAAGACTGTGTTAGCCCTTGTCTCTAGCTTTCCAACAAACTTGGTTTTGTTGAATTCGGAGTTTGTTTGTAGAAGTTGTGTCAGTTTTGGTGTCCTTAAAAAGGCTGCAGCAGTACTACCGCTTGGAGGGGATGTAATTTTTTACTACCGCTCTTGGGAGAGTACTACCGCTTGGAGCGGTACTACCACGGCTACTTCCATGGCTACTTCTGCTCCAGACAAAAAATTTGTCATAAGTCCAGCGGTGGTAGGCACATATGTATTTTTTTAGCACCGCTCGCAAGCAGTAGTACCACTACCCCTTGAAGTAGTACCGTGAGGACGAGCGGTAGTACCGCTCCGGCGGTTCTACCGTTTTGCCTCCTCACTGTTATTTTTCAAAGGGCTTCCACCGCCCAGCGGTAGTATCGCTCCCATGAGCGGTAGTACCTCTCTGTGCGGGCTGTGAGCATAACGGTTGGATTGTTTCCACCTATAAAAGGGGGTCTTCTTCCCTCTGAACTCTATCCTTTGAGCTCGTGTTCTTCCCCCATTGTTGACCTTCTTCGAGCTTGCTATCTCTCAATCCCTCCATGGATTCTTGCTAGTTTTAGGGGGGAGAGGAGATCTAGATCCACATTTCCACCAATCACTTTCTCCTCTATGTGCGGGGAACCCCTTGGATCTAGATCTTGGAGTTCTTGGTGTTCACCTTCTTGTTCTTCCTCTCATTTTCTTCCCTAGCATTAGTTGCTTTGGTGGGGTTTGGGAGAGAAGGACTTGGCCACTCTGTGTGCCCTTGACATTGCATTTGGTGCATCGATTTGAGTTCTCCATGGTGATACGTGGAAGTTACAAGTTGAGAAGCTTATTACTCTTGGGTGCTTGGTACCCTTGAGCTTGTTCCTCTTGGGTGCTTGGGCGCTCTAGACGGTTGGTTGTGTTTGGAGCTCAATCATTATGGTGTAAAGCTCCGGGAAAGCGTCAGGGTCTCCTATTAGGTTGTCGACATCGCCCCAAACAATTTGACGGGTACCGGTGACCGCCCCCAAGGGTTGCCAAAGTGTACAGGTTCGGTGACTGCCCCGAAGGATTGCCATTTGTACGGGTTCGGTGACCGCCCTCAAGGGTCCTTAGTGGAATCACAGCATCTTGCATTATGCAAGGGCATGAGTAGATTACGCTGGCCGTAATGGCTTATTGGGGACCATTGTGCCTCCACACCGCTCCAAACGGAGATTAGCATCCGCAAGGGTGTGAACTTCGGGATACATCGTCGTCTCCGTGTGCCTCGGTTATCTCTTAGCCATCCCTTTACTTATGCACTTTACTTTGTGATAGCCATATTGTTTCTTGTCATATATCTTGCTATCACTTAGTTGTTTATCTTACTTAGCATAAGTTGTTGGTGCACATAGGTGAGCCTAGTTGTTGTAGGTTTTGTGCTTGACAAATTAACCGCTAGGTTTATTCCGCATTTGTTCAAGCCTAAACCGTAATTATTTTAAAGTGCCTATTCACCACTCCCCCCCTCAAGGTGACATCCTCGATGTTTCAATTGGTATAAGAGCGTCGTCTCTCTTTATAGGGCTTAACCGCCTAGAGAGTAATGATGTCGACTAGGGGTTTAGGATTCTCTAACACTCTTAGTTTTGATGGCACAAATTTTGATGTTTGGGTAATTCGTTTGCTTAATCTCTTTAGGGTCATGGACCCAAATTTAGAGTGAATTGTAGATATGGGTTTTTCTCCTCCAAAGGATCCCCAAATATTATGTTTAGAGGATGAGAAAAACTCTTATCTCAATGCTCAAGCTTCTAATGTGATTTTTGATGCTTTGAGCAATGTAGTTATATTTCAACTCATGTCGTTCCGGGACACTCATAAGTTGTGGACAAAGCTTGAAGATAAATATGGCCGTGTTGAGTTCTCAACTTCTTCTACTTCACCTACATGTGGTTTGCCACAAGGTAATGACATGGTGAGTAGTGGTATTCATTGTAATGATGATAGGGGCTTATTGTTGATAATCCTTCATCACTTTCTTATTGCAATGCTTCATCTTTGGACTTTAGCACTTTGAGCACTCCAAATGTTTCATGTGCATGTGTTGATAGTCCTTGCATATGATGTAGAAATTGCTTGACTAAATCTCATGATGATATCCTTGCTATGTCTTGTTGCCATGATAAAAATGCATCTCTTTCCTCAAATTGGTGTGCTAACAAATGTAGAGGAAACCCAACACCCCATGGAGCAAGATGTGGTCTTGAATGGTGCTTCAAGGGTTCCAACATCATCATCAATTGCATTTTGCCTTATAGGCAAGGCTTCAATGGCATCTCCCACTTTGAATCCCAATATATCTTTTGATGACATTGATGATGGCAAGAATGATGATGATGTCGATTATAATGAAGAGAATGATACTGTTGTCTCCTTAAAAATTAAGGGGGAAATGATTTTTAAAGCTCTTCTTAAGAATAAAATTGCTCGTTCCAACTTCATAGAAATCATGTCTAGTGCTATTGAGGGCAAGAAATATATTGATGAGTTGGAATCTCGTATTGAGGAGCATGAGGTTACCATTGACAAAATGGAAGGTCATGAGCATGATTACGCTAATGAGATTGCAGACCTCTCTCAAGATCTTGAACTTGCACAAACCACCAAGGAATCTCTTGACGAGACTTTTGCTCTAGAATTATCTAGAGTGAAGGAACCTCATGATAGAGCTCTTGAGGTGTCCAATGTCTTTGAAACTAAAATGGAGAAGCTTGAATTTGCGCATGCTAAACTCCTTGAGGACTTTGGGCACCTAGAAAATGGCTCAAGGGTCATTAAGAGTGAGCTCATCAAACTCACCAGACTCCATGAAGGACAAGTCCATGGCGACAGTGACAGAATCATCCACCTCTTCAACTCCCTAATACAGCAACGTCAAGATGTGCTGGAGTTCTTCGTCAAGCTCTGTGCTTGTTGCCATAGACAAGTCAAGGGCTCTGAGCCTGGGCTGGGCGAGCACTAGCGCTAAGTTACTCGAGGACAGTGGCGAGACCTCCGCTGAGATGCCAAATGAGGGGAGGGGGCCCATGGTTTGGAGGGGTATCTTTTCCTCAACCACGTCCCTTGATCAATACATGCTGCCAGGAATTACCTCGGTCTCCTTCAGGGGACCCAGGGCACCCAGGGCTGCTTGTTCCCACCCCTCTGCGGCAGCGATCTTGGCGGCTTCGTTTGCAGCGTCCTTCCCTATGATGGCCATCTCCTCCAGGGAATCTGGCTGTTTACTCAAAGGGGCTGCGAGCAGATCCAGCCATTAATGACAGGGGAACAGAACCAAGAATGCAGAGCCATGTGATGAGATAAAAGGCGAAATGAAAAAATAGATGAGTTACCAGGGGAAGTTTGCCGGGCGGAAGCCTTTGTTTTCCCGGCAACATCAGCTGCCGGGCCAGAGCTATCACTCCCTCCTGCGGTGAACATGATGTCTCCTTGTGGGGGCTCATCCGTGGAAACCCTTGGCGGGGACCCATCGACCCCATCAACAGGCAACACTAATAAAAAAAGACACATCCGTTACTTTTTGGGTCAGATGAAATTTTTTTCTGTCATACTTATGACACTTCTATGATGATAATTCTAACAAAACCCGGTATCATCATCGATGTGGTGGGCTCCTACTTCTATGACAAAAAATCATGACAGGAAAAGGGCTTTTCGTCCTGGGCGGGCCGGAGATGCAGCTGCATGACATTCTTTGGGCCGTCCATGACGGAAAAAACCATGGTAGAAGCGAGGGCGAGGAAAATATCGGGGTGTTCCCGGTTACGGTGGGTGGTCGGGGCCGAGCGATGCGCATTTCTCTCATACACGTACGCGCGTTGTGCGAGGCATTGGGCTCTAACTGAACACGAGCGAGGCGTTGGGCTCTAACTGAACCCGAGCGATTGCACTGCAGGCTACGCGTTACTGAACCCGAGCGATCGATCGATGGCTGTTAACTGAACCCGATCGAGCGATTCCTTCGCTACTGCTGCTAACTGAAGCCAATCGATGCTGCCTCTGGATGAACAGTGAGTGTTGCGGGGGGTTTGGATGAACAGTGAGCGGTGGGGGTGGATGAACAGGCCCCCGTGGTGTTGCCTCTGGATGAACAGGACCCCGATCGATCGAGCCGGTTGGGGCTGGATGAATAGGACACCGTGGAGGGCTGGATGAACAGGAAGACCCCATGGATGGCTGGATGAACAGTAGATGGTGGAGGGATGGATGAACAGTAGCCCGTGGAGTGGTGGATGAACAGGAGCCCGTGGAGAGGGGTGGTTGAATAGTAGCTGGTGGAGTAGCGCGCGGTGGAGGCTGGATGAACAGGAGCCCGTGGATGAACGGTCGCAGGTGGAGGCTGGAGGAGGTCGACGGTGGATGAATAGTAGCCCATGGAGGCTGGAGGAGGTCGACACTGGAGATGAACAGTATCCCGTGGAGTCCCGTTTTGCGGTACGCCACACCCCTCCTAATGAACAGGACCCCCGTTTCGACCGTAGTGCTCCAACACAAGTTCGTTTTGTCCGTTTTGCGGTACGCCACACCCCTCCCGATCAACAAGACCCTGTGTCGACCATAGCAGGTCCAACACAAGTTCGTTTCCTCCGTTTTGCGGTACGCCAGACCCCTCTCGATGAACAGGATCCCGTTTCGAACGTGGCCGGTCGAACATAAGGTCGTTTCCTCCATTCTGCGGTACGCCAGGCCTCGTTTCCATCGCCTGTTCCGTCCAAGCTCTCCCGATGAACACGACGACGCATTCCATTCCGACCCAGCCGGTTGGCTCCCATGAACACGACGACGACGTTGTTTCTCCGTTCCGACCCAGCGATGTACACGAGCCCTGGTCATACGTATGCGCGATTAGGCGTTCGAGACCCCGCCCGTATGTATGTACATGGCCGTATTTTCTTTCTTGCACACTGGTCGATGTACGTACGTGTACATGCTACATGCGCCCCTCTACTACGACACATGAGCGCCTATACATCCACCAGTATGTACGTACACGTTCGCGACTAGAATGACAACACTACGTACGCTTCGACCAGGTGGGTCCTGACTGTCAGCACTTCCTTGCATGTGAAGATGTAGATGGTGTGTCCCAGCAATCAGGGGGTGAAGTATTTTTTTTGCCCAGACGCACTTCATTATGTGCGAAGATGTAGCTGGTGGGTCCCAGCAGTCAGGGGGCGAATCGTTTTTTTCTCGGACGCACTTCCTTGCGTGTGAAGATGTAGCTGGTGGGTCCCAGCAGTTAGGGGGGAAACGTTTTTTTCGTGAAATACAGTGGCCCGTCCGATAGGTGCTACCTCTTGAGCACTGCGTTGGATTTCCCCGGACAGGAGAGGATGATGTAGCAAAGTAGCGTAAATATTTCCCTCGGTTTTTGAGAACCAAGGTATCAATCCAGTAGGAGACCACGCACAAGTCCCTCGTACCTACACAAAACGATAGTAACTCGCAACCAACGCTTAGGGGTTGTCAATCCGTTCATGGTCACTTACGAGAGTGAGATCTGATAGAGATAATATTTTTGGTATTTTTGATAGATAGATGCAAAGTAAAGGAAAAAAGGCAAAGTAAAAACAAAGCAAGTAAATAAAGTGATAGAGATTGATACGATGAGAATAGACCCAGGGGCCATAGGTTTCACTAGTGGCTTCTCTCAAGAGCATATATATTCTACGGTGGGTGAACAAATTACTTTTGAGCAATTGACAGAATTGAGCATAGTTATGAGTATATCTAGTCAATGATCATGTATATAGGCATCACGTCCAAAACAAGTAAATCGAAACAATTCTGCATCTACTACTATTACTCCACTCATCGACCGCTATCCAGCATGCATCTAGAGTATTAAGTTAAAAACAGAGTAACGCCTTAAGCAAGATGACATGATGTAGAGGGATAAATTCATGCAATGTGATAAAAAAACCATCTTGTTATCCTCGATGGCAACAATACAATACGTGCCTTGCAACTCCTTTTGTCACTGAGTAAGGACACCGCAAGATTGAACCCAAAGCTAAGCACTTCTCCCATTGCAAGAACTACCAATCTAGTTGGCCAAACCAAAAAGGATAATTCGAAGAGACTTGCAAAGATAACTCAATCATACATAAAAGAATTCAGAGAAGAATCAAATATTTTCCATAGATAATACTGGATCATAAACCCACAATTCATCGGTCTCAACAAACACACCACAAAAAGAAGATTACATCGAATAGATCTCCACGAGAGAGGGGGAGAACATCGTATTGAGATCCAAAAAGAGAGAAGAAGCCATCTAGCTACTAGCTATGGACCCGAAGGTCTGAAGTAAACTACTCACACTTCATCGGAGGGGCTATGGTGATGATATAGAAGCCCTCCGTGGTGGATGCCCCCTCCGGCGGAGCTCCGGAACAGGCCCCGAGATGTGATCTCGTGGATACAGAAGGTTGCGGCCGTGGAATTAGGTTTTTGGCTCCTGTTCTGATCGTTCGGGGATACGTAGGTATATTTAGGAGGCAGGAGTACGTCGGTGGAGCGTCAGGGAGCCCACGTGGTAGGGGGCACGCCCAGGGGGGCGCGCCCTCCACCCTCGTGACCGCCTCTGTCACTTCTTGGAGTAGGGTCCAAGTCTCCTGGATCACGTTCGGTTGGAAAATCACTATCCCGAAGGTTTCATTCCATTTGGACTCCGTTTGATGTTCCGTTTCTTCGAAACACTGAAATAGGCAAAAAACAGCAATTCTGGGTTGGGCCTCCGGTTAATAGCTTAGTCCCAAAAGTAATATAAAAGTGGAAAATAAAGCCCAATATAGTCCAAAACAGTAGATAAAGTAGCATGGAGCAATCAAAAATTATAGATACGTTGGAGACGTATCAGGCATCCCCAAGCTTAATTCCTGCTCGTCCTCGAGTAGGTAAATGACAAAAAAAGAATTTTTGATGCGGAGTGATACTTTGGCATAATTTCAATGTAAATCTTCTTAATTGTGATATGAATATTCAGATCCGAAAGATTCAAGACAAAAGTTCGTATTGACACAAAAATAATAATACTTCAAGCATACTAATCAAGCAATCATGTCTTCTCAAAATAACATGGTAAAAGAAAGTTCATCCCTACAAAATCATATAGCTAGGCTATGCTTCATTTTCGTAACACAAAGATGTTCCCAACTTCTTTACCCCCGATGACAAGCCAAGCAATTGTTTCATACTCAAATAATCTCAAACTTTTTCAACCTTCACGCAATACATGAGCGCGAGCCATGGATATAGCACTATGGGTGGAATAGAATATGATGATGGGGATTGTGTGGAGAAGACAAAAAGGAGAAAGTCTCACATTGACGAGGCTAATCAACGGGCTATGGAGATGCCCATCAATTGATGTCAACATGAGGAGTAGGGATTGCCATGCAACGGATGCACTAGAGCTATGAATGCTCAACAAAATAAAACTAGTGCGTGTGCATCCAACTTGCTTGCTCATGAAGACCTAGGGCATTTGAGGAAGCCCATCATAGGAATATACAAGCCAAGTTCTATAATGAAAAATTCCCACTAGTATAAAAAGACAACTTATGAGACTCACCATATGAAGAACAAGGTGCTATTTTGAAGAACAAGATATGAGACTCACTACATGAAGAACAAGGTGCTACTTTGAAGCACAAGTGTGGAAAAAGGATAGTAGCATTGCCCCTTTTTTTCTTTTTTTTTGGCCTTCTTTTTTTTTTCTTTGGCCTTTCTCTTTTTTTGGGGACAATGCTCTATTAAATGATGATCATCACACTTCTATTGTTTACAACATAAGGATTACAACTCGAAACTTAGAACTAGATATGACTCTATATGAATGCCTCCGGCGGTGTACTGGGCTGGTGCAATGAATCAAGAGTGACATGTATGAGCATGGTGGCTTTGCAACAAATACGATGTCAACTACATGATCATGCAATGGCAATATGACAAAAGTAATGTATGTCACGATAAAGATGATGGAAGTTGCATGGCAATATATCTCGGAATGGCTATGAAAATGCCATGATAGGTAGGTATGGTGGATGTTTTGAGGAAGATATAAGGAGGTTTATGTGTGATAGAGAGTATCGTATCACGGGGTTTGGATGCACCGGCGAAGTTTGCACCAACTCTCAAGGTGAGAAAGGGCAATGCACGGTACCGAAGAGGCTAGCAATGGCGGAAAGGTAAAAGTGCGTATAATCCATGGACTCAACATTAGTCAAATGAACTCATATACTTATTGCAAAAATTTAGAAGTCATCAAAAATCAAGTACTACACGCATGCTCCTAGGGGGGATAGATTGGTAGGAAAAGATCATCGCTCGTCCCTGACCGCCACTCATAAGGATGCACAAGCCAGGCACACTTCATGTTTCAAATTTGTTACACAACTTTAACCATACGTGCATGCTACGGGACTTGCAAACTTCAACACAAGCATTTCTCAAATTCACAATTACCCAACTAGCACGACTTTGATATTATCACCTCCATATCTCAAAACAATTATCAAGCATGAAACTTATCTTAGTATTCAATTCACTCAAAAGAAAGTTTCACATATCTTGAACACCAAGTCTATTAACATTAAGCAAATTACCATGCTATTAATGACTCTCAAAATAATCTAAGTGAAGTATGAGAGTTCATCTATTTCTTCAAAATAAAACTACCACCATTCTCTAAAAGGTATAAGTGATGCACTAGAGCAAATGACAAACTACTCCGAAAGATATAAGTGAAGGTCAATGAGTAGCTAAATAATTATGCAACTATGCAAAGACTCTCTCTCATTTAATAATTTCAGATCTTGATACTTTATTCAAACAGCAAGCAAAGCTAAAGAAAACTACATTGCAAGGATAGCACAACTCATGTGAAGAAGCAAAAACTTAGGCTCAACCGATACTAACCGATAGTTGTTGAAGAAGAAAGGTGGGATGCCTAACGGGGCATCCCCAAGCTTAGATGCTTGAGAATTCTTGAAATATTATCTTGGGGTGCCTTGGGCATCCCCAATCTTGAGCTTTTGTGTCTCCTTAATTCCTCTCATACCATGGTTTCTCTTTTTATCAAAAGCTTCATTCACAACAAACTCAACAAGAACTCGTGAGATAGGTTAGTATAAACCAATGCAAAATCTTATCATTTTCTACTGTAACAAATCACTAAGATTATTATTCAACATTGCATACTAAATGCCTCTGCATATTTAATAGTCCTATCCTCAAATAGAATCATTAAACAAGCAAACATATGCAAACATAACAGCAATCTGCCAAAACAGTACAGTCTGCAAAGAATGCAAGATTCATCATAATTCCCTAACTCCAAAAATTATGAACTAAAATTCCAACTGTAATAAATTTATCAGACCTCAATATGAAAAAAGATTCAACATTATAACACTCTCTGACTTTTCTAGGGAATTTTTGCAACAGCGGTAAACTTTCTGTTTTCAAACAGCAACATGTATAGTAGCAAAATAAGCATGGCAAAGGCTATCCTTGACTTTTTATTGAAACCAAAGATGCAAAACATTATTATAAATAAAAGAAAGCTAATACTAACAAAAGAAAATGATGCTCCAAGCAAAACAGATATCATGTGGTGAATAAAAATATAGCTCCAAGTAAAGTTACCAATGAACGAAGACGAAAGAGGGGATGCCTTCCGAGGCATCCCCAAGCTTAGGCTCTTAGTTGTCCTTGAATATTACCTTGGGGTGCCTTGGGAATCCCCAAGCTTAAGCTCTTTCCACTCCTTATTCCATAGTCCATCAAATCTTTACCCAAAACTTGAAAACTTCACAACACAAAACTCAACAGGAAATCTCGTAAGCTCCGTTAGTATGAGAAAATAAAACAACCACTTAGGTACTGTAATGAACTCATTCTAAATTCATATTGGTGTAATACCTACTGTACTCCAACTTATATATGGTTCATACCCTCTGATACTACTCATAGATTCATCAAAATAAGCAAACAACACATAGAAAACAGAATCTGTCAAAAACAGAACAGTATGTAGTAATCTGTATCAAACGTATACTTATGGAACTCAAAAACTCCTACCAAATTAGGAAGTCCTAAGCAATTCGTGTACCAATCCATAGAAAAAAAATCAGATCAGAAGCACGTTTCTGTGAATTAAAAAAACTAATTTACTGGGTGCAAAAGTTTCTGATTTTCAGCAGGATCAACACAACTATCACCGTACGCCATCCTAGAGGTCTTACTTGGCATTTTATTGAAACAAAAGCTATAAAACATGACTACTACAGTAGAATAATCATGTGAACACACAAAAACATTAAGGATAAGTATTGGGTTGTCTCCCAACAAGCGCTTTTCTTTAATGCCTTTCTAGCTAGGCATGATGATGACAATGATGCTCACATAAAAGATAAGAATTGAAACATAACAGGAGCATCATGAAGCATATGACTAGCACATTTAAGTCTAACCCACTTCCTATGCATAGGGATTTTGTGAGCAAACAACTTATGGGAACAATAATCAACTTGCATAGGAAGGTAAAACAAGCATAGCTTCAAGAATTTAAGCACATAGAGAGGAAACTTGATATTATTGCAATTCCTACAAGCGTATGTTCCTCCCTCATAATAATTTTTAGTAGCATCATGAATAAATTCAACAATATAACCAGCACCTAAAGCTTTCTTTTCATGATCTATTAGCATAGAAAGTTTACAACTCTCCACATAAGCAAAATTCTTCTCATGAATAGTAGTGGGAGCAAACTCAACAAAATAACTATCATGTGATTGAAAATTAAGATCAATGACAAGTTTCATGGTTATCATTATTCTTTATAGCATACGTGTCATCACAATAATCATCATAGATAGGAGGCATGCTTTCATCATAGTAAATTTGCTCATCAAAGCTTGGGGGACAAAAAATATCATCTTCATCAAACATAGCTTCCCCAAGCTTGTGCCTTTGCATATCATTAGCATCATGGATATTCAAGGAATTCATACTGACAACATTGCAATCATGCTCATCATTCACATATTTTATTCCAAGCATTCTATGTAGTTCTTCTTCTAGTACTTGAGCACAATTTTCCTTCCCATCATTTTCACGAAAGACATTAAAAAGATGAAGCATATGAGGCATCCTTAATTCCATTTTTTTGTAGTTTTCTTTTATAGACTAACTAGTGCTAAAACAAGAAACAAAAAGATTCGATTGCAAGACCTAAAGATATACCTTCAAGCACTCACCTCCCTGGCATCGGCGCCAGAAATTCTTCTTGCTACCTCTTGAGCACTGCGTTGGATTTCCCCGAAGACGAGAGGATGATGCAGCAAAGTAGCGTAAATATTTCCCTCAGTTTTTGAGAACCAAGGTATCAATCCAGTAGGAGACCACGCACAAGTCCCTCGTACCTACACAAAACGATAGCAACTCGCAACCAATGCTTAGGGGTTGTCAATCCCTTCACGGTCACTTACAAGAGTGAGATATGATAGAGATAATATTTTTGGTATTTTTGATAGACAGATGCAAAGTAAAGGAAAAAGGCAAAGTAAAAACAAAGCAAGTAAATAAAGTGATAGAGATTGATATGATTAGAATAGACCCGGGGGGCATAGGTTTCACTAGTGGCTTCTCTCAAGAGCATAGATATTCTACGGTGGGTGAAAAAATTACTGTTGAGCAATTGACAGAATTGAGCATAGTTATGAGTATATCTAGGCAATGATCATGTATATAGGCATCACGTCCAAAACAAGTAGATCGAAACGATTCTGCATCTACTACTATTACTCCACTCATCGACCGCTATCCAGCATGCATCTAGAGTATTAAGTTAAAAACAGAGTAACGCCTTAAGCAAGATAACATGATGTAGAGGGATAAATTCATGCAATATGATAAAAAAATCATCTTGTTATCCTCGATGGAAACAATACAATACGTGCCTTGCAACTCCTTCTGTCACTGAGTAAGGACACCGCAAGATTGAACCCAAAGCTAAGCACTTCTCCCATTGCAAGAACTACCAATCTAGTTGGCCAAACCAAAAAGGATAATTCGAAGAGACTTGCAAAGATAACTCAATCATACATAAAAGAATTCAGAGAAGAATCAAATATTTTCCATAGATAATACTGGATCATAAACCCACAATTCATCGGTCTCAACAAACACACCACATAAAGAAGATTACATTGAATAGATCTCCACGAGAGAGGGGGAGAACATTGTATTGAGATCCAAAAAGAGAGAAGAAGCCATCTAGCTACTAGCTATGGACCCGAAGGTCTGAAGTAAACTACTCACGCTTCATCGGAGGGGCTATGGTGATGATGTAGAAGCCCTCCATGGTGGATGCCCCCTCCGGCGGAGCTCCGGAACAGGCCCCAAGATGGGATCTCGTGGATACAGAAGGTTGCGGCAGTGGAATTAGGTTTTTGGCTCCTATTCTGATTGTTCGGGGATACGTAGGTATATTTAGGAGGAAGGAGTACGTCGGTGGAGCGTCAGGGGGCCCACGAGCTCGTGACCGCCTCTGGCACTTCTTGGAGTAGGGTCCAAGTCTCCTGGATCACGTTCGGTTGGAAAATCATGATCCTGAAGGTTTCATTCCATTTGGACTCCGTTTGATATTCCGTTTCTTCGAAACACTGAAATAGGCAAAAAACAGCAATTCTGGGCTGGGCCTCCGGTTAATAGGTTAGTCCCAAAAGTAATATAAAAGTGGAAAATAAAGCCCAATATAGTCCAAAACTGTAGATAAAGTAGCATGGAGCAATCAAAAATTATAGATACGTTGGAGACGTATCAGTGGGTCCCAGCTGTCAGGTGGAGGAATCATTATTTTCCACGTAATAAGGAGGCACTTCCTTGCTGCGGCCGTGGACCCAGCTGTCAGCCTCTCCACGTACAGTCCACGTCCGATGGAGGTCGCTCCTTGACCACGTTGACCACGCCGCGCCGAGAGCACCACGGCAGTGGACGACGGCGTGCCCTAGGAAGGGGACGACGCGGAGCCGGGGAAGACGCGGCAGTGGATGCCCACGTGGAGAGGAGTACGAGGGTTCACTGGTTCGGCTGCGGTGTGAGGCTGCCGTCGCCGTAGAATAACGGGGGATGTGGGTGAGTGAAGGGATGGCCTGGCCAGCGCTGGGAGTAGTAGGGGGCGGTAAGGCCTCCGCGGCAGCACAGTCGGCCACGGGAGGCAGGAGCAGGCGGCACGACCCGCGCTGCTTTGGGCGGCTAGAGCAAGAAGACCAGAGGTTGAAGAAGCATGACGGCCGTTGAATGGACATCATACGGTCACTATAGCTAGAATCATTTATATTGACTAAGTTGTAGCATCCCAAAATTTCAATTTGGAATTTTATACATTAGATCATCATTGCATATCATATTTTATTGCATTTTGGGTTGATCCTAGAAATTCTACGCAACTCAAGGACCCACGGAGAGAGTTGGGGATTTCGTTATTTTCATATTTGAGTTTTCTCAAATTTTGAAAAGAGGATCATTTGATTTTAATTAATTTTCTCTTCAAATATTTCCAATATGAAAATAAAAGAGAGGGGATAAAATGACTTCCCCAAAATAAAGAAATATTGGAGGTTAAATATTAAAATCAAATAAGAATTTTATTCGGAGTATTATCGCTATTTTATTTGAATTAGGAAAAAATGTGTTTTTCAAAATTGCATTAGAGGCCCAAATAAATGTTCACTTTGTCTGCTATATTTTTAGAGGACGTGAAAAATCTATTTCAGGCTTTTAGGAGTCCGTTTAGTATTTCTTTTCTTTGTTTTTCTGCGCGTCAGAATATTTAAAAAAAGTCAACCGCCTTACTGGGCCGTGTCCGCCCAGGACTCCGACCC
Source organism: Triticum timopheevii (assembly GCA_963921465.1). Taxonomy (NCBI): domain Eukaryota; kingdom Viridiplantae; phylum Streptophyta; class Magnoliopsida; order Poales; family Poaceae; genus Triticum; species Triticum timopheevii. Next base: position 306,421,402 of record OY997262.1, on the reverse strand, counting down.
GGCCGGCCTTATAAGCCGAGGCCGAGGCCCCCGTGAGCCCAAGTCGCTGCCACCCCCGAACCCTAACCCTAGTGCCGTCGCCGCCGCCGGAGCCCGCCGCCACCCATTCGCCTCGCCACCGACCCGCCTCCTGTCGAGAAGCCACTGCCTGCCGCCGCCGTCCCGCCCGCCGAGGTAGCTGCCGCTGCTGCCGGTTTATTCCGCGTAAACCGTTCGGTATTTATTCGAAAACCTAGATGCGTTTTTTTATTAGATCGGTTTTATTTATTTTTCCTGGTTTAGTTAAATAGGGGATGTTCATCCGTACGTTCGTTTTAATGAACAATGTTCACTCGTTAGCCGCAGACAGCGAATGTTCGTTCATTAGCCTGTTCGTCAGTTTTTTTCCAGGGTTTTTCCGCGATTATTTTCGATCGTGATTTCTGCCCTGATCTTCCTTTTAGTTTATCTTTTCGCTCATTTATCGGAATCAGGCGATTCAAGCGCCTGGATGTTCGTCTTGAAGCTGTCACAGCCCTAGAATTTGATTGTAATTAGTTGCACAAGCATCCATGCATCATGTCTAAAATTCTTTGAAAGTTGAAATGGGGATCGTTGAAACCCTAGCACCAATTGAATTCAACTAGGTTCAATAAAAATATTTTCAACGAACCCAAATGCCCTTTAGAAAAGTTCATGATTTTTGTTAAAGGTGAAAACCTCTGCCAAAAATGATGCACATATTTCTAGGCCATTTTTGGACTTTTGAATTAAATCAATGACATATTTGAGTTGGATTTATTTCTATTATATAAGAAATAAAGCTCAAACATATTTGAAAGTTGCATGTGACTTGGGCTAGTCCTGAGCTCACATAACAATTTACAGAAAGTTTATAAAAATGATTTGATGTTCTAAATCAAATCAAAACAAATAACAGAAATAGAAAAGAAAAATAAAGAGAGAAACAAAGAAAAGACCTGTACCTGGGCCACTTACCTGTAGCCGGCCCAGCTGCACCAGTCCAGCCCATCGTGGCAGAGCGGCTGTCTTCAACCTCTTCCAGTAGGCAGAGGCGAAGTTGCACGTGCGCACGCGGACACCTCCACCTCCTGCTTCGCGGTGGCAGCCTCCCCGACATCCTCGCGACGCCACGGAGACGCCCAGAGCCTCCCCTCGTTCTCCCCTTTCTCTAGCTCCCGCTTCCTCTCATTCCGTGAGCCCGAGAGCGCCACCGTGAGCTGCCACACCCGCCGCCGTCACCTTGCCTCCCCGAGCTATCCAACGCCTCAGCCACCTCGCACTTCACCTCTGAGCCGAAGGAAGGAAGCACGGAGGCCCTGAACCGCCGCCATCGTCTTCGTCCTCAAGCTCGGCCACCGACGGCCGCCGCCTCCGCTTCGTCGTCTTTGGAACGTCCCCGAGCCCTCTGACCCTCCCTCCGTGTTCACTGTGAGGCCCCGCACCTTTTCCCCCATCTCCCATGCTTGTCCGCTTCCTCTAGGCCGTAGTTGCACGGACGCCGAAGCTCCCCGCCGCCATGGCCGATGGATCCCATGCTCCCGAGCCCCTCAGCTCACCCCCATGGCACCAACGTGCTTCTGCTGCCCTATAGATGCTCTTGCGCAACATCGTTTGCTCCAGCCCACGCCAGAACCCCGCAGCCGCTCGAACCGAGCCACTGCCGCCGCCAACGCTCGCCGCCGGCAATGCTTCCGGGCACCCCGCCGCCTCCTGTCCGGTCCTTTGGATGCGGACGAGTGAGAGACCCTCCCTTGTGCCAGCAGCACGACAAACCACCGTCCCTAACGCAAGTCCGGCGAGCTCTGCTTGTCGGTTTGGTCGTCGCCGGCGTAGATCCGGTGATGATGACGTGGCGCTACCATTAGTAGCTAACACCACTAATTAACCCCACTTTCTAGACACTGAGAGTGGGCCCTGCAGCCTAATTAAGCCACTAGTTAGATTTAAGTTAGATTAGTTAACAAAACCAGCGGACCCACGCGTCAGGGCTGACTTGCTGACGTGGTCGTTGACCCGACCCCACCTGTCTGTGACTCTACGCATCACTGGGTCACTAACTAGTGGACCCCACTGGTCAGGTTTGACCTGGACCAGCCGTTGTTGACTTGATGATGTCACCCTGACGCAATGCTGATGCGATAAATCATTTACTGGATTTATCCCTATTCAGGAAATTCCAGAAAATAGTATAAACTTATAAAAATCATAGAAATTCAACCGTAACTCCAAATGAAATAAATTATATATAAAAAATGATCAGAAAAATCCAATCTATCCATCTGTACCATTTTCATGCATGTTTAAGCAACTTAACCTTGCTGTTCATTCCAAAACATGATAATACACATTATAAATTCATAACTTGAGTTTGCATTTGAACCCTTGGTTCAAATTAGCTCAAACCTTTCTGTTCTTAGTTGCATTAGGTCAAACACATTCATTTTGCCATGTCATGATCATGCATCATATTGTGCATTGCATTGATTGTGTTTCTTCTTTGTTTGTCGGTGCTTGTCCCCTTTCAGTAGACGTGTACCGACGATGTGATCGATGACACCGATGAAGAACTATACTATCTTCAGAAGTGCCAGGCAAGCAAAACCCCCTTGTTCATTCTGATATAATCCCACTCTCTCACTCCTGCTCTCTTTTACTACATTAGGACAACAATGATTCAACTGTTACATGCTGCGGTAGATGAACCCCTTTTCCTTTGCATGACCTGTCATTGCCACAGTAAATAGATGAAACCCACTAGCATGAGTAGGAGTTGTTTGAGCCCTGATGTGCCTACTCATTCATGCTTGTTTGTCATGCCTGCTACTGCTTAGAGTTGAGTCACGTATGATTCATCAGGGATGAATTGGAGGTGTGTGAACATGTCCTGTTGTGTGTGGTCTAAATGTGTGAACACGATTTGGTAAAGGTAGTGGTGATAGGCCATGTGGGAGTACATGGTGGGTTGTCTCATTGAAACCGTCCTCAGGAACTGAGTTCTGTGTTTGTGATCCATGAACAGTTACTACCACTCATTGGGATCCTTAATTGACCCTCTCGGCTTTTTAATCACCCTTGTTCTTTGTCCAGGAGTTGCAACTAGTTTCTGGTGTTTGTAGGTAGTGCTAGTAGTCTACCAAGTGGCACCCGGTATAGGTGGGCTTGGGACAGACTAGGTGCAGTGGCACGGTGTACCAAGTGGCATCCCGGATGGTGGGCTTGGGAACCCTGCTCACATCGTTTGGGGCCGTGAGCGACACCCCGGCCGGATCTCCTTGCGGATGGAACCCGAATAGGCGATAAACTTGGACGAGAGACTTGAGTGTTTAGGTAGGCCGTGGCCGACTCCCTCGCCAGGCTTCCGCTTGAAGGTTGCCGAGATACACGAGGTGTACATGGCGGTAAGTGGCGAGAGTATGTGTAAAGAAGTACACCCCTGTAGGTTTAAAATGATCTATTCGAATAGCCGTGTCCGCGGAAAAGGACTTCTGGGTTGCCTGTACAGTTCATAGACAAGTGTAAGTGGATACTCTAAAATACGCAAGATAAGCGTGAGTGCTATGGATGGCGTTCTCGTAGGGAGACGGGAGCGGATCCATAGTGGTGTATTGATATGGTGAATATGTGGACTCGTGTGCGCCACCTCAAAAGAGTTACTTGCAGTCGTAGTACAGGTTAGCCACTGAGTCAAAGCTGGCTTGCTGCAGTTAAACTCCACCACCCCCTTTGTTGATAATGATGCATATGTAGTTAGTTCTGATGTAAGTCTTGCTGGGTACATTTGTACTCACGTTTGCCTATTTTACGTTTTTGCAGAGAGACTCCAGTCTCGCTAGTAGTTCCGCGTGGACTTCGACGTTTAGCTTGGTACCTCAGCTACGATCTTGTGCCCTCGGCAGGATCTGGTAGTTAGTCAGGCTTCTCAGCCTTTTTCATTTGAGTTGTCTGTACTCAGACATGTTAAGCTTCCACATGTGCTTTGACTTGTATGCTCTGAATGCTGGGTCGAGAGACCCATGTTTGTAATATCTCGCTCCTCGGAGCCTATTGAATAAAATACTTGAGTTGTAGAGTCATGTTGTGATGCCATGTTGTATTTGCATATATCGAGCATATTGTGTGTATGTTATTGAAATGCTTGGTATGTGTGGTATCTGACTATCTAGTTGTTTATCCTTAGTAGCCTCTCTTACCGGGAAATGTCTCCTAGTGCTTCCACTGAGCCATGGTAGCTTGCTACTGCTCCGGAACACTTAGGCTGGCCGGCATGTGTCCTTCTTCGTTCCTGTGTCCATCCCTTCGGGGAAATGTCACGCGGTGTCTACCGGAGTCCTCTTAGCCTGCTATAGCCCGGTTTACCGGAGTCCTGCTAGCCCAGCTGCTACAGCCCGGATTCACTCGCTGATGACCGACACGTTCGTTGCTGGGTCATGGATGCCTGTCCCTGTAAGTTTGTGCCACTTGGGTTTACGACTAGCCATGTCAGCCCGGGCTCCTTATCATATGGATGCTAGCGACACTATCATATACGTGTGCCAAAAGGTGCAAACGGTCCCGGGCAAAGGTAAGGCGACACCCGTGGGAATACCGTGCGTGAGGCCGCAAAGTGATATGAGGTGTTACATGCTAGATCGATCTGGCATTGAGTCGGGGTCCTGACAGCTTTGGTATTAGAGCTTGACTGCCTGTAGGATTACGAAGCCAAACTGGTCGAAGTTGAGTCTAGAAATGCTTTAGTTATATGTAGGGGATTTGATTGTGGGATGGAACGTAAGGCTCTTTTTACTCCTTTACCTTATGTCCTTCTGATCTAAGTCACCCTCTTCTTCTCTATGGGATTAAGAACTAGGCTATCTCCTCTTTCTATCAGGATCACGTGTTACTAATCCGTAGACTTATAGAATTGTTGGACTTAAGCCTCGTTTCAGTTCCTACTACCTCCATATGTTAACTGTTGATCTCAGAACCTTGATATTGTGATGTTGAGTGGTTATGCCACCATTTTGTAGGATGTCTCAAATCATTTTGAGCATTTACAGCCGTTATGCTGTCCAAGTCATCCCAGGTTTCTAAATAGTCTGATGCATTTGCAAATATCTTCTTACCGTTCCGATGTTCCTTTGGCCAGATCAACCACACCAACTGGTGTGTTGAGGTACTTCATTGCCTCGGTATATATGTTGGAGCTAGTATTATGACCCTAGGTGTCTTAGAGTACCACCTAGTAAGCTAGCCATGATTTGTGTTCCCAGTGTGATGATTCTGGCCTTTATTCTCGAAAGCATCCCGTGATGCCACTTAGTAGTAGGTATTCTACTCCCTGGGTTTTGAACCCGAGATTCACCCTACTTACCTTGTGTTGATAGTGTTTGCTAGTTCCTTTAGGATATTAGTAACCTTTGGGATAGTCCTCGAGGTCCGTGGTATTTCCTTCTTCCAAATACCATGAACTGCTTATGGCGGAAGTTCCTTGAACCAAGAGATCACAACAAGAGTGCTCTCAATGAGTTCTCCATTTTATATCGTGACTCTGCCAGTTCTACCTTTCTGCATGGGTTATCCGGAAGAAATATGTTGAATTTCACTCGACATACTAACCTATGCATCCACAACTCGGAAAGTTATATGTTCTTTGAGTTGTCCCTCTTTAGTTGTTTTCTGGCCCTCGTCTATCAATTGATAGTCAGGAGTAGTTATGCTTTTGTGTTCCTCGATGCCCACTACTCTTGTGGTCCGTCAAGCCATTCTATTCCGGAATGACTAGGAGAAGCAAACTCCAGAACCCCATCCATATCTAGGGTTGGGTCAAAGAAGTTGTATTCCATAGATCAAAATGCCAATCCAGCTTCTGGTCTGTTCTACATTGAAGTATTACCTTCTTTATGTTAGGATTGTCATGAGAATTGCACCACCTCTTATGAATTCTTGACGCAGTGATACTTCTTGCCATCATTACTCATTCCTCGATTCCGTGTTGTCGCAACCGGAATGCCGACAAGTGATTCGTGATGTGTGAAATCTATACGCCTAGCAACTCCGTTGCTTGGTAGTTAAATGGACAACAACCTCATTCTTAGCATGCTGATTATTGAATCCTCATTCTAAGATAGATTGTGCTACCTAGTCCATATTTCCGATGTACCCTTCGATCAATGAGTTAGGATTGTGCCAATCCCTCGCTCTTCTGGTCATATCATCTTGCCCTGAAAAGCAAGATTGTTCTCGAGCTTAGTAACATATCGGTGGTTCGTGATTCTCCGAATGTCTTCTCGGAGGTATCACCAGGATGTCACCTTTCCGCTATGTTGAGCTCGTGATCAAGTTGGTTTTTGAAACCACCCTTTCTTCAAGAATCCGTGTTGGATACCCCTGAGCTGGTTGGTTAAGCTAAACAACAACTTGGAGAGTTGGAAGATAAAAGCTTGTCCGACTCAGTTCATTCCAAAGGGATATCTCTGTGTGTGTGTGTGTGTGTTGAAGAAAGATGATATCTTCATTGATTGATCCTCGTGGTCAATTGTTGGATTTATTGTCTTACCCCAAACCTTTGATTTGAGTATGGGCTATCATCAAATCAAATCAGAACCAACGATGTTCGTAATGTTGTCTTACTCGTGGATTTTCCTCGAGCATACACCATTATATCTTTTGGGTCTGACCAATACTATCACCTTGTTCACATAGTTATGGAATTCCATCTCCATGGAAATTCCGATGAGTTGCTGTTGAGCCCATCAGCAGCATTTTGTCTCCCCCATGACTCATGTTGAACATCAACCTAGTGTTGGAAACTTTTATAAGCACTATCTTCATGTCGCATTCGTGAAGAATATGTTTGTATGAAAGAAGTGACTTCCTCTCATTCACGTGCATCTGGTGCAAGTTGCCGCCGTGAGCTTGAGAAAGATTGTTTTTGTTTCCTTTGGTACCATCCCAAGTCAGTCATGCACGTGCGAAGTATGCTATGGTTTGATAGGCTCGCTACCTCCATTCTATATGTGTCCCTAGCACACCAAGCCACTGACTGATTTGTTCAAGGAGAAGGAGTTCCTTCATAAGAGCTAATCCGGACTTATGTGAGGACTTCGATATCCTCGATGATGGTTCCCAACCTGAACTCGATAGTGTTTTATTATAAGACTACTATGTGGTCATGCTTGTCTAGGACAGCGTGTTCACATGTATGTAGCAGAACCAGCTCATGTTTTGGAGCTTGCTATCGTAGTTCATTTCCCGAGAATCTCGCAACATTATCTCGTCAGTTTGTGTTTCAAACCTTCTTTTCCAGACATGTTGTCTGAAATATTCTGTTACCAACCGGATCTGAATCTTAGGCAGATATGATGGTTGGGACTTCTTCCAAGAACTATGATATAGGTTCCAGTGAAGGGGACGCACCTAGCCGGAAGAACTATTATTGTAGTATCTTGATAAAGCAATTTGGTCACCTCCCATGAGGATCTTGCATGACTTATTCTAGAAGTTGATCCTTATGGATTTTGTGCTCCCGAAGTCCGACCTTTACTTGATGGCCATGTCGATGCTTTAAAGCATAATCGTGGTAGCTAGAACATCAAGGAGAACATTAGAAGCGGAGTGCTAAATGTCTCCCGGTCGATCATCCAGATCTTGTTTTCCTTGGCCTCGCTAAGGTGAAATCTGAGAAGGTGTTGTCTTCCTTTGCATCTGCATCATCCATCACTATTCATCATGGTAGTATGTTGTGTTGCCAGGATCCTTGACACGGATATTGGTAAAACCTTGATGAATATGGAAATGCTCAAGTTCTTGAAGGCATGCTCAGTCACTAGGTTCTATCCTTGGTATCAACTGGAATGTGCCTTCCTTTTGCCAAGTTGTTCTATAATCATAGTTTCCTTTCCAAATTGAGTATGTCATTCTTTTGAATTCTTTCATGCGTGGGAGTGTTATCTATCCATCTGTTCTCTCCATCCTTCTTGATGTGTGTTCTGTGTCCCAGCCCAAGAGATGTTTCTATGTCTCATTCTGTGAGTTGATCGTGAGTTGCTCGATCTTCGAGAAGATCGAATCCTGTAGAGTTTATTTTTGTCGTTGTGTTGGATGAACATCTCGAAAGCAAAGATGTCAAGATCAAAATGATGATCGAATCAACGTTCTTATGAAGTGCAAGTTGGATCCTGAAGATCAAGTTAGCTTTGTATCCCTCTGTCTTCTTACCTCACGTCTTGAATCTCGGGACGAGATTCTTGTTAGTGGGGGTGAGTTGTCACAACCCTAGAATTTGATTGTAATTAGTTGCACAAGCATCCATGCATCATGTCTAAATTTCTTTGAAAGTTGAAATGGGGATCATTGAAACCCTAGCACCAATTGAATTCAACTAGGTTCAATAAAAATATTTTCAACGAACCCAAATGCCCTTTAGAAAAGTTCATGATTTTTGTTAAAGGTGAAAACCTCTGCCAAAAATGATGCACATATTTCTAGGCCAATTTTGGACTTTTGAATTAAATCAATGACATATTTGAGTTGGATTTATTTCTATTATATAAGAAATAAAGCTCAAACATTTTTGTAAGTAGCATGCGACTTGGGCTAGTCCTGAGCTCACATAACAATTTACAGAAAGTTTATAAATATGATTTAATGTTCTAAATCAAATCAAAACAAATAACAGAAATAGAAAAGAAAAATAAAGAGAGAAAGAAAGAAAAGACCTGTACCTGGGCCACTTACCTGTAGCCGGCCCAGCTGCACCAGTCTAACCCATCGTAGCAGAGCGGCTGTCTTCAACCTTTGCCAGTAGGCAGAGGCAAAGTCGCACGTGCGCACGCGGACGCCTCCACCTCCTACTTCACGGTGGCAGCCTCCCCGACATCCTCGCGACGCCACGGAGACGCCCAGAGCCTCCCCTCGTTCTCCCCTTTCTCTGGCTCCCGCTTCCTCTCTTTCCGTGAGCCCGAGAGCGCCGCCGTGAGCTGTCGCACCCGCCGCCGTCACCTTGCCTCCCCGAGCTATCCAACGCCTCAGCCACCTCACGCTTCACCTCTGAGCCGAAGGAAGGAAGCACGGAGGCCCTGAGCCGCCTCCATCGTCTTCGTCCTCAAGCTCGGCCACCGACGGCCGCCGCCTCTGCTTCGTCGCCTTTGAAACGTCCCCGAGCCCTCTGACCCTCCCTGCGTGTTAACTGTGAGGCCCCACACCTTTTCCCTCATCTCCCATGCTTGTCTGCTTCCTCTAGGCCGTAGTTGCATGGACGCCGAAGCTCCCCGCCGCCATGGCCAATGGATCCCATGCTCCCGAGCCCCTCAGCTCGCCCCCGTGGCACCAACGTGCTTCTACTGCCCTATAGATGCTCTTGCGCAATACCATTTGCTCCAGCCCATGCCAGAACCCCGCAGCCGCTCGAACCGAGCCACTGCCACCGCCAACGCTCGCCGCCGGCAATGCTTTCGGCCACCCCGCCGCCTCCTGTCCAGTCCTTTGGATGCGGACAAGTGAGAGACCCTCCCTGGTTCCAGCAGCGCGACGAACCACCGTCCCTAACGCAAGTCCAGCAAGCTCTCTTCGTCAGTTTGGTCATCGCTGGCGGAGATCCGGTGATGATGACGTGGCGCCACCATTAGCAGCTAACACCACTAATTAACCCCACTTTCTAGACACTAACAGTGGGCCCTACAGCCTAATTAAGCCACTAGTTAGATTTAAGTTAGATTAGTTAACAAAACCAGCGGACCCACGCGTCAGGGCTGACTTGCTGACGTGGTCGTTGACCCGACCCCACCTGTCTGTGACTCTACGCATCACTGGGTCACTGACTAGTGGACCCCACTGGTCAGGTTTGACCTGGACCAGCCGTTGTTGACTTGATGATTTCACCCTGATGCAATGCTGACGCGATAAATCATTTACTGGATTTATTCCTATTCAGGAAATTCCAGAAAATAGTATAAACTTATAAAAATCATAGAAATTCAACCGTAACTCCAAATTAAATAAATTATATATAAAAAATGATCAGAAAAATCCAATCTATCCATCTGTACCATTTTCATGCATGTTTAAGCAACTTAACCTTGCTGTTCATTCCAAAACATGATAATACACATTATAAATTCATAACTTGAATTTGAATTTGAACCCTTGGTTCAAATTAGCTCAAACCTTTCTGTTCTTAGTTGCATTAGGTCAAACACATTCATTTTGCCATGTCATGATCATGCATCATATTGTGCATTGCATTGATTGTGTTTCTTCTTTGTTTGTCGGTGCTTGTCCCCTTTCAGTAGACGTGTACCGACGATGTGATCGATGACACCGATGAAGAACTATACGATCTTCAGAAGTGCCAGGCAAGCAAAACCCCCCTTCTTCATTCCGATATAATCCCACTCTCTCACTCCTGCTCTCTTTTACTGCATTAGGACAACAACGATTCAATTGTTACATGCTTCGGTAGATGAACCCCTTTTCCTTTGCATGACCTCCATTGCCACAGTAAATAGATGAAACCCACTAGCATGAGTAGGAATTGTTTGAGCCCTGATGTGCCTACTCATTCATGCTTGTTTGTCATGCCTGCTACTGCTTAGAGTTGAGTCAGGTCTGATTCATCAGGGATGAATTGGAGGTGTGTGAACATGTCCTGTTGTGTGTGGTCTAAATGTGTGAACACGATTTGTTAAAGTTAGCGGTGAGAGGCCATGTAGGAGTACATGGTGGGTTGTCTCATTGAAACCGTCCTCAGGAACTGAGTTCTGTGTTTGTGATCCATGAACAAATACTACCACTCATTGGGATCCTTAATCGACCCTCTCGGCTTCTTAATCACCCTTGTTCTCTGTCCAGGAGTTGCAACTAGTTTCTGGTGTTTGTAGGTAGTGCTAGTAGTCTACCAAGTGGCACCCGGTACAGGTGGGCTTGGGACAGACTAGGTGCAGTGGCACGGTGTACCAAGTGGCACCCGGATGGTGGGCTTGGGAACCCTGCTCACATCGTTTGGGGCCGTGAGTGACACCCCGGCCGGATCTCCTTGCGGATGGAACCCGAATAGGAGATAAACCTGGACGAGAGACTTGAGTGTTTAGGTAGGCCGTGGCCGACTCCCTCGCCAGGATTCTGCTTGAAGGTTGCCGAGATACACGAGGTGTACATGGCGGTAAGTGGTGAGAGCGTGTGTGAAGAAGTACACCCCTGCAGGGTTAAAATGATCTATTCGAATAGCCGTGTCCGCGGAAAAGGACTTCTGGGTTGCCTGTATAGTTCATAGACAAGTGAAAGTGGATACTCTAAAATACGCAAGATAAGCGTGAGTGCTATGGATGGCGTTCTCGTAGGGAGACGGGAGCGGATCCATAGTGGTGTATTGATATGGTGAATATGTGGACTCGTGTGCGCCACCTCAAAAGAGTTACTTGCAGTCATAGTACAGGTTAGCCACTGAGTCAAAGCTGGCTTGCTGCAGTTAAACTCCACCACCCCCTTTGTTGATAATGATGCATATGTAGTTAGTTCCGATGTAAGTCTTGTTGGGTACATTTGTACTCACGTTTGCCTATTTTACGTTTTTCAGAGAGACTCTAGTCTCGGTAGTAGTTCCGCGTGGACTTCGACGTTTAGCTTGTTACCTCAGCTACGATCTTGTGCCCTCGGCAGGATCTGGTAGTTAGTCAGGCTTCTCAGCCTTTTTCATTTGTAGTTGTCTGTACTCAGACATGTTAAGCTTCCGCATGTGCTTTGACTTGTATGCTCTGAATGCTGGGTCGAGAGACCCATGTTTGTAATATCTCGCTCCTCGGAGCCTATTGAATAAAATACTTGAGTTGTAGAGTCATGTTGTGATGCCATGTTGTATTTGCACATATCGAGCATATTGTGTGTATGTTATTGAAATGCTTGGTATGTGTGGGATCTGACTATCTAGTTGTTTATCCTTAGTAGCCTCTCTTACCGGGAAATGTCTCCTAGTGCTTCCACTGAGCCATGGTAGCTTGCTACTGCTCCGGAACACTTAGGCTGGCCGGCATGTGTCCTTCTTCGTTCCTGTGTCCGTCCCTTCGGGGAAATGTCACGCGGTGTCTACCGGAGTCCTGTTAGCCTGCTACAACCCGGTTTACCGGAGTCCTGCTAGCCCAGCTGCTATAGCCCAGATTCACTTGCTGATGACCGACACGTTCGTTCCTGGGTCATGGATGCCTGTCCCTGTAAGTTTGTGCCACTTGGGTTTACGACTAGCCATGTTAGCCCGGGCTCCTTATCATATGGATGCTAGCGTCACTATCATATACGTGTGCCAAAAGGCGCAAACGGTCCCGGGCAAAGGTAAGGCGACACCCGTGGGAATACCGTGCGTGAGGCCGCAAAGTGATATGAGGTGTTACATGCTAGATCGATGTGGCATTGAGTCAGGGTCCTGACAGAAGCCCTCTTTGTTTAATCAACTTGAACAAGATTTTGGTGCTGTAAAATTTGACTTTAGTCCATATTAGTAAATGGATCTTGTTTGTTTCGCAGTTTGAGTTTCGTTGTTTTGTTTGATTTGATCTCTTTTTGCAAACCGGAGTTCTTAAGTTGAGCTTTATGGATAGATCTCTTATTTGAGTTTTACCCCTACTTCTAGTTGAGTGCATATTGTAGTTTGTTTGCGATAGAGTACCCGAAGTGTGAAGCGTGTTACTTCGAGTCTCTAGGTTTCACGGATCATCTGCAAGGCAAGTAACACTTTGATCATACCTCTTTACTCCCCAATTTTATTGCATTAGATCAATCCTCAAAACAATTGCATGGTTAGGATCTGTTTAACATGTGGGTTTTGGGAAGTAGATGATGAAGTAGAACCTATTGCCCTGTTTATTATCAAACCTTTGGGAGTTACTTTTACGTGATGCTTATATCGCTATGCTATGCTTGTAGACGTGGTTTGGGTGAGTGAATCCATGACAGATGTGAGTATTGCTAATTAATGGTTAACTTAAGGTGGCTACTTAAATACACATCTAGGTGGGTTGGTTGAGGCACCCTGGAGTACCCACTGGTTGTCAGGGCACCTGGAGAATCCAGTGTTGTCCTAGGATATCCCGGAGTACTCGTGTGATCATCCTACGGTCCGCCACCCAGGCTCAAAGGGATCATAAGATTATTCATGCTAGAAACTTGCCTATGCAGCCACAAGCTATTATGCGCTCTAGCATAGTTGAGTATGTTGCAAGACCTCTTTCAGTAGTGGGCTAGCAGATGTAGGGGAAAGTAGGTGTAACTGTCCACCCAGAGTAAAGAGTTATTGTTTCGGAAAGACCGTGTCTCGAATCTCCGACCATGGATGTATTCGAGTCTTGTGGGTAAAAGTGCGCAAACCTCTGCAAAGTGTATAAACTAATCATGGTTAGCCGTGTCCCCCATTATGGACATCTTGAGTATCTAGTTCTTGGATTATCATGTTGATCTCTTCACTCTTAATATAATTTGATTGGGTTTAATGATCATGATTAATTAGGATTGAGTTGGAGGAACCTTCTCAATGTTTAACAACCACCATGATAGTTAAATAAAATTTATTCCTTTGTTGTAGGGAAAAATTGGCTTTATGCAAAACTGTAACCATAGAGGTTTCCACCAGCCATATATGCATGCGGTGATAGCTTTTGTTCTGTTCATTACTCTATGTGTTACATTGCCAGCATATTCCATGTGTTGACCCGTTTCGGGCTGCAACGTTCATGTTGCAGACTTTTCAGACGACGACTAAGGTGCCATAGGTCGTTGTCTTTCACTCAGTGATGCCGTTGGAGTTGATGGACTCACTTTATTCTTCCAAGCCTTCCGCTGTTATCGATTTTAGATGGCCTTAGGCCATATTATTGTAATAAGTTCTCTTTTGAGACATTCGATGTAATAACTATGTGATTGCTACTCTGTTATAAATCCTCAAGTACTGTGCGTGTCAGCATTACCGATCCAGGGATGACACTGATGCACAGATATCAGACTGTTTAAGGTCTGGTCGCTACATAAGTTGACAAAGCCCTTGGTATGCGTCAACTTAGTAGGCCCATAGGTCAGCTTACAAAACGGTGCGCCCCAGATGTCAGGGGGAGGAATAATTTTTTGGGCGGGTGGAGCTAGAATATCTGAGATTGAAGAAGAAGCACGGCATCCGTTGGATGGACATCCAACGGCCACTGCTGCTAGAACCGTGTGTTGACTATAAGTTGACATAGCCTTGCATATGCATCAACTCTCTTTTTTAGGGGACGCGTCAACTTAGTAAGGCCACAAGTGTGTGTCAGAGAACTTATAGCCCATTTGAGATTTGTAAGAATGTGCAGCACATTTTTGAATTCTAATGGAATTTACTACAGCCCATGTACAGTTTGTTAAAAGTACAACCATTTTCAACCAACCGTTCAAAACATAATTCAATAAAATTTCCCACATTTTGATGGGATCCGAAATATTTTTATGCCGAAATTTCTAGTCATATTAAATACAATTTCGATATAAATTTATATTACGTAAAAATCCAACAAAACATTGCGCTCGCAACAATTAATGAAATTAAAATTTTCAATATCCAAAAATAATATTTTATAAAGTAATTACATGTTTGGGGCATTTTTTTATAGTTACTGCCCAGTTTTTATAATTACATCCCATTTATTATTTCTTAAAGCTCATTTTCTTGTTAAGCCTAATGCATCCCTCCTAGGAAAGATTTGCAGCCCAACGGGGCGGAGAATAACAACTTGACCTTGCCTGGGTATTCCTAAAAAAAGTATAGCTGGGCTAGCCGTTTTCAGCTTGAAAAAATTAATATCTGGGCTGGATGTCTGGCCTGGGCTAGACGGGCCACAGCTGGCCCAGTTAATACCCGCAGTGATGTTTTTGTTGTTGTTCAGAGGAGAAAAATTAATATCAGGGATAAACATCAAAAAACTCAGCAGTGCTCACACCTCAAAAACACAAATACTGCTCGAGCTGCTTGGTCCCAGCTGTTGGCCGCTTCTTGTTCAATTCTGTCGTTTATTGACTACATAGGTTGACAATGGTGTGGGACCGTGAAGTCGGGAAACCAGGAGGAAGCAAAAAAAATTATAGTTTTATATAATAAGGAAGCACTTGCTTATGTGAGGCTATGGCCCTGGTGGGTCCCCATTGTCATCCTCTCCAAGTAAAGTCATCTCCTCGCCCGCGCGCGCTTTCCGCCCGAAACAGTCAGCGCCGCCAGCCCCGCTTCCCAGTGCAGGCGATTGCTCCGCCTTCAAACGACAAAAGTGTCGTCCGTCCATCCATCTGCCACCCACATTAATGATACACGGTTGCCGAGGCAATTACTCCGGCGCCACACATCCGTCCCTCCGCCGCCCACCATTGCTATATAAACTGTTGCGTCGGCCATAGCCGCAGTCATCTGCATCCATTCCTTTTCTCCTGTCCACACCACTACTGCCCACCATGGCTTCCTCGCGCTCCAGCCCTCTTTAGGACGGGCGGACGACGGTCCACAAGGAGATGGTAGCCATTGCTGCCGACCGGCTGGCCGGCAAGTAGCTGGAGGACGACGGCATCCCAATGGATAACATGGTAGTCGAAGATCCAGCGCCAACCCCCTCCTCCATGCCATCCTCACTGGTGCATTGCACCATGACCATCGGCGAGGCCCGTGTCCAATATATGGACACGGTGAGGCAGAAGCGTAAGGAGCAGTTTTGGGAGACGCAGGCCGACGCCACCTACAACCACCATCTCCTCCAGGAGCACTTGTAGGTGGAGGAGCAGATCGCCATGGACCGGGCGGAGCAGGAGGCGCTGCTCGACTTGTACCGCTCCACCCACGAGGGCCGCCTCGAGCACTGGCAGTACTGCATGCGGGTTGCGGAGGCTGCGGCCGCCTACAAAGAGGTTGATGAAGCGGGCGAGGAGCTATTTGGCGAGACCAAGGACGAGGCAGAGGACAATGCCGGCTCCGACGAGTCCTCGCTCCACTAGCGTCGACGAGGCCCTGCTCCGCCGAGGCCCCGCGGTGCCAACAACGAGGCAGAGGACATCGTCGGCTCTGTCGAGGCCCCTCCCCGCCAACAACGAGGCAGAGGACATCGCCAGCTCAGCCGAGGCCCCACCCTACCAGCAACGAGGGGGAGGATTTCCACCACTCTGCCGAGGCGCCGCCTGCCAGCAACGAGACATAGGACATCACCGGCTCCGCCGAGGTCCCGCCCCGCTGCCAACGAGGCCGCGCCACACAGAAAATGAGGAAGAGTAGAACACGGTAGGTCGCCGCCGCTCGGGTCCAAGTAAGGCCACCGCTGCTACCCTCCGGTTGAAGCCAAGCTAGGCGGGTTGACCATTGATGGCCAGTTAGCTTCTTGGCGGCGACGTGGAGTCAGAGAGCCTTTTTTGGAGAAGTACGCTGCTTCTACTTAACTGCTGGTGCAGTTGGCTGACTGACATGAGGGCCCAACAGGCCACATGTCAGTTACGCAACTACACCTGCAGTTAAGTCACTGAAGCTTCTGTCCGGCTCAGTGGGACACAGGTGGTTAGCTTTGGTTAATTAATTATACCTCTAGCGCACCCCCTTTTAGTTGAAGAATGTATGAAATGTAATGAAATTTGACATGTTTATATGAAATCCGACCGTGTATGAATGAATTTATTTCGATTAGTTTGAAATCCTGTATCACTGGCATTGGATGAACATGCAAAACAATACGTACTAGCATTATTCCGAGGGTGATCACCTCGTTTGCAGCAACTTCACATGTACTCCCTCTGGTCCTTTCTAGTCTGCATACAAGTTTTGTCTGCAATCAAAGTATCTCTACTTTGACCAATCTTATATAAAAAAGTACGCACTTTCACAATGTGCGAAGTAAAAAGGAACATAAGGAGTACAAAGAGTTTGAGCAGCTTTTTAGGGTTTCTGTACATTGCAATCAAACACACAGGGCTGGCAATTCATAGAGAACATTCAAAACAATCGATGATTATGCATCTCAGCGACTCACATGTCAGAGCCAATATTTACCTCAAAACTAAAGAATAAAGAAAAAATTGATCAACACTACTGACAGCAAAGGGCGTCCCATTCGAAAATATCAAATGCATGTCTTCCTGCTAAAATCAATGAGCAAAATTTGACAAGGTTGTCCCATTCCAAAATATCAAATGCCTTCGATTGTGGAATGAGGAGGGTTTTCCATCAGTTTGGACATTGACATGGCACCTCGTGCTAAATAAACCAGCTGTTCTTTTTGTGCAGTTCCACCAAAATCAACCAAATTCGTGCGTAGCTTGTATGATTTTGCCCTTATATGTTGCAACGCCTTGAACTTATCGGCACCTCCTTTCTTGTGGTGGAAATGAATGATTCGATGTATTCATGAACATTTTGTGCAGTTCCCATTGAAATCAAGTTGAGCACCCCTGTTTGCACAAATACAAAAAAAGTGATTAGTATAAAGAAAATTGTACTATGAATTGACAGTTTAAACAGTCACCTACATGGTCCATGTAGAGCACACTTTTTAAAAAATGGATCTCACTAGAAAGAATCCTAGAACAACATTGTACTCGCGCATCACAGCAAAAAAATGGAGATTTGTCAGTCCTTCTGAGCTAAAGTTAGTTTGGTCTTGTGGGGAGTAATGTAACCATCCTTCAACTGCTCCTTCTGATGAGAAGATAGACAAGGCTTCTTCATCCTGGCATAATCGGAACTAGTCACTTCACGTACTCCATATTCTTCTTCAGATGAGGATGATCCTGTTATGCAAAGACAAGAGGACAACTAAATGCTAGCATCCCTGTTTGCTCGAAAAAAAGGAAAGGAAATATTTAAAACATCACAGATAAAGCACTTCTCAAGGACAATACCACTTTTTCATGACAGTATCTAAATAGTAGCACAACACGAATAGAGATGACAAAGCTCAATCATATGGATGAAATCAATGGGTGAGTACCAACCTTTGTCAGGAGGCTTATTGTGTAGAGCATACAGATGAAGCACTTCTCCGGAACCATCTGTTGCTATCTACTGTGGTGGCCATGCTTACTATATTCTCCTCGATTAGTTTAATGTTTCCAACATCTTCTTGTGTAGTTCCACTAAAATATATCGTATCTTCAAAGAAGATCCCTGTTTGCACAAGTAGAGATAATTTGGTATTACATTAAGAGTGGCATCAAATCAGTGGCAAAACAATTGCTCGTTCCAGCCATAGCAATAAATTAAGATGCAGAACTATATCATTACTTGTGTCATCACAGTTCCAGTGCTTCATTACAGCACCGGGAGTTGATTTTTGTTTTTCTTCCACTTGTTCTTCCCCTTCATCACTTGGTTCAATAATAGACAAGCTTCGCCTTCAATGTAAGATTTGGCATGTCAATTAGGAAGCACAAGTATAGAACTAAACAATGACATTAATTTTCTGATGAAAGGGGCAAAATACAGGCCAACAGTTGTGAAATATCCTTATCTTACCTCAATGGGATATTACAGTGCACATACGGTTTGGAAGTCTCATCTCCATTTGTGCAGTTCACTAAAATCCAGCAACATTACCGTAAAAGTAGCACAACATATGAAAGCACACTACAGAATCATGTGAAAGAAGGCTAGTACTAACCTCTCATGATGCGGAATTCAAACAACTCACAAGAAGAAGATCTGAACCAAATTTGCCAACACGGATAGGAAGTAAGATCTCCTCTTGTGCAGTTCCACTAGGATCAAGCAATCAAGCACCGTTGTTGGTGTGACATTTTGGTTGAACTGCACAAAACACTCTTAAAAAAAAGTGCAGTGCATCAAAACATCACAATGGCAACGAGGTGAAGTAGATAACCCGGTTTACACAGAGGTGCAAAGGAAACAATTAGTGGTCAATAATGCTGGATGACACAGAAGCCAACAAAAAGAAGCATCTACCTTATCTAAATGGGAAAGAAAGCAAGATAGTAGCATTTCTCAAACGGTGGCATTGATTAATATTAAAATAGAGATTATATTGTCGGCGTTCTGGGAACGGGGGTCCCAGGACTTGCCTGCCTGCGGCCTGCGGCGTGGCTCAAGTGGTGGCCCAGTACGGCTCATCTTCACCAACTCAAGCTCAAGACCCTCACGGGGTGGACAACTCAAGGCTTCCTCAGGAGCAGCCTCACCAGGCAGGCTCGCGAGGAGGCGGAGAGATCAAGGCAAGGGTACCTCGCGAGGTGCCCGTGACACAAGCCATGACAATGACACCAGGCGGGCGCCAGGCGGGCATCGACCTGCGCAGTGTCCTTGTTTCCTCTTTGGTGCAAAGGGGGCAAGCACAGGCGTGGAGTACCGAGGCATCAGTCAAAGGTTGCCATTTCGGTGCAACGAGACCAAGACCAGCAGAGCGGCAAGATGGAGGTCACCGTGGAGCCCAAGACGGCGTCATCGCCAGTGTCTTTGGCAGCCGGAGACCAACTTTAGTCAGGATAACTTGTACTAGATGTTCCCCATCAAAATGGTCATTGTTGGCGCCCTTCCCGCTCAATATTTGGGAAGAGGACCAGGGCCTCTATAAATAGGGATAGATGCCACAGTAGAGGCGATCGAGTTCACCCAAGACTTCTCACTAGACCCAGAGGCGATCGAACTCACCCAAGTAGTTCATCGCACCAGCCCAAGAACACCTCTCGCAAGGCTGTTCTTCCCCTTGTACTGTTTTTCATTAGCCCCTGAGGCAATGCACCACACCACACACTAGAGTAGGGTATTACACCACAACGGTGGCTCTAACCAGTATAAATCTTGTGTCCCTTGTGTTGTTCATCATTTAGCTTAGATTCTTAGCTAGGCGCTCGAACGTCGATTGGTAGGGGAGAGATCTTCGTGCGCACCCTAGCGTTCGAACCTTAAGGGTTTTGCCGGAACCCCACATCCGATATTTGGCGCGCCAGGTAGGGATGTGCCGGAGCTCACCCTTCCGTCGACCTGCTCTTCGTCAACACCGTGCTTTGCCCTCATGGCGGACAACGCGCCGCCCGCTCCGGCTACCGACGCTGGCACTGGGGCCAAGGGGCTCCGAACCATGGCCCCCGCCATGCGACAGGTGCAGTGGCCGAACAAGTTCAAGCCAGACAAGCCGCTGCGTTACGACGACGTGACAGATCCGCTAGATTTCCTGCTGGCGTATGAGGAGGCTGTCCTCAGGGCCGGGGGCGACAACAGGGTCATGGCTAACTGGTTGCCCATGGCCCTCACCGGCGTCCCGCGCATGTGGCTGCTCCACCTGCCAGCGGCTTCGGTGGCCTCCTGGGAGGAGCTGCGCAGCCTCTTCCTCGCCCATCATGCTACGCTGGTGCCCCCGGTCATCGCGGCTCTCCTAGGCGGCTCGCAAGCCCCGCCCTCGAGCCGCCACGTCAACCGTTCGTCCGCCAGATCGGCGTCGCCTTCAAGCGTCGCGAAGCCCCTCCGGGCTGGGTGGCACCCAAGGCCGACTTGACCTTCAGCTCGGACGATCACCCCTCTAGCACCGCATGCTCGGGCGCGCTCCCGATGCTGTGCACCCCCACCATCTGCTAGGTGGCTGTCACCAGTACCCTCAACATGCTCTCGGTTGAGGCCTTCAGCCTCCTTCACGTGCCGCTGGAGCGACATCAGCCCAGCAAGCCCTTCTCGGGCGTCGGAGGCAGTTCCACCGGCTCCATGGGGCAGATCCACCTCCCGATGACCTTTGGCACCCACAACTTCCGCACGGAGCTGGTCGACTTCAACATCGCCCCCATCGTCCTCCCGTACAACGCAATCCTCGGCTACCCTGCCTTGGCCCAGTTCATGGCAGCGACTCACCCGGCTTACAACCTCATGAAGATGCTTGGGAGCAGCAGCGTTGTCACCTTGCCTGGAGATACAAAAGATGCCCTGCAGGCGCTCAGGCTCGCCTTCAAGGCGGCCGCCGTGGCGCAGCCCGCCAGTGCTGGCACCCTCGAGGCCAAGGGGGCTGCACCAACCAAGAAGAAGCAGCTGTTCACCCGAGACAAGGTTGAGACCAAGCAAGTGCCAGTCGATGAAGATGGATCCTCCGGTGCCACTTTCACTATAGGCGCCAACCTCAACCCCGAACAAGAGGAGGCCTTGGTGAAGTTCCTGCGCGCGAACAAGGAGGTGTTCGCGTGGGAACCCAAGCAGCTAGCAAGGGTTCCAAGGGAGGTGATTGAGCATCATCTGAAAGTGTGCCCCAATGTGCACCCAGTTAATCAGAAGGCAAGGCGGCAGTCCACCGAGAAGCAGGCCTTCATCATCCAAGAAACCCGCAAGCTGGAGGCAGCCACTACTAGGGAAAAGGCTATACATAGAATCTTAGCAGCAGCGAGGGTTAAAAACCCTCGCTACTGCTACTTACTAGCAGCGCAGGTTTTTAAACCTCGCTACTACTAAGTTGATAGCAGTAGCGCGGGTTTGTAACCCTCGCTACTACTAAGCGGTCTCTACCGTGCCCCCCGGGATATGCCATATTAGTAGCGGGGGGTTTTAACCCTCGCTACTACTAAGTTGATAGCAGTAGCGCGGGTTTTTAACCCTCGCTACTACTAACCCGCGCTACTGCTATCAACTTAGTAGTAGCGAGGGTTAAAAATCCGCGCTACTGCTAATCGTCTGTCATAGTAGTAGCGCGGGGTATGGCCTATTTGTCAAAGTCTACCCCCCCCCCCCCTTGTGGACCGCCTTTTCAGTTTTTTTAAAAATAAAATAAAATGATAAAAATGTCAAAAAAATAAAAGAAAATAAGTTTCCCATGTGATATGTGGTCTAGTTGTTGGGAAAATTTACAAATATGAATTTCGACTTTATTTGCAAAATCTCTTTGGAAATTTGTAAAATGGCCATAACTTTTGCATACGAACTCGGATGAAAAAGTTTTTTATATGAAAAATCATCTACTCGAAAAGTTACATCTGAATTGAACTTGGGGAACCCCGTTAAACATTTTTAAAATCATCAAAAACCTAACAGAAAAAAAGTTACGGGGCTTTTAAGATCTGGAGGCAAAAAAATTCAAAAAAAAAATCAGTTTTTTTAATTTTTGTTAACTCTGGTCAAACTATGGTCAAACTAGTTATTCAAGAATATTAGTGTTACTAAATAATTATTTTAGTTTTTTTGAATTTTGGTCAAATCTGGTCAAACTATGGTCAAACTATGGTCAAATCTGGTCAAACTGTGGCCAAACTGTGGTCAAACTAATTATTCAAGAAATATTAGTGTTACTAATTTTTTAGAACAATAGTTTCAAACTCAAACAGTGAAATGTGTGACTTCATGCTCAAGCTAAATTCCTGAGGTTAATAGGATTGACATCTTACTATTGTCAGGAAAACAACAAGTGCAGACTTGGAAACGAGGAAGAATAGAACCCGGAAGTTAAGCGTGCTCAGGCTGGAGTAGTGAGAGGATGGGTGACCGTCCGGGAAGTTAGATGATTTGGAATGATGAGGGGTGATTAGAGATTAAATTGAGCAGTGATTAGAGATTTGAGGTTAAAATAATTCAGAAATTTGAAAATTAGGGGAAAAAATTCAAAAAAAAAATTTCGAAAAAATTCAAAAAAAAATTCAGAGATTACAGATTAGTAGTAGCGCGGGTTTCTACCAACGCTACTGCTATACGTTAGCTGTAGCGCGGGTTGCACCCGCGCTACTGCTATAAGTTAGCTGTAGCGCCTTATTAGTAGCGCGGGTACCCGCGCTACTAATAGGCCCAAAACCCGCGCTGCTGCTAGGCTTTTCCCTAGTAGTGAGCGGGTGTCATTTGTGAAGTTCGCTATCCTCAATGGCTGGCCAACCCCGTTGTTGTGCCGAAGAAAGGGGGAAAAGAGCACATGTGCGTCGACTTCACCAACCTCAACAAGGCCTGCCCTCAAGATCCGTTCCCGCTCCCTCGCATCGACCAAATCGTCGACTCCACCGCTGAATGCGACTTGTTGTGCTTCCTGGATGCCTTCTTGGGCTATCACCAGATCAAGATGGCGGTAGAAGATGTGGAGAAAACGGCCTTTCTGACCCCGTGTGGGGTGTATTGCTACACCTGCATGCCCTTCGGATTACGCAACGCAGGTGCAACCTTTCAGCGACTGATGCATATCGCCTCGGGCCTGTAGCTCGGGAGAAACTTCGAGGCATATGTCGACGACATCGTGGTAAAGTCTCGGGAGGCCAAAACCCCGATACAAGACCTGGAAGAAACCTTCGCGAGCCTTCGCGAGGTGGACCTGCGGCTCAACCCGGAGAAGTGCGTGTTCAGTGTTCCTTCTGGCAAGCTTCTGGGCTTCCACGTGTCCCAAAGAGGCATAGAGGCTAACCCGGAGAAGGTCAAGGTAGTCGAAGACATGAGTCCGCCGCAAACCCTCAGGGAAACGCAGAAGCTCACTGGGCGAGTGACCGCGTTAGGGCGCTTCATCTCCAAGCTGGGGGAACGCGCCCTGCCCTTTTTCAAGCTAATAAAGAAGAAGGGCCCATTCGAATGGACTCAAGAGGCTGACAATGCGTTCCAAGACCTCAAGAAGTACCTGACCAGCCCTCCGGTGATGGTGGCTCCACGCCCTCGGGAGACCTTGTTGCTCTACCTCGCTGCCACACCCTACTCCGCTAGTGCAGCTCTAGTGGCGGTACGGGAGGAGCGCTAGGTCAAAACTGCCCCACGACCGGCCACGAACGCGGCCATGGCCGCGCAAGACCAAGAAGGCCTCACGAAGCCCATGGTTGCAGCAGATGGAGGCCAGCCTCAGCAGGGGGACGCCCCCAAGGCTGAAGAGGCCGCACCAGGCAGTCAGGGGCTAGGGCTCCATCGTCTCAAGAGGCGCATGACCCTTCGGAGGGCACCGACCTCGCCAGCACGCCTACCCTCGTCGAGCATCCAGTGTATTTCATTAGCACAGTGCTGATGGACGTGAGGGCACGATACCCCATGCCTCAGAAGCTCTTACTTGCACTATTAGTGGCCTCGCGCAAGCTACGTCACTACTTACAAGGTCACCCCATCAAGGTCGTCTCGGCATATCCATTGGAAAAGGTACTCAAGAGTCCCAACTCAGCGGGAAGAGTCGCCGAATGGAACATCGAGCTACAAGCGTTTCAGCTGGAATTCAGTACAACGAGAGTCGTCAAGGGAGCCGCACTTGTAGATTTTGTGGCAGAATGGACAGAGGCGCCAGGGCTCGAAGCAGGCGAAGATCGGTCACTTTCCCCAGGAAGTGAGGTGCCAGACGGCTGGGTCATGTACTTCGACGAAGCGTTCTCACGACATGGCGCGGGGGCTGGCGCAGTGCTTATATCTCCTACTCAGGATAAGCTCTATTATGCCGTAGAGCTCTGTTTCCAACATGGAGAGAATGCCTCCAATCACATAGCAGAATATGAAGGCCCGACATCAGGCTTGAAGGCCGCAGCGGCCTTGGGGGTAAAGTGCCTCATCATCAAGGGTGATTCGCAGCTCCTCGTCAACTTCTCCAACAAGGTGTATGAGCCGAAGGACGAGCACATGGAAGCATATCTCGCGGAGGTCCGCAGGATGGAAAAGTAGTTTTGGGGGTTGGAGTTGCAGCATGTGCCCCGTGGCACCAACCAAGAGGCTGATGACATCGCCAGGAGGGCGTCCAGGCGACTGCCCCAAGAGCCTGGCGTCTTCGAGGAACGACTCTTCAAGCCCTCAGCAGCACCGTCACTATCAAGTACAGCGCAGCCTCGGGAGGAACTCCCTCAACCACCTGCCGCAGGAGCTCTGGCCTGTGGCCCGACCTCAGGAGCACGCTTGCTCCTAGCGCTGGAGCCTCAGGAGGGATGTTGGACTGCGGAGCTCAAGGATTACCTGATGCAAGGGACTCTGCAAGAGAAGGAGGAGGACATGGAACGTGTGGCGCGGCAGGCCAGGGTCTACTGCATCCGAGATGGAGAGCTGTACTGGAAGCGGCCGAATGATGTCTCACTGCATTGCATCTCTAGGGAGCAGGGGAAGGAGTTGCTGGCAGACATTCACGGAGGAGACTGTGGGAACCACTCGTCATCACGGACCCTCGTCGGCAAGGCGTTCCGTAGCGGATTCCATTGGCCTACGGCACTCAATGACGCAATCGAGCTGGTGAAGGCTTGTGAAGCCTGTAAATTCCATGCCAAGAAGATTCATCAGCCAGCTCAAGGCCTGCAGACCATTCCACTCTCGTGGCCGTTCGCGGTTTGGGGGCTGGACATTTTGGGCCCGTTTCCCCGGGCGCCAGGGGGCTATCGCTACCTCTATGTCGCCATTGACAAGTTCACCAAGTGGGCTGAGGTGGAAGATGTCCGTACTATCCCAGCTAGTTCAGCAGTCAAGTTCATCAAGGGCCTCGTGAGCCGGTTTGGGGTGCCTAACCGCATCATCACCGACAACGGTTCGCAGTTCACTAGCAATCTCTTCAAAACATATTATGCTAACCTTGGAACGCAGATATGCTATGCTTCGGTGGCACACCCTCGGAGCAACGGCCAGGCCAAACGCGCCAACGTAGAGGTCCTGAAGGGCCTCAAAACCAGGACCTTCAAGAAGAAGCTGGAGGCCTGCGGTAGGGGCTGGTACGACGAGCTCCAGTCTGTGTTGTGGTCCATCCGCACAACTGCTACCAAGTCAACCAGCAAAACTCCGTTCTTCCTCGTCTACGGAGCAAGGGCGGTCCTCCCTCATGAGGTCAGGCATCGCTCCGCGCGGGTCCTGGCGTTTGACGAAACACAGTAGGACGCCATGCGGGGGACGGATCTCGTGTTGGGGGAGGAACACCGTCGGGAGGCCACGCTTCGAGCGGCAAGATACCAGCAGGCGCTGCGGCAGTACCATTGCCTCCACATTCGCCCCAGGACTCTCGAGGTAGGTGACCTCGTGCTCAGGCGGGTGCTCTCTAGGGAAGGGCTGCACAAGCTCTCGACCATGTGGGAGGGCCCGTTCAAGGTTGTTCATGTTTCCAGACCTGGCGCCGCATGCTTGGAGACCCAGGATGGGGCGCCCGTCCCGAACGCGTGGAACATTCAGCACCTCTGGAGATTTTACCCTTAAAGTAAGGCCCCGTGCCTATAAAGAAGGCCCAGCGCCTGTGAAGCTCGTCATCCCAAGGGAAGGCTCGGTGCCTGTGAAGAAGGCCCAGTGCGTGTGAAGCTCATCTCCCCCAAGCAAAGGCCCGGTGCCTGTGAAGAAGGCCAATGCCTGTGAACCTCGCCGCCCGTGACACTCTCACGTAATAATGAGTTAGTGTTGTACACGCCCCGGGTCTCCGGAGTGCCTCCCTCGGGCCTCGGGGGCTCCCGCCCACACCCAGTGGCAGCACTTAGCTCTGCACTGGTGAGAAGACGTCGAAGACTAGATTAGGTGCCGGACGCGGCTTTTCATTTGCTTTCTGCAGTTGGCTTGTTCACCCTTGTTCGAAACTTTGTTGGAGTTGCTTTTAGTGTTGTTTGCCGTCCCAGGCCCTTGATTCCTTGTCTTTGTTGCTCGCTTGAATCATCTTCTCTTTCGCAAGCCTCGCAAGGGGGCTGCGCGGGCGCCCTCGCGAGTATCTTCTGACGTAATTTTGTGAGGCTTCCCTAGTCAAGTTCACAGCGGGAGCACTCCTCCCGGTCCATGCCCCACGGGCATCGCGACACGAACATGGGACCCGAGCCGGTCACCCTCATGACTAGGGTTCGAAAGCTATCCCTCTGGCTAATTTTTGCAGGCCTCAAGACGCTCGACGAGGCCTCAGGCACGAGCCTCACGAGGTGAAGACTGCAGCGAGTCCCCCGAGCTAAGTTGTTCCTACGCATGAGCATGCAATACCGCAACACGACATGGGAATAATGGAAATAGCATAATAACTAAAGGCAACATTCCAGCGCACCCCCGCGGGGCCCCACACTTCTCATGGAAGGGGATCCACACCACCCTCCGGAGCTCAATCAGACTCCTCCTCGCGCTTCACCGAGGCGCGATGGTGGGAGGACCCGCTACCCCCCTCAAAGCAAGCACATCGGTGTGGTGGTTGATCACGGCCACCGCTGGAGGAGCTGCCATTAGAGGGGGACCCGCCGAAGCTTGGCAAGCTGCGGACGCCGCTAGACACGGGCCCGCCTTCATCTTCATCACGGCCATCACCGAAGCTAAGCACCCGGCCGCTGTCATCATCTTCAGGGCAGCACCCGATGCGGCGGCCATCCTCTTCGAACACCCTCACGTAGAGGGTGGCATCGCCGTCAAACTTGAAATGCAGGATGCATCGCCAGCCCAGGCCACGCGCGCGGGCAAACATTTGCCAGCCGCGGGTCAAAGCCACGTTCCCGGTGACGGAGATCTCCAACGAGACCCAGGAAGCCCTGCTGCAGCAGCCGTCCGCTTGGAGCCAGAGGCTGCCAGGAGCGCCGGCCGGGAGTTCTCCTGCGAAGAAGCGGGGAAGCTAGAGCCAGCTACCGGTCGGGTCCGCTGACCACACGACGAACTCCGGCAGCACTTCAGCCGAGTGGAAGCGTGTCTTGGGAGGCCGCGCGGCCACAGCGCGCCTTCCCTCACTCATTGGATGCCCATCACCGCGCGGGAGATCACCGCCACGACCACGAGGATCCAATGCAGGAGACGCAGGGTGCTTGCAGGGACGACCTCGGCCGCGCTTGGGCGGAGGAGAGTCCGGCCCTTCCCGATGAGCCTTTCCTTTCTCCGCGGCCGAGAACCTCTTCGGCGGCGCCATAGGACACGACGGATGGCTGGAGCAGGAAGAAAGAAGAAGCAAGCAGAAGGAGGAAGATGTGCAGCGGGGGCCTGTGCCCTCCCACGTTTATAGTGTAGGGGAGGCCAATCGTCGGCCTCCACGATCGCAGGTAATCATGACCCATTTTTGCATGCAGGGACTTGTCAAGTCGGGCAGTTACCGAGGCAGCATGGGGAAGCGGAGACGCCTACATCCAATCAACCGCCACGCGGCGCCCAAGGCCGCAGGCTTTTGGGGCCCGCGGTGCTCCGCACTTGCCCTTTCGCTTCCCTGCTAAGCCAAGTCCAGGCGCGCCTTGGGCCCGGGGGCTACTGTCGGCGTTCTGGGAACGGGGGTCCCCAGACTTGCATGCCTGCGGTCTGCGGCATGGCTCAAGTGGTGGCCCAGTACAACCCATCTACACCAACTCAAGCTCAAGACCCTCGCGAGGGGCCAAGCCTCGTGGGGTGGACGACTCAAGGCTTCCTCAAGAGCAGCCTCACCAGGCAGGCTCGCGAGGAGGCAGAGAGATCAAGGCAAGGGTACCTCGCGAGGTGTCCGTGATGCAAGCCATGACGATCGAGACCAGGCGGGCGCCAGGCGGCCTTTGGCCTACGTAGTGTCCTTGTTTCCTCTTTGGTGCAAAGGGGGCAAGCACAGGCGTGGAGTACCGAGGCATCAGGCAAAGGATACCATTTCGGTGCAACGAGACCAAGACCAGCAGAGCGGCAGGATGGTGGTCATCATTGAGCCCAAGACGGCGTCATCGCTAGTGCCTTTGGCAGCCGAAGACCAACTTTAGTCAGGATAACTTGTACTAGATGTTCCCTTTCAAAATGGCCGTTGTTGGCGCCCTTCCCGCTCACTATTTGGGAAGAGGACCAGGGCCTCTATAAATAGGGATGGCCACCACAGTAGAGGGACATCTGATCGAGTTCTCACCAGACCCAGAGGCGATCGAAGTCACCCCAAGTATTTCATCGCACTAGCCCAAGAACACCTCTCGCGAGGTTATTCTTCCCCTTGTACTGTTTGTCGTCAGCCCCTGAGGCAATCCACCACACCACACACTGGAGTATGGTATTACACCACAACGGTGGCCCGAACCAGTATAAATCTTGTGTCTCTTCTGTTGTCATCGTTTAGCTTAGATTCTTAGCGAGGCGCTCGAACATGGATCGGTAGGGGAGAGATCTTCGTGCGCACCCCAGAGTTTGAACCTTAAGGGTTTTGCCGGAACCCCACATGAAAGGATCGATATGGTTGACTAGAGGGGGGGGGGGGGGTGAATAGGCAACTAACAATTTTTAAGCTTTTCTTTACCAAATTAAACTTTGCAACAAAATAAGTTGTCTAGATGTGCAACTAGGTGAGCAACTTATATGATGCAATGACAACTAGCACACAAGCAAGCAAGGGATGTAAAACAAGTAGGCTTGCAAAAAGTAAAGGCACGAAATAACCATGAGTGGAGCCGGTGGAGACGAGGATGTGTTACCGGAGTTCCTTCCTTTTAAGGGGAAGTACGTCTCCGTTAGAGCGGTGTGGAGGCACAATGCTCCCCAAGAAGCCACTAGGGCCACCGTATTCTCCTCATGCCCTCACACAATGCGAGATGCCGTGATTCCACTATTGGTGCCCTTGAAGGCGGCAACCGAACCTTTACAAGCAAGGTTGGGGCAATCTCCACAACAATCGGAGGCTCCCAACAACAACAACAACACCATGAAGCTTCACCACAATGGAGTATGGCTTCGAGGTGACCTCAACCGTCTAGGGTGCTCAACACCCAAGAGTAACAAGATCCGCAAGGGATAAGTGGGGGGAATCAAATTTCTCTTGGTGGAAGTGTAGATCTGGGCCTTCTCAACCAATCCCGAGCAAATCAACAAGTTTGATTGGCTAGGGAGAGAGATCGGGCGAAAATGGAGCTTTGAGCAACAATGGAGCTTTAGGGAAAAGAGGTAAGTCAACTTGGAGGAAGAAGACACCTTTATATAGTGTGGGAACTCATCCAACCGTTACCTCACTGAGCAGCCCCGCACAGAGCAGTACTACCGCTGGGGCAGGGCGGTACTACCGCTGAGAGCGGTACTACCGCTCCCTACCCAGCGGTACTACCGCGCTGGAGAGGAAGCCAGGCCACTGGCCCCAGAGCGGTACTACCGCGGGAGTAGGAGCGGTACTACCACTCGGAGCGGTACTACCGCTTCTAGTACCGCTTTTAGTGCCGCAAAACCAGACACGAGAAAACACCATCTCGAATCGAGGCGGCAGTAGCGTGGTACAACTGCGGTACTATGGCCGAAGCCCGCGAGCGGTACTACCACTCTATGGAGCGGTACTACCGCTGGGAGCGGTACTACCGCTTCATGGAGCGGAACTACCCCTGGAGGCCTTCGGCGGTACTACCACTGGAGATCGCGGTACTACCGCTGGCACAGGGCGAAGCAGGTACAAAAGAGAAGTTGTGGCTCCAGAGTTGCGAAAGGAAGACGACGGGTGCGATAAGGATGTGTACGTGTTGATTCCACCCTAGTCTTACCAAAGCGTATCCCCTCTTAATAGTACGGTGACTCCTACGAAACTAGTCCACCAACAACGAAACAAAGGAGCTACACCGTCTTGAATAAAACACCGAGGGGAGGAAATCGTCTCGTGCCAATGGATGATTCTCTGAAAGAACTTAACACACATGATTAGTCTGCAAAAGCATTGTCATCAATCACCAAAACCACTAGGGGATAAATATGCCCTTACAACCTTTTTGGTGGATTGATGACAATACGGGATTTGCATAAACAAGATATAGAGTAAGCATACAAACCCCACGGTCCTAACATGTAGATGGGCTCCCCCTAGATGTGTGCTATTTAGATAAGTGCTTTGGACTGCACAACACACATACTAGGGTTCAAGCTCCCCCTACATTTTAGAGACCAACAATCTAAGCATGGTGTATTAGAGCAGCATAGATGATATAACAAGAAAAGCACGCAACTCATAAGCTAGAGTGACATAGATAATGATACTGGAAAGGTAAGGTAGCATATGTCTCTCACCATATGACTCGTACTTAAGTCTCAATCGAACTTAGGTCTCACAGACAAACCAACCAAAGCAAATGCGAGGAAAACACGAACAAGACACGAATAAGAGATGAAAGACACAACTCGCAAATCCCTAAACTCTCTCCCCCTTTGGCATCGAGACACCAAAAAGGAGAGGGAGTGTTGCTACGGCTCCAGGTGAGAGCAAATGAGGGACACACGCATCAGAGCCCAGCTGAATCATCGGCACCACCGTCGTTAGTCTGGAAGTGCTCGGCCTCAGAATCGGTCCACGGGCAGTACTTCTGAATCCACTCCTCCTCCTCAGTAAGCTGGTCCTCAGATCCACTCTTAACTGTAGCACCCAACTGACGCATGAGCTCCTTGTGACGACCTCGAGCCTTCTTCTCAGCCACATGAGTCATGTACTGACCATGAGCCTCCATGTAGAACATCTTCTTCATCTTAGACTTGAGCTTCTTAGCCCAAGAGGGATCAGCCTCAGAAGGCATGTAGTCATCATCCTCATCATCATCAGCTGCAGGCTCCTCCTCTGTCTCCATGGCAGCAGCAGACGAAGGAACTCCAGTCTTAGGGGCCTGAGTGCCCCAGTTATCCTTCTTCCTCAGACGCTTGACATCGTGAGATATCAACTCTCCAGACTCAAGTGGCACCTTAGGATATACATGATCCCAGGCCTTCTCAATGAGCAGCATGATGAACGGACCATAGATCGGGCACTTGCGCTTGGAGTTAGCAGACAGCAGCTCAGACCACATAACATGAGAGATATCCAAAGACTCTCCGGTGGGATTTTCCTTCTCACGCTGGCAGAAAAGAAGCATGTCCACGAGATAAGAGTGAACCTAGTCCAGATTCCCAATGCGAGGGAAAAGAGTCTCTCTGAAGATGCGGTGAAGGATATCCAGATAGGCAGGCAGCTCATAGGTTTCCTTCTTTGTCTCCTAGTTGATCTTCAGAGTGCAGTATGGCCAGAGAGCTTCCTTGTGAGTGCAATGGGCGCGGGCATGAGGGCGAAAGCCAACAGGAGACTCAAGACCTAGATCTTGCACCCCAATCAACTGCATGAACTCTCTCCACTTGATGGAAAGCAACTTGCCATTGGTCATCCAGGTGAGTGTCCTGTCCTCATCAGTCCCAAGGTGAACCGTGGCATAGAATTGGGCCACCATGTCAGCATCAAAGTCCTTGTTGAATTTCATAATCCCAAGAATATTTAGTTGAGTGCACATCTGAAGAGCTTCACCAAAGTAGTCAGGATCTTGCACCATATGGTCGGTGTCGATGGAGTGCACGTTGACATAGAAAGTCTTCTTTGCTTTGAAAACATCAAAGAAGATGGCAAACTGGAACCTATTCCAGAACGGACGGTTGACCAAAGTGGGATCTTGGTCAGCTTCATACGGGTTGCGGCGGCGCCTCGCCCAGAACTCCTTTGGCGGCATTTCTGGCACTGTTTTGTCGGGCTTTGGCTTGACCCCTGACTTCTTCTGGAGTTGAGGTGGAGGTGGAGGTGGAGGTGGAGCACTTGAAGATCCTCCGGCAGGCTCGGTGGTGCGATAGCGCTTGGACGTGGCACGTCCGGGGTTGACACGACGAGCCTGATGCTCAGGGACCTCATCACCTGGAACCACACACAAGAACACGCAAACAACCAGAAGGAATGAGCATAAGCCACAAAACACGAGCAAAAAGATCACTGAAAGGTAGAAGTAGAGTGGAAGTTGGTAGAGAGCGGTAGTACCACCACGAGCGGCAGTACCGCTCCACAGGGAGCGGTAGTACCGCTCCAAGCGGTAGTACTGGCCTGGAGAGGGCGGTAGTACCGCTCGGGACGGGGAAACTGCAGTTTCCTACTACCGTGGTCAGATCCGGCACTACCGTCCTACCAAATTCAAAAATACTCCAACCAAACATCAATCCAAACTGCCTAGAAGCATTCTCCATCCTACTCAAGCCTAGATTTGGCCAAAAATCTAAAGATGTAACTGCTACTGCCCCTAAGATGCTAGATTGGAAACCTAGACAAAAAGAACAAGAGAACGGGGGCAATACCAGCATCCATGGCAAGAGGACAAGGTGGGGATCGTCTCCACCGAAGGGAATGGAGAGGGACGGCCCAAAGAGGGAGATCCGCCGGAGCCCTCCCATGGCGCCGGTTGCTGGAGAGAGAGAGGAACAGGCGAGGGGGCGTGTGAATGGGTATGGGGGAGAAGAAACTCCCCCTGCCCCCGATATAACCCCCGCCCGCGCCTCTCAGCGGTAGTACTGCTTGGAGCGGTAGTACCGCTCGCCAGTGGCGGTAGTACCGCCAGCAACCAAAAAATGCTTCTAGACTAAAGGAAAACACACGAAAAGAATGGGAAGGCAAAGACAATAAAAACAAAGACCAACAAGACACCACAAACATGAGCAACGAACCGGAACCCACTCCTTCAAAGCAACCAAACGAAAGAGGAGCGGGCTCTGGCCTCGCTCAAGAGAGGGCGGTGGCCGGAGCCACCTATGTTTGAGTCAATTGGTATGGCACCACGAAGAATTATCCTTGGGACCATGACCAAAACTCGTCTTTGAAGCACAAGTACCATAAAAAATGGCTAATGTGAAAGACTTGATCGTTTTATGCATAATGGGGGGAGGGAGAGTTCATTGAGAGAACAACACTCCCCCTATGTCCATGCCTACACCTAAACTAGACAACAAGTTGAGTGTGCTGGGGGGTGCACGGGTTCAAGTCACATTGCTCAAATCAATGATATTTAGCTCATGCCTTAACTCGCGAAATCTTGCTTCATCAAAGGGCTTCGTGAAAATATCTGCAAGGTTATCATGAGTGTTGACATACTTGAGCTCGATCTCCCCTCGCCTAATGTGATCCCGGATGAAGTGATACCGAATCTCAATGTGTTTCATCTTGAAGTGTTGCACCGGGTTGAGAGAAATCTTGATGGCACTTTCATTATCACACCAAAGAGGCACTTTGTCACAAATGACACCGTACTCCTTTAAAGTTTGCCTCATCCATAGGAGTTGAGCACAACAACTACCGGCTGCCACATACTCCGCTTCGGTGGACGAGAGAGACACACAACTTTGCTTCTTGGAAGACCAACTTACCAGAGAGCAACCAAGAAATTGGCACCCTCCGGAGGTGGACTTCCTATCCACTTTGTCTCCCGCCCAATCGGAATCCATGAAACCTTCAAGCTTGAAGTTTGCTCCTCTTGGGTACCATAAGCCAAAGTTTGGGGTATGAGCCAAATATCGAAAGATTCGCTTGACCGCCACAAAGTGACTTTCCTTTGGTGCGGCTTGAAAACGTGCACACATCCCCACACTCAACATGATATCCGGTCTAGATGCACAAAGGTAAAGCAAGGAGCCAATCATGGAGCGATATACCTTTTGATCCACCGCTTTACCATTGGGATCGATGTCAAGTTGGCACTTGGTAGGCATTGGTGTAGTAGCCGGCTTGACATCACTTAGCTTGAATCTTTTAAGCATGTCTTGAGTGTATTTGGCTTGGTTGATGAAGGTTCCTTCTCTTCTTTGTTTGATGTCAAAACCAAGGAAGAACTTCAACTCTCCCATCGAAGACATCTTGAACTTGGAGGTCATGAGAGCGGCAAATTCCTCATTGAAAGCTTTGTTAAGAGAACCAAAGATAATATCATCAACATATAGTTGGCATACAAACAACTCCCCGTTGACCTTCTTAGTAAAAAGAGTGGGATCGATTTGTCCTACTTAAAATCCACGATCTTGTAGCAACTCGGTAAGGTGGTCATACCATGCACGTGGGGCTTGTTTAAGGCCATAGAGTGCCTTATCGAGTTGATACACATGATCCGGGAAGTAGGGGTCCTCGACCCCGGGGGGTTGCTTGACATAAACCAACTCATTAATAGGACCATTAAGAAAAGCACTTTTCACATCCATTTGTTGCAACTTAAAGTTGTGATGGGAAGCATAGGCAATCAACAAACGTATGGATTCAAGACGAGCAACGGGAGCAAAGGTTTCACCGTAGTCGATACCCTCGACTTGGGAGTAGCCTTGTGCTACCAATCTTGCCTTGTTGCGAACGATGTTCCGATGAGCATCTTGCTTGTTCTTGAAGATCCACTTGGTTCCAATGACATTGTGGTTCCTCGATGGCCTTGGCACCAATCTCCATACTTTGTTGTACTCGAAGTTGTTGAGTTCTTCATGCATGGCATTGAGCCAATCCAAGTCTTCGAGCGCCTCATAGACCATTTGGGGTTCAACACAAGAGACAAACGCGTGATGTTCACAATAGTTTGCTAACTGTCTATGAGTGCTTACCCCCTTTCTTAGGCTTCCAACCACATTTTCCATGAGATGGCCTTGGGTGGTGAGCTTGGAAGCAATCTTCACGGCACGACGCTCTAATTCCTCCTCGGATGTGGAGGGAGGAGGGTTGACTTGATCATCTTGAGCGCCGTCTTGAGCTTGCTCTTGAGCTTGAGTTTGCTCTTGATCTTGAACTTGCTCGAGGGGGAGAACTTGACCTTGGGCATCATTTAGAGGTTCACCACCATCTTGAGGTTGATCTTGCCCTTGGTATTGTTCACAAGGTTGAGGGCCTTCACTTTGTTCTTCGGAAGCGTGTGGGTCTTGATGAGGTGATGGCTCTACTTGAGTAGAGCATTGTCCTTCTCCTTCGGCCACAAGGGGTTCCTCAATGGGTAGGATTTGACCAATACCCATTCTTCTTATGGCTTGGGGAGGAATTTCATCACCTACATCACAAGTAGCACTTTGCTCCACTTGGGATCCGTTATTTTCATCAAACTCCACGTTACACGTCTCCTCAATGAGTCCGGTGGACTTGTTGAGGACACGGTAAGCATGAGAGTTTGTAGCATAACCAACAAATATGCCCTCATGAGCTCTAGCCTCAAATTTAGACAAACGAACACCTTTCTTGAGAATGAAACACTTACAACCGAACACCCGGAAGTACTTGAGGTTGGGCTTGTTGCCGGTGAGTATCTCATAAGGAGTCTTGTTCAAGCCTTTGCGAATATAGAGCCGATTGGATGCGTGACATGCGGTGTTGATGGCTTCGGCCCAAAAGTTGTACGGAGACTTGAACTCCGCCATCATGGTCCTTGCCGCATCCATCAACGTCCGTGTCGGTGTCAAAACCGGCGGATCTCGGGTAGGGGGTCCCGAACTGTGCGTCTAGGCGGATGGTAACAGGAGACAAGGGACACGATGTTTTTACCCAGGTTCAGGCCCTCTCGATGGAGGTAAAACCCTACTCCTGCTTGATTGATATAGATGATATGGGTAGTACAAGAGTGGATCTACCACGAGATCAAGGAGGCTAAACCCTAAAAGCTAGCCTATGGTATGATTGTTGTAATGGTTGTGTTTGTCCTACGGACTATAACCCTCCGGTTTATATAGACACCGGAGAGGGCTAGGGTTACACAGAGCCGGTTACAATGGTAGGAGATCTACATATCCGTATCGCCAAGCTTGCCTTCCACGCCAAGGAAAGTCCCATCCGGACACGGGACGAAGTCTTCAATCTTGTATCATCATAGTCTTGGAGTCCGGCCGACGATGATAGTCCGGCTGACGATGACAGTCCGGCTGTCCGGACACCCCCTAGTCTAGGACTCCCTCAGTAGCCCCCGAACCAGGCTTCAATGACGATAAGTCCAGCGCGTATGTAATCTTCGGCATTGCAAGGCGGGTTCTCCTTTAAGTTCCATGTACCTGCCGAATAGTGTCCGGCTTCCTTATCAATGTTGCGCTTCTTGGCTTCCACGCCCAATAATGGCCTTCTTCCACGCATCG
The DNA here is from genome assembly GCA_963921465.1 of Triticum timopheevii. Classification (NCBI taxonomy): domain Eukaryota; kingdom Viridiplantae; phylum Streptophyta; class Magnoliopsida; order Poales; family Poaceae; genus Triticum; species Triticum timopheevii. The sequence continues at coordinate 306,384,804 of OY997262.1, read as the reverse complement.
CACGAATGCGATAAGCCAGGGTATCTTTTATGTTTTACCCCCTAGCTGTGCAAATAATCTGCCTATAAGAGAGGCAAGAATCCAGATCCAAATCACACCATCTTCCTTCCGCGAGTACTCATCGAAGCGCTTCCGACCAAAAATCCATTCCATCATGGACCGACGACGCGACTCCTCCTCTCGCGCTCCCAGCCCTCTGCCAGGAGATTGGCGGAGATGTTCTGTCCCGCACAACGAGCTGGTGACGCTCCAAGCGGAGGGATATCTCCCTCCGGCCTTCCTGGTTCCGGTTCGAGCCGGGCTGGCCACCTACCAAGGTGGGAAGCAAGCGGAGGCTACCCCAAGTCCCAACAAAGGAGAGCGGGTATGCTTTGTCCCCAATATGATAAGGGGGCTCGGATTTCCTATACATCCGTTCCTCCGCGGGCTCCTGGAGTTCTACGGACTCCAGCTCCATCACCTCACGCCCGCCTCTATCCTGCATATCGCGGGTTATGTAGCTCTTTGCAAGCTATTTCTGGGTGTCGAGCCCCATTTTGTGCTGTGGAAGAGGTCGTTCTGCCTGGTACCCCGCTCTCACGAGGGCTCCATATATCAAGTGGGCGGTGCCGAAATATGGCGCATCGCCGGGACCGGATATCCATCCGGAACCCCTAAGAAGGCGTCTGAAGACTGGCCTTCGGAATGGTTTTACATAGAAGACGCTCCGCTGCCGGACCCTGTTTGGATCGGCCTCCCGGAGTTCAGTAATGCTCCTCTGAAGAAACGCCTTAGTTGGCGCCCACGGAGCCCCCAACTGGAGGAAGACAAGAGCGTCCATTATTTGATGGGCCGGATAAGGTTACTGGTCCATTTCGAGTTGACCATGATTGGAGTCATGGCAACATGCATTATGCTTGGGGTGCAGCCACTGCAATACAGGGGCCACCCTATGTGGGATTTCAACGGGGAGGACAATGCCACCCGTCATGGCCGCAAAGGGCCGGGTTCGGCCGAGGACCTAGCGAAGATCCTGTCCGGCCTGTACAAGGGGGAGAAGGAGGACTTCCTTCAGACGAACCCGTTGAATGGGTTCTCCATGAATAATCCCCGGCGTTGGGTAAGCGAACACTCTGTGTGTCTGACCCATGCTTTCGAAGTTTAAGCTTCTTATATTATGTTTTCGACGCAGGAACTGCGTCGGATTGTGGAGGGCATGCTTAGCCCAGCTCCGCAACCCGAGGATCTAGAAAGATCCCAGGATCTGGCTTCCGAAGAGGACTCGGACATAAAGGTCGAGCTAATCGACGGGGTGTTCCACCAGCTCAGCATGGATAATGCTTTAGTCGCCATTACGGCTGACTATCCCGGACTATATCTGGCTTCCCAGGTGATTGTGACCGAAGTCCCTGACGCCATCATTTCTTCCTCGCTCAATTCTGACCCCCATGTATGATGGTGTTTTGCAGGAAGTGCCTTCAAGGAGGGAAGCCGAGCCCGCAGCGGCTGACCAACAAGGGCCAGTCCGGCCCAGTAGGCGGAAGAGGAGCGCGGCGCGGATTGAAACGTCGCCGCAAAGGTATAGCTCACCGTTTGTTATTTAGAGCAACATTCCTAGGAAGCGTTTGAATGCTCATGACTTCTGTAGGAGAAAAAGCGCCCGCCGGACTGCAGGCATAGAGGTTGCCAATCCAACCTCGACCAGCCAGGCTCCAGCACCTGGTCTGGAGGGGGAGGCGAGCGCAAGGCGCGAGCCGGATACTCCTCCAACGGAGGATGTCGACAGACTGTCCGCCACCCAGTCTGAGGTGGAGAGCTCCATGAACCACAGGCGCCGCCGGACAGTGTTTCGTGACGCGTGCTTCTCCCTCGAGGCGTTGAATGCCTTTAACGCGGGGGACGCGCACCTCCGTGCTGCTCAAGATGGTTTGACCAGAGCCACGGAGCAGTATGTAAAAGACATATGGGTAAGAGAATTTAATAGTTGTATGTGCCAGTAGTCCCCGAGACTTAAAGTAGTTATATTAACTGATTTAAGGATCATTTGAAACGCAGGATCTTACAGAGAAGAATACCCAACTGTCTCAGGAGTTGCAAGAGTGCAAGGCCCAACTCGAGGCTGCACTTGCTGCCGCAGGAGGAAACATAGAGACCCCTCCTGGTAACTCATTATTTTAAAAAGATAAGCGGTGTGCGGCGTGCGCGCAAGTCTAATAATGACATTGCAGGTGCTACCGGACAAGATCCGGACAGGCAAGAACTACTGCGCCAGCTGAAAGCCAGCGAGAGGGTGCTGAATAAGGTGCAGCAGGAAAGGAACAAGCTCCAGGATGCCCACGCCCAGCTCAGAGAAGAGCTGAAAGGTGTTCGGGCCGAGCTGTCTGGCTCCGTTAAGGAGAATCAGCGGCTTCGTCACGGCATCTATAGTAAGTGCTTTTGCGAACTCCTTTGAAAAGAAGAGTTCGGCGAGGAAGTCAATTGACAAAATATGTCTGTAGGTATACTCATAGGTCTCCCTGTGGAGGAGATGCCCGTATCAACGGGTGATCAACTTCCCGAGCTGTTGCAGCTGCTCGAACGAGTTCGGCAGGCAATGAGCGGCGTCGTCCAGGCTTTATGGCCAGCCCTCACCCGACTCGAGGGCCTTGGGGAGCTTGCGGAGAAGCTTCAGGGAGTGCGGCAGCGCTTCCGTTTATGGAAGATTTCGGCCTTCCGCCAAGGTGCCAGGGAGGCCTGGGCCATGGTGAAGACGCGGTACAAGAAGGCGGATCCCAACCACATGGCCGAGGTCGGACCTGTGGGGCCCAATGGGAAGGAGATCCCTGTGAGTTTAGTGTACGGCCAAGTAGAGTTGGCCGCTAAATTTTCCCAACGGGACTGTAAATTAGACAGCCTATTAGACGGGATTGAGGAGGAATACAGTCAGTCGATTTGACAATGTATTTTAAAATGACATGTAAAATGCCTTCTAGCCGGATTGTAGATCGTTTGTCTTTGCCGACCTTTTCGCTTCAACCTCGGGACCCTGGAGTCCGGAGTGTGTCCGAATACCTTCTCGGTTAAGAAACAACCAGGGCATGCATGGAGACCAGGCATAGGGGTCATTAGTGCTTTATCAGACAAGTACCCAACTAGTTATGTTATATTACATGGTTAGTAAGAAACATCTTCCAGGGAGAATAGTTCCGTTAAGGGTTCCTTTCCCTGGGAGGCATGCCCTAAAGTGCATGTCCGGTCTGCGAAAAGAGCAGAAAAACATCTGGGGGCAGATAAATAATTAGGTAAAAAATCATCTTTCAAGTCACCGACCGAATATTCCCTTAAGAACGCTAGCTTTCGGCTTCACCCAGTATGAGGTACACATCCGGCTGACCCGGCAGTAACAATCGCAGAGTTGCTCCCTTTACCTCCTAGCCGAACAATCGGGAACGTAGGGGTAAGCACAGGAGCCAGGCAACCCAGCTTGGCCAAAACTTAAGTCATATCGATGCATATAATGGTGAATAAAAGGTACATGTGGAAGCTTGACACATGTGATGGGCATGAAGCCCTTATAATTAAGCTTCTGGTAAAGGAGCCCCCAGGTATAATGAGTGCGGATGGCACATCAAGTGTGTGCGAACAATGCGCAAGTAGGCCTTGAAGGGCTTTTTCGAAAAAGGGGTGATAGAAGAAAGAGAAGCAAAAGACAGCTGAAGTGTAAAGATTTAGACGGGGGAAGGGGACGAACTCTTACTCCGGCGCTAGGCATAGAATCTTCGGAGGCGGGCTGCGTTCCATGGGTTCGGCTCGAGTCGGTTGTCCGATGCATTTCGTAGACGGTACGCTCCGCCGGTCAGGACTTGATCGATAATGAAAGGGCCGTCCCATTTGGGCTTGAGCTTGTCCTTTTTCTTGTCCGGCAGGCGTAGAACTAGTTCGCCAACATTGTAAGTCTTGGCCCGTACTTCTCTGCTTTGATATCTTCGGGCATGCTGCTGATAGAATGCGGAACGAGCCTTGGCGACGTCGCGTTCTTCCTCCAATGCGTCCAAGCTATCCTGCCGATCCAGCTCGGCTTCTCTTTCTTTGTACATGCGCACTCGAGGTGAGTCATGAATGATGTCGCAGGGCAGAACTGCCTCTGCGCCGTATACCATAAAAAATGGTGTGAATCCGGTAGTACGGTTGGGCGTTGTCCGCAGCCCCCAGAGTACGGAGTCGAGCTCCTCTACCCAGTGCGTGTCAGATTTCGTAAGTGACCGCACTAGTCTGGGTTTGATGCTGCTCATTATTTGACCATTTGCTCGTTCCACTTGACCGTTGGTTTGAGGATGATAGACTGAAGCGTAATCGAGCTTAATGCCCATATTTTTGCACCATGATTTAACCTCGTCGTCCGTGAAGTTCGTGCCATTATCGGTGATGATGCTGTGGGGGACACCATAACGGTGTACTACCCCGGATATAAAGTCTATCACTGGTCGGGACTCTGCCGTTTTAACTGGCTTGGCCTCTATCCATTTGGTGAATTTGTCCACCATGACCAATAGGTACCTTTGCTTGTGGGTTCCCCCTTTAAGGGGTCCAACCATGTCAAGCCCCCAGACCGCGAACGGCCAGGTAATGGGTATAGTTTTGAGGGCGGTGGGTGGCATATGGCTCTAATTAGCAAAGAGCTGACAACCGACGCATCTTTGGACTAAGTCCTGAGCATCTGCCCGGGCTGTCGGCCAATAAAATCCTGAACGGAATGCCTTTCCTACAAGGGCCCGAGCTGCGGCATGGTGTCCGCCTAGTCCGGCATGAATTTCAGCCAGAAGGTTTCGCCCTTCCTCTTCGGAGATACACCTTTGAAGGACTCCGGCTGTGCTTTTCTTATAGAGTTCTCCCTCATGGACCTTGTAGGCTTTAGATCGCCGGACTATGCAGCGGGCCTAATTTTGGTCTTCGGGAAGTTCCTCCCTAAGCAAGTAGGCTAGGAATGGTTCTGTCCACGGGGCGATTACTGCCATTATGTCATGGGCTGAAGGTGTTATTTCATCGGCTGAATCGCCGGTTATGTCAGATTGCTCTGTGTCGGTTGGTGCGCCTGCTTCCGGTTTGTTATTTCCGAACTTCTCTTCCCAGTACGGATGGCTTAAAGAGCCGTTCCAGGAAGATGTTTGGAGGGATAGCGTCATGTTTTGCGCCGATGCGTGCCAGTACGTCGGCTGCTTGGTTATTATCCCGGGTTACGTGGTGGAATTCGAGTCCTTCGAACCGAGCTGACAGTTTGAGGACAGCGTTACGACAGGCTGCCATTTTCGGATCCTTGGCATCAAAGTCTCCATTTACTTGGGATATTGCAAGGTTTGAATCCCCGCGCACCTCTAGGCGTTGAATGCCCATGGAGATTGCCATCCGGAGGCCGTGTAGAAGGGCCTCGTATTCGGCTGCGTTGTTGGAGTCCGTGTACATTATTTGAAGTATGTATTGGACTTTGTCCCCGGTTGGGGACGTCAATACGACGCCAGCCCCCAATCCGGCCAACATTTTAGAGCCTTCGAAGTGCATAATCCAATTGGAGTATGCGCCGTACTCTTTAGGGAGTTCGGCTTTGGTCCATTCAGCGACAAAGTCAGCCAAAACTTGTGACTTTATAGCTCGCCGAGGTTTGTAAGTTATATCGAATGGTAAGAGCTCAATGGCCCATTTTGCAATCCTGCCCGTCGCGTCGCGGTTGTTTATAATGTCATTGAGGGGTACTTCGGAGGCCACTGTTATCGAACACTCTTGAAAGTAGTGTCGGAGCTTCCAGGATGCCATGAACACCGCATACGCTATCTTCTGATAGTGCGGGTAACGGGACTTGCAGGGGGTTAACACAGTGGATACGTAGTACACTGGTTTTTGAAGAGGGAATTTATGCCCTTCTGTCTCTCGTTCGACGACGAGTACCGCGCTTACAACTTGATGTGTTGCCGCGATGTGTAACAACATTGGTTTGCCCAGGTTGGGCGCAGCTAGGACCGGATTTGTTGCCAAGATGGCTTTTATTTCTTCGAGTCCGGCAGTGGCAACATCCGTCCACTCGAAGTGTTCGGTGCGCCTAAGGAGGCGATAGAGGGGCAATGCCTTTTCTCCTAGGCGGGAGATATAGCGGCTTAGAGCCGCCACGCATCCAGTCAATTTTTGTATTTGTTTGAGGTCCTTTGGGATATCCAGCTGTGACAGAGCTTGGATCTTGGCTGGGTTCGCTTCAATTCCTCTGCAGGCTACAATGAAGCCCAGGAGCTTTCCGGCTGGTATGCCGAAAACGCATTTTTCCGGATTCAGCTTGATGTCATATGCTCTGAGGTTGTCGAATGTGAGCCTCAAGTCGTCTACTAGAGTTTCGACGTGTTTGGTTTTGACGACTATGTCGTCTACATATGCCTCTACTGTTTTGCCGATCTGGGTGGCTAGACATGTTTGAATCATGCGCTGGTATGTTGCGCCGGCGTTTTTAAGTCCGAAGGGCATCATGTTGAAGCAGAATGGTCCATATGGAGTGATGAATGCCGTTGCGGCTTGGTCCGCTTCCGCCATCTTGATTTGATGGTAGCCGGAGTATGCGTCAAGGAAGCACAATGAATCGTGTCCTGTGGTAGCATCGATTATTTGGTCGATGCGGGGGAGGGGGAAGGGATCCTTTGGGCAGGCCTTGTTGAGGTCTTTAAAATCGACACATAGGCGCCAGGATTTGTCCTTCTTTGGTACCATTACCAGGTTTTCTAGCCAATCCGGATGTTTGATGTCTCTGATGAATCCGGCTTCCAATAGCTTGGCTAGTTCTTCTCCCATTGCTTGTCTTTTAGGTTCGGAGAATCATCGAAGAGCCTGTTTGACTGGCTTGAATCCTTTTAGGATATTTAGGCTATGATCTTCCAATCCGCGTGGGATTCCCGGCATATCCGAAGGGTGCCAGGTGAAAATGTCCCAATTTTCCCGAAGGAATTCTCGCAGTGCGGCATCTACATCAGGGTTCAGCTGTGCCCCGATGGAAGCCATCTTTGTCGGGTCCTTTGGATGGACCTGGAATTTTACTATTTCGTCCGCTGGTTTAAAGGAGGTGGACTTGGATCTCTTATCGAGTATCACATCGTCCCTATTCACCGTAGAGCGCAGCGCGGTGAGTTCTTCTGCCGCTAGGGCTTCGGATAGTGCCTCCAGGGCTAATGCGGCTGTCTTGTTTACGGCACAGAGTGCTATGTCCGGATCACTAACGAGAGTGATTATTCCGCCGGGCCCAGGCATTTTGAGCTTCATGTACCCGTAATGGGGTACGTCTTGAAAAATTGTGAATGCCTCTCGTCCTAATATAGCATGATATCCGCTGTTGAACGGGGCCACTTGGAACGTGACTTCTTCGGACCTGTAATTATCCGGCGAGCCGAACACCACATCGAGTGTGATTTTTCCGGTGCAGCACGCTTCCCGGCTAGGGATTATTCCTCTGAAGGTTGTGCTGCTTCGCTCAATGCGGCTCCAGTCTATTTCCATTTTTTGAATAGTTTCCTCGTAGATGAGGTTTAATCCGCTGCCGCCATCCATGAGGACCTTGGTAAGTCGAAAGCTGTCCACTATTGGACTAAGTACCAGTGCGGCTGGTGCTCGGGCTGTTCGGAATTTAGGTTCATCGCTGGCGTTGAAGGTGATGGCTGTGTCGCTCCATGGATTTGTTGTTGCTACTTGGTAGACTTCGGCGAGGCTGCGGATTGTTCGTTTCCGCATATTATTTGATGCGAAAGTCTCGAAGAATGTTGATACCGTACCGGTATTGTTGGAGTGGTTTTCCGAGGCTAGAAGCTCCTCGCCACTTTTGGCCACCTGCCGTAATATCCAACATGCTCGAAGGCTATGTGTTGGGATGGCGCCCTCTGTACTGTGAATTTTACAGGGTCCGCTAAGCCATCCCTCCAGTACGGTTCCGTGCCCTTTTTGGGGTTTTTGGTTTTTGGTTTTTGTACCTGGTGCCTGAGTGTAATGCACCCTTTTGTTGCGGACTAGGGTTGTATTTGGGGCCGGATTGTCCCAAAACTTATTTTCGGTTTTCCGGAAACTCTCCATCGCACAGTACTTTCGTACTATGGACGCCAGGTCGGCAAAGCGTGTAATTTCACGACGGCTGACGGCGTTCAAGATTCCCTCGTCCGTGCAATTATTGCAAAAAATTGAGATTGCGTTTTCCTCTCGGCAGTCCTTTATCCTGTTCATAACCAGGAGGAATCTGGCCCAGTAGTGATGTACTGTTTCAGCGGGCTCTTGCCGGATTAGAGATAGATCGCATATGTCTGGGCGGGTGGGTGGAATTAAGTCCGGAACCCTACCCATCTCGAGGCTCAAGGGCCGAGAAGTTTCCAAATTTGGAAGCTTGGATTGTTGGACGTTGTCCAGCGAGTCCGGTCCGATGCCTGACTTTAGGTTCAGTGCTTGATCGAAGTCCGTCCCTCCGCGGGAATCCGGCATGGAGGGTTCGGGAGCCCGGACATGACTAGTTTTCAATACAGGAGAAGAGTCGCCGCGTTGGTCCTCTACCACTGCAACGTGGTGGGTGACCTGGGGAGAGTTAATCTCTCTCAGATCGGTTTTAAGCCCAATCTGACTGTAGTCTGTAGCGACTCCCAAGGCGGCAATGCGATCCAAGAGCTCGTTTACGGACGAGAGCTCTATTGGATACAGCCGCTCGGCGAATTCCGAGCTAACGTGAAGATTCCTTTTGACGACCTGAGAGGTCATTGTTGAAGCGGTGGCTGGACAGGCGGTCATAAGAAAACCACCTAGCCAGATAGTTTGGCCGGCGGCCAAGGCTCCTTTGGCGAAAATACTGTCCTTGAAGACGGGAGGAGGCATCCTTCCTATTGGTGACGGCACAGAGGAACTCTCAATGAAAGCACCAATGTCGGTGTCAAAACCGGTGGATCTCGGGTAGGGGGTCCCGAACTGTGCGTCTAGGCGGATGGTAATAGGAGACAAGGGACACGATGTTTTTACCCAGGTTCGGGCCCTCTCGATGGAGGTAAAACCCTACTCCTGCTTGATTGATATTGATGATATGGGTAGTACAAGAGTGGATCTACCACGAGATCAAGGAGGCTAAACCCTAAAAGCTAGCCTATGGTATGATTGTTGTAATGGTTGTGTCCATCCTACGGACTAAAACCCTCCGGTTTATATAGACACCGGAGAGGGCTAGGGTTACACAGAGTCGGTTACAATGGTAGGAGATCTACATATCCGTATCGCCAAGCTTGCCTTCCACGCCAAGGAAAGTCCCATCCGGACACGGGACGAAGTATTCAATCTTGTATCTTCATAGTCTTGGAGTCCGGCCAATGATGACAGTCCGGCTGACGATGACAGTCCGGCTGTCCGGACACCCCCTAGTCCAAGACTCCCTCAGTCCGGTTCTTCCTCTCCGCAACACCATTTTGTTGAGGGGTATATGGTGTGGAATATTGATGCTTGATCCCCTCATCACTAAGAAACTCATCCAAGGTGTAGTTCTTGAACTCGGTGCCGTTGTCACTTCTTATTGTCAAGATCTTTGCATCATGTTGACGTTGAGCTTCATTTGCAAAGTCGATGACGGTTTGTTGAGTCTCACTCTTCCTCTTGAAGAAGTATACCCAAGTGTATCTTGAATAATCATCCACAATCACCAAGCAATACTTTCTCCCTCCAAGACTATCAAAAGATGGAGGCCCGAAGAGATCCATGTGAAGGAGCTCCAAGGGTCTCTTCGAGTAGATGATGGTTGAAGGAGGGTGAGCCTTTTCATGAAGCTTTCCTTCGATACAAGCACTGCAAGCACGATCCTTGGCAAAACTAACATTTGTTAGTCCACGAACATGGTCCCCCTTGAGAAAACTTTGCAAAGATCTCATATTGACGTGGGCTAAACGGTGATGCCAAAGCCATCCCACGTCAACTTTAGCCATTAGGCATGTCGCGGTCTTAGTGGGTCGCTCCGAAAATTTAATCACATAGAGACCGTTCTCGACATGCCCAACAAAGGCTACTTTAAGAGTCTTGCTCCACAAGAGGGCCACGGTATCAATATCAAAGAATGTAGCAAAGCCCATGAGTGCAAGTTGATGAACAGAAAGTAAATTGAATGCAAGGGACTCAACAAGCATGACTTTCTCGATCGTTAGATCATGAGAAATGACAACCTTGCCGAGACCCAATACCTTAGAATGTGATGCATCACCCCACTCGACATTGGTGGGCATAGATGGAATCTCTTGCACGTCCACCACCAAGTCCTTGCTCCCGGTCATATGATTTGTTGCTGCACTATCGAGCAACCATGATCCCCCACCGGAAGCAAACACCTACATGAGATCAATGCTTGGTTTTAGGTACCCATTTAGTAATGGGTCCTTTGATGTTAGTAACAAGGGTCTTGGGAACCCAAATAGACCATTCAATGTACTCATAAGAAGAACCAACAAATTTAGCATAAACATGTCCATCGCTAGCACGGCACAACACATATGACGGGTTAAAGTCGCCGGCTTTGTTTGAGGAAATGCTTTTGCCCTTTTGGACATCAACTCCATTCACTTCCTTCTTCTTCTTAGAAGCACCCCCTCCCTCTTTCACAAACGTTTGTTTGAGAGGAGGAGGATGATTGGTCTTGTTGTTCTTCTTCTTCTTGCTCTTGGACTTGGGTGCAAACCCAATTCCTTCTTTGGCCACAACTTCCTTTTGATTGCTCAAAAGGTCGTTGAGGTTCTTCTCACCTTGAATACAAGACACGAGGCCTTTCTCAAGTTGATCCTTCAACTTGGCATTTTCCTCCACAAGATGCACATGCTCACAACATGGGTTAGTAGCACATGCATGTTCAATTAATACCATATGAGGAAAGGTGGCCTTTTCCTTGATTAGCTTAACTTGGAGTTGAGCATGAGACTCTTTGAGGTTAGCATGAGTACCCTTCAAGACTTTGTGCGCCTTGTCAAGTATCTCAAACTCCTCTTTGAGTCTAGCATGATCAACCCCAAGTTTAGCCTTCTCGGAAGTTAGCACATGAGACACGACAAGAGCATGATCAAGATCTTTCTTTAACTTAGCATGGTCATCATTGTGTGACTCCTCAAGAGTCAAACGATGCACACGCTCTTCCTCAAGAGCATTAGAGAGATCCGATATCTCATCGGCATAGTCACGACTATGACCTTCCATCTTGGAGATGATTTCTTCGTGCGCCTCAATCATGTCATTGGCCTCACCAAGTTGTTCCAAGAGAGCAACAAAGTACTTCTTGGACTTTCCCTTGAGCTTACTCATGAAAGACTCAAATTCATTCACTTCCTCATTAGACTCAACATGTTCATCAATGCAATCCTCCAAGGAGGGATTTGTAATGATGGTGGTTGTGATGTTGGGGGTTACCTTGTTTGAAGCTTTAGCCATGAGGCATCTGGCGGTGATGTTTTCGTTGGGTGATTCGAAGAGAGACACCCGGGGAGTAGTAGCAATGGCAACGGACGCCATGGCCATTGCTTCTTCATTTTAATCATCATCATCATCCTCTTGGTATTCTTCTTGAACCACCAACCCACGAGTGGGAGTCTTCTTGGCGAAGTTGTTCTTGTTTGGGAAGGACTTGGCTTTGTTCTTTCGGATGAACTTGCCACCGTTGTCTTCCCGCTTCTCGTAAGGACAATCCGCAACCAAATCGCTCACGTTGCCATAGTTGAAGCAAGTTCTAACTCGTTGCTTGCCCTTGACGCCACTAGAGTTGTTCTTGTTGAAGTTGGGTATTGAACTCTTCTTGCTCCAAAATTGTCTTGAAGCAAGGGCCATGTGCTCATGCTAATCAAACTTGGTGTCTTCGGGGTTGCTTTCCTCATCTTCTACTTCTTCCTCTTCTTCCATAGTAACCTTGGCATTCAAAGCAAGGTTAGGCTTCTTTGCTCGTTGAGAACGGAGCACCGCATTGTCGGCGGTCTTGTCCAAGATGCTCATTGCAACGAACTCATCCAACACTTCACTTGAGGTCATGGAGTGGAAGTCCGGTCGTTGACGAATGACGGAGGACATAGCCTTGTTGTAGGGCATCATGGCCTTGAGGAACTTCCGCTTGATCCAATTGTCATCTGTGTCCTTGCTTCCATGATCTCGAAGTGCGACCGCGAGTTTGGTCACTCTTCGAAAGAGCTCATGAGGTTCTTCATCTTCTTTCATTGCAAACTCATCGGCTTCATCTTGCACCACTTCATAGTTGGAGTGTTGAATGCTAGCACTTCCACGATAGAGACCCTCGACACATTTCCATGCTTCTTTAGCCATGACATGGGGTCGAAGGTGAGGGAGATCTTCGGGAAGGATTGCATCTTGGATGATGAAGAGAGCACTCTCATTGAATTGATTGTCCACGGCTTCTTGAGTGGTGAAGTTCCTTGGGTCACGAGGATAAAAACCTTCTTCAATGATTCTCCAAAGGTTAGTGTTCACATGTTTTAAATGACGCTTAAAGTGATAAACCCAAGAATCAAAATCTTCATGTTTCTCATATTTAGGAGGAGGACCGGCATGATTCAAATGAGTGGAGGGGATTGGCCCTCCATAAACCGGGGGTTCCACATGGGCAAAGATGCCGGTACCATTTCTACCACTAATAGAAGGACTCTTATCAATGTTAGCTTCCCCCCTTGTCGGAGGGAGCATCCGTCACCTTGTTGGTGGGATCACCCACTTTCATCGGCGAGGTAGATTGTTTAAGTCCTTCTAGAAATTCCTTAAACATGTCCTTGACCTCGGTCGTCATGGAGGTTTTCAATGTTTCCAAAGCAACATTGAATTCCTCACGTGAGATCGAGTTACCCCCATCTCCCGTAGATGAGATCGGATTCGCACCGGAGTGCTCTCCCACCTCATCTACGACATCAACAATACTCTTTGGACGGTAAAGTCCTTATAAAGAGACGAGGCTCTGATACCAATTGAAAGGATCGATATGGTTGACTAGAGGGGGGGGGGGGGTGAATAGGCAACTAACAATTTTTAAGATTTTCTTTACCAAATTAAACTTTGCAACAAAATAAGTTGTCTAGATGTGCAACTAGGTGAGCAACTTATATGATGCAATGACAACTAGCACACAAGCAAGCAAGGGATGTAAAACAAGTAGGCTTGCAAAAAGTAAAGGCACGAAATAACCAAGAGTGGAGCCGATGGAGACGAGGATGTGTTACCGGAGTTCCTTCCTTTTAAGGGGAAGTACGTCTCCGTTAGAGCGGTGTGGAGGCACAATGCTCCCCAATAAGCCACTAGGGCCACTGTATTCTCCTCACGCCCTCACACAATGCGAGATGCCGTGATTCCACTATTGGTGCCCTTGAAGGCGGCAACCGAACCTTTACAAGCAAGGTTGGGGCAATCTCCACAACAATCGAAGGCTCCCAACAACAACAACACCACGAAGCTTCACCACAATGGAGTATGGCTTCGAGGTGACCTCAACTGTCTAGGGTGCTCAACACCCAAGAGTAACAAGATCCGCAAGGGATAAGTGGGGGGAATCAAATTTCTCTTGGTGGAAGTGTAGATCTGGGCCTTCTCAACCAATCCCGAGCAAATCAACAAGTTTGATTGGCTAGGGAGAGAGATCGGGCGAAAATGGAGCTTTGAGCAACAATGGAGCTTTGGGGAAAAGAGGTAAGTCAACTTGGAGGAATAAGACACCTTTATATAGTGTGGGAACTCATCCAACCGTTACCTCACTGAGCAGCCCCGCACAGAGCGGTACTACCGCTGGGGCAGGGCGGTACTACCGCTGAGAGCGGTACTACCGCTCCCTACCCAGCGGTACTACCGCGCTGGAGAGGAAGCCAGGCCACTGGCCCAGAGCGGTACTACCGCGGGAGTAGGAGCGGTACTACCGCTCGGAGCAGTACTACCGCTTCTACTATCGCTTTTAGTGCCGCAAAGCCCGACACGAGAAAACACCGTCCCGAATCGAGGCGGCAGTAGCGCGGTACAGCTGCGGTACTACGGCCAAAGCCCGCGAGCGGTACTACCGCTCTACGGAGCGGTACTACCGCTGGGAGCGGTACTACCGCTTCATGGAGCGGAACTACCGCTGGAGGGCTTCGGCGGTACTACCGCTGGAGATCGCGGTACTACCACTAGCACAGGGCGAAGCAGGTACGGAAGAGAAGTTGCGGCTCCAGAGTTGCGAAAGGAAGATGACGGGTGTGATAAGGATGTGTACGTGTTGATTCCACCCTAGTCTTACCAAAGCGGATCCCCTCTTAATAGTACGGTGACTCCTACGAAACTAGTCCACCAACAATGAAACGAAGGAGCTACACCGTCTTGAATAAAACACCGAGGGGAGGAAATCATCTCGTTCCAATGGATGATTCTCTGAAAGAACTTAAGCACACGATTAGTCCGCAAAAGCATTGTCATCAATCACCAAAACCACTAGGGGATAAATATGCCCTTACACCACATCCGACATATATTAACAATAAAATTCGTTAAACATGTAATTTGCTTTTAACTGTGGCATTGCATCAATTTTCCATCGTCATTATTGGAGGGTGTTTGTTTACACGAACATTTTGGTGTAGGGACTAAAAAAACTCCATGTCAGTCCCATCTAAACCAAACAGGAGGGACTTTTAGGGACTAAAAGTGGGCATTTGGGACTAAAGAAAGAAGACCCCGAGGGAGTCTTTTTGGGACTTTTTCCAACAGTTGCCCCTGCCACGCATCGCACCTTGTATCTATTAGTTCATTACTAGGGGTAACATGGTCTTTTAGCATGTCATTTAATAACCTCTAGTCCATGTTTAGTCCCTAGAACCAATCAGGTAGGGACTAGGGAGTTTTTATCCAAACAGGGCCTTAGATTAACAACAGCTAAAGAGTTGCACGGGACAGTGGACGCACCAGCACCATGTGCATCTAACGATGTACTATGGTCATGCACAGTATGTTGCAACAAAGAACAAACAACCAAGGAGCATATTTGTGTTGGTCCCAGTTTTGTTATCTTTAGACACCTTTCCCTACGTGAGCGCAGCAAATCTAGTCCTGCTCAAACTCTACAGCCTTGTCCCCCCAAACAAAAGATCAGTTTGTTATAGATGTGCGTACTGCGTTTGTCATTGTTTTCCCTTTTCGACCAACGTAGGTGCTGGATAGCCAGTCTGTACTAGTACTTTCGCCCCTTCCTTTCGTCTTTGAACCACGTCCTAGATTTATGCTATACAACTTTCCCCACTACTTTCCCCCATTCCTTTCCTCTTTGAACCACGTCTTAGATTCGTGCGATACAACTTTCCCCACTACTTTCCCACTTCCTTTCCTTTTTGAACCACGTCCTAGATTCATGCTATACAACTTTTCCCACTACTTTCCCCCACTCATTTCCTCTTTGAACCATGTCCTAGATTCATGGTATACAACTTTCCCCACTACTTTCCTGTTTGATCCAACACCTAGATTTGGGTGCAGAAGCAGAAAAAGCCCACATGCAGCTAGAGCAATGCATCTGGAATAAGTAAATTATACCTTAAGGTTCTTGGTGCGTGGTTCGGTGGGCGATGGGACGGCAGCAAAGAAGAAGGGGTCGGAGGCCCTCCCGCGCCGCCACTGGGTGAAAGTGAATAGTTGCGCTGGTAGTGGATTCCATCCCTAGCCGATGGCGACATCATTAAGCCTCCTTCCCTTCCCGGCGGACGGATCCTGCCAGCTCTTTGACCAGCAGTGAGGGGAGAGAGAGGCCAACTAAGTCTTGTTTAGATCTGGAGAGGGTGAGAGAGTGTGAAGAGAGAAACTACAAGCGCCGAGGCTCCAGCGTGTATATATATACTGGAGAGAGAGTGTGAAGCATGCAAACCCTAGAAAACACGCGCCGAGGCTACAGCTTATATGTGATGAGGTGATTATACGGTCACTATGAGATCGTATAGCTCCATATCCATCCATTTTGACCAGTCAAAGAATCCTCATGGCACGAATTATGCTCAAGTGTAGTTATCGAACCCGAGACCTCAAGTTTGATGAGCGAACAGGCTAACCAGCTACACAACCCTCCCATTATGTTCAACGAGAGGAAACTAACCTTTTTTACATTCCTGCAATCGTGTGACAAGCATGCCGTGTTTTTTTTGTGTGGGAGTCATCGGGATTTAAATCATTATCGTGTCATGTGGCTTTGGTGGTAAGACTATCCACAGTGGTGGAGAAATAATGCAGCCTTAGTCACCTTACTTCTCTCCACGTAGTACGTCGGGTCCCACCAGTCAGAGGGTGAAACAAACAAATTAATAAGAAAAATTGAAAGCGCCAGCAGTGTATCTTACCTCACACATCTCGCTACTGCTCGGGAACACTATCCAATTGATCCCTCTGTTCGCTCACGTACTATTTTAAGTGAATTCTTATTATAACATTCACACAATTTTGGGCACTTGTATTCGACCTAAGTCAGTGTGCCACCCTATCTCGTACTTACTACTTCCTCCATCTAGGTGTAATAAGTCACGTTAGAAGGTGCAGCGGGACCAAGGTGCAAGCAGATTGGAGGAGAAGGAGAAACTTGACCGGTCATTCCTCCAATCAAAGCCCTAATTTCTGTCTCTAAACGCAACAATTAATCCAAACAACTAAGAGATGCCGTTTTAGATACCATGGAGGGCCACGTATTAACTCGCATGCAAGCCGACTTTGATTTCTTGACTGATCAACGCGTAGTTGCGCTCCATGCATTGGGTTTCCGGGGGAGATAACAAGGTAAGTAACAACGCTCGCTAGCAACAAGGCCAGGAGGGGATTGAGATGCGAAATTAATGAACGACGCCTAAACATTTTGGTAATATCTGATTTTCGTAAGATGACTTAACACCTAGACGGAGGGAGTACTACTCCTCAGTCCAGGTTTGATGGAATATTCGTCACCTCTTTTCTTCTTGTACGTACTCCATTTGTATCTCACTTCCTGTGGCTTCTCACTCACATGATTTTCCCATTCTATGAACCTGTGTGTGCGTGTGCGTGTGTGTGTGTTTAACAGCATGTGTGTGTTAGAGAGAGCGACAGGTCAACCTAATCCTACAAAGAGATGGTGTGTAGTGTATGATTTTAGCCGCAAGAGTCGGTGCATCCTCTCGTTTCTGGGCGTCCGGTACGGACAGGCGGACATCTGCCACACCCGCTCCTGACCAGCCTGGCCCACCCAAAGCCCCTCCATCGCCCGCGTGCTTCCCGCCCGAAATGGTCAGCGCCGCTCCAAAGAATCGGTGTCGCATTCATGCCTGGGTAGAGCGGACGCGACCTCTCACTGGCGCCTGCGTTGAAGGGAGAAGCCAATTCAAGAGTGATGGTTGCTTCGTCCATCCAACTTCCTGCTGGGTCTATGTGATTTGACGGCTCATTGGTCCTTATTACTGAGGTGGTAGGACTACTGGATCTCCCACGCTTTCAGCGAAAGGAGGTACTAGTAGATTACAATTTTCTCCGTTCTTACAGCGGAGGAGTGCAAGAGCAGTGAAAACACGCAGGCTCAGTGATTACATGGCCCACCTCACACTATCACCATATTTTCTGGACACTGTGCGACACCTAACTCTTTGCATAGTACTCCCTCCATTCCTAAATACAAGATGAGTCCCCGCGCGTTGCCGCGGAAAAGCCGTATATCTCTTTGTGTAAAATTATCGATTTCATAGAACTAAAAAAACTCTATAACCGCATGACAAATGTGGTAGCCAAACTAAAAAAACTCCCATCATCATTTAGATCATCCCACGTAAGGAAAAAAGATCAGCCAACTCCTACCGCATAATGGGATTATATTTTTATTTTTGACATGTTAATGGGACTTAAAAGCTCACTTACACGCATGCTACCGGTGCATGCTTGCATGCAGACATGTTGATGTGATTTAGAACACACTCACATGCATGCCACGGTATTTCTGCATGCTTGCATGTGGCTTAGTGCGGAGCCTCACAACGTCTAGATCAGACGACTATTATGGACTGATTTAGTTCATCTAACAGCTACATTAATTTTGATGATGTGGCTCAAGGAGAGGATAGAGAATTCCTAGTAGTGGGGGCTAGCTATAACTAGTAGATAAGTCTTTGTAGAGATTCCACTAGGTAAACTACATACGGAACAAAATGAATGAATCTACACTTAAAATGCATCTATATACATCCGCATGTGGTTCATGGTGAAATCTCTACAAAGACTTATATTTAGTAACGGAGGAAGTACTAGTATAGTGTCACATCCCTAGTTCTGGTAATGTCTAGTGCTAGCATCTGGTGTTGCATCATGTTTAAATTTCTTAGAAACTTGAAATGGGGATGACAGAAACCCCCAGCACCTCCCTAAACCAACTAGGATTTACTAAAATCATTTTCAATGAACCCAAAATGCCCTTCTAAAATGTATCATCTTTGCCTTGGTCTAGATCCTTTGACAAAAATGGTTCACACTTTTCTAGGACAATAGAGGGTCACTAATTTAAATCATATAGTAATTGCATTTGGGCATTTAAATGCTAGTAAATATTTAAAATGTCCAAATAATCCTAAACTGAAATGTTTCATGTTTGATATATTCTAAACAGTGGGCATGAGCAGTTTGGTGATTTTCGAAAGTGTCTAGTTATTTTTAGAAATGCCACGAACTTACAGAAAGAAAAGAAAATAGAAAATAAAGAGAGAGAAACTCACCTGGCGCCTACCTGCAGCCCACCTGGCGGCCCAGTAGCTAGGCCCAGCCCACCGCGACCTCCTGTCGTCTTCTTCCCCTCGCCCCAAAGCTGCTGCTGTCGCCCCAAGAGAGCGCCCACGCAGGCCGCAGGCTCCAACTCCTGCTTGCCATCTCCTGCCCCTCCCTCACGCCTGTAGACGCCCAGAGACCCCTCACCTCTCTCTCCCTCGCCCGCAACTTTTCCCCTCCCCTCTGCTCTCTCTCCCATGGCTGACCGAACGAGCCGGAACGCACCGACGCCGTTGGCCGCAGCCACAGCCACTACCTCGCTCCCTCTTCGCGTCCCCGAGCTCCGCATCGACGTCCTCCTCGTCCACGCCGAGCCAAGCAACCGAGGGAGCACCGCATCGCCGTCTCGGGCGTCTTCTTCAACCTCGGTGCCGGCGATCCCCGTCCCTTGATTCGCCGCGTCCAAAGCCTCCCCAGCCCCGCCTTCTGCACCGTCTGACTCACCGCGAGCCGCTTACCTTCTCCTCTAACTCCTCGTGCTCGTCCCCGTGCTGTAGCGCCGTTCCCCACGAGCACCGAAGCCGCCGTCCGCCATTGCTGTTGCACGCATAGCCTCCATACCCCCCCGGCCTCATCGTGCTACTCGTGGTGCTCCCCGTGTCTAGCAGGTGCTGCCCAGCCTCTCGTTTTGCTCACTGACGCACCGTAGCGACGCGCCCGTGCATCACCGAGCACCACCACTGCCAAAGCTCGTTGCCGGCATGATTCCGGCCACCCCGCACCCTACCACGTGCCTTCCCTGGATGCGCGCGAGCAAGGGCAAACCTCTGGTGCCCTTGGCTTGGCCCAACACCGCCCGTAGCGCCACTCTAGCGAGCTCCCGCCACGGTTTTGGTCGTCGCCGGCCGAACACCGGCGAAGTCGATGTGTCACTTAATTAGCAGCTAATGACATCGCTAATCAACCCTAGAGCCACTTACAGACGGGCCCCACTGCCTAATTAACCCTGGTTTAGTTTCTGTTTAGTTTAAATAAACTAACCTCGCAGGACCCACAGGCCAGTTTGACATGGCCATGTCACCTGTTTTCCGACCCCACAAGTCAGCGTTGACTTGCTGACGTGGTTTTTGACCCGACCCCATTTGTCTGTGACTGAGACAGCACTGTGTCACTGACCAGTGGACCCCACTGGTCAGGTTTGACGTGGTCAGCCACAGTTGACCTGCTGGCGTCACAGTGACACAATGCTGACGCAGTTAATCATTTTTTGGATTTAAAATAATTCAGAAAATTCCAGAAAATTGTATAAATTTCTAAAATTCATAGGAAATTATCTGTAACTCCAAATAAGATAAATTATATATGAAAAATGATCAGAAAAATCCAATCTATCCATCTGTACCAGTTTCATGCATGTTAGAACAACTTATAGCTGCTGTTTAGCACAAATCCTATAAATGTCATTTAAATAACCACATGTGGAGTTTGAATTTGAATCTTGGATTCAAACCAACTTCATTTAACTTGCTGCTAGTTGCATTAGCTCAAACCACAGCATATTGCCATGTCATGATCATGCATCATATTGTGCATTGCATTGATTGTGTTATTCCTTGTTTGCCGGTGTTTGCCCCCTCTCAATAGACGACGTACCAATGATGAGTTCGATGACACCGATGAAGAGCTATACTATCTTCAGAAGTGCCAGGCAATTCATTCTGATACAATCCCACTCTCTCGCTTCTGCTCTCTTTTACTACATTAGACAACAACGATTCAACTGTTACATGCTGCGTTAGTTGAACCCCTTATCCTATGCATGACCTATCATTGCCACAGTAAATAGATGAAACCTACTAGCATGAGTAGGAGTTGTTTGAGCCCTGATGTGCCTACTCATTCATGCTTGTTTGTCATGTCTGCTACTGCTTAGAGTTGAGTCTGGTCTGATTCATCGGGGATGAATTGGAAGGTTGTGAACATGTCCTACTATGTGTGAGCTAAGTGTGTGAACACAATTTGGTAAAGGTAGCGGTGAGAGGCCATGTAGGAGTACATGGTGGGTTGTCTCATTGAAGCTGTCCTTAGGAACTGAGTTCTGTGTTTGTGATCCATGAAACAGCTACTACCACACGTTGGGCCCTGAAATATGACCCCGCTCAACTTCTTAACCACCCTTGTCCTCTGTCCAGGAGTTGCAAGTAGTTTCTGTTGTTTGTAGTATGCTGGAGGCCGTGCGCAGCGCTGACCCAAGGGGTGGGCTGTGATGCGGTTGTCACGTGGCATGGTGTACCGGGCGCCCGTTTGGTGTCTCGGGAACCCTGCACACATCATTCGGGGCCGTATGTTCGGCCGGACTCCCTACGGATGGAACCTGAATAGGCGATAAACCTGGACTAGAGACTTGTGTGTTTAGGTAGGTCGTGGTCTACAACCATGTCGGCTTTCGCTTGAAGTCTGCCGAACACGTCGTGTGCAGACGCTAAGTGGTGGAAACATGTGTGAAGAAGTACACCCCTGCAGCGTTATAAATGATCTATTCGAATAGCCGCGTCCGCGGTAAAGGACCTCTGGGTTGCCTATACAGTTCATAGACAAGTGAAAGTGGATACTTTAAAATACGCAAGATAAGCGGCGCTATGGATGGCGTTCTCGTAGGGAGATGGGAGCGAACCATAGTGGTGTATTGATATGGTGAATATGTGGACTCATGTGCGCCACCTAAAAAGAGTTACTTGCAGTCGTAGTTCAGGATAGCCACCGAGTTAAAGATGGCTTGTTGCAGTTAAACCCCACCATCCCTTTGTTGATAATGATGCATATGTAGTTAGTTCTGATGTAAGTCTTCCTGGGTACATTTGTACTCACGTTTGCTTAATTTATGTTTTTGCAGAGAGACTTTAGTCTCGCAAGTAGTTACGCATGGACTTTGAACTTTAGCCTGTTACCTCAGCTACGATCTTGTGCTCTCGGCAGGATTTGGTAGATAGTCAGGCTTCTCAGCCTTTTTCATTCGTAGATGTCTATATTCAGACATGTTAAGTTTCCGCTTGTGCATTGACTTGTATGCTCTGAATGTTGGGTCATGAGACCCATGTTTGTAATATCTCACTTCTTGGAGCCTATTGAATAAAGTACTTGAGTTGTAGAGCCATGTTGTGATGTCGTGTTGTATTTGCACATATCGAGCATATTGTGTGTATGTTATTGAAATGCTTGGTATGTGTGGGATCTGGCTATCTAGTTGTTTATCCTTGGTAGCGTCTTTTACCGGGAAATGTCTCCTAGTGCTTCCACTGAGCCCTGGTAGCTTGCTACTGCTCCAGAACACTCAGGCCGGCCGGCATGTGTCCTTCTTCGTTCCTGTGTCTGTCCCTTCGGGGAAATGTCATGTGGTGTCTACCAGAGTCCTGCTAGCTTGCTACAGCCCGGATTCTCTAGAGTCTTGCTAGCCCAGTTGCTACATCTCGGATTCACTCGCTGATGACTAGCACGTTCGTTGCTGGGTCATGTATGCCTGTCCCTATAAGTTAGCGCCACCTTGGGTGTACGACTAGCCATGTCAGCCCGGGTTCTTTGTCATATGGATGCTAGCGACACTATCATATAGGCGAGCCAAAAAGCGCAAACGGTCCCGAGCCTAGTAAGGCGACACCTGTGGGAATACCGTGCGTGAGGCCGCAAAGTGATATGAGGTGTTACATGCTAGATCGGTGTGGCATAGGATCGGGGTCCTGGCAGCTTTGGTATCAGAGCTTGACTGCCTGTAGGATTACCAAGCCAAACTGGTCGAAGTTGAGTCTAGAAATTCTCTAGATATATAAGGGAATTGATTGTGGATGGGAACATAAGGCTCTTTTTAGTCCTTTGCCTCATGCCCTTCTGATCCGAGTCATCTTATCTTTCCTACGGGGTTAAGGAACTAGGCTTTCTCTTCTTTCAATTAGGATCACGTGTTACTAATCTGTAGACTTATAAGATTGTTAGATTCAAGCCTCGGTTCAGTCTCTACTACTTCCGTATGTTGGATGTTGATCTCGGAACCTTGATATTGTGATGTTGAGTGGCTATGCCACCATTCTATAGGATGTCTCAAATCCTTTTCGAGCATTTACATACGTTATGCTGCCCGTGTTGTCCTAGGTTTCTAGACAATCTAATGCATTTGCAAAATCCTTTCCCTCTGGTTTTGATGTTCCTTTAGGCCAGGTTAATCACACTAATTGCTGAGTTGAGGTACTTTATTGGCTCGACATATATGTTGGAGCTATTATTATGACCCTAGGTGTCTAGAGTATCACCTAGTAATTTAGCCATGTATTGTATTCCCAGCGTGATGGTTCCGGCCCTTATTCTCGAAAGCATCCCGTGATGCCACTTAGTAGTAGGTATTCTACACCTGGGTCTTTGAACCCGAGATTCACTCCACTTACTTCATGTTGATAGTGGTTGCTAGTTCCTTCAGGATATTAGTAACCTTTGTGATAGTTCTCGAGGTCCGTGGTAAATCTTTCTTTGAATACCATGGACCAATATGGCAAAAGTTCCTCATTGAAAGATCACAACCAGAGTGTTCTCGATGAGTTCTCTACTCTATATGTGACTCTACCAGTTCTACCTTTCTGCATGGGTTATCCGAAAGAAACCTGTTGAACTTGGTTCGACATACTAATCCATGCATCCACAACTCACAAAATCGTATGTTCCTTTGAGTTGTCCCTCTTTAGTTGTATCCTGAAATCCGCCTATTAAGTGATAGTCAAGAATAGAGGTGCCTTTGTGTTTAACGATGCCTATTATTCTTGTGGTCCGACAAGCCATTCTATTCTGGAATGACTAGGAGAAACAAACCACAGAACCTCATCCATATTCAGGATTGGGTCAAAGAAGTTGTAATCCGCAAATCAAAATGCCAATCCAGCTTTTGATTTTGTTCTACCCTGAAGTATTACCCACTTTATGTTAGGAATGTCATGAGAATTGCACCTTCTCTTATGAATTCTTGACGCAGTGATACTTCATGCCATCATTGTTCATTCCTTGGTTTCCGTGTTATTGTCACCGGAATGCCGACAAGTGAATCATGATGTGTGAAATTAATACTCCTAGCAACCCCGTTGCTTGGTAGTTAAAGGACAATAATCTCATTCTTAGCGTGTTGGTCTGAATCACCATTCTAAGACTAATCGTACTACCTAGTCCTTATTTCTGGTGTACTCTTCGATCAATGAGTTAGGATAGTGCCCATCCTTGCTCATTGGATCATATCGTCTTGCCCTTAAAAGCGAGATTGTTCTCGAGCTTAGTAACATATCGGTGGTTCGTGATTTTCCAAATATCTTCTCGGAAGTATCACCAGGTCGCCACCTGACCGCTATGTTGAGTTTGTGATCAAGTTGGTTCCTTGTAACCACCCCTTCTCCAAGAATCTGTGTTGGGTACCCCTGAGCTAGTTGGTTAAGCTGAACAACAACTTGCAGAGTTGGAAGATGGAAGCTTATCCGGTTAAGTTCATTTTCAGGGATATCTTGTATGTGTGTTGAAGAAAGATGATATCTTCATCGATTGATCCTCACGACCAGATGTTGGACCTATTGTCTTGCCAAAACTTTGATTTGGGTGTGGGCTATCGTCAAATCAAATCAGAACCAACGATGTTTGTAATTTTGTTTTACTCTTGGATTTTCCTCGAGCATACACCATTATATCTTTTGTTCTGACCAATGCAATCACTTGTTCACATAATTGTGGAATTCCATCTATATGGAAATCTCGATGACTTGTTGTTGAGCCCATCGGAAACATTTTGTCCCATCCATGATTTGGGTTGAACATCCAGCTAGTGGTGGAAACTTCTATAAGCATTATCTTCATGTCCCGTTCATGAAGCATGTGTTGGATGAAAGAAGTTACTTTCTCAGATTCACGTGCATTTGGTGCAAGTTGCCGCCATGAGTTCGAGACAGATTGTTTTTGTTTTCTCTGGAACCATCCCAAGTCAGTCATGCATGTGCGAAGTATGCTATGGTTGACAGGCTCGCTACCTCCATTCCACATGTATCTCCTAGTACACCAAGCCACTGGCTGATTTGTTCAAGGAGAAGGAGTTCCTTCATAAGAGCTAATCTTGACTTATGTAAGGACTTCGATATCCTCGATGATGGTTTTCCACCTGAACTAGGTAGTGTTTTATTATAAGACTACCATGTGGTCATGCTTGTCTGTGTGTAGCAGAACCAACTCATGTTTTGGAGCTCACTACCGTAGTTCATTCCCCGAGAATCTCGCTATGTCATCTCGTCGATTTGTGTTGCAAACCTTCATTTTTCTTCCTAGACTCGATGAGTCTGGATTATTCTGACACCAACCAGATCTGAATCTCAGGCAGATATGATGGTTGGAACGTTTCCCAAGAACTATAAAATTGGTCTCACCGTACCGGTAAAGTGGATGTCGTGGCCAACACACCCAGTGGGAAGACCTATTATTGTAGTATCTTCATTGAGGAAGTTGGCCACCTCCCCATAAGGATTTCGTAGGATTTACTCCCTAGTTGTTCCTTATGGATTTTTGTGCTCCTGAAGTCTGACCTGTTACTTGATGTTCCAGATATCAAACCATATATAGATATGGGATACATTAGTTTTCGGGGCCGTTCCTTTTCTGCGGCCGCGAGCACCTATGGGGCACGGGGGGCCCCTTCTGGTCCGGCAAGGGGGGCGGAGGCCGCGCGCAGAGCAGATCGAGGTCGGGCGCGTGTGGGGAGACGAGACGGGCGATTTTTACCCAGCTTCGGAGCTCTCCGGAGAGATAAAACTCCTACTGCTGCTTTGTGTTTTTATTTGATCTTGCTCGAGAGCGAGCGTATGGTGGTGCTGTGTGTGTCGGCTGGACCGAACCTCTCCGCTGCGGAACCAAAATTCCGAACCTCCTCTACGTGCGCATGGCCCTCCTTTTTATAGGTTAAAGGGGTCACCGACAGGTGGCAGCGTAGAAAGAAGGGTAGAAAGGTAAAAACGCGGGTTGGTACAACTGCTACCAACAGTGTCCCCTACCTAACTCTGACAGTAGGGGACAAGGGCATTTAATGCACATCTGGTCGCCCCAACAGTGCAAGGAAACGACCGTTAGGGACGCCACCTATTGCCACGATGGCGTCTCCGTCAGCTCCGTTTGCCACCTCGCTCTGCATGGCTACGCAACGCCCCGCCACGTGCCCCTGGGGTGGCCCTGGGGTGACACGTCGCTGGATGCGCTGGATTTTGGGTGGCCACCTTGCCGCGGCAAGTGCCTTGCCGCGGCCCTTCTCTTGTCGTGCCGGCAAGCTTGCCGGCCGTCGGGCCTTGCCGGGACGCGCGGGGCGCCGCGGCAAGTCTTCTGGAGATGCCTTGGTCGGTCTTCCCGGCAAGCTCCTCTTGCCGGGACCTTGTATTCTTCCCGGCCAGCTTCTCTTGCCGGGGCCTTGGTTGGCCTTCCCGGCAAGCTCCTCTTGCCGGGGCCTTGGTTTGAGTACTTCGATCTTGAATGGCATCAAAGTAACCGTGGAGGATCTTGGCGGACGCCCGGCAAGCCCTGCCGCGGGTCACTGCGACTGCCCGTGCACAAGTTCGGGATACTAAGGTACCCCCCTACTTTAGTACACCGACAGGAGCCCCCGGGCTTGGGCCATACACGGTGCCGAGCGCTGTTGGGCCAGGCCCAAAACAGTGCACGGGCACGCCCAGAGCGGCACGCGTCAAACGCGGCGTCGTGGGCGACGTGGGCGGCGCGTGCGGGGCTGAGCCTCGCGAGCATGCATCAAGCCATGAAGAAGGGGACGGCTCACGCCCTCCTACCTAAATGGAGGTAGGCGTGGGGGCGTGGTGCATTTACTGGATGGGACCGGTGCGCGGTTTTCGAGGCGTCCAACCCCACGATCACGGGGTGGAGCGAGGCCGCCTCACCCGTCACCTTGGCCCTGCATCCCCGCCACGTGGCTCCCATGCACTTGGGGTCACGGACGGTGGGAGTGGGAATCCGGGCCGTCGCGAGTAGAGGCAGCGGGTCGGTCCCGATTCCCTGCTCTTCCCGTGCCTTGATTCGCTGAGCGGGGCGGACGGGCTCCCACCCTGCTCCTCTATAACGAGCAGGAGGGGGGCACAGAAGCCCGCACTCTCTCATCTCCTTCTTTCTTCAACTTCTGTTCTCCTTTCTCCCATTCGCCATGGAGAAAGGGAATCCTGGCTCTTCATCTGTGGCGGCGAGGGTTGCCGCCAGGCAGCGCACCTTTCCCTCTCTCGCACCCTTGGCGGGGGAACCGGCCACAAGGGGAAGAGGGAGGGGGCGTGGTCGCGGACGAGGTCGAGGACGAGGCCGAGGCGCGCGGGGAAGAGGCGGACGGGGCGGCGCGCCAGCTTCGCCTCCGCCGGCGGTTCCTCCCCCCACGGCGGTCCACATGGGGGACGACCCTTGCGAGTTCTTCGTCAGGATGCGTCGGGCGCCTCGTCGTCGCCTCCGGCTTCCAACTCCGTTCGCAAGCGCGATGGAACCGGACCCGCCCGAGATGCTGAGGCTGCGGATGAGGGGTTGCGGGATCAGCGGCACGCGAGTCCACGTTGTATCCCCAGCCCCTGGCGTGATGTATCTTGATCGAGGGTGGAAGACGTTCGCCCGCATCCACAGCTTGACGGCGGGGTTTACCCTCCATTTTAAGTTAATGGAGGGCGACCTTCTCGCCGTCAAGGTCTTCGGGGACTCCGGCATCCGAGCGAGATGCTGCGTGGACAGCTCCTCTGATAGCGAAGGCCCCTCCTCGAGCGAGAGTGACGAGGAGGGGAGCGACAGCGACGACGAGGACGGCGGGTCCTACTAGGCGCCGGACGCCGCCTCACGCGCCACCGGCGACCCCATCATCCGGGTTGCCGGCCTTCTGAACTTCCCGGGGCCGTCTCCTTGGGCGGCTGGCGTAGGGAGGCTACGGAACAGGAAGAGGGGTGGCGGCAAGGCCATCAAGTCGGAGTACAAGGGCGAGGTGCCCTCGACAGCGCGCTGACGTCCTGCCGCCCCGTCTTCGAGCTCTGCCTCCGGCGCCTCCGTCTCCGCCAAGCTCCTGGCCGGCCCCGGGACGTTCTCTTGGTGTCTTCTGGCACCCGTGGCTCGCCTAGGCGCCCCTTTTGCACTCCCCGGCAAGCTTCTCTTGCCGGGGCCTCCTTGACCTGCGTCCTGAAGAGAGAAACAGGAGAGGGATTACGGGCATCTTATCTTTTAATTTGTAAGCCTTTGGGCCTTAGCTGTATTTAAAATTTGTAATCCTCTCTATCATGTTTTTCATCCTCTATGGACTTGTACTAAATTGGGATGTTCTTTAATGAAAAGAGGGGAATGCTTGCCGGATTATGCCCTTTACTTGATTTTGTGCCTTGTATGTTCCCACCCTACGCTTCTAGGGAACTTGCCGGCGCAAACACACTTGCTGAGTGCGGAACGTCAGCAGCCCGCTGGCGGTGTTGCTTCCGGCTAGAAACCTTGTCGGGCCAGTTGCGGCGCACTTTCATCGTTGAGCGGACTCGAAACAGATCAAGGGCGCAACTTGGCCGCAACTTGGCTCCTCCGCGCACGGGGGTTTTTTTTTTACAAGACACATTCGTTCAAGGGCGCGGCCTCGCTTTCCCCAGACCATAAGAGAACGAGGGATGAAAAACTTATCTGATACCGCAGCCCCCGGCGACCCTAGCTTGCCGGGGATGAATCTTGGCACTTGCAGCCCCCGGCAACTCTGGCTCCACCGAGACCTAGGTGTCGGTGCGCCTTTCTTTGCCCTTGTCGCTGACGCTGCGGCCTCCGGGGATCCTGGCCTGCCGCAAAGGAACTTCGGTACTTGCAGCCCCCAGCGAAATCGGCTTGCCGGGGCCTCTGCGCCAGTGAGCCCTTCTGGTTTTTCCCTGTCGCTGTTATTATAGTCATGAAAATAACTAAGACAGCGCCATAATAAGTTACTCTTTCGTGGCGTGACTATTTAGGTTGGGCAACGCAATTCCATGCTTCGCCCTTCGTATGTTTACACTCTACGCTTCTAGGGAACTTGCCGGCGCTAACACACTTGCTGAGTGCGGAACATCAGCAGCCCGCTGGCGGTGTTGCCTCCGGCAAGAAACCTCATCGGGCTAGTTGCAGCGCGCTTTCATTGCCGAGCGGACTCGGAAACAAATCAAGGGTGCAACTCAGCCGCGAGTTAGCTCCTCTGCACACAAGTTTTACATACGAAGGACGTCCCACGGCAAGGCTTGCTATGTTACGCCCTCTACTTCATTACATCCCTTGTACGTTTTTACCCTGCGCTTCTAGGGAACTTGCCGGCGCTAACACACTTGCTGAGTGCGGAACATCAGCAGCCCACTGGCGGTGTTGTACTCGGCAAGAAACCTTCTCGGGCCAGTTGCAGCGCACTTGTATTGTTGAGCGGACTCGAAAACAAAGCAAGGGCGCAACTTAACCACGAGTTGGTTCCTCCGTGCACAGGTTTTTCGTACAAGGGACGAACGTTCGAGGAACATAACATAAGAGCTTAGAAATAAAAAAGTGCTCTCCCTAGCTTTCAGGCGACTTAGCTTTTCTGTCCTCCGCGATCCGACGAAGCCGCACTTCTCCCTTGACTTCCTCCCTTGTACGTTTTCACCCCCACGCTTTCAGGGAACCCGCCGGTGCAAACACACTTGCTGAGTGCGGGACATCAGCAGCCCGCTGGCGGTGTTGCTTCCGGCAGGAAGAACTCGTCGGGCTAGTTGCGGCGCGCTTTCATCGTTGAGCGGACTCGAAACAGATCAAGGGAGCAACTTAGCCACGATTCGACCCTTCTGCGCACAGGTTCTTCATACAAGGTACGGATTCTCGGGGAACACGACTCAAAAGCTCGAAACTGGACGCTTCCTTCGCCCTACTGGCCGGTGGAGCTCGATGGCGCATCCTCGACGGCAGCGCGGCACTCCGGGGAGGCGTGCTTGCCGGAGCAGGCACCAGAGCTGTTCTTGCCGGGCTTAGTCTTTGGTGGATCTGCCTTTGCCTTATTGCACTTGCCGGTGGAGCTCGATGGTGCGTCCTCGACGGCAGCGCAGCACTCCGGGGAGGTGCGCTTGCCGGAGTGGGCATCAGAGCTGCTCTTGCCGGACTTGACTATCTTCTTCCCCCGGGGAGCTCCAGCAGCAAGTGGCTTGCACTCTGCTGCGGTTGCTGCTTCCCGGTAGATCTTGTCGGTGCAGATAAGTGCATCCTTCTTGTCGCCTTGGACAGAGATGACACTTATCGGACCAGGCATCTTGAGCACGTTGTATGCGTAGTGAGAGGCTGCCATGAACTTGGCAAGCGCTGGACGGCCGAGTATCCCATTGTAGGGTAATGGGATATCAACAACATCGAAGGTGACCCTCTCTGTCCTGAAGTTCAGCTCGCTGCCAAATGTCACTGGCAGCATGATCTTCCCCTTGGGCTTGCCTCTTCCCGGATTTATCCCTTGAAAGGTACCGGTTTCTTCGAGCTCGCTGTCGGGGATCTGGAGCTTCTTGAGCACTGCGGAGCAAATCAGGTTCAGGCCGGCCCCGCCGTCAACCAACATCTTTGTGACCTTGAGGTTGCGGATTGTTGGTGAGACCAACATCGGCAAGCACCCGACTGCAGTGATGCGATCAGGGTGGTCCTCAAAATCAAAGATGATGGGCGTGCCGGACCATTTCAGAGGCTTGCGCGCCTCGACGGACGGCTCCGCTGCATTCACCTCTCGCACCCACTGCTTGAGTTGGCGGTGCGAGGCGTGCAGAGAGGCGCCGCCGTCAATGCACAACACCTCTGTCGCCTTCTGAAACTCTTGGTCATCGGTCTCATCTTCCTCCATCTCATCATCCTCATCCTCATCTTCGTCCTTGTCGCGGCCGCGGGGAGGCCTATCTCCTTGCCGCGGCTTGGCCTTGCCGCGGTGTCATCCCCGGGCGGGAAGCTTCTTGCCGGATCCTCCGCCACCTCCCTAGGCTCTCTCCTTATCGCGGCGCTTGTATTCGGCTTTCTGTAGTTCCGCCATCTGCTCCACTTTCTTGCAGGTTTGGAGATCATGGCCCTTGGTGCGGTGGATCTTGCAGTACCGCTTGCCGGAGCCATCCTGCTTGTCGGCGGCTACCACAGCCTCGCTGGAGTCATCGGCTTTGGCCTTGTCGGAGCTGCCTCCGTTGCCGGAATGCTCAACAGCTAGCACATCCTTAGCCTTTCTCTTCCTGTTGTTCCGTCTCCGGTTCTTCCTTGCCGGGGCGGCATCCTCACTGTTAGATCCTTCTGCTCTTGCAACCTCTCCGGGGATTTTCCTCCCCTCCTCAGCCCGTGCACACTTGTCGGCCAGAGCATAGAGCTCGCTGACGTCTCTGATCTTGCACATCGCCATCTCCTCCCTCATCTTGCGGTTACGCACGTTCTGATGAAACACGCTGATAACTGCGGCAGGGTGGACGTCTGGGATGTTGCGCTGCACTTGGCTGAATCTCTGTATGTACTTGCGCAGGGGTTCTCCCTCCTTCTGGACGAGCAAGTGGAGGTCACTCTCCTGGCCATGAGGCTTGTGGCCACCTGTGAAGGCGCCGACAAACTGATGACACAGGTCCGCCCATGAAGAGATGGAACCGTCCGGCAAGTGCATGAGCCAAGATCTGACATTGGGCTTGAGCACCAGCGGGAAGTAGTTGGCGAGGATCTTCTCGTCGCGCCCTCCGGCAGCCTGCACCGCGATGGTGTAGATGTTGAGGAACTCCGATGGATGTATCCTGCCATCGTACTTCTCGGGCACGTCTGGCTTGAAGTTCTTGGTTCTGGGCCACTGGACTTGCCGCAGCTCGCGGGTGAACACAGGGCAACCTGCCGCGTACGGCAAGTCGCTCGGTTCCCCGGGTGCGTGCATATCGACAGTGGGCCCAGCGCGCTGGTCGGATTGACGTCGCGCTTCCCTTCTGCGCTCGATGCGAGTGTGGGCGTCTTCGTGCCGCTGTTCTTGGAGAACGTGGTGTTGATCGCGTCGGGTTCACGGGTCCGACGACGCGGTGGACTCGCCGTCGGGGTTGGCCCGATGAGCCGGCGATCTTGGCCTTCGGGGCTGGGAGTGCACGGAGGTGGCACCCCCACCGGTCTTGTCGGCGTCGGCTTGTGCCCGGGCGCCTTGCCGTGGCCTCGATGCGCTGGGTTGCCGGGGCTTGTCGCCGTTAGCGAAGCTGATGAGACTGTATATGGTCATCCTCCAGTCGTCGATCTTGTGCGGCGCCGGAGGGTAGTCTAGAAGCAGCTGGGCTCGGGCCAGCGCTTCCTCTGCTGTCTTGGGTGGTGGTGGCGACGAGCGGCGCGAGGAGCGGGATGTGCTCGGACTCCCAACTGGATTGGGAGGTGCAACACCCCGCCCGGGCGACCGTACCTCGCTCGCGCCAGCATGCGGGCGTGCATGCTGACCTCGAGCATCCCGCGACCCACCAGCTTGGCCTTGTTCCAATGCGAGCACGGTGCTAGGAGCACCGGGGCGTTGTCGACCTTGCACTCCCTGGGAAGGGTGCGGTGTCTGCACGGTCGCCGATGCTTGCGGAGCCTTGTTTTTGGATCTGGTGACGACGTGAGTCCCACCGTCGGCACCCACTCCTCCGCCGGCGTCCACTCCACCGCCCGTTTGCTCCGGCGGTGGTGGTGGAATCGATGTAGACGGAGCGGCCACCTCCGAAGGCTTCTTCTTCGGTGGCATGTTGATGAAGGCGTTGATGCAGCGCGCGCGGAGACCGGATCAGATGCTCACGACCTCGACGCGCCCCCTACCTGGCGCGCCAAAGATGTCGGGGCCGTTCCTTTTCTACGGCCGCGAGCACCTATGGGGCACGGGGGGCCCCTTCTGGTCCGGAAAGGGGGGCAGAGGCCGCGCGCAGAGCAGATCGAGGTCGGGCGCGCGCGGGGAGACGAGACGGGTGATTTTTACCCAGCTTCGGAGCTCTCCGGAGAGATAAAACTCCTACTGCTGCTTTGTGTTTTTATTTGATCTTGCTCGAGAGCGAGCGTATGGTGGTGCTGTGTGTGTCGGCTGGACCGAACCTCTCCGCTGCGGAACCAAAATTCCGAACCTCCTCTACGTGCGCATGGGCCTCCTTTTTATAGGTTAAAGGGGTCACCGACAGGTGGCAGCGTAGAAAGAAGGGTAGAAAGGTAAAAACGCGGGTTGGTACAACTGCTACCAACAGTGTCCCCTACCGAACTCTGACAGTAGGGGACAAGGGCATTTAATGCCCGTCTGGTCGCCCCAATAGTGCAAGGAAACGACCGTTAGGGGCGCCATCGATTGCCACGATGGCGTCTCCGTCAGCTCCGTTTGCCACCTCGCTCTGCATGGCTACGCAACGCCCCGCCACGTGCCCCTGGGGTGGCCCTGGGGTGACACGTCGCTGGATGCGCTGGATTTTGGGTGGCCGCCTTGCCGCGGCAAGTGCCTTGCCGCGGCTCTTCTCTTGTCGTGCCGGCAAGCTTGCCGGCCGTCGGGCCTTGCCGGGACGCGCGGGGCGCCGCGGCAAGTCTTCTGGAGATGCCTTGGTCGGTCTTCCCGGCAAGCTCCTCTTGCCGGGATCTTGTATTCTTCCCGGCCAGCTTCTCTTGCCGGGGCCTTAGTTGGCCTTCCCGGCAAGCTCCTCTTTCCGGGGCCTTGGTTTGAGTACTTCGATCTTGAATGGCATCAAAGTAACTGTGGAGGATCTTGGCGGACGCCCGGAAAGCCCTGCCGCGGGTCGCTGCGACTGCCGTTCACAAGTTCGGGATACTAAGGTACCCCCCTACTTTAGTACACCGACATTAGTACATCAAGGAGAACATTAGAAGCGGAGTGCCAAATGTCTCTCGATCGATCATCCAGATTCTGTTTCCTTGGCCTCGCTAAGGTGGAATCTGAGAGAGTGTTATCTTTCCTTTGCATCTGCTTCCTCCACCGGTGTTCATCATGGTAGTATATTGTGTTGCCAGGATCCATGACACGGATACTGGTAAAACCTTGATGAATATGGAAATGCTCAAGTTCTTGGGAGCACGTACAAGCACTAGGAGTTATCACCGGTACTAACTGGGATTGCTCCCAGTTTTCTTCGGTTATGCTATAACTTTTCAAACAGTGGATTTACTCTTTACCGTTGGGTTTCTCCCCAGTTACTAGAATCATTCCCATCATTTGCATTTTGTTTCCAGCTTGCACCGCCAATGTGCCATTCTACCATGGGTCCCATCCATTTCCGGTGATAAGCAAAATCACCCCTTGTGTTGTCTTCAACAAGGTAATCCACATCATCCATCCTAGTCTGGGTATGCCATTCTACTAAACTCCTCCAAACAATCGCTAGAGATTTGCCTGGGCTGGTTTAGAGAGTCTCAATGATCTCTATATCAAAGGTAATTCCTTTTGCCACCTAAGGTAATAACCTATAAATCACCCTCCTCCAGGATGTCTCGCTGTGGTATCATGGCAACTCAACTCCTTGCTACGTTGACAACTGTTCACCACCCTCTTAAGTGTGAAATTGTTGTCCACCTAGTGAGCCCTTGTCATCAGTTTCACTCCATCCCTCTAGATGTGTGCCTCGTGTCTCAGCTTGAGAGATGTTCCTACGTCTCATTCCTTGAGTTGATCTTGTGATCATTAAGATGATCCATCCATGTAGACATGTTTCACTTTTTTGTACTCGTGTTGGATGAAGATCTCGAAAGCAAAGGCGTCAATAACAGTTTAAGTCATCAAATCAACATCCTTGAGAAGAGCATTTGGATCGTGAAGATTGTGATAGCTTTGTGTCCCCTCTGTCTTCTTACCTCACGTCTTGAATCTCGGGTCGAGATTCTTGTTTAGTGGGGGTGAGTTGTCACATCCCTAGTTCTGGTAATGTCTAGTGCTAGCATCTAGTGTTGCATCATGTTTAAATTTCTCAGAAACTTGAAATGGGGATGACAGAAACCCCTAGCTGAGGGAGTCCTAGATTAGGGGCTCCTCAGATAGCCAGACTATATACTGTGGATGAACTGTTAGATTGTGAAGATCAAGATTGAAGACTTCGTCCCGTGTCCGGGTGGGACTCTCCTTGGCGTGGAAGGCAAGCTTGGCAATTCAGATATGTAGATCTCCTTCTCTGTAACTTACTCTGTGTAACCCTAGCCCCCTCTGGTGTCTATATAAACTGGAGGGTTTAGTCCGTAGGACATGAACAATCATAGTCATAGGCTAGCTTCTAGGGTTTAGCCTCTACGATCTCGTGGTAGATCAACTCTTGTAATACTCATATAATCAAGATCAATCAAGCAGGAAGTAGGGTATTACCTCCATCGAGCGGGCCTGAACCTGGGTAAACATTGTGTCCCCCGCCTCCTGTTACCATTATCCTTAGACGCACAGTTAGGGACCCCCTACCCGAGATCCCCAAAGAAAGTGATGGCGATGAGGCAACGGAGGATAATCCTCATGAGAAGCAATCTAAGCACCGGCATCATCGGCGCCGCTCTAAGCCCCAGCATAGCAAAAATAGCGATACTGGCACAAGAGATGATAGCAATCCGGATGGTGCCAAAGACGAATACAATCCCGCCCAGCCAGGCTTCGAGCAGGCCGCGAGGGAGGATGGGCAAACTAGCCCTAAGGAACAGGCAATAGATGGAGAATCAGAGGATGACAATTACAAGCCCCTCTCCGAAGACGAAGTGATCCTTAGCGACGAAGAATTCATCGTGCATGAGGATCCCATCAAGCAGGAGCGCTTCAAGAGCTGGCTTATAGCCACTACAAAAATCCTGAAGAAAAGGCAGCAGCAGCTTCAAGCTGATCAAGATCTGCTAACTGATAGATGGACTGAGGTCTTGGCAGCCGAGGAATACGAACCCGAGCGCCCAACCAAAACTTACCCAAAGCACAGGTTCCTACCTCAACTCGAGGAGTAGGCATTAAAGCCTACACAACCAGCGCACGATGCGGCTGACCGACCACCTCATGGTCGAGACAAAGCGGTGTCTCAGCCCGAAGTTCGGCCCGCACCCCGGAGCCAAGCAAGCAAAAACACAAAGGCCCGGGGCTCCATGCATGACCTGTGAGACAAATGGAAAAACAAAGCAGGACAGTCAAGATCGATCTACGGATCACGGGGGCGCACACCAGCGCGTGACGATGACCGTCATGCCAGATATACTAAAAACAAATCCGGCTGGGCCGAACACAACAGACGAGACTCATTTGAACTGCGTCGTGATGTAGCCCGGCATAGAGGCGCCGCACACCCCCTACGCTTCACTGATGAAGTAATGGATCATGAATTCCTAGAAGGGTTTAAACCCATGAACATTGAATCATACGATGGTACAACAGACCCCACGGTATGGATTGAAGATTTCCTTCTCCACATTCACATGGCCCGCGGCGATGATCTACATGCCATCAAGTACCTCCCACTTAAGCTCAAAGGACCGGCTCGGCATTGGCTGAATAGCTTGCCGGCAAACTCCATTGGCAGTTGGGAGAACATGGAAGACGCATTCATTGACAACATCCAGGGCACATATGTGCGACCACTGGATGCTGACGATTTAAGTCACATAACCCAACAGCTCGGAGAGTCAGCCAGGAAATTCTGGACTCGGTTCCTAAGTAAAAAGAACCAAATTGTCAATTGTCCGGATGCTGAAGCCGTAGCAGCCTTTAAGCACAATATCCACGATGAGTGGCTTGCCCGACATCTCGGCCAAGAAAAACCAAAGTCCATGGCACCCCTCACGACACTCATGACCCGCTTTTGTGCGAGCGAGGATAGCTGGTTGGCTCGTAGCAACAACACAACAAGCAATCCTAGCACATCAGAGGCCAGTGCTATGTCTTGAGCTTGTGTTGGTTTTCCTTGAAGAGGAAAGGGTGATGCAACAATAGTAGCGTAAGTATTTCCCTCAGTTTTTGAGAACCAAGGTATCAATCCAGTAGGAGGATCCTTAAAAGTCCCACGCACCTACACAAACAAACAAAGAACTCGCAACCAACGCAATAAAGGGGTTGTCAATCCCTTCACGACCACTTGCGAAAGTGAGATCTGATAGAGATAATATGATAAGATAAATATATTTTTGGTATTTTATAATATAGATGCAAAAAGTAAAGATGCAAATAAAAGTAGATTGAAAGCAAATATGATAAAAGATAGACCCGAGGGCCATAGGTTTCACTAGAGGCTTCTCTCAAGATAGCATAAGTATTACGGTGGGTGAACAAATTACTATCAAGCAATTGATAGAAAAGCGAATAATTATGAGATTATCTAGGCATGATCATGTATATAGGCATCACGTCCGCAACAAGTAGACTGACTCCTGCCTGCATCTACTACTATTACTCCACACATCGACAGACTCCTGCCTGCATCTAGAGTATTAAGTTCATAAAGAACAGAGTAACGCATTAAGCAAGATGACATGATGTAGAGGGATAAACTCATGCAATATGATATAAACCCCATCTTTTTATCCTCGATGGCAACAATACAATATGTGACTTGCAACCCTTTCTGTCACTGGGTAAGGACACCGCAAGATTGAACCCAAAGCTAAGCACTTCTCCCATGGCAAGAAAGATCAATCTAATAGGCAAAACCAAACTGATAATTCGAAGAAACTTGCAAAGATAACTCAATCATACATAAAATAATTCAGAGGAGATTCAAATATTTCGGATAGATAAACTTGATCATAAACCCACAATTCATCGGATCTCGACAAACACAACGCAAAAAGAGTTTGCATTGAATAGATCTCCACAAGAGAGGGGGAGAACATTGTATTGAGATCCAAAAAGAGAGAAGAAGCCATCTAGATAATAACTATGGACCCGAAGGTCGGTGGTAAACTACTCACAACTCATCGGAGGGGCTATGGTGTTGATGTAGAAGCCCTCCATGGTCGATTCCCCCTCCGGCGGAGCGCCGAAGAAGGCTCCAAGATGGGATCTCGTGGATACAGAAGGTTACGACGGTGGAAATTGTGTTTCGTTGGCTCCCTGGATGTTTTCGGGGTACGTAGGCTTATATAGGAGGAAGAAGTACGTCGGTGACCGCCCGAGGGGCCCACGAGACAGGGGGCGCCCTGTAAGGGTGGGCGTACCCTCCCCTCTTGTGGCCACCTCGGCTGCTTCTTGACTTGCACTCCAAGTCCTCTGGATCACGTTCGTTCCAAAAATCATGCTCCCGAAGGTTTCATTCCGTTTGATATTCTTTTTCTTTGAAATACTGAAATAGGCAAAAAAACAGCAATACGTGCTCGGCCTCCGGTTAGTAGGTTAGTCCCAAAAATGATATAAATGTGTAAAATAAAGCCCATAAACATCCAAAAGGGGTAATATAATAGCATGGAACAATAAAAAATTATAGATACGTTGGAGACGTATGAAGCATCCCCAAGCTTAATTCCTGCTCGTCCTCGAGTAGGTAAATGATAAAAACAGAATTTTTGATGTGGAATGCTACCTAGCATAATTCTCAATGTAATTTTCTTTATTGTGGCATGAATTTTCAGATCCAAATGATTCAAAATAAAAGTTCGTATTGATAAAAGAAATAGTAATACTTCAAGCATACTAATCAAAGTAATCATGTCTTCTCAAAATAACATGGCAAAAGAAAGTTCATCCCTACAAAATCATATAGTTAGGCTATGCTTCATTTTCGTCACACAAAGATGTTCCCAACTTCTATACCCCCTGATGACAAGCCAAGCAATTGTTTCGTACTTAAATAATTTCAAACTTTTTCAACCTTCACGCAATACATGAGCGTGAGCCATGGATATAGCACTATGGGTGGAATAGAATATGATGATAGGGATTGTGTGGAGAAGCCAAAAAAAGGAGAAAGTCTCACATTGACGAGGATAATCAACGGGCTATGGAGATGCCCATCAATTGATGTCAACATGAGGAGTAGGGATTGCCATGCAACAGATGCACTAGAGCTATAAATGAATGCTCAACAAAAAGAAACTAGTGAATGTGCATCCAACTTGCTTGCTCACGAAGACCTAGGGCATTTGAGGAAGCCCATTGTAGGAATATACAAGCCAAGTTCGATAATGAAAAATTCCCACTAGTATGAAAAAGACAACCTATGAGACTCACTATATGAAAAAGATGGTGCTACTTTGAAGCACAATATATGAGACTCACTACATGAAGAACAAGGTGCTACTTTGTGAAAGTGCGTTATATCGACTAGAGGGGGGGGTGAATAGGCGATTTTTATGAGTTCTTCACTGAGGAATTTGCTGGTGAGGAAATTCCTTAGCGAAGAACTACTTGCAGCAGAATATGTACTCAGAAGTAAACATAACAGGATACAAACATAGTCATCATGATGAAATGAAGACTAACACAGAGTACGGAAAGCGTAAACACAAGATAGCAAGATGAAGAAAAACAGACTGGAGAAATTGAACTGAGGAATTTGTGAAAGTCTTCAGTCAAAGTCTTCGAGCACAGATATGAACAACATTCAACACAGTAATGAGGAAATGAAAGAGTTGAGGAAATAGAACCAGTCAGTTGGTGAAGACAATGATTTGGTAAACCAGTTCCAACTGCTGTCTCAGTTGTACGTCTGGTTGGAGCGGCTGAGTATTTAAACTCGAGGACACACAGTCCCGGACACCCAGTCTCTGAGCTGCAACTCAGGACACCCAGTCCTCACCGTATTCTCCTTGAACTAAGACCACGCAGGCCTCGTCCAATCACTCGTGGTAAGTCTTCAGGTGACTTCCAAACCTTCACAGACTTGGTCACTCGGCGATCAACAATTCCTCTTGGATGCTCTAGACCTTGACGCCTAACCGTCTGGAAGAAGCACAGTCTTCAAAGGTAACAAGCATCGGATCCACGCAGGATCAATTTCTTCAGTGATGCTCAATCACTTTGGGTTTGTGGGGGTTTGGTTTTGGGATTTTCCTCACTTGATGATTTTCGCTCAAAGTCCTCGGAGGATGGGTTGCTCTCAGATGACAAGTGTCAAGTTCTCTCGGAGCAGCCAACCAGCTAGTGGTTGTAGGGGGCGGCTATTTATAGCCTAGGGAGCAACCCGACATGATAAGACATAAATGCCCTTCAATGATATGACCGTTAGGTGGATAAGATATTTTGGACAGCTGGCGCGCAGCACAGCAACGGTCGGAAATTTGACTCTCAAATTCCTCAGGGCTATCATGTTCCTCACTGTGTAGGCAATTCGCACTGGCGAATTCCTAACTCCTCAGTTAGAGCAAAGTCCTCAGTGACCAGAAGAACTGCGTCTCTATCACTGAAGAATTTGACTGAACTGTATGAGATTTCCAATGGCTTCACTCGAAGGGATTGGTAGGTGTAGGATTTTGAGTTGAGCATCACATGGAAATTTTTCCTTAGTATTTCCTCGACCCCCTTTAACAGTACGGTGTTTCCTATGACTCAAGAAAGAGAAAATGAAACTACGAAAACAAAAGTCTTCACGCTTCATATTCCTCGAATGAATATCAAGTCTTCAAGGTCACACCACTTTCTTCACTTTCAAAGTCTTCAGAAAGTCTTCAGAATATCAAAGTCTTCAGTCGAAGAACTTCATTTTTAGGGGTCGACTTTCTCTGTAAATATCAAACTCCTCATAGACTTATAGACCTGTGTACACTCACAAACGCATCAGTCACTTAACCTATAAGTCTTCAATACACCAAAATCACTAAGGGGCACTAGATGCACTTACAATCTCCCCCTTTTTGGTGATTGATGACAACATAGGTTAAGTTTTCAACAGGGATAAACATATGAAGTGTAAATACTGATATTGAGGAATTTGATTGCAAGATATAGAAAAACTCCCCCTGAATATGTGCATAGTGAGGAAATTGCTTTTGAGGCAATGCACATTTGAAGAATCGAATCATGGAGATCTCCCCCTATATCTTGTAATTCATACACGCATTTGATATATAATATGAAGAATTTGAAATGCATGATGAAATATGGTGCCTGATGAGATTCAGCATGCGTGCAATAATATTAACGAGGAATAAGCATGCGGAATAGCACATCAAAAGTTTCAGAGCTAAGTGCATCAAAAGCATCAGAGCACGACCAAAAGTATCAAGGCACCATCGGATTTAAGATTACAACTCGATCCAATAAAAGTTTCGGAAGAACGAGAGTTGTAACTTAACAAAACGCCCATAATATAAACCCGCTTGAAGACTAACTCAGATTTCTCCCCCTTTGTCATCAAATGACCAAAAGGATCAAAACTGAGGACTAACGCCCCTGAAGAATTTCAAGTTGATGGAGGAGCGCCAACGTTGTCAGGGTTGTTTGTTGAAGTAGGGCCTGCCGCAGCGTCGTCCAAATCTTCATGTTCATCAGTTTCACGCGATGAAGAACAAGAACTGGCCACCAGATCAGGAACTTTGACTCTCTTGAATTTCTTTCGAGGTGGTGCAGACCAGTCAAATGCTTCCTAGAGACCCATAGTCTTCAATTCTTCTGCGGAATATACATGATTGAGAACAGCCCAGGTGCGGTTGAGGGTTTCATGAAGGTAGTACTGATTTTTCTTCACTGCATTATGTGTTGAGGTCATGTTGTGAAGAATTGCAGCAAATTGACGCTTCACCCATTTCTGATTGCGTTCAACCTTCTGATGAAGACTGAGGAGTAACTCACGGTCAGTCATCACCCTGGGTGCTGTTGCTTGAGGCTTTTGCTTGGCTGAGGTATTTGCGGCAGTGTCATGTATTGAAGAATCATCATTGGTGGAGTAAGATGTAGCTAGACGGAATTGACCATCCAATGGACGAGTGCCTTCATCAATCACAGCAGCTGCCTTGCACTTATCATCAGATGATGAAACTGGTCGCTTAAGGACTTCAATGGGCGGCAAGTAGCTACCATGGTTCAGAGTGTCAGCCTTGTAATTCAGTGAAGATCTTGCCCTTATGAATCTCATAATCCAAGGCGCATAGGGCTTCAGCTCAAAAGGTGACATTGCAACATTATCCAGAGTCCTCATGAAGAAATCATGGAAGTTGACAGGAACGCCATGAATGATGTTGAAAAGCATGTTCTTCATGATGCCAACGACATCTTCATCATTTGAGTCGTGGCCTTTGATGGGACTCATTGTCTTCGTCTGGATTCGATAGACAGTCCGAGGCACATACAACAGTTCCTTGACGAGGAATTTGGTTCGAGGGGCCTGCCCTGGCTTCAAAGGCTTCATGAGCACTTGCATATAATGATCAGAGAGTTCGCGGTCATTGTAGATGCAACGTGCACTTTCATGGGGAGTATCAAGAGGAAGGACATGAAGCAATTCAGTTGCTGGTGCCTTGTAGTGAGTGTTTTCTGTCATCCAATCCAGCACCCATGAATTGACATCTTCAGCATCTCCGGTGATATGCAAAGTGTCATAGAACTGAAGAATGAGTTCTTCATTCCAATCACAGATATCAGTGCAGAAGTTCAGGAGTCCTGCATCGTGAATAACTCAGAGAACTGGCTCGAAGCACGGCAGAGATTCCATATCCACATGAGGAATATGCTCATGATCGAAGATTTTGTCCTTGTCGAAGAGCACTGAGGAATAGAAGTTGGCTTGATTAGCAGTCTAGAAGCGTCTTTTCCTTATGCGAGCAGAGTCATACGGATTGTAATCAGTGAAGAACACATGCTCAGAAAAGAAGTCTTCAGCCTTGAATTTTTGCTTGCTCGAGAACGGATTCTTCGGTTTGGGCAGAGGGATATCAGTGAGTTGCAGCACAACCTCAGGAATCGCGATCTCAGGTGCTTCAGGCTGAGGAATTTCTGGTTGCTCTTCTTGTGCAGTTTGGGGATCAGCAGCAGGTTCTTCAGCACTAGCGGCTGGAATTTCTTCATGAACAGACGATGTGGGATGAGTTTCTTCAGAGCCCATTTGAACTGTTGTAGCCGGGGACTGAGGAATTTGTTGAATCAGAGTGAAGAGAGGAGTATTTGGATGCTGACTTTCCCAAAAGTCATCGTTCATCACTGGTGTAGTGCATACAATATCCACGTCTTCATCTTCTTTTTCAATTTCCTCAACACCAGCCTCTTCAGCTGTGAACTGAGGCATGGGTGAGGAAACGACTGGCGGTGAAGGGAATGTTACCACTTCAATTTCTTCATCAAACTGTTCTGAGGTAGCAACAGATTGATTTTGTTCATCAGATCCGCTTGGGATCTTGTATTCTTCTCCATAAGGAACAATTTCCTTAGACGACATGGAGGAAATGGGAACGGCATCAATGGGATTTTCAAGCGAGCTGGTCATCGGCTTCATTTTCTTCGCAGCCGAAGAATTTGACGCAGCTGATGCCTTCCTCTTCTTCACTACAGCTCGCTCCGCAGACTTTGTTTTCTTCACTTCATAAGCAGAAGGAAGAATTGGAGTTGGTGTTGGTGCAGGAGGAGCTGAGGACTGTGGTTCAGTTTCTTCAGGCACAACTGGTGCAGTTGCCCTGATCTCTTCAGTTTCTGCAGGCGCACCACTAGAGGATGCCCTGGGAATTTCTTCAGCGGCTGGAATGGAGTCATCAGCCCTGGAACTTGTATTCTCATCAGCAAGCTGAAAGTCATCAGCAGTGCTGGCATGTTCTTCAGCGGGCTGAGCAGAGTGTGTAGCCTCAGGATTTTCTTGTTGCGATGGGGCTGCAACAGTTGTCATTTTCTTCGTCAAATTGACGAATCTCACCTTGGCTCCTTGCCAATCAGCATTGTAAGCATCGAAATCCTTGCTGAGGGCTTGGATTTCAGATTGAGCTTTGAGAAGTTCTTCAGGAGTCAGGTTGACGATATCCTTCTTCAGAAGCTTCTCCTTTCTGGCTTGTGCTCTCTTTATCTCACGGGCCTTTTCAAATTTCCATTTCTCTTCATCGATGAAATGGTTCAGCATATGACTTTGACCAGGAGTCAGAGGCAGATCAGGCATGGGAGTGTTTGGATCCTGATGCCATAAGTCGATGAAGTCAAGGATCTTCTTCGGATCCAAAAGCAGAGGCACGGTTGTTCCTTTGGCTCTAGCGGCCTTTGTTAGTATATCTCTGATGATTTCTGCAAGTTCTTCATCAGAAGCTTCGTCATCAGAGGGCACGTTGAAGGCAACTTGTTTCTTTCTTGGACTTGGCCGAGGACCGCGTCCAGCAGTTGCTTTTATCTTCAGCAGAGTGGGGCCTGATGAGGACATTGGTGCAGCTGAGGAACTTGCTGAGACACCAGAAGCAATCAAGAAACCCTGAGTCCTTCGACAGGTAGCCAGATGCACAGGAGTTGAGGACTTGGAGGGAGCTGCTGAGGATTTTGAGGGAGCAGCAGCAGTCTGAGGAATTTGCCGTCAGGGCGCTGATGGTGAAGCACTTGGCTTGCGAGCAGGCTTCTTTGGCATTGATTTCCTCGGCTTGACCGAGGTCTCAGCGGCAGCAGCAGCAGCAGAATCCTCATTGAATTTCCTCACTGCCTCCTTAGCCTGTCTTGCCAATTTGGCTTGGCGCCTGGACCATTCTTCAGGAATGTCTTCACCATGCTTGATGCTGGTGGGATCAGCGACTTGGCCAGGTGCCAATGGAGGTCTTGGGCATGGAGGGTTTAAGGCGAATTTCTTCATGTACTTTGGAGTAACATAGCAATATTCCCTCCATTCTCGTGCCCATCTTCGTTCTATCCTCTGAATGCGCACTTTGCGCTGATTTTTGTTCTCCTTGCCAAACTTGGCTTCATCAGGTGTGCAATAATCTTTGTATATTTCATCAGGGATCTCAAAGGCAGTCATGACCTCCGG
Source organism: Triticum timopheevii (assembly GCA_963921465.1). Taxonomy (NCBI): domain Eukaryota; kingdom Viridiplantae; phylum Streptophyta; class Magnoliopsida; order Poales; family Poaceae; genus Triticum; species Triticum timopheevii. The sequence goes on along the minus strand of OY997262.1, from coordinate 306,340,288 downwards.
TTTCTTTCCTCCCTTATGCGGTCTCTTGCCTTCTGTCATTTTCTTCAGATGAGGAATTTGAACAATAGAACACTCTGAAGAAGTATGCAGTTTTTCTTCGAGGAACGCTGCAAACGAGTTAAGTTGATGAGAACCTAGTGATTCAGCAGCGGACATGAGTACCTGTGAACAGAGTGTAGGTGCGAGGAATTTGGAGAGGTCATATGCGTTCTCAGAAGATTTTTCGAAAAAGACAAGTTTTGAGGAATTTGACCAGTTGAGCCTTGAGGAATTTCACTAAGCGTTTTTGTCTTAGGATCCAGAGTTGTACAGATTGAAAATCCGCACAATTGAGGAATCTTGAAGAAATGAGTGCTTAGAGAGATGAATCAAGAGCATACAGTGTGTGAGGTGTTCAGATGTGAAGATTTGAAGAATAAAACACCTTTGAAGATTTTCAGAAAAGTTTGAGAATCAAAGCGAGTAATAAAAGTGACTTTTAATTACCCGAACTGAAGAACACGACGAACAGAGATGAACCGTGGTGAAGTTCGTCATGTTAGATCTCCCACGCCCTAACTTGGCAGAGGGAGACAGCTACGGCGGCGGCGGAGCGAAGATTTCCGCAGCCGGCGCGAGTACGACGGTGACGAGGTCGAGGCAGTGAAGCTCTTCCTCACCGACGGCGATGGAGTAGCGGCGGCGCTAGGGTTTGAGGAGAGCTCGAGCGAGAGACAGCGACCGAGCGGAGTAAATGAAGTAAGGAAGGGAGAGGGGTATTTATAGCCATGGTAAAAACTGTTCGCCCGAAGATTTTGGGACGAACAAGCCCCTGCCCTTTCTTCTTCACACGACATGTGTCACCCACGTACTGTGCAGATGAGATCGTGTAAGATCGTGGGTGAATAAACTAATGTATCGTGGGATGCGGAACGGTTTGAGCGGTAAAACCGAAAATCTGGAATTTTTTTTAAATTTCGTTCGCAATTTCTTCAGCTGTCAAGGACACAGTGAAGAATTTGAACGAGTTTCAATCAGAACGCACATGAAGAATTTGTGAATAGATTGGGTTGAGTATAACACAGAGGGGGAAGGGTCTGATCACATTCACTTAGCAGAAATCACAACTTGAAGAAATAGCAATAAGTGAATGCTGTAGAGGACATAAACTCACATATATATATATAGCCAATGAAAAAAAAACGACGGAAACATTGACGATTTTGCAAAGTTGAAGAACTTGAAAAACTGAAGAATTTCAAAAAAAAGGAAAAACTCAAATTGAAGATTTTCAACTTTTGTGGCGGCGTAACCCACCGTATAAGAATGATGATTTCAGACACCGCCTACAATTGTCATAGGGTTCTCAGAATCAAATTCTTCATTAATTTCTTCACACTTAGAGTGTTATTCTTCATTGATTGAAGAAAAACGTTTCTTCATGTGTTGCACATCTAAGTCATCAATTCTGCATAAGGGTTAGGATGTGTGTCCTTTTCAAAGAACATTCGAAGATTCTAAGATATTTAGCTCACACCGCAACTTGCTAAATCTCTTCTCATCCAAGGGCTTAGTGAAGATATCAGCTAGCTGTTCTTCAGTCTTCACATGCTCGATGGAGATATCGCCCTTCAACACATGATCACGAAGAAAATGATGACGAATCTGGATGTGCTTAGTCTTCGAGTGCTGAACTGGGTTGTGAGAAATCTTGATGGCACTCTCATTGTCGCAGAGGAGAGGAACATTCTTCACGTTGACGCCATAGTCCTTGAGGGTTTGCTTCATCCAAAGCAGTTGAGCACAGCATGAGCCAGCAGCAATGTATTCAGCTTCAGCAGTAGACAGTGATACGCAGTTCTGTTTCTTCGAGGACCAACAGACCAAAGATCGTCCGAGGAAATGACAAGTGCCAGATGTTGACTTGCGGTCCACACGATCACCAGCATAGTCAGAGTTAGAATATCCAATGAGATCAAAAGCAGAGCCCTTAGGGTACCATAATCCTAGTGTTGGTGTGTGAGCTAGATATCAAAGAATATGCTTCATAGCCTTATGGTGTGATTCCTTCGGTGCAGCTTGAAATTGGGCACACATGCAAACACTAAGCATTATATCCGGCCTAGATGCACATAAGTACAATAAAGAACCAATCATGGAGTGGTATACCTTGTGATCGAAGTCAATACCATTTTCATCAGTGCATAGATGGCCATTTGTGGGCATAGGAATTTTGACGCCTTTGCAATCTTGCATGCCGAATTTCCTCAGTACATCTTTGAGGTATTTCTCCTGAGATATGAATATGCCATTGCGCTGCTGACAAATTTGAATACCTAAGAAGAATTTCAATTCTCCCATCATAGACATTTGATATTCTTCACTCATCATATAGGCAAATTCATCACTATATCGTTGGTTAGTACAGCCAAAGATAATATCATCAACATATATTTGGCACACAAACAGTTCACCATCATATGATTTAGTAAAAAGAGTAGGGTCTAGTGAACCGAGTGTGAAGCCATTCTTCACGAAGTATTCCTTCAATGTATCATACCACGCCCGAGGGGCTTGCTTGAGGCCATAGAGGGCCTTATTGAGTCTGAAGACTTTATCAGGATTCTTGGGATCTTCAAAACCTGGGGGTTGAGCAACATATACTTCTTCCTCAAGCTTACCATTGAGGAATGCCCTTTTCACATCCATTTGATATAAGATGATATCATGATGGTTAGCATAGGCAAGTAAAATGCGAATAGCCTCAAGTCTAGCAACAGGTGCAAAAGTTTCATCAAAATCAATTCCTTCAACCTGTGTGTAGCCTTGAGCTACTAGTCGTGCCTTATTCCTCACCACAAGGCCATTTTCATCTTGCTTGTTGCGGTAGATCCACTTTCTGCCAATGATATTATGCTTGCGAGGATCTGGGCGATTGACCAATTCTCAGACATTGTTCAACTCGAACTGATGTAATTCTTCTTGCATAGCCTGAATCCACTCCGGCTCTAGAAATGCTTCATCTACCTTAGTGGGCTCTGTGATAGAGACAAAAGCATAGTGCCCACAAAAGTTAGATAAATGTGAAGCTTTTGAGCGTGTGAGAGGACCTGGTGCGCTAATGTCATCGATGATCTTCTCCACTTGCACTTCTTTTGCAACGCGTGGATGAGTTGGTTGTCGCTGAGGATTTTGATCAGCATTTTCTTCAGCACCATTTGCCTCATCATGTTCTTCAGGTGCATCAGCTCGACGTTCTTCATGAACAGGAATAAATTCTTCAGCAGATTCTTCAGTAGGAATGACATCCTCAGTTGCCTTGAGCTTGATAGCATCCTCAGGTGCTGGTTCATCTAATACAGAAGGTAGGTGCTCTCTTTGCGAGCCATTAGTTTCATCGAACCGCACATCTACAGTGTCAACAATCTTGTGAAGAACAATGTTGAAGACTCTGTAGGTGTGTGAGTCCTTTCCGTAACCAAGAATAAAACCTTCATGTGCTTTCGGTGCAAATTTAGAGTTGTGGTGAGGATCTCTAGTCCAACATTTAGCACCGAAGACTTTGAAATAACTCACATTTGGTTTCTTGTCAGTGAGGAGTTCATAGGCAGTCTTCTTGAAGAATTTGTGAAGATATACTCTGTTGTTGATGTTGCAGGCAGTATCAATTGCATCAATCCAAAAACGCTGAGGCGTTTTGTATTCATCAAGCATGGTGCGAGCCATCTCAACAAGAGTTCTGTTCTTGCGCTCCACGACGCCATTCTGCTGAGGAGTATAGGGAGCAGATAACTCATGAGTAATACCAAGTTTATCAAGATAGGCATCAAGACCAGAATTCTTGAACTCAGTTCCATTGTCACTTCTGATATGCTTGATCTTCACACCAAAGTTGGTTGAAGCCCTCGCGGAAAATCGTTTGAAGACTTCCTGCACTTCATGTTTGTAAGTAACAATGTGTACCCATGTATATCGAGAATAATCATCAACAATGACAAAACCATATAAAGATGCATCATTAGTGACTGCTGAATAATGATTAGGTCCGAAGAGGTCCATGTGAAGCAATTCGAATGGACGGGTAGTGGTCATGATAGTCTTCGCTGGATGCTTGGCCTTGGTCATTTTTCCGGCTTCACAGGCTCCACATAAGTGATCCTTGAGGAATTTGACATTCTCAATGCCAATGACATGCTTCTTCTTCGCAAGCGTGTTCAAATTCCTCATGCCTGCATGACCAAGTCGTCGATGCCATAGCCAGCCTTCTGAAGCTTTTGCAAGTAGACACACGGCTGGTTTTGGTCCTGTAGAGAAATCAACAATATATAGATCTCCTCTCCTAAAGCCTTCGAAGACTTTGGAATTGTCAGCTTCCATAATCACAACACAGCGATATTTTCCGAAGACAACAACCATATCAAGATCACAAAGCATTGAGACTGACATGAGATTGTATCCTAAGGACTCAACAAGCATGACTTTGTCCATGTGCTTATCCTTAGAGATAGCAACCTTACCAAGACCCAATACCTGACTTTTGCCTTTGTCAGCAAAGATGATATGCTTCAGAGGTGACGCTGATAAGGGAGCATCCATCAATAGATTATTGTCACCAGTCATGTGATTTGTACATCCACTATCGAGGACCCATTCAGTGGTTTTGGGTTGATCATCCTTAGCTCCTTTTGCCATGAAGCAATAGGTGGGAGCGTAGCCATCATTACCTTCATCAGGCAGTAAACAGATATAGTAGTATGAGGATGTGTGAAATGAAAGTTCATTTCATCATGATTCCCCTGCGTCCTTTCAGGCATATTTGTCAGGTCCCCAGCAAATTCTTCAGACGTTAGAGCACGTCTGGAGACCTGACCCTGCAGAAGAGATTAGTTCTTTTTCTTCACCACCCACATCTGAAGGGGTGGCAAAGAGTTCATCATCCTGCGAGCACCATGTGAGAAAGGTGGCAAAGATGCCAAACCATTTTGCTTAGCATAGGAGGGGTTAGGGTAAGCATATGAATAAGTAGAGTAATTCTTCGAGAACTTATGAACATAATGGTTTGAAGAATAATGCACATATTCATAGCCCTTAGCTCTACCCTGTGAGACAGAGTTGTTAGCACGATGATAATCATATGAGGACTTTGATCCAGTTGAGGGATGTGATCCATGTGAAGAATTTGATCTGGGGTTCCTGTTCTTCACAGGTGGTGTCATGAGGACATTCACCTGAAGACTTTCAACACAGCCTTTGGGAACCCAGATTTTCTTCATGGGGGAACCGTTCCTGCAGTTAGTGCCAACATATCTAGCAAATACTTCACCATTCTGATTTTTGAACAGTTTATAGTTGGAGTCAAATGACTCATCAGAAGAATGAGAAGATTCACATGTAAAGCCAGATAAGTTAGATGGATCAACTGGAGGTCCCTTTGCAGCAACCCATGAGGTTTTGGGATACTGCTCAGGCTTCCAATATGTTCCATCAGCATTGAGTTTCCTCTCAGAGGCAATACCCTCTTTCCTAGGGTTTCTGTTGAGGATCTGCTTTTTGAGCACATCACAAAGTGTCTGATGCCCTTTGAGGCTTTTGTACATGCCTGTCATGTACAATTCCTTCAGCCCTGCATTGTCAGTGATACTAGCAATGTCCTCAGATGAGGAATTAGTGATAGTAGAGGCAGATGAAGAATTTGTAACATTTGAAGCATTTGAACATTCAGGTGAAGAATTAGCAGATTCACGTTCAATGCACTTTAAGCATGGAGGAACAAATTCTTCCCGAGAAGCGCTGATTTCTTGAGCTAGTAATGAATCGCGCTCATTCTGAAGATCTTCATAACACACTCTTAGCTTTTCAAGATCTTCCTTTCTTTGAAGAGCTTCAAGAGAAAGCTTCTCATGATCAGTCAAGAGGGTATTATGTTGATCTTGAAGGACGTCAAACTTGGAGTGAATTTTCTGAAGACATTCACCCAATGCTTTTAACTGATCCATTTCTTTGCGCAACATATTATCACTTCTTTCTAGCATATCTTGAGTTTGTTCTAAAATGGTTTGTTATTTAGTGGCAACGCAAATAAGTTTGGTATAGCAGGATTCAATATCATCATTATCAGATTCATCATCACAAGACTCGGATGAGGAGCATTTGGTTACCTCAGCACCGTTTGCCATGAGACAAGATGCAGAAGATGATGATTCTGGCTCGAAAGTCATCGTTTTGAGAGATTCCTTGAAGTCCTCAAACCAGGGATCATGACGAGTTCGATGACCTTCATAGACATCAGAGATTCGGTCCCAGATGAGCTTCGAATTGCCAAGATGCATAATTCGCCCGAATTGATCTCTAGATAGGCAGGAGCAGATGATATCCTTCGCTATGATATCAAGTCGAGTGTACTTGCGAATATCATCAGCATTCGCCGTCTTGCATAGATCAGTAAGACCAATCTCAGTGACGGTCCACAGCTCGCTGTTCTTTGCCATGAGGCGCTTCCTCATCATGGCCTTCCACTTGGGATAGTCATGACCGTCAAAGATAGGGCATGTCACTTTCTTCATACCTGCGGTCGACATAACTAAAACTCCAGGCGGTTAAACCAAAATCACACAGAACAAGGGAGTACCTTGCTCTGATACCAATTGAAAGTGCGTTATATCGACTAGAGGGGGGTGAATAGGCGATTTTTATTAGTTTTTCACTGAGGAATTTGCTGGTGAGGAAATTCCTTAGCGAAGAACTACTTGCAGCGGAATATGTACTCAGAAGTAAACATAACAGGATACAAACATATTCATCATGATGAAATGAAGACTAACACAGAGTACGGAAAGCGTAAACACAGGATAGCAAGATGAAGACAAACAGACTGAAGAAATTGAACTGAGGAATTTGTGAAAGTCTTCAGTCAAAGTCTTCGAGCACAGATATGAACAACATTCAACACAGTAATGAGGAAATGAAAGAGTTGAGGAAATAGAACCAGTCAGTTGGTGAAGACAATGATTTGGTAAACTAGTTCCAACTGCTGTCTCAGTTGTACGTCTGGTTGGAGCGGCTGAGTATTTAAACTCGAGGACACACAGTCACGGACACCCAGTCTCTGAGCCGCAACTCAGGACACCCAGTCCTCACCGTATTCTCCTTGAACTAAGACCACGCAGGCCTCGTCCAATCACTCGTGGTAAGTCTTCAGGTGACTTCCAAACCTTCACAGACTTGGTCACTCGGCGATCCACAATTCCTCTTGGATGCTCTAGACCTTGACGCCTAACCGTCTGGAAGAAGCACAGTCTTCAAAGGTAACAAGCGTCGGATCCACGCAGGATCAATTTCTTCAGTGATGCTCAATCACTTTGGGTTTGTGGGGGTTTGGTTTTGGGATTTTCCTCATTTGATGATTTTCGCTCAAAGTCCTCGGAGGATGGGTTGCTCTCAGATGACAAGTGTCAAGTTCTCTCGGAGCAGCCAACCAGCCAATGGTTGTAGGGGGCGGCTATTTATAGCCTAGGGAGCAGCCCGACATGATAAGACATAAATGCCCTTCAATGATATGACCGTTAGGTGGATAAGATATTTTGGACAGCCGGCGCGCAGCACAGCAATGGTCGGAAATTTTACTCTCAAATTCCTCAGTGCTATCATGTTCCTCTCTGTGTAGGCAATTCGCAATGGCGAATTCCTAACTCCTCAGTTAGAGCAAAGTCCTCAGTGACCAGAAGAACTGCGTCTCTGTCACTGAAGAATTTGACTGAACTGTATGAGATTTCCAATGGCTTCACTCGAAGGGATTGGTAGGTGTAGGATTTTGAGTTGAGCATCACATGGAAATTTTTCCTTAGTATTTCCTCGACCCCCTTTAACAGTACGGTGTTTCCTATGACTCAAGAAAGAGAAAATGAAACTACGAAAACAAAAGTCTTCACGCTTCATATTCCTCGAATGAATATCAAGTCTTCAAGGTCACACCACTTTCTTCACTTTCAAAGTCTTCAGAAAGTCTTCAGAATATCAAAGTCTTCAGTCGAAGAACTTCATTTTTAGGGGTCGACTTTCTCTGTAAATATCAAACTCCTCATAGACTTATAGACCTGTGTACACTCACAAACGCATCAGTTACTTAACCTATAAGTCTTCAATACACCAAAATCACTAAGGGGCACTAGATGCACTTACACTTTGAAGCACAAGTGTGGAAAAAGAGATAGTAACATTGCCCTTTTTATTTATTTTCTTTTTTTTCTTTTCTTTTCTTTTTTTTGGGCCTTTTTTGGCCTTTCTTATTTTTTTTCTTTTTTCTTTTTTGGGCAATCCTCTAATAATGATGATCATCACACTTTCATTGATTACAACATATGAATTACAACTCGCAACTAGAACAAGATATGACTCTATATGAATGCCTCCGGCAGTGTATCGGGATGGTGCAATGAATCAAGAGTGACATGTATGAAAATTATGCATGGTGGCTTTGCCACAAATATGATGTCAACTACATGATAATGCAATGGCAATATGACAAAAGTAAAGTATGTCATGATGATGATGATGAACGGAACGGTGGAAAGTTGCATGGCAATATATCTCGGAATGTCTATGGAAATGCCATAATAGGTAGGTATGGTGGCTGTTTTGAGGAAGATATAAGGAGGTTTATGTGTGACAGAGCATATCATATCACGAGGTTTGGATGCACCGGCGAAGTTTGCACCAACTCTCAAGGTGAGAAAGGGCAATGCACGGTACTGAAGAGGCTAGCAATGGTGGAAAGGTAAAAGTGCGTATAATCCATGGACTCAACATTAATCAAAAGAACTCGTATACTTATTGCAAAAATTTAGAAGTCATCAAAAATCGAGCACTATGTGCATGCTCCTAGGGGAATAGATTGGTAGGAAAAGACCATCGCTCGTCCCCGACCGCCACACATCATGTTTCAAATTTGTCACACAACTTTAACCATACCTGCATGCCACGGGACTTGCTAACTTCAACACAAGCATTCTTTAAATTAATAATCACCCAACTAGCATGACTTTAATGTCACTAACTCCCTATCTCAAAACAATTATCAAGTATCAAATTGATCATAGCATCCAATTCACTTCCTATGATAGTTTTTATTATACCCAACTTGGATGCCTACCATTCTAGGACCAATTTTATAACCATAGAAAATACCATGCTGTTCTAAAAGACTCTCAAAATAATATAAGTGAAGCATGAAATACTAGCAATTTCTACAAAATAAGTCACCATCGTGCTCTAAAAGATATAAGTGAAGCACTAGAGCAAAAACTATCAAGCTCAAAAGATATAAGTGAAGCACATAGCATATTCTAACAAATTCAATCAAGTAGGCTTATCCCAAAAGGTGTGTACAGAAAAGATGATTGTGGTAAACTAAAAAGCAAGGAATAATATAATACACGACGCTCCAAGCAAAACACATATCATGTGGCGAATAAACATATAGCTCCAAGTAAAGTTACCAATGAACAAAGACGAAAGAGGGGATGCCTTCCCGGGGCATCCTCAAGCTTAGGCTTTTGGCTATTCTTGAATATCTTGGGGTGCCATGGGAATCTCCAAGCTTAGGCGCTTGCCACTCCTTATTCCATAGTCCATAAAAGCTTTACCCAAAACTTGAAAACTTCACAACACAAAACTCAACAGGAAATCTTATAAGCTCCGTTAGTGAAAGAAAACAAAACCACCACATAAGGTACTGTAATTAACTCATTCTTTATTTATTTTGGTGTTAAACCTACTGTATTCCAACTTATCTATGGTTTATAAACTATTTTACTAGCCATAGATGCATCAAAATAAGCAAACAACACACGAAAAACAGAATCTGTCAAAAACAGAACAGTCTGTAGAAATCTGTAACTAACGCAAACTTATGGAACTCTAAAAATCCTAAAAAATAGGAAGTCCTGGAAAATTTATCTATTGATCAGCAGCAAAAATAATCAATGCAAAAGCACGTTTCTGTATTTTAACAAAACTAAATTCGTGCGCGCAAAGTTTCTGTTTTTCAGCAAAATCAAATCAACTATCATCATAGGTTATCCTATAGGTTCTACTTGGCACAAACACTAATTAAAAGATAAAAACACATCTAAACAGAAGGTAGATGCAAGATTTATTACTAAACAGGAAAAAAACAAAAAAAACAAATAAAATTGGGTTGCCTCCGAACTAGCGCTACCGTTTAACGCCCCTAGCTAGGCATAAAAGCGAAGATAGATCTAAGTAGTGCCATCTTTGGCACTAAATTCATAAGTAGCTCACATGATAGATTCATAAGGTAATTTGACTTTCTTTCTTGGAAAGTGCTCCATGCCTTTCTTTAATGGGAATTGGAATCTAATATTCCCTTCCTTCATATCAATAATCGCGCCAATCGTTCTAAGGAAAGGTCTACCAAGAATAATAGGGCAAGAAAGATTGCAATCTATATCAAGAACGATAAAATCTACGAGTACCAAATTCAATTTGCAACAATGAGAACATCATTGATCCTTCCCATTGTCTTTTTAATGGTGGAATCCGCAAGGTGCAAATTTAAAGAGCAATCATCAAGATCATGGAAACCTAGAATATCACATAAAGTTTTTGGAATCGTGGAAACACTCATGATCTTTTATTCTAATCTTAGTAGGTTCCCACTCATCATTAAGTTTTATAGGTATAGAAACTTCCAAATTAAGTTTTTCATCATAAGATTGCATCAAGGCATCAACGATATGTTTGGTAAAAGCTTTATTTTGACTATAAGCATGAGGAGAATTAACAACGGATTGCAACAAGGAAATACAACCTTCTAAAGAACAATTATCATAATCAAATTCCTTGAAATCCGAGATAGTGGGTTCAATGCTATTTAAAGTCATGACCTTTCCAATCCCACTATTACCAAATTTAGCATCAAGATCTAAAAACTCCGAACTCTTGGGACGCCTTCTAACTGAAGTTGACTCATCTTCAGTCCCATAATTATCAAGATTCATATTGCAAAACAAAGATCTAATAGGGGACACATCAATAACCTTAAGATTTTCATCATTATTTTCATGGAAACTAGAAGAACACGCCTTTACAAAGCAATCTTTCTTAGCACGCAATCTAGTGGTTCTTTCTTTGCACTCATCAATGGAAATTCTCATTTCTTTGAGAGACTCATTAATATCATGCTTAGGAGGAGAATATCTAAGTTTAAGAGAATCAACATCAAGAAAAAGTCTATCAATGTTCCTAGCCAAATCATCAACTTTGAGCAATTTTTCACACTACTCTTTTGAATCTATAAGCATTGTTACCAAAACTATTCCTACCAACAAAATCAAGCAAGGCATTAAAATTCTTTTGAAAAATCATAAATTCTTTCACACTATTCTCAAAATTAGAGGGCATCTTATTAAAATTACCATAAGAATTATTGTAGGAATTTCCATAATTATTAGAGGAATTACTAGGGAACGGTCTAGCATTTAAGTTTCCTCTATAAGCATTGTTACCGAAACTATTCCTACCAAAAAAATTCACATCCATAGATTCATTATTATTCTCAATCAAAGTAGACAAAGGCATATCATTGGGATCAAGAGGAGTATTTTTAGTAGCAAACAATTTCATAAGTTCATCCATCTTTCCACTCAAAACATTGATTTCTTCTATAGCATGCACTTTTTTACTAGAAGATCTTTCGGTGTGCCATTGAGAATAATTAGCCATAATATTATCAAGAAGTTTTGTAGCATCTCCTAACGTGATTTCCATAAACGTGCCTTGCGCGGCCGAATCTAAGAGATTTCTAGAAGCAAAGTTCAAACCGGCATAATTTTTTTGTATGATCATCCATAAATTCAAACCACGAGTAGGGCAATTGCGATTCATCAATTTCATTCTTTCCCAAGATTGGGCAACATGCTCATGATCAAGTTGTATAAAATTCATAATATCGTTCTTAAGAGTGATGATCTTAGAGATAAAATACTTAGAGATAAAATCATCTTTGCACTTGTTCCAAGAATCAATACTATTTTTAGGCAAAGACGAAAACCAAACTTTAGCACGATCTCTCAGTGAAAACGGAAATAACTTCAATTTAACAATATCATTATCTGTATCTTTCTTCTTTTGCATATCACACAAATCAACAAAGTTGTTTAGATGAGTAGCGACATCTTCACTAGGAAGGCCGGCGAATCGATCTTTCATGACAAGATTCAGCAAAGCAGTATTGATTTCACAAGACTCAACATCATTAAGAGGAGCAATCGGAGTACTAAGGAAATCATTATTACTGGTATTCGAGAAATCACACAATTTGGTATTATCTTGTGCCATGGCAACAAGTAATCCAACACACAAGCAAACAGAAAAAGGCAAGCGAAAAAAAGAGGAGGAGATTGGGAAAGAGAAGGCAAATAAAATGACAAGGGTGAAGTGGGGGAGAGGAAAACGAGAGGCAAATGGCAAATAATGTAAATGCGAAGGAGATGGGTTTGTGATGGGTACTTGGTATGTCTTGACTTGAGCGAAGACCTCCCCGGCAACGGCACCGGAAATCCTTCTTGCTACGTCTTGAGCTTGCGTTGGTTTTCCTTGAAGAGGAAAGGGTGATGCAGCAATAGTAGCATAAGTACTTCCCTCAGTTTTTGAGAACCAAGGTATCAATCCAGTAGGAGGCTCCTCAAAAGTCCCACACACCTACACAAACAAACAAAGAACTCGCAACCAACGCAATAAAGGGGTTGTCAATCCCTTCACGACCACTTGCGAAAGTGAGATCTGATGGAGATAATATCATAAGATAAATATATTTTTGGTATTTTATAATATAGATGCAAAAAGTAAAGATGCAAATAAAAGTAGATTGAAAGCAAATATGATAAAAGATAGACCCGGGGTGCATAGGTTTCACTAGAGGCCTCTCTCAAGATAGCATAATTATTATGGTGGGTGAACAAATTACTGTCGAGCAATTGATAGAAAAGCGAATAATTATGAGATTATCTAGTCATGATCATGTATATAGGCATCAGGTCCGCAACAAGTAGACCGACTCCTACTTGCATCTACTACTATTGCTCCACACATCGACCGACTCCTGCCTGCATCTAGAGTATTAAGTTCATAAAGAACAGAGTAACGCATTAAGCAAGATGACATGATGTAGAGGGATAAACTCATGCAATATGATATAAAACCCATCTTTTTATCCTCGATGGCAACAATACAATACGTGCCTTGCAACCCTTTCTCTCACTGGGTAAGGACACCGCAAGATTGAACCCAAAGATAATCACTTCTCCCATGGCAAGAAAGATCAATCTAGTAGGCCAAACCAAACTGATAATTCGAAGAGACTTGCAAAGATAACTCAATCATACATAAAAGAATTCAGAGGAGATTCAAATATTTCTCATAGATAAACTTGATCATAAACCCACAATTCATCGGATCTCGACAAACACGCCGTAAAAAGAGTTTAGATCGAATAGATCTCCACAAGAGAGGGGGAGAACATTGTATTGAGATCCAAAAAGAGAGAAGAAGCCATCTAGCTAATAACAATTGACCCGAAGGTCTGTGGTAAACTACTCACAACTCATCGAAGGGGCTATGGTGTTGATCTAGAAGCCCTCCTGGTCGATTCCCCCTCCGGTAGAGCACCGACGAAGGCTCCAAGATGGGATCTCTCGAATACAGAAGGTTACAGCGGTGGAAATTGTGTTTCGTTGGCTCCCTAGATTTTTGGGGTACGTAGGCTTATATAGGAGGAACAAGTACGTCGGTGGCTGCCCGAGGGGCCCACGAGACAAGGGGCGCGCCCTGTAGGGGTGGGCGCGCCCTCCCCTCTCGTGGCCGCCTCGGCTGCTTCTTGACTTGCACTCCAAGTCCTCTGGATCATGTTCGTTCCAAAAATCACGCTCCCAAAGGTTTCATTCCGTTTGGACTCCGTTTGATATTACTTTTCTTCGAAATACTGAAATAGGCAAAAAACAAGAATACGGGCTCGGCCTACGGTTAGTAGGTTAGTCCCAAAAATGATATAAATGTGTAAAATAAAGCCCATAAACATCCAAGAGGGGTAATATAATAGCATGGAACAATAAAAAATTATACATACGTTGGAGACGTATCAGCCAGGGATAGCAACGGCGAGCCCTGACGCAATAAACACAAGCGTCGCAAAAAGGGCGATAACATCGAAGACACAGCTGTCAATGCCGGATTTAGTGGCTCTAAGTTTGGTCAGAGGAAATAGACATTCAAAAAGGACAACTCGGGCCCGTCCAGTTTGGACCGCATACTCGATTGTCCATGCCAAATTCATGGCACCCCAGGAACACCAGCCAACCATAACAATAGAGGATGCTAGGTCTTCAAACAAGCCGGCAAGTCAGGTGCCGCAAACAAGGAGAAGGGGTCTCAAAGCGATGACGACGACGAGGAGCTCCGATCACCAAAAAAAGGAGGGCAAATGAGATTTACCCCGCAAATCAAAACGGTGAATATGATAAACGCCGTCCACATCCCCAAATGGGAACGGACGTACACTTTTAAGGATGTCAACTTAATGGTGCCAGTCGCCCCACAATATAAACTATGGCCAATCACTTTCGATCATACGGATCGTCCGGCCAATACCAACCAGGGCAATTCAGTCGCACTAGTCCTCGACCCAATAATTGACGGGTTCCACCTCACACGAGTCCTCATGGACGGAGGCAGCAGTCCAAACCTGCTATATCAGGATACAGTGCGCAAGATGGGTATCGATCTTTCGATAATCAAGCCCACTCAAACCACCTTTAAAGGTATTATACCAGGTGTGGAGGCCCATTGTACAGGATCCATCACTCTTGAGGTAGTCTTCGGATCACCGGACAATTACCGCACCGAAGAGTTAATCTTCGACACCGTCCCCTTTCACAATGATTATCAGGCACTGCTTGGACGAACCGCATTCGCTCGATTCAACGCGGTGCCACATTATGCCTACCGTAAGCTCAAGATGCCCGGTCCACGTGGCGTCATCATGGTTAATGGCAGGACCGAACTCCCCCTCGGTGCTGAAGAGTATAACGCCGCTTTAACAGCAGAAGCAACAAGTGGCATCTTTCAATCCAACCTCAAGTCGACGGCCAAGCTCACGGACACCGTCAAAGGAGTCCGACTACTTCGCGGCAGGATAGCCCGGCTCGTCCGGAGGTCAATTAAACACTTTGGCAAAAGCTAGGACAGGCCGCATACTGCGGCTCAACCGCTCTGTGGCGCACAAACATTTCTTGCATTTTCTTTGTAGGTTGACCTTTGCGTAGGCCAGGACCGGCGACATGGAAACAACTCGAATGCATAAGGGAATCCCTAGAGATGTCCCTTGACGACCATTCGCACACAGCCTCCTCCCGCTTGATCTCAGCAGGTTCCACAATCGTATTTCTTTTTCTATCACATTACTTATATTCATACGCCTTGGCGTATTATCAAATTACAACATGTGGCTTTATATGACGTCGATCTGCTGTTGTTTCTTACTGACACTCTACGTTAAAATGGCATCCGAACATCGACATGCCTTAATATGCCAGGGGTTCCCTTGTACCCATAATAGCGGCAATAAAGTCCGAACACCTTCGCGAGACGTTCGGCACCCCGAACTTATAGCATTATATGCATCAGCTCCGAATCATGTCTTGGGTCAATACTTGGGTTTGCTCGGCTCCCATGTTTTGGTACCTTATGTTCCGCTATATCGGCTAAGGTAGCACAGGGAGAACTATAGCGGTTGTGCCCCGGTTCTTCCGGACCAGCACCTCAGTAGAGAAAGCCGAAAACTGACTGTCATGATACGGCGAGAGCTGGTCAGCTATTCGAGAGGTTGCAAAATCTTTAAAGATTTCTTCCACATAATGCCATAACCAATGCAGCCTATGATGGATTGGCTTTTATTCCGATCAGGTGCTTATAGAGCCCCTCGTGCGGCCTTCCGAACACCAGGGGCTGCACCTACCTTCCTTTTGTCAAACTCCTATGGCTAAGTGAGAGTGATAAAGCCCTATAGTCTGATTGCCTGGTTCGTTGTGCTGAACACCTCCTTCAAGGACCCAACACTGGGATAAAGAGTTCTCAGATTTATCCCGAACACCCCCGTACTTCCTACATGGGGGCAGAAGCCGACGACTGGCTAACTCTCAAGATTAATATATAAAACGGCCGTGCATGAGGAAATACTTTCAAATAACAGGTGTCGGTGTCAAAACCGGCGGATCTCGGGTAGGGGGTCCCGAAGTGTGCGTCTAGGAGGATGGTAACAGGAGACAAGGGACACGATGTTTTTACCCAGGTTCGGGCCCTCTCGATGGAGGTAAAACCCTACTCCTGCTTGATTAATATTGATGATATGGGTAGTACAAGAGTAGATCTACCACGAGATCAGAGAGGCAAAACCCTAGAAGCTAGCCTATGGTATGATCGTCCTATGGACTAAAACCCTCCAGTTTATATAGACACCAGAGAGGGCTAGGGTTACACAGAGTCGGTTACAATGGTAGGAGATCTACATATCCGTATTGCCAAGCTTGCCTTCCACGCCAAGGAAAGTCCCATCTGGACACGGGACAAAGTCTTCAATCTTGTATCTTCATGGTCCAGGAGTCCGGCCAACGGTGATAGTTCGGCTATCCGGACACCCTCTAATCCGGGACTCCCTCAGTAGCCCCCGAACCAGGCTTCAATGACGATGAGTCCGGCGCGTAGATTGTCTTCGGCATTGCGAGGCGGGTTCTTCTCCAAATTCCATATACTTGTCGAATAGTGTCCGGCTTCTTATAAATGCTGCGCTCCTTGGCTTCCACGCCCAATAATGGCCATCTTCCACGTGTCAAACGAATGCAAAAAGCCAGGGTATTTTTACACTTTCCCCCCTAGCCGCGCAAATGAGCCGCCTATAAAAAGAGACGAGGATCTAGATCCGAATCACACCATCCCCCTCCGCAAGCTTTCATCAGAGCGCCTCTGACAGAAAATCCATTCCATCATGGATAGTCGACGCGGCTCCTCCTCTCGCGCTTCCAGCCATCAGCCTGGGAATTGGGAGAGATGCTCAGTCCTGCATAGCAAGCTAGTGACGCTCCAAACCAAGGGATTTCTTCCCCCAGCCTTCATGGTTCTGGCTCGAGGCGGACTCGCCACCTATAAGGGCGGAAAGCAAGCGGAGAGCGTCCCCGATCCTTCCAAAGGAGAGCGGGTATGCTTTGTCTCTTATCTGATAAGAGGACATGGATTTCCAATACATCCGTTTCTCCGGGGGCTCTTGGAGTTCTACGGCCTCCAGCTGCACCACCTTACGCCTACCTCCGTTCTGCACATCGCGGGCTTCGTGGCCCTTTGCGAACTGTTTTTGGGCGTCGAGGCTCATTTTGCGTTGTGGAAGAGATTATTCTGCCTCGTACCCCGTTGTCATGAGGGGTCAATATATCAAGTGGGCGGAGCCAAGCTATGGCGCATCGCCGGGACCAGATATCTATCTGGAACCCCGAAGAAGGCGTCCAAAGACTGGCCTTCGGAATGGTTTTATATAAAAGACGCCCCGCTACCGGATCCCATTCGGACCGGCCTCCCAGAGTTCAGCAATGCTCCCTTGAAGAAACGCCTAAGTTGGCGTCCGCGAAGCTCTCAAAGGGAGAATGACAGGGACGTCCTTTACCTGATGAGCCGAATAAGATTATTGGCTCATTCCGGACTGACCATGATCTAGGTCATGGCAACATGCATTATGCGAGGGGTGCAGCCGCTCTAGTATAGGGGCCACCCCATGTGGGATTTCAATGGGGAGGATGATGCCACCCGTCATGGCCGTAAGGGGCCGGGATCGGTCGCCGATCTGGTGAAGATCTTGTCCGCTCTGTACAAGGGGGAAGAGGAGGATTTCCTCCGTGCCAGTCCATTGAACAGATTTTCTATGAACAACCCTCGAAGCTGGGTAAGCGGACATTTCTTTTTGCCTGTCCGATCCATATTCCCATGGTTAAGTATCTCATTTTGTGATTTCGACGCAGGAACTGCGCCGGGCCATAGAGGATATACACAGCCCGCCTCCACAACCTGAGGATCCAGAACGGTCCCTCGATCCGGCGTCTGAAGAGGATTCGGACATAAAGGTAGAGCTGATCGATGGGGTGTTATACCAACTTAGGATCGACAATGCCTTGGTCGCCATTACGGCCGACTACCCCGGAATATTTCCAGCTTCCCAGGTAACTGTGACCGAAGTCCTGCTACCATGACCCATCCGTGCTTATTTCTGATCACCGCATACCAATGGTGTTCCGCAGGAGGTGCCTTCGAGGCGGGAAGCCGAGCCCGCGGTGGCTGGCCAACAAGGGGCAGCTCGGCCCTGCAGGCAGAAAAGAAGTGCAGTGCGGATCGAGATGTCGCCGCAACGGTATGGCGCGCCACCGTGTTTCAAGGAAAGATACCTGGAAGGCATACTAATGCTCGTGATTTTTTCAGGAAAAAGAGCGCTCGCCGGACTGTGTCCGGAGAGGTTGCCAAACGAGCCTCCGCCGGCCAGGCTCCAAAGCCAGGTCTGGAAGGGGAGTCGAACACAAGGCGCGCGCCGGATGCTCCTCCAACGGAGGATGCCGACAGATTGTCTGCCACCAAATCTGAGGTGGAGAGCGCCATGAATCATAGGCACCGCCGGAAAATTCTTCGTGACGCATGTTTCTCCCAAGAGGCATTGAATGCCTTTAATTCGGGAGATGCGCACCTCCGTGCCGCTCAAGATGGTCTAGCCAGAGCCACGGAGCAGTATGTGAAAGACATACGGGTGAGGAATTTTGACAGTTATATATGCCAGTAGCCCCCGAGACTTAAAATAGTTAGAATAACTGACTTAAGGATCATTTGTTATGCAGGATCTTACAGAAAAGAATACCCAACTGTCCCAGGAGCTTCAAGAGTGCAAGGCCGAACTTGAGGCCGCACTAGCCGCCGCAGGGGGAGCCACAGAGACCCCCTCTGGTAATATATACTTCGAAAGATAAGTAGTTTGTGAAGTGCGGCGTGTGTGTAAGTCTGACAATAATATTGCAGATGGCGCCGGACTAGATCCGGACAGGCAACACCTACTGTGCCGGTTAAAGGCCGGCGAGAATGTGCTTACAAGGGTGAGGCAAGAGAAAAATAATCTCCAAGATGCCAACACCCAGCTGGGTGAGGAACTGAAGGATGTTCGAGCCCAGCTGTCTGACTCCGTTAAGGAGAATCGGCGGCTTCGTCGCGGCATTTATAGTAAGTGCTTGAGCGAACTTATGAAAAGAAGAGTTCGGCGAGGAAGTCGATTAAGAGAAATATGTCTGTAGGTATGCTCACAGGTCGTCCTGCAGAGGAAATGCCTGGTTCAATGGGTGACCTACTTCCCGAGCTGCTGCAACTGCACGAACGAGTTCGGCAGGTGATGAGAGGCGTCGCCCAGGCCTTGTGGCCATCCATCTCCCTACCCGAAGGCCTTGGAGAGCTTGTAGAGAAGCTTCAGGGAGCACGGCGGTGCTTTCGGCTATGGAAGATATCAGCCTGCCGTCAAGGCGCCAGGGAGGCTTGGGGCCATGGTGAAGATGCGGTACACGAAGGCTGACCCAAACCACATGGCTGAGGTCGGACCTGTGGGGCCTGATGGGAAGGAGATCCCTGTGAGCTTAGTGTACGGCCAACTAGAGTTGGCCGCAAAGTATTCCCAGCGGGACTGTAAACTAGACAGCCTATTAGATGGTATTGAAGAGGAATACAATCAGTCAATGTGACTATGAAGTTTAAAATGACATGTAAAATGCCTTCTAGCCGGATTGTAGACCGTTTGTCGTAGCGGACCTTTTCTCTTCAACCTCGGGACCCGACAGTCCGGAGTGTGTCCAAATATCCTAGCGGTTATATGAAAAACCGGGGCATGCGTGGAGACCAGGCGTAGGGGTCATTAGTGCTTTATCAGACAAGTGCCCAACTAGTTATGTTATATTACATGGTTAGTAAGAAACATCTTCCAGGGAGAATAGTTCCGTTAGGGGTTCCTTTCCCTGGGAGGCATGCCCTAAAGTGCATGTCCGGACTACGAAAAAAGCAGGAAAGCATCTGGGGGTGGATAAATAAATAGGTAAAAAATCGTCTTTTAGTTCACCGACCGAATATTCCCTTAAGAACGCTAGCTTTCGGCTTCACCCAGTCCGAGGTACACATCCGGCTGACCCGACAGTAACAATCGCAGAGGTGCTCCCTTTACCACCTAACCGAACAATCAGGAACGTAGGGGTAAGCAAAGGAGCCAGGCAACCCAGCTTGGCCAAAACTTAAGTCATATCGATGCATATAATGGTGAATAAAAGGTACATGCGGAAGTGTGACACATGTGTTGGGCATAAAGCCCATATAAATAAGCTTCTGTTAAAGAAGCCCCCAGGTATAATGAGCGCGAGTAGCACGTCAAGTGTGTGCAAACAATGCGTAGATGAGCCTCCAAAGGCTTTTAAGAAAAAAGGAGGGAGAAGGAGAGAAATAAAAGACAGCTAAAGTATAAAATGTAGACGGAGGAAGCCTCTGCGCCGTATACCATAAAAAATGGTGTGAATCCGGTAGTGCGATTCGGCATGGTCCGCAGCCCCCAGAATACGGAGTCGAGCTCCTCTACCCAGTGCGTGTTAGATTCCTTGAGGGACCGCACTAGTCTGGGTTTAATGCCGCTCATGATTAGACCATTTGCTCGCTCGACTTGACCGTTAGTTTGAGGGTGATAGACTGAAGCATAGTCGAGCTTGATGCCCATGTTTTTGCACCAGAGTTTAACCTCGTCGGCTGTGAAGTTCATGCCGTTATCGGTGATGATGCTATGGGGGACGCCGTAACGGTGTACTACCCCTGATATGAAGTCTATCACGGGTCCGGATTCGGCCGTCTTAACTGGCTTGGCCTCTATCCATTTGGTGAATTTATCCACTATGACCAATAGGTATTTTTGCTTGTGGGTTCCTTCTTTAAGGGGTCCAACCATGTCAAGCCCCCAGACCGTGAACGGCCAGGTGATAGGTATAGTTTTGAGGGCGGTGGGTGGCATGTGGCTTTGATTAGCAAAGAGCTGGCAACCGACACATCGTTGGACTAAGTCCTGAGCATCTGCCCGGGCCGTCGGCCAATAAAATCCTGTACGGAAGTCCTTGCCTACAAGGGCCCGGGCTACGGCGTGGTGCCCACCGAGTCCGGCATGAATTTCAGCCTGAAGATTTCGCCCTTCCTCTTCGGAGATACACCTTTGAAGGACTCCGATTGTGCTTTTCTTATAAAGCTCTCCCTCATGGACCTTATAGGCTTTGGATCGCCGTACTATGCAGCGGGCCTCTTTTTGGTCCTCGGGAAGTTCCTGCCTAGTTAAGTAGGCTAGGAATGGTTCCATCCACGGGGCAATGACTGCCATTATTTCGTGGGCTGAATGTGCTATTTCATTGGCAGAACCACCGATTGTGTCAGAATGTTCGGTGTTGGGTGGTGCGGTTTGGTCCGGATTGTTGTTTCCGGACTCCCCTTTCCATAGTACAGATGGCTTGAACATCCACTCTAGGAAGATATTGGGAGGGACGGCATCGCGCTTTGCGCCAATGCGTGCCAATACGTCCGCCGTCTGGTTATTATCCCGGGCTATATGGTGAAATTCAAGCCCTTCAAACCGAGCTGACATTTTTAGGACGATGTTACGATAAGCTGCCATTTTCAGATCCTTGGCATCGAAGTCTCCATTTATTTGGGATATCGCAAGGTTCGTATCCCCGTGCACCTCTAGGCGTTTAATGCCCATGGAGACCGCCATCCGGAGGCCATGCAGAAGGGCCTCGTATTCGGCTGCGTTGTTTGAGTCCGTGTACATTATCTGGAGTACGTATTGAACTGTGTCTCCGATTGGGGATGTCAGGATGACACCAGCCCCCGGGCCGGCCAACATTTTGGAGCCATCAAAGTGCATGATCCAATTGGAATATGCGCCGTACTCTTTAGGGAGTTCAGCTTCAGTCCATTCGGCGACGAAGTCGGCCAAAACTTGCAACTTAATAGCTCGTCGTGGCTTGTAAGTTATGTCGAACGGGAGGAGCTTGGTGGCCCATTTTGCAATCCGGCCAGTCGCGTCGCGGTTGTTTATAATGTCATTAAGATGTACTTTGGAGGCTACTATTATCGAACACTCTTGAAAGTAGTGTCGTAGCTTCCGGGATGCCATGAACACCGCGTACGCTATCTTTTGATAATGTGGATACCGGGACTTGCATGGAGTTAGGACAGTGGACACGTAGTAAACTGGTTTTTGAAGGGGGAACTTGTGTCCGTCCATTTCTCGTTCGACGACGAGCACCGCGCTTACAACTTGATGTGTTGCCGCGATATATAATAACATTGGTTCGCCCATGTTGTGCGGGGCCAGGATCGGATTTGTTGCCAATATGGCTTTTATTTCTTCGAGTCCGGCCCTGGCGGCATCCGTCCACTCGAAGTGTTCGGTGCACCAGAGGAGGCGATAAAGGGGTAATGCCTTTTCTCCTAAGCGGGAGATAAAGCGGCTTAGAGCCGCCACGCATCCAGTCAATTTTTGTATTTGTTTGAGGCCTTTTGGGATATCCAATTGTGACAGAGCTCGGATCTTGTCTGGGTTTGCTTCAATTGCTCTACCGGATACAATGAAGCCCAAGAGCTTTCCGGCTGGTACACCGAAGACGCATTTTCCGGATTCAGCTTAATGTTGTATGTTCGGAGATTATCGAATGTGAGCCTCAAGTCGTCTACTAGAGTTTTGACATGCTTGGATTTGACGACCACATCATCTACGTATGCCTCCACTGTCTTGCCGATCTGGTTTGCCAGACATGTCTGAATCATGCGCTGATATGTTGTGCCGGCATTTTTGAGCCCAAAGGGCATTGTGTTGAAGTAGAATGGGCCGTATAGAGTGATGAATGCCGTTGCGGCTTGGTTTGGCTCCGCCATCTTGACTTGGTGGTAGCCGGAGTATGCGTCAAGGAAGCACAATGAATCGTGCCCTGCGGTAGCGTTGATAATTTGTTTGATGCGGGGGAGGGGGAAGGGATCCTTTGGTCAAGCCTTGTTAAGGTCCTTGAAGTCAACACATAGGCGCCAGGATTTATCCTTCTTTGGTACCATCACCAGGTTTGCTAGCCAGTCCGGATGTTTTATATCTCCGATGAATCTGGCTTCCAATAGTTTGGCTAGCTCCTCTCCCATTGCCTGTCTCTTGGGTTCAGAAAATCGCTGAAGAGCCTGTTTGACTGGCTTGAATCCTTTTAGGATATTTAGGCTGTGCTCGGCCAGCCGGCGTGGGATTCCTGGCATGTCTGAAGGGTGCCAGGCAAAAATGTCCCAATTTCCCCGTAGGAATTCTCGTAGTGCGGCGTCTACATCAGGGTTTAACTGTGCCCCAATGGATGTCGTCTTTGTAGGGTGCGTTGGATGGACTTGGAATTTGACTATTTCGTCCGCTGGCTTAAAAGAGGTGGACTTGGATCTCTTGTCGAGTATCACATCGTCCCTGTTCACCATGGAGGGCAGCGCAGTGAGTTCCTCGGCCGCTCGGGCTTCGGATAGTGCCTCGGGGGCTAGTGCGGCTGTCTTATTTTCAGCGCGGAGTGCTATGTCCATATCACTGGCAAGAGTGATGATTCCGTTGGGCCTGGGCATTTTGAGCTTCATGTACCCGTAATGGGGTATAGCTTGAAAAACTGTGAATGCCTCTCGCCCTAATAAAGCGTGATATCCGCTGTTGAACGGGGCCACTTGGAACGTGACCTCCTCGAACCTGTAATTGTCCGGTGAGCCGAACACCACATCTAGTGTAATTTTTCCTGTGCAGCGTGCTTCCTGACTAGGGATTATTCCTCTAAAGGTTGTCCTGCTTCGCTCAATGCGGCTCCAATCTATTTCCACTTTTCAAAGGGTTTCCTCGTAAATGAGGTTTAATCCGCTGCTGCCATCCATAAGTACCTTGGTAAGGCGAAAGCCGTCCACTATTGGACTGAGGACCAATGCGGCTGGTGCTCAGGCTGTTTGGAATTTAGGTTCGTCACTGGCGTTAAAGGTAATAGCCATGTCACTCCATGGATTTATTGTTGCTACTTGGTAGACTTCGGCAAGGCTGCGGAGTGTTCATTTCCGCATATTATTTGATGCGAAAGTCTTGAAGACTGTTAATACCGTATTGGTATTGCTAGGCTGGTTCTCTGGAGCTAGAAGCTCTTCGCCACTTTTGGCAACCTGCCGTAGTATCCAACATGCTCGAAGGCTATGAGTTAGAGTGGCGCCCTCTGTACTATGAATTTTGCAGGGTCTATTGAGCCATCCCTCCAGTACGGTTCCGTGCCCTTTAGGGTTTTTTTGCTTTTTGGTATTTAACCCAGGTGCCTGGCGATGATGCACCCTTTTATTTCGGACTAGGGTTGTATTCAGGGCCGGATTATCCCAAAATTTGGTTTCGGTTTTTCAGGCGCTCTCCATCGCACAGTACTTTCGTACTATGGACGCCAAGTCAGCAAAGCGTGTAATTCCATGACGACTTATGGCGTTTAGGATTCCCTTGTCCATGCAATTATTGAAGAAAAGTGAAATTGCGTCTTCCTCGTGGCCGTCCTTTATCCTGTCCATAAGCAGAAGGAATCTGGCCCAGTAATGGTGTACTGTTTCAGCAGGCTCTGCCAGATTCCGGATAGATCGCTTATGTTTGGGTGGGCGGGTGGAATTAAATTCGGAACCCCGTCCAATCTAAGACTCAAGGGCCGAAAAGTTTCCGAACTTGGAAGCTTGGGTTTTTGGATATTGTCCAATGAATCCAGCCCGCTGCCTGACTTTAGGTTCAGGAGTTGATCGACGTCCATCCCTCCGTGGGAATCCGGCATGGAGGGGTCGGGAATCCGGACATAGCTAGTCCTTAATATAGAAGAAGGGTCGTCGTACTGTTCCTCCACCACAGCAACGTGGTGGGTAGCTGTCACGCCCAATATGCGACCCTATCCAAAAGGAACTCGAAGGTCCCACCAAGGATAGACCCGCATATTGAAACGCTTTTGCAAGGTGGATATCATTACATCAACATTACATAAATAGATGGGGATACATTCAAAAGGCATACAAGGCCACACGAATACAACATCATCATACAAGAGACAACATCCGACTACGGATGAATCATAAACAGAAACTCAAACAATATCCACCCTGCTAGCCCAGGATGCCGACCTGGAACCTATCCCCTGATCGAAGAAGAAGCAGAAGAAGAACTCCAAACAAGCAAACATCGCTCTCGTGTCATGATCATCGCATAACCTGTACCTGCAACTGTTGTTGTAGTAATCTGTGAGCCACAAGGACTCAACAATCCCATTACCATGGGTATCAAGACTAGCAAAGCTTAATGGGAAAGGAAGGGGTAAAGTGGTGAGGTTGCAGCAGCAACTAAGCATGATATGGTGGCTAACATACGCAAATAAGAGCGAGAAGAGAAACAAAGGAACGGTCGTGAAGCTAGCAATGATCAAGAGGTGATCCTGAACACCTACTTACGTCAAACATAACCCAGAAACCGTGTTCACTTCCCGGACTCCGCCGAAAAGAGACCATCACGGCTACACACACGGTTGATGCGTTTTAATTCGGATCAGGTGTCAAGTTATCTACAACCGGACATTAACAAATTCCCATCTGCCACATAACCGTGGGCACGGCTCTCGAAAGTTTAAACCCTGCAGGGGTGTCCCAACTTAGCCCATGACAAGCTCTCGCGATCAACGAAGGAATAGACCTTCTCCCAGGAAGACCCGATCAGTCTCGGAATCCCGGTTTACAAGACATTTCGACAATGGTAAAACAAGACCAGCAAAGCCTCCCGCTGTGCCAACAAATCCCGATAGGAGCTGCACATATATCGTTCTCAGGGCACACCGGATGAGCCAGACGTCGGGTTGGCATAAACCCTGGTTGCCCAGGGGGCGCCGGACATCGCTCGGTTTGGACCAACACTTAGACAAGCATTGGCCCGGGGGGGCTAAAATAAAGATGACCCTCGGGTTGGCCGACCCAAGGGAAAGGGATAGGTGGTGGTGAGGCAAATGGTAAAACCAAGGTTGGGCCTTGCTGGACAAGTTTTATTCAAAGCGAACTGTCAGGGGGGTCCCATAAATCACCCGACCGCGTAAGGAACGCAAAATCCGGGAACATAACACCGGTATGACGGAAACTAGGGCGGCAAGAGTGGAACAAAACACCAGGCATAAGGTCGAGCCTTCCACCCTTTACCAAATATATAGATGCATTAATAATATAAAAGAGATATTGTGATATCCCAACATAAACCTGTCCACCATGGAGAAATCTTCAACTTCACCTGCAACTAGCAACACTATAAGAGGGGCTGAGCAATGCGGTAACATAGCCAAACAATGGTTTGCTAGGAATGGTGTCAAAGGTTAGAGGTTGACATGGCAGTTTGGGAGGCTTGAAGAGCAAATGATAGGTAACGCAGCAAAGCGATAGAACGAAGCAACTAGCATAGCAATGATAGTAATGAGATCCATGGTAGCGGTCATCTTGCCTGAAATCCCGCTAGGAAGAAGAACGAGTCCATGAACAAGACGAACAGGCGTAGTCGAACGAATCCTCACAATCGCAACATTACCGGAACTAAGAAGCAACACCGGAAAGAAACAAACAACATGGTAAATGCACAAGCATAAACATGGCATGATGCACAACCAAGTATGATGCATGTCCGGTTTAATGAGGCATGGCATGGCAAGTGCAACAAACAACCCTACAAATTAAGTGGAGCTCAATATGCAACGAGTTGCATATTGACGAAACACCACATTCAAGTATTTAGTTCACTCTCGTTTAGGTACACAACAATATTAAATGTTGTTAAACATGGCAATAGGTGAAGCATAAGTAAACTAACTATTTAGGCAAGTTTAAATGAGGCCGGAACAACAAACAACAATTCCGGAAAATCCTCATGTGCATATTTTAGGGTTTGGTACTGTTCTGCCCTAAACCATATATTATAGTTGTTAAACAGGAAAATAAAGTCCACCATGTTAAACTAGGCATTTTTCCACCCCATTTACATATAAAGGTTATTGAAAACCGAGCTACGGTTATTTAGTTATGAAATAAATCATTTTAGCATGGCATTTAGGCAAATTAATGCAAACAGCAAGTTAAACATTTTTAACATGGATGAAAGTGGCATATTAAGAAACTAGATGAAATTCTAAGCATTTTACATATATAGTTTGTTTTAATCCGATGCATGGTTAATTAATTATTACATGCATGAACATGAGGGGTCAATCTGTAAATATGCAGTTTACTGGATAAATAGACAAATTCGTAGAAGGGAAAAAAAAACAGGAGCTGGGCCAAATCTGAGATCTGGCCCAGGGCGTGGGGGAGCTGCTGACATTGGGCCTGAGGCCGGATCGGTGAGGGATTGGGGCGACCTGAAGTGCGCTGCTGGGCTGGCTGCTGCTGGTTTTGGACGCGGACGGCGCACGGGACCTGGCGAGTCAGTCAACGCGGCTGGACGAAGCGGGCGAGGCGATAGGGGCTCGTCCTCATCCTCGTCGATGCAGAAGCAAAGGAAGAAGGCGCGGCAGCTCCAGGGACTTGGCGGGGCGGCGCAGGAGCGGCCGGCCTTGACGCGGTGCAGCAGACGCGGCCCAAGGCGAAGAGGCCACACGCGCGAGACGACGGGTCAACGGGCACGGGCACTGCTCGTGCGCTCGTCTACAGAGACGGGCGGGCGAGGCAGAACCGTAGAAGTAGGGCATGACGGCGCTGCTAGATGGGAGGTGCAGACAACGGGGAGGGTTCGGCGACTTGAGTTCCTGGTGGCCGACAGGTTGTTGGTACCTGCCCATGGCGGGGAGAGAGATGGGACATGAGAGAGAGGCGGATCAAGAACAGGTAACAGAGGAGACAGGGGAAAGGGAGGCGATAGGACCTGCTGGCCATCGGCGATGAAGGAGCTCCAGCTAGGCAGCAACATTGGGGAAGAGGAGGTCTTGAGCGTGGGAGCAGAGACAGGGGCTCGGTCTCGCTGCTGGGCTGGTGGGTTCCGGCAGAGCTGCGGGAGATTCGGCGGCGCGATGGATGGCGGATTCGAGCAGGAGCACGGGCTTGAGGATGCACGCCTCCATGGGTGCTTGCGCGGCTACGGGGACTAGGAGGCGTCGGGGTGCTCTGCTCCCCGAGCTCAGGCGAGGCAAAGGGGATCCACGTGCGCGTGGGCTGCTATTGCGGGCGCGAGGAGAAGCAGAGGAGGACCGAACGGCCGGCGGCTTGAAGCAGAGAATACGACGACGTGGGAGGAACTCGCCGGCGTCTCAGGCGGCAGGGACGACGCGAAGGAAGGCGGGAGGAGCAGGCCACGGAGGCCTCGGGCAGCTGCAGGGGCTTGGGCTCCTCCTTCCAGATCGAGGCAGGGAGGAGCTACGCTCTGGATTGGCCGGGCACGGAAGGCCGAGTGGAGTTTGGTGGGAGAAACGAGGTGGAGAGGCTGGCTGCGAGGGGATTTTTTTGGATCGGGAGGATCCCGATGAGGAGGAGACAGGAAGAGTGGTGGCGCTCGGGAGGATCCCTAGAAATTAGGGATTTAGTCTGATTATATAGGCAGGGGACTAGGTAGGGACTAATCCGGTCCGTCCGATTATAATCGGGCGGTCGTAAATAAATAGGTTAGATAGCCCGAATAATAAAACGGAGATATTTTATAGACTTTGGGGATGATCTGAACCCATCGGTAATGAAAGCCCAGGTCAGGTTCGGGGAAGTTTTTGGACGCACGAGAGGGGTCTATGCACTGTGCAAAGAGGGTTAGGCGGTCACGGTCAAGAGGGGAGCGAACACCCAATTGGCCTGGAACGGTCAACAAAGGCAAAGCGGTCAAGAGGGAAGGTGATGAAGGCAAAGGGAGAAACGTCAACGACTAATGAATGCAAGCTTTATGAAAACATATGGATGCGATGCACATGATGCTATGAGATGAAATGCAAGACATGAACAAAATGCAAAACAAAAGGCAAAAACCCAACCACGAAGGAAATATCATATCGCATCTCCGGAAAAGGCAAGAGTTGGAGTTACGAATATGGAAAGTTGTATCCAGGGCGTTACAACACTCCACCACTACGAGAGGATCTCGTCCCGAGATCTAGGATGGCACCGGGGGGAAAAGGAAGAGGAAGATAAGAGGTAAACTAATTTGCTTCTTCGACAACGAGTGAAACCATGAACCTTGAGAGGTTGAGAAAAATGAATGAAAGAAAACAACGAAGATGAACAAAGTTGAAATCACTCCGTTAGAAAATAGGAACAAGGGATACGATGAGAACCAAGAGGTTTAGTGATAAGATAGATATTGAAACCACTCCGGTTAAAACTAGATAGAGAAGGAATAAGATTGATATAATTTGGGCAGCACTCCGACTGATAGATGAAGGAAAACTTGATAAGATGAAAAGAACTTGAAGAGAAGACACAACACTCCGGTTAAATGGATAAGCACAAAAAGAACACGATCCTCACAATTCGAGATGATGAGTGAAAAGAGCAACATCACCATGTCTCCGTAAGAAAAAAAAATTGAAGATAGATCATTGGAATAAAGGAATGTAGGAGAAAATGCCAATTTCTGCCACAAATGAGCTTGGAAATCACCCTTCCAAGAAGGTTATAACGGAGTTGTTGCAAAACCAACAACGAAAAGAATAAGCTTGTAGTGGGATTATGGAAAACATCTCAAGACTATGAGGTGACAACCGGCCACTAATGGAAACCATTGATTTGATTGAGAGCACCAAAAAGATGAAAAACTTCTTCCACCAAGAGGATAAAGAGCAAGCTTGGGTCATGCATAATCACCACAAATAGCAACATTCCTTAGGGAAGGCTGTAGGTAAAATATGACACAAGATAACTCCAACGAAGAGATTAATGGATTTAAAATACCTCATTCTTGACAACATGGGAATCATGAAACATGAAGGAAAATTGTCAAGAATGATATAACACCATCTCAAAAGATAAGGTAGAAAGAATTGCATTTTGGAATGCAAGATGAAGAATAGTTGAGCTCCTCAAAACAAAACATGTGTTAAGCACCATGTTTATTTTAGAGTGTAGCTTGGCGGATCATAACTTCAAGAGAAATCTTGAAGAACAAATCGAGAATGAAAGGAATCCTTGACAAACCACCATGTAGAGCCTCCATGAAGAACTCCGGTAATAAAAGGATGATGAAAAGAAAAAGAAGTTGAAAACACAAGGTGAAGCCTTGCAATGATTTAGATGGTGCTTCGCGACGATGTAACCGAGAAAACTAGGAACTCCGAAAAAGGAAAAGATGAAACACTAGAACCGTGAATTACTTCATCATGAACAATCTCTGGAAGAAAAGAATTAAACACTTGGATGAAACAAGAATAAGAATTATGTTATGCGTATCCTTCATCAATTTAATTTGATGACAAGCAACGGATTTTGCATACTACTTATTCCCGTAGAAAAGGATTAAGAGATATATAGCGCAAACTTGAGAAGGTATTGATGGAACCACCGGTGGGATTTGGAAACAACGAATGAACGAATGAATGAATTGATACGATGACGAAGGAAGAGAAACCTTGAACGAACCACCGTAAGAATTGAAAATGAAAGTAGCAAAGGCACAATTCACCGGGAATAATTTGAAAACGAATGAAGATACTTGAAGAGATTTAGATGCATGAGAATGAAGAGAACATGAACTGATTAGAGGTTATTTGAACGATTCACCGGTAAGATTTGGAGAACGATAGCTACACGCTGAGAATGAAGAATTATGACATGATGGCCTTCGGAGAAAAGAAATGGAAACAACTCATGAAATACTCCGGATGGTAAGAAAAGAATTCTCACAATCGAAAACAATTATGAGGATAGCATGAAGCTAGAATCATGAATATACAAGAGAATGGACCAAGATTAAAGAGAAATCCTTCTTCGGTCTTCAAATGTTGAGAATGATGATGAGAACCACCTTGAATTGTTGAGATACTCCGGGAGAATTAAAAGAGGAAAGGTTGAGCCAAAGATGAAAAGAATTTGAAAACGACCTTGGAGAAGGCATGTGACTGATGAAAATTCATTCTTACGTCAAACTTGGAAATGAATTTGAGAATCGCTCCTGATAATTAGAAGAGTCAGGTAAGATCCTTGGAAAAGACCTGTGGGTTAGGGCCCACTCAAAAGAAAACACCGTTGAAAATGATTTTAAAGAGAGATTGCACCGGTTGAATTAAATGGCTTGAATGAGGTAACAACCTCCAAATAGCTTGAACGGATTAAGAATGGAAACACAAGTCTTGTGAGAAATCTTCAGCACTCCAGAACAAATGAATAGCGAGAAGTGAAAGATTAAGAGGTGCACCGGTATGAAAAAGCATTTGAAACGAGGAAAGGGATATAATGAATATCAAAATCTTGAATTGGATCCACCGGAGAAGAATACGAGAATGAAGAATGATGAACTTGAAGCTCGTGAGCATCTTCACGAGGGATCACCGGATCAGAACATTGATTGAAAAGAATGCAGAGACTTCCCACAAATAAAAGGATACATGATTACGAAATCTGAGTCCTTGAAGAAAAAGGGTGGGAGGGTGGGGAAAAACAAAGACAACTTGGGATGAACGAAACAAACACCGTTGAGAAAACTTAGAATTGATCTTGCGGATGGGGAGAATGATGGGATCATCTCGAAGAGAAGCGCACCGATTGGAAAAGAATTAACACGACAACCTCAATGATAAAAAAGGATTAGTATTCACATAGCAATATGAGAACACCATTTAGGAAAGGTATGGATTGAACATTTGACTTCGAAGCAACTTGAATACCACAAATAAAAATGAAACAAAGGATTGGCTTGCAGAATAAGCCGGAACAAACATATGATAGAGATTTCGTCAGAAGTTTTCGTGGTGGGGCCCACACGGGCTCGATCGTACAGCATCATCATGTACAAGGCAGTGCACATGACATACGAAGTGTCCCCGAACCAGCATAGCCAAGGGTTCTTTAAGACACAACAAGACCACTGTAAAAAACGACCGTGGATAGGTGGACCACTAGACGTCGAACCCCAATCTCATATCATGCATTTGTCGGAAAGATATTCTAGGAGCTACTTGAATTCCCACCAATAAACTCCCGAAACTTTCTGGTTATGCAATCTGGTGTTGGGGATACAGGGGAAGCAATATATCTCACCCAAACTAACAATACCTACATCCAAGCTGTATCCATCCGTCAACACATAACCAAGAAAACTCCGGAAATCGTGTACCTCAACCTTCGAAAAGCATCCATTATACAAGCTATGGCAATACTCCCGAACTCCCCAGTACTGGGTGGCGTCGAGGTTATCTCACCAACAACTGCATAAAAGAGATTTTCGATGTCGGCAAAACTCAGGTATTCCAGAACTGCAACGATAAAATTATGACGACAACACCTCGGAGCTCAACCCCCCGGGGGACTTCCACTAAACCCCTGACAGGAGGCACCAAGACAATGTTCTCATCATAAAACCATCGGAACGATTCCAAGATACCCGCGTGATCCTAAAAAAAATTTAGTGAAATTTGAGAAGAGGAGAGTCAAAACTCTACGTCAGGATGCCTTACCAGAGCGATGAAGAGACTGGGGAGTAAAAAGAATCCTACTCTCCGATATATATATAATCCTAAGACTCAAAACAGTTTTCTTCTAGACTCAACAACGGCCAACAAACAAGGGGGCTCCTATGGTCGGTCGAGGCTCTGATACCAACTTGTCACGCCCAATATGCGACCCTATCCAAAAGGAACTCGAAGGTCCCACCAAGGATAGACCCGCATATTGAAACGCTTTTGCAAGGTGGATATCATTACATCAACATTACATAAATAGATGGGGATACATACAAAAGGCATACAAAGCCACACGAATACAACATCATCATACAAGAGACAACATCCGACTACGGATGAATCATAAACAGAAACTCAAACAATATCCACCCTGCTAGCCCAGGCTGCCGACCTGGAACCTATCCCCTGATCGAAGAAGAAGCAGAAGAAGAACTCCAAACAAGCAAACATCGCTCTCGCGTCATGATAATCACATAACCTGTACCTGCAAGTGTTGTTGTAGTAATCTGTGAGCCACGAGGACTCAGCACTCCCATTACCATGGGTATCAAGACTAGCAAAGATTAATGGGAAAGGAAGTGGTAAAGTGGTGAGGTTGCAGCAGCGACTAAGCATGATATGGTGGCTAACATACGCAAATGAGAGCGAGAAGATAAACAAAGGAACGGTCGTGAAGCTAGCAATGATCAAGAGGTGATCCTGAACACCTACTTACGTCAAACATAACCCAGAAACCGTGTTCACTTCCCGGACTCCGCCAAAAAGAGACCATCACGGCTACACACACGGTTGATGCGTTTTAATTCGGATCAGGTGTCAAGTTATCTACAACCGGACATTAACAAATTCCCATCTGCCACATAACCGCGGGCACGGCTCTCGAAAGTTTAAACCCTGCAGGGGTGTCCCAACTTAGCCCATGACAAGCTCTCGCGATCAACGAAGGAATAGACCTTCCCCCAGGAAGACCCGATCAGTCTCGGAATCCCGGTTTACAAGACATTTCGACAATGGTAAAACAAGACCAGCAAAGCCTCCCGCTGTGCCGACAAATCCCGATAGGAGCTGCACATATCTCGTTCTCAGGGCACACCGGATGAGCCAGACGTCGGGTTGGCATAGACCCTGGTTGCCCAGGGGGCGCCGGAAATCACTCGGTTTGGACCAACACTTAGACAAGCATTGGCCCGGGGGGGCTAAAATAAAGATGACCCTCGGGTTGGCCGACCCAAGGGAAAGGGATAGGTGGTGGTGAGGCAAATGGTAAAACCAAGGTTGGGCCTTGCTGGACAAGTTTTATTCAAAGCGAACTGTCAGGGGGTTCCCATAAATCACCCGACCGCGTAAGGAACGCAAAATCCGGGAACATAACACCGGTATGACGGAAACTAGGGCGGCAAGAGTGGAACAAAACACCAAGCATAAGGCCGAGCCTTCCACCCTTTACCAAATATATAGATGCATTAATAATATAAAAGAGATATTGTGATATCCCAACATAAACCTGTCCACCATGGAGAAATCTTCAACTTCACCTGCAACTAGCAACGCTATAAGAGGGGCTGAGCAATGCGGTAACATAGCCAAAAAATGGTTTGCTAGGAATGGTGTCGAAGGTTAGAGGTTGACATGGCAGTTTGGGAGGCTTGAAGAGCAAATGATAGGTAACGCAGCAAAGCGATAGAACGAAGCAACTAGCATAGCAATGATAGTAATGAGATCCAAGGTAGCGGTCATCTTGCCTGAAATCCCGCTAGGAAGAAGAACGAGTCCATGAAGAAGACGAACAGGCGTAGTCGAATGAATCCTCACAATCGCAACATTACCGGAACTAAGAAGCAACATCGGAAAGAAACAAACAACATGGTAAATGCACAAGCATAAACATGGCATGATGCACAACCAAGTATGATGCATGTCCGGTTTAATGAGGCATGGCATGGCAAGTGCAACAAACAACCCTACAAATTAAGTGGAGCTCAATATGCAACGAGTTGCATATTGACGAAACACCACATTCAAGTATTTAGTTCGCTCTCGTTTAGGTACACAACAATATTAAATGTTGTTAAACATGGCAATAGGTGAAGCATAAGTAAACTAACTATTTAGGCAAGTTTAAATGAGGCCGAAACAACAAACAACAATTCCGGAAAATCCTCATGTGCATATTTTAAGGTTTGGTACTGTTCTGCCCTAAACCATATATTATAGTCCACCATGTTAAACTAGGCATTTTTCCACCCCATTTACATATAAAGTGTATTAAAAACCGAGCTACGGTTATTTAGTTATGAAATAAATCATTTTAGCATGGCATTTAGGCAAATTAATGCAAACAGCAAGTTAAACATTTTTAACATGGATGAAAGTGGCATATTAAGAAACTAGATGAAATTCTAAGCATTTTACATATATAGTTTGTTTTAATCCGATGCATGGTTAATTAATTATTACATGCATGAACATGAGGGGTCAATCTGTAAATATGTAGTTTACTGGATAAATAGACAAATTCGCAGAAGGGAAAAAAAACAAGAGCTGGGCCGAATCTGAGATCTGGCCCAGGGCGTGGGGGAGCTGCTCACATTGGGCCTGAGGCCGGATCGGTGAGGGATTGGGGCGGCCTGAAGGGCGCTGCTGGGCTGGCTGCTGCTGGTTTTGGACGCGGACGGCGCACGGGACCTGGCGAGTCAGTCAACGCGGCTGGACGAAGCGGGCGAGGCGATAGGGGCTCGTCCTCGTCCGCGTCGATGCAGAAGCAAAGGAAGAAGGCGCGGCGGCTCCAGGGACTTGGCGGGGCGGCGCAGGAGCGGCCGGCCTTGACGCGGTGCAGCAGACGCGGCCCAAGGCGAAGAGGCCACACGCGCGAGACGACAGGTCAACGGGCACGGGCACTGCTAGATGGGAGGGCAAGGCAGAACCGCAGAAGCAGGGCACGACGGCGCTGCTAGATGGGAGGTGCAGGCAACGGGGAGGGTTCGGCGACTTGAGCTCCTGGTGGCCGACAGGTTGTTGGTACCTGTCCATGGTGGGGAGAGAGACAGGGACATGAGAGAGAGGCGGATCAAGAACAGGTAACAGAGGAGACAGGGAAAAGGGAGGCGATAGGACCTGCTGGCCATCGGCGATGAAGGAGCTCCAGCTAGGCAGCAACGTTGGAGAAGAGGAGGTCTTGAGCGCGGGAGCAGAGACAGGGGCTCGGTCTCGCTGCTGGGCTGGTGGGTTCCGGCGGAGCTGTGGGAGATTCGGCGGCGCGATGGATGGTGGAGTCGAGCAGGAGCACGGGCTTGAGGATGCACGCCTCCATGGGTGCTTGCACGGCTGCGGGGACTAGGAGGCGTCGGGGTGCTCTGCTCCCCGAGCTCAGGCGAGGCAAAGGGGATCCACGTGCGCGTGGGCTGCTATTGCGGGCGCGAGGAGAAGCAGCGGAGGACCGAACGGCCGGCGGCTTGAAGCAGAGAATACGATGACGTGGGAGGAACTCGCCGGCGTCTCAGGCGGCAAGGACGACGCGAAGGAAGGCGGGAGGAGCAGGCCGCGGAGGCCTCGGGCAGCTGCAGGGGCTTGGGCTCCTCCTTCCAGATTGAGGCAGGGAGGAGCGACGCTCTGGATTGGCCGGGCACGGAAGGCCGAGTGGAGTTTGGTGGGAGAAACGAGGTGGAGAGGCTGGCTGCGAGGGGATTTTTTTGGATCGGGAGGATCCCGATGAGGAGGAGACAGGAAGAGTGGCGGCGCTCAGGAGGATCCCTAGAAATTAGGGATTTGGTCTGATTATATAGGCAGGGGACTAGGTAGGGACTAATCCGGTCCGTCCGATTATAATCGGGTGGTCGTAAATAAATAGGGTAGATAGCCCGAATAATAAAATGGAGATATTTTATAGACGTTTGGGGATGATCTGAACCCATCGGTAATGAAAGCTCGCGTCGGGTTCGGGGAAGTTTTTGGACGCACGAGAGGGGTTTATGCACTGTGCAAAGAGGGTTAGGCGGTCACGGTCAAGAGGGGAGCGAACACCCAATTGGCCTGGAACAGTGACGAAGGCAAAGCGGTCAAGAGGGAAGGTGATGAAGGCAAAGGGAGAAACGTCAACGACTAACGAATGCAAGCTTTATGAAAACATATGGATGCGATGCACATGATACTATGAGATGAAATGCAAGACATGAACAAAATGCAAAACAAAAGGCAAAAACCCAACCACGAAGGAAATATCATATCGCATCTCCAAAAAAGGCAAGAGTTGGAGTTACAAATATGGAAAGTTGTATCCGGGGCGTTACAGTAGCCTGGGGAGAGTTGATCTCTCTCAGATCGGCTTTAGGCCCGATCTGATCGTAGTCTGTAACGACTCCCAGGGCGGTGATGCGATCCAAGAGCTCGTTTAAGGAGGAGAGCTCCATCGGATCCAGCTGCTCGGCAAGTTCCGAGTTAACGTGAAGATTGCTTTCGATGACCCGAGAAGTCATCGTCGGCGTGGCGGCCGAACAGGCGGTCATAAGAAAACTGCCTAGCCGGAGAGTCTGGCCGGTGGCCAAAGCTCCTTTAGCAATG
The DNA here is from genome assembly GCA_963921465.1 of Triticum timopheevii. Taxonomy (NCBI): domain Eukaryota; kingdom Viridiplantae; phylum Streptophyta; class Magnoliopsida; order Poales; family Poaceae; genus Triticum; species Triticum timopheevii. The sequence goes on along the minus strand of OY997262.1, from coordinate 306,302,966 downwards.
GTGCTGTCTTTAAAGATGGGATGAGGCATCCTTCCTGACGGCGACAACACAGAGGAACTCTCAATGAAAGCACCAATGTCGGTGTCAAAACCGGCGGATCTCGGGTAGGGGGTCCCGAACTGTCCATCTAGGCGGATGGTAACAGGAGACAAGGGACACAATGTTTTTACCCAGGATCGGGCCCTCTCGATGGAGGTAAAACCCTACTCCTTCTTGATGAATATTGATGATATGGGTAGTACAAGAGTAGATCTACCACGAGATCAGAGAGGCTAAACCCTAGAAGCTAGCCTATGGTATGATCATCCTATGGACTAAAACCCTCCGGTTTATATAGACACCAGAGAGGTCTAGGGTTACATAGAGTCGGTTACAATGGTACGAGATCTACATATCCGTATTGCCAAGCTTGCCTTCCATGCCAAGGAAAGTCCCATCCGGACACGGGACGAAGTCTTCAATCTTGTATCTTCATGGTGCAGGAGTCCGGCCAACGGTGATAGTTCGGCTATCCGGACACCCCCTAATCTGGGACTCCCTCAACAGGCAATAAATAATAGAAATGACCTTGTTCAATATTACAAAGGACAACATGACTGTATTCATGGAAATATAATGTCCTTGGTACATTGCTCCGCCGCAAGTCGGGCTCCTTTTAGGACGCTATCATAATATAGCTCAGGCTTGTGGTGCTCCTTCCCCTCCGGGGGCCCCTCGGTCATCAGCTTTTCAGCATCCATCTTCCCCTAGTGCACCTTGGCACGGGCGAAGGCCATTCGCGCACTCACAAACAGATCGACCGCTTGATGAAGTCAAGTCGAGGGCAGGCACTCACAAGCCGCTTCACGAGCCCGAAGTAGCTGCTCGGAATCGGCTCGGCGGGCCATAGCCAGATAATTAAATCCTTCATGGCTAGCTCGGCCGCCTTATGCAGTTCGATTAGCTGTTTTAGTTGATCGGCAAAAGGCACCGGATAATTTGGTGCCAGATACTGCATCCAGAATAGCTTATCCGAAGTGTTCCTTTCTTCGGCCCGGTAGAATTGGGCGGCGTCAGATATGTTGCGTGGCAGCTCCGCAAATACCCATGGAGAAATCCGAACTCAAATTAGAAACATGATTTTCTCCTCAAATACTTACTTTACATGGAAAAAAGCCTTACCCGCCGCGATCTTCCTCGCCTCTTGGATCTCCTACAGGGTGCCTTGGGTTTCCCCCTGGGCATCGCGTGCGGCCTGGTGAGCCTTGGTGAGTTCGGATTCTTTCTCCGTCAAACTCTGCTCCAAGGCCTTGCATTTCTTCACGGCCTCTTGAAGCTCTTGCTCAGCTTCAATAACCTTGGCCTCGTGTTTCTCGCGAAGGGCCTGCTCTGCAGCTGCCTTTTTCTCGGCCTCAGCCATAGCCTTCTTAAGAGCCTCGACGTCGGTCATCGCCCCAAGAGCAAACCATGAAACATATTTTTATCTTACTAAAAATTCGTTCGCACTGAGCGCAAGCAAGGTTGGGCATACCTTGTTTATCCTCCAACTGCATTTTCAACTGGCCAAGTTCTTCTTTGGCCCGCTCCAGACTTTGATTCAGTCCAGAGACCTCCGCAGTATGAGAGGCGGCGGTCGCTATAGACGCCTGCCTATAAAAGAAGAGAGATAGATGTCATCAAGTGAGTCTCCTGCGAACATAAATTTGATCCTCTGTCCGGCTCTTTCTTTCACCGAACAGTGTATCAGGGGCTACTATCCATACTATGACACTCTTCGAAACCTTATAAAACATACCTCAAAGCCTCTTATAAGGCTGATGCAGGCTTCATCCAGTCCACTCTCAACGGACTGAATCTTCTCAATCACTTCGCCCATAAGGGCACGGTGTTCATCGACGATGGAGGCGCTTTTTAGCGCCACCGATAAAGTATCCGGCACCTCTGGTTGGACAGAGGTTGCCGGTGGAACAGCCACACCCCCTCCAGCCGAGGGAGGCCGCCTGCCGGATTCTGGAGCCGTATTGCTCTCCGGAATCGTGTCCGGCTGGGGGACAAATTCAAGATCGCCCCCGCCATCGACGTCCATGGGAGCCTTCTCTCCCATGTGTCCGGTCCCGGAAGTTTGACCTCCTGGAGCCACCTTTACGATCTCCCCCCCCCCTTCTAGGTCTGGGTCCTCCTGGGATGAAAGCTCGGTGTCATTCACATGTTTCGGGGAAGGGGCCTTCGGGGTTGTCCCGCTCTCCATAGCATCCGAACCCAGTAAATCCTCCGACGAGGATTGTTCGGTGCGCGACCTCGCCGGACTACAAAGAAGTATGGCTCAGATTAAAATATTATGCCATGACAAGCCTGGATGCATAAGCGTGTTCGGATTCTATATACTCACGAGTTCACCATGGGCTAGGCCCTGGGATCCCACTCCGGGCTGCTATCGGCGGCGGCGGTGGACTCCTCTGGAAGAGGAGTTTGTCACCTCTTAGGCGACTCAGCCTCCAAGGATGTGGAGGCCGCCCTTTTCTTTCTTCCCCCCGCTAGGGATTCGTCTTCCTCCTCCTCCTCATCCTCTTTGGAGGAAGAATGGGCATTGGAGTCTTTAGATTTTGTGTCCGAAGCACCGCGGCGACGGAGGCCACCCTTGGTCTTCTTGCCCTCCTTTTCGGCCTTCTTCTTTGGTGCCTTGTAAGGCGCCGGGACCAGCATCTTTGTCAGAAGTGGGCCGACCGGTTCTTCTGGCTGCGGGGCCAGATAGTAGATCCGACCCGCCTTCTTCGCCCAGCCCTAGGAGAGTTGTGGAAAACACATTAAGCATTTTTCTCAGGATATGCGAATAAAACATATGAATTGCCAACATAACGGTGACTTATCGAACTTGCACGGCGGGATAGTTGGTACCCGCGGTCCTCGGCGGAGTCCGGCCATGATTTGCCGGACTTAAAAAGCACCCTCTAGATGTCCTTATGCGAGGAGCCAAAGAGCTCCAGTAGGGTCTGGTGCTTGGCCGGGTCGAATTCCCATAAAATTGCAAGCCCGGTGTTGACAATGACGAATCCGGCGAACTAACATCACCTAGACTACATTGACAAGTTTGATATTCTTGTCGTCCATATCCTTGACGCGTGTCTGGAGCACCGGCAATTCGTTGGACGAAGACCAGTTCAGGCCCTTCTTGGGCCAAGACGTAAGCCGCAGGGGGGCTCCGGATCGGAATTCCGGAGCAGCGGCCCATTCCGTGCCGCGCGGCTCAGTGATGTAAAACCACTACTGCTGCCACTCCTTGACGGAATCATTGAAAGTACCTGTTGGCCATGTGACGTTGGGCATCTTGCTCACCATCGCGCCTCCGCACTCGGCGTGCTCGCCGCTCACTACCTTGGGCTTCACAATAAAAACCTTCAGCCATAAGTCGAAGTGTGGCGAGATGCGGAGAAAGGCCTCGCACACGACGATGAATGTCGAGATGTTCAGGAAAGAATTGGGGGATAGATCATGGAAATCGATCCAGTAATGACACATGATGCTGCGAACGAATGGGTGGAGAGGAAACCCTAGCCCGCAGACAAAATGAGGGAGGAGTACAACCCTCTCGTTGTGTTCCGGAGTAGGGACGATCTGTCCCGCCGTCGGAAGACGGTGGCCGATTTTCTTGGCTAGACATCCGGCCTCCCGAAGCTTCTTGATATCCTTCTCCCAGACGATAGAGGCCATCCAATTGCCTCCTGCTCCGGATCCGGACATTTTCGGAAGACCTTTTTGGCCGGAGAAGACGAACGCTTGGGCGCTAGGGCTCGAGCCAGGGGGAATGGATGAGCATAGGAAGAAGCAAGCATGGGTGAAAAAGGGAGTCCTTATCCCCTTTTAAAGGCAGCAGGGGTCCTGCGCCTCCCCACTTGCCCGGTAAACTCGCTTATTCCACAAGCGCCGCGTTGATGGCGCAGTTGGGTTACCCACACCCGTATTGATGAGAATCTCGTGATAAGGGGACACGATCTCTACTTCAACAAGACGTGCCAATGAAACCGCCTCGTGATATGTGCGGTGGCAGGTTGAGAAAAACGGTTCGAATAATGACCAGGCTATGGCGTGATGTCACGCTATGAAAAGTTGTCAGCAGATTAGATTTGTAAAATATTGTGCTCTCTACGGTGGTATGTGCAAATTATTTTGCAGAGCCGGACACTATCCACATATTCAAGATCTTTCATGAAGTATTCGGAGAAGGAACCCGCCTTGCAATGCCAAAGACAATCTGCGCACCGGTCTCATCATCATTGAAGCCTGGTTCAGGGGCTACTGAGGGAGTCTTGGATTAGGGGGTCCTAGGACAGCCGGACTATTGGATTGTGAAGATACAAGATTGAAGACTTCGTCCCGTGTCTGGGTGGGACTCTCCTTTGCGTGGAAGGCAAGCTTGGCAATTTGGATATGTAGATCTCCTTCTCTGTAACCGACTCTGTGTAACCCTAGACCCCTCCTGTGTCTATATAAACCGGAGAGTTTAGTCCGTAGGACAAGAACAATCATAATCATAGGCTAGTTTCAAGGGTTTAGCCTCTACGATCTCGTGGTAGATCAACTCTTGTAATACTCATATCATCAAGATCAATCAAGCAAGAAGTAGGGTATTACCTCCATCGAGAGGGCCCGAACCTGTGTAAACATTGTGTCCCCCGCCTCCTGTTACCATTAGCCTAAGACGCACGGTTCGGGACCCCCTACCGAGATCCGCCGGTTTTGACACCAACACCAGCACCCCCCCAAACCAACTAGGATTTACTGAAATCATTTTCAATGAACCCAAAATGTCCTTCTAAAATGTTCATCATCTTTGCCTTGGTCTAGAACCTCTGACAAAAATGGTGCACACTTTTCTAGGACAATAGAGGGTCACTGATTTAAATCATATCACTACAAAAAAAGACACATCCGTGACATTTTGGGCCGAATGAAATTGTGACAAAACCCGGTATCATCATAGATGTGGTGGGCTCCTACTTCTATGACAAAAAATCATGAAAGAGAATGGGCTTTTCGTCCTGGGCAAGCCGGAGACGCAGCTGCATGACATTCTTTGGGCCGTCCATGACAGAAAAAACTATGGTAGAAGCGAGGGCGAGGAAAATTTTAGGGAGTTCCCAGTTATGGTGGGAGGTCGGGGGGCCGAGCGAGGCACGTTTCTCTCGTAAGGTACGCGCGTGTGTGCGAGGCATTGGCTCTAACTGAACCTGAGCGAGGCGTTGGGCTCTAACTGAACCCGAGCAATTGCACTGCATGCAGGCTATGCGTTACTGAACCCGAGCGATCGATCGATGGTTGTTAACTGAACCCGATCGAGCGATTCCTTCACTATTGCTGCTAACTGAAGCCGATCGATTGGATGAATAGTGAGCATTGCGGGCGGGGGGGTGGGGTTGGATGAACAGTGAGCGGTAGCGTTTGCCTCTGGATGAACAGGACCCCGTGGTGTGGAGGGCTGGATGAACAGTAGACGATGGAGAGGTGCCAGTGGAGGGGTGGTTGAATAGGACCCCGTGGTATGGAGGGCTGGATGAACAGTAGACGGTGGAGGGGTGCCCGTGGAGGGGTGGTTGAACAGTAGCCGGTGGAGTAGCGTGCGGTGGAGGCTGGATGACCAGGAGCCCGTGGAGGCTGGAGGAGGTCGAGGTAGCCCGTGGAGGCTGGAGGACGTCGACGGTGGAGATGAACAGTATCCCGTGGAGTCCTGTTTTGTGGTACGCCACACCCCTCTCGATGAACAGGACCCCTATTTCGATCGTAGCGCTCCAACACAAGTCCGTTTCGTCCGTTTTGCGGTACGCCACACCCCTCCTGATCAACAGGACCCCCTTTTCGACCGTAGGAGGTCTGTTTCGTCCGTTTTGCGGTACGACACACCCCTCCCGATCAATAGGACCCCTGTTTCGACCGTAGGAGGTCTGTTTCCTCCGTTTTGCGATACGCCACACCCCTCCCGATCAACAGGACCCCGTTCCAAATGTAGGAGGTCCGTTTCCTCCGTTCTGCGGTATGCCAAGCCTCGTTTCCATCACATGTTCCGTCCAAGCTCTCCCGATGAACACGACCACGCATTCCGTTCCGACCCAGTCGGTTGGCTCCCGCACGTTCCGTTGCCTCCCGATAAACACGACGCATTACGTTGCCTCCCCTTGAACACGATGCATTCCGTTGCCTCCCCATGAACACGACGACGATGCTATTTCTCCGTTCCGACCCAGCCATGTACACGAGCCCTGGCCGTACGTATGCGCGAGTAGGCGTTCGAGACCCCGCCCGTATGTACACATATGTGGCCGTATTTTCTTTCTTGCACCCTGGCCGCTGTACGTACGTGTACATGCTACGTGCACGCCTCTACTACGACACGTGCGCGCCTCTACATCGACTAGTATGTACGTACACGTTCGCGACCAGAATGACAACGCTACATATGCTTCGACCAGGTGGGTCCCGACTGTTAGGCACTTTTTTTGCCCGGACACACTTCCTTGCATGGGAAGATGTAGCTCGGTCTGGTAGGTCCCTGCTGTCAGGTGGAGGAATAATTATTTTGCGCGTAATAAGGAGGCACTTCCTTGCTGCAGCCGTGGACCTAGCTGTCAGCCTCTCCACGTACAGTCCACATCCTATGGAAGCCGTTCCTGGACCATGTTGACCACTCCGTGGTGAGAGCACCAGGGCGGTGGACGACGGCAAGGCCTAGGAAGGGGACGACGTGGAGCCGGGGAAGATGCAGCAGTGGATGCCCATGCGTAGTTCACTGGTTCGCTGTAGCGTGAGGCTGCCGTCGCCGCAGAATAACATGGGGTGTGGGTGAGTAGAGGGATGGCCTGGCCAGCGGTGGGAGTAGTAGGGGGCGACGAGGCCTCCGCCACATCGCAGCCGGCCATGGGAGGCAGGAGCACGAGGCACGACCGACGCTGGTTTGGGCGGCTGGAGCAAGAAGACTAGAGGTTGAAGAAGCACTACGGCCGTTGGATGGACATCGTACGGTCACTGGAGCTAGAATCGTGCATATTGACTAAGTTGACAAAGCCCTCCGTCCCCGTCAACTTAGTAGGCCCACAAGTCAGCCGGCCACTATACTAGGTCCCAGCTAACAGGGGGAGTATTCGTTTTTTTGTTCGTAATAAGGAGGCACTTCCTTGCGTGCGAAGATATAGCTGGTGGATCCGAGCTGTCAGCGGCGGTAACATTTTTTTCGCGAAATACAGAGGCCCTTTCGATGAGTCCCCGATGTTAGGTGGAGGAATCATTATTTTGCATGTAATAATAAGGCATTTCCTTGCATGCGGCCGTGGACCCAGCTGTCAGCCTCTCCACGTACAGTCCACTTCAGATGCACGTCGGATGTTGACCATGTTGACCAGGCCGCGCCGAGAGAACCAGGGCGGTGGATGACGGCGAGGCCTAGGAAGGGAACGACACAGAGGTAGGGAAGACTTGGAAGTTGTTACCCACGCGGAGGGGAGTATGACTGTACGAGGGTTTACTGTTTCGTCTGCCCTCGCCGGAGAATAGTAGCAGGTGTGGGTGAGTAGAGGGATGGCTAGGCCAGTGATGGGAGTACGGTGGGGTGGTGAGGCCTGCGCGGCAGCACAGCCGGCCGTGGGGAGGAAGGAGCAGGCAGTACCGCCAGCGCTTGTTTGAGCGGCTGGAGCAGGAAGAGCAGAGATTCAAGAAGCACGACGGCCGCTGGATGGACATTGTACGGTCACTGGAGATAGAATCGTTCATATTGACTAAGTTTACAAAGCCCTCCGTCCCCGTCAACTTAGTAGGCCTACAAGTCAGCCTCCCACCATGGTGGGTCCCAGCTAGCAGGGGGAGTATTCATTTTTCTGTGCGTAATACGGAGGCACTTCAGTGGGTCCGAGCTGACAGCGGGGGGAACGTTTTTTTCACGAAATACGGTGGTCCGTCCGGTGGGTCCGAACAGTCAGGGCAAACGTTTTTTTCGCGAAATACGGTGGCCCGTCCGATGGGTCACAGCAGTCAGGGGGGAAATGTTTTTTCTGTGAAATACTAGTGGCCTGTCCGGTGGGTCCCTGCTGTCAGGTGGAGGAATTATTATTTTGCGCGTAATAAGGAGACACTTCCTTGCGGCTGCCGTGGACCCAGCTGTCAGCCTCTCCACATACAGTACTCTTCTGATGAAAGTCGGTCATTGACCACATTACCACGCCGCGCCGAGAGCACCACGGCGGTGGATGACGGCAAGGCCTAGGAAGGGGACGACACTGAGCCGGGGAAGATGCGGCAGTGGATTCCCACGCGGAGGGGAGTACGAGGGTTCACTGGTTAGGCTGCGGTGTGAGGCTACTGTCACTGCAGAATAACAGGGGGAGTCGGTGAGCGGAGGGATGTCCTGGCCACCGGTGGGAGTAGTATGGGGACGGTGAGGCCTCCGCGGCAGCACAGCCGGCCACGGGAGGCAGGATCATGCGGCACGACCGGCGCTGCTTTGGGCGGCTGGGGCAAGAAGACCAGAGGTTGAAGAAGCACTACGGCCGTTGGACGGGCATCATTGACCAGGCCGCACCGAGAGCACCAGGGCGGTGGACGACGGCGAGCCCTACAAAGGGAACGACACGAAGCCGGCGAAGACACGACAGTGGCTGCCCACGCGTTGGAGAGTACGAGGGTTGACTGGTTCGGCTGCCGTCGCCGGAAAATAACAGGAGGTGTGGGTGAGTAGAGGGATAGACAGGCCAGGGAAGCGAGTATGATGGGGCCGTGAGGCCTGCCCGGCAGCACTGCCGTCCACGGGAGGCGGGAGCAGGCGGTTCCGACGGTGCTGGTTTGGGCGGCTGGGGCAGGAAGATCAGAGACTGAAGAAGCACGATTGCCGTTAGATTGACATCTAACGGTCTGACGCCGGTAGAGTCGATTGTTGACTAAGTGTCTTTTTTGAGAAACCTTGTGTACGCATGAACTTAGTAGGCCCACAAGTCAGCCTCCAAATCTGTGACATACAACATAAAGCCCATTTGCTATTTTTAATAATTTGCAGCCCATTTGCTAATTCTTAAGTAATTTATTACAACCCATTTTCTGCCCAGGACCACGGTCAAAAAGTTCAACCTTATTTTGTATATTTTGGTGGATTCCGAACTGTTGTAATCCGAAAATGATAAACTTTTTTTAAGAACTTATTGATTTGCCAAAAAATCGTTTTGTTTTTGTAAGCAAATAAGACGTGGGACAATTGAGTTGGTTTAAGGGAAAACCAGTGGTAAAAAAATCAGCGCTGGGTGGGAAAAAACAACAAAAATAAGGATGTAAATATGAAAAGGGAATTTTATGTGTTTTCAATATAATGATACGTGTATATGAACTAGTAAAACTATAGGTAGAGATTAGAAAACGGATGTAGGACATGCGTTTCAAGAGGAAAATAGAACTGGGTTGTGTGTTTGATTCAGTAAAAAAAACTGCCTACGGATGTTGTAAGACAAAATATAACTAACGCTGGCGGGCCAGAGGCCGGTAGATACCTGCTGGATCTTTGCGCCCCGTTGTCTTCATGGGCTGGGCCTATTAAAAACAAAACCAACCCTCGGCAGTCTACAGCCTAGTTGAAACTTGCTCGACCTGAAAAAACAATATACGTGCTCAATAAACGAGAGAATTCTGCAAGTACAGATTGATAACTGGGATGTAGCATGGATATTGTTTTTTTATCGTGATAATAAGTGCATGCACTTGTTTCGAAAAAATTGGAGAACTGGGAATTCGAACGGCGGGTGCTTATGCTACCCATCAAATAAAAATCAGGTGCCTGAAAATTCGTTTCGAAACAAATCATTCAGCTTTATATCGACGTCGACCCTCGGCAGGATGGTTGGAAGCAAATGCAAGTTCATACCAAAAGATCGTTAACAACAATACCAATCTGCGGACGACAAGGTTGTACAACTACCAATACCAAACTAACTTATAATCTTTTTACTCCTGGCGCTAGTGTTCGTCTGGTAGAAAATCTTGCAGAGGACCCGCTCCCGCTCCTTCTCTTGCTCCAGGTCCCCAAGGTGGTACTAGTGCATCACCCAGTTGGTCCTCTGCTGGTCGAAGTTCTTTTTGGTGTGCAGCACCAGAACCTTTTTTGCTGCCCGTCTGCCGGCCGTTGACCATCACCGGCAAGGTATTGTCGGTCTTGTGCCACATCGCGTGCATGCCGCACTCCGACTGTATCTTGCGACGCGTCCACATGCCCCTTTTGAACGCCCTGGAATTGCGCTGGAAGAAATCCTTCCTTAGGCCACTCAGTGTGATACCTATAGTATTGTGGATTACAGGTTTTAGTGTACCTAGTTAGCATTTTCATAACATCTTTGGCATGTTGCAGTCACTTGTTTCACTTTTTATTAACTGTCAAATTGTAATTGCTTCACCAGGTCTGCATCTAAAAAGAAAATTAGAGCTATAAACAAAGGAATATGTTTGTGCAAGTAGACGGCCGATCGGTGTCTAACCTGGAAGTTTCTCAGGTTGGGTGTAGCATATGCCGTGCTCGCTGTCGATGGTTGGTATGAACAAATCGATGAGAGACTGAAATCTTGCGCTCTCAGCACTCACTTTGGCCTCAAGGTGCTCGATCAGCTCCTGATCCATGGGATCAAACTTGACGCCAGCCGGCAGCACAGGCCAATCCCTCTTCGGCTTGCATCGGTAATTCCAGTTATATGGTACTCAATGCATGATCAATCGACTGTTTTAAGTGAATGATGAAAGATTTCGACAGATAAGTGGTACTCCAAATTTGAAGTCCAGAATACCCGAACACGCTGCCAGGATTCTTGTGTCACCTCACGCACAGCGTGTTGTCACGTCAATTCAATGTGTGGACATGATGAATAATTTGACCGACGTATACTAGTACTGCTACTATACTACTTACTACTACCTCCGTCCTGGTTTATAAGTCCCTTTAGCCAAATTACGAAGACCAAGACGCACTCTGCTCAAGATCCCTTAAATACGGTGTCTCGTCTAACCAACCCGAGAGCTTCGTTTATTCGGCTCCTAATCTATCTAAATTTAATTACAGCATGTGCCCCACAAAAAAGAAGTGCATGCATTGGCTGCTTTCTTGATGCGGCTGCATGCATGAGCTGGAAAGTAGGAACGGTTGCTGCATGCTTAGGCTCCCATTTACTACCAAAGCTACGGATCAATGGGCAGAAGGGGGTAGTGCGCAGGCGGCCTAGTAATTCCGGATGAGGCGCACTGGCTCTCCGACCTTTTAATTCCGGACGGAGGTAGTAGTCGTATTTAGTGTCACAATTTATACATAGGTTTAACTAACAAGTATGCACTTGAAGCCTAACTGATATATATATATATATATGGCTTCTGCACATCATCTCCATCATCATTATCAACACATCCTACGCAGGTGAGTTAGGATGCACTTGATCCCAGGAAGGTATCCATCCTTCAAACCAGAGGAGTGCTTCAAACTAACAACAGTACATAATATCCAACAAAAGAGGGTTGTGCTACAGAAGCAGAATACATGGCTCAGTCTAGATATCAGCACGAATCAAGTTGTGCATATTTGCTGTTGGCATGAACCACATGGCCGCATGTCGGGTTTGCAAAAGCCATCCATCGCATGGAAGCTTGATGCCTTTCACACACTGAAGATTATCTGGCAACAAGCTATGTCGATGAATCTCTGGACATGGTGATTCATGAAACCCATGGTATGATGTGTAAACACATCCCCCCTCGCGAATGGAAGTTGCATAGCACAGTAATCATCGCCGGTCATATGGTTGATGATTGGTTGGATGATCAGATAATTGAGCCCGAGGAACAAGGTGTGGTTGCCGAGGCTGTAAACCCACCTCTAGTTGAATACGCCTGGCCCAACGGAGCTGGGATCTTTCTCGAACACGAAGCAGCCATAGCCATCAATGTCACGAACGCCCCACGCATTGTACTACATGTGGTTTGATGTAATGGTTTGGTCAATTTGGTATGTGCGAATGAGCATCAAATGACCGCCGTCAGCTGAACGAGCGATAAACCACCACCCATCGGCTGGTATGATTTCAGGTCCTGGAATCATGAAGGCCAGCGCATTTGCGTCTGCTACAACAATTCAAATTGGAGACAAAAGTACAAAAATAAACAATCATGTTCAAAGTATGTGTGGAATTAAGATTATTATAATAGTGACACATATCATAGACAGAGAATTGCAGTGCCGTGGTCATAATCATACCCCAAGTTAAAAAAAAATAAGCCAATGGCTTTCATATTCTAGCAATATGTCATGGTTCAAACATCATGTAACAATGAGAGGAAAATAGCTATGACAGCGCCTACTTATATTCTACCATAGTACTTACTACTACTGTTCTCATATCAACTCTAAGCAATAACATGTGTTGTTATAAAAATCTTGTAAACGAGAGTAACATATAGCAATCATGATGTTATGCTCATAATATGTATTCTAACAATCATTAGATGCCAATTGTTCTCATATCAACTCTAACAATAACATATGTGGTCATAAAAATCTAGGAAATGAGAGGAACATATAGCAATGATGTGGATATAAACATGCTATGCATTCTAAATTTGTAACAAATGAACAGGCAGTCGTATTCATAAGGTAAAGATGAGATGATATAGAACAATTACACGACGATAGATTCCACCAGTATAGGCAGCCAATCTGTGCGTCGACCGCGTAAACGATGCCATCGTGCACTATAGCATCAGATAGAAATGTTGCCTCAACAGGATTGGTAATGAGCCATAACCATGTATGGCGACCGGATTCCAGATAGACTAATCCCATGTTGAACAAGGCAATGAGCTTGTAATCCTTGTAGTCTTCTGATGGTGTGGGCACTTCGCAGATTACAACTTTCTGCAAACAGAGGTCGAGCCAAAAGCTTAACGCGTCTCGTGCATAGTAGGCAGGAGTGTCCGGGGGGCCGTGAGGCTCGATGGCGGCGGTATCCAACGATGGAAGGGTGATCTCTCGCTGGGTGTAGATATCCACGAGACGCCACGGACTACCGGTGTGGTGGATGAGGACGATCCAGTTGGCCTTCACTAGCTCAAGTAGTGGCCGCGCATGAAGGACAGGTGGACGGGTAGTGGTAGCATGTCGAGGGGCAGCACGGCAACCTCTGTAGGATCATCAAGTCAGTGTCTCGGCCACCTGTGAGGATCGTGCATCAGCAAGCAGGGTGTCTTGAAAAGAGCCAGCCGGTTGCAGACGAGTAGACGGTACAAAGACACCGAGCATGCGGCCAGACGGACGGTGCTGAGTAGGTCCATACGACTACAGATCTGCTCCTAGAGAACATCAGGGAGGGAATTCCAATCGCGGCTCTGTGTGTCAGTCGGTTCTGCCATTGGGGTTTTTGGTGCCTGCGAGCCAGCAGGGAAGTGGATTTAGGCATACTAGTGAAGAAGCTTCTCCTTGTGTGGCCGAGCAGTGAGCGGGGGGATATGGTACATGCAAGCTACCAAGGAAGATGGCGCGAGCGGGTGAGTAGTGAGCGGGGGTAAATGGTGTGCGGCCGACGATGAGGAAGAGAGGAGGAAGAAGAAGAGAGGAGGAAGAAGAGTGGGAGATGGGAAAGAAAGTGCATTAAATCTCAATTCTACTAGTACTACTACCAGGATATACCGTCCTTCGGAGTGTAAATAGTTACACCGATGACATGTGGGTCTACCACAGAGGTGCGTAGGCATATTTGCGGAAGCGTGCTCTACTGGCAAACATGATGGCAGTACTGCGTAAGGTTGATTTAGTAACAACAACACGCTGGTTCAGCTTATTAATTACTTGTCCCATCTGTTGTAGCGTGTATTGTCACTTCACTGCGAAGACTAGTTGAATAGTTCTCTCTGACCGAGATGGGGAATAATGGATCACGAGGACTTCCTTTCTATAGTATCCCTATGCCTCTACGCTCACTTCACTCATTTTGCTCCGTACCTAGTCACTTGTTGAAATCTGTAGAAAGACAAATACTCTGTATTTGGGAACAGAGGGAGGCTTTTACTCCGTACTATTTGGGAACAGAGGGAGTATCACCACATGGAGGGAACAGAGGAAGCTTTAAATATGAACATGTTAATGGGAGGGAGTAAGCCCCATGCATGAATGCATTCATGCAACATGCAACACTCACACGTACACATGGACGCACGCAACACTCACGCACCCATGCGGCACACAGCACACGACGCAACACACACGCTCACACTCAAGTGCTCAACCTACTCCCTACGTCCGTGAAAGACTGTACATTTAGAGATTTACACATTGACCAGGGCATAATTAACGCCCAAAAGTAGCAGACTTATGTGTGCATGCGACCATTGAGATAAGAAGATGAAATGAAGGCAGTTGCATGCTGTAATTAAGGATAGACATGTAGCCTATACCTACAACACAAGTTGGTGCATTAGTCAATCAATATCGATTTAGATTAAAGGCTAAATGCATTGGAAGTGTAGATGTACATCATGTACTACACTCTTTGTTTTATAGCCGATGTACACTCTTTGTTGGAAGACCGAGGGAGGACACGTGCATGCACTCACATGCACAGCCAGGGCGGTTCGAACACAAGGGTTGGACTCGTGTCTTGCCTGCGTAAAGTTTTGTTTAACTAATTTCTTTGCTCTGCCAACTGACAGGTGGGACCCAGAAACCAGGTGACAATTTAACCAGTCAACAAAGTTCCACGTCGACTATGTGGCCGGTCAGTAGGGTGCAATACGGTGCTCTACGATGAGCTAGTGATCGTATAATCGCCGCAAAACTATATACGTTGACCGCCAGTGTATTTTTCTCGTTTCAAATTAAGCCATATTAATCGGAAAGGACGTGGTATGGACTACTACTAGTACTAGTACTGCTTTGATGTGTCCCGTCAACTCGCCAAATGAGGAGAAGCTTGCTTACTACACCTCTCCCTCGCCCATGCGCGCGGTGGTCCGCAGGATGAGGAGAGGGTTTTGACTACAGCGGCCTCTCCCTCTCCCTTTCCCTCTCCCTCGCCCTCGCCCTCGCGGTGGACGTGCATCAGTTCAATCGGTGTCAGATTTCCAGAAGCATATTGTACTGTAGTATCATCATTGTTGGACCTTCTGAAGAGGCGAAGAGCCAAGTGCAAGGTTCACACGAGTACGAACTGCTGAACCTCCCGAAGAGGCAAAGAGCCAAGTGTAAGGTTTTATAGGAGTTGTCGTCCTAGTAGGAGTGTACTACAACTATAGCGAACGACGCTACTGTATGATGCCGCCACGTCACGTATATCCAAAGCTGTGCCACCTTTTTTTCTCAAAGAATGTGTTGGAGCCCGTGCAACAACCACACAAGTTGCACGTACACATAACACATTTACTAGTAATAAATTCTAAAGGAAAAATGCCAGTATGCCACACAAGTTCATCTCCAATTCATGTGATAAATTCGTGCACGACTAGTCTACATATATTCACAACGCTACCGTTCACAATTACCGTACTCCACTTACACGTTATAGATGGGCTACATATCCTCCTCCAGGTTCCAGTCCCAGGTGTTCTTCATGGATGGCACGATCCATAGCGGTGGGCAACGGGAATAATTGTCACAGCTTTCTAGTCCGGTTCCACACGATGGAGACTCATCCAAGCTAAAGCAGCATAAATCAGGGATAGCGTGTCCCAGCATGTCGTTCATCCGGCGGTGCACACTGAAGACACAACCATGCTTCATGAATGGCAGGCCTTCCGTGTCGTGCACGGAAGGTGGCATCCATTTCACAATGGGGTAGTTGTCCCCGATGAAAAGCGAGTACTCTCCAAGAGTGTTCCTCGGCACCCACGTAGCATCACGGGGGTCGAACTCGGCGCTGTTCATCTGGTACACGCGGCATCCCAGATCTGGACACATGGTGATGTACATAGTCAAGGTCCATGGACAATAATGTTGTGCTCAAATATGGCGGTCAATAATACTGTGCAGCAAATAGTACTACTCCGGTATAGAGGAAGTTAAATAACAATCTTATTATATATAGCCACTCTTGGCTACATGGATGAGATAGTAAGACATGGAAAAACAAAAATTGTGGCAGCTAGTGGGTTCAAGTCTTCAAGGGCCTAGCTAGCTATATGCGTCCTCCAAGGTAAAAAGTACTCCTACTAGTACTACTAAGTACTACCTCTATCCTGGTTTATAGGCCCCCTTTGTAGTTTGTGCCGAATTTTGACTAAAGATTTAACTAACAAAATGTTAATGCATGTCAAGAAAAATTATCTCATTAGATTCGTATTTGAACATAGTTTTCAAAAATATAATGTTTGGTGACATGCATGAACATTTTGTAAGTTTAATCCATGGTAAAAATTTGGCACAAAATACAATGGGGACCAATAAACCCGGACGGAGGTAGTATACTACTAGTACAACAATGAAAGAGAAGGCGAGAGGGTTAAAAAATGGAATACCTGGGTAAATGGTGACGGTCTGATCGTGGTAGATTGTGTGACCATGTTGCACATCAGTGGTACCATGGGTAACGACTGCTAAGATAGTTGATCCCAATATGCCAAAGTCAGCTACAAGGTTCTAGGTTAGACCGAATCGCGGATGCAAATGCACATCCAGGATCGGCGATCTTATTTTGATCGGGGGATGACTGGTCCCTGCAAAATAATGGAGTACTGTTAGGAATGCAAATGATGGTTTGTGGATTCCTTTTGTAATCTCCCGTACCATAGGATGACAACCAGATGAAATAAGTCCCCTGGCTTTTCACTGCAAAGATGCGGCCTAGATGGCGCACGGCGTCTTCAAACGTGTAGGGGTACAAATCTGCCGCCGCCAAACATGCGCCACCCTCTGCCGTTACTGCCTCTTGCATTGATGGCAATCCTTATGTCGAACATCGCGATGAGATAGTAATCGTTCTAGCCGCGTTGCTTTGTCGGCGGGTCCGCAATTGCTATCTTCTTCAATCTCATGTAGGCATCATCATACGTATTCAAAACCAGCCAGACCAGAAGGCCGATCCCAATGGTAGAGAAGGGGTCTACTGGAACGGCCACACTGCTGTGGATGTTCTGCAAAATGATGGTGGTATCCGGCCGGAGGTATGCAAGCCAATCTTTGTTGGCACAGACCCAGACCTATATATAAGACGGTGGGCAGCGGAGAAATTACGGGATGGAAATGGAATAACTAAGTACTACATGATCAAACTCCATTACTGACCTTCTCATCAGACAAAATCCGACTACCTCTCAACGTGGGCAACTCTAGCGGAGTCAACGTGCAACCATGGCCAGGGAGCGGTGGACTGTTCGAAGGATTGTCCCATAGAAGAACCTTCTCCTCGAGGACGCATGAAGACGAACAAGCATGGCCTTTTCCCAAGCCTGTTTAAGAAGCGTCTTGAAAAAGTTGGTGCAGAAAGCACCGAGTCTTGCGGCGGTGAGGACGTCGGAGCGGCGTGCAATTTCTCCCAGAGGATTGTCGTCCAAGGTCTCCCATCCCCGGCGAGGAGGAGAACCGCCTGGCAAATCCATGGGAGCAGCGACAAACTGCCTTCTCTTCGGGGGGAGGGGAACTGGCAAGGAGGAGATAAGAGCATAGTAACCGCAGGGCCTCGTCCCTTCCAACTGTAGATTGTTCCTCAGTGAAGGGGTGAGGCTATTATTTACTACTAGTACTAGCATTATGGAACATTATGGGATTGCAATATACTGTAAATAATAGCACTAGTAAGAAACTTTTGGCACTAGGTAGTAGTTTTTGGCATGGATTAAGAAATTTTGGGTATGTTTTTGCCATTTTTTGTACACGCCAACTAGTGCCAAAAAATGTCTTACATTGTGTGACGGAGGAGTACGTACTCGTACTGTAGCAGTACTAGTACTACTTTTCTCAACTAGTAGTGCGATGTACTGCACTTCTAGTGTAGTCTAGTATAGTGCACCAGTTTTGAACTCTTGAATCTCAGGGCCAAGGAGCTACAGTTGGAAGTGGAGGGTACTACTATTCTCTAGAACCATCGCCGTACTATCAATGCAGGGGAAGTACACCTGCGTAGTGTCCTAGTGGGTACTCTCGGTGCTCTATTCAGGCGCTCCTCTCACGTAGATGGCCTACTCAGCTGCTCCTCTCAAGCACACACTAGTAGCATGTTTATCAGCGACGGTTACTGTGGGGGCAGAACATTTGAGTTATTTGATACAGCAAGACTAGGCTTTTCACTTCCATTTGTGGAGGTGTAATGGATCTCGTCGAACTTTGTTAGTAGTTCCTTCTTTATGAATGAGATGAAGCAAAGATTTTGCCTCCGTTTCAAAAAAAACACGTCAAGAGGAATTTCTTTTATAGTAGAGCCGATAATGGAGTGAAGTCCATGCTTGCAACGCCACAAGCTACAGAGTAGTAGTAGAGCACTTTACGTAGAGAGCCATATTGCACAGTTCCCAATGCCCCGCCAGGCTTTTCCGGCTCCTCAGGCTTAATTGGGAGGCGCTAGTTTAAATATGCTACTAGCTGATGAGGAAGATGCAAGCGAGGTGCGGCTAGGGCGAGCATGCGAGCCACGGGATGCTAGGAAGGAAAACCCGTTCACGTGGCTAGGCTGTCCAGTGCACCCAGATTGTGGGGCCGCACGTCCGTTTGACTTCAAAACTCAAACTACCCGTGTAAAATATTGGCTCGCAGCAAAGTGTAGTAGTACTATTTTTAAAAAAAGGCCGTCGTGCGTTCGTCCAGGATCGAACCCACAAAACAAGTAGTACTCGTTGGAGTACAACGCAACCTAGAATCGCCTTTTGTCGCTAGTAGTACATACATTGTTCCTTACAAGAAACCCCTAATAATGCGAGAAACCACTAAAATGCCAAGAAACTACTACCACTTTCATACATGGCAGACTTAAGATAAGACTACCTTATCAACCATTGTACATGCTCTTACCAACAAAAATCCTTGAGTGACCTCCTACCTCCAGCCCGTCCAATTAGTCATCCTCGGCCATGGGACGCAGCTACTGCCGCCGGCAGAAGGCGAGGTCAAAACCGCTGGCGGTGCGGAGCCCATGTTGCGGCAGCCCGGATGCCAGCTCCGTCCGATGCTCGCGGCCGCTAGCTAGCCAAGATAGCTCCGTCTAGCTGCTTGTCTACAAGGTTTGCTAGCTAGATTGGCACGGCAGCGCGGCGGCTTGCTCGCGCACACCGCGCTAAGGCCAACCATCTGGCTCGAGCGAAGGCCAGCGCGGCGGCTTGCTCGCTCGTGAGTCACGCTCGGGCCAGCCTGCCAACCCGTGCGGAGGCCAGCATGGCGTCCGACCTATCCGGCAGAGTGGCGGCCAACTCGCTCATCACCGGCTCCACCGACGAACACGCATCAGTACTGTTTGAAGTAATGTTCAGGAAAAATAATGATTTGAGGGGGAATAACAGGATAGAAGGTCAAATGTGGGTCCCTCGTGTCAACGGTCAAACAAAATGTGTTGGTTTAAGCTGCCTCGTCAGCACAGACGTGTGGGCCAACCCTGCCATAAATGGGTTTAAACGAACCTAATCGGTAGGAGTACTAGGTATTAGTTTTTGGCGTGGATTAAGAAATTTTGGGTATGTTTTTGCTATTTTTTGTACGATAGATTCTTCCTAGGGCTGGTTGAAAGTGGTAGTTTTTTGTTAAATACTCTACATATTGTAAGTAGGAGTGAAAGTTAAGCTTTGTAAGCCAATAAGCAAGGCTAGTTACATAGTGCATATGCGTACTTGATTGAAAGTAAATATCAACCATGAGTGACTAATATCTTGATGGAAAACTCGAAACTATGAAATACTAGGAAAAAATGCATGGTTGGAAATACTAGCAATGTTCATGTCCGTTGCAACTAATCATAATTAGAATAATACTTATTCACAAACTTGGTACAAAACACTCTAATTTTGATATACATATGTCACTAGAGATATATTATGTTTCAATTAGAATATATTCCTTGGGCTGTTTTGGTGAGGTCAGGGAGGGATGTGGTTGGTTTTAAGATACTAATTATGGGTTTTTCTGCAAATTGGTAGACAAGTGGGATGTTGGTGAGAAAAGGCAACAACTTACCTCACAATCGTTAGATGTAGATCTAATGGTCAGAAACGACGGATGGCAGACACACCAGCATCACCAACTTAGTCTTGTGTAGGAGTACTAGCAAGATCCATGCATTGCACGGAACATCAAGATGCATTTTTTTATAAAACACTTGTTGTGATTGACCCTTGCGGGAGTAATCCCATGTGTAAAAACTAATGATATCCCAAGAAATATGAGATAAGGTGAAGAGGAGTGGGGTGTGGTGGTGGTTGGTGGTCGGACTGAGCGGAGGCATGGGGATTGACGATGCCGGTAGCGGCCACGAGGCCAGTTTGTTCCAGAGGCTTCCTTTCTTAATTGCTCAACAATGAGGTTTGTTGGAGATAAGGATGAACGAGGGAAGGCCTTGTCTGCAAATGTGGAGACGGGTGCGGGTATCTTTTAGTTTAATTTCCATCTGTCAGATATAGATCGGACGGTCTATATTGTAAGATGGCACACGTACCATCATCACCAACTCGGTTTTTATAAGAGAAGAAATATAAGTATGGAGATACAAACGTATTATCGATACTTGCTTTCATAAACTAGCATCTACATTCTACTCAACGCCTCGGCATGTGGGGCCTTAGCACAATGACTTCTCGACTGTGTAAAACAAAGATTTTCCCGTCGCCGACAAGGAGGGGGTGACCGTGGCGCGCTTTTTGGCTTGCTCTAGTCCTAGTAGTCATACTAGGTGGTCTAAGCACGTGTAGATTTATTCTTTTTCACGTCTCGTGTTCGCCATACTGCCACGACTGTTGATGAATAGACGGTAAGTTTTTCACGGGGAAACCCTTGTTGAGCGTGTTTGCGAGAGAGAGAGCGACAGTGTGCATGTGTGATATGTTAGAGACTGAGGCAATGATAACAGATTATTTGTGTCTATGTGTGTGGAGGATAGAGAGAGACATGTACATGGGGCTTTGTGTTTTGTAACATGGAGACACATATACATATTTAGAGAGTGAGTGTGTGAGATACACATGCGGACATGGGGAGAGATGAGGATCCAGATAAATGGGTGTTTGTGCGTGTCTGTGTGTGTTTGTGCACGCTTTTGTGTGTGAGAGGGAGAGAGTGTATGTGGAGTAGAGAGACCACTAATGATGTAAACCTAGTATAAGGGAATGGGGAATTGTGTGACATGTCTAGTAGCGAGATAGCACGGGTGCGGGGCGGGGGAGCAGACTATTTGGAAGAGACATCGAGTGTGTGTGTGTGGGAGAGGGGTGTGAGAGCGAGAGAAAGAGAGAGCTAGCGACGGAGAGAGAGAGAGAGGAAAAGAGGGGGGGAGAGGGGTCGTTTGTGTCCATAAATGGCGTATAGACAGGGAGACAATGTTGATGTTGTCCGAAATTGGCCTATGAACGGAGACGCAAGGGAAGCGAGTCATCGTGTGTGTGATAGGGACTTCATGAGAGATCTAGAATAGATGGTGTAGAGAACAATGTGTGAAATCGAGAATGATTATACATTAGGGAGATATGCAAAGAGTCACGACATATATGTATACAGGGAAGGAGCTGGGGCGGGTCCGCATGTGGGAGAGATAGAAAGAGGAGAGTGGTGCACAAGGAGACAAAGTGTGCTTGTTTGTAGTGGGGGTGGTGTGTGAGGTGAGTGTGCGAGAACCACATAACTAGGGAGATAGACATTTGGGGGCGATGTTTTGTGTGTATGGGAAATACACACTCTACATAGTGCGTGTGCTTGGGTAAGAGAGATAGAGGGAGACCTAGAGAGTGAGGGAAGAGATGTGTGCATGCCTGAGAGACAAAGTGATAGAGACCTGTGTTGGGGTCCGGACTTTACAAGAGAGGTGTGTGTTAATGTGCTTGTGTGTTGGTGTTTGGGGGAGAGAACGACTTATCTATGTGTGTGTGTTTGTGTGGTGGTGGAGGGGGTGACTTCGGATAAAGAGTGAGGTGTCTATATTTGAGGGACTTTAGCGTAATTGAGATATTGTTCACTCATGGTTGATCAATTTGTTTCACAGTTTGCACTATGAGATAACGATACTTTTGAACATGCATGATATACCTTGATGTACCAGAATTACAAACCTAAGATTGGAATTTTGGAATTCGACTCCATCATTAGCTTTTGTAATTCATTTAAACGGAGGTACATTTTTTAAGCCGAGATTTTGTGATTTCAAATTCATATATCAAACCTAGAGATATACACATACGGGCATGTTCAAACTTTATCATCATCCACTTTATTCATACACATACACATTTTTGCTTTTGTCATCATATTTAGGATAAAACACATTTGGAATTTCATTTGAATTGGACCGTATGATGGTATTTGCTTATAGTAGCTCAATGATCCATATTTGAATTGAATGGACAATCTAAGTTTCGAGTTGGAGACATTGATTTTCAAAACTTGCACATTTTTTTCCATGCAAAACAAACAAATTGTCGGCCATGATATCATAGTCGGCCGTATGAGAGCAGAATACTTATAATTTTAGGCGCCAAAAGCTTTCAAACTTCCAGCTCACATCGAAATCTCACGCGCCCGAAAGTTTAGCCCTGTGATATTCCTGTTTTACCCCTGCCACGTGAACAGAAAAGGGCTGCTTTGGTAACTCCATTGTTTTCCCCTCTTTGACCCCAACATTCTTCCCCAGAGCCCCTCCCCTTCCCCTCCCCGACCTCACCAACCACGGCAATGTCGGTGTCAAAACCGGCGGATCTCGGGTAGGGGGTCCCGATCTGTGCGTCTAAGGCTGATGGTAACAGGAGGCAAGGGACACAATGTTTACCCAGGTTCGGGCCCCCTCGATGGAGGTAAAACCCTACTTCCTGCTTGATTGATATTGATGATATGAGTAGTATAAGAGTTGATCTACCACGAGATCGTAGAGGCTAAACCCTAGAAGCTAGCCTATGATGATTATGATTCTGTCTCTAAGGACTAAACTCTCTGGTTTATATAGATACCGGAGAGGGCTAGGGTTTATACGGAGTTGGTTACAAAGAAGGAAATACAATATCCGGATCGCCAAGCTTGTCTTCCACGCAAAGGAGAGTCCCATCCGGACACGGGACGAAGTCTTGAGTCTTGTATCTTCACGCTCCAATAGTCCGTACAAAGTATATAGTCCGGCTGTCGGATACCCCCTAATCCAGGACTCCCTTAGTAGCCCCTGAACCAGGCTTCAATAACGATGAGTCTGGCGCGCAGTTTTGTCTTCGGCATTGCAAGGCGGGTTCCATCTCCGAATTCTCCAAAGTAGTTGTCGAACACTTAAACTGTGTCCCGCTTCCCATCAATGTTGTACTTCTCGGCTTCTGTGCCTCATCTCCACGTGTCGAGCGAACATGAGGAACTGAGGCATTTTTGCATTTTCCACCCCCAGTTCGGCTGGCTAACCGTCTATTTGAAGAGACGGGAATTCTCAAATCCAAACCTCACCCTCTTCCCTCGAGCAAGCATCTAACAGAGTGCTCCAGAAAAACCATTCCAACATGGCCGGTCGCCGCAGCTCTTCTTCTCGCTCCCCTCGCTCCAAGCCGGGTGACTGGGAAGAGTGTTCAGTTCCTCACAGCCGTTTGATAGAGTTACAGCCCCAAGGGTTTCTCCCACCGGCGTTCATGGTCCCCGTTCGAGCCGGACTCGCCACCTATAATGGCGAGGAGCAAGCGGAGGGATCTCGTAATCCATCCCTGGAGGAGTGAATATGTCTCATCCCGCATCTGCTAAGGGGCGCCGGGTTTCCTATCCACCCATTTCTTCACGGGCTCTTGGAGTTCTACGGCCTCCAGTTGCACAACTTCACCCCTACCTCCGTATTGCATGTAGCAGGATACGTTGCCCTTTGTGAGCTATTTCTAGGCTGCAAGGCTCACTTTGGGTTATGGAAGAAGTTGTTCTGCCTTGTCCCTCACAACCAGGGAGAATCCCTATGTCAAGAGGGCGGAGCCGAAATATGGCACATCGCCGAGACCGGATACCTATCCGGTACTCCCAAGAAGGCACCGGAGAACTGGCCTTCGGAGTGGTTTTATGTCGACGACGTTCCCCTTCCGGATCCAGTCCGGACAGGTCTCCCAAAATTCAGTAATGCTCCGTCGAAGGCACGCCAAAGCTGGTGCCCTCTGGGCCCCCAAGAGGAGGATACCAGAGAAATACACTTCCTAATGAGCAGGATAGTCGAGGTTATGGCAATATGCATAATGCGGGGAGTGCAGCCACTTCAATATTAGGGGAAGCCCATGTGGCACTACAACGTGGAAGATGACGCCACCCACTGTGGCCGTAAGGGTCCGGACTCCGCCACTGCTCTGGCGATGATATTATCCGATCTGTATAAAGGAGAAGAAGAAGAATTCCTTCACATTAAACCATGGGATGGGTTTTCTATGTACAACCCACCAAGCTGGGTAAGTCCCCACTCTTTCCCCCGCTTTACTCATTTCGCGTTCTTCGTCAAGATTATTTACCTTGATATTTTTGAGCAGGAACTGAGGAGGGCCGTAGAAGGAATCTCCAGCCGCTCCCCGCAGCCAGAGGACCCCGGAAGGGCCTTTGATCCAGGACTCGAAGAAGATTCGGATATTACTATGGAGCTCGTCAACGGGATATTTTATCAGGCGAGCTGCGATGGCGACTCAGTGGCTATTATCGCCGACTATCCCGGACTGCTACCTACATCGGGTGTAAGACAAGCCAATAACCCTATCCTCCGAAGAGGACTCCTTTCTGATGCCATGCCTTACACCTGAAGTGTCGTATTTTTGTAGAGATGACGGTCAGAGCGCGGCGCCGAGCCCCTGGGGACTCGTCAGCAAAGGATGTCCGGATTGGGCAGGCTTAAGAGGAAGGCGGTTAGGGCCGAAATGCCGCTACATAGGTATGGTAAAAACCTACTATGTGATTATTGTGTTTGAAATGTAACAGCGTCCTTCCTGTCCTGGCAGAAAGAGGAGTAGCCGGACTATATCCGGAGATCCTGCCAATCACGCCTCCACCAGCCGGATTCCAGAACCGGCTTCGAGAGAGGAGGCGGACATGGGGTCGATGCCGCATTGTCCTCCAACAGAGGATGTGGATATGCTCTCCGCCACGAATTCCGAAGTAGAGAGCTCCAGGAATCACCGGCACCGACGGGCCGTACTTCGCAACAACATCTTTTCCGAAGAGGCATTTAATGCTTTCAATTCAGGAGATGCATACATCCAAGCTGCTCAAGGCGGGCTTGCCCGAGGGACGGACCAGTATGCCAAAGATATACGGATAAGAAAATTTGATAAGAATGTATAGCAGTAGCCCCTAAGACTTGAAACGATTGGAACAACTATTTTAAGGATCAATTTATGCACAGGTCCTTGTAGATAAGAATGAGCAATTGTCTCGAGAGCTGGAGGAGTGCAATTCCCAGCTGAGGGCCACGGTTGCTAAGTTAGAGGAATCCCAGAAGGCCTCATCTGGTAACATTTGTCTCAATTGTACGGAGATGTACCAGTTAGTAAGTGGCTTGTATGATTAGTCTAACAGAAAATTCTGCAGAGAATCCCGGGGTGAATCCGGAGGTCGTAAGAGATAACGAGTCGCATCTCCAAAGGCAGCTAAAAGCTGGCGAGCGTGTTCTTACGCAAGTTAGGCAGGAGAAGAACAATCTTCAAGATGCCAATGTCCGGCTGGACGTTGAATTAAAATATGTTTGCGCTCAGCTGGCGGACTCTGTGAAGGAGAACAAAAGGCTTCGTCGCGACATTTATGCTAAGTGCCTAGACGAACTGTAGTACAGCTCGATGAGGAAGCATATTGAAAGAATTTTTATTTGTAGGTATGTTGATGGGCTGCCCTGAAGAGGAGATGCCCCCGTCTGTAGGTGATTTTCTCCAAGACCTCTCGCAGCTGCACGAACGAGCTCAGCAGGTGATGAAGGGCATTGCCCAGGCCTTGTGGCCATCTACCTCCCTGCCAAAAGGCATGGGGGAACTCGTGGATGTGCTCCGAGGAGCAAGGCGGTGCTTCCGATTGTGGAAGATGTCAGCCTGCCGACAAGGTGCAAGAGAGGCCTGGGCCATGGTGAAGATGCGCTACACCAAGCTTGACTCGAACCATATGACCGAAGTTGGACCGGCAGGGCCAGATGGGCAAGAAATTCCCGTTAGTCTAGTGTACGACCAGGTAGCGTTAGCCGCAAAGTATTCCCAACAGGATTGTAAGCTAGATAGCCTGTTGGATGGTATAGAGGAGGAATATAGTCAGTCCAAGTGACTGTGTAATTCAATGGACATAAGTAGTCACTAGCCGGATTAAAATCATTTGTCATGGCGGACCTTTGCGCTTCAGCCCCCGGATCCGACAGTCCGAGGTGTATCCGAATACCCGCTTAGTTATACAGAACCAGGTTATGCGTGGAAACCATGCGTAGGGGTCATAAGTGCTTGAACAGACAAGTACCCAACTAGCTATGTTATAATACATGGATAGTAAGAAACATCTTCCAGGGAGAATAGTTCCATTAGGGGTTCCTTTCCCTGGGTACGCATGCATCGATGTACATGTCCGGACTGCGAACAGGGATGCAGGATACAAAACTTCTGGGGATTTACATTGCAATGAATGAAAGGAACATCTTTTGCTCACCGACCAAATATTCCCTTAAGAACACTAGCTTTCGTCTTCACCCAGTCTGAGGTACACATCCGGCTCAACCGACAGTAACAATTGCAGAGGTGCTCCCCTTATGCCCTAGCCGAATTAACGGGAACATAGGGCATAAATACAAGAGCTAGGCAACCCAACATGTCGACATCTTAAGTCATATCGATGCATATAATGGTGAAGAAAAGGCACATATGAAATAAAACAAATATGTCATGGGCAAAATGCCATTAAAGCAATTATATTTAGCTTCCGTATAGGAAGCCCCCAGGTATGGTTTACACACATAGTGCGGCCGGAGTGATCCGAGCGTCCGCACTGTATTGACTACTTTGTGTGAAGAGGAAAAAGGTCGAGAAAGGAAAAAAGGAGGGAACATAATTATAAAGGAGGGGGCAAGGAGACGAACACTAAGTTCAGCGCTAGGCGTAGAATCTCCGGAGTCTGGCCGCATTCCATGGGTTCGGCTCGATTCTGTTATCGGATGCATTACGTAAGCGGTACGCTCCTCCGGTGAGAACTTTATCAATGACGAAGGGACACTCCAACTTAGGTTTGAGCTTGTCTTTCTTCTTCTCCGGTAGGCATAGAACGAGTTCGCCAATATTATAAGTTTTGGCCCACACTTCTCTGCTTTGGTACCGTCGGGCCTGCTGTTGATAGAATGCGGAACGGGCTTTTGCGACGTCGCGCTCCTCCTCCAGGGCATCTAAGTTGTCCTGCCGATCTAAATCGGCTTCCTTCTCTTCGCACATGCATACGCGAGGCGAATTATGTATTATGTCGCTGGGTAATACTGCTTCTGCGCTGTACACCATAAAAAATGGTGTGTATCCGGTGGTGCGATTCGGCGTGGTCCACAGCCCCTAGAGTACGCAGTCGAGCTCCTTGACCGAGTGCATGTCCGATTCTGTCAAGGATCGCACTAGTATGGGTTTGATGCCGCTCATGATGAGGCCGTTTGCATGTTCGACCTGGCCATTTGTTTGGGGATGGTAGACGGAGGCGTAATCGAGCTTACTGCCAATGTTGCTGCACCAAGTTTTTACTTCACCGGCTGTGAAGTTTGAGCCATTGTCAGTGATGATGCTGTGGGGGACGCTGTATCAGTGTACAACCCCGGACATGAAGTCTATCACTGGTCCGGATTCGGCCGTTTTGACTGGTTTGGCTTCTATCCATTTGGTGAACTTGTCTACCATGACCAATAAGTATTTTTTTCTTGTGGCTTCCCCCCTTAAGGGGTCCGACCATATCCAGCCCCCAGACCGCGAAGGGCCAAGTGATGGGGATTGTTTGGAGAGCGGTAGGAGGCATGGGGCTCTGATTGGCAAAGAGCTAGCAACCGACACAGTGTTTGACGAGGTCATGTGCGTCTGCTCGGGCCGTAGGCCAATAAAAGCCTGTGCGGAAGGCCTTGCTGACAAGGGCCCGAGCCGTAGCGTGGTGTGCGCCGAGTCCGGCATGGATTTCATCCAAGAGTTGTCGCCCTTCCTCTTCGGAGATGCACCTTTGGAGCACTCCGGTCGCACTTTTCTTATAAAGTTCTCCTTCATGGACATTGTAAGCTTTGGAACGTCGCACGATGCAACATGCTTCATTTTGGTCCTTGGGGAGCTCCTGCGTATTTAGGTAGGCCAAGAAAGGCTCAGTCCACGAGGCGATTATAGCCATGATTTCTTGGGCCGAAGGTGTTATTTCGGTGGCAGAGCCTCCGATTATTTCTGATGGTTCGGAATCCGAGGGTGTATTCGGATCCGTGCTAGTGTTGCCGGACTCCCTTTCCCATACCACAGATGCTTTGAACAGCCTTTCCAGGAATATGTTATGTGGGACAGGGTCACATTTAGCGCTGATGCGGGCGAGAATATCCGCTGCTTGATTGTTTCTCGAGCCACATGGTGGAATTCGAGGCCCTCGAACCGAGCTGATATTTTGAGGATGGCATTACGGTAGGCTGCCATTTTCGGATCCTTGGCCTCAAAGTCTCCGTTTATTTGTGATATTGCGAGGTTTGAATCCCTGCACACCTCTCGGGATTGAATGCCCATAGAGACTGCCATCCAAAGACCGTACAATAGGGCCTCGTATTCGGCTGCGTTGTTGGAGTCTGTGTATAATATTTGGAGTACGTATTGGACAGTGTCTCCGGTGGGAGACGTCGGGACTACACCTGCTCCCAATCCGTCCAACATTTTAGAGCCGTCGAAGTGCATGATCCAATTAGAGTATGCGCCGTACTCTTTAGGGAGTTTGGCTTCTATCCATTCGGCGACAAAGTCAGCCAGTACTTGCGATTTGATGTCCACCATGGTTCGTATGTTATGTCAAACGGAAGGAGCTCGATGGCCCATTTAGCAATCTGGCCCGTAGCGTCGCGGTTATTTATTATGTCATTGAGTGGTACTTCGGAGGCCACCGTAATCGAACACTCTTGAAAGTAGTGTCGTAGCTTCCGGGATGCCATGAAGACCGCGTATGCTATCTTTTCATAGTGTGGGTATCGGGATTTGCATGGGGTGAGGACCGTGGATACGTAATATACCGGCTTCTGGAGCGGGAATTTGTATCCATCAGCCTCTCGTTCGACGACGAGCACTGCGCTTACAACTTGATATGTTGCAGCTATGTACAGCAGCATAGGTTCGCCAATATTTGGCGCTGTTAGGACTGGATTACTAGCCGATAAGGTCTTTATTTCGTCCAGTCCGGCCGCGGCTGCGTCCGTCCACATGAAGTGTTCAGTGCGCCGAAGAAGGCGGTAAGAGGTAATGCCTTTTCTCCTAACCGGGAGATAAAGCGGCTTAAGGCAGCCACGCATCCAGCTAGTTTCTAGATATGCTTGAGGTCTGTTGGGATAGCCAACTGCGATAGAGCTCGGTTTTTTGCCAGATTCGCCTCAATTCATCTATAGGAAACAATGAAGCCGAGCAGCTTCCTAGAGGGCACGCCGAAAATGCATTTTTCCGGGTTTAGCTTGATGTCGTATGTTCGGAGGTTATCGAACGTAAGCCTCAAGTTGTCTATTAGGGTTTCGACGTGTCTTGTTTTTATGACCAACGTCGTCCACATATGCCTCCACTCTCTTGCCGATTTGCTTTTCCAGGCATGTTTGAATCATGCGTTGATAGGTTGCGCCGGCATTTTTAAGCCCGAAAGGCATAGTGTTGAAGCAGAAAAGGCCATATGGCGTTATGAAAGCCGTTGCAGCTTGGTCGGACTCTGCCATCTTTATTTGATGGTATCCAGAGTATGTGTCGAGGAAACACTCTGAGTCATGTCCTGCGGTGGCGTCGATGATTTGGTCGATGCGAGGGAGGGGGAAGGGATCCATGGTGCAAGCCTTGTTGAGGTCTTTGAAGTCGACGCATAGGCACCAGGATTTGTCCTTCTTTGGTACGATTACCAGATTTGCCAGCCAATCCAGATGCTTGATATCTCTGATGAATCCGGCCTCAAGTAGCTTGGCTAGCTCTTCCCCCATGGCTTGCCACTTGGGCTCTGAGAAGCGCCTAAGAGTCTGTTTGACAGGCTTGTATCCTTTCAGTATATTGAGGCTATGTTCGGCCAGTCTGCGTGGGATGCCCGGCATGTCTAAAGGGTGCCAGGCGAATATGTCCCAATTATTGCGTAGGAATTCTCGTAGTGCGGCGTTTGTTGTGGGGCTCAACTGTGTCTCGATGGAAGCTGTCTTCGTGGGGTACGTTGGGTGGACCTGGAATTTGACTATCTCGTCTGTGGGTTTGAATGAGGTGGACTTGGGTCGCTTGTCCAGTATCACGTCGTCTCTGTCCACGGTGGCACGCAGCGTTGTTAGTTCTTCGGCTGCTAGAGCTTCGGATAATGTTTCCAGGGCTAGTGCTGCGGTATTGTTTTTGGCGCGAAGTGCGATGTCCAGATCACTGGCTAGAGTGATGATTCCATCGGGTCCGGGCATTTTAAGCTTCATGTACCCGTAATGGGGTATAGCTTGAAAGCTTGTGAACGCGTCCCGCCCTAAAAGGGTGTGGTATCCGCTGCTGAAATGAGCCACTTGGAATGTGATTTCTTCGGACCTGTAATTCCCGGAGTGCCGAATACCACGTTGAGTGTGATTTTTCCCACACACCGTGCTTCCCGACTAGGTTGTGCCGCTTTGCTCATTGCGGCTTTTATCAATGTCCATCTTGCCGAGTGTTCTTCGTAGATCAAGTTTAATCCGCTTCCGCCGTCCATGAGTAGTTTAGTGAGCCGAAAGCCGTCTACGATTGGGCTAAGGACCAAAGTGGAT
Source organism: Triticum timopheevii (assembly GCA_963921465.1). Lineage (NCBI taxonomy): Eukaryota > Viridiplantae > Streptophyta > Magnoliopsida > Poales > Poaceae > Triticum > Triticum timopheevii. The sequence goes on along the minus strand of OY997262.1, from coordinate 306,271,935 downwards.
GGTGCCCGGACTGTCTGGAATTGGGGTTCATCACTGGCACTGAAAGGTATAGCAGTGTTGTTCCACGGATTTATTTTTCCACGTGGCAGATTTCGGCGGAGCTTCGATGAGCTCGCTTGTGCCTATTGTTTGAGGCGAAAGTCTCGAAGACTGTTTGTACCGTATTGTTTTCTTTGGCGGGATGTTGTTCTGCGTTATGGCTTACAGGAAGATCCTCGCCACTTTTTGCTACCTGCCGGAGTATCCAACATGCTCTAAGGCTATGTGTTGGTGTAGTGTCCGGTGTGTTGTGGAGTTTACATGGCCCATTGAGCCATTCTTCCAACACGGTTCCATGCCCTAGGGTGGGCTTTGGTTTCTTGGTGATTGGATCGGCTGACTTACGAGAGTTCGCCCGTTTAGCTCGGACAAATGTTTTAGTGAGAGCCGGACTATCCCAAAATTCTGTTTGGGTTTTCCAGGAGCTTTCCATCGCACAGTACTTCTGTACTATGGTTGCCAAGTCAGCAAAGTGTACTATGTCACGGCGACTTATAGCATTAAGGATTCCTTTGTTCGTGCAGTTTTTGCAGAAAAGTGAGACTGTGTCCTCCTCACGACAGTCCTTGACCTTGTTTAGCACAAGGAGGAATCTGGCCCAGTAGCGATGTACTCTCTCTTGGGGCTCTTGTCTGATATGGGAGAGATGGTTTAAGTCCGGGTGGGTGGGTGTAGCTGAATCTGGATTCTGATCCGATCTAACGCCCTGGGGCAGGGGAGCTTCTGGGCTTGACAGCTCGGGGTCCGGGGTGCTGCCCAATTTTTCCGGCCCAATACGCGATTTTATGTCCGGGGTCTGGGTCATGTCTTCCCTTGAGCAGGTGTCCGGCTCAGGGAGCTCGGTGATCCAGACATAATTTGTCCTCAAAATGGAGGTATAATCCATATGTGGCTCCTCCACTACCGCTATCTCGTGGGTGACCGGCGGGGATTTAATATCCCTTTGGTCGGGTTTAAGCCCAATCCAGTCATAGTCTGTGGTGACTCCCAAAGCAGCGATGCGATCCAAGAGCTCATTAAGAGAGGAGAGCTCCATTGGATTCATCTGTTCGGCGAGTTCCGAATTGACGTGGAGACTATTCGGGATGACCCGAGAGGTCATCGTCGGCGCGACAGCCGATTGGGCGGCCATGATGAAGCCGCCTGGTCGGAGAGTTTGGCCTACAGCCAGCACTCTCGCAGAGGTGATGTTATCCTTGACAACGAGACGGGCCATCGAGCCTTGTAGCAACGACACAGAGGAACTCTCAATGAAAGCACCAATGTCCGTGTCAAAACCGGCGGATCTCGGGTAGGGGGTCCCGATCTGTGCGTCTAAGGCTGATGGTAACAGGAGGCAAGGGACACAATGTTTACCCGGGTTCGGGCCCTCTCGATGGAGGTAAAACCCTACTTCATGCTTGATTGATATTGATGATATGAGTAGTACAAGAGTTGATCTACCACGAGATCGTAGAGGCTAAACCCTAGAAGCTAGCCTATGATGATTATGATTCTGACTGTAAGGATTAAACTCTCTGGTTTATATAGACATCGGAGAGGGCTAGGGTTTACATGGAGTCGGTTACAAAGAAGGAAATAAAATATCCGGATTGCCAAGCTTGTCTTCCACGCAAAGGAGAGTCCCATCCGGACACGGGACGGAGTCTTGAGTCTTGTATCTTCACGCTCCAATAGTCAGGACAAAGTATATAGTCCGGGTGTCTGGATACCCCCTAATCCAGGACTCCCACCCTCCCCTTCCCCTCCCCGACCCCCCAACCATGGCAAGCCACCGAATCTAGTCCTGCACCGCAGCGGTGGACCTCACACCCCGCCGGATCTACCTTCCGTACCTTGGAACCCCCAACTGCCAACTCACCACTTCACCGGAGCCGCTTCAGCGACTGGCTTGTCCACCGCTCCAGATCTCCTTGACCGCCATTACGGTCCACCGCACCGGATCTGCTTAGCCGGCGCCCTCGTCCACCACAGCGTAGGCCCTTCACTGACTCCCTCGTTCGCCCCTTCGCTGGCCCTTCATACAAGCCCTTGTCCGCCGCAACAGATCCGCCTCACCGAAAACACTGTACAACACGCCCGCCGAAGGCTTCGTCCACTGCACCGGACCCGCTCCACGGATGCCATATTCAACTCCACTGGCCCTGCTTTACCGACGCCGCAGCCTCATCAGGTTATTTTGATCTGTACTCCTTCGTTTTTTCTCTTCATCATGCAACTGTTCACTTAGCACAGATGAGCTTTCTTGTATGTCGACAGGCGCCACAATCGTAGCACCAGAGCCGCTTCAGCGACGGCGACAGCTGGCCCAAACTCAACCGCAACACGAGCACCATCGACGATCCTTACCTATCAAGTATGACAACGATACCCATACGCCGCCGAGAATCAGGTACTATTATCCAACGACCGGCGCCTAAGTTCACTTTCCTAGCATAAGCACCGCACCTTTGAATTTCTTCAGGCCATCATTCAGTTTTTCATGAGATGCGTTATTCTGCTTGCACCTGTAGATCCATACTTCTGGCAGTGAACATGTTACATGTGCTAAATTACATGCCAGTGCACATATAGTTAATATGCTTTAGTTTTGTTCTGATGCCACCTGTTGGTTCCATTAGACTGCTTAATAGTCTCTATGCTTAATTACACATCAGCAAACTAGGATGTGGTTCCGCTGCTTTTTGTTTGTTTTACCCTACATTTTCTGATGCTAGCTATTACATCACTGTTCCGAGCCTCAGTTCATTACTTGTTTGTGTGTTCTTGATCTTCCCAAGTTGCATGACTAATTTGATGCTTCTCTTAATTATGGAGCTGCCAACCCCATCAAGCAACATATTTGTTCTGTTGGGGCTGGCACCTCGAACAAGCATAAAAATAGAGGGAAGCAGATATATTGTCGTGTATGCACACACCCTTCTTTCACTAGTTTAGATGAACCATTGATGATCAATTCGCACCAGTGCATGCAATTAAAATTAATTTTACCTAAATAGATGGTGCAGAATAAACTACAACAACTAGATTTGCAACCACGGGATGCTGACGATATCTTCAAAGAACATTGCAACAGCAGCTAGGCTTCACAGCAACATATGGTAAGCCAGTGTGTTTTAGTACATGTGAAATGTAATGCGAGTGGGCTGCTTTCTTGGCTTGTGCCCTCAACATGTAATCCTAGTGAATTACAAATAGTTCGGTTGTCTGCTTTGCTATATTGCTTGATTCAAAACCTTGTTTGTTGTTACGCTATACCTGAGTTGGCCAATATGTCAGCAGTGCCTACTACTATCGTAAAGAAATGCATGCCTATTTCATTTGAGTCCTTCACTTTTTCTCTCAACTTCATCACAAGACTGTCTTCGTAGTTTATATGAGGCCACACTATTAAGTGCTTTCTCACATTATTTCAACTACTTAGATGCCTTGGCAACTTAAATATAGCGGTGGTACACTCCCTTTCAACTAGGGATGTCAACTGGGTCCCATTTAATCCCAATTAAAGTCCACTAGTGGTATGATAGTTCAAAAGATTTTTTGTTATTTGAGGAAAATGAACTAGGGAGGTAGCAAAAACGAACTAGATGGGACTGGCGGATGTCATTTATTTGCCACTTACATCCCTAGTTTCATCTTACCATTTTAATTTCTTTTCGGCTGATGCTGCTTCGAACCATTTAAATATAGTTTGCCATGCTCGGCAATAATTCGTCCGTCGTTTACCATGTAAGCTTACTGCCTGGATCATACGATAACTATCTCTTACTTATGTCCAGCGGAAACCTTTCAGGATGCCATTCACACTAGGACACAATGTACAACCCCAGAATCTATTTGTGGAAGAAGTGCTCCATCCATGTTACCAGATGGTAGCAGTTCAAAGGCAACACCGCCGGAGAGCAGTCTGAGCACAGATATTATAGTGCTTGAGGCTCTACTAGAGGCAGAAAGAGATGGTGTGGCTGCCATGAATGAGGTAATCTTTATCTTGAGGTTGGAAATTACGTAATTAGCGCCACGCATTATGCAAGCAACCCAAGAATTGGAGGAAGTAATAATGTTGCATTTGAAGACGGAGGAGGTCCTGCTGTTTCTGCTATCTGAAGCCCAAGGTAATCCCGGTTCTTCTTTAGATACCAGTTGAAATTCTCATTAGATTATTGTACTTGCATGTTGTGTCATGTCTCTGAATGGATTATGTTGCAAGACCCCCTATGTTGTCCATGTGTTGTAATGATCTGAATTTTTTAGGCGAGGTAATCCTCAGTACTTGTATGATTGACATAAGGTGAACTATTTTTCATGTGAGCATATTGTATTGGATGAAATAACTATTTGACTGAGTGTATCCAACCTACTGAATTCGAAGATCACGGCATTTCTAAATCATAATCATATATAAAGGTGGAATAAATCTTTGTTGTGGTTTTGAAGAAATAAATAACAAAACGTATAATTGTATGTGGATATTCGTAATCGAATACAAATTGGATTTGAATTTAGTTTCCCAGGTCCCAGGGCAAACATGAATGCTAATTCTCCCAAGTTTTGAACGAAGCGGCTAAACACCCACTATAATTTGTGGGCTGCCCGAAGCAAGTGTTTGCGAGATGGAAATTATTGTCTACCCCTGACACTTGACATCCTTATCGACCGGATTTACCCTGCTGTCGATAGGGGTAGACTAGTAACTTCAATCAGACATGACACGACGGCCTCTGAGCCCATTCAGACACGGTGGGCGCCAAACGTGGGCGGCAAAACACATTTGATTCAAGCTCGTCTGAAAGACATGTGTCTCTTCCTCCATTTCCCCATTCATACACGGTGGGCAGCAAAACAAACTCTCCTCGTCCGAAATCGATGTAGGCTAATATTTTAAATAGGGGCACATGTGTAACTTCCATCAGACGTGACACAACCGCCCTACCTGTAAGCCCCATTCATACACCGTGGGCGCCAATCGTGGACAGCAAAACACCCTCTCCTCGCCCAAAATAGTTACCGGCAAATATTTGGGAGATGCGAGATTACCGTCCTATCCCCAACCGACGCGATGTCCGAAATTTTAAATGGGGGATAAGTTCGTAAGTTTCCCCATTTCACAGAAGCGCATCCCAAAGTTTGAGATCCCCCTCCCCTCCATTTCCCCATTCACACACCATCGGCGGCACGACAACCTCCGCACTGCGGCCAGCCTCCTCCGTCCGCCACCCCATCCTCCACCTTGCCGGAGCCGCTACCCCTACCCCGCCGTCCACTGCAAGAGATGGACGTCTCTCATCCATGGCACTGGACCAGGATCCTTTCATCGCCTCCTCTCGCTTCATCGGCGCCGTCGTCCAACTTGCCGGTGCCGCTCCTACGACCGCCTCGTCCACGACAACAGGATATATCCCCCGACCCGGCCGTCTGTCGTCTAAAGTCTTCTTCCCCGCCGCCGACAGCCATCGCACCCGTAGCACCCTCAACATACCAGCATAGGCATACATGGCGTCACAAGAGAGGTGGTACTCTTCCATATGTGCTTAAGTTATTGATCTCACCCGGAAAATAGATTGTAATGTGTTTACTGTACTTTTCTTGTCCATACCAAATCATAGTGTCTAGTTGAAAGCAAACATTGGTTGCGAAGTAGCTTTGTCCGGTTTGCACCTTCAGATCCGCCATGGCACGGGCACTATACTCGTAAAGCTTATGGTTTCCCCCCTTTATATTCACTACCATCATCGTAGGTGCTTCGTGTCGTGCTAGCACTGCTCCTCAAGACCTCAACCCAAAGCTTATGTGTTGAAATACGAATCTGATATGATGCTCATATCACTAAAATAGAGAATGTTTAATTGGTCACCTAATGTTGCTATATTCATTCTGAAAAGCATGTGCGCCACCCACTGGTCCAGCTAGTTCCACTTTCCTGATTTTTCTCTTGATGCTTAGGGTTTTCCCCTTTTATCTACTCTACTATGATCTGCGTAGGTGCTTTCTGTCGTACTAGCATTACTCCACCCTTCAAGCTAAGCAACACAACACTCAGAATTCGAAAGCTTAGTTGTTCAAATATGATTGTGATATGATACTGATATTAGTTAACCGACACATTTAATTGGTTAGCTAAAGGTCCCACTTGAGTTTCCAAATGCATGTCGCGACATATAGAGAGACAGCATAATTGCATTTCTTTGTCACTTCTTGACCGTACTTTCTTGTCCATATCGAATCTTAGTTGATATTTCAAAGCAAACATCGGTTGCTAACTACCCTTTGCACTGTTTGCAGCTTCAGATCTGCCATCCCACTACCACGGTCAACACTGTACTCATCATGCTTATGTTTTCCCCATTTTATGATGACCACAATCAGCCTACGTGGTTCGTGTCATAATAGCACTGCTCCACCCATCGAGCTAAACAAGCTTAGTTGTACAAATTCATATATGATATTATTGCTGATATTAGTAAAACTGAGAGATGTTTAACTGGTTAGCTAAATGTTCCTACTTTAGTTTCAAAATGCATGTGAGCCACATATGGAGAGACCGGAAAGAATAGTATTTCTCTGTGCGCTCTGGTTCATCATGGGTGGCCAACCGACATTGTATTGAAAGACTTGTAATATCTTCAATCTTCTTTAAGATGATACTCTTCTCTTGCGGTTGACTGGTCAGGTCGAGTTGTTCTCCCTTAGTATATTTTGAATCTGTCAGGTCAGGTCGACTTGTTCTTCTTTACTATATGTTGAAGCTATCATCTGCGAAGTGTCATCACTTCTGGAGCTCTCATATTTTGAGTAGTAGGCCACATTATATTAATGCACACAACAAATTACAGCATGCATGGCATCTTTTAAAAGAATTGCAGAGATAGCACAAAGGGGTTTACAGGGAGGCAGTATTGGATTAGAATCACTTCTGCATTACAAAGAAAATCTCACTTGTTTTTATGTTTTCATGCATGTCAGATATTGAACATTATCAAAATGAATACGAGAATGGGCGCACAAGAGGAATATTGCAGAACGATCCACTGGCTAACAAACTTGGCATGGTGGAGGATGGCCTATCTTATTCACCCATCAAGGTGCTTGCTCTAACTTTGCAAAGTTGTATTGGTCGCACATATTTTGCATCTGACCTCTTGCATTACTTCTACTTTGTTATAAAATCTGCTTAGTTTAAGCATCATATATGAGTATATGCCATACCTATCCATTTTGTGACGCCCCCGATTCAACCGTACACTAATCATACATGCAAATGTGTACGATCAAGATCAGGGACTCACGGGAAGATATCACAACACAACCCTAGACACAAGTAAAAATAATACAAGCTTCATATTACAAGCCAGGGGCCTCGTGGGCTCGAATACAAGCTCGATACACAAGAGTCAGCGGAAGCAACAATATCTGAGTACAGACATAAGTTAGACAAGGATGCCTTAAGAAGGCAAGCACAAAAACAACAACGATCGAAGAGGCAAGGCCTCCTGCCTGGGACCTCCTAACTACTCCTGGTCGTCGGCGGGCTCCACGTAGTAGAAGGCACCCTCTGGGTAGTAGTAGTAGTCGATGGGGGTGGCATCTGGCTCCATGGATCCACCATCTGGTTGCATCAACCGGAAAGAAGAAAGAAGGGGGGAAAGGGGTAGCAAAGCAACCGTGAGTACTCATCCAAAGTACTCGCAAGCATCAGATCTATACTAAGTATGCACTAGTATCAAATGGAAGGTTTGTATCTATGGACTGAACTGCAGAATGCCAGAATAGAGGGGGGAGGGCCTAGCCTATCGAAGACTAGCATCTTCACGCAGCTCCGAGAATCTTGCAGCATGTAGAAGAGTAAAGAATAGCAGTTTATAATTAACAAGCATGTTGTAACATTAATGCCCAGAGATCCTTCCTCGACTCACTGCGAGAAAGCAATCCCGGAGGCACATATCCAAGTATCATTCGTAGTTGTATAAGATCAGGATATAAGTCTGAACGTCCGTTACCGTGGACACGGCCTATTAATAGATAATCTTCCCTGCAGGGGTGCACCACGTTTGCCAACACGCTCGATCACATTGGCCGGACACACCTTTCTGGGGTCAATGCCCGCCCTCGGAAGATCAACACGTCGCAGCCCGACCTAGGCTCAGCAGAGAGGTCCCCGTCGGTCTACATCCTAAGCACTCCGGGGTCTGGGCCCATCGCCAGTTACACTCCGGATCGTTGCGCGCAGGGCGGGTCCAGGCTCCACCACTACAGGATGGTGCCGGCCCAGCCATGCCGCACTGCTGAACTGGACGTCTAACAAAGCTTCGGCTAATACCACGACGCCGAGGCCCATAACTATTCTCACGTGGTGGTTGGTGCGCAAAGGCCAAAGGCTAATTCAGAACAAATACCCAAACCATAGTGTATTATTAGCTTGCGGAGACGAGCAGAAACTCACGATAAGGTGACCCCGTCGCCCCGTCTCGAGGAAATACGGCAAGGGCTAGCCCAGCCCACTCGGGGGCGGCCTGCCGGCCCGGCCGTGCCTCGTAACCATCTTGCGGGTGGTCTCCGGGCCAGCCCAACTTCCACCAAGGTCTCAAGTAAAGTCATTGTAACCATGTGTCCAGACATCAAGGGGAAAACCCGAGGAATCACCCCCGGAGGATTCCACTCGATGTAATCATCAAGGTGAATGTAAGAGGAACCACCCTCAAGGTTCACTCTTGAGGTGTTGAACGACAGAGGCGTATCGGGAATGGCGAAAGAGGAAATCACCCTCGATAACCATGACCGAATAGATACACTACAGAATTATCATCAGGAGTGCGTTTTGAGGGATCACCCTCGGCACTCAATAGTAGCTCTGTAGAGTCGAGCAACAAAAGGGGGCATGATGTGATGTGAGGTGTCGGGCTCTGGTCGTCGATCAAGCTGATCGAGGCGTCGATGATGAAGCAGGGGCAACAAGGACAAGTATTGGGAGTCACTGATGGATCACTAACCAACCTATACTAAGCAGTTTAGGATAAGCAGGTAGGTAACAAAAGCAGGTACAAAAGCAGGCTATGCATCAGAATAGGAGCAAACAATAACAGTAGCAAAATCTAATGCAAGCATGAGAGTATAGTCGATCAAAGGGGGACTTGCCTGGTTGCTCAGACAAGAAGGAGGGTCGTCGTCGACATAGTCGATCACAGGGACATCAGCATCGGTCTCGGGGTCTACCGGAGAGAAGAGGGGGAAGAAACAGTAAATACATAGCAGGCAAGTGCATAACAGGACAACAGACAGAGCTAGACTTGTTCTAACGCAGCGCTAGGCGATACTGGCGAAGGGGGAAAACATCCGGGAAAGTTTTCCCGGTTCTGGACGTCTGTTGGACAAATGAACCGGAGGGGAAAAGTTGCAAGTTTGCTATGCTAGGGATGTGTGGCGGGTGAACAGACCGCGTATCGGATACGTCTCGTCGGTCTGAGCAACTTTCATGTACAAAACATTTTCATCCGAGTTACGGATTATTTTATATGATTTTCCAAAGTTTAATCTATTTCTAGATTTATTAGATTTAAATTAATTCAAAAACAGTGATTATGACGTCAGCCTGACGTCATCATGACATCAACGGTCAATAGAGTTGACCATGGTCAACCTGACGTGTGGGGCCGTTCTGTCATAGACTTAGCAAGTTAATTTAACTAATTTAGCTAATTAGGCTTTTTAAGTAAGGTTAACTAATTTAATTAATCACTTGATTAACTAATTGATTAATTAACTAATTAATTATCTTAATTAATTTTATTTTTTTAGAAAACTCCTTTTTTTACATACAGGGGGCTGTGGGGGGGGCACTAGGCAGTGGCCCAGGCCGGTTAGCGGGCGCGGGGTTACGGGAGGTGCGGGTGTGGGCACCCGTGCACCCGAACGGGGCAACAAGGAGCGCCGGCGGAGGCCGAAGCCCGGCGCGGCGGGGCGAGGCTCACCGGCCGGTCGCGGTAGGTGGAGGCGAGCGCAGGGGGGCGGCGGTGGCCGCAGATGCGCGTAGGAGAAGCAGCACGCAGGCGGGGGAGCTCGAGACGCGGGGCGGTTCCCGCGAGCAGGGGAGGCGCGGCTGCGGGGCGGGACGAACAGCGTGCGAGGCCACCCCGGGCGGGCGGCGCGAGCAGCAGGAGCATAGCCGGCGCGGACGGCACAGGGCCACGCGGGGGTCGGCCAGGTGAGGCGGGGCTTAGGGGACGCGGGACGCGGCCACGACGCGGTGAGTGCGCGGTCCAGGGAGATCGGTCGTGGCGGTATACGGTGTCTACGACGACGAATCCACAAGAAAGAAAGGGGAAGCGGGGCGCGGGAGCTCACCGTGGAGCACAAGGGTGGCTCGGCGAAGGCTTAGGAGCAGCTGGGGCGGTGTAGTTCTTGGGAGTGGCGGCGACCCAAGGCGGACGAAGGGGAAGAAGAATACGGCGCCGAGGCGGCCCACCATCTTCAACCCCGTGACGCAGGCGACGTAGTCGACGCCGAGGACCTCCCGGGACACGAGCGGACAGAGTACAAGGGCCGGTGGCCACGCGCGCGGCGTGGCAACGACAACGACCCCGCTCAGGCGAGCGCATCTCGGCGGATCTGAGGAGGGGAGGGCAGAGGGAGAGCAAGTGGGGCGAGGGTAGTGGGAGAGGAGGCGTCCCCGAGGCACCAGGGTGGCGCCCTTATCCCTCCCCGGCGCTGTAGCGGCTAGGGGCGACGAGCAGGTTCAACGGGAGCGTGCGGTCGGGTGCGCTCGGTCGGGTGAACAGAAGAAGAAGACGACCGGGGGGGGTTTGGGAGATTGGGCTGGATTTCTTTGCTTGATGGGCCAGGGGGTCCAGTAGTTTAGGTCCTCCTCTTTCTTTCTTTTTTAATCTGTTTTGCATTTTCTTTTTCTACCAAATGAGTTTTGTTATGAACAAAACTTGGCACATAAATCTAACACAATATATTTAGATGGAACAAAAAGTATGGCGTCAAAAGGAGTTGTCTAACCATTTTTAGAAATTGAAAAGGCAAATTTTTAAATGTTGCTGGACCACTAAATAATTTCCAGGTGCACTTTGGGAATTCAAGAGAGGTTGGTTCCAACATGACAATTACTCAGTGATTATTTGCCACACTTTGAACATTTTAGTTTTCATGTTTGGCGAATTTGAATTTTGACTTTAAATTGGGGATTGAATATGAACAGTGATTTGGATCAAGTGAGGATTAGCAACAGTAATGTGATGACATGGCACCACTAATGGATGATTACTGTAGCTTAACACTGGGGATGTTACAAATCTCCTCCACTACAAGAAATCTCGTCCCGAGATTTAATGGGTGTAGTAGGGGGAAAGACTCGAAAAGGACGAGGCTCAACACAAGATAGGTACCTGGGGGCTATCTCGCTACGGGGCATAGAGGCATCTCTTGAGTTGAAATTCAAGAAAGTCATCGAGAGCAAGGTAAGAAGGAGCAATAAGAAGCTTCAAGCGGATGGACAATCATTCGATGTCTGAAACAGAGTGTGAAAGGGGTCCAGCGCATCGAAAATAAATATTGCATCTGATAGCAGAACAGACCACAAGAAGGTGGCTCGTGAATTAAATACGAAGCCAAGCGTGAGGAACAATTTAGGAGACAGAGATGTACAGGGAGTCAGGTTTCGTTCCTAGGACCTGTGGCTTATGGGCCCGCCATGTGGGTTAATAGCAAGAAGGCGTTACATTTGCACAGTCATGATAGTAAGGCAGGTCAGAGGACAACCTGTCAGTTATGTTGGCAACAACGTTGGTACCAAGGGCGAGGGACGAAGAGAACCATTTTCCTGCTCGTTAAGACGAGGCGGACCAATAGGCAAAGTTCTCGTCCATCGGTGGCTACTGGAATGTCATCAACAATAGTAACAAGGTATTACTGACAGAGTTTGTACACCTAGGTGTTCACATAAGCAGGGAAATACCACTGCTCAGATATTTTAGGTTACAAGAAAGTTTAAACGAAACAATGGAAATGAAAGTATAGACTCGAATCAGTTATTGGTATTCTCGAGTGTCTAACAACTCAGAACCCGTGGAAAAATTGGAATCAGCGAGAAATAATAGTTGATGAAGAACTCATAAGGGGTTATATAGTCCAATGATATTCTCGAGATACCATAGGGTAATACTCGGAGGTAGATCAAAGTAGAGGTTGGACAGGTGAAATGATCTGAAGAAGACAAGACAAGTACTTTAACATGTCCGACAAATGGGATCAAAGAAGAACAATATGGTCGAAACCACAGTTGCAAAGGACCAAATATAGATAATAAATGAACTTATCACAAGGGGATTATTATTATAACAAGAAGCTTCCATGATAAGTTCCACATCGGGTCCATGGGCATGAACACAAAGGTTCAAGGTCGACTCCCACTTTTCAATGCATAACTTTCCATTCACTTCTCGCTTTCGATGAAGCCATAGTGTTGAGATTTTATCTGGCATAACACCAGTAGAGTATGACCCATGGAGGTCTCCGGTTCACACAGATTAGGGAAGGCATAGGTTCAACCCATCAGGGTCATCTTAGAAACATATATCACAAACTTCACGAGTAAATAACTCAAGCTCGGAAGCAGAGTATGGTTGACAAGAGCGGGGATACATTTTACCAAAGGCATTATGTATCAGGGAAAGAACTCACAAGGTTGTGAAATATGAAGAAAGTTGTCGGATAAAACCCAACAAAGGATCTGGTGGTCCACAAGGGATCTAATGTGAGCATCGATACTCACCCAGAAGAAGAAAGAATACAGGGATATCAAATTATAGAAATAACAGACTAATTCAAAGCTCGAAGGGAAAGGGAATTATGAGTTCCGAAATGGGGGATCACAAGAAAAGGATCTGATCAAAGACAAGTAAGTTTGAATAGACATAAACCGACAATCGATCAAGGTTTGATTTGTCGAACACCAGTCATGTCCGGGGTGACGTTTGAGCCGAAGGGAAGAATTATAAATAGGACTAATGATCACGAGCATTCACAAATGAATCAAATTAAATGCTCAAAATTACGATGACAAAGGATGCAAATGAGTATTGCTAGACATATGGAAGTAACCATAATGCAAGCAGGTAAGGAGGAACAAGAGTAATAGGCTCCTGAGGATTTTCGAAAGATCGAATAGTATTCCAAAGAATTTTGTGAAACACATGAACAACGATGGACGAACGGATACTCGGAAAGCGCGAGTAATTATCCGTAAGGGTATTCTTATGGCAAAGAACTGCAAGGCAATATGCTCAACGGATTCTCAGGACAACAGAGAGTAATTCGGGGCATCTTGCAATAACAACAACAACTGGGGATGAAGGTATGAACAACAATTGTAGGCTGTTACCCATAAGGATTTATCGGTGGTAGGGATCGTAATGGCGAAGTGTATAAGGGTCTCGGGAAAACATCGGAGAATATCTTCATAGTCTTCTGGTGCACCAAGCAATCATCTGGAGTGAGGGGCTCTCCGGGAGAACGTATTTACGAGAACCTAGAGTTGTTAGCAAAATCATTCAACCCGAGTAGAAGAGAGATCAAATTCCCAGAGTAAGGACGAGGAATAAAAGATCCTAATACCACCCAATGGCAACGTGGGCCCGTAAGCCACACAATCATGTTAGTAAACACTGTTTTTCAAAGACTAGACTCAACTTCGGCCAAGGAATTGGAAAGGGGGTTCCTACAGGCAGTTGGCTCTGATACCAACTTGTGACACCCCCGATTCAACCGTACACTAATCATACACGCAAATGTGTATGATCAAGATCAGGGACTCACGGGAAGATATCACAACACAACTCTAGACACAAGTAAAAATAATACAAGCTTCATATTACAAGCCAGGGGCCTCGGGGGCTCGAATACAAGCTTGATACACAAGAGTCAGCGGAAGCAACAATATCTGAGTACAGACATAAGTTAGACAAGGATGCCTTAAGAAGGCAAGCACCAAAACAACAACGATCAAAGAGGCAAGGCCTCCTGCCTGGGACCTCCTAACTACTCCTGGTCGTCGATCAAGCTGATCGAGGCGTCGATGATGAAGCAGGGGCAACAAGGACAAGTATTGGGAGTCACTGATGGATCACTAACCAACCTAGACTAAGCAGTTTAGGATAAGCAGGTAGGTAACAAAAGCAGGTACAAAAGCAGGCTATGCATCAGAATAGGAGCAAACAATAACAGTAGCAAAATCTAATGCAAGCATGAGAGTATAGAATGGGCGATATTGGGATGATCAAAGGGGGGCTTGCCTGGTTGCTCAGACAAGAAGGAGGGTCGTCGTCGACGTAGTCGATCACAGGGACATCAGCATCGGTCTCGGGGTCTACCGGAGAGAAGAGGGGGAAGAAACAATAAATACATAGCAGGCAAGTGCATAACAGGACAACAGACAGAGCTAGACGTGTTCTAACGCAGCGCTAGGCGATACTGGCGAAGGGGGAAAACATCCGGGAAAGTTTTCCCGGTTCCGTACGTCTGTTGGACAGATGAACCGGAGGGGAAAAGTTGCAAGTTTGGTATGCTAGGGATGTGTGGCAGGTGAACAGACCGCGTATTCAGATACGTCTCGTCGTTCTGAGCAACTTTCATGTACAAAACAGTTTCATCCGAGTTACGGATTATTTTATATGATTTTCCAAAGTTTAATATATTTCTAGATTTATCAGATTTAAATTAATTCAAAAATAGTGATTATGACGTCAGCCTGACGTCATCATGACGTCAGCGGTCAACAGAGTTGACCAGGGTCAACCTGACGTGTGGGGCCGTTCTGTCATAGACTTAGCAGGTTAATTTAACTAATTTAGCTAATTAGGCTATTTAAGTAAGGTTAACTAATTTAATTAATCACTTGATTAACTAATTAATTAATTAACTAATTAATTATCTTTATTAATTTTATTTTTTTATAAAACTCCTTTTTTTACATACAGGGGGCTGTGGGGGGGGCACTAGGCAGTGGCCCAAGCCGGTTAGCGGGCGTGGGGTTACCGGAGGTGCGGGCGTGGGCACCCGTGCACCCGAACGGGGAAACAAGGAGCGCCGGCGGAGGCCGAAGCCCGGCGCGGCGGGGCGAGGCTCGCCGGCCGGTCGCGGCAGGTGGAGGCGAGCGTAGGGGGCGGCGGTGGCCGCAGATGCGCGTAGGAGAAGCAACACGCAGGCGGGGAAGCTCGAGACGCGGGGCGGTTCCCGCGAGCAGGGGAGGCGCGGCTGCGGGGCGGGACGGACGGCATGCGAGGCCACCCCGGGCGGGCGGCGCGAGCAGCAGGAGCATAGCCGGCGCGGATGGCGCAGGGCCATGCGGGGGTCGGCTTGGTAAGGCAGGGCTTAGGGTACGTGGGACGCGGCCATGACGCGGTGAGTGCGCGGTCCAGGGAGATCGGTCGTGGCGGTATACGGTGTCTACGATGACGAATCCACAAGAAAGAAAGGGGAAGCAGGGCGCGGGAGCTCACCATGGAGCACAAGGGTGGCTTGGCGAAGGCTTAGGAGCAGCAGGGGCGGTGTAGTTCTTGGGAGTGGCAGCGACCCGAGGCGGACGAAGGGGAAGAAGAAGACGGCGTCGAGGCGGCCCACGATCTTCAACCCCGCGCGCAGGCGACGTAGTCGACGCCGAGGACCTCCCGGGACACGAGCGGACGGAGTACAAGGGCCGGTGGCCACGCGCGCGGCGTGGCAACGACGACGAGCCCGCTCAAGCGAGCGCATCTCGACGGATCTGAGGAGGGGAGGGCAGAGGGAGAGCAAGTGGGGCGAGGGTAGTGGGAGAGGAGGCGTCCCCGAGGCGCCAGGGTGGCGCCCTTATCCCTCCCCGGCGCTGTAGCGGCCAGGGGCGACGAGCAGGTTCGACGAGAGCGTGCGGTCGGGTGCGCTCGGTCGGGGGAACAGAAGAAGAAGACGACCGGGGGGGTTTTGGGAGATTGGGCTGGATTTCTTTGCTTGATGGGCCAGGGGGTCCAGTAGTTTAGTTCCTCCTCTTTCTTTCTTTTTTAATCTGTTTTGCATTTTCTTTTTCTACCCTAACAAAACTTGGCACATAAATCTAACACAATATATTGAGATGGAACAAAAAGTATGGGGTCAAAAGGAGTTGTCTAACCATTTTTAGAAATTGAAAAGGCAAATTTTTAAATGCTGCTGGACCACTAAATAATTTCCAGGTGCACTTTGGGAATTCAAGAGAGGTTGGTTCCAACATGACAATTACTCAGTGATTATTTGCCACACTTTGAACATTTTAGTTTTCATGTTTGGCAAATTTGAATTTTGACTTTAAATTGGAGATTGAATATGAACAGTGATTTGGATCAAGTGAGGATTAGCAATAGTAATGTGATGACATGGCACCATTAACGGATGATTACTGTAGCTTAACACTGGGGGTGTTACAAATTTTCTGTACCTATTCCATGTGTTGTCACACTATGTTTTTTCAGTCAAATGTTGTTCTTTCGTAATAGATGTCCAAAAGGAAGAGGGTGAGTGCAGATCCTCAAGGAGTACAAACTAGGTATTTGGAAAAGGTAGTGATACCTGTTAAATCAGATAGATCAGCAGCCACAGAAAACACAGGCCCAACTGTACCACACTTTACCCTTGCTCCAGTGTCCGAACCCGTATTAGAACTGCTGGGAGCCCAGCGTCAAGTACTGTCTATGATATCAATTCAAAATTTGAACACCTAAATTTCTGCTTGTGCCTTACCTTCTCTCTTGTACGAAAACTAATTTCAGATGAATCTCCTTGCTCAAAGGATCGTACGATCTCAAAACAATAATGGGCTCTGCATTGCTCTTGTCAGTACCTCTCTCCCTTTTGCCTTGTAACGATGTACTTAATTAATTGCTATTTGATTATGTATCATCAGTCTGCACCTGAGCTTCATTATCCTCTATTTCTTGCAATATTATTTGATCTATATTTACTCTTTGCAAAATGTAGAATAATGGCAACGCTTATAAAGAATTTTCTTTGGGGAATTTATTGAATTATCCTTCCATCAACATGGATAAGGGCTTTGTCCATCCCGTGTTAACATGTAATGTAAGTTCATCCTTCTCAAGCCTTCAAACTTTGTTCTAGTATAGATTTGGATAGGCATCATTTCCTCCACTGCTGTTTGCTTTGCTGTTTACACTGATTGGATGTTTGCAACAACTACCAGTTTCAAATTGTAGTTGTAAAAACATGTTCCTTATGCAGAACAAATCCATTTATTTGCTTATGTAATTGTGAAACCTGTTACGTGTCTCCCTGTTTCTCTTTCAGAGACGTATCTCTTACGCCAGGCAGAACTTTAAGGAAGATAGTGAGCCAAACCATCTTGAGGACAGCGAGATGACCCCAAGGTCCTGTCTTGATGAAGACGGTGAGTTCAAGCTACTCACCAGCAGGTGTGAGACAACCTCTATGCAGTCGCTGCCTCAATCAGTTCGACTTCTTTAGTCTCAGCTTAAAGCGGAAATGCTTGCTTCAGCTCAGCTCCGACTTGAAGTCAAAGATGCAATGAAGATGTCAGAGGACTGTCATGCGCACCATCATGCCTTAAATCTAGTGTTGATGCATCTATCGTTCACACAACTGAAGTCTACTCAGCTTCTTCAGCTATTTGGTAGCCCGACCTGGCTAGGCCTAGTGCCTTCTGAAGTGCTCTCAGTTTTGTATATTCTTTTGTCGGCGCATTTATTTGCACTGGTGGCGAACTTTGATGCCTAGTGGATGTAATATGTGTGATAGTCATGATAGCCTAGCGTAACTTGCTTACTTATTTATTTCCTTGTTGTCTTGTTTATTAGTTTGCTTGTAGTCATTGCAGTTCTTTTTCCGCGGTTTGCTAGTGGCTGCAATAACCTATTTTTTAAAACTAGGCCACAATAACCATGGGCTAATATTTACTGTAGTGATACTAGGCCTCCTACGGGCCGTAGAAACAGTGGGCCTTCTACGGGCTCTACAAACAGTAGGCCTTTTGCGGGCCGTAGAAACAATGGGCCTTCTACGAGCCGTAGAAACAATGGGCCTTCTATGGGTCGTATCATCAATGGGCCTTATACGGGCCGTATGATCGATTGGCCAAACATGGGCCAATAATAGGCTGCATTATGGCCGTAAACGGGCTAGAGTTGGAATCGTCCGTTCATGAGCCGACCATAACTGGCCATCGTTAATAGGTCGTATTTGATGACGCTATGAAAACGGCCCAACGTATTAACGGACCACAAACGGGCCGACTGTAACCACGGGCTGAATTTGGCCCACAAGCAGAAAATGACAGACGGGCCATAAGTAAACGAATGCTAGAAATGAGCCCAAGAATAAATGGGCTCTGAGAAGGCCGAAGATAACATTGGCTGGAAACGGCCCAACGGAATAACGGGCTGTTAATGGGTATAAAGTGATACACTATTCATTACGGGCCAGTTTCACCACGGGTCGTTAATGGGTGTAAAGTGATACATTGTTCATTACGGGCCAGTTTCACCACGGGCCGTTAATAGGCCAAGAGTTAGATAGGGCCTCATATGGGCCGAAAGACGACATGGGCCATACATGGGCCAGAAGTGAAAACGGGCTGGAATCATATTGGGTGGCCCAGATGACGCTACTGGACCTAATTCGGATAGGGTGTAACGGGCCTTGGGTTAGCGGGCTGTAAATGGGCTATATGCGAACAGGCCGTTAACAGGCTTTACATGGGCTGGCCCGCCACCTTTTGACCAAGTCAAACGGGCCGGCCTTTTCACAGGAATGGGCCTCTGTTGGGCCGTGCCATGTGTCGACGTATCATAGGCGCCTTCTGTCCAATGAGTGGATGACATCTGTCCCAACGATGAGCCGACACGTGTTTCCTCCAGCCAATGATAATTTTACACGTGGAAAATCCCCATTGGTCGGGACTGTTAATGGGTTATCGGATCCAAAACCCGACCCGATAGCTTAACGGCGTTCCGTTACGGTGGTTGCCACGTGTCGGTCACCCTTGACGAAAGCACTTATGTGACTCGGGATTTATCGTCATTGAAGTGGACACTTCCGTGATGATAATTTTGGTAATGTCATGGAACACTTCTACGACAGCACAGGTATGACTATCTTGGTTTTGTCATAAAAATCGTCATGGATGTACATGCATGACAGAAAATGCGACCTACTGTGACAAACACGTATCATAATGGAAGTGTATTTTTTTGTAGAGTATAGTAATTGCATTTGGGCATTTAAATGCTAGTAAATATTTAAAATGTCCAAATAATTCTAAACTGAAATGTTCCATGTTGGATATATTCTAAACAGTGGGCATGAGTTGTTTGGTGATTTTTGAAAGTGTCTAGGTATTTTTAGAAATGCCACGAACTTACAGAAAGAAAAGAAAATAGAAAATAAAGAGAGAGAAACTCACCTGGCGACTACCTGCAGCCCACCTGGGGCCCAGTAGCTAGGCCTAGCCCACCGTGACCTCCTGTCGTCTTCTTCCCCCCGCCCCAAAGCTGTTGTTGTCACCGCGAGAGAGTGCCCACGCAGGGCGCAGGCTCCAGCTCCTGTTTGCCACCTCCTGCCCCTCCCTCACGCCTGGAGACGCCCAGAGACCCCTGACCTCTCTCTCCCTCGCCCACAACTTTTCCCCTCCCCTCTGCTCTCTCTCCCATGGCTGACCGAACGAGCCGGAGCACACCGATGCCGTCTGCTGCAGGCACAGCCACTTCTCCATCCCTCTTCACGTTCTCGAGCTCCGCATCGATGTCCTCCTCGTCCACGACGAGCCAAGCAACCGGGGGAGCAGCCCATCGCCGTCCCGGGTGTCTTCTTCAACCTCGGTGTCGGCAATTCCCGTCGCTTGATTTGCTGCGTCCAGAGCCTCCCCGGCCCTGCCTTCTGCATCGTCTGACTCACCGTGAGCTACTTACCTTCTCTCGTAACTCCTCGTGCTCGTCCTCGTGCTGTAGCGCCATTCCCCCGAGCACCGAAGCCGCCATCCGCCATTGTTGTTGCACGCATAGCCTCCATACCCCCTGGCTTCACCGTGCTGCTCGTGGTGCTCACCGTGTCTAGCAGGTGCTGCCCAGCCTCTCCTTTTGCTCACTGATGCACCGTAGCAACGTGCCCGTGCATCACCGAGCATCAGCACCGCCAAAGCTCATCATCGGCATGATTCCGGCCACCCCGCACCCTCCCGCGTGCCTTCCCTGGATGCACGCGAGCAAGGGCAACCCTCTGGTGCCCTTGGCTTGGCCCAACACCGCCCGTAGCGCCACTCCGGCGAGCTCCCGCCACGGTTTTGATTGGCGCCGGCCGAACTCCGGCAAAGTCGATGTGTCCCTTAATTAGCAGCTAATGACATCGCTAATTAAACCTAGAGCCCCTTACAGACGGGCCCCACTGCCCAATTACCCTAGTTTAGTTTCTTTTTAGTTTAAACTAACCCCGCAGAGCCCACAGGTCAGTTTGACCTGGCCACGTCACCTGTTGACCGACCCCACACGTCAGCATTGACTCGCTGACGTGGCTGTGGACCCGACCCCACCTGTCTGTGACTCAGACAGCACTGTGTCACTGACCAGTGGACCCCACTGGTCAAGTTTGACATTGTCAGCCGCAGTTGACCTGCTGACATCACAGTGACACAGTTAATCATTTTCTAGATTTAAAATAATTCAGAAAATTCCAAAAAATTGTATAAATTTCTAAAATTCATAGGAATTTATCTGTAACCCCAAATAAGATAAATTATATATGAAAAATGATCAAAAAATCCAATCTATCCATTTGTACCATTTTCATGCATGTTAGAACAACTTATAGCTCTTGTTTAGCACAAATCCTATAAATGGCATTTAAATAACCACATGTGGAGTTTGAATTTGAATCTTGGATTCAAACCAACTTCATTTAACTTGCTGGTAGTTGCATTAGCTCGAACCATAGGATATTGCCATGTCATGATCATGCATCATATTGTGCATTGCATTGATTGTGTTCTTCCTTGTTTGCCGATGTTTGCCCCCTCTCAGTAGACGACGTACCAACGATGAGTTCGATGACATCGATGAGAGCTATACTATCTTTAGAAGTGCCGGGCAAGCAAAACCCCATTGTTCATTCTGATACAATCCCACTCTCTCACTTGTGCTCTCTTTTACTGCATTAGGACAACAACGGTTCAACTGTTACATGCTGTGGTAGTTGAACCCCTTATCCTCTGCATGAACTCTCATTGCCACAGTAAATAGATGAAACCCACTAGCATGAGTAGGAGTTGTTTGAGCCCTGATGTGCCTACTCATTCATGCTTGTTTGACATGCCTGCTACTGCTTAGAGTTGAGTCTGGTCTGATTCATCAGGGATGAATTGGAAGGTTGTTAACATGTCCTACTATGTGTGAGCTAAGTGTGTGAACACAGTTTGGTAAAGGTAGCGGTGAGAGACCATGTTGGAGTACATGGTGGGTTGTCTCGTTGAAGCCCTCCTCAGGAACTGAGTTCTGTGTTTGTGATCCATCAAACAGCTACTACCACACGTTGGGCCCTGAAATATGACCCCACTCGACTTCTTAACCACCATTGTCCTCTGCCCAGGAGTTACAAGTAGTTTTTGGTGTTTGTAATATGCTAGAGGCCGTGCGCAGCACTGACCCGAGGTGTGGGCTATGATGCGGTAGGCATGTGGCACGATGTACCGGGCACCTATTTGGTGTCTCGGGAACCTTGCAAACATCGTTCGGGGCCGCATGTGGAAACTTCGGCCGGACTCCCTGCGGATGGAACCTGAATAGGCGATAAACCTGGAATAGAGACTTGAGTGTTTAGGTAGGTCGTGGTCTACACCCACATCAGCTTTCGCTTGAAGTCTGTCGGGCACAGGTGGTGTGCAGACACTAAGTGGTGGAAACATGTGTGAAGAAGTACACCCCTGCAGGGTTATAAATGATCTATTCGAATAGCCGCATCCGCGGTAAAGGACCTCTAGGTTGCCTATACAGTTCATAGACAAGTGAAAGTGGATACTTTAAAATACGCAAGATAAGCATGAGTGCTATGGATGGCGTTCTCGTAGGGAGACGGGAGCGGACCATAGTGGTGTATTGATATGGTGAATATGTGGACTCGTGTGCTCCACCTCAAAAGAGTTACTTGCAGTCGTAGTTCAGGATAGCCACCGAGTCAAAGCTGGCTTGCTGCAGTTAAACCCCACCATCCCTTTGTTGATAATGATGCATATGTAGTTAGTTCTGATGTAAGTCTTGTTGGGTACATTTGTACTCACGTTTGCTTAATTTATGCTTTCGTAGAGAGACTTCCATCTCGCTAGTAGTTCCGCATGGACTTTGACGTTTAGCCTGTTACCTCAGCTATGATTTTGTGCCCTCGGCAGGATCTGGTAGATAGTCAGGCTTCTTAGCCTTTTTCATTTGTAAATGTCTGTACTCAGACATGTTAAGTTTCCGCTTGTGCTTTGACTTGTATGCTCTGAATGTTGGGTCATGAGACCCATGTTTGTAATATCTCACTCCTCGGAGCCTATTGAATAAAGTACTTGAGTTGTAGAGCCATGTTGTGATGCCATGTTGTATTTGCACATATCGAGCATATTGTGTGTATGTTACTGAAATACTTGGTATGTGTGGGATCTGACTATCTAGTTGTTTATCCTTGGTAGCCTCTCTTACCGGGAAATGTCTCCTAGTGCTTCCACTGAGCCCTGGTAGCTTGCTACTGCTCCGAAACACTTAGGCTGGCCGGCATGTGTCTTTATTCGTTCCTGTGTCTCCCTTCGGGGAGATGTCACGCAGTGTCTACTGGAGTCCTGCTAGCTTGCTATAGCACAGATTCTCCGGAGTCCTGCTAGCTCAGTTGCTACCGCATGGTTTCATTCGCCGATGACTGTAAGTTTGTTGCTGGGTCATGTATGCTTGTCCCTGTAAGTTAGTGCAACCTTGGGTTTACGACTAGCCATGTCAGCCCGGGTTCTTTATCATATGGATGCTAGCGACGCTATCATATACGCGAGCCAAAAGGCGCAAATGGTCCCGGGCCTGGTAAGGCAACACCCGTGGGAATACCGTGCGTGAGGCCGCAAAGTGATATCAGGTGTTACATGCAAGATCGGTGTGGCATAGGATCGGGGTCCTGACATATAGTACGTACTATAATTTGTCAGTGAGATAAATTTGTACAATGCTATGAAGCTTCTAGCTTCTGTTACATGTATCTTGCATCCAAGGTTGCCCGTTGCAACATTTCATCAAGTACAAAGGAGAATAACATGCATGCTATTGCATGTCAATGATTGACAGATCATAGCAAATATGTACTACCTCCGTTCCAAAATAAGTGTCTCAACTTTATGCAAACTTTAGTACAAAGTTGTACTACTACTAAAGTTGACACTTATTTTGGAACAGAGACAGCTAAAGAAAAAATGATCCATGCAGTCCCTAGCCCTTGAACCGTGAACCCTAACCAGAGCTTCAATTTGCCGGCAACGTCCGAGCTTCCCAAGAAATGAAGTTTCCAACCTTTTGACCATCGGATCATTTTGCGCAGTTTCACCAAAATCGAGATGAGCATGTCACAGCCCTAGCTTTAGCTTTGCTTGTGGGCTAGTCTTGGTTGTTGCATCATGTTTAAATTTTGCTTAAACTTGAAATGGGGATGTTCAAACCCTAGAACCAAATAAAATGCAACTAGGATCAAAATAAAAATAATATCAATGAACCCAAAATGCCATTAGAAAAGTTCATGATTTTTGAATTGGTCTAGAACCTCTCGCAAAAATGGTGCACACTTTTCTAGGTCATTAATGGATTTTTGAATTAACTCATATTGTATTTGAATTGGAGCTATTAATTCCTATAAAATATTTGGTAGCTCCAAATATTCTGAAACTTACTGAGGGCCTCTGAAACAATTCAGTTACTGCCCACAAATATTTTCAGGATTTATAAAAATGATTTGGTTTATAAACTAAATCAAAACAGAGCAAATAAATAGAAAACATGAATAAAAGAGAGAGAGAGGACTTACCTGGCTTACCTGCAGCTCACGTGTGCGGCCCAGCACTGTAGCCAGCCCAACCCAACTCCTCCCTGTCTTCAACCTCGTGCCAGTAGGCACGAGGGCGTGTGCCCCGCGGCGCGCACGCACGCGCCCGGCCACCTCCTCTCTGCCTGCTTGCCCAGACGTCTCTGGAAGACGCCACGCGCCAGCCCCATACCCCCCTCACTCCCCTTCCGTGCCTTCCCTCTCCTCTGCTCTCTCTCCCGCCCAGACCCGAACGCGTCAGAGAGCGCCGCCGTGCACCGCTGCGGCCACAGCCACTCCTCGCTCCCTCTCCATCCCAGGCATCTCCGCCTCGCCGTCTTCGTCCTCTCCACCAAGTCACGCGGCACCAGAAGCTCTATTGCGCCGCCACCGCCTTCGTTTCTCTTGCCGGCCACCGAAGATCTTCGTCGTTGATTCACCGCCCGAGCGCCTCCTCGAGCCCGTCGAGCTTCTCTCCGACCTAGCAGTGAGCTCCTGATCCGAACCCCTCTCTTTCTCCTCGCATTTGCGAGCTCCAGGATGCATCTCCGCCATGGCCGAGAGCTCGGTTCCGCCGTGCATGTCGTCGTCGTCGTTCTAGCCGCCGCCGCTTGCGCTCGAGCCCACCCTCGTGCTCAGCA
Organism: Triticum timopheevii; assembly: GCA_963921465.1. Classification (NCBI taxonomy): domain Eukaryota; kingdom Viridiplantae; phylum Streptophyta; class Magnoliopsida; order Poales; family Poaceae; genus Triticum; species Triticum timopheevii. The sequence goes on along the minus strand of OY997262.1, from coordinate 306,247,198 downwards.
AGCCCCCAGGAGCCGAACGCACCCACTCACCTGTCCTGCCGTGCCTTGTAGCGCCATCTCGAAGCACCTCCGAGCTCCGGCCGCCGCGCAAGTCGCTGCCACCATCGACTTAGGCCACCGGAGCCGCTGCAGCGTGCACCACTCGACGCGGACGAGCCTCCCGGTCGTGTAGATGCCCTCCGCCGGCCATTTGGGCACCGGAGGAGGAATCACGAGCCCCTCCGCCGTCTCTGGCCTTGCTGGCAACGAGCCCCGGGTCAACTCCGACGAGTTTGACCCGGGTTGACTCCCCCAGAGCCACTGACATGCAGGCCCTGCCCGGCTAATTAAGTTAGGTTAGTATTAACTAAGCTAGGTTAGTTTAGTTAGACAAGACACTCGGGACCCACTGGTCAGTTTGACCTGGGCCGCCTGTTGACCTGCTGACGTAACTAATACGTCATGCTGACGCAGTAAATATTTTCTGGGATTTAAAATAAATCAAAAATGATTTATTTATTTCAGAAAATATCCAAAACTTATAAAAATTATATAAAATTAACCGTCACTCCAAATGAAACAAATTATATATGAAAAATTATCAGAAAAATCCAAAGAATCTGTTTATGGCATTTTCATGCATGTTTGAGCAACCTAAAGCTACTATATATGACAATTTGAATTAATGGCATTTGAAATGTCATATATAGTGTTTGAATTTGAATCTTAGATTCAAACCAACTCCATTTAACCTGCTGCTAGTCGCATTAGCTCAAAACACAACATATTGCCATGTCATGATCATGCATCATATTGTGCATTGCATTGATTGTGTTTCTTCTTTGTTTGTCGGTGCTTGTCCCCTCTCAGTAGACGTGTACCGCCGATGTTATCGATGACACCGATGAAGAACTATACTATCTTCAGAAGTGCCAGGCAAGCAAAAACCCCTTGTTCATTCTGATACAATCCCACTCGCTCGCTCCTGCTCTCTTTTACTGCATTAGGACAACAACGATTCATCTGTTACTTGCTGCGGTAGTTGAACCACTTTATCCTCTGCATGACCTGTCATTGCCTTAGTAAATAGATGAAACCCACTAGCATGAGTAGGAGTTGTTTGAGCCCTGATGTGCCTACTCATTCATGCTTGTTTGTCATGCCTGCTATGCTTAAAGTTGTGTCAGTTCTGATTCATCGGGGATGAATTGGAACAGTGATGAACATGTCCTACTGTGTGTGAGCTAAGTGTGTGAACACGATTTGGTAAAGGTAGCGGCGAGAGGGCATGTAGGAGTACATGGTGGGTTATCTCATTGAAGCCATCCTCAGGAACTGAGTTCTGTATTCATGATCAATGAAAAAGTTACTACCACGCATTGGGCCCGAAACTAATGGACCCTCTCGGCTTCTTAATCACCCTTGTTCTCTGTCCAGGAGTTGCAAGTAGTTTCTGGTGTGTGTAGTATACTAGAGGCCATGGGCAGCGGTGACCCGAGGGGTGGGCTGTGATGCGGTAGGCACATGGCTGGGTATGCCGGGCGCCCGTTTGGTGTCGCGGAACCCTGTACACATTGTTCAGGGCCGTATGTGGAAACCTCGGTCGGTCTCCCTGCGGATGGAACCTGAATGGGCGATAAACCTAGACTACAGACTTGAGTGTTTAGGTAGACCATGGCCGACACCCTCGTTGGGCTTCCGCTTGAAGGTTGCTGAGTACATGTCGTGTAAACGGCGGTAAGTGGTGAGAGCGTGTGTGAAAAAGTACACCCCTGCAGGGTTAACATAATCTATTCGAATAGCCACGTCCACGGTAAAGGACCTCTGGGCTGCCTATACAGTTCATAGACAAGTGAAAGTGGATACTCTAAAATACGCAAGATAAGCGTGAGTGCTATGGATGGCGTTCTTGTAGGGAGATGGGAGCGGATCCATAGTCGTGTATTTAAATGGTGAATATGTGGACTCGTGTGTGCCACCTCAAAAGAGTTACTTGCAGTCGTAGTTCAGGATAGCCATCGAGTCAAAGCTGGCTTGCTGCAGTTAAACCCCACCACCCTTTTTGTTGATAATGATGCATATATATGTAGTTAGTTCTGATGTAAGTCTTGCTGACTACATTTGTACTCACGTTTGCCTATTTTATGTTTTGCAGAGAGACTTCCGTCTCACTAGTAGTTCCGCGTGGACTTCGTCGTTTAGCTTGTTACCTCAGCTACAATCTTTGGTCCTCGACAAGACCTAGTAGATAGTCAGGCTTCTCAGCCTTTTTCATTTGTAGATGTCTATACTCAGACATGTTAAGCTTCCGCTTGTGCTTTGACTTGTATGCTCTGAATGTTGGGTCATGAGACCCATGTTTGTAATATCTCGCTCCTCGGAGCCTATTGAATAAAATACTTGAGTCATAGAGTCATGTTGTGATGCCAAGTTGTATTTGCACATATCGAGCATATTGTGTGTATGTTATTGAAATGCTTGGTATGTGTGGGATCTGACTATATAGTTGTTTATCCTTGGTAGCCTCTCTTACCGGGAAATGTCTCCTAGTGCTTCCACTGAGCCTTGGTAGCTTGCTACTGCTCCGAAACACTTAGGCTGGCCGGCATGTGTCCTTCTTCGTTCTTGTGTCTATCCCTACAGAGAAATGTCATGCGATAACTACCGGAGTCCTGCTAGCCAGTTGCTACAGCCCGGATTCACTCGCTGATGACCGACACATTCGTTGCTGGGTCATGTATGCCTATCCCTGTAAGTTAGTGCCACTTTGGGTTCACGACTAGCCATGTCAGCCCAGGCTCCTTGTCATATGGATGCTAGCGACATTATCATATACGTGTGCCAAAAGGGGCAAACGGTCCCGGGCAAGTTAAGGCGACACCCGTGGGAATACCCTGCATGAGGCCGCAAAGTGATATGAAGTGTTACATGCTAGATCGGTGTGGCTCTGAGTCGGGGTCCTGACAGCTTTGGTATCAGAGACTTACTGCCTCTAGGTTTACCAAGTCAAACTGGTCGAAGTTGAGTCTAGAAATGCTTTAGTTATATGTAGGGGAATTGATTGTGGGATGGAACGTAAGGCTCTTTTTAATCCTTATCCCTTATGCCTTCTGATCCGAGTCATCTTATCTTTTCCTGCGGGGTTAAGGAACTAGGCTTTCTCTTCTCTGTATCAGGATCACATGTTACTAATCTATAGACCTGTAGGATTGATGGTTCTAAGCTTCAGTTTAGTTCCTACTATCTTCTGTGTGTTCATAGTTGGTCTCGAAACCTTGATATTGTGATGATGAGTGGCTATGCCACCATTTTGCAGGATGTCTTAAATCCTTTTGTGCATTTACAGTCGTTATGCTGTCCGAGTCATCCCAGGTTTCTAAACAATCTGATGCATTTGCAAATCCCTTCTTCCCTTTCCCGATGTCCCTTTCGTCAGATTAATCACACAAATCAGTGAGTTGAGGTACTTTATTGCCTCGACATATATGTTGGATTTATTATTATGACCCTAGGTGTTTTAGGGGATCATCTAGTGATCTAGCCATGATCTATGCTTCCAGTGTGATGACTCTGCCATCATTCTTGAAAGCATCCCGTGATGCCACTTAGTTAGTAGGCATTCTATTCCTGGGTTCTTGACCCAAGATTCACTCTACTTACCTCGTATTGATAGTGTTGCTCGTACCTTTAGGATATTAGTAACCTTTGCGATAGTCTTCGAGGACCGTGGTATATCATTATTCTAAATACCATGAACCATCCTTGGCACAAGTTCCTTGAACCAAGAGATCACAACAAGAGTTATCTCGATGGGTTCTCCATTCTATATTGCGACTCTGCCAGTTCAATCTTTCTGCATTGGTTATCAGGAAGAAATATGTTGAATTTGTTCGGCATAATAATCCATGCATCCACAACTCATAAAAACATATGTCCTTTGTGTTGTTCCTCTTTAGTTGTCTTCTGACCTTCATCTATCTATTGATAGTCAAGAGTATGCGTGCATTCGTTCATCGATGCCTATCATTCTTGTGGTCCGTCAAGCCATTCTAGTTCAGAACAACTAGGAGAAACAAAATCCAGTACCTCATCCATTTCTAGGATTGGGTCAAAGCAGTTGTATTCCGCAAATCAAAATTCCAACCAGCTTTTGTTCTATTGTACCCTGAAGTATTACCCACTTTATGTCAGGAATGTCATGAGGATTGCACCTTCTCTTATGGATTCTTGACGTAGTGATACTTCTTGCCATCATTGTTCATTCCTCGGTCCCTGTGTTATTGTAACCGAAACGCCGACAAGAGAATCATGATGTGTGAAATCAATACCCCTAGCAACCATGTTGCTTAGTGGTTAATGGACGAGAATTTCATTCTTAGTGTGTTGGTTATGGAATCATCATTCTAAGATTGATCGTGCTACCTAGTCCTTATTTCCGCTGCACCCTCCGATCAATGAGTTAGGATTGTATCAATCCCTCGCTCTGTTGATCATATCGTCTTGCCCTGAAAAGCAAGATTGTTCTCGAGCTTAGTAACATGTGGTGGTTCGTGATTTTCTGAATGTCTACTCGGAAGTATCACCAGGTTGTCACCTGACCGCTATGTTAAGCTCGTGATCAAGTTGGGTTTTCTATGAACCACCCCTTTTCCAAGAATCTGTGTCGTATAGCCCGAGCTAGTTGGTTAAGCTAAACAACAACTTGGAGAGTTGGAAGATAAAATCTTGCCAACTTAGTTCATTTAAGGGATATCTTTGTGTGTATGTGTATGTTAAAGAAAGATGATATCTTCATCAATTGGTCCCTATGATCAGTTGTTGGATCTATTATCTTAACAAATCTTTGATTTGAGCATGGGCTATCGTCAAGTCAAATTAGAACCAACGATATTCGTAATGTTGTCTTACTCGTGGTTGATTCCTTGAGCATACACCATTATACTCTTTGGGTCTGACCAATGCTATCACCTTGTTCACATAATTGTGGAACTCCAATTATATGGAAACCTGGATGAATTGTTGTTGAGCCCATCGACAACATCCTTATGTCCTCCATGATTCATGTCGAACATTAAGCTAGTGTTGGAAACTTTATACGCAATGTCTTCATGTTTCGTTCATGAAGCATATGTTTGGATAAAAGAAGTGACTCCCTTTAATTCATGTGCATCTGATGCAAGTTGCCGCTGTGAATTCGAGAAAGTCAATGTTGCTTCCTTGGAATCATCCCAAGTTAGTAACACATGTGCGAAGTATTCTATGGTCTCATAGACTTACCATCTTCATTCTATATGTATCCCTAGAACACCAAGACACTGATTGACTTGTTCAAGGAGAAGAAGTTCCTTCTTATGAGTATACCTTATGCAAGGACTTCGATATCCTCAATGATGATTCCCCACCGGAACTCGGTAGTGTTTTATTGTAAGACTACCATGTGATAATGTTTGTCTGGAACAACATGTTCACATGTTTGTAGCAGAACCAGCTCATGTTTTGGAGCTTGCTATCGCAGTTCAATCCTCGAGAATCTCGCAACGCCATCTCGTTGGTTTGTGTTGCAAAATTTCATTTTCCTTTCTAGACTCGATGAGTCTGGAATATCCTGACACCAACCAGATCTGAATCTCAGGCAGATATGATGGTTGGAGCATTTTCCAAGAACTATAATATTGGTCTCTCGATAACCGGTAAAGTGGATGTCGTGGCCAACACACCCAGCCGGAAGACCTATTATTGTAGTATCTCGATTGAAGAAAGTTGGCCACCTCCCCATGAGGACTTCGTAGGATTTACCTCCATAGTTAATACTTACGGATTCTTGTGGTCCCGAAGTCTGACCTTTTACTTGATATTCTAGGTACCAAACCATTTTAATAAATGGGTTGCGCTAGCACATCAAGGAGAACATTAGAAGCAGAGTGCTAAATATTACTCGGTCAATCATCCAGATTTTGTTTCCTTGGCTTCGCTAAGGTGAAATCTGAGAAAGTGTTATCTCCTTTTGCATCTGCATCGTCAATCACCATTCATCATGGTAGTATGTTGTGTTGCCAGGATCCTTGACACGGATATTGGTAAAACCTCGATGAATATGGAAATGCTCAAGTTCTTGAGAGCACGCGCAAGTGCTAGGTTTTATCGTCGGTATTAATTGGATAGTGCTCTCAGTTTCTTCGGTTATGTTATAACCACTCCAATAGTGGAATTATTCCCTACTGTTGAGTTCCTCTCCAATTACTAGAATCATTTCCGGCATTTGCTTTTTGCTCCCAGCTTGCGCCACCATTGTGCCATTCCACCATGGGTTCCATCCATTCCTGATGATAATCAAAAATCATATGTTGCGTTGTCTTCAACAAGGTAGTCCACATCATCCATTCTGGCCCGAGAATGTCATTCTTTTGGACTCCTTCAAATGATCGATTGTGATTTGACTTAGGCTGGTATAAAGAGTTTCAATGATCTCTATATCAAAGGTAATTCTTTTTGCCACTTAAGGTAATAATTATACGAATCACCCTCCTCCAAGATGTCTCGTTATGGTATCATGGCAACTCAACTCCTCGCTACGTTGACAACCGTTCACCACCTTCTTAAGCGTGAAATTGTTGTCTACCTAGTGAACCTTCGTCATCTGCTTCACTCCATTCCTCTGGATGTGTGCTTCGCGTCTCAGCTCGTGAGATGTTTCTATATCTCATTGCGTGAGTTGATCGTGAGTTGGTCGATCTTTGAGAAGATCGACTCTTTAGGGTTTCCCTTCCTTCTCTTTGTCGTGTTGGATGAAGTTCTCAAAGCAAGACATCGAGATCAAGATGATGCAATGATTCAACATCCTCGGGAAGGGCAGTTGGATCGAGAAGATCGTGATAGTTATGTGACCCCCTCCCTTCTTACCTCACGACTGGAATCTCGGGACGAGATTCTTGTTTATTGGGAGTGAGCTGTCACAGCCCTAACTTTAGCTTTGCTTGTTGGCTAGTCTTGGTTGTCGCATCATGTTTAAATTTTTCTTAAACTTGAAATGGGGATGTTCAATCCCTAGCACCAAATGAAATGCAACTAGGATCAAAATAAAAATAATGTCAATGCACCCAAAATGCCATTAGAAAAGTTCATGATTTTTGAATTGGTCTAGAACCTCTCCCACAAATGGTGCACACTTTTCTAGGTCATTAATGGATTTTTGAATTAACTCATATTGCATTTGAATTGGAGCTATTAATTCCTATAAAATATTTTGTAGCTCCAAATATTCTGAAACTTACTAAGGGCCTCTGAAACAATTTAGTTACTGCCCACAAATATTTTCAAGATTTATAAAAATGATTTGGTTTATAAACTAAATCAAAACAGAGCAAATAAATAGAAAACAGGAATAAAAGAGAGAGAGGACTTACCTGGCTTACCGGCAGCCCACTTGTGTGGCCCAGCACTGTAGCCAGCCCAGCCCAACTCCTCCCTGTCTTCAACCTCGTGCCAGTAGGCATGCGGGCATGTGCCCGCAGCGTGCACGCACGCGCCCAGCCACCTCCACTCTGCCTGCTTGCCCGGACGTATTTGGAAGATGCCACGCGCCAACCCCGTACCCCTCCCCCCTCACTCCACTTCCATGCCTTCCCTCTCCTCTGCTCTCTCTCCCACCCGGACCCGAATGCGTCAGAGAGCGCCGCTGTGCACCGCCATGGCCATAGCCACTCCCTCGCTCCCTCTCCGTCCCAGGCGTCTCCACCTCACCGTCTTCGTCCTCTCCACCGAGTCACACGACGCCAGAAGCTCTGCTGTGCCGCCACCGCCGCCATTTCTCTCGTCGGCCACCGAAGATCGTCGTCGTCGATTCGCCGCCCCGAGCGCCTCCTCGAGCCCGTCGAGCTTCTCTCTGACCTCGCAGTGAGCTCCTGATCCGAACCCCTCTCTTTCTCCTCGTGTTTGCGAGCTCCAGTACGCATGTACTTCATGGTCGAGAGCTCGGTTCTACCGTGCATGTCGTCGTTGTCGTCGTTCTAGCCGCCGCCGCTTGCGCTCGAGCCCACCCTCATGCTAAGCAAGCCCCCAGGAGCCGAACGCACCCACTCACCTGTCCTGCCATGCCTCGTAGCACTGTCTCGAAGCACCTCTGAACTCCAACTGACACGCAAGTTGCTGCCGCCGTCGACTTAGGCCACCGGAGCCGCTGTTGCGTGCACCACTCGACGCGGACGAGCCTCCCCGTTGCGTAGATGCCCTCAGCCGGCCATTTCGTCACCGGAGGAGGAATCCTGAGCCCCTCCGCCATCTTTGGCCTTGTCGGTGACGAGCCTCGGGTCAACTCCGACGAGATTGACCCGGGTTGATCCAGTTTGACTCCCCAGAGCCACTGACACGCGGGCCCCGCCCGACTAATTAAGTTAGGTTAGTATTAACTAAGCTAGGTTAGTTTAGTTAGACACTGACACTCGGGGCCCACTGGTCAGTTTGACCTGGGCCGCCCGGTGACCTGCTGACGTCACTAATACATCATGCTGATGTAGTAAATATTTTCTGGGATTTAAAATAAATCAAAAATGATTTATTTATTTCAGAAAATATCCAAAACTTCTAAAAATCATATAAAATTAACCATAACTCCAAATGAAACAAATTATATATGAAAAATTATCAGAAAAATCCAAAGAATCTGTTTATGGCATTTTCATGCATGTTTGAGCAACCTAAAGCTACTGTATATGACAATTTGAATTAATGGCATTTGAAATGTCATATATGGAGTTTGAATTTGAATTTTAGATTCAAACCAACTCCATTTAACCTGCTGCTAGTTGCATTAGCTCAAACCACAGCATATTGCCATGTCATGATCAAGCACCATATTGTGCGTTGCATTGATTGCGTTTCTTCTTTGTTTGTCGGTGCTTGTCCCCTCTCAGTAGACGTGTATCGACAATGTGATCGATGACACCGATGAAGAATTATACTATCTTTAGAAGTTCCAGGCAAGCAAAAACCCCCTTGTTCATTCCAATACAATCCCACTCTCTCGCTCTTGCTCTCTTTTACCGCATTAGGACAACAACGATTCATCTGTTACTTGCTGCGGTAGTTGAACCCCTTTATCCTCTGCATGACCTGTCATTGCCACACTAAATAGATGAAACCCACTAGCATGAGTAGGAGTTGTTTGAGCCCTGATGTGCCTACTCATTCATGCTTGTTTGTCATGCCTGCTATGCTTAGAGTTGTGTCAGGTCTGATCCATCGGGGATGAATTGGAACAGTGATGAACATGTCCTACTGTGTGTGAGCTAAGTGTGTGAACATGATTTGGTAAAGGTAGCGGTGAGAGGCCATGTAGGAGTACATGGTGGGTTGTCTCATTGAAGCCGTCCTCAAGAGCTGAGTTCTGTGTTTGTGATCCATGAAATAGTTACTACCACGCATTAGGCCCGGAACCAATGGACCCTCTCGTCTTCTTAATCACCCTTGTTCTCTGTCCAGGAGTTACAAGTAGTTTCTTGTGTTTGTAGTATGCTGGAGGCCGTGGGCAGCGCTGACCCGAGGGGCGGGCTGTGATACGGTAGGCACGTGGCCGGGTATGCCGGGCACCTATTTGGTGTCGCGAAACCCTGTACACATCGTTCGGGGCCATATGTGGAAACCTCGGCCGGACTCCCTGCAGATGGAACCTGAATAGGCAATAAACCTGGACTAGAGACTTGATTGTTTAGGTAGGCCATGGACGACACCCTCGTTGGGCTTCTGCTTGAAGGTTGCCGAATACATGTCGTGTAAACGGCGGTAAGTGGTGAGAGCGTGTGTGAAGAAGTACACCCCTGTAGGGTTAACATAATCTATTCGAATAGCCGCGTCCGCGGTAAAGGACCTCTGGGTTACCTATACAGTTCATAGACAAGTGAAAGTGGATACTCTAAAATAAGCAAGATAAGCGTGAGTGCTATGGATGGTGTTCTCGTAGGGAGATGGGAGCAGATCCGTAGTGGTGTATTGAAATGGTGAATATGTTGACTCGTGTGCGCCACCTCAAAAGAGTTACTTGCAGTCGTAGTTCAGAATAGCCACCGAGTCAAAGCTGGCTTGCTGCAGTTAAACCCCACCACCCCCTTTGTTGATAATGATGCATATGTAGTTAGTTCTGATGTAAGTCTTGCTAGGTACATTTGTACTCACGTTTGCCTATTTTATGTTTACAGAGAGACTTCCGTCTCACTAGTAGTTCCGCGTGGACTTCATCGTTTAGCTTGTTACCTCAGCTATGATCTTGTGTCCTCGGCAGGATCTAGTAGATAGTCAGGCTTCTCAGCCTTTTTCATTTGTAGATGTCTGAACTCAGACATGTTAAGCTTCCGCTTGTGCTTTGACTTGTATGCTCTGAATGTTGGATCATGAGACCCATGTTTGTAATATCTTGCTCCTCGGAGCCTATTGAATAATATACTTGAGTTGTAGAGTCATGTTGTGATGCCATGTTGTATTTGCACATATCGAGCATATTGTGTGTATGTTCTTGAAATGCTTGGTATGTGTGGGATCTGACTATCTAGTTGTTTATCCTTGGTAGCATCTCTTACCGAGAAATGTCTCCTAGTGCTTCCACTGAGCCTTGGTAGCTTGCTACTGCTGCGGAACACTTAGGTTGGCCGGCATGTGTCCTTCTTCATTCCAGTGTCTGTCCCTACAGGGAAATGTCACGCGATAACTACCGGAGTCCTGCTAGCCAGTTGCTACAACCCGGATTCACTCGCTGATGACTGAAACGTTCGTCGCTGGGTCATGTATGCCTGTCCCTGTAAGTTCGTGCCACTTTGGGTTCACGACTAGCCATGTCAGCCTGGGCTCCTTGTCATATGGATGCTAGCGACACTATCATATACATGTGCCAAAAGGCGCAAACGTGCCCTGGCAAGGTAAGGCGACACCCGTGGGAATACCGTGCGTGAGGCCACAAAGTGATATGAAGTGTTACATGCTAGATCGGTGTGGCTCTAAGTCGGGGTCCTGACAGAGCATCCCCGTGGCAAAGAAATTGAAGAAGCGTGATTTCAATAAGATTATTGGGACTAGTTGATGAGACATAAGCTCATCACAAATACAGTACGTAAAAGCCAGTAGAGGTATGTGCAGGGCAAAGAAGTAGAGAAATATCCACATGGAGTGATGTGGGCAGCTGGAGAAGTGGTGCAAGACGACTATAAAGGGAATTGTACCTTAGGGATGTCGGGACGTAGCTCAACCTTGAGGAGGGCGGCGGGAGGCGGAAACTGCCCACGTCGCGGCAGTGAGCAAGGGACGAAGGTGTGACACTCCAAAATTTTTACTTTGGTTTTCAGCAAAAACTTTGTGGTTTTTGAAAAGAGGCCATTTAAAATCTTCCAGAAAACCTTCCTCTTAAAAACTTTCTTTTCTTTGGCAAGGATTTTATTTTTCTTCAGACTATGGTGTTTGATCTTTTGAAACTTCTTCTCTGTTGGTTCCCTCTCAAATTATTTTGGGAGTTTAATCTTTTTCTTTTAACAAGAAACGCTATGAAAATTTGGGATTTTCATATCTTGGAAACCACCCATGACTTTGTATTTTTGCCCATGTGGTAAAACCCCTCCAAAACCTCCCCTCCTCCTTGTAATCAACCCAAGTTCTCTGTCCCAACTAATCCAAGCAAGTTTTGGATTTTATTCTAATTATTTTTCCCCTCAAATCATTTCTGCAAATTGTTTGGAGCCTGAGAGATTTTCAAAGCAAGTACCCTTTTTCATTTGAGTTTTGACCTCAAACCAACTCTCCTGGATAGTCCTTTGTACCCACAACCCAGAACCATCTTGATCCACTCCTCCTCTTTTCAAATTTTTCAAATTTCAGTCTCTGCAAGTTTGGACCAGATTTGCCAAATTTGGTGAATTCATATCTACACTTCTCCAAAAATTCCTCAAAAATTCAGGCAGCCTACTGGAGCAATGAGTAGCCACTCCACCAAAAATCAGCTCAAGGAAAAATCCCCAGAGGCCAAAAACATTCTGTTGAACACCTGAGCTGCACTGTTCCTTTGCAAATTCAGAAAATTCAGACATCAGTGTCGTCTTTCGTCCGTCAGCTTCACTCACGCGTTGACAGTGCGCTTGGCGCGTTGCACGCGGCTTCTTCTCCCTGGCCAGCACCCCCGCACGCACGCTTGGCGTCTTCCCAGCGTCGGTGGCGCCCCTGGCCGCCCGCGCCGGCGTGTATTGCGGCGGCCGAAACCCCGTTACAGCCGACAGGGAACAAGAATGGTGGCTCAACGCCGTTCGGCGCCGCCCAACGCCTCTCCGCTCTCCGCGTGGCCTAATGCATGCCAGCGCACGCCCGTGGCACCGTCGCCGTGGCCCGACAGCACTGGACGCGCTCTCTGCCGCCAACGGACCCGCGCCGTCCCGTTCCGACCAAAGCCTGCACTAAGCTTCTAATCCAAGTCCGGTTAGCGTCTGAATGGAACCATTAGACCTCCACAAGGACGCCCAACTCCCTAATCACCCCCGACCGAGCACTGCGCCACCGTAACCATCGCCGGAAATCCCCGTTCACGGCCACCGCCTCGGACCGCCTATAAAAAGGGCCCCCGAGCTCACCCTCGAGCACGCACCACCTCTACACCTCACCAAAGCCCCGCCAGGCCACTAGGAGGACCTCGAGGAGGTCTCCTCCCCCAACTCCGGCCGCCCCGATCCGCCTCGGCCTCCACCACGATTCGCTCCGGTGAGGCTGTCTCCGGCGCCCAAACCCCGTCAGTTACTCCCTCTAGCACCCAGTAAGCTAACGCCAGCATCGATTTGTCCTTCGCAGCTCTCTCCGACGAGTCCCTCAACCACCCGAACCGCCGTCCGCCGGAGCAAGGCTCGCCACCGACGTGGTACTCGCCGGCGACCACCACCACCACCAACCGACGCGGAATGGCGCCCTGAACACAGAGGTACCCTTCGATCTCCCTGCCTCACCGTGGATCGCCGCCGGCGACCACCGCGGCTCTCGAGCACCGGCAAACTCTGCCGCCTCGTTCAAATATTTAAACCTGACGGGCGGGACCCGCCTGTCAGCCTCTCTGTCCTGTCTAAACGAATCGTTTTCTGAAAACGCCTTCTGCCAAATACGCTTTCCCTCTGGGCTGGCGTACTTGCTACCGAAGCGTTTTCTGTTTTTATAAGCTAGCCCCTGAAAACTTTCTGTTTCATTACAGATGAGTCCCTGGACAAAAACCTTTATAACTTTTTAACATAAGAGTATTTTTGATTGATTCTTTTTCTGTCCTCTTTAAAATTTTGTCTAGTTTTTTATCAGATTTATTTGAAAAATATTTGGTATACTTTTTGTGCACCTCTTGGCATTTACGATAGCGCATATATTTTCTTTATACCGTAGATACCGAAGGAGGTGACGGAGCCGCGAACTTCACCGAGCTATGCTCCGACTACTCCGAACCAGGCAAGCATGTTTGAACTTTTGATATGATGATTGTTTTGGCATGTTTGCATTAAGTGGTTGATGGCATGTTGATGAACATACCGACGAATATCATGTTACCTGTGACATGAGGCAAGTGAGTTTCGAAAATCCATGAGTGGATGGATGTGAGCATGCATGGCCTTGTGTTGGCATGAGGATGGGTAAGATGGCAGTGTTGTAGCATGCCAGGCTTATGCCAGACTATGTGACTTCAATGTCAACTCGTATCATTCCAGTTCCTTCCATTCTTCCTTCCTTGTACTACCACATGTTTTCCGCAAGGAATATGGCTTAGTAAGTTGTAAACTGCTTTCCTGGTACACACCAAAAAGGAGAGGCCGTGATGATGGTTCCATGGCCCTGGATTAAAGCCAGTCATCCGGTCAGGGGGCATGGGTGTTTCCGGTAGGGACCGAGAGGGGGGCACCCCTTAGAGCGCGCGTATATAAATTTGATCCCATGCTATTCGAGATTGTGATCTCCCCGTCTCAAAAGTTTTTCTTGGACGATGTCTAGGGTGATTCCTAGCATCGAGAGGTAGAATGGGTGTGTACTAGTTAGCTGTGTTTTCTACCGAAAAACCGTAAACGGAACTAGTCCTTCGTGACTACGGAAATCCGTTGGCTGTGGGAAAAATTTTGTACAAACTCTGCAGAGTCATATATTCCTTCAAAATCATCTATTCCATGTCCAAATTCGATATTAACTTACCCTGACCAAATGTCAGTTTTGATGACAGAGACTCCGGTGAATCGCATGAGTGCTAAGTCCGGTTAAATGATTACTCCTGTGGATGGACTAACCCGTTTATTTTCATGATTTGAATGTTTATTATGGGTATTATTTACTTATGAATAAAAGCCCTTTCTGTGATGTCGCTCAGACGTCCGACTGCGGCATTTCTTTTAAAGCCCTTTATGTGGTGTCGCTAAGACGCCCGACTGTGGCATTTCTTTTAAAGCCCTTTCTGCGATGTCGCTCAGACGTCCGACTGTGGCATTTCTTTTAAAGCCCTTTCTGCGATGTCGCTCAGACGTCCGACTGTGGCATTTCTTTTAAAGCCCTTTCTGCGATGTTGCTCAGACGTCCGACTGTGGCATTTCTTTTAAAGCCCTTTCTGCGATGTCGCTCAGACGTCCGACTGTGGCATTTCTTTTAAAGCCCTTTCTGCGATGTCGCTCAGACGTCCGACCATGGCATTTATTTTAAAGCCCTTTCTGCGATGTCGCTCAGACGTCCGACCGTGGCATTTCCTTTAAAGCCCTTTCTGCGATGTCGCTCAGACGTCCGAATGTGGCATCATATCCTTATATTTATTTGTTCACATCTCGAGGCGTCGCTTCAGACACCCGATCGGTTTTCATTTGCGTTTTGTTAGGATTTTAGGCGGACTACCGCCGTTTCCCTTTTACTTATCCCGTTATGCTAATTTATTTTAATTTGTTTTAGAGTCTTGTATCCCTCTCCCCGCTGTGTTTATCCACCACCACCCTATCCTCGAGTCAGTAGTATGCCTCCACACCACTGTGTCATGTCCGCCATTATGTATAATTATTGGCGTGCTTGTAATAATTTGGTTGAGCAATCGTAGTTCGACCCTCTAATATATTTTATGCTACTGGCTTATTGTATCAAGATTTTGTCTACCAGTGAGGAGGATTTCTCTCATACTGGACTCAAAAGATTGGTTTCTCAATAAATATTTTTATTGGAAAACCAGTCGTGACAGAAGGCAACCTCACCGGCTTTGTGAGAGAGAACGGCGGGGACCCCTGATCGGGACGTGCCGACAGTGGTTTTTTGTCGTCGACGACGGCGACGACATCTACACTAAGCATCCACCCCTTCCCCGGGCGGACGTGATCCGTCGGGATGTTAGAGATGTGGCCACAGTCATTTTGTGCGAGAGAGTGTGAAGAGAGCAACCCCAGCAAGCAACCGTGTAGACTGGCCCGTCCTGACTATGTATATAGTGGAGCGGTTTCCTTTTCTCTCCATATGAACCTATCATATTGCGTACGTGCCACTGAAGAAAAAAAACTTTATTTATAAATGACGCGGCACCTACTACTCGTTCTCCTATAATCTTGCACTTGGCATCTCCCAAATATTAACCTTGCGATTGCTCTTCGCCTCTTCGGGAAGTCGAGCAATAATGATAGTGCATTATATATCGTTATGGCTATATGAGACCAAAAGAATTGCTGCACGTCCACCACGTGGGCGAGGGTCGAGGGACGAGGGAGAGTGCTACATACTGAGCAAAATGAGTGAATCTACACTCTAAAATACGTCTATATACATCAATGTTTGGAGTATGTACTAGTAGTTCATATTGAAATCTACTAAAGGACATATATATTCCAAACAATATGATAATCTCTATAACCAAGGTAGTGGGGATGAGGAGTAAACGGATGGAGTAGTAAATTTTTCTCCTCGTCCTGCGAGCCACCGCGCGTGTGGGCGAGGGAGCGAGTGTAAGGCGTACAGTACTAAGCAAGCTTCACCTAATCCTGCAAGCCACCGCGCCCGTGGGCGGGGGAGACGTCGTACTAAGCAAGCTTCTCCTCATTCTGCGAGTTGACGGGACACATCAAAGTACTCCAGTGTATAGAGCCTTGCCTCTAAGGTAGGCCCCACATGGTTTGCCTCTTTTTTAACATAGCGCGTCAAGTCGCAATTTGTTTGTTCACCCGTGGTAGACGATCCTCCCTCCACCAAGTGGACAACCAGTACACATGCCAAATTACCACGTGGGCTGCCTTTTTGTACAGAAATAAGCTCCACCATGTACCCGCGCGGGTGTGGTTGGAAAAGAGACGGGAGTACGTGCGCCGTGCATGCACCTCTTCTCTTCGTGCACGTCCCCCACCTACGTGTGTGTGTGTGTGTGAGAGAGAGAGAGAGATACAAACCGCATTTGTGAGTGTTTTTTGTTTGGGGGGTGATTTCGTGAATGTATTTTTGGGAATATGCGTCGATGACATCTCACACAAAATTTTGCATGCAATGTGTGTGAAATGGAGGCCTATCCATATCATATATAGAGGGTCGGGCGATCCACAAGAAGAGAGGGAGGGGTCATAGATATCGATAGAGTCGAAGAGAGGATCAAGTGGGCGGGTGCGAGATCGATGAAGAGAGCCATCGAAATTGTGTGTGTGTGTGTGTGCAAGTCAAACTTATAGGGCGACTGGCCTACCGGAACGTCAGAGGGCACAGGTCAAGTTTGTGTGTGGCAGGGAGACATGACTAGAGCGCTCGATGTATCAGTTTGTGTGGGGGGAGGGAGTGGGGGAGGGGTAGGCACAGGCCTAACTATAGAGGTAGAACGACTCGTATATGTGTTGAGAAGGAGAGACCCAGGTATGCCTTGAGGGAGATCGGTTGACATCCATACATAACTGAAGGATGGGAAATATGATCGGACAGATAGAGAGGAGAGAGAGAGGGAGGGAGAGGGTAGAGTGTTGGATCGGTGATGGAGTTGCTTCTTGGAGATGGTGGGAGAGGCCTACTAGACAAACTGAGGGTGGAACTACAATGTTATCAATAAGAGTGGAGATGTGTTTCTGTGTGTGCCTGTGCATGATAGACCTGTCGAGACACATCCATGGATGATGAAGGGGAACCATGTGTTTGGTAAGCAAACCTAACTAGATCGGTAGATCAACTGTTGTTTGTCGGAGGAAGTGAGAGACATAACTAATGAGGTAGATCGATCGACGCGTGAGTAAAAACGAGTTATAAGGACCTAGCTAGCTATATGTGCCGTTGTGAGATCGATGAAAAGAGGGGCGAGAGTTTACACGTGTGTGGGTCCGTATGAGAGACGCGAGGCAAGGACACAAAAAGGAGGAGATTGAAGGTGCGTGTGTATGTTGTAGGCACGCATCGCTGGAGAGGTTTATTGATCGGTGTGTGTCGGAAAGGAGTTGTGGAGACTCTGGGAGAACGACCTAAGGAAAAAATGAATGTGCGCGATGGATAGAATGCTGAGGGAGGGGGAGGGCGAGAAGGGCGTGTGCATGCATGAGAGAAAGTTAGTGGTAGCTACAAAGGTTAGAGGATTGTGTGGGTGTAATACTAACAAAGATCATAATTTGATATGAAAGTGGATTCATATATTTGAATAGGAGATCATTGTGTTTTTAACATATGCATGCACGAATATAGTGGTGATACGCATGCTGTGATTTTGCACATGTTATACCATAATGTGATAATGCATGGCATTTGCAGCTCACAGCTAAATGTCGAACAATTTAAAGGGATAATTAGATTTATGCCCCTAGTTGTGTCCCACTCGTCTGTTTTACCCCTAATTCCCAAAAATCACCGTTTCTGTCCAAGTCACATTCACCTCTTATGCTTTTGCCCTTTGACTGTTTGACTGTCAGTTTGAAAACTTCATAACTAATTCATACTAAATCAGAAAAATGCAAATAAGATACCAAAATGTTCAGAAAAACATCACCTATATGTGAGTGTCATTTGTATTCGTGAAAATAGTGTTGGAAAGTGCCCAACCAAGTTTTAGCTCTTATGCTACCACCATGAATAGTAAAATCTAAAAAAGTTCAAAAAAATTCAAAAAAAATGGTGGCAAAGAATGACAAATGTTTTAAGTGCCTGCCCAGTTTCATCAGCGAATAACATTCATGGAAGTCGTGGCAAAAAAATAATCTATTTTGGAGTGCTGATTGTTTTTTTTGCAGCGGCACCCACGAATGTTATTCCCTGATGAAACTTGGCAGGCACTTGAAACATTTTTCATTCTTTGCCACCAAATTTTTTTTGAATTTTTTTGAACTTTTTTAGATTTTACTATTCATGGTGGTAGAAAAAGAGCTAAAACTCGGTTGGGCACTTTCCAACACTTTTTTCATGAATGCAAATGACACTCACATATAGGTCATGTTTTTCTGAACATTTTGGTATCTTATTTGCATTTTTCTGATTTAGTATGAATTAGTTATGAAGTTTTCAAACTGACGTTCAAACGGTCAAAGGGCAAAAGCATAAGAGGAGCAAAGTGACTTGGACAGAACCGGTGACTTTTGGGAATTAGGGGTAAAACAGACGAGTGGGACACAACTAGGGGCATAAATCTAATTATCCCCAATTTAAACCATACTATTCATCAAACAATCTCACATTTTATTTGAATTTGTGATAATATGTGGCATTTGCAGCTTACAACTAAATATTGAACAGTCTAAACAATAATATATATCGAACATTCTCACATTTTATTTAAATTTGTGGTAATGTGTGGTGCTTGCAACTCACATCTAAATACTTGTAGGCGTAGAGGGCGGGGCACCATACATAATGTGATAAACACATTATACATATGAGACATGGTTTAGATTATGAAGATCTAGCTAGAGCTAGAAATGTAATGTGATTTGAAATCAACACAAAGAGGATTCAAAAAATCGAGTTCGAGTTCATATAGTACACATAGTTCATATGTAACTCGAGACTAATCATGTGGTGTGCTGTGAAGATAATACACAAACGATGGTTTAACTTGACAATAATGATGATCGTAGATCTTATTAAAACAGAGAAACGAATTCAAATGCTTTGACTTCACAACAATCATTACTATAGATATTATTCAAATAGAGGAACGAATTCAAATTTAGTTCATATTGAAGCGGTAGTATATACATTTGGAATGCACTAAAATGTTCATTTGAGTAGTAGGTTGCATGCATTATACACGTAGCAAAATCTTTTAATTGAACATAACATGAATTCCAAGTTTTGAATGAAATTTGTAGTGCAAATTGATTTGGTACAGTACATGTTAGGCTTGTCCGAAAACTTCAACCCACGCCTTGTTAGCCTGGAATATTTAAGATATATTTTTGTCTTGTTGTGCTCCGACAACTCCCTCCATCTCAACCCGCGCCTTGCTATTCCAAAATTACAACGCACGCAAAAACTCCCACCTCTTGTGAAATTCCGACACGCGAAATGCCCGTGGTACCCCTGAACCGAAAGAACCGCCTCAAAATGGTGGGGGTACTTTCATAACTTACCCCACATTTCGAACAAGCGCGTCCCTAAGCCGTGGTTCCCCACTCCCATCCCATCCGCCCACCCATTCGTACACCGAGGCCGCGAAAACCCGCGGCGAAGCCCCACACCCTCCTCCGTCAGCCACCCAGCCAGAGCCTCTTCCCCGACGACGTTGTCCACAGCAACACCTCGACGTCCCTCATCCACCGTACCGGATGAGGATCCGTCGTCGATCTCGTCGTCCCGCCGGTTCAGCCACCCTGTCCTCCACCTCCAAGGAGCTGCCCCGACGTTCCCCTCCCCTTTCGCGCCACCTCCATTCCCACACCGCCATCTTCACCTTCACCACTGGAAGAGCATCATCATCACCGTTTCCTCGGATGAAGCTGTGATCTAATCGGCGCCACCGAAGAGGTTGTACACTAATCGCCGCATTTTCTTCTTGATTCAATCTCACCGTGCTACTGATGCTTGGTCCCGAGCTGACACGGCGCGGCTCCATCCACGGCGGCATCGCCGGCCACTTCCTCCACGGAGTCGCTCCCTCGGCGGCGACATCCACATCAGTAGGAGCTGCTGCTGCTTTAGCGCTCGCTCGAGCTGCTGCTCTGCTCTTGCTCTCGGTCCCCTGCCTAGTCTGCTCTTGCTATTGGTCTTGCTCATGCTGCTGCTCTCACTCTTGCTCTTGCCTGCGACGCTGCTCCGATTTAGCTACACTTTAGTCGACTGAATCGACTTTTGGGTCAGTCGATTTTCAGGGGGTGGGGGGACTCACCGGAGTGAAGAAAGAACCAGCCGCGGCGGGGAGGGGGGCTCTCCGGAGAGGTACCTCACTATCTATCTTAGGGTTCAGGGTGGCGGCGATGGTCGCCGCTGGTGGTGGGGCGGTGGCGTGGGTATCATGGAGAAAAATCTCGGCACGGGGTGTCGGGGCCGGTTTTCTGGGACATAAATTCCCAGCAAACGACCCTTATCTTACCACCAACCCTAGGATTATTGTTGCTGGTGGATATTTCCTTGATACAGAATTCCAAGCAATTACAAGGATTTGAGTACAAGACCTTATAGATCCATTGAGTACAAGGATCTCTAGTGGTGGATGATGGAAGCGACTCGTGGATCTCCAATGTTGATGGAACTCCATTCCCATGGGAACAGCCGACCTGGATAACTCATACCTCATGTGGCTGCTATCTTCGAATCCTAGGTTGGGGTGTCGTCGCAATGCTCCTCTCTGAGTCATGATCTGGCCAAGACAATAGCCAGGGACAAGCCAGTGAGTATGTTTGAATGTACTCGCAATCATCAAGAACAAAAGATATACCGGATGCATATGCTCATGATGAATTAAAATTACATGCATGTGCTGACTCAGTATTTTGGGAGTTTAATCTTTTTCTTTTAAAAAGAAACTCTATGAAAATTTGGGATTTTCATATCTTGGAAACCACCCACGACTTTGTATTTTTGCCCATGTGGTAAAACCCCTCCAAAACCTCCCCTCCTCCTTGTAATCAACCCAAGTTCTCTGTCCCAACTAATCCAAGCAAGTTTTGGATTTTATTCTAATTATTTTCCCCTCAAATCATTTCTGCAAATTATTTGGAGCCTGAGAGATTTTCAAAGCAAGTACCCTTTTTCATTTGAGTTTTGACGTCAAACCAACTCTCCAGGATAGTCCTTTGTACCCACAACCCAGTACCATCTTGATCCACTCCTCCTCTTTTCAAAGTTTTCAAATTTCAGTCTCTGCAAGTTTGGACCAGATTTGCCAAATTTGGTGAAATTCATATCTACACTTCTCCAAAAAATCCCCGAAAATTCAAGCAGCCTACTGGAGCAATGAGTAGCCACTCCACCAAAAATCAGCTCAAGGAAAAATCCCCAGAGGCCAAAAACATTCTGTCGAACACCTGAGCTGCACTGTTCCTTTGCAAATTCAGAAAATTCAGACTTCGGTGTCGTTTTCCGTCCGTCAGCTTCACTCACGCGTTGACAGTGCGCTTGGCGCGTTGCACGCGGCTTCTTCTCCCTGGCCAGCACCCCCGCACGCGCGCTTGGCGTCTTCCCGGCGTCGGTGGCGCCCCTGGCCGCCCGCGCCGGCGTGTATTGCGGCGGCCGAAACCCCATTACAGCCAACAGGGAACAAGAACGGCGGCTCAACGCAGTTCGGCGCCGCCCAACGCCTCTTCGCTCTCCGTGTGGCCTGATGCATGATAGCGCACGCCCGTGGCACCGTCGCCGTGGCCCGACAGCATTGGACGCGCTCTCTGCTGCCAACGGACCCGCGCCGTCCCGTTCCGACCAAAGCCTGCACTAAGCTTCTAATCCAAGTCCGGTTAGCGTCTGAATGGAACCATTAGAGCTCCACGAGGACGCCCAACTCCCTAATCACCCCCGACCGAGCACTGCGCCACCGTAACCATCGCCGGAAATCCCCGTTCACGGCCACCGCCTCGGACTGCCTATAAAAAGGGCCCCCGAGCTCACCCTCGAGCACGCACCACCTCTACACCTCACCAAAGCCCCGCCAGGCCACTAGGAGGACCTCGAGGAGGTCTCCTCCCCCAACTCCGGCCGCCCCGATCCGCCTCAGCCTCCACCACGATTCGCTCCAGTGAGGCCGTCTTCGGCGCCGAAACCCCGTCAGTTACTCCCTCTAGCACCCAGTAAGCTAACGCCAGCATCGATTTGTCCTTCGCAGCTCTCTCCGACGAGTCCCTCAACCACCCGAACCGCCGTCCGCCGGAGCAAGGCTCGCCGTCGACGTGGTACTCGCCGGCGACCACCACCACCACCAACCGACGCGGAATGGCGCCCTGAACACGGAGGTACCCTCCGATCTCCCTGCCTCGCCGTGGATCGCCGCCGGCGACCACCGCGGCTCTCGGGCACCAGCAAACTCTGCCGCCTCGTTCAAATATTTAAACCTGACGGGCGGGACCCGCCTGTCAGCCTCTCTGTCCTGTCTAAACGAATCGTTTTCTGAAAACGCCTTCTGCCAAATATGCTTTCCCTCTGGGCTGGCGTAGTTGCTACCGAAGCGTTTTCTGTTTTTATAAGCTAGCCCCTGGAAACTTTCTGTTTCATTACAGATGAGTCCCTGGACAAAAACCTTTATAACTTTTTAACAGAAAAGTATTTTTGATTGATTCTTTTTCTGTCCTCTTTAAAATTTTGTCTAGTTTGTATCAGATTTATTTGCAAAATATTTGGTATACTTTTTGTGAACCTCTTGGCATTTATGATAGCGCATATATTTTCTTTATACCGTAGATACCGAAGCAGGTGACGGAGCCGCGAACTTCACCGAGCTAGGCTCCGACTACTCCGAACCAGGCAAGCATGTTTGAACTTTTGATATGATGATTGTTTTGGCATGTTTGCATTAAGTGGTTTATGGCATGTTGATGACCATAACGACGAATATCATGTTACCTGTGACATGAGGCAAGTGAGTTTCGAAAATCCATGAGTGGATGGATGTGAGCATGCATGGCCATGTGTTGGCATGAGGATGGGTAAGATGGCAGTGTTGTAGCATGCCAGGCTTATGCCAGACTATGTGACTTCAATGTCAACTCGTATCATTCCAGTTCCTTCCATACTTCCTTCCTTGTACTACCACATGTTTTCCGCAAGGAATATGGCTTAGTAAGTTGTAAACCGCTTTCCTGGTACACACCAAAAAGGAGAGGCCGTGATGATGGTTCCATGGCCCTGGATTAAAGCCAGTCATCCGGTCAGGGGGCATGGGTGTTTCCGGTTGGGACCGAGAGGGGGGCACCCCTTAGAGCGCGCGTATATAAATTTGATCCCATGCTATTCGAGATTGTGATCTCCCCGTCTCAAAAGTTTTTCTTGGACGATGTCTAGGGTGATTCCTAGCATCGAGAGGTAGAATGGGTGTGTACTAGTTAGCTGTGTTTTCTACCGAAAAAACGTAAATGGAACTAGTCCTTCGTGACTACGGAAATCTGTTGGCTGTGGGAAAAATTTTGTACAAACTCTGCAGAGTCATATATTCCTTCAAAATCATCTATTCCATGTCCAAATTCGATATTAACTTACCCTGACCAAATGTCAGTTTTGATGACAGAGACTCCGGTGAATCGCATGAGTGCTAAGTCCGGTTAAATGATTACTCCTATGGATGGACTAACCCGTTTATTTTCATGATTTGAATGTTTATTATGGGTATTATTTACTTATGAATAAAAGCCCTTTCTGTGACGTCGCTCAGACGTCCGACTGCGGCATTTCTTTTAAAGCCCTTTATGTGGTGTCGCTAAGACGCCCGACTGTGGCATTTCTTTTAAAGCCCTTTCTGCGATGTCGCGCAGACGTCCGACTGTGGCATTTCCTTTAAAGCCCTTTATGTGATGTCGCTCAGACGTCCGACTGTGGCATTTCTTTTAAAGCCCTTTCTGCGATGTTGCTCAGACGTCCGACTGTGGCATTTCTTTTAAAGCCCTTTCTGCGATGTCGCTCAGACGTCCGACTGTGGCATTTCTTTTAAAGCCCTTTCTGCGATGTCGCTCAGACGTCCGACTGTGGCATTTCTTTTAAAGCCCTTTCTGCGATGTCGCTCAGACGTCCGACTATGGCATTTCTTTTAAAGCCCTTTCTGCGATGTCGCTCAGACGTCCGACCATGGCATTTCTTTTATAGCCCTTTCTGCGATGTCGCTCAGACGTCTGACTGTGGCATTTCCTTTAAAGCCCTTTATGTGGTGTCGCTAAGACGCCCGACTGTGGCATCATATCCTTATATTTATTTGTTCACCTCTCGAGGCGTCGCTTCAGACACACGATCGGTTTTCATTTGCGTTTTGTTGGGATTTCAGGCGGACTACCGCCGTTTCCCTTTTACTTATCCCGTTATGCTGATTTATTTTAATGTACATTGGTGAATTAATCATGACGCTTCCATGCATGCATTTGTTATATCTTACGTCCGAACTATCTTGCGAGTACTTTCAAAGTACTCACTGGCTTGTTGATTTGGCCAGATGCTGACGAAGGTGATCTCATGGATGAAGAATTTGATAGCGAGTCCAACACCTAGAGGAGTCCCAGTCAGTCTCATGCGACCCTGGATTTGGTCACTGTATTATATCCGCTTCCGCTACCAAATAAATTCATCGAGCCTCACCTTGACGCTCGATGAGATGACAGTTTTAGAGTCTTGTATCCCTCTCCCCGCTGTGTTTATCCACCACCACCCTATCCTCGAGTCAGTAGTATGCCTCCACACCACTGTGTCATGTCCGCCATTATGTATAATTATTGGCGTGCTTGTAATAATTTGGTTGAGCAACCGTAGTTCGACCCTCTAATATATTTTATGCTACTGGCTTATTGTATCAAGATTTTGTCTACCAGTGAGGAGGATTTCTCTCATACTGGACTCAAAAGATTGGTTTCTCAATAAATATTTTTATTGGAAAACCAGTCATGACAGAAGGCAACCTCACCGGCTTTGTGAGAGAGAACGGCGGGGACCCCTGATCGGGACGTGCCGACAGTGGTTTTTTGCCGTCGACGACGGCGACGACATCTACACTAAGCATCCACCCCTTCCCCGGGCGGACGTGATCCGTCGGGATGTTAGAGATGTGGCCACAGTCATTTTGTGCAAGAGAGTGTGAAGAGAGCAACCCCAGCAAGCAACCGTGTAGACTGGCCCGTCCTGACTATGTATATAGTGGAGCGGTTTCCTTTTCTCTCCATATGAACCTATCATATTGCGTACGTGCCACTGAAGAAAAAAAACTTTATTTATAAATGACGCGGCACCTACTACTCGTTCTCCTATAATCTTGCACTTGGCATCTCCAAAATATTAACCTTGCGATTGCTCTTCGCCTCTTCGGGAAGTCGAGCAATAATGATAGTGCATTATATATCGTTATGGCTATATGAGACCAAAAGAATTGCTGCACGTCCACCACGTGGGCGAGGGTCGAGGGGCGAGGGAGAGTGCTACATACTAAGCAAAATGAGTGAATCTACACTCTAAAATACGTCTATATACATCAATGTTTGGAGTATGTACTAGTAGTTCATATTGAAATCTACTAAAGGACATATATATTCCAAACAATATGATAATCTCTATAACCAAGGTAGTAGGGATGAGGAGTAAACGGATGGAGTAGTAAATTTTTCTCCTCGTCCTGCGAGCCACCGCACGTGTGGGCGAGGGAGCAAGCGTAAGGCGTACAATACTAAGCAAGCTTCACCTAATCCTACAAGCCACCGCGCCCGTGGGCGGGGGAGACGGCGTACTAAGCAAGCTTCTCCTCATTCTGCGAGTTGACGGGACACATCAAAGTACTCCAGTGTATAGAGCCTTGCCTCTAAGGTAGGTCCCACATGGTTTGCCTCTTTTTTAACATAGCGCGTCAAGTCGCAATTTGTTTGTTCACCCGTGGTAGACGATCCTCCCTCCACCAAGTGGACAACCAGTACACGTGCCAAATTACCACGTGGGCTGCCTTTTTGTACAGAAATAAGCTCCACCATGTACTCGCGCGGGTGTGGTTTGAAAAGAGACGGGAGTACGTGCGCTGTGCATGCATCTCTTCTCTTCGTGCACGTCCCCCACCTACGTGTGTGTGTGTGAGAGAGAGAGAGATACAAACCGCATTTGTGAGTGTTTTTTGTTTGGGGGGGGTCATTTCGTGAATGTATTTGTGGGAATATGCGTCGATGACATCTCACACAAAATTTTGCATGCAATGTGTGTGAAATGGAGGCCTATCCATATCATATATAGAGGGTCGGGCGATCCACAAGAAGAGAGGAAGGGGTCATAGATATCGATAGAGTCGAAGAGAGGATCAAGTGGGTGGGTGCGAGATCGATGAAGAGAGCCATCGAAATTGTGTGTGTGTGTGTGTGTGCAAGTCAAAGTTATAGGGCGACTGGCCTACCGGAACGTCAGAGGGCACAGGTCAAGTTTGTGTGTGGTAGGGAGACATGACTAGAGCGCTCGATGTATCGATGTGTGTGGGGGGAGGGGGTGGGGGAGGGGTAGGCAGAGGCCTAACTATAGAGGTAGAACGACTCGTATATGTGTTGAGAAGGAGAGACCCAGGTATGCCTTGAGGGAGATCGGTTGACATCCATACATAACTGAAGGATGGGAAATATGATCGGACAGATAGAGAGGAGAGAGAGAGGGAGGGAGAGGGTAGAGTGTTGGATCGGTGACGGAGTTGCTTCTTGGAGATGGTGGGAGAGGCCTACTAGACAAACTGAGGGTGGAACTACAATGTTATCAATAAGAGTGGAGATGTGTTTATATGTGTGCCTGTGCATGATAGACCTGTCGAGACACATCCATGGATGATGAAGGGGAACCATGTGTTTGGTAAGCAAACCTAACTAGATCGGTAGATCAACTGTTGTTTGTCGGAGGAAGTGAGAGACATAACTAATGAGGTAGATCGATCGACGCGTGGGTAAAAACGAGTTATAAGGACCTAGCTTGCTATATGTGCCGTTGTGAGATCGATGAAAAGAGGGGCGAGAGTTTACACGTGTGTGGGACCGTATGAGAGACGCGAGGCAAGGACACAAAAAGGAGGAGATTGAAGGTGCGTGTGTATGTTGTAGGCACGCATCGCTGGAGAGGTTTATTGATCGGTGTGTGTCGGAAAGGAGTTGTGGAGACTCTGGGAGAATGACCTAACGAAAAAAATGAATGTGCGCGATGGATAGAATGCTGAGGGAGGGGGAGGGCGAGGAGGGCGTGTGCATGCATGAGAGAAAGTTAGTGCTAGCTACAAAGGTTAGAGGATTGTGTGGGTGTAATACTAACAAAGATCATAATTTGATATGAAAGTGGATTCATATATTTGAATAGGAGACCATTGTGTTTTTAACATATGCATGCATGAATATAGTGGTGATACGCATGCTGTGGTTTTGCACATGTTATACCATAATGTGATAATGCATGGCATTTGCAACTCACAGCTAAATGTCGAACAATTTAAAGGGATAATTAGATTTATGCCCCTAGTTGTGTCCCACTCGTCTGTTTTACCCCTAATTCCCAAAAGTCGCCGGTTCTGTCCAAGTCACTTTGCTCCTCTTATGCTTTTGCCCTTTGACCGTTTGACTGTCAGTTTGAAAACTTCATAAATAATTCATACTAAATCAGAAAAATGCAAATAAGATACCAAAATGTTCAGAAAAACATCACCCATATGTGAGTGTCATTTGTATTCGTGAAAATAGTGTTGGAAAGTGCCCAACCAAGTTTTAGCTCTTATGCTACCACCATGAATAGTAAAATCTAAAAAAGTTCAAAAAAATTCAAAAAAAATGGTGGCAAAGAATGACAAATGTTTTAAGTGCCTGCCAAGTTTCATCAGGGAATAACATTCATGGAAGTCGTGGCAAAAAAATAATCTATTTTGGAGTGATGATTGTTTTTTTTTGCGGCGGCACCCACGAATGTTATTCCCTCATGAAACTAGGCAGGCACTTGAAACATTTTTCATTCTTTGCCACCAAATTTTTTTTGATTTTTTTTGAACTTTTTTAGATTTTACTATTCATGGTGGTAGAAAAAGAGCTAAAACTCGGTTGGGCACTTTCCAACACTTTTTTCATGAATGCAAATGACACTCACATATAGGTCACGTTTTTCTGAACATTTTGGTATCTTATTTGCATTTTTCTGATTTAGTATGAATTAGTTATGAAGTTTTCAAACTGACGTTCAAACGGTCAAAGGGCAAAAGCATAAGAGGAGCAAAGTGACTTGGACAGAACCGGTGACTTTTGGGAATTAGGGGTAAAACAGACGAGTGGGACACAACTAGGGGCATAAATCTAATTATCCCCAATTTAAACCATACTATACATCAAACAATCTCACATTTTATTTGAATTTGTGATAATATGTGGGATTTGCAGCTTACAACTAAATATTGAACAGTCTAAACAATACTATATATCAAACATTCTCACATTTTATTTAAATTTGTGGTAATGTGTGGTGCTTGCAACTCACATCAAAATACTTGTAGGCGTAGAGGGCGGGGCACCATACATAATGTGATAAACACATTATACATATGAGACATGGTTTAGATTATGAAGATCTAGCTAGAGCTAGAAATGTAATGTGATTTGAAATCAACACAAAGTGGATTCAAAAAATTGAGTTCGAGTTCATATAGTACACATAGTTCATATTTAACTCGAGACTAATCATGTGGTGTGCTGTGAAGATAATACACAAACGATGGTTTAACTTGACAATAATGATGATCGTAGATCTTATTAAAACAGAGAAACGAATTCAAATGCTTTGACTTCACAACAATCATTACTATAGATATTATTCAAATAGAGAAACGAATTCAAATTTAGTTCACATTGAAGCGGTAGTATATACATTTGGAATGCACTAAAATGTTCATTTGAGTAGTAGGTTGCATGCATTATACACGTAGCAAAATCTTTTAATTGAACATAACATGAATTCAAAGTTTTGAATGAAATTTGCAGTGCGAATTGATTTGGTACAGTACATGTTAGGCTTGTCCGAAAACTTCAACCCACGCCTTGTTAGCCCGGAATATTTAAGATATATATTTGTCTTGTTGTGCTCCGACAACTCCCTCCATCTCAACCCGCGCCTTGCTATTCCAAAATTACAACGCGCGCGAAAACTCCCACCTCCTGTGAAATTCCGACACGCGAAATGCCCGTGGTACCCCTGAACCGAAAGAACCGCCTCAAAATGGTGGGGGTACTTTCATAACTTACCCCACATTTCGAACAAGCGCGTCCCTAAGCCGTGGTTCCCCACTCCCATCCCATCCGCCCACCCATTCGTACAACGAGGCCGCGAAAAGCCGCGGCGAAGCCCCACACCCTCCTCCGTCAGCCACCCAGCCAGAGCCTCTTCCCCGACGACGTTGTCCACAGCAACACCTCGACGTCCCTCATCCACCGTACCGGATGAGGATCTGTCGTCGATCTCGTCATCCCGCCGGTTCAGCCACCCCGTCCTCCACCTCCAAGGAGCTGCCCCGATGTTCCCCTCGTCTTTCGCGCCACCTCCATTCCCACACCGCCATCTTCACCTTCACCACTGGAAGAGCATCATCATCACCGTTTCCTCGGATGAAGCTGCGATCTAATCGGCGCCACCGAAGAGGTTGTACACTAATCACTGCATTTTCTTCTTGATTCAATCTCACCGTGCTACCGATGCTTGGTCCCGAGCTGACACGGCGCGGCTCCATCCACGGCGGCATCGCCGGCCACTTCCTCCATGGCGTCGCTCCCTCGGCGGCGACGTCCACATCAGTAGGAGCTGCTGCTGCTTTAGCACTCGCTCGAGCTGCTGCTCTGCTCTTGCTCTCGGTCCCCTGCCTGGTCTGCTCTTGCTATTGGTCTTGCTCATGCTGCTGCTCTCACTCTTGCTCTTGCCTGCGACGCTGCTCCGATTTAGCTACACTTTAGTCGACTGAATCGACTTTTGGGTCAGTCGATTTTCAGGGGGTGGGGGGACTCACCGGAGTGAAGAAAGAACCAGCCGCGGCGGGGAGGGGGGCTCTCCAGGGAGGTACCTCACTATCTATCTTAGGGTTCAGGGTGGCGGCGATGGTCGCCGCTGGTGGTGGGGCGGTGGCGTGGGTATCATGGAGAAAAATCTCGGCACGGGGTGTCGGGGCCGGTTTTCTGGGACATAAATTCCCAGCAAACGACCCTTATCTTACCACCAACCCTAGGATTACTGTTGCTGGTGGATATTTCCTTGATACAGAATTCCAAGCAATTACAAGGATTTGAGTACAAGACCTTATAGATCCATTGAGTACAAGGATCTCTAGTGGTGGATGATGGAAGCGACTCGTGAATCTCCAATGTTGATGGGACTCCATTCCCATGGGAACAGCCGACCTGGATAACTCATATCTCGTGTGGCTGCTATCTTCGAATCCTAGGTTGGGGTGTCGTCGCAATGCTCCTCTCTGAGTCGTGATCTGGCCAAGACAATAGCCAGGGACAAGCCAGTGAGTATGTTTGAATGTACTCGCAATCATCAAGAACAAAAGATATACCGGATGCATATGCTCATGATGAATTAAAATTACATGCATGTGCTGACTCAGTATTAAAGCATGGCATGACAAATATTCATATAGAAAATAAGTCATGTTATTAGTAAATCCAAGAAATGAAACGAAACATCGGGTGTTGGACCGCCCGAAGAATTCCAAGAGAAATGCCAAACGGGTGTCTAAAAGAGAATCGGGCGAGACAGGACCGCCCAAGAACTCAAGCGACGCCACGAAAGGTCTTGAAAAGAAATGCCACAGTTGGGTGTCTGAGCGACGCCTCATAAAGGGCTTATAAGAAAATAATAACACAAGTATCTAGGTGGACTAGCCATCCCAAGTGATTCTCAGAAAGAAAAATAAACTTGAGTATCCCGGGTAGTCTAGCCATCCCAGGGGATACTCAAGGTTAAACATAAGAGGAAAAGGTTAGTCCACAACAATATCCATATCAACAATAATATTCATAATAGCACCAGTAGTGACAATCATTATCCTGCAAAAGGAACCATGATCACTAATTATTTCCTCCGAAGACTGACACTAAAACCGACACTTGACCAACCCAGACTGTAGTCCTCAATCATGGACACGGCCATTCGAATAGATATAACTCTTCAAAGGGTGTACTCTTTACCCACAAGTAAAGAATTTCTTTAGCCAGCACCGAGACACCGACTAATTCTCGTTACGGCCTTTGGGTTGAAAACATGCCTGACCAGCACACACCAGATTAACTTTCCGGATGCCAGGAATCACCCAAAACATCATTCAAGAGAAACTCTAAGGCGGGGAGACCATCATCTCGAGTAGCATGGGATCACTATTAACATGCGCGGATTAAAAGGGGTGCCCCCCTCTTGGCCCAGCCGGATACACCTATGCCCCCTGGCCTGATGAATCGCATTGCAGCCGGTACCTGGAAACCCTCATCGTGGCCTCTCTGTACGGTGTGTCCACGAAAAGGGGTTAACAACTTACTAAACCGTATCCTGCCTGCGGCGTGGACAAGTAGTAGCACAAACTAGTAAGGGGGTTACCGGAACAAGACTCGATCTATGGTCAACTCAGGAGGTTTAAGTTTTCCTACAGTGGTTAGCACAATATAACTCCTTGGCAGTACCCAACAGGGTCACCACCTCTGGTATGTCTCAACATACCCTCACTGATCATTGTCGTCACCACGAGATTTCAGTCTCGTGGTCACTTTTCTCGTGACTGACTCTTCCTGCAAATTAGCCTGGAGTAACACAGGCACATATGGCACATGAAAATAACTGTACTCACTTATACTTAATGTTTAAGTGAAAATAAAATAACATCAAGGGGATCATGCGTGTATGACCAGCAATATGGAAACTCTATAGGAATTCAACCTATTCATAATTCAAATACACATGCCACAAATAATTACATAGTCACCATATCATGTGTTCAAAATGCTTGCCTTGAGTATGCAGAAATGTTGGGTGCATTCCAAAACTTTGAAAATTACATCTCCCCTCCATTTCCTATTTTCAAAATATTTTAATTACCACATAATCCCAAAATAGTACATAAAAGTTGTTTGGAATTTTTTTGAAATGAATACTAAAATACACTAGATGAAATTTGAGAAATAACAGAAAAAGAATAAAGTCATTTGGAGTTTATATGATTTTCCTATGAATTTACTAAGATGGAATAATCAAGGAAATGGACTATTTATTGGATCCAGCAAAGACCAAGCTTAGGAAAAATGTTCACCCCATCCGGATAAATGGAGCTTGAAATTAGAAGTATGTATAAATATGAATCATCGAACTTGGCTGTTGTGGAATTATTTGAAATCTGCAGGAAAAGAAAAAGGAAACAGAGATTACTGTGATGGGCTGAGCAGAAACGCGCCCTGGGTGCAGTATAGCCGCCTAGCGCTACTGGGCCAAACCCAAGCGCTCGACCGCGCGGGAGGGGTGATGACGTCGAACACATATTCTAGGGAATACATCTCCAGTTACGGATCAGTCAGCGGACGCTGGGTCACTGACGGTGGGCCTGATACGTCTCCAACGTTTCTATAATTTTTGATTGCTCCATGCTATATTATCTACTGTTTCAAAAAATATTGGTCTTTATTTTCCACTTTTATATTATTTTTGGGACTAACCTATTAACCGGAGGCCCAGCCCAGAATTGTTGTTTTTCTGCCTATTTCAGTGTTTCGAGGAAAAGGAATATCAGACGGAGTCAAAACGGAACGAAATCAACTGGAGAAGTTATTTTTGGAAGGAAAGCAACCCAGGGAACTTGGAGTGCACGTCAGAGGAGATACGGGCTGCCCACGAGGGTGGGGGGCGCGCCCACCCCCCAAGAGCGCCCCCCTGCCTCGTGGGGCCCCCGTAGCTCCTCCGACGTATCCCCTGCACCCATATATACTCTCGTACCCTAAAACTTCCAGAACAAAGATTGGATCAGAAGTTCCGCCGCCGCAAGCCTCTGTAGCCACAAAAAACCAATCGGGGCCCTCTCCGGCGCCTTGCCGGAGGGGGCCATCGTCACCGGTGGCCATGGAGGAGTATCCCGGAGGGGTCTTCATCACCATGAAGGCCAAGGACCAGAAGGTGGAGGCCATGGAGGAGGAAGCACAAGGGGGAGAACCTCTCCTCCTATCTTCCGGTGGCGCCGGAGTGCCATCGGGAGGGGAATCATCGCCACGATGATCGTCTTCATCAACACACTATTAGGAAAAGGCCTACTAATGGCGCACCAGTTTTGCCTACTAATGGCGCACTACTGGTGCGCCATTAGTACCACGCCACTAGTATTTTTTAGTAATGGCGCACCACAGGTGCGCCATTAGTATACCAGATACTAAGGCGCACCTCTGATACGCCACTACTAACCCTTAGGTGCTCCACTAGTATTCCCTCTAGGTGCGCCACTAATAGCCTTATAGGTGCGCCACTAGTAATAAAGGAAGGTGCGCCACTAATAAGGGCTGAAATGCGCCACTAGTAATGTATTTGGAAAACAAAAAAATCCAAATTTACAGAAAACAACCTATAAGGAAAAATAATTTAAAAACAAAAAAAAATCCAAGAATCATAATTTTTATTATAGTAAGAATATTACAATGTCTTCACAAGTATCCAATAAAATAAAAATTACAAGGAAATAAAAGAAAATTCTAAAACTAATCTTCTAGTAATCATTTCTTCTTTTTCCTTACTTTATCCCTGCAAAGAATGATAGAAATATGTGAGAATGAACATTGCAGAGAAGTGAAATTGAGCAATTATTTGCATCCGACATCGAAGATCTAAGATACCTTGAATCATAGACATGGTTCATTTCATGAAGCCAAGAGTCTATGCCATTCAGGATGCATAGTTCCTTGTCAGAAGAACTTCATTATTCAGTAAACATAGTCCTAAGCTTTTTACATGAGACAAAACATAAGGTACATGCTTGACCAGTTGACCTAAGCTACGGCCACGCTAATCCTGCTAACAACACACATGCAACTAGCTAACCAAGATTACTACTAACATAATTCACCGAAAAGAGTAACAGGTGATGCATCAAAAGGAATCTGGCCAGATCCGATCACATTAGACGAGCCTAGGTGTGTGGATCCAAAACAAAATGTGCAGATCTTTGATAAATGAAAGTTAAGGTTAATAATCAAAACTTTAATATTCTGAACTTTGTTACAGTTTGGCCCAAGGAGACATGCTCTATTCCTAAGAAATTAACTATTTAGTGACATAAACGTTGTGATTGATGTGACGATGAAGGAGTTTAAGTTCTGTACCTCATGCATTGCGCCACCGTCCAGTGCGGCTCGCTGTGCCGTAGGGTCCTCATCTCGACAAATGGCTAAGTCTACTGCCTACTGCCAATGCATAATTAGCACACACAAGGATTTTATTGAGTGAAACAAAATTACCATCCATACTTCCTCTACTGCCTACACATCCAACAGGATAAAAAGAAACATTTTTCAGCAAAATCGAGTTAAATAGATGGATTTCCATCTTGCATACATGTGTGCATAGCAAATAGATGGAGGGGGAGAAGAGAGAGCTTACCAACATCATCTGGTTGGGGAGGTGGTCATGAGCAGCATGTCGGAGAGGTTGCCGGCTAATGTTTCAAAATGAAGAATAGTCAAGTTAAGTGTTAACCAACATTGTACAAAATACAGTAATTCACCATTTTGATAACTCACTTAACATTGTACAATTTGAGGTAACTGAAGATAAAATGGAGCTTATGGAAACAATATTCAGAGAGTAGGAGAATAGATCCTAAATTAAAAGGATCCACTAAGTTGTGCCATTGCTACACACAGGACCTGCAGGCGCGGGTGTGACATGCCATGCCATCCAGCAACGCCGGCCATGTCGACCCACAAGTTGATTAAACAAAAACTTGGAAAACCAGCAAGTTGAATATGAATGCATCTTACCTCCCTCAGTTGCTTCCAGTCAGTCACTTGCGATCAAGATGTCCCTTCCTCCTTCCATGGAGAGATGGATCTTTCTTTCTTTCTTCCTTTCTTTGTTGACAACCTTTAATCCCTGATTAGATTAGTAAAGGAAGCAGGTCAGCAGGGGGGGTCTGAGTAGGAACGACAAGACAAAGTGCTATAGTTTATCAACATTGTCTTCTCTCAAAATCAATTTGGAATTCTCCAAGTATATTACTAAAATAAAGCTTCATACTGCCACAAGTAAATTTCCAAGCACTACAAATTACAGTGAGTGATTCAGATAAACAAAGAATGACTGGAAGATGGCATTGGTTGATGACTTTGCTCTGTGCCAGCCAACTTTGAAAACATAGTAAGTGTACCTATACATACATAGGAAACAGGTCGTGCATCCACCAAGAAAAGGAAACGAATCAAAATCAATACATATCGTCTTTTTTTTAAAAAACTGAAATCGATACAGATGGCAGCTAGTACAGATTGTCGCGAGAACACCAAAGGCAAACTGAAACACACGCGAGAACTCTTGTTGCAAGAACGCCGTAGAGGGTGGGCGTCTTGAGGAAGAACTCGGAATGGCGCTGGTGATGCCCTATGAGTCGTTCGACCACTCAAAAATGACCCGGAAAAACTGACTCCCCTGCCATCGTTGATTGCACCTCCCTTTTGGAAATATAAAAACTGTATAAATTACAAATATTGGCTCCGGCAAGAAAAGAAAAGGAACCAAATCTGCACTGCTTGTTCTTTTATTTTGGATTGAAATCAACAATTCAGATTGCAGGGACAAGGCTAAGAGGGAAACTGAAACGCACGCGGTGTAGGGAAGGAGACGGCGTGGTGAGTTCAGAGATGCAGGGCGGGGGTGAGAGGAAGGGAGAGGAGGCGACTGCTTACGGGGGTTGGGTGTGGTGGCACTGACGAGATGGAAGGAGACGCCATCGTCCTTGGTCGTCGAGGATCTTGTGGACGCCGTCAAGGACGGATGAGTTGAAGTCACCGAGGTCGAGCATGCCGCTCTTGACCAGCACGGCCATGCCGCAGATCTTGCCCTCCTTCCACGCCTGCTTGTTCTTCCCCGTCAGCCCGTGCAGCAGCAGCATCTCCGCCTCCTCTCCCCACCTCTCCGGTTGTGGGGGCGCTGAAGTTGCCCTGGCCTGCAGCTTGCATTTTGGTCTTGGAGGAGAGAGGTACTGAGCTCGGTCGACATGGCTACGGGCGCGAGGAGGGAGGGAGGGACGGAGAGCTGTGGAGGCGGAGGGCGGCTAGGTGGGGTGGAAGGAGTAGGACGCGGTGGCGGTGGTTTCCGCGGCCTGTGGATCTGAGGCCTTGCTCCCTACTAGGAAGAGACGGAGAGGGGCGAGGGTGGGGCGCCGGTGACGGGATGCAGGGCGGGGCGGGAGGTCGACGGTGAGGCTAGAGGAGACGAGAACACCGGTGGGGATGGGGATAGGAGGTCCATGGCGGCGGCGGCGGGTTTGGAGGGGATCGATTCGAGGGGAGAGGAGGAGGAAGCGTTGTGTTGTATTCGACATAGGGTTGTCCAAGTAAAATTCTCGGACACCAGTTCTCAAAAGGAGTGTGACGTATTACTATGCGTGTCGGCAGTTACGTCTAGCATTTACTCTGTTGCCATACACCAATAATTTACGCTAGATCTCACATAGTACCATTACAACAATGGCACATAGGTAGTTGACAAGCACACTACGCCATACGATTGCTACCTTGAAAATACAAGACAACAGGACTACTAAGATTTGACAACACTCCTGGTGGACTCAGTCCACCTCATTAACATCCAGCCGGGCGTGTCTTGCAGATGTCGAGGCCTCTCCGTGAGCTTCAGTGTCGGAGTTGTTCGGGGTAGAATGGGGAGCTATAGTGCTGGGGTAGCAATGATGCCCCTCGTGGGGTCTCGTGGTCACAATCCCGTTGGAGTAGGTCTGCAAGAGACGACGGAGTTCTCCTAGGGAGGTGAAGGCATTGCCTGGATAGATGACAGGAGAAGACCTTGGTGGCTCAACTGGCCTCCCAAGCAGCATTATCGGGGTGTCGGTGTCAGTTGCAGCTTCACTTCTCACCGGTGTCAGGAGAGTAAGTGTCCTGCGAGTCGCAATCAGGTCATTAGTGACCTGATCAAATATTTCCTCTTGCGCTCTCAGGTAGTGCACTAGATGCACTAGAGCAGGATCCGACTCATGGTCACCGTTGGCGACTTGGGTCGGGCTACCATAGCCTTCACGACTAGGGTAGTAGAATAAAGGGCGAGTGTTAACCCTCGGCGACAAATGCCGAAGATGAACTATACCTCTCGGTCTGCAAGTTGGATGGCTTGGGGCTCGTCGGAGGTCGCCCTTCCGGTGAACTGGTAGGGACGTTCTGATGTGGTGCCTCTCCTGTAGATGTGCACCATGGCCCAGAAGTGATTAATGGCATCACTTGTGTGTTCCTGGTACACAACATATTCTGGGGGTTCGTCTATGCCAAAGGCACGACGAGTGAGATTGGCGAGGATCGCTACGAAATCTCCAAGCTCGGATGCGGTGGTCTCGTTGCGGATGATGGGACCAGGCATCTTAGTGGTTTGGAAATCAGGGAGCGAGTGAGATTTGTGATGTGCTGAGTTAGGGCAAGGCTTCCTTTATAAGCCAGCGGGGTCTTCCATCACACGCCTACGGATGGGACAACTCTGTCGGCCATGGGTGCATGGCCTATGGATTAGGATGGTAGGTTGGGCACCGACTGTCAAAAGGATGTCGGCTGGCCAATGTGCAAGCTATCGGATAGGATGAGCTTGACGATGGATAAGAAAGGATATGGACGGTGTGGAAACAAAGGGATAGTTACCAGGTTAAAATAGGATTAGCTGGTGGTCAGCCTGGCTCTAATACCAAGGTTGTCGGGTGTCAGGACCCCGACTTAATGCCACATCGATCTAGCATGTAACACCTCATATCACTTTGCGGCCTCACGCATGGTATTCCCACGGGTGTCGCCTTACCTTTGCCCGGGACCGTTTGCGCCTTTTGGCACACGTATATGATAGTGTCGCTAGCATCCATATGATAAGGAGCCCGGGCTGACATGACTAGTCGTAAACCCAAAGTGGCACAGACTTACAGGGACAGACATCCATGAACCAACATCGAACGTGTCGGTCATCAGCGAGTGAATCCGGGTTGTAGCACTGGGCTAGCAGGACTCCGGTAAACCGGGCTATAGCGGGCTATCAGGACTCCGGTATTCATCGCGTGA
This sequence comes from Triticum timopheevii, assembly GCA_963921465.1. Classification (NCBI taxonomy): domain Eukaryota; kingdom Viridiplantae; phylum Streptophyta; class Magnoliopsida; order Poales; family Poaceae; genus Triticum; species Triticum timopheevii. The sequence continues at coordinate 306,208,892 of OY997262.1, read as the reverse complement.
CATTTCCCCGAAGGGACAGACACAGGAACGAATGACACATGCAGGCCAGCCTAAGTGTTCCGGAGCAGTAGCAAGCTACCGTGGATCAGTGAAAGCACTAGGAGACATTTCCCGGTAAGAGAGGCTACAAAGGATAAACAACTAGATAGTCAGATCCCACACATACCAAGCATTTCAAAACATACACACAATATGCTCGATATGTGCAAATACAACATAGCATCACAACATGACTCTACAACTCAAGTATTTATTCAATAGGCTCCGAGGAGCGAGGCATTACAAACATGGGTCTCATGACCCAACATTCAGAGCATACAAGTCAAAACACAAGCGGAAGCTAACATGTCTGAGTACAGACATCTATAAATGAAAAAGGCTGAGAAGCCTAACTATCTACCAGATCCTGCCGAGGGCACAAGATCGTAGCTGAGGTAACAAGCTAAACGTCGAAGTCCACGCGAAACTACTAGCGAGACCGAAGTCTCTCTGTAAAACATAAAATAGGCAAACGTGAGTACAAATGTACCCAGCAAGACTTACATCAGAACTAACTACATATGCATCATTATCAACAAAGGGGATGGTGGGGTTTAACTACAGCAAGCCAGCTTTGACTCGGTGGCTATCCTGAACTACTACTGCAAGTAACTCTTTTGAGGTGGCGCACACGAGTCCTCATATTCACCATATCAATACACCACTATGGATCCGCTCCCGTCTCCCTACGAGAACGCCATCCATAGCACTCACGCTTATCTTGCGCATTTTAGAGTATCCACTTTCACTTGTCTATGAACTATTATAGGCAACCCAGAAGTCCTTTACCGCGGACACGGCTATTCGAATAGATGATGTTAACCCTGCAGGGATGTACTTCTTCATACATGTTTCCACCACTTAGCGTCTGCACACGACATGTGCTCGGCAGACTTCAAGCGAAAGCCGACGTGGGTGTAGACCACGACCTACCTAAACACTCAAGTCTCTAGTCCAGGTTTATCGCCTATTCAGGTTCCATCCGCTGGGAGTCTGGCCGAGGTTTCCACATACGGCCCCGAAGAATGTGTACAAGGTTCCGTGACACCAAACGGGCGCCCGGTATACCCGGCTACGTGCCTACCGCATCACAGCCCACCCCTCCGGTCAGTGTTGCGCACAGCCTCTATCATACTACAAACACCAGAAACTACTTGCAACTCCTAGACAGAGGACAAGGGTGGTTAAGAAGTTGAGCGGGGTCATATTTCAGGGCCCAATGCATGGTAGTAGTTGTTTCATGGATCACAAACACAGAACTCAGTTCCTGAGGACGGCTTCAATGAGACAACCCATCATGTACTCCTACATGGCCTCTCACCGCTACCTTTACCAAATCGTGTTCACACACTTAGCTCACACTCAGTAGGACATGTTCACACACCTCCGATTCATCCCCAATGAATCAGACCTGACTCAACTCTAAGCAGTAGCAGGCACGACAAACAAGCATGAATGAGTAGGCACATCAGGGCTCAAACAACTCCTACTCATGCTAGTGGGTTTCATCTAATTACTGTGGAATGACAGGTCATGCAAAGGATAAAGGGGTTTAGCTACTGCAGCAAGTAACATATGAATCATTGTTGTCCTAGTGCAGTAAAAGAGAGCAGGAGCGAGAGAGTGGGATTGTATCGGAATGAACAAGGGGGTTTTGCTTGCCTGGCACTTCTGAAGATAGCATTGAGTCTTCATCAGTGTCAACGATCACAACGTCGGTACAACGTCTACCGAGGGGGAACAACACCGACAAACAGAGAAGAAACACGCTCAATGCAATGCACAATATGATGCATGCTATGACATGGCAATAAGAATGTGTTTTGGCTAATGCAAGCAAGAACAGATTGAGATGAGTGCATTTGAACCAAAGATTCAAATGCAAAACCATTTTAAGAGGTCATAATAGTGCATTAACGTGTTTCACCTAAACAGCAAGGTTAATGTGTTCTAACATGCATGAAACAAGTGTAGATGGATAGATTGGATTTTTCTGATCATTTTTCATATATAATTTATTTCAATTGGAGTTACGGTTGAATTTCTATGATTTTTACAAGTTTGTACTATTTTCTGGAATTTCCTGTAAAAGAATAATTCCAGTAATTGAATTAATGCGTCAGCACTGCGTCAGGGTGATGTCAGCGGTCAACTGGGTCGGCTAGGTCAAACCTGACATGTGGGACCCATACGTCAGTGTCTCAGGCTGGTTTGGGTGTATGACAGGTGGGACCGGTCAACGTTGACTTGAGCAAGGTGAAAGCTGACACGTGGGGTCCACACAGATCAGTACTAATCTTAAAAAAATTAGACTAACCTAATTATGCTCGGGGACCCACATGTCATTGACACAGGTATAACTAAACATAATTAGCACCTAAACTAATGGTGCCACGTCAGCCACCGGCGTTTAACCGCCGGCGACGACAGACCGCGGCGGCGCCCGCATCGGGATTGTGCTACAGGCCACGGTTTGGGGCGCGAGGAGCATCTACGGGGAGCTGGCCGAGTGGCGCATCCAGTGGTAGAGGCGGCTGGAGCGGTGGTGGCCAGAGTTGACGGCGACGAGCATTTCCGCGGCGGCCGGAGTTCGGCCGGGTGTGGGGACGCGGCTGCAGCGCTCGAGAGAGCGAGTTGGGGTGCGGGTTGGGTTCCTGGCGAGGTCTGGAGCACGCCCACGTGCCCAGGAGCGACGAACATGGCCTCTGGCCACGCCGGCGAGGAGCTCAGGCGGCGGCGCAAATCGGTTACCGGCGGAACGGTGGCCATGGCGAGAAAAGGAGCACGGGAGCAAGGGGAGAGGAGGCAGGGGCTCACGGCGAGTCAGTTGGAGTAGACGGCGAGCTCGGGGGAGGTCGGACGGCGACGTAGCAAAGCTGGCGATCTCGGGCGGCCGGAGATGGGGAAGACGGTGTGGGCGGCGACGCAGGGCTCCCGACGTTGTGTAGCTCCATGGAGAGGGCGAGGGCGTAGAGGCGGAGCCTGCAGGCACGGAGAGGGCTCAAGGGAAGGCGGTGGCTGCGGTGGTGGCGAGCGGCGTCGGCAGTTGCGCTCGGGCGCGAGAGGGAGAGAGAGCAGAGGAAGGAAGAGGCACGGGAGAGAGTGAGAGGGGGGGCCAGGGGCTGCGTGGCATCGCCTGGTGCATCGAGGAGGAGCCAGGCAGGCTGGGAGGGAGGAGGTGGAGCTCGGGCGCGCGTGCGTCGACACGCCTCTGCCTACTGGCAGAGGTTGATGACGGTGGGGCTCCTAGTGGGCTGGCCAACAGTGCCAGGCCAGTGGGCTGGGCCGTGCTGGGCCAGGCCAGGTGAGCGCCAGGTAAAACCCTCTCTCTCTCTGCTTCCTGTTTTTCTTTTCTATTTCTGTTATTTTTTTTATTTGATTTAGAACATCAAATCATTTTTATAAACTTTGTGCAAATTGTTATGTGAGCTCAGGGCTATCCCAAGGTCACATGCAACTTACAAAAATGTTTGAGCTTTATTTCTTATATAATAGAAATAAATCCAACTCAAATATGTCATTGATTTAATTCAAAAGGCGCAAAATAAATATTTCAGTCACTCCAAAAATATTGGTTTGCATTTTACCTCATGCCAATATTTTTACAGAATAACATGAACATTTTCTTGGACTCATTTGATGAGATTTAAATGTTGGTTATTTTTAGAGGTTTTCTGAGGCTTTTGAAAATTCCTCAATTCAAGTTTCATTTGAATTTAAACATGATGCTCACATGGAAGCTAGCATAGGTCAGGCCAGAACTAGGGATGTGACAGCTCACCCCCACTAAACAAGAATCTCGTCCCGAGATTCAATACGTGAGGTAAAAAGACAAAGGGGACACTAAGCCAGCTCGAACTTCACGATCCAAATGTCCTTCTCGAGGATGCTGATTCAGTGCTCCAATTGATCTTGACGTCTTTGCTTTTGAGATCTGCATCCAACATGAGGACATGGACACTCTACAAGGATGGATCATCTTAATGATCACAAGATCAACTCACGGAATGAGATGTAGAACATCTCTTGAGCTGAGAGGCAGAACACACATCATGAAGGACGGAAGAAACAATTTGATGAGGTTTCAAAGTAGCGAGGAAAATAGTTGCCATGATACCACAACGAGACACCTTAGGGATGGTGACTCGTAGATATATCCCCTTAAGTGGCAAAAAGAATTACCTTTGATTCAGAGATCATTGAAACTCTTTATACCATCCTAAGGCAAATCACAATCCATCATTTGAAGGAGTCCGAAAGAATGACATTCTCGGACTAGTATGGATGATGTGGATTACCTTGTTGAGGAAAACACAATGGATGATTTTGCCTATCATCGGAGATGGATGGAAACCCATGGTAGGATCACTTTTGAAAATAATCCTGATCAATAATGTCGTGGGAACGAACACCTATGGGACCGGAGCCCCTTTCGGTCCGGCGGGGGGCGGAGACCGCACGAAGAGCGGATCGAGGCGAAGCACACGAGCGATTTTTACCCAGCTTCGGAGCTCTCCGGAGAGATAATACTCCTACTGCTGCTTTGTGGTTGTATTGTGTTCTTGCTCGAGAGCGATGAACGCTACAGTACACTAGCTGTGAGACCGAGCGTGAGTGTTTCTGGTTTCGAACCATCTCTACGTTGCGCTTGGGCCTCCTTTTATATGCTCAAGGGGTCACCAACAGGTGGCAACGCATGCAAGGGTAAAAATGGAAAAGAGGTGCTGTAGGTATACCTACTTGCACGGTGTATCATACCTAACCCTGACGGCAGGGGACAAAGGCATTAAATGCCCGTCTGTGTCGCCCAAACAGTGCAGAAAAGTGACCGTTAGGGGCGCCACCGCTTGCCACGATGGCGATCTTGTCATCTCCGCTTGCCACCTCGCACCGCTTGGCTGCACAGCCTCTCGCCACGCGCGCCTGGAACGGTCCCGTGGCGACACGTCGACGGATGCGCTGGAGCGTGGGCACAGAGTGGTGGCTTTGCCGCGGCAAGCGCCTTGCCGCGGTCGTTGTCTTGTCGCGTCCGGAAGCTTGTCGCTCACCGGGTCTTGCTGGGACGCGCGGCGCGTTGCGGCAAGTTCCTTGAAACGCCTTGGTTGGCCTTCCCGGCAAGCTCCTCTTGCCGGGGCCTTGTCCTTCCCGGCAATCTCCTCTTGCCGGGGCCTTGTCTTCTCGGCTTGAACACTTTGTTCTTGAATGGCTCCAAAGGAACCACGGAGGACCTTGGCGGGCACCCGGCAAGCCTTGCCGCGGGGTGCTGCGACTGCCCGTGCACTAGTTCGGGATACTAGTGTACCCCTACTCTAGTACACCGACAGGAGCCCCCGGGCTTGGGCCACACACGGTGCCGAACGCTGTTGGGCCAGGCCCAAAACAGGGCACGGGCACGCGCGGCCTGGGTCCACGCCGTATCTTACTCCGTATCCACCACGCTATCCCCTAACGGCACGCGTCGAATGCGGCGTCGTGGGAGAGATCGTGGGTGGTTCTTTATTCGGAAAAAGCGTAACGTTTGCCTTGTCCCTCTTTATAAGCAGGGGAAACAGGGGCAGTTTCCCCACCTTCGCCATTTGCTGTTCCTATCTCCGAAATCTCCGCCGCTCCCCTCTGCTTCCAAAGCCGAAAGAGAGCAGTGCTCCGCCCTCCCATCGTCGCCGTCGCCGCCAACGCCTTCGATCTCCCACACCACCTCTGCCATGGCTCCGAAAACCGGGAAGGGCGCGAAGTCGGCCGAGGCGCTGCGGCTTGAGGCGCTGCGGAAGGAGCGGGCAACTTTACCCTCCGAGCTTGCCGCGGCGGAGCTGAGGGAGTGGTACTACCTCTTCTAGTCGACGGAGACGCGAGCGCATCCGCGCACGAAGGTACTCTCCGCCGCCGCTTCGAAACGGGTTCCAAACGGATACCCCTTCTTCGTACTGTTCTTCTACTGCGGGCTCTGCCCGCCTTTCTCCGAGTTCTTCTGTGACATCATGAACACCTACGGGTTCCACGTCCTTGATTTCACCCCCAATGTTGTCCTGACCATGGCGGTTTTCGCACATCTCTGCGAAAACTTTGTCGGAGTCCACCCAAACGTAGCCCTTTTCCGCCACTACTTCATGCCCTGGGTCGAGATAGGAGAGCCCTTATCCGGTGGGATCGCCTGGATCTCGAGAACTGGCAAGAAGGAGGCTTATCTGGAGGGGGAGCTCCGCAGCAAATGGGAGGAGTGGAGAACGGAATGGTGCTGGAGTGTCGAGGAGAACCCGCAGCCGTTTACTGCCCTGCACCAAACCCCAGCAGTGCGCGGCAATGATTCGAGCGCCCTGGCCGCGGACGACGGTAAGCTGAAGATCGCCACCACCCGGATCTTGCGACTTAGGCTTGCCGGGCTCACCATAGGCGTTGTTGGTGCGGACTTTCTTCGCCGCCGCATCGCCCCTCTGCAGGAGAGGGGGAGACCCGCCTGGCTGTTCGGGGGTCCGGCGGACATCATGAGGCTGTGCCGAGGCCTCAATTTCAATTTCACTGTCTTGGAGCTGGATGCGATGCTCAAGGAGCTGTTCAAGCACGACCCCAATCATCCCGAGTGGTTCAGATTGCCGGCGGGTGTCGTTCCGCTGTGCAACAACTCTTCGCTTGACCACATCCGTGCAATGATGCCGCAGTGCGACTCGCATGGAATCGTTCCCACTTGGCAGGAGCCTGCAGACGATGTTGTGCAGCAGTTTTTTGATGGCTTGGTGGAGGTGGTGGTCCGCCCCAATGAGCAGAAGAGCCTCACCCGCGACACCACCGACGAGGAGATGCAGCGCATCGCCACCAGAGCGGAAGAGGCAGCGGCAGCCGCCGCTGCGGGTGAATTTGGGTTCACCGTGGAGGAAGCAGAGGCAGCAGAGGGGGCAAGCCTTGTCGAGCGAGAGTGGCTTGACGGCGAGGAAGCGCTTGCCCAATCTGAAGCTGAGTCGAGCGAACCTGCCGAGGGTGCGAGCGGCCCACCATCTCCAGGCAGCTTGCCGCAAGCGGAGCCATCAGCGCAGCCCCCAGCTCCACCAAGAAGGCGTCTCCGCAAGGCCGGGGATGTAGCAGGGCGGCAAACGGGTTAGCAGCCGTCGCGCCACGCGACGCGCTCCGCCGCGACAAGTAATGTTGCCGAGGGAGCACCTCGCACCGCGGCGGCAACCGGAGCGGGGTCGTCCCGGACTACTGCCGCTGCCCCCGCCAAGCGGCCAAGGGCACCTACTCCTCCGCCTCGTCGCGCCGAAGGTGGGCCTGACTTCGACCTCTCCGCACTCAGCTCCGACGAGGAAGAAGAGGAGTAAGCCTTTTTGTTGTATTTGTAGTTCTTCGATTCCTTGCTGTCTTTGTCTTGTATCTGATCTGCTTTACTCTGAACTGTTTCCATTTCAGGACCCTGGCCCAGAGAGCGGCGAAGAGAGCCAAGGCTCCAGTGATTGTCATCGAGGACGAGCCCACCGCGACAGTAGGGGGCGCGCCCAAGACCACCTTGCCGGACCCGGCAACTACTCCCCGAAGCAGCCCCTAGCGCAGCCCCCAGTGTAAGTATATGGTTTACTTCTCGCTGTTGGGCGCGCATGGGTGTTCTTTCCTTTGTTGATATCTGACTGTTGGTTTGCCTGTGTAGGAGCAGAACAGCCTCACCAAGAGCCTCCTGAAGCCGCTCCTGAGATACTATCTGCTTCGACTACGCCGCCAAGGGAGGATTCCCCGGCAAGGGAGCGTTCTCCGGCAAGGGAGAAGTCCCCGGCAAGGGAGGAGTCTCCGGCAAGGGGCAGCACCAGCGATCCCCCGTTGGCGGAGCACATGATTGTAGATCCCAGTACAGGTAATCCCCCTTGCTTGAAACTTCCCTTGGGTTCTTCTTCTGATTGTCTTTTTTGGATATTTGCTTGACTTTTCTCCCTCTTCCGGTCTTCAGATCCTCCTTCCACGGAGTCGATGGAGACCGAGGCCACCGGCGAGGAGAACGCGCGCGGCAACACTGACGACGTCGCCGCCACCGAAGAAGAGGCCGACGCTGATGATCCTGCCGGCGAAGAGGCCGCCAAAGCTGCTGGCGCAGGAGCTGGCGAGGGGTCCGGCGATCGTACTGACGACCCTGAGGCCACAGGAGCGCAAGGCGCTGCGCCGACCGCCGATCCCTCCATCGCTGACGCAGCGCCAGGCTCCGAAGAGCCCCAGCCCGGTGCCTACTTGAAGGCCAGCAACGGTGTCTTCATCAAGCTCCCGTGGGCTTCAAGCTCCAGGGCGCTGGTTGAAGGAGAGACCTTTGATGGGGAAGTGCTCGCCTCTGCTGGGCTGACACTGGTTGACGCGCCGAGCAGCAGCAGTGGCGAGTCTGAGGAGGAGCAGCTGCTCCGGAAGCTGGTGTCGCTCTACCGCGCCCGACAAGCCAAGGTGGAATCCCGGGAAGAGCTTGTCGCGCAGGCGGGAGCAGACATTGAGAAGTGCGCGGAGGAGCTCCGGGAACGCAATCAGGAAGCTCTCCGGTCCATTGCAGAGGAACGGGCGCAGCTCGTCGAGGCGCGGAAAGCCTTCCTTCTCAAGAAGGCTGAAGCTGAAGAGCAACAGAGACTTGCCGCCGAGGAGCTGTCTGCGCGGGAAGGCGAGCTGACGCAGCGGAAAGTCAATCTGGACAGCCACAAAGAGGAGCTTGCCGCGCGAGAGCGGACATTTGGCGGGGCCCTCAAGGAGGCAAAGGATGCTGCCACAGCTGCTGAGGCCTCCAAGAAGGAGCTGGAGACGAAGGTGGTGCAGCTAGAGGCCGATCTCAAGGCGAGGGACGAAGAGCTTGCCGCACTTCAGCGTGAGCGGGAGAAGGACGCCCTTGCCCACGGCGAGCTGCAGGGCCGCCTCGTCGAGAAGGGCAAGGAGCTGAGCACCGCCAAGGACTCCAATGCTGATCTGGAGTTGAAGCTGGCTACGTTGACCCAGACGCTGGACAGCGCCAAGGAGCAGGAGGTGACCCTAAGAGAGGAGATCAAGGAAAACGAAGCGTTGCTGACGAGGGCCGCCGAAACCGAGAACACCTTTAGGGATACGGTGGAGCTCTGGACAGAGGGCCTCGTGAACATCGCCGCAGTCATCGACGAGGAGCTGGCGCAGCTGGGGATGGTGGATTTTGGGTATTCCTCCGATGAGAACCTCCAGCCCAGCACCAAGCTCACTCTGTTCTTCAAGGGCGTGGTGACGACCCTCCAGCAACTCCGGGAAAGGATCCCAAAGCAGCTGGCCGACGAGTCACGCACGATCTGCGCTAGAGTTCTGTAGAAGGTGTTGGTGAAGGTGGCCTTTCGCAATCCAGGCCTCAACCTCACCAACGTCCTCAAGAAGCTGCCGGCGGATGCTGATCTTGAAGAGCTCAAGACCCTTGTCGCACCCATTGTGGACAAGGTGAATGAAGTCAGGAGGGTTGATGGCGGCCGCGTAGATTAGACTGCCCGTTTCCTCCTTTTCTTGCCGCTGCTAGTCATGTTACGGGAACAATCTATTAGAGCATGGCAAGTTATCTTGTAATATAACTTTATTTTGGGTATCGATCGCTATGTTATTTCCTCTACTTGATTCCTTCCTTTGTATGTTTTTACCCTACGCTTTTAGGGAACTTGACAGCGTAGGCACCCTTGTCGTGAGCGCTGAGTGCAGAACGTCAGCAGCCTGCTGGTGGTGCCGCCACCGACAAGAAACCTTGTCGCAGCTAGTTGCAGCACACTTAAGTTGTTGAGCGGACTCAAAACAAAGTAAGGGTGCAACTAGCTACGAGTTGGTTCCTCCGCGCACAGGTTTTTCATATAAAGCACGGTCGTTCGAGGAAGATAACTTAAAAAAATTTAAAACTGATTGCTCAAACTTTGGCAACTTAGCTTTTCTGTCGTTTGCGTCCCGGCAAGGCAAAACTTTCTTGAACGACGCCCGGTCCACACCATTATCTTCTCCTTCCCCCCCCCCCCCCCCCCCCGGCAAACTTGTGTGCGAGGGAACCTTCCCTTTTCTTGAGAAAAAGAAAGAAGAGAAAATAAAGATATGGAGCCTTAGGGCTCATTATTGCTTACCGGGAGAAGGTGCTGCACAAAGTGTCAGATAACACATGCAAAAAATAGAAAGCATGAAATCGACAAGATGTGCAGAGCACATGGGCTTTATTTACGCACGGGGTCTGCGCCCGGCTTTGTACAAAGGGTTACATGCAACAGCGGCAAGGCTTGTACAAAAGGTGGTTGCCGGAACAGGTTCCGGCCACCGCGCCTTACGGGTAAAACTTACGAAGATGTTCAATGTTCCAGGAGTTGCTCACCGGAGAGCCATCTTCGGTCTCAAGGCGGACAGCGCCAGGCCTAGTGACTCGTTTCACCCGATAAGGGCCTTCCCACTTCGGCGTCTACTTGTTGGAATTCTTGGCGGACTGAACGCGCCGAAGAACAAGGTCGCCTTCCTCGAGACTTCTGGCATTAACTTTGCGGCTGTGGTAGCGGCACAAAGCTTGCTAGTATCGAGCAGCTCGTATAGCAGCCTGAAGACGATCCTCCTCAAGGAGCAGCGCGTCGTCTTGTCGCAGCTGCTCTTGGTCAAGCTCATCATAAGCGAGCACTCGAGGCGATCCGTATACGAGTTCCGTGGGGAGAACTGCCTCTGCTCCATAAACTAGAGCAAAAGGTGTCTGGCCAGTGGCTCGATTTGGCGTCGTCCTGATCGACCAAAGAACCACCGGCAGCTCCTCAATCCAGTTCTTTCTGCACTTGTGCAGCCTGTCGAAAGTCCTGGTCTTGAGCCCGCGCAGCACTTCAGCATTTGCCCTCTCCGCTTGACCGTTGCTTCTCGGATGAGGAATAGAAGCGAAGCAGACTTTGGCGCCAAGATCTTGGACGTACTGCATGAAGGTGCGGCTCGTGAATTGCGTGTCGTTGTTGGTGATGATCCTGTTAGGGACCCCGAAATGGCAAACAATCGACCTAAAGAACTTGACTGCTGACTGTGCTGTCACCTTCCTCACCGCTTCCACTTCCGGCCACTTTGTGAACTTGTCAATTGCAACGTACAAGTACTCAAAGCCCCCGACAGCTCGGGGAAAGGGGCCGAGGATGTCGAGCCCCCAGACCGAAAATGGCCAGGATAAAGGGATCGTCTGGAGAGTTTGAGCTGGCTGATGTATCTGCTTGGAATGGAACTGGCATGCTTCACACTTGGTTACTTGTGCAGTTGCATCCTGGAGGGCTGTCGGCCAAAAGAAACCTTGCCGGAATGCTTTTCCGGCAAGTGCTCTTGCGCCAATGTGGTGGCCACATATGCCTCCATGTAACTTTGCCAACAGCTTTTGTCCATCTTCCCGGTGAATACACTTCAATTTCACACCGTTGAATCTTCTTTTGTATAGTGTGTCGTCGACAAACTGGTACATACTTGATTGCCAGGCTATTCTCTCCGCTTCTTCTTGCTCTTCGGGAAGTTCTCCTGTCTGAAGGAAACGGACAATCTGCTGCACCCATGTTGGAGCTTGCGGCTCGACAACAAGGACTAAAGGCACATATGCTGCTGCGGGAACATCTGCTTCTACGGCAAGAACCTGCGGCTCAGCCGGAGCTTGATGTTCCCCGGCAAGCTTGCCGGAGCAAAACGTGTCGGGAACGTCTGCTTCAACGGAAGAAACCCTAGGGCTTGTCGGAGCAGAGTGCTCCTCAGCACTCTTGGTGTTGATCTTGGGGACCTTCTTGGCGGCGGCTTCGGGAAGCTCTGCCGGAAAATAATCACCAGAAATCAACTTCCTCTTTTTGCTCTGTCAAGTTGATGGTGTCACTGTTGGTTGAGTCAGTTTCAGCACAAAGATTCCTGGTTCCACAGGTAACTTAAGTGCGGCGCACTTTGACAGGCCATCTGCAATGTCGTTCTGAGCTCTCGGAACATGTTCCATCTGTAGGCCGTCAAAGTGCTCTTCTAACTTTCTCACTTCATCAATGTAAGCTTCCATCAACGGACTCTAATAATCTTTGTTCACTTGGCGGACGACAAGCTGTGAGTCACCCCTAACAATGAGCTTTTTGATCCCAACGTCAGCTGCGATCCTGATACCGGTAAGCAAACCTTCATACTCTGTAGTATCGTTTGTTGCTTGCTCCTTGGGAAAGTGCATCTGGACTACGTACTTGAGGTGCTCTCCGGTGGGTGCGGCAAGTAGCACGCCCGCACCGGCGCCTTGCAGCAAGAAGGCACCGTCAAAGTACATCAGCCACTCTTTGCTTGCCTCCTTGACGGGGATGCTCATCTCTGGAATTTCTTCATCTGGTGTTGGTGTCCACTCTGCTATGAACTCTGCTAATGCTCTGCTTTGGATAGTTGAAGTGCTCTCGAACTTGAGGCCAAAGCTTGACAGTTCCAGTGCCCACTCGACAATCCTGCCTGTTGCTTCTGGATTCTGCAGTATCCTCTTCAGCGGAAAGCGAGTGACAACTGTGATCTCATGTGCTTGGAAGTAATGGCGTAGCTTTCTCGAGGCCATGAGAAGGCCGAAAAGCAATTTCTGCACACCAGAGAACCTTGACCTAGCCCCCTGCAGAAGGGAACTGACAAAGTAAACTGGGTGCTGCACCATTTTCTTCTGCACCTCCTGTGTCTGCGCAGATCCATCCTTGTCGGGACCAGAGCTTGTCGGGGAAGCCCCCTGCTTGTCGCTGGACGCGCTTGTCGTGGTTGCTGGCTCATCATCCGCCTCCCTCTCCGCTACTAACGCAGCACTAACCACTTGATTGGTTGTCGCTAGATATAGCAGCAACTTTTCTTGTGGCTTAGGTGCGACAAGTATTGGAGTGGAGGACAGGTATCTCTTCAAGTCCTGTAGCGCAGCCTCCGCTTCCGGAGTCCATTTCATTGGACCTGCCTTTTTCAATATTTTGAAAAATGGCAGGGCGTGCTCAGCAGACTTAGAGATAAACCTGCTTAGAGCAGCCACGCAGCTGGCAAGCCTTCGTACATCCTTGACGCGCTTCGGTGCTTCAATCTGCTCAATGGCCTTGATCTTGTCGGGATTGGCTTCAATTCCCCGCTGAGACACAAAGAACCCAAGAATCTTGCCGGAGGGGACTCCAAACACACACTTCTCGGGGTTGAGCTTGAGGTTGATCTTGCGCAGATTTGTGAAAGTTTCATCTAAATCCTGAATCAGAGTTGCTCTGTCCTTGCTCTTGACCACTATGTCATCCATGTAGGCTTCCACATTTCTGTGTAACTGTGGCTCAAAAGCATGATTGACTACTCTTGCAAATGTTGAACCAGCATTCTTCAAACCGAAAGGCATCCATACGAAATAGTACGTGCCACAAGGAGTGATGAATGCGGTCTTCTCCTCATCCTCTTCTGCCATGAAGATCTGATGATATCCAGAGTATGCATCAAGAAATGAAAGCAAGTCACATCCGGCCGTGGAGTCAACAATCGGGTCAATGCACGGCAAGGGAAATGGGTCTTCGGGACAAGCTTTATTAACATCGGTAAAGTCGATACAAAGCCTCCATTTCCCGTTTGCCTTGCGCACGACTACAGGATTAGCCAACCACGTAGGATGGAGCACTCCTCTGACAAGGCCTGCTGCTTCCAACTTCTTGATCTCTTCTGCGATGAATTCTTGGCGCTCCACTGCTTGTTTCCTGACTTTCTGCTTGACGGGCCGCGCGTGAGGACAGACGGCAAGATGGTGCTCAATTACATTCCTGGGAACACCGGGGATGTCAGACGGTTGACATGCAAACACGTCGACGTTCGCCCGCAGGAAGGCAACGAGCGCGCTTTCCTATTTAGGGTCGAGCGTGGCACTGATGGTGAAGGTACCACCAGTGCCGTCCTCCTTGGCGGACACCTTCTTGGTCTCTGGCGGAGCTGCCTTCGTCTTCTTACACTTGCCGGTGGAGCTCGATGGTGCGTCCTCGACGGTAGCGCAGCACTCCGAAGAGGTGCGCTTGCCGGAGTGGGCATCAGAGCTCTTGCCGGACTTGGTCTTCTTCTTCCCCCCGGGAGCTTCAGCGGCAAGTGGCTTGCGATCCGCTGCGGCTGCTGCTTCCTGGTAGATCTTGTCGGTACAGATAAGAGCATCTTTCTTGTCGCCAGGGACAGAGATGACACTTATTGGACCTGGCATCTTGAGCACATTGTAGGCATAGTGAGAGGCTGCCATGAATTGGCGAGTGCTGGACGGCCGAGTATCCCATTGTAGGGTAATGGGAAATCAGCAACGTCAAAAGTGACCCTCTCAGTCCTGAAATTCAATTCGCTGCCAAATGTCACTGGCAACGTGATCTTCCCCTTCGTCTTGCTCCTTCCCGGGTTAATTCCTTGGAATGTGTCAGTCTCCTCGAGCTCGCTGTCAGGGATCTAGAGTTTCTGGAGTACCGCGGAGGAGATCAGATTCAAGCCGGCTCCGCCGTCAACTAGCATCTTTGTGACCTTGAGGTTGTGAATAGTTGGTGAAACCAACATCGGCAAGCACTCGACCGCAGTTATGCGATCAAGGTGGTCCTCAATATCAAAGATGATAGGCGTGCTGGACCACTTCAGAGGCTTGCGTGACTCAACTGGTGGTTCTGCTGCATTAATTTCCCGAACCCACTGTTTGAGCTGGCGGTGCGAAGTATGCAGAGAAGCACCGCCGTCAACGCACAGAACCTCTGTGGCTTTCTGAAACTCCTGCTCGCCGGCTTCATCTTCATCCATCTCTTCATCATCGTCTTCATCTTCATCCTTGTCGCGGCCGCGGGGAGGTCTGTCTCCTTGCTGCTGCTTGGCCTTGCCGCGGCGTCCTCCCCGGCCGGGACGCTTCTTGCCGGATCCTCTAGTACCTTCTTGGATCTTCTCTTTGTCGCGTCGCTCGTACTCCTTTCTGCTGCTCGACAAGCTGCTCAACCTTCTTGCAACTCTGGAGATCATGGCCCTTGGTGCGGTGGATCTTGCAGTACTGCTTGCCGGAGCCGTCCTGCTTGTTGGTGGCCGCCACAGTTTCGGCTTCCTTGGCGCCACCTCCATTGCCGGACTGCTCAATAGCTAGCACATCTTTGCCTTTCCTTCTCCTGTTGTTCCGCCGCTGGTTTTTCTTTGCCGGGGCAGCATCATCGCTGTCAGATCCTCCTGCTCCTGCATTCTCTCCGGGGAGTTTCCTCCCTTCTTCAGCACGTGCGCACTTGTCGGCCAGGGCGTATAGCTCACTGACGTCTCTAATCTTGCACATCGCCATCTCCTCCCGCATCCTGCGGTTACGCACGTTCTGATGGAACGCGCTGATGACCGCGGCAGGGTGGACATATGGGATGTTGCGCTGCACTTGGCTGAATCTCTGAATGTACTTGCGCAGGGCCTCTCCTTCCTTCTGGGCGAGCAGATGTAGATCGCTCTCCTGGCCGTGAGACTTGTGGCCGCCTGTAAAGGCGCCGACAAACTGATGGCACAGATCCTCCCATGAGGATATGGAGTTGTCCGGCAAGTGCATGAGCCAGGAGCTGACATTGGGCTTGAGCACCAGTGGGAAGTAGTTGGCAAGGATCTTGTCATCGCGCCCCCCGGTAGCTTGCACCGCGATGGTGTAGATGCTGAGGAACTCCGACGGATGCAACCTGCCGTCGTACTTCTCTAGTACGTCTGGCTTGAAGTTCTTTGTGCTGGGCCACTGGACTTGCCGCAGCTCACGAGTGAACGCAGGGCAACCTACCGCGTACGGAAAGTCGCCTGGTTCCCCTGGCGCATGCATATCGACAGTGGGCCCAGCGCGCTGGTCTGACTGACGCTGCGCTTCTCTTTGACGCTCGATACGAGTACAAGCGTCATCTTGCTGTCGTTCTTGAAGAACTTGGTGCTGATCGCGACGAGCTCGTGGATCTGATGACGCTGTGGAGTCAGTGTCGAGGTTGACCCGGTGAGTCGTCGATCTTGGCCTTCGGGGTGGAGAGTGCACGGTGGTTGCACCCCCACCGGTCTTGTCGCCATCGGCTCGCGTCCGGCAATCTTGCCGCGGCTACGACGCATTCGGCTGCCGTGGAGTGTCGCCGTTGGCGAAGCCGATGAGACTCTGAATGGTGGCCCTTCAATTGTCAATCTTGTCCGCCGTTGGGGGGTAATCTAGGAGCAGTTGGGCTCGGGCCAACGCTTCTTCTGGAGTCTTCGGTGGCAGTGGTGAACGGTGCGAGGAGCGGGATATGCTTGGACTTCTAACTATGTTAGAAGGAGCAGGATCCAGTCCAGGCGACCGTGTCTTGCTCGTGCCAGCAGGTTGGCATGCATGCTAGTCTTGAGCACCCTGAGATCCACCAGCTCAATTTTGGTCCAACGAGCGTACGGTACTGCGAGTACCATGACGCTGTTAGCCCCGCACCTCCTGAGATGGGCGAGGTGCATGTACGGACGCCGAGGTTTGCGCAGCCTTGTCCTTGGACCTGGCGGCAGCGTGAGCTCCCTCGTCGACGCCCGTTCCTCCGTCGGCGTCTACTCCACCACCCGTTTGCTCTGGTGGCAGTGGGATCGACGTGGACGGAGCAGCCACCTCCGAAGCCTTCTTCTTCGGTGGCATCTCGATGAAGATGATGACGAAGATGCAGATCTTGCTCGCGTGAATGCCAGATCAGATTCACACAACCTCGAAGCCCCCTACCTGGCGCGCCAAAGATGTCGTGGGAACGAACACCTATGGGACCGGAGCCCCTTTCGGTCCGGCGGGGGTGCGGAGACCGCACGAAGAGCGGATCGAGGTGAAGCACATGAGCGATTTTTACCCAGCTTCGGAGCTCTCCGGAGAGATAATACTCCTACTGCTGCTTTGTGGTTGTATTGTGTTCTTGCTCGAGAGTGATGAACGCTACAGTACACTAGCTGTGATACCGAGCGTGAGTGTTTCTGGTTTCGAACCATCTCTACGTTCCGCTTGGGCCTCCTTTTATATGCTCAAGGGGTCACCAACAGGTGGCAATGCATGCAAGGGTAAAAATGGAAAAGAGGTGCGGTAGGTATACCTACTTGCACGGTGTATCATACCTAACCCTGACGGTAGGGGACAAAGGCATTAAATGCCCGTCTGTGTCGCCCAAACAGTGCAGAAAAGTGACCATTAGGGGCACCACCGCTTGCCACGATGGCGATCTTGTCATCTCCGCTTGCCACCTCGCACCGCTTGGCTGCACAGCCTCTCGCCACTCGCGCCTGGAACGGTCCCGTGGCGACACATCGACGGATGCGCTGGAGCGCGGGCACAGAGTGGTGGCTTTGCCGCAGCAAGTGCCTTGCCACGGTCGTTGCCTTGTCGCGTCCGGAAGCTTGTCGCTCACCGGGCCTTGCCGGGACGCGCGGCGCATCGCGTCAAGTTCCTTGAAACGCCTTGGTTGGCCTTCCCGGCAAGCTCGTCTTGCCGGGGCCTTGTCTTCTCGGCTTGAACACTTTGTTCTTGAATGGCTCCAAAGGAACCACGAAGGACCTTGGCGGGCACCCGGCAAGCCTTGCCGCGGGGTGCTGCGACTGCCCGTGCACTAGTTCGGGATACTAGTGTACCCCTACTCTAGTACACCGACAAATAATTACTGAGAAAGGTAATCCAGACTAGGGTGGCACGATGGCGGTGCAAGCTGGGAACAACATGCAAATGATGGGAATGAATCTAGTAACTGGGAAATAACTCAACAGTCGAGGGGTTCCACTATTGAAAAAAAAAATATGGCCGAGAAAACTGGGAGCAATCCCTAGTTAGTGCCGATGATAAAACTTAGTGCTTGTGCGTGCTCTCAAGAACTTGAGCATTTCCATATTCATTAAGGTTTTACCAACATCCATGTCAAGGATCCTGGCAACACAACATACAATGAGGAATAGTGATGGATGATGCAGATGCAAAGGAAGATAACACTTTCTCAGATTTCACCTTAGCGAGACCAAGGGGACAAAATATGGATGATCGACCGAGAGACATTTAGCACTCCCCTTCTAATGTTCTCCTTGATGTACTAGCGTATCCCATTCATAGATATGGTTTGGTATCTAGAACATCAAGTAAAGGTCGGACTTCGGGAGCACAAAAATCCATAAGGGACAACTAAGGAGTAAATCCTGCGAAATCCCTATGGGGAGGTGGCCAACTTTTTCAATCAAGATACTACAAAAACAGGTCTTCCGGTTGGGTGTGTTGGCCACGATATCCACTTTACCGGTTACAAAGAGAACAATATTATAAATCTTGGGAAATGTTCCAACCATCATATCTGCCTGAGATTCAGATCTGGTTGGTGTCAGAATAATCTAGACTCATCGAGTCTAGAAAGAAAAATGAAAGTTTGCAACACAAACCGACGAGATAATGTTGCGAGATTCTCGGGAAATGAACTACGATAGTAGGCTCCAAAACATGAGCTGGTTCTGCTACAAACATGTGAACACGTTGTCCCAGACAAACATGATCCCATGGTAGTCTTGCAATAAAACACTACCGAGTTCCGGTGGGGAACCATCATCGAGGATATCAATGTTCTTGCATAAGGTATACTCTTAAGAAGGAGCTTCTTCTCCTTGAACAAATCAATCAGTGGCTTGGTGTGCTACATAATACATATGGAGTGGAGGTAATTAATCTACCAAACCATAGTATACTTTGCACATGTGTGACTAACTTGGGATGATTCCAAGGAAGCAACATTGACTTTATCGAATTCACGGCGGCAACTTACACCAAGTGCCGTGAATTAGAGGAAGTCACTTCTTTCGTCCGAACATATACCTCATGAACGGAACACGAAGACATTGCTTACAAAATTCCCAACACTAGGTTGATGTTCAACATGACTCATGGGGAAGACAGAATGCTGCTGATGGACTCAACAACAACTCATCGGAATTTCCATATCACTGGACTTCCACCATCATGTGAACACGGTGATAGCATTGGTCAGACCAAAATATGTAATGGTGTATGCTCGAGGGATCAACCACGAGTAAGATAACATTACGAACATCATTGGTTCTGATTTGACTTGAGATAGCCCATACTCAAATCAAAATTTGCTAAGACAATAGGTTCAACAACTGATCACAAGGACCAAACGATGGAGATATCATCTTTTTTCAACACACATATACGAAGAGATATCCCTTTGGAATGAACTAAGTCGTACAAAGCTTTTATCTTCCAACTCTCCAAGTTGTTGTTCAGCTTAACCAACTAGCTCGGGGGTATCCAACATAGACTCTTGGAGAAAGGGTGGTTTATAGGGATAAACCAACTTGATCACGAACTCAACATAGCGGTCAGGTGACGACCTGGTGATACTTCCGAGAAGATATTCGGAGAATCACGAACCACCGATATGTTACTAAGCTCGAGAACAGTCTTGCTTTTCAGGCAAGATGAAATGATCAAATGAGCGAGGGATTGACAAAATCCTAACTCACCGACCGAAGAGTGCTCCGGAAATAGGGACTAGGTAGCACAATCGACCTTAGGGTGATGATTGATACCTCTTCGTCGTATCTACTTTTCCAAACACTTTTGCCCTTGTTTTGAACTCTAACTTGTATGATTTGAATGGAACTAACCCGGACTGACGCTGTTTTCAGCAGAATTGACATGGTGTTGTTTTATCTGCAGAACAAAAGTTCTCGGAATGACCTGAAACTCCACGGAATATCTTAGAATAAATAATGAAAAATCTTCGCCAAAGATGAAGGCCAGGGGGCCCACACCCTGTTCACGAGGGTGGGGGGCACGCCCCTCACCCCTGGGCGCGCCCCCCTACCTCGTGGGCCCCCTGGTGGCCCTCCGACGCCAACTCCAACTCCATATATTGGCTTTCGGGGAGAAAAAAATCAAAGAGAAAGTTTCATTGCATTTTACGATACGAAGCCGCCGCCAAGCCCTAATCTCTCTCGGGAGGGCTGATCTGGAGTCCGTTCGGGGCTCCGGAGAGGGGGATTCGTCGCCATCGTCATCATCAACCATCCTCCATCACCAATTTCATGATGCTCACCGCCATGCGTGAGTAATTGCATCGTAGGCTTGCTGGACGGTGATGGGTTGGATGAGATTTATCATGTAATCGAGTTAGTTTTGTTAGGGTATGATCCCTAGTATCCATTATGTTCTGAGATTGATGTTGCTATGACTTTTCTATGTTTAATGCTTGTCACTAGGGCCGGAGTGCCATGATTTCAGATCTGAACCTATTATGTTTTCATGAATATATGTGTGTTCTAGATCCTATCTTGCAAGTCTATAGTCACCTACTATGTGTTATGATCCGGCAACCCCGAAGTGACAATAATCGGGACCACTCCCGGTGATGACCATAGTTTGAGGAGTTCATGTATTCACTATGTGCTAATGCTTTGTTCCGGTTCTCTATTAAAAGGAGGCCTTAATATCCCTTAGTTTCCAATAGGACCCCGCTGCCACGGGAGGGTAGGACAAAAGATGTCATGCAAGGTCTTTTCCATAAGCACGTATGACTATATACGGAATACATGCCTACATTACATTGATGAACTGGAGCTAGTTCTGTGTCACCCTATGTTATGACTGTTACATGATGAACCACATCCGGCATAATTATCCATCGCTAATCCGGTGCCTACGAGTTTTCCATATACTGGTTCTCGCTTATTTACTTTTCCGTTGCTACTGTTACAATCACTACAAAACACCAAAAACATTACTTTTGCTGTCTTTACTTTTGTTACCGTTATCACCACTATCATATTACTTTGCTACTAAACACTTTGCTGCAGATACTAACTTTCCAGGTGTGGTTGAATTGACAACTCAGCTGCTAATACTTGAGAATATTCTTCGGCTCCCCTTGTGTCGAATCAACAAATTTGGGTTGAATACTCTACCCTCGAAAACTATTGCGATCCCCTATACTTGTGGGTTATCAAGACCTTTTTCTGGCGCCGTTGCCGGGGAGCATAGCTCTATTCTTTGAGTCACTTGGGATTTATATCTGCTGGACACTATGAAGAACTTGAAAGACGCTAAGACAAAAATTTACCCCTCAACTATGAGTGGAGGTAAGGAACTGCCATCTAGCTCTGCACTAGATTCTCCTTCTGTTATGAGTAAGTTTGCGACACCTAAACCTACTACTGCTATTGATTCTGATATGTCGCATGTTATTGATGATGCCACTTCTGCTATGCATGATACTTATGATGAAACTACTTCTATGCTTGATACTACTGTGCCACTTGGTGAATTTCTTGATGAGCAAATTGCTAGGTCTAGAGAAAGAGAAATTGTTGAACCTGAACACGATGATGATAGTGATGATGAGCCTATGCCTGCTATTCCTGAGGGTTATCTTTTTAGTGCTGAATCTTTTGAAGCTATTGTTGCTTGCCAAGATAGTCTTGAACGTAAGAGGTTGCTAACTAAGTGGAGTAAAGAATCTTTTAGAGGTAGGATGAGACCCGAGCCTGCTTTTGCTACTTCACCTATCTGTGTTCCTGATTATGATTATTATGATATTTTTGTCGATCCAGATATAATTACTTTGGTTGAAACTGATCCTTTTTATGGCTATGAATCTGAAACTGTTGTGGCACATCTTCGTAAGTTAGATGATATAGCTGCCCTGTTTACTAATAACCTGAGATCGCGCCACTTTTATATACTCAAAATATTTCCGTTCTCATTAAAGGGTGATGCTAAGAAATGGTTTAATTCTCTTGATCCTGGTTGTGTGCAAAGTCCCCAGGATATGGTTTATTACTTCTCTGCTAAATATTTACCTGCTCATAAGAAACAAGCTGCTTTGAGGGAGATATACAATTTTGTGCAAATTGAAGAAGAGAGTCTCCCACAAGCTTGGGGGAGGCTTCTCAAGTTACTTAATGCTTTGCCTAATCATCCTCTTAAGAAACCTGAAATATTTGATATCTTTTATAATGGACTAATTGATGCTTCCAGAGATTACCTGGATAGTTGTGATGGCTCTCTTTTCAGGGAAAGAACACCGGATGATGCTGAACTTCTATTGAATAATATGTTGGCTAATGAAAATAATTGGGCACCTCCTGAGCCAACTCCTGAGCCAATTACTGAGCCTATTCCTAAACCAACTCCGAAGAAGAGAGGTGTTCTATTTCTCAGTCCCGAAGATATGCAAGAGGCAAAGAAGTCTATGAAAGAAAAAGGTATTAAAGCTGAAGATGTTAAGAATTTACCTCCTATTGAAGAAATCCATGGTATTAATTTACCGCCTGTTGAAGAAGTATATGATCTCAATTACTTATTTACTGAAGAACCTCCCGATATCCCGACACAGGTAGTGAAGGTAAATTCTCTCTATAGATATGATAAAGCTGAAGTTCCTCCTACTAAAATTGCTAGTCAGTGCTTGGATGAGTTTGATGACTTTATGTCTAAGCAAGATGACTTTAATGCTTATTTTGGTAGACAATTAAAACAGAATACCTTTATGATTAAATGCTTGAGTGATTATATGGCTGATATTAGAGGTGAACTTAAACTTGTTAGCGAACATGCTTCTATGGTTACCACTCAAGTAGAACAAGTACTTAAAGCTCAGAAAGAAGAGCTTGATGAAATGAATAGTAAGAAAAATGATTATGCTGTTAGAGTGGCTACTAGAACTGGTAGAATGACTCAGGAACCTTTGTATCCTGAAGGCCACCCTAAGAGAATCGAGCAAGATTCTCAGAGAAATAATATTGATATGGCTAGTTCTTCTAAGAGGAAGAAAAAGAAAAATGATAGGACTGTGCAAACTTCTAGTGAACCTATTGCTGAACCACCTGATAATCAAAATGATATCTCTATGTCTGATGGTGAAAAACAATCAGGTGATGAACATGAACCTAGTGATAATGTTAATGATAATGTTCATGTTGATGCTCAACCTAGTAATGATAATGATGTAGAAGTTGAACCTGCTGTTGATCTTGATAACCCACAATCAAATAATCAACGTTATGATAAAAGAGACTTCGTTGCTAGGAAACATGGTAAAGAAAGAGAGCCATGGGTTCAGAAACCCATGCCTTTTCCTCCCAAACCATCCAAGAAAAAGGATGATGAGGATTTTGAGCGCTTTGCTGAAATGATTAGACCCATCTTTTTGCGTATGCGATTAACTGATGTGCTCAAAACAAATCCTTATGCTAAGTATATGAAGGATATTATTACTAATAAAAGAAAGATACCTGAAGGTGAAATTTCCACCATGCTTGCTAATTACACTTTTAAGGGTGGAATACCAAAGAAACTTGGAGATCCCGGAGTGCCTACTATACCATGCTCCATTAAAAGATATTATGTTAAAACTGCTTTATGTGATCTTGGAGCCGGTGTCAGTGTTATGCCTCTCTCTTTATATCGTAGACTTGACTTGAATAAGTGGACACCTACTCAAATATCTTTGCAAATGGCCGATAAATCAACTGCTATACCTGTCGGTATTTCTGAGGATGTGCCTGTTGTAGTTGCAAACGTTACTATTTTAACGGACTTTGTTATTCTTGATATTCCCGAGGATGATAGTATGTCTATTATTCTTGGAAGACCTTTCCTTAATACTGCAGGGGCTGTTATTGATTGCAACAAAGGCAATGTCACTTTTCATGTTAATTGTAATGAGCACGGTGCATTTTCCGAGGAAACAACCTCAAGTTTATAGTATCAACTCTATTGGAAAAGTTCCATCAATTATATTTGGAGGATTTGAATTTCCTCTCCCTACTGTCAAGAAAAAGTATGATATTCTTATTGTTGGGGATTTTCATATCCCCGTTGAGGTAACTTAGTGTCATTCGAAATTTCTCCGGTTCCGGGATTACTCGGAATGAGTTTGTTAACAAGACTTGATCAACCTTGTTAGTGGGTTCATTTTGATGATCACGAGACGGATGAAACTAGAAGCACAACTTTCTGTACCCTCTTTATATTTTCTGTTATTTAGTAGAAATAAAGTAAAATAGTATTTTTCTGTCTGTTTCCTGACTTATCCATGCAATATAAAAATATCCCGAAAATAAAAGTCCTCAGAATTCCATGCCAATTTAATATGATTTTTTCGGGAATATTTGAGGATTTACTGTGCAAAAATTACCACGGGGGGAGCTACCACCTGGCCACGAGGGTGGAGGGCGCGCCCTACCCCCCCTGGGCGCGCCCCCCTGCCTCGTGGGCCCACGGTGGCCCTCCTCCACTTATTCCTGCACCCATCTTCTTCCTCTGTCTCACATAAACACGAAAAACCAACTCAAGCACGAGTTCCAGCCCCCGTTGCTGTGATTTTCAATCTCCTTGCTCAAAGCACCTCTTGCAAAACTGCTTGGGGAGATTGTTCCTTGGTATGTGACTCCTCCATTGGTCCAATTAGTTTTTGTTCTAGTGCTTTATTCATTGCAAATTTGTGCTGCATAGGTGACCATGTTCTTGAGCTTGCATGTCAAATTTATATGGTTCCAAGTAGTTCTAATGCTTGATATAGGCCCTAGGCACTTGTGGGAGTTGTTACTATCAATTTTATTGAAGTTGGTTCACTTTTATTTGAAGTTACTAAAAAAATTCAGAAATTTTTCAGAGGAAACAATATGCTTAGGAGGATGTTTCAAGGTGGTCCTTCAAGGACGAAAGGCCCCAGGCTTGCAATACGTGATGCTGACGAGAAACCACCAAGAGACGCACTCGTGAGGCCCTGTCAATGGCCCTCAGAAAATTTTATGAATCAAGTGGGAATTAAAGAAGAATTCTACTCATATGTGCGTAATGCCGGTCTTGAGGACTTTGAAGCTGATAAACGCCCACAGTATCGTTACCTCACAAGTTCATTTGTGGGGAGGTTTGATTTTACAACTTCGCGTAATTCTCCTTCAGTCATGTTTGACCTTTATGACAAATCTTATACCATGGACTTAGAGGATTTCACTCTTGCATGCAAACTTCCATCTTGGGGTAGTATCCGGGGTCCCCCTAAATCTGAATATAGAGACTTTCTTTCTAGAATAACTGCGGGGAAATCTAGAGATATAGCGCAGGCCACTATAGGGAGCATTCAATTTCCTGCTATACATTATTTTGCTCTCTTCATCGGTAGATGTATAACTGCTAAGGATGAAGCATGTCACATGTGTGCCCCTGATCTCAGCATTCTTAGAAGTGCTGTGTTAGGAGACCAATCTTATCATTTGGGAGCCATTGTAGATCGTAGGTTGCATCAGAATAGGCATAGCGGAGATTTCTTTGGAGGAATTTATGCAACCCGCTTAGCTAATTTTCTTGATGTAGACATTTGTGAGGGTGATATGGAGTTACCCTCTTCTTATTTGGACCTTGATTCTATGTTTTCCCACCAGTTCATTGAGAGGACTGGACCACCTTACCAGTATCGACTAATCTTTAAGAAACGACATGTGGTCCGTGTTGCTCTTCCTGCTCCTACCTTCTTTGATTTTCAGGCGAGAGGAAGATATATTATTACCAGAGAGGAGGCAGACGAGTACGAAAGGAGAGTGGAGGCTGCTCGACTCCACGCTACAGCTCAGGCGGCGATAGCCGCTACATCGCACTACGACCCCAGCTTCACCTACGGATATCCGCCAGGCCATCCCTGGCAATAGACCAACTTAGGCCAAAAGCCTAAGCTTGGGGGAGTACGTATTTCCCACCGACATTACATTTATGTTCACACACACTCATTGCTAGATGTCGGTGCTCATACTCTTTCACTGTAATATCCATGTTAGTTTAAATTTCTTTTTCTAGCTTTCTTCTTGTGTGTTTAATAAACCCTAAGAAAAAACCAAAAAAATAGTTAGCTTACTTTCCATGCTTGTAGTAGAATTAAAAAGAAAACCCAAAAATATTTTCCTGTCTTCTTTTGCTTGTTGGGAGCTTTCCCGTGTAAATAATTTTTATTTCTTTTCCTTTCTTTGGGGGTTGAGAAGACCATATTGAAAATGCTTAGTGGCTCTTATATGCATGATTGTTTATTTAACTTAGAGCCCATATTACTTGTCTTCTCTCTTGAGTTGAATGCTTGCAGATCCCAGCTTAGTCCAATGCATGTGCACTCTTATTATTATACACACCGTTCGGTCGTGCAAGTGAAAGGCCATAATGATGATATATAATGTACTTATTGGGAAGAGAAAAGATGGTATGAACTCGACCTCTCTTGTTTTTGTAAATATGATGATTCATCGTTCTTGATTCAGCTATTATGAAGTAAACATATTTGCAATGACATTTAGAGATTATAGTTGCTTGTGCCATGCTTGATTAGCTATGAGTTATAATGGTGTACCTTGCGTGCCAACATGCTATTAGAATGATTATGATGTGGTATGATAGGGTGGTATCCTCCTTTAAATGCATTGAGAGACTCGACTTGGCACATGTTCACGCATGTAGTTGAATCCAATCAACATAGCCTTCATGATATTTATGTTCATGGTGGATTATATCCTACTCATGCTTGTACTCGGTGTGAATTAATTTTAATGCATGTTTACGACTGTTGTCGCTCTCTCAGTTGGTCGCTTCACAGTCTTTTGCTAGCCTTCACCTGTACTAAGTGGGAATACTGCTTGTGCATCCAAACTCCTTAAACCCCAAAGTTATGCCATATGAGTCCACTATACCTTCCTATATGCGGTATTTACCTGCCGTTCCAAGTAAATTTGTATGTGCCAAACTCTAAACCTTCAAATGAACGTTCTGTTTTGTATGCTCAAGCAGCTCATGTGCAACTAGGGCTGCCTATATCTTCCATGCTAGGTGGGTTATTCTCAAGAGGAGTGGACTCCGCTCCTCATTCACGAGAAAGGGCCGGTAACTGGGATGCCCAGTTCCATGATCCAAAAAGATCAAAGCAAATCAAAATAATTAAACAAAACTCCCCTTGGGACCCGTTGAATGTTGGAGGCACTCGTTGTTTCGAGAAAGCCATGGATTGATGCTTGTGGAGGAGGGGGAGTATAAACTTTTACCATTCTGTTTGGGAACTACCTATAATGCATGTAGTATGGAAGATACAGCCATCTCATAGTTGTTGGGTTGACAGTGAAAGTATGCCGCTCAAAATATAATTTATCTCTATTTCAAAACCGAGCTCTAGCACCTCTAAAAATCCCTGCTTCCCTCTGTGAAGGGCCTATCTATTTACTTTTATGTTGAGTCATCACCCTTCTTATTAAAAAGCACCTGCTGGAGAGCACATTGTCGTTTGCATTCATTATTATTGGTTTATATTGGGTATGACTTGACTGGATCTCTTTTACCATGAATTACAATGTTTAGTCAGTCCTTGATCTTTAAAGGTGCTCTGCATTTATATTTTGCGGGCTCAGAAAGGGCTAGCGAGATACCATTTTGTTATATCATGTTATGATTATTTTGAGAAAGTGTTGTCATCCGAGTTTTATTATTATGGCTCGCTAGCTGATTATATTATTGATATGAGTAGTTGTGAGACCTACATGTTATTGTGAGTATGGTTAGTTCATAATAATTGCTGAAACTTGAATGCTGGCTTTTCATGTTTACAACAACAAGAGCAAACAGAGTTTGTAAAAGTTTTTCTTTTTCTTTTTCAGTTTGTCAACTGAATTGCTTGAGGACAAGCAAGGGTTTAAGCTTGAGGACAAGCAAGAATCTACTTTTCCAAACACTTTTGCCCTTGTTTTGAACTCTAACTTGTATGATTTGAATGGAACTAACCCGGACTGACGCTGTTTTCAGCAGAATTGCCATGGTGTTGTTTTATGTGCAGAAAACAAAAGTTCTCGGAATGACCTGAAACTCCACGAAATATCTTAGAATAACTAATAAAAAATCCTCGCCAAAGATGAAGGCCAAGGGGCCCACACCTTGTTCACGAGGGTGGGGGCGCGCCCCTCCCCCCTGGGCGCGCCCCCCTACCTCGTGGGCCCCCTGGTGGCCCTCCAACGCCAACTCCAACTCCATATATTGGCTTTCGGGCAGAAAAAAATCAGAGAGAAAGTTTCATCGCGTTTTACGATACGGAGCCGCCGCCAAGCCCTAATCTCTCTTGGGAGGGCTAATCTGGAGTCCGTTCGGGGCTCTGGAGAGGGGGATTCGTCATCGTCGCCGTCATCAACCATCCTCCATCACCAATTTCATGATGCTTACCGCCGTGCGTGAGTAATTGCATCGTAGGCTTGCTGGACGGTGATGGGTTGGATGAGATTTATCATGTTATCGAGTTAGTTTTGTTAGGGTTTGATCCCTAATATCCATTATGTTCTGAGATTGATGTTGCTATGACTTTGCTATGTTTAATGCTTGTCACTAGGGCCGGAGTGCCATGATTTCAGATCTGAACCTGTTATGTTTTCATGAATATATGTGTGTTCTAGATCCTATCTTGCAAGTCTATAGTCACCTACTATGTGTTATGATCTGGCAACCCCGAAGTGACAATAATCGGGACCACTCCCGGTGATGACCATAGTTTGAGGAGTTCATGTATTCACTATGTGCTAATGCTTTGTTCCGGTTCTCTATTAAAAGGAGGCCTTAATTTCCCTTAGTTTCCAATAGGACCCCGCTGCCACGGGAGGGTAGGACAAAAGATGTCATGCAAGTTCTTTTCCATAAGCACGTATGACTATATACGGAATACATGCCTACATTACATTGATGAACTAGAGCTAGTTCTGTGTCACCCTATGTTATGACTGTTACATGATGAACCACATCCGGCATAATTATCCATCGCTAATCTGGTGCCTACGAGTTTTCCATATACTGGTTCTCGCTTATTTACTTTTCCGTTGCTACTGTTACAATCACTACAAAACACCAAAAACATTACTTTTGCTGTCTTTACTTTTGTTACCGTTATCACCACTATCATATTACTTTGCTACTAAACACTTTGCTGCATATACTAAGTTTCCAGGTGTGGTTGAATTGACAACTCAGCTGCTAATACTTGAGAATATTCTTCGGCTCCCCTTGTGTCGAATCAATAAATTTGGGTTGAATACTCTACCCTCGAAAACTGTTGCGATCCCCTATACTTGTGGGTTATCAATGATTCAATAATCAACACGCTAAGAATGAGGTTATTGTCCATTTAACTACCAAGCAACAGAGTTGCTAGGAGTATAGATTTCACACATCACGATTCACTTGTCGGTGTTCTGGTTACAATAACACGGAACCGAGGAATGAATAATGATGGCGAGAAGTATCACTGTGTCAAGAGTTCATAGGATGGTGTGCAATTCCCATGACATTCTTGATATAAAGATGGTAATACTCCAAGGTAGAACAGAGCAAAAGCTAGATTAGCAATTTGATCTGCGGAGTACGGCTGCTTTGACCCAATCCTGGAAATGGACAAGGTACTGGAGTTTGTTTCTCCTAGTCATTCCGGAATAGAATGGCTTGACGGACCACAAGAGTAATAGGTATCTATGAACGAATGCACGCATACTCTTGACTATCAAATGATAGACGGGGGTCAGAATACAACTAAAGAGAACAACTCAAGGAACATATAACTTTCTGAGTTGTGGATGCATAGATTAGTATGTTGAACCAAATTCAACAGGTTTCTTCCAGAGCCCATGCAGAGAAGGTAGGACTGGCAGAGTCACAACATAGAATCGAGAACTCATCGAGAGCACTTTTGTTGTGATCTTTTGGTTCCATGAGGAACTGCTGCCATAAGTAGTTCATGGTATTTGGAAGAACGATATACCACGAACCTCGAGAACTATCGCAAAGGTTACTAATAACCTAAAGGAACTAGCAAACACTATCAACATGAAATAAGTAGTGTGAATCTCGGGTTCAAAACCCAGGAATAGAATACCTACTAGCTAAATTGCATCACGGGATGCTTTCGAGAATGTTGGCCAGAATGATCACACTAGGAACACATAACATGGCTAAATTACTAGGTGATACTCTAGACACCTAGGGTCATAATAATAGCTCCAACATATACGTCAAGGCAATAGAGTACCTCAACTCACCGTT
The DNA here is from genome assembly GCA_963921465.1 of Triticum timopheevii. Classification (NCBI taxonomy): domain Eukaryota; kingdom Viridiplantae; phylum Streptophyta; class Magnoliopsida; order Poales; family Poaceae; genus Triticum; species Triticum timopheevii. The sequence continues at coordinate 306,178,873 of OY997262.1, read as the reverse complement.
TAGTGTGGTTAACCTGGCCAGAAAGGTCATCGAAAACAGAGGGAAAGGATTTTGCAATTGCATCAGATTATTTACAAACCTGGGATGACTCGGACAGCATAACGGCTGTAAATGCTCAAAAAGATTGGAGACATGCTACGAAAATAGTGGCATAGCCACTCGATCATCACAATATCAAGATTCTGAGACCAACTATGAACACACGGAAGTAATAGGAACTGAAACAAGGCTTAAGTCCAACAATCTTACAAGTCCATAGATTAGTAACACGTGACCCTGATAGAAAGAGGAGATAGCCTAGTTCCTTAACCCCGTAGGAAAGATAAGATGACTCAGATCAGAAGGGCATAAGGTATAAGGAGTAAAAAGAGCCTTACGTTCCAACCCACAATCAATTCCCTTATATAAATAAAGAATTTGTAGACTCAACTTCGACTAGTTTGGCTTGGTAATCCTACAGGAAGTCAGGCTCTGATACCAAAGCTGTCAGGACCTCGACTCAATGCCACATCGATCTAGCATGTAACACCTCATATCACTTTGCGGCCTCACGCACGGTATTCCCACGGGTGTCGCCTTACCTTTGCCCGGGACCGTTTGCGCCTTTTGGCACACGTATCTGATAGTGTTGCTAGCATCCATATGATAAGGAGCTCGGGCTGACATGACTAGTCATAAACCCAAAGTGGCACAGACTTACAGGGACAGGCATCCATGACCCAGCATCGAACGTGTCGGTCATCAGCAAGTGAATCCGGGCTGTAGCACTGGGCTAGCAGGACTCCGGTAAAGTGGGCTGTAGCGGGCTAATAGGACTCCATTATTCATTGCGTGACATTTCCCCGAAGGGACAGACACAGGAACGAAGAAGGACACATGCCGGCCAGCCTAAGTGTTCTGGAGCAGTAGCAAGCTACCATGGCTCAGTGGAAGCACTAGGAGACATTTCCCGGTAAGAGAGGCTACTAAGGATAAACAACTAGATAGTCATATCCCACACATACCAAGCATTTCAAAACATACACACAATATGCTCGATATGTGCAAATACAACATGGCATCACAACATGACTCTACAACTCAAGTATTTATTCAATAGGCTCTGAGGAGCGAGACATTACAAACATGGGTCTCATGACCCAACATTCAGAGCATACAAGTCAAAACACAAGCGGAAGCTAACATGTCTGAGTACAGACATCTATAAATGAAAAAGGCTGAGAAGCCTAACTATCCCCCAGATCCTGCCGAGGGCACAAGATCGTAGCTGAGGTAACAAGCTAAACATCGAAGTCCACGTGGAACTACTAGCAAGACCAAATTCTCTGAAAACATAAAATAGGCAAACGTGAGTACAAATGTACCCAACAAGACTTACATCAGAAGTAACTACATATGCATCATTATCAACAAAGGGGATGGTGGGGTTTAACTGCAGCAAGCTAGCTTTGACTCGGTGGCTATCCTGAACTACGACTGCAAGTAACTCTTTTGAGGTGGCGCACACGAGTCCTCATATTCACCATATCAATACACCACTATGGATCCGCTCCCATCTCCCTACAAGAATGCCATCCATAGCACTCACGCTTATCTTGCGCATTTTAGAGTATCCACTTTCACTTGTCTATGAACTGTTATAGGCAACCCAGAAATCCTTTACCGCGGACACGGCTATTCGAATAGATGATGTTAACCCTGCAGGGGTGTACTTATTCATACATGTTTCCACCACTTAGCGTCTGCACACGACATGTGCTCGGCAGACTTCAAGCGAAAGCCGACGTGAGTGTAGACTAAGACCTACCTAAACACTCAAGTCTCTAGTCCAGGTTTATCGCCTATTCAGGTTCCATCCGCAGGGAGTCCGGCCGAGGTTTCCACATACGGCCCCGAACGATGTGTACAGGGTTCCGTGACACCAAACGGGCGCCCGGTATACCCAGCCACGTGCCTACCGCATCACAGCCCACCCCTCCGGTCAGCGCTGCGCACGGCCTCCAGCATACTACAAACACCAGAAACTACTTGCAACTCCTGGACAGAGGACAAGGGTGATTAAGAAGTCGAGCGGGGTCATATTTCAGGGCCTAGTGCATGGTAGTAGCTGTTTCATGGATCACAAACACAGAACTCGGTTCCTGAGGATGGCTTCAATGAGACAACCCACCATGTACTCCTACATGGCCTCTCACTGCTACCTTTACCAAATCGTGTTCACACACTTAGCTCACACTCAGTAGGACATGTTCACACACCTCCGATTCATCCCCGATGAATCAGACCTGACTCAACTCTAAGCAGTAGCAGGCACGACAAACAAGCATGAATGAGTAGGCACATCAGGGCTCAAACAACTCCTACTCATGCTAGTGGGTTTCATCTAATTACTGTGGAATGACAGGTCATGCAAAGGATAAAGGGGTTCAGCTACCGCAGCAAGTAACAGATGAATCGTTGTTGTCCTAGTGCAGTAAAAGAGAGCAGGAGCGAGAGAGTAGGATTGTATCGGAATGAACAAGGGGGTTTTGCTTGCTTGGCACTTTTGAAGATAGCATTGAATCTTCATCAGTGTCAATGATCACAACGTCGGTACAACGTCTACCGAGGTGGAACAACACCGACAAACAGAGAAGAAACACAATCAATGCAATGCACAATATGATGCATGCTATGACATGGCAATAAGAATTTGTTTTTGCTAATGCAAGCTAGAACAGATTGAGATGAGTCCATTTGAACCAAAGATTCAAATGCAAACCCATTTTAAGAGGTCATAATAGTGCATTAACTTGTTTCACCTAAACAGCAAGGTTAATGTGTTCTAACATGCATGAAACCAATGCAGCTGGATAGATTGGATTTGTCTGATCATTTTTCATATATAATTTATTTCATTTGGAGTTACGATTGAATTTCTATGATTTTTAGAAGTTTGTACTATTTTCTGGAATTTTCTATAAAAGAATAATTCTAGTAATTGAATTAATGCGTCAGCACTGCGTCAGGGTGACGTCAGCGGTCAACTTGGTCGGCCAGGTCAAACCTGACCTGTGGGACCCATACGTCAGTGTCTCAGGCTGGTTTAGGTGTATGATAGGTGGGACCGGTCAACGTTGACTTGAGCAAGGTGAAAGCTGACACGTGGGGTCCACACAGATTAGTACTAATCTTAATAGAAAATTAGACTAACCTAATTATGCTCGGGGACCAACATGTCATTGACACAGTTAATAACTAAACATAATTAGCACCTAAACTAATGGTGCCACGTCAGCCACCGGCGTTTAACCGCCGGCGACGACAGACCGCGGCGGTGCCCGCGTCGGGATTGAGCTACAGGCCACGGTTTGGGGCGCGGGGAGCATCTACTGGGAGTTGGCGGAGTGGCGCATCCAGTGGTGGAGGCGGCTGGAGCGGGGGTGGACGGAGTTGATGGCGACGAGCATTTCCGCGGCGGCCGGAGTTCGGCCGGGTGTGGGGACGCGGCTGCAGCGCTCGAGAGAGCGAGTTGGTGTGCAGGTTGGGTTCCTGGCGAGGTCTAGAGCACGTCCACGTGCCCAGGAGCGACAAACACGGCCTCTGGCCATAGCGGTGAGGAGCTCAGGCGGCGGCGCGAATCGGTCACCGGCAGAACGGTGGCCATGGCGAGAAAAGGAGCGCGGGAGCAAGGGGAGAGGAGGCAGGGGCTCACGGCGAGTCGGTTGGAGCAGACGGCGAGCTCGGGGGAGGTCGGACGGCGACGTAGTGAAGCCGGCGATCTCGGGCGGCCGGAGATGGGGAAGACGGTGTGGGCGGCAATGCAGGTCTCCCGGCGTTGTGTAGCTCCATGGAGAGGGCGAGGGCGTAGAGGCGGAGCCCGCAGGCACGGAGAGGGCTCGAGGGAGAGGCGGTGGCTGTGGTGGTGGCGAGCGGCGTCGGCGGTTGCGCTCGGGCGCGAGAGGGAGAGAGAGCAGAGGAGGGAAGAGGCACGGAGAGAGAGAGGGGGGGCCAGGGGCTGCGTGGCGTCGCCTGGTGCATCGAGGAGGAGCCAGGCAGGCTGGGAGGGAGGAGGTGGAGCTTGGGCGGGCGTCCGTCGACACGCATCTGCCTACTGACAGAGGTTGAAGACGGTGGGGCTCCTGGTGGGCTGGCCAATAGTGCCAGGCCAGTGGGCTGGGCCGTGCTGGGCCAGGCCAGGTGAGCGCCAGGTAAAACCCTCTCTCTCTCTGCTTCATGTTTCTCTTTTCTATTTCTGTTATTTTGTTTTGATTTGATTTAGAACATCAAATCATTTTTATAAACTTTGTGCAAATTGTTATGTGAGCTCAGGCCTATCCCAAGGTCACATGCAACTTACAAAAATGTTTGAGCTTTATTTCTTATATAATAGAAATAAATCCAACTCAAATATGTCATTGATTTAATTCAAAAGGCCCAAAATAAATATTTCAGTCACTCCAAAAATATTGGTTTGCATTTTACCTCATGCCAATATTTTTACAGAATAACATGAACATTTTCTTGGACTCATTTGATGATATTTAAATGTTGGTTATTTTTAGAGGTTTTCTGAGGCTTTTGAAAATTCCTCAAGTCAAGTTTCATTTGAATTTAAACATGATGCTCACATGGAAGCTAGCATAGGTCAGGCCAGAACTAGGGATGTGACATCGGGGCCAGTTTTCCGGGACATAAATTCCCACCAAACGACCCTTATGTTACCACCAGCCCCAGGATTACTGTTGCTGTTGGATATTTCCTTGATACAGAATTCCAAGCAATTACAAGGATTTGAGTACAAGACCTTATAGGTCCATTGAGTACAACAAGGATCTCTAGTGGTGGATGATGGAAGCGACTCATGGATCTCCAATGTTGATGGGACTCCATTCCCACAGGAACAGCTGACCTAGATAACTCCTATCTCGTGTGGCTGCTATCTTCGAATCCTAGGTTGGGGTGTCATCGTAGTGCTCCTCTCTGAGTCATGATCTGGCCAAGACAATAGCCAGGGACAAGCCAGTGAGTATGTTTGAATGTACTCGCAAACATCAAGAACAAAAGATATACCAGATGCATATGCTCATGATGAATTAAAATTACATGCATGTGCTGACTCAGTATTAAAGCATGGCATGACAAATATTCATACAGAAAATAGGTCTTGTTGTTAGTAAATCCAAGAAATGAAACGGAACGTCGGGCGTTGGACCGCCCGAAGAATTCCCAGAGAAATGCCAAACGGGTGTCTAAAGGAGAATCGGGCAAGACAGGACCGCCCTAGAACTCAAGCGACGCCACGAGAGGTCTTGAAAAGAAATGCCACAGTCGGGTGTCTGAGCGACGCCTCATAAAGGGCTTATAAGAAAAGAATAACACAAGTATCCAGGTGGACTAGCCATCCCAAGTGATACTCAGAAACGAAAATAAACTTGAGTATCCCGGGTAGTCTAGCCATCCCAAGGGATACTCAAGGTTAAACATAAGAGGAAAAGGTTAGTCAACAACAATATCCATATCAACAATAATATTCGTAATAGCACCAGTAGTGACAATCATTATCCTGCAAAAGGAACCATGATCACTAATTATTTCCTCCGTAGACTGACACTAAGACGGACACTTGACCAACCCAGACTGTAGTCTTTAACCATGGACACGGCTATTTGAATAGATATAACTCTGCAGAGGGTGTACTCTTTACCCACAAGTAAAGGATTTCTTTAGCCAGCATCGAGACGCCGACTAATTCCCGTTACGGCCTTTGGGTTGAAAACACGCCTGACTAGCACACACCAGATTAACTTTTCGGATGCCAGATATCACCCAAAACATCGTTCAAGAGAAACTCTAAGGCGGGGAGACCATCGCCTCGAGTAGCATGGGATCACTATTAACACGTGCGGATTACAAGGGGTGCCCCCTCTCGTCCTAGCCGGATACACCCATGCCCCCTGGCCCGATGACTGGCATTGCAATCGGTACATGGAAACTCTCATCGTGTCCTCTCTGTACGGTGTGTGCACGGAAAGGGGTTAACAACTTACTGAACCGTACCCTGCCTGCGGCGGGGACAAGTGGTAGCACGAACCAGTATGGGGGTTACCGGAACAAGACTCGATCTATGGTCAACTCAGGAGGTTTAAGTTTTCCTGCAGTGGTTAGCACAATATAACTCCCTAGCAGTACCCAATAGGGTCACCACCTCTGGTATGTCTCAACATACCCTCACTAATCATTCTCGTCACCGCGAGATTTTAGTCTCACAGTCACTTTTCTCGTGACTGACTCTTCCTGCTAAGTAGCCTGGACCAACACAGGCACATATGGCACATGAAAATAACCGTACTCACTTATACTTAATGTTTAAGTGGAAATAAAATACCATCAAGGGGATCATGCGTGTATGACCATCAATATGCAAACTCTATAGGAATTCAATCTATTCATAATTCAAATACACATGCCACAAATAATTATGCAGTCACCATATCATGTGTTCAAAATGCTTGCCTTGAGTATGTAGAAATGTTGGGTGCATTCCAAAACTTTGAATATTACATCTCCCCTCCATTTCCAATTTTAAAAATATTTTAATTACCACATAATCCCAAAATAGTAGATAAAAGTTGTTTGGATTTTTTTTTGAAATAAATACTAAAATAAACTAGATGAAATTTGAGAAATAACAGAAAAAGAATCAAGTCATTTGGAGTTTATATGGTTTTACTATGAATTTACTAAGCTGGAATAATCAAGGAAATGGACTATTTATTAGATCCAGCAAAAACCAGGTTTAGGAAAAATGTTCACCCCATCCGGATAAATGGAGCTTGAATTCAGAAGTATGTAGAAATTTTAATCATCTAATATGGATGTGAAATGGCTGCTGTGCAATTATTTGAAATCTGCTGGAAAAGAAAAAGGAAACAGAGATTACTGTGATGGGCTGAGCAGAAACGCGCCCTGGGCGCAGTATAGCCGCCCGGCGCTACTGGGCCAAGCCCAACCGCTCGACCGCGCGGGAGGGCTGATGACGTCGAACACGTAGTCGGGGGAATACATCTCCACTCACGGATCAGTCAGCGGACGTTGGGTCACTGACGGTGGGGCTGCCCGGCCCACTGGTCAGGTTTGACCAGTACACGCGCGCGCCGTCTCCTCCGACCGAACTGAGGCGAAGCTCCGGCGAGGCTCGCCGGCGAACGGTCGCACCCCTCAGGGATCTGAGCACATGGGTGTGCTCCGGAGGTCAAGGCGAACCCGTGGGTACCCGCCATGGTCGTCGGCGGCGAGCTTCCCGGCGGACGGCGGCGTCGGGTGAGATGGGGCTTTCGCTTGTGGCGAGTCATGATCAAAATCGAGCATGGGAATGGATTCGTGGGTGCTGTAGGATGCTATTGGTGTGAGTGGAGAGGGGGAGGCCCTGGTGGCGTTGGAATGAACAAGACAGAGGCGGCGGCCGTGGTTGCTAGAGAAGAAGAAGATGACCATTTCTGGTCTTTCTGCTACTATGGGATTATCAGTGAGGGAGGGAGAGAGGTGGTGATGGACTGAGAGGGCTCGGGAGAAGCTTAAGTAGGTGGGGGAAGAGCGGTGCCACGGCTTCCAGGGGATGGACACGGTGGCGGCGGCCATTCAAGGCGAACGTGTGGGCATTGGCGAGGTAGGCGTCGCCGGTGTGTTGCTTGTGAGTCCGGTGAGCTGCGGATGAGCTCGAGCCGCTGGCATTTAAGCGAAAGGGGCTCGGACGGAGACGTGGCGAAGGCGTACTCGTCGGGCGGAGGTCTTGGTTGCCGTGTACGGCGGTGGATGGTGCTAGGGGCCAAGCGAGGGTGTCGGTGAGGTTCTTGGTGGTCGGGCTGATCCAGGGGAGGATCAGGTTGGGGGGGAGGCAGCAGAGCGGTGGCTGCAGCTCGGTGCCGACGCGTGCAAAACACACGCTCTGGCCGCGCCCGGTGCACGCACGTTAGGTGTTCGTCAGATTGCCAATGCCATCTACATGGACACACACGAGCTACAAATCAACAGGATGGTGCGTCTAGGTATTAGAGGAGTGATGGACATACTGGTTTGGCCAAATGACCAAGTGTCCAATGTAAGTTAGAAAGTGGCAACATTTCTGTCATGCCCACAAGGTGTTTGACAAAATGCTAGGGCAAGCTAGAGGACTTTGATGGATTTGAAACTTGGCAGGTGGGGTCTCTTTAGATGAATAGAGATGGTGGAGAAGTTAGTTTTCCAAGATGAGAAACTTGCTAGTGCAAGTTTTACCAGAATTCAGTTCTGGACAAGAACTTCAGAGGAGTGTTTGGTGGACATAAAAGATGCAAATAGAGCTGATCTCCTGGAGTTAAGGTTTTGGTTGGAAGTACTACAAGATGGCAAACTTTCAGAATTAATGGAGCTAGGAAAAAGAAGGTTGCAGTTATAACTCAAGAATGGGCCAGAATTGAAAAGGGGATGTTTCACTCAAATTTTTCAAAGGACATAGTTAGGTTTCTGAATAAAAGTGATCTATAGGCATCACCTGACCTCTCAAAAATTTTGTGGGATTTTAAAACAATTATTTAAAATACTTGTAGTGCAATAGAAGCATTTTAAGTATTGAAAATGCTTTTAAAAGTATTACTTTGTGGGAAATTTTATTATGAAAATGTTTCCTACTGTTATTTACGATATAAATGAAATGATTTACAAAACAACCAAGGACCACATCATTTTACAAAAATAATCTTCTATGGAGGGAAGAATTTTGTAAAACGGAACAGAAAAGGCTCTGGAATTAATAAATGACCTGGAGTAGCTCAAACTTTAATTTCTGGTCAAATTTAACTTTCATAAAATTTGATTAAATTTTTGGGGTGTTACATGGGGGAGGCTAGAGGGATGGCTGGGGCAGCAGCGAACCGGCGGTGGGGAATGTTTTTGGGGCGGGCGGGGCGGCGCACCGCCGGTCGCGGGCGACGGGTGGCTGCTGTTTGGCCGGTGGTGGCTGGCGACTCACGGGGGTGGAGGTTGAAGATGAGCTGCAGGCCCTTGATTTCATATCCAACGGCTGCAAAATCGACGGACCAGAGATGAAAAAGTCGTTTGACTGACGTGTAGCCTCACATTGCTAGTGCATTCAGTTTCGACAGTAAAATTCAGTTTTGACAGTAAAATTCAGTTTCGACAGCAAAATGACCATTTCTGGTCTTTCTGCTACTACGGGAGTATCAGTGAGGGAGGGAGAGAGGTGGTGATGGACAGAGAGGGCTCGGGAGAAGCTTAAGTAGGTGGAGGGAGAGCGGTGCCGCGGCTTCTAGAGGATGGACACGGCGGCGGCGGCCATTCAAGGCGAACGTGTGGGCGTTGGCGAGGTAGGCGTCGCCGGTGTGTTGCTTGTGAGTCCGGTGAGCTGCGGATGAGCTCGAGCCGCTGGCATTTAAGCGAAAGGGGCTCGGATGGAGACGTGGCGAAGGCGTACTCGTCGGGCGGAGGTCTTGGTTGCCGTGGACGGCGGTGGACGGTGCTAGGGGCCAAGCGAGGGTGTCGGTGAGGTTCTTGGTGGTCGGGCTGATCCAGGGGAGGATCAGGTTGGGGGGGAGGCAGCAGAGCGGTGGCTGCAGCTCGGTGCCGACGCGTGCAAAACACACGCTCTGGCCGCGCCCGGGGCACGCACGTTAGGTGTTCATCAGATTGCCAGTGCCATCTACATGGACACACACGAGCTACAAATCAACAGGATGGTGCGTCTAGGTATTAGAGGAGTGATGGACATGCTGGTTTGGCCAAATGACCAAGTGTCCAGTGTAAGTTAGAAAGTGGCAACATTTATGTCATGCCCACAAGGTGTTTGACAAAATGCTAGGGCAAGCTAGATGACTTTGATGGATTTGAAACTTGGCAGGTGGGGTCTCTTTAGATGAATAGAGATGGTGGAGAAGTTAGTTTTGCAAGATGAGAAACTTGCTAGTGCAAGTTTTACCAGAATTCAGTTCTGGACAAGAACTTCAGAGGAGTGTTTGGTGGACATAAAAGATGCAAATAGAGCTGATCTCCTGGAGTTAAGGTTTTGGTTGGAAGTACTACAAGATGGCAAACTTTCAGAATTAATGGAGCTAGGAAAAAGAGGGTTGCATTTATAACTCAAGAATGGGCCAGAATTGAAAAGGGGATGTTTCACTCAAAATTTTCAAAGGACATAGTTAGGTTTTTGAATAAAAGTGATCTATAGGCATCAGCTGACCTCTCACAATTTTTGTGGGATTTTAAAACAATTATTTAAAATACTTGTAGTGCAATAGAAGCATTTTAAGTATTGAAAATACTTTTAAAAGTATTACTTTGTGGGAATTTTTATTATGAAAATGTTTCCTACTATTATTTACGATATAAATGAAATGATTTACAAAACAACCAAGGACCACATCATTTTACAAAAATAATCTTCTATGGAGGGAAGAATTTTGTAAAACGGAACAGAAAAGGCTCTGGAATTAATAAATGACCTGGAGTAGCTCAAACTTTAATTTCTGGTCAAATTTTACTTTCATAAAATTTGATTAAATTTTTGGGGTGTTACATGGGGGCGGCTAGAGGGATGGCTGGGGCAGCGGCGAACCGGCGGTGGGGAATGTTTTTGGGGCGGGCGGGGCGGCGCACCGCCGGCCGCGGGCGACGGGTGGCTGCTGTTGGGCCGGTGGTGGCTGGGGACTCACGGGGGTGGAGGTTGAAGATGAGCTACAGGCCCTTGATTTCGTATCCAACGGCTGCAAAATCGATGGACCAGAGATGAAAAAGTCGTTCGACTGACGTGTAGCCTCACATTGCTAGTGCATTCAGTTTCGACAGTAAAATTCAGTTTTGACAGTAAAATTCAGTTTCGACAGCAAAATTCAGTTCCCATAGTTAAGTTTAGTTTCGACAGTTAAATTCAGTTTCGACAGTTAAGTTCAGAGATGAGCGGCTGATGTATTTTACATCTAGCACTTTGTGATTATGTATTTTACGTCATCTATTGGAGATGCTATTAGAATTCCACTCAGGTTAACGTTGTCTCTCTTGTCCTGCTTCAGCCTCGGCGTCGTACAACTCACCGGAGCTGCTCCAATGACGAAACCCTCCATCACAGCGGAGCAGTACCTCGGGCTCCATCTCCAGATGCCTAAGATCTTCTTCCCCTCCTCCGACAACAAAGTCGGCCGTAGCATCCTCACCGGCCAACCCAATCACGCAGAGATCGACATGGCTTCGCCAAAGAGGTTGTACACTTGTTGCATCTCTTTTTTACTCTACATGTTATATAGGTTGTCCACTGAGCACACGTAGTAATGGGAAATACGATTATTTTCTCCTACTGTATGACAAGCAATGAGGTACCAGGCAACTTAGCTATCTGTGATGGACTCTCTTGAACGCCATCATTATTTATGTCTGCGCGTTTGAGCTGTGCATTTGTCGATGGCCCTAGGAGTTGAGCTAGTAGGGCGGTGGCATGGGTCCAAAGTAGTAGAAGTAGCACAAAAACAGTTTTTAGTGTAGGATTTTCCTTGCTCAAGCCTGCCCACTAGAATTGCTAGTGCTTGAAAGGAAAAGTGAATGAAAAACATAGGAATTGGAAAGTTTCCTATGGTACTACTATTCATGAAGTTGGTTCAAAGGAATGGAGCAAAGGAAAACTGTAGGATTTGTTCCTTTAGTGTCTCCTTGAAAGAAAAAACGTAGGAATTTTAATTTTCACTTGTCCTCCTTTTCAAATTCCTATTCATGAAGCACAAGACTAAGAGATAGTAGCATGATAGCATTATAACTGTACCTTTTCTTGTGGTTTGACTTAATCTCACCATGCTTCTTTGCATCCTGTGATCTTCCAATTCTTGTGAATCAAACACCCAGATTGGTAGAAATCTTGTGTTTTTAAATTCTCTGTTTTGCACGTGCATTCCTATCCTATTCCTGTCTATTTCCTATCCCTGCATTGTTGGAATCCTCCAATTCAAAAGAGCCCTTACAGAATTACTTCTCTCATAGATAGTTGTCAAAGAAAACCTTGCGTGGTTTGTCCCGCTCCTGCTGCGTCGTCGTCCACCCCAGCTCAGCTGCTCAAACGATAGATGGGTCCAGCACAACAGGGATCCAGCCTCCAGACTGTCTTTTGCCGCCTCAGATCTTCTTCCCCGCCGCCGACAACCATGAAAACTGCATTACCATCATCAACCGAGCAGATGACCTCGAGGACTACATGGGTCCGCAAGAGAGGTCACACTCTTTCGTGTCTGGTTATGTTATGCATCGCTTAATATTACATGCTACTTTATCGTCCTGTTCACTGATTAGACTCTGAGTCGGCTCCAAACTAATAGTCAAACTTGAGTTTTTAAATGGTTGTGGGATACATATCGGGGCCGCAATCAATAGTATTTATCTACTATCTGGTTAATCTCCGATGTCTACTATGAGTTTCATGGTGGGTGCGAAACAAATAGTAAAGAAGCCATTATCTATATTTTTAACTGAAGCCATTATCTGCCTGCTATTATTGGTTTTGGGTCTATCCATAGGTTGCTACCAGCACTCTGGATTTCTACATGCACTCCTTACATAATCTCACTATGTTTTATTCCTATGCATGGCAGTTATTGTAAACAATGGAACTGAACATGTAGAGCAAAAGAGACAAGCCTTGCGTGGAAATAAAATTTCATGCAGATGTCGCTCCATGGTAGGCGTAAAGGCAGCCCCCCTCCACCCATTTCGGATAGTAATCGAGAGGAAGATATCTGTTCTGAGGGGGATTCAGAAGGAGAAGACAACTCTTATTTACCCCCTGAGGTCTTCGCTCTACTTGGCATGCTGATGTTGGTTATATCATGCATATGGTGCCTTGCATTGCTTACTTTATACATCAAATATGACATCTGCTTAGTTTAGACATCCTTTGTGTGAATGCCATCTGTTTAGTTTATTCATCATTTATGTGAATTATGCAGCGCCATCTTGTTTAGCCAGGCATTATATATGTGAATTTTGCAATGCCATCCTGCTTAGCCAGTCATCTTATATGTAAATTATATTAGGCCATCCTTTTTTCGTTACGTATTACATTTGTCAACAATGTTAGTACATTCAACTGCTCTTCGTGTGCATCAGCCATTTGACATGGTGATGGCAAATTCTGGAGTGAAAACAAGGTCTTCAGAGCAGACTATGCTATCTGACGAAGGACATATCTCGCTGGTTACGGATAGCTCCTCAGAGGTGTATGCTATTCAGAGGAGGATTCAAAGACAGATTACCAGTCCTATTCCCCCACCCCCCAGAGGTGTATGCTCTAACTTGCCAGGGTTATGTTGCTCACATCGTGCGTATGGTGCCTCGCATTGCTATGTCATTTGATTACTTTAGACATGCTTTGTGTGAATGCCAGCTGTTCAGTGTCTAATTACCATATATGTGAATTATGCATTGCCATCTTGTTGCAAGACATTATATATGTGAATTATGCAATGCTATCTTGTTGCAAAGGCATTATATATGTGAATTATGCAATGCCACGCTGTTTGGCCAATCATCATGTATGTGAATTATATCATGCTATCACTTTTTTGTATTGCGTGTTCCATTTGTCGACAACGTTTGTATATTCAACTAATCTTCCTGTGCATAAGCCATTTGAAGCGGTGATGGAAGTATCTAGATGGAAAACAAGGTATTCAGAGCAGACAATGCTACCTGCTGAAGCAGACATCTTGCTGGTTACAGAGAGCTCCTCAGAGGAGGATTCAGAGACTGATGACCAGCCCTATTTCCCCCCTGAGGTCTATGCTCAAACTTGGCAGGGTTATATTACCCATGTCATGCATGTTGTCTTGCATTGCTTAGTTTTTACATCATAAATCATATATTTGAATTATATCATGCCATCATGTTTACATAGTACATACACATCATCTATCTGAATTATGGCATGGCAACCCATTTAATAAAGACATCATATAGTTATATCATCTCATCCTGTTTAGTGTTTACTGTCATCATATTTTGAATTATGTCATTCTATCCATGAATGTATGTGAATTATGGCATGCCAACCTATTTAATAAACACATTATATAGTTATATCATCTCATCATGTTTACATAGTCATCATATTTTGAACTATGTATTTCCATCTTTTTTAGTTAGCCATCATAATGTGAAACTGTGTCATGCTATCATGTTTATTTAGCCATCATATATGTGAAATTGTGTCATGCTATCCTGTTTGGTTAGACAACATAAATGTGAATTATTTCATGCCCTCTTTTATTCCCCACTATCCATTGCACCTGTCTATCATACAATGTCTATACTTTGAATTACTTTTCTTGTTTATCAGCCATTTGAATTGGAGAGGGTGATGGCAGTATCTAAGGGACTAACAACACGGTCTTCAGAAAAGATAGTGCTACCAGTTGATGCAGATAGAACCACGGTTGTACTTGCCCAAGGACCAGATCCACCACATATAACCCTGACTCTCGCAGATTGTACCCCTACCTAGTTGGACAGAGAACCAGCTACACCCCTTCTAACCCCAACCCCGGCAGATAGTAACCCAGTTCCAGTTGACACAATACCGTCTCCACCACAGAGCACCCAAACACAAGCAGTTAGTAAGGGATCTACAGTGCCCAAAGCACGAGGACCACCACTCCAAATCCCAACTCAACGCTTAAAGGAGAAGAAGATTTGTTCTCAGGTTAGGTTCTGTATCTATGGTTCATACTCCTTTGCTCTTGCATTACTGTATTTACTCATACCAACTATTTTCAAATTTGAAGGATGGAATTGAAACTCCAATGGCGCAATAGGTATGTTTTAAACCTGTTTCTTTAACTAGTTTGCTGTTGTAACCTGCTCTAGGTTGATTTCAGTTTCAATTGAATAAACAGTTATGTTCTCATGTCATGCACATTACAAGTGTTGTCATTGCTCTATAGTTTCCCACACTTATATTCTGTCATTCTGCTTTGTCTTGAACAAATATTACTTGAACTGTGTCTCTATCTTGATTTGGCAACAAAAACTAGAATGATATAGACCATAAAGTGACCATGGTACATAGATATATGTTTGTTTCATGCTGTTATCCTGTCCACTTTACTACTGAACTCATTTACCAAAATGAGTTTCATATACAACATGGTAAACCTGTGATGTGTCTGCTTGTTTCTCTTTTAGAATGCGGACGAAATATTGGAGAACAGTACCGTGTTATGCAATGGTAAAGGAAGTAATGCAGATAAGGTTCAAGATAGTGAGACATCCTTGTTGGTCTCCAAGAAAGCTGATAAAAACTATCTTGACGATAGTGAGAGAACCCAAAAGTCCTATCTTGATGTAGTGTTCGAGTTACTGGCCACTACTGCTGGCACAAGCTCTTCGAACTCGCTGCCTGAATCAGTTCGTCTTCTTGAGTCTCAACTTCAAGTTGTAAGGCATCGATCAGATGTGCTACGACAGGAAGCTGAAGGACTGAGGAAGTCCCTGCAGAATTCAGATGCATACTTCCTGGTGCAACAGGAAGCGCTGGAAGATTTAAGAGCCAAACAAGAGAAAGTTAATAAGCTTGCTAAGCATCTTGCCAGCATTATGGGTACCCAGGATATTGTTTCTTGAGATCTTCTGAAGTGGTTTCAGTTCTTGATTTGTTTTGCTGCAGCGTTTATTTGCGTTGGTCGCCAACTTTGACAACCAGTGTATATGATATGCTGCTTTGTTCCCTATATTTGCACTGGTGGCAAACTTTGATGCCCAGTGGATGTAATATGTGTAATAGCCGTGATAGCCTAGCGTTAGGTGCTTGCTTATTTATTTCCTTGTTGTCTTGTTTATTTGTTTGCTTGTAGTCAGTGCAGTTCTTTTTCCGCAGTTTGCTAGTGGCCGCAATAACCTATTTTTTAAAACTAGGCCACAATAACCATGGGCTACATATTTAATGTAGTGACACTGGGCCTCCTACCGGCCGTAGAAACAATGGGCCTTCTACGGCCGTAGAAACAATGGGCCTTCTACGGGCCGTAAAAACAATGGCCTTCTACAGGCCATAGACACAATGGGACTTCTACGGGCCGTATCATCAATGGGCCTTATATGGGTCGTATGATCGATTGGCCAAACATGGGCCAATAATAGACCGCATTATAGCCATAAACGGGCTAGAGTTGGAATCGTCCGTTCATGGGCCGACCATAACAGGTCGTCATTAATAGGCCGTATTTGATGACACTATGGAAACGGCCCAATGTATTAACGAGCCACAAACGGGCCGACTGTAACAACGGGCAGAATTTGGCCCACAAGCAGAAAATGACAATAACGGGCCGTAAGTAACCGAATGTTGGAAATGAGCCCAAGAATAAATGGGCCCTGAGAAGGCCGAAAGATAACATGGGCTGGAAATGGCCCAATGGAATAATGGGTCAGTGATACACTGTTTATTACGAGCCAGTTTCACCACGGGCCGTTAATGGGCCAAGAGTTACAAAGGGCCTCATATAGGCCAAAAGACGTCATGGGCCATACATGGGCCGGAAGTTAAAATAGGCTGGAATCATATTGGACGGCCCATATGACGCTACTAGGCCTAATTCGTATAGGTCGTAACGGGCCCTGGGTTAGCGGGCTGTAAATGGGTATATGCGAACAAGCCGTTAACAGGCTTTCAGTTGGCCGGCCCGCCACCTTTTGACCAAGTCAAATGGGCCTCTGTTGGGCCGTGCCACGTGTTGACGTATCATAGGCACCTTTTGTCCAATGAGTGGATGACGTCTGTCCCGACGGCGAGCCGACTCGTGTCTCCTCCAGCCAATGATGATTTTACACGTGGAAAATCCCCATTGGTCGGGGCTGTTAACGGGTTATCGGATCCAAAACCGGACCCGATAGCTTAACGGCGTTCCGTTATGGTGGATGCCACGTGTCGGTCACCCTTGACGAAAGCACTTCTGTGACGCACGATTTATCGTCATGGAAGTGGACACTTCCGTGATGATAATTTTGGTAATGTCATGGAACACTTCTACGACAGCACATGTATGAATATCTTGATTCTGTTATAAAATCGTCATGGATGTACATGCATGACAGAAAACGTGACCTACTGTGACAAAAATGTATCATCACGGAAGTGTATTTTTTTGTAGTGCGGGGTGGGTCCCTCTTGGAGGGGCTCACCTTGAGTGGACCCCTCCCCTCTTTTGTCCATGACAGAGGGGAGTTCTCCACCATCATCCCTGGCAGGAGGAATCTCCTCTATGCCTTCAGGCCAGGGGCTGGGCCCGGGGCTTGGTACCAGAGCGCTCGTACTGCTCCTTGCGGGCGTATCCCTACCGCCACCGTCGGGGGCACTATGCATTTGAGCCACCTGGACCGGTGAACAAGGAAGATTAGTTGACAAATACAAGCAAGCCTGCTGAGATAGAACATCGAAGGGAGAGAAGGAGGGAATGGCCTCCCTTACTCTTCATCAATGAGCATCGAGTTTAGCTCAAACTCCATGGGCGGTGTAGACGCCCTGCTCCTCTTTTGGGGGGAGGGAGCAGAGCGCTCCGACAGCTTCGTCACCTGCTAGGACGTATGGTGCACCGATGAAGATGAGCTCTACGAAGAGCTCGAGCTCTCGATCGGGCGCTGGGGACATCCTCCATGGCTACCGACTGCTTGGCGGGAAGGGGCCTAGCTCCAGAGAGCCGAGGAGATTGTCAGTGCACCGCTTCGGGGATGTTGATCTTGGAGGAGGTCTCCTTCACCCTCTTGGCAAAGGGTGCGGGATCGAGGGCTTCCACTCCCTGGTTGGCCACCCGTTTGCGTGAGCGTGGGTCCAAGACTGGCCCAGGGGCTTGAGGGCCTTCCGCGAGCTACTCCTTTCCACGTTTGGTCACCTCCTCCACCTCTTCTTCCCCTAGTGCCTCCAATGCTGCAACATATAGAGCCTCGATCCTGGAAGGCCCGTCCGCGGCAGGCTCTTCCCCAAAAAGTTCCTCCCCCGCAGCCTCTTCTAAGGCTTGCGTCCCGCCCTTGC
Source organism: Triticum timopheevii (assembly GCA_963921465.1). Lineage (NCBI taxonomy): Eukaryota > Viridiplantae > Streptophyta > Magnoliopsida > Poales > Poaceae > Triticum > Triticum timopheevii. The sequence continues at coordinate 306,160,842 of OY997262.1, read as the reverse complement.
CACAGGAAGAGCTCTGAGCTTTTCCTCTTCCCTTTCCTGCCTTCTCGGCCTTCGCTGCTGCTGCAGCGTGGGCCGCCCTATCTTCCTCGAGCCGCTTCTTAATGTACACCACCTCCACTATGGAGGTGCATTTGTACATCTCAGCTTCCACCTTAGTGGCCCTTTCTACTAAGGTGGATGACCATGCCAGCTCTTAATCAAGCGTGGGAAACTGCCAATCACTCGCAACTCCATGGGTGAGGGAGTCCTGGACTAGGGGGTGTTCGGACAGCCGGACTATCATCGTCCGCCGGACTCCAAGACTACGAAGATACAAGATTGAAGACTCCGTCCCGTGTCCGGATGGGACTTTCCTTGGCGTGGAAGGCAAGCTTGGCGATACGGATATGTAGATCTCCTACCATTGTAACCGACTCTGTGTAACCCTAGCCTCCTCCGGTGTCTATATAAACCGGAGGGCTTTAGTCCATAGGACAACGTACATTACAACAATCATACCATAGGCTAGCTTGTAGGGTTTAGCCTCCTTGATCTCGTGGTAGATCCACTCTTGTACTACCCATATCATCAATATTAATCAAGCAGGACGTAGGGTTTTACCTCCATCGAGAGGGCCCGAACCTGGGTAAAAATGTCGTGTCCCTCGTCTCCTGTTACCATCCGCCTAGACGCACAGTTCGGGACCCCCTACCCGAGATCCGCCGGTTTTTACACCGACATTGGTGCTTTCATTGAGAGTTCCTATGTGTCGTCACCGATAGGCTTGATGGCATCTTCAACCAACAACGCTGTCCAGGGTGAGACTTCTCTCGCCGGACAGATCTTCGCATTCGGCGGCTTCGCACTGCGGGCTAATTCGCTTGGCCATCTGGAGCAGATCGAAAGCTACGCCCCTGGCCGTCACGTCAGATTCGGAAGCCTAAACTTGACGGCTGATGTCCACGGAGACTTGATCTTCGACGAACCCGAGCCATAGCCAAGCGCGCCGCACTGTGACGACGGGCATGATCTAGCTCTGCCACCAAACAGTGCCTTGGTGACCGCACACGGATCCGCTTCGGCCATTAGTCCGGAGCCGATCGCCCAGATCGAGGGCCGATGGATACACGCCGCCCTGGGGGCTTCAACATCCACGGCGATGGAGCCGAACACTAATCTTGTCCCCTGCGAAACTTTTGATTCCGAGGCGCCGGACTCCTTGCCGGACTCCGAACCTCCCGCGCCCCTACCAAGCGATCCGGATTGGGCGCCGGTTATGGAATTCTCCGCCATGGACATCTTCCAATACTCGCCTTTTGGCGATATCCTGAATTCACTAAAGCATCTCTCGTTATCAGGAGAGTCCTGGCCGGACTATGGCCAGGATGGTTGGGGTACGGACGACGAAGAAATTCAGAGCCCACCCACCACCCACTTTGTAGCCACTGTCGATGATCTAACAGACATGCTAGACTACGATTCCGATGACATCGACGCTATGGACGACGATGCCGGAGACGAACAGGAACCAGCGCCTACAGGGCACTGGAAGACCACCTCGTCATATGACATATACATGGTGGATACCCCAAAGGAGAGCGATGACGAGGACCAACGGGCTGCGGCAGATGATAACCCCGCCGATAAACAACTAAAACGGCGACGCAGACGCCGCCCTATGCCCCGTCCCGACGACAACAACGCTCCCAAGGAGCCCGCAATACGGCAGGGCTCACAAGTGGACGACGAACATGCAGATAAGCAACCGTCCGAACATGATGAGTCAGATAATCAGTCCAGGCCCGGTGAAAACAACAGTCCGGATGACCTCATGCCGGACACGCCGCTGGAGAGCAAGAACCTTCGGAAAAGACTCGTCAGTACTGCAAGAAGCCTGAAGAAGGAAAAACGGAGGCTCAAAACAGCGGAAGACACACTCAGAATGAGATGGAGCAAAGTGCTCAAAACCGCAGATAAATACGGCAATGGCCACCAATCAAAGAGCTACCCGAAGCGCAAGCTGCTACCAGAATTCGATGAGGAGGCCATAGAGCCTCCACCGCCCAAAAATAAAGAGGCTGCCTGGTTGGATAGACGACCAGATGATAGGCCAAATTTTGACAGCGGCGCCACACATAAACCAACCAACGAACTTGGAAGGATAGATGGCCCAGCCAGGTCCATCTACGGGCCAAAAGAGAAGGCCCCAAGAAGCAAGGCAACACGTCAAGTGTCCGATGATAGCGGCACACACAAATATAGGGGCGCCGCACACCCACTATGTTTCACCGATGAGGTGCTGGACCATGAATTCCCAACAGGATTTAAACCCATAAACATAGAGGCCTACGATGGAACAACAGACCCTGGAGTCTGGATAGAAGATTATATACTGCATATACACATGGCCAGAGGAGACGATCTCCACGCCATAAAATACCTACCCCTCAAGCTCAAAGGGCCAGCCCGTCATTGGCTTAAAAGCCTCCCAGAAAACACTGTTGGAAGTTGGGAAGAGCTCGAGGACGCGTTTAGAGCAAATTTTCAAGGGACTTATGTCCGCCCTCCGGATGCAGATGATCTAAGTCATATAACTCAACAGCCCGGAGAGTCAGCGCGGAAATTCTGGAACAGGTTTCTTACCAAAAAGAACCAAATAGTCGACTGTCCGGACGCCGAAGCCTTAGCAGCTTTCAAGCACAATGTCCGAGACGAATGGCTTGCCAGGCACCTCGGTCAAGAGAAACCGAGGACAATGTCCGCGCTAACAAGCCTCATGACCCACTTCTGTGCGGGAGAGGATAGCTGGCTAGCAAGATGCAGCACCAGCGACCCAAGTACATCCGAGATAAGAGATGGAAACGGAAAATCACGGCGCAGAAAAGAGCAGCGCCGGAATAAAGAGAAAAGCCCAAAGAGCACGGCAGTCAACGCCGGATTCAAAAGCTCGCGGCCCAACAACAAAACACAGTCTCATAAGGATGACAGCGACGAATTGTCCAACTTAAACAAAATTTTGGGTCGGACATGTCAAATCCACAGTACCCCCGGAAGGCCTGCAAATCACACCCACAGGGATTGTTGGGTTTTTAAACAGTCCGGCCGACTAAATGCCAAACACAAGGGGCTCGACGCGTCAAGCGAAAAAGATAAACCCCACCAGCAGAGCACCGGAAAACAAAAGACTTTCCCACAAGGGGTCAAAGCAGTAAACTCACTTCATGTGATAATACGGAAAAATAGTGCGGCACTTTCTAAAAAGAGCTTCGCACGGTCCAACCCAGCAGACCAAAGAGATTGGATATCAAAACCAATCACTTTCGACCACCTGGACTATTCCAGAAGCGTTCGAAATGCGGGACGGACTCCCCTGATATTGAATCCCATAATAGATGGATTACAATTTACTAACGTCCTAATGGACGGAGGCAGCAACTTAAACCTGCTGTATTCAAACACAATCCGTAGGATGGGGATAGACCTTACCAAAATCTGACACAGCCGCACTTCCTTCAAAGGAGTGACGCCAAGCCCTTACGCCAAGTGCATAGGCTCTATATTACTAGAAGTCGTGTTCGGATCGCCGAACAATTTTCGACGCGAAAAATTAATTTTTCACATCGTCCCATTTGAAAGTGGATATCAAGCACTCTTGGGACGAAAGGCTTTCGTCCGCTTCAACGCCATACCGCATTACGCGTCTCTTACACTCAAGATGCCCAGTCCGCGTGGCGTCATTTCAGTGCGAGGGTCACTTAATGACCAAGGACTCGGATAGATGAATCCGGCTTCAGCAGGCTAGGGGTTCCCTAGCCGCATACCTCTTCACAGGGGGCTGCGCGCACAAACAACCGCGGATTCATACAAACCCCGCTTTAATTATTTATATTTCTTCTTTTACACATATTTTTCGCACGAATTGTTTTCAAACTAAACGTTCCTCTCTTTCTACAGATGAACAACGTGCATACCCGTCCAGGATAACGGCGCAACGGAGACACAGGCGCAGACGTGCAGCAGGGACCCGTTGTGAGGATTCTTTTCAGATTAAGACCCTGCGTAAACCTTTTTTACTATCTCTTGTTGTTATTCTCCCTTGGCTTCTTCCTATAGGCAAAGTGGAGCCTGACGTTTTGGCATCGGCCGCGTCAGAAGACCATGCCCGTACCTGGACACTAGGGGCTTAGGGCATCGTTCTGCCCATTATTATAAAGACCGAACACCTTAGGGAGTGTTTGGCGTCTCGAGTTAGGCATTATATGCATCAGCTCCGAATCATGTCTTTGGTCAAATGTTGGGTTTGCCTGGCTCCTGTGTTTTGCTGCCTTACGTTCCGTATCATCGGCTAACGCGGCACCAAGAGAACTACTGCGATTGTGCCCCGGTTCGGCTAGGCGAGCACCTCAGTAGAGAAAGCCGAAAACTGACTGTCATGATACAGCAAGAGACTGGTCAACCACTCGATCGACTACCGGAATGTTTAGAATTCCCCGCTTTGACGAAGGACCGTTTCCCGGTCAGGCACATACGCGCCCCGAATTCGGAGAAGTGCGGTGCCACCAGTGGCTATATCGTAGCCCCACCCTCGAGCTCCACTGGCTAAGTGAAAGTGATAAAGCATTATAGTCCGGATTGCCTCTTTCGCTACGCTACCACCTCCTTAAACAGGACCGAGACGTCGGATTAAGTGTGAAAACGCGCTATTTTTGCGAACACCCCCGCACCCTGTGCGTGGGGGATGAAGCCGAAGACTGCAATCTTTCAAAATATACAAATGTATACGTAAACGGCCGCACAGGAGAAGTTTTACTACTTGGGACGCACAAGTATAAAAAGCAGTTATAGCATAATCATCATTTTACAAGCTAATACGTTCATTTGAACGTGACATTTTTCGAGCACTGCGACTCTATTACATGAGCGCCACGCATAACTTCCCCGAAATAGTGCTCGGCGGGGAGCCGGCTTTCATCCGAACCCGGGGTGGCAACAGCGGTGGCATCCATCTCCGGACAATGCGCCTTCACACGGGCAAGAGCCATCCGCGCGCCCTCGATGCAGGCTGACCGCTTCATCTCCTTTATATGCGGCACCGCTCCAAGGAATTGCTGCAGTAGGCCGAAGTAGCTCGTCGCCTTGGGCCTCTCTGGCCAGACATGGGCCACGATGTCAGTCATGGCAAGTCCGGACAATCTATTTAGCTCGGCCCATTCGGCCAACCGGTCTGTCAACGGAAGTGAGCAATCCGGACTATGGAATTGAGACCAATATATCTCTTCCATCTTGTGATCCATCTGGCTCCGGAAGTGCTTAACGGCATCAGCCGCACTTGCAGGTAAGTCCATATACGGATCCTCCGGACTCCACAGCCGCTCAAATTGAGGATACTTTTGATCCATAAATCGGCGACGTAGCAGAAAAGGATTGCCAGCCACGATATCTCCGGCTTGGCGCAGTTCCTCCTTCATAGCCCGCATTGTAGAGCGGGCATCCTTGGCCTCGGCGGTGGCCTTCTTCAAGTCTTCCCGCTCCGATAAGCGCTCCTTTTCAAGAGCCTCATTGCGGTCGGCAGCATCTTTTACTTTCATGGCCAATTCGGCCACCTCTGCCCTGCTTAGGCTGTGCGCAGCCCTTTCGGCTTTCAACTCCTCGGCCGCCCTCGAGGCATCTGCGTCACTCCTTCGGGCTTGCTCCTTAGCTCGAGCAAGTTCAGCCCGAAGGCTCTCCACAGCAGTAGCACCGTCTGTACAACAGCATATAATTTATCAGAGGAGGTCTTCGACCCCCTTAATAAAGCGACTGCGGAGAACTCATTTACCTTGCGACTCGTCAAGTTGCAGGTTGACAAGTGCGATGTCCGCATCCGCCACGTCAAGTTGCCGATTTAACTCGGCAAACCCACTAGTCCGGCTAGCCCTCGGACTATCTGCCACCTGCATAGGAACGGCGGAATTCATTACTTTTGATTTCGATCCTCGGCACGCTGTCGTTTTCGACAACCTACCGAGTCTCAGGGGCTACTATCTATACAGGGTGCACTTTCATGTGCAAGACTGTCAATAGACAAAAGGGTGCGTCATTCTCGCGTACCTCAAACCCCGCCAACAAACTCATGGCGGCATTGCGCAATCCGCTCTCGGCGGACGAAATCCTTCCAATCACCATACGCATCAATGCACGGTGATCTTCTGAAATGGATGCCCTCTCAAGCAGATTCTTCAGTTCTCCTGGCCGGATACTAGTGGGTGCCGAACTCTCTGGCCCCTCCGGACTCGGGGATACCCTCCGTGACGATACTTCAGGCTCGCCTGCCTTATCTGACGGTGCTGCAGACGGAGGCGTTTCACTCTCCATCATCTCCGAAAGAAGGTCCCCCGAAGATGAACTCATCTGAGAAGGCTGCAGATCCGAACTGCAACATAAATATTTCGGTTACCCACAGAAGCACAAATGAAGGTATTTCCTTACTAATTAACTCCCTTTTTCATACTCACGGCTCGCTGGAGGGCTGATCCTTTGGCGATGATTGTGCGTCCGGATTCTCTCCAGACGCCGGACCCCCCGGTGAAGATCTCTTCCCACGCTTAGGGGCTTTAGCCTCCGGATCTTTGGAGGCGGTCCTCTTCTCCCTTTGGAGGGAGGGGTTCTTGATTCCCCCCTCTTCAGACGCCCCTTCGGGCGAAATATTAGCTCCTCTATTTTCCCCTTCGCCCCCTTCTGTGGGCGCGACCTCCAACATTCTGACCAGCATGGGCTCCAGTGCGGTCTCTGGGAGGGGGGTTGGACACCTTATCAGCCTTGATTGCGCCACCCATTCCTGCGAAGAGTAATGGGTCAGGAGGCGAACTCTAGAAAGGCATATAAACAGAATGTCCGGACTCTGAGCTATTTACCTGAGTATCCGGGCGATTGCGGCTTAGGCCCGCGTCCTCGGCTAATTCCGGACACGCCACCTGCGGTCCGAAGAACAACTTGTACATCTCCACGGGTGTCGCACCCATAAAGTGTTGGAGAATCCGAGGTCCCTCCGGGTTGAACTCCCATAGACGGAGAGGACGGCGTTTGCAGGGTAGAAGATGCCTGATTAGCATAACCTGCATCACCACGATCAGGTCGATCTCCCTCGCTTGGAGGTCTCGAATCTGGCCCTGCAGTGAGGGAACGTCTTCGGACGGCCCCCAATTGAGCCCTTGGTTGACCCACGACATCAGTTGGCGTGGAGGTCCCGGGCGGAATGAAGGCGGCGGCTTTTTCCTGCTGCCCTTCAGAGCGGTAATATAGAACCACTCCTGCTGCCACAGTCCGAGTTCCTCTTGGAAGGAACCCTCGGGCCACGGGGCATCGGCCTTTTTGCTTATGGCCGCCCCGCCGCACTCCGCTTGACGCCCCCCGATCATCTTCGGCTCCACCTTTAAGGTCTTCAGCCACAGGACGAAGTGGGGAGTGACGCGGAGGAAGGCTTCGCAGACGATAATGAATGCGGAGATGTGGAGGATGGACTCCGGAGCCAAGTCGTGAAAGTCCAGCCCATAGTAGAACATGAGTCCTCTCACGAAGGGGTCCGTCGGGAAGCCTAAACCCCGACGGAGGTGGGATACGAAGACAATGAACTCACCGGGCTCGGGGGCGGGCACGGCCTGCCCTTGGGTGGGCAACCTGTGCGAAACCTCGTAGGCCAGGTACTTGGCCTCACGTAACTTCAATATGTCCTCCTCCGTGACAGAGGAGGGCATCCACCAGCCCTGGAGGTCGGAGCCAGACATTGTTGAGAATCCGAAGCGCTCGAATCTGAGGCTCTGGGTGTTGGAACTGGGAGCGAGGAGGAGATTCGATGCGAGATTGAAGAACAAGGACGAGCCTTGGTCCTCTTATAAAGGGGAAAAATACCAGGAGCCGTATCCGTGACCGTTCGGGATTCACCTTCGATAGAGGAGGCATGGCGACGGGAACGGTTGGGTTACCCACGCACGTATTGATGAGAATCCCGGAATAAGGGGAACACGATCTCTGCTTCGACAAGACGTGCCAAGGAAACCGCTTCGCTAAACGTGCTGAGGTGGTATTGTAAAAATGATTCAAACAGTGGCTTGGTAGTGGTGTGATGTCACGCCGCATAAAACGTCAGCAAATTGAATTAAGTGTACATTTTATTCTCTCTACGGTGGAATGTGGAATTTATTTTGCAGAGCCAGACACTATCCTGGTGTTCATGATCTTCTCTGGATTATTCAAGGGAGGAACCCTCCTTGCAACGCCGAACATTATGCGCGCCGGACTTATCGTCATTGAAGCCTGGTTCAGGGGCTACTGAGGGAGTCCTGGACTAGGGGGTGTCCGGACAGCCGGACTATCATCGTCCGCCGGACTCCAAGACTACGAAGATACAAGATTGAAGACTCCGTCCCGTGTCCGGATGGGACTTCCCTTGGCGTGGAAGGCAAGCTTGGCGATACGGATATGTAGATCTCCTACCATTGTAACCGACTCTGTGTAACACTAGCCTCCTCCGGTGTCTATATAAACCGGAGGGCTTTAGTCCATAGGACAACGTACATTACAACAATCATACCATAGGCTAGCTTCTAGGGTTTAGCCTCCTTGATCTCGTGGTAGATCCCCTCTTGTACTACCCATATCATCAATATTAATCAAGCAGGACGTAGGGTTTTACCTCCATCGAGAGGGCCCGAACCTGGGTAAAAACGTCGTGTCCCTCGTCTCCTGTTACCATCCGCCTAGACGCACAGTTTGGGACCCCCTACCCGAGATCCGCCGGTTTTGACACCGACAATGGGCATCACAATATGGCATCCACGTCAGAATTTGATCCTTGGCAAAGTTGATGTTCAGCGGGATGATGCTTGCCGGCAGCTTGAACAGCCCAAAGCTGCCAAATAGTTGGTCGCACCACCAGGCATGGCCGTAGACCGTTAGGTTATTGGCCAGGCCAGGAAGCAACCTCATCCTATCCCCAGCATCCCCATACTCCCAGGCGAATATGTCCCTCTTCTGTTGAGGAGCAATGCAAGGGAAGAGGAAGTCTACCCCTACATGATCAACAGTCAGCTCGGCAGCCTTCAGACGGGTAATCCTGTTTATTGTCGGGCGGAGTCTGTCCTCGGTAAGGCCGAATGCCCTCCAAACATTGTCGCGCTCGAGGCACTCCATCCGTGCCTGGCAAAACTCTAGGGCCTTGTCATCTTGAATCCAGCAACAGTCTCCCCTGGACTCCTCCCATCTGTTGTGCTTTTGGCCGGGGATGTAATCCCAGTTCTCCCTTGGCACCACCCATGGCATCCAGCTTATATTGCCAGAGCGGTGACTCTTGTTCTCCACCCGTGGGACGAAGTAGTTCTTGAACAGATCTACGTTGGGGGCAACCCCGACAAAATTCTCGCACAGGTGGGCAAAGATCGCCATGTAGGCCATTGCGTTTGGCATGAAATCCAGGAGGTGGAATCCATAGATTGCCATCATCGCGTCAAAGAAGTCCGAGAAGGGAGGGCAGAGGCCGCAGATGAAATATGTGCTGAAGAACTTGTATGAATTTGGTGGATCTTCCTCTTCCTTTGCTAGGACATTGGGAGCACCATGCCCCTTCGGGACCTCCCTCCCCCACAGATATCCATACCTCGCCTACAGCACGTTTCCATCAAGGTTCGATGGGGAGAAGACGACATCTCCCCTCTGCTTCTTGTCTAGCTCGGTCGCCCACTTGCGCCCCTCGATGGCCTCCACCTTCACGGCGGTCATCCGCTGCCCCCTAGCAGCGTCTTTCTTCCCCATGTCTCCGAACGTGGGAGAGCGGGAACAGAATCAGAAGGGGATCGGCGACGAATGTGGGCGAGAAGAATAGGCGGTTGCTTGGCTGGCGGAGGAAGATGATGGGGAAGCGAGGTAGACGATAGATGAGTAGTACCTTTCCGTGTTTCCTCCTCTTAAGGGGAACGGCATGGGAAATGACGCGACTCTTCAGAAAAAGTTACCATTTTTACATTAACTCCTACGGTCCCACACCCTCACTCCTCGTGGTAATCATGCGAAGTGGATGTTGGATTGACTCGTCGTCATGGCGAACCGCCATGCGCGCAGCCTTCTCCAGCCACGTGTCTGTGCACTATTTGAGGCCTAACCCAACATACCCCGCGACACGTATGGCTTAGGCCTGGGGGCTTATGTCGGGGAACACAAACCAGGGTGTATGTTTTCCCCTGACTCGTGCATGGGCAGTAAGCCAACAGGCACAAGGAAAAGATCCCAGTGCCAAGATCAGATTGAAGCACAAGGGATCGATTCTTCGAAGGACCAACGTGCAGACTGCTACGTCTTGAGCTTGCGTTGGTTTTCCTTGAAGAGGAAAGGGTGATGCAGCAATAGTAGCATAAGTATTTCCCTCAGTATTTGAGAACCAAGGTATCAATCCAGTAGGAGGCTCCTCAAAAGTCCCACACACCTACACAAACAAACAAGAACTCGCAACCAATGCAATAAAGGGGTTGTCAATCCATTCAAGGCCACTTGCGAAAGTGAGATCTGATAGAGATAATATGATAAGATAAATATTTTTGGTATTTTTATAATAAAGATTGGAAAAGTAAAGATGCAAATAAAAGTAGATTGAAATCTTATATGATAAGAGATAGACCCGAGGGCCATAGGTTTCACTAGTGGCTTCTCTCAAGATAGCATAAGTATTATGGTGGGTGAACAAATTACTGTCGAGTAATTGATAGAAAAGCAAATAATTACGAGATTATCTACGCATGCTCATGTATATAGGCATCACGTCCGTGACAAGTAGACCGACTCCTGCCTGCATCTACTACTATTACTCCACACATCAACCACTATCCAGCATGCATCTAGAGTATTAAGTTCATAAAGAACGGAGTAACGCATTAAGAAAGATGACATGATGTAGAGGGATAAACTCATGCAATATGATATAAACCCCATCTTTTTATCCTCGATGGCAACAATAAAATACGTGCCTTGCTGCCCCTGCTGTCACTGGGAAAGGACACCGCAAGATTGAACCCAAAGCTAAGCACTTCTCCCATTGCAACAAAGATCAATCTAGTAGGCCAAACCAAACTGATAATTCAAAGAGACTTGCAAAGGTAACTTAATCACACATAAAAGAATTCAGGCGAAATTCAAATATTTCTCATAGATAAACTTGAACATAAACCCATAATTCATCGGATCTCGACAAACACACCACAAAAAGAGTTACATCGAATAGATCTCCAAGAAGATCGAGGAGAACATGGTATTGAGATTCAAAGAGAGAGAAGAAGCCATCTGCTAATAACTATGGACCCGAAGGTCTTTGGTAAACTACTCACAACTCATCGGAGAGGCCTTGGAGATGATGTAGAGGCCCTCCGTGATCGACTCCTCCTCCGACGGAGCACCAGCAAAGACTCCAAGATGGGATCTCGCGGATACAGAAGGTTACGGCGGTGGAAATAGTTTTTCGTGTTCACTTCTGCTGTTTTCGGGGTACATGGGTCTATATAGGAGGAAGAAATAGGTCAGTGGACGCCCGAGGGGCCCACGAGGGTGGGGGCGCTCCCAGCCCTAGGGGGCGTGCCGGGCACCCTCGTGGCCGCCTCGCTTGTTTCTTTACTTCCACTCCAAGTCCACTGGATCACGTTTGTTCCAAAAATCACGCTCTCGAAGGTTTCATTCCGTTTGTACTCCGTTTGATATTCCTTTTCTTCAAAACACTGAAATAGGCAAAAAAACAGCAATACGGGTTGGGCCTCCGGTTAGTAGGTTAGTCCCAAAGATGATATAAAAGTGTAAAGTAAAGCCCATAAATATCCAAAATGGGTAATATAATAGCATGGAACAATCAAAAATTATAGATATGTTGGAGACGTATCAAGCATCCCCAAGCTTAATTCCTGCTCGTCCTCGAGTAGGTAAATGATAAAAAAAGAATTTTTGATGTGGAATGCTACCTAGCATAATTCTCAATGTAATTTTCTTTATTGTGGCATGAATGTTCAGATCCAAATGATTCAAAATAAAAGTTCATATTGACATAAGAAATAGTAATACTTCAAGCATACTAATCAAAGCAATCATGTCTTCTCAAATAACATGGCTAAAGAAAGTTCATCCCTACAAAATCATATAGTTAGGCTATGATTCATTTTCGTCACACAAAAATGCTCCCATCTTGTACACCCCCGATGACAAGCCAAGAAATTGTTTCGTACTTAAATAATCTCAAACTTTTTCAACTTTCACGCAATACATGAGCGTGAGCCATGGATATAGCACTATGGGTGGAATATAATATGATGATGGAGATTGTGTGGAGAAGACAAAAAGCAGAAAGTCTCACATTGACGAGGATAATCAACGGGCTATGGAGATGCCCATCAATTGATGTCAACATGAGGAGTAGGGATTGCCATGCAATAGATGCACTAGAGCTATAAATGTATGAAAGCTCAACAAAAGAAACTAGTGGGTGTGCATCCAATTTGCTTGCTCACGAAGACCTAGGGCATTTTGAGGAAGCCCATCGTAGGAATATACAAGCCAAGTTCTATAATGAAAAATTCCCACTAGTGTATGTAAGTGACAACCTATGAGACTCTCTATATGACGAACATGGTGCTACTTTGAAGCACAAGTGTGGAAAAAGATAGTAACATTGCCCCCCTATTATTTTATTTTATTTTTTCTTTTTTGTCTTTTTTTTCTTTGTCCTTTCTTTTTTTTGTCCTTTCTTTTTTTTCTTTTTCTTTTTTTTCTTTGGCCTTTCTTTTTTTCCTTTTTTGGGGACAACGCTCTAATAATGATGATCATCACACTTCTATTTATTTACAACTCATGAATTACAATCCAAAACTAGAACAAGATATGACTCTATATGAATGCCTCCGGCGGTGTACCGGGATGGGCAATGAATCAAGAGTGACATGTATAAAAAATTATGCATGGTGGCTTTGCCACAAATATGATGTCAACTACATGATCATGCAAGGCAATATGACAATGATGATGTGTGTCATGATGATGAACGGAACGGTGGAAAGTTGCATGGCAATATATCTCGGAATGGCTATGGAAATACCATAATAGGTAGGTATGGTGGCTGTTTTGAGGAAGCATAAGGAGGTTTATGTGTGATAGAGCGTATCGTATCACGGAGTTTGGATGCACCGGCGAAGTTTGCACCAACTCTCAATGTGAGAAAGGGCAATGCATGGTACCGAAGAGGCTAGCAATGTTGGAAGGGTGACAGTGCGTATAATCCATGGACACAACATTAGTCAAAAAGAACTCATATACTTATTGCAACTACAAGTCATCAAAAACCAAGGACTACGCGCATGCTCCTAGGGGGATAGATTGGTAGGAAAAGACCATCGCTTGTCCCCGACCGCCACTCATAAGGATGCACAATCTAAGAACAGCTCATGTTTCAAATTTGTTACACAACTTTCACCATATGTGCATGCTACGGGACTTGCTAACTTCAACACAAGCATTCTTTAAATTCATAATCACCCAACTAACATGACTCTAATATCACTACCTCCATATCTCAAAACAATTATCAAGTATCAAATTGATCATAGCATCCAATTCACTTCCTATGATAGTTTTTATTATACTCAACTTGGATGCCCACCATTCTAGGACCAACTTTTATAACCATAGAAAATACCATGCTGTTCTAAAAGACTCTCAAAATAATATAAGTGAAGCATGAGATATTAACAATTTCTACAAAATTAAGCCACCGCCGTGCTCTAAAAGATATAAGTGAAGCACTAGAGCAAAAACTATCTAGCTCAAAAGATATAAGTGAAGCACATAGCATATTCTAACAAATTCTAATCAAGTGGGATTCTCCCAAAAGGTGTGTACAGCAAGGATTCTTGTGGAAAACTAAAAAGAAAAGACTAATATCATACAAGACGCTCCAAGCAAAACACATATCATGTGGCAAATAAAAATATAGCTCCAAGTAAAGTTACCGATAGACAAAGACGAAAGAGGGGATGCCTTCCCGGGGCATCCCCAAGCTTAGGCTTTTAGCTATTCTTGAATATCTTAGTGTGCCTTGGGCTTCCCCAATCTTAGGCTCTTGCCACTCCTTATTCCATAGTCCATCAAATCTTTACCCAAAACTTGAAAACTTCACAACACAAAACTCAACAGGAAATCTCATAAGCTCCGTTAGTGAAAGAAAGAAAAAACACCACATAAGGTACTGTAATGAACTCATTCTTTATTTATATTGGTGTTAAAACTACTGTATTCCAACTTCTCTATGGTTCATACCCCTACATACTAGCCATAGATGCATCAAAATAAGCAAATAACACACGGAAAGCGGAATCTGTCAAAAACAGAATAGTCTATAGCAATCTGTAACTCTTGAATATTTCTGGAACTCTAAAATCCTACAAAAATAGGAAGTCCTGGTCAATTTGTCTATTGATCTACATAAAAAAGAATCAACGCAAAATCACGTTTCTGTGAATTACTAAAATTATTTACGTGTGCGCAAAGTTTCTGTTTTTCAGCAGAATCAAATTAACTATCACCATAGGTTATCCTATAGGTTCTACTTGGCACAAACGCTAATTGAAACATGAAAACACATCTAAACAGAAGGTAGATGATAAATTTATTACTAAACATAATCAAAAACAAAAACACAAATAAAATTGGGTTGCCTCCCAAGTAGCGCTATTGTTTAACGCCCCTAGATAGGCATAAAAGCGAGGATAGATCTAAGTAGTGCCATCTTTGGCACTCAATTCATAAGTAGCTCGCATGATAAATTCATAAAGTAATTTGAATTTCTTTCTTGGAAAGTGCTCCATGCCTTCCCTTAATGGAAATTGGAATCTAATATTCCCTTCCTTCATATCAATAATCGCACCAATCGTTCTAAGGAAAGGTCTAACAAGAATAATAGGACATGAAAGATTGGAATCTATATCAAGAATGATAAAATCTACGGGCACCAAATTCCTATTAGCAACAATAATAACATCATTGATCCTTCCCATTGCCTTTTTAATGATGGAATGCGCAAGGTGCAAATTTAAAGAGCAATCATCAAGATCATGGAATCCTAGAATATCACATAAAGTGTTCGGAATCGTGGAAACACTAGCATCCAAATCACACAAAGCATACCACTCATGATCTTTAATTTTAATCTTTATAGTAGGTTCCCACTCATCATTAAGTTTTCTAGGTATTGAAACTTCCAAATTAAGTTTTTCATCATAAGATAGCATCAAGGCATCAACAATATGTTTGGTAAAAGCTTTATTTTGACTATAAGCATGAGGAGAACTCAAAATGGATTGCAATAATGAAATACAACCTTCTAAAGAACAATTATCATAATTAAATTCCTTGAAATCCAAGATAGTGGGTTCAATGCTATTTAAAGTCTTGACCTCTCCAATCCCACTTTTACCAAATTTAGCATCAAGATCTAAGAACTCCGAATCATTGGGACAACTTTTAACTAAACTTAACTCATCTCCAGTCCCATCATTATCAAGATTCATATTGCAAAACAAAGATTTAATAGGGGAAACATCAATAACTTTTAGATCTTCATCATTATTTTCATGGAAACTAGAAGAACATGCCTTTACAAAGCAATCTTTCTTAGCACGCAATCTAGTGATTCTTTCTTTGCACTCGTCAATGGAAATTCTCATGGCTTTTAGAGACTCACTGATATCATGCTTAGGAAGAGTAGATCTAAGTTTCAAATAATCAACATCAAGCGAAAGTCTATCAACGTTCCTAGCCAAATCATCAACTTTAAGCAATTTTTCTTCAAGCAAGGAATTAAAATTCTTTTGAGAGATCATAAATTCTTTAACACTATTCTCAAATTTAGAGGGCAACTTATTATAATTATCATAAGAATTATTGTGGGAATTTCCATAATTATTAGAGGAATTACTAGGGAACGGTCTAGGATTAAAGTTTCCTCTATAAGCATTGTTACCAAAATTATTCCTACCAACAAAATTAGTATTCATCATTATTATTCTCAATCATTATTACTAGGGAACGGTCTGGGATCAATAGAAGCACTCTTAGTAGCAAACAATTTCATAAGTTCATCCATCTTTCCACTCAAAACATTGATTTCTTCTATAGCATGCACTTTTTTACTAGTAGATCTTTTGGTGTGCCATTGAGAATAATTAGCCATAATGTTATCCAGGAGTTTAGTAGCTTCTCCTAAGGTGATTTCCATAAACGTGCCTCCCACGGCCGAATCTAGAAGAAATTCAATCCGGCATAAAAATTTTGTATGATCATCCATAAATTCAAACCATGAGTAGGGCAATTGTGAATCATCAATTTCATTCTTTCCCAAGATTGGGCAACATGCTCATGATCAAGTTGTTTAAAATTCATAATATCATTCCTAAGAGTGATGATCTTAGAGGGAGGAAAATACTTAGAGATAAAAGCATCTTTGCACTTATTCCATAAATCGATACTATTCTTAGGCAAAGACAAAAACCAAACTTTAGCATGATCTCTAAGTGAAAACAGAAATAACTTAAATTTAACAATATCATTATCCGTATCTTTCTTATTTTGCATCTCACACAAATCAACAAAGTTGTTTAGATGGGTAGTGGCATCTTCACTAGGAAGGTCGGAGAATTGATCTTTCATAACAAGATTCAGCAAAGCAGCATTGATTCACAAGACTCAACATCATTAAGAGGAGCAATCGGAGTACTAAGGAAATCATTATTATTGGTATTGGAAAAGCACACAACTTGGTATTATCTTGCACCATCGCGACAAGTAATCCAACACACAAGCAAACAAAAAGGCAAGCGAAAGAGAGAGGAGATTGGGAAAGAGAGGGCGAATAAAACGGCAAGGGTGAAGTGGGGGAGAGGAAAACGAGAGGCAAATGGCAAATAATGAAAGTGCGAGGGAGATGAGTTTGTGATGGGTACTTGGTATGTCTTGACTTGAGCGAAGACCTCCCCGATAACGGCGCCAGAAATCCTTCTTGCTACGTCTTGATCTTGCGTTGGCTTTCCTTGAAGAGGAAAGGGTGATGCAGCAATAGTAGCGTAAGTATTTCCCTCAATTTTTGAGAACCAAGGTATCAATCCAGTAGGAGGCTCCTCAAAAGTCCCACGCACCTACACAAACAAACAAGAACTCGCAACCAATGCAATAAAGGGGTTGTCAATCCCTTCAAGGCCACCTGCGAAAGTGAGATCTGATAGTGATAATATGATGAGATAAATATTTTTGGTATTTTTATAATAAAGATTGGAAAAGTAAAGATGCAAATAAAAGTAAAGATGAGGTTTCACTAGTGGCTTCTCTCAAGATAGCATGTAATACGGTGGGTGAACAAATTACTGTCGAGCAATGGATAGAAAAGCGAATAATTATGAGATTATCTAGGCATGATCATGTATATAGGCATCACGCCCGTGACAAGTAGACTGACTCCTGCCTGCATCTACTACTATTACTCCACACATCAACCACTATCCAGCATGCATCTAGAGTATTAAGTTCATAAAGAACATAGTAACGCATTAAGAAAGATGACATGATGTAGAGGGATAAAATCATGCAATATGATATAAACCCCATCTTTTTATCCTCGATGGCAACAATACAATATGTGCCTTGCTGCCCCTGCTGTCACTGGGAAAGGACACCGCAAGATTGAACCCAAAGCTAAGCATTTCTCCCATTGCAAGAAAGATCAATCTAGTAGGCCAAACCAAACTGATAATTCAAAGAGACTTGCAAAGATAACTTAATCACACATAAAAGAATTCAGAAGAGATTCAAATATTTCTCATAGATAAACTTGATCATAAACCCACAATTCATCGGATCTCGACAAACACATCGCAAAAAGAGTTACATTGAATAGATCTCCAAGAAGATCGAGGAGAACATGGTATTGAGATTCAAAGAGAGAGAGAAGAAGCCATCTAGCTAATAACTATGGACCCGAAGGTCTATGGTAAACTACTCACAATTCATCGGAGAGACCTTGGAGATGATGCAGAGGCCCTCCATGATTGATTCCCCCTCCAGCGGAGCACCGGCGAAGGCTCCAAGATGGGATCTCACAGATATAGAAGGTTACGGCATTGGAAATAGTTTTGCGTGGTCGCTTCTGATGTTTTCGGGGTACATGGGTATATATATGAGGAAGAAGTAGGTCGGTGGACACCCGAGGGGCCCACGAGGGTGGGGGCGCGACCAGCCCTAGGGGGCGCGCCGGGCACCCTCGTGGTCGCCTCGCTTGTTTCTTGACTTCCACTCAAGTCCCGAAGGTTTCATTCCGTTTGGACTCTGTTCGATATTCTTTTTCTTCGAAACACTGAAATAGGCAAAAAAAACAGCATTACGGGTTGGGCCTCCGGTTAGTAGGTTAGTCCCAAAAATGATATAAAAGTGTAAAGTAAAGCCCATAAACATCCAAACGGGTAATATAATAGCATGGAACAATCAAAAATTATAGATATGTTGGAGACGTATCAAAGACCTAGGGGATCAAGACTAACCAGAGAAGCAAGATATCCCTAAGGGAAAAACCTCCCTTGTTGGGCAGGCGAGCCTGCCAAGGACGGGGTTACCCCTGGAAGCAAGCTTTCGGATCGTCCCGGCAAGCCTGCCAATGCTTACGGAGGCAAACCGCTCCACAACACCACCTCACCATGACGCGCGTCATCAATCAGTGCAGTGTCGAGCTCCAAGGTGACTAACTGGTTGCTATTTGCCACATGGCAGCCACTTCCTACAGAAAATACCTCCAAGCGACACCCATCCTAAGATGTGTCAAGCAAGCAGGCGCGAAGGTTGCAAAGCAGCCCGGCAGTGCCTGCCGAGCAAGTTATGATGTGACGTAGAGCGTCTCATTTAATGCGCCCTGTCAGCCTGCAGATTTAGGTATGATAGCACTATTTACTATCTAACCAGTGTGTAATGACTGATTTTCCACTATGGTGAACCCTTGATATAGAAAAAGAGGCCCAAGGCAACCGTAGAGAGGGTTGGCAGATCCAGACCCTCACACACTCATACGCGCGTAGCCACCCTCGCTCTGAGGCAACCCTGCTAGGCAAGCGTGCTGCACTCACCACCACTTTTTCCACCATCAATCCACCAAAGCGGGAGTAGGGTTTTATGCCTCACGGCGGCCCGAACCTGGGTAAAACTGCCCGTGTGATCTTTGTCGTGATGTTCCACGCTCTTCCGCTCTTAGTGCAACGTGCTATCCCCCCGCCGAACCAGAAAGGGGCTCTTAGTCCCATAGGTGGTCGTGGTTGCCCGCGACACAATCTTGTTATTTCATGTGTCTGGCCAACAGGCAGTCATAGTCAAAGGTTTGTTGAACACTTATACGGCAGCAACAGGTCAACTTATTAACTCGGGGAAGTGTTCCATCCTTTTTCTGGTAATTGTCCTGATACGGTGGTGCAAGAAGTGAAAAATACGTTGGAAATTACACAACGTGTATTTGAACCAAAATACTTGGGTTTACCAGCTTCGGAAGGGAGAATGCATAAAGGTCAGTTTGAAACTCATTAGGCAAGGTTGGGTAAGAGGTTTATTGATTGGAGTGAGCAATATCTTTCTTCCGATAATAAATATATTTTGATAAAGTCGGTTTCTCAAGCTATACCCACCTACATCATGACTGTGTTCGGGTTACCAGCCTCTGTTTGTGATGATTTAACATGGATGATGAGACAGTGCTGGTGGGGAGTGGAGAATGGAAAGAAAAAAGATGGCTTGGCTAAGTTGGGAGAAAATGAAACTACCCAAACCAATGGGAGGCATGGGTTTCAAGGATATGTGTGCTTTTAATCAGGCGTTGTTAGCAAAACATGCATGGAGGTTGTTGGACAACCCTGGTTGTCTATGTGCTCGTTTACTGCGCGCAAAATATTCCCCTAACGGGAATTTGTTGGATATAGTATTTCCTAGCAGCTCTTCGGCAGTATGGAAAGGTGTTGTTCATGGACTTGAATTGTTGAAGAAGGGCATTATCTGGCGGGTTGGTGATGATACACATATTAGAACCTGGTGGGACCCTTCGATTCCGTGGGGTTATGATCTAAGACACGTCGCGCCAAAAACGAATTGTCGATGCAATTGGCTAGCGGACTTTCTGGATGAACATGGAGCATGGGATGTGCAGAGATTAAGAGAACACTTCTGGGACATCGATGTTAATAAAATCCTGATAATTAGGACTTCACAAAGGAATAGATAAGATTTTCTTCCATGGTTCCCAGAGAAGTCCGGATGTTTCTCGGTCCGAAGTGCATATCAGCTAGCTACAGCTAAACATAATAGTCTCGTGGCGGGTGGGGCATCAATTACTATTCCTACTAGTGTATGACCCATCTGGCAATGTATTTGGGGTTCCAAGGTACTTTTCAAAATGCAAATATTGGCCTGGAAGTTCACATCTGATGGTCTAGCTACTAGAGTGCAAGAAGGACAGGCACTTATCAAGACGTGATGCATGTCCCCTATGTGGAAAGGAAAAAGAAACAACATTTCATGCATTGATTGAAGGAAATATGCCCTAGAGGCAATAATAAAGTTGTTATTTAATATTTACTTTTTCATGATAAAGGTTTAGTATTCATGCTAGAATTGTATTGACCGGAAACCTTAATACATGTGTGAATACATAAACAAACACCGTGTCCCTAGTGAGCCTCTACTAGACTAGCTTGTTGATCAAAGATGGTTAAGGTTTCCTAACCATGGACATGATTTGTCATTTGATAACGGGATCACATCATTAGGAGAATGATGTGATGGACAATACCCATCCGTTAGCTTAGCATAATGATCATTCAGTTTTATTGCTATTACTTTCTTCGTGTCAAATACATATTTCTTCGACTATGAGATTATACAACTCCCGAATAACGAGGAATGCCTTGTGTGCTATCATACATCACAACGTAACTAGGTGATTATAAAGATGCTCTACAGGTATCTCTGAAGGTGTTTGTTGAGTTGGCATAGATCAAGATCAGGATTTGTCACTTCGAGTATCGGAGAGGTATCTCTGGGCCCTCTCGGTAATACACATCATAAGCTTGCAAGCAAATGGCTAAGGAGTTAGTCACGAGGTGATGTATTACGGAACGAGTAAAGAGAATTGACGGTAATGAGATTGAACTAGGTATGAAGATACCGACGATCGAATCTCGAGCAAGTAACATACCGATGGACAAAGGGGATTATATATGTTGTCATAACGGTTCGACCGATAAAGATCTTCGTAGAATATGTAGGAGCCAATATGGGCACCCAGGTTCCGCTATTGCTTATTGACTGAAGAGGTGTCCCGATCATGTCTACATAGTTCTCGAACCTGTAGGGTCAACATGCTTAATGTTCGATGACGATATATTATTATATGAGTTATGTGATTTGTTGCGAATGTTGTTCGGAGTCCCGGATGAGATCACGGACATAACAAGGAGTCTCTAAATGGTCGGGAGGTAAAGATTGATATATAGGACGATGGTATTCGGACACCGGAAGTGTTCCGGAGGGTACCGGGTACATATCGGATCACCGGAAGGGGTTTCGGGCATCCCGGCAAAAGATATGGGTCTTATGGGCTGTCGGTGTCAAAACCGGCGGATCTCGGGTAGGGGATCCCGGACTGTGCGTCTAAGGCTAATGGTAACAGGAGGCGGGGGACACGATGTTTACCCAGGTTCGGGCCCTCTCTATGGAGGTAATACCCTACTTCCTCACTACAAAAAAAAGACACATCCGTGACATTTTGGGCCAAACGAAACATTTTTCTGTCATACATATGACACTTCTATGACGATAATTGTGACAAAACCGGGTATCATCATAGATGTGGTGGGCTCCTACTTCTATGACAAAAAATCATGACAGAAAATGGGCTTTTCGTCCTGGGCGGGCTGGAGACGCAGCTGCATGACATTCTTTGGGCCGTCCATGACAGAAAAAACTATGGTAGAAGCGAGGGCGAGGAAAATTTTGGGGATTTCCCGGTTACGGTGGGCAGTCGGGGGCCGAGCGATGCGCGTTTCTCTCGTACACGTATGCGCGTGTGTGCGAGGCGTTGGCTCTAACTAAACCTGAGCGAGGCGTTGGGCTCTAACTGAACTCGAGCGGTTGCACTACAGGCTACGCGTTACTGAACCTGAGCGATTGATCGTTGGCTGTTAACTGAACCCGATCAAGCAATTCCTTCGCTACGGCTGCTAACTAAAGCTGATCGATGTTGCCTCTCTGGATGAACAGTGAGTGTTGCGGGGGGGTGGATGAACAGTGAGCGGTGGCGTTGCCTCTGGATGAACAGGACCCCGTGGTGTGGAGGGCTGGATGAACAGGACGACCCCGTGGAGGGTTGGATGAATAGTAGACGATGGAGGGGTGCCCGTGGAGGGGTGGATGAATAGTAGCTGGTGGAGTAGAGCGCGGTGGAGGCTGGATGAACAGGAGCCCATGGAGGCTGGAGGAGGTCGACGGTAGCCCGTGGAGGCTGGAGGAGGTCGGCGGTGGAGATGAACAGTATCTTGTAGAGTCCCATTTTGCGGTACCCCACACCCCTCCCTATGAACAGGACCCCCTTTTCGACCGTAGCGCTCCAACACAAGTCCGTTTCGTCCGTTTTGCGGTACGCCACACCCCTCCCGATCAACAGGACACCCGTTTCGACCGTAGGAGGTCCGTTTCCTCCACTTTGCGGTACGCCAGACCCCTCCCGATGAACAGGATCCTGTTTCGAACATGGCCGGTCGAACACAAGGCTGTTTCCTTTGTTCTGTGGTATGCCAGGCCTGGTTTCCACCGCCTGTTCCGTCCAAGCCCTCCCGATGAACACGACGACACATTCCGTTCCGACCCAGCCGGTTGGCTCCCCATGAACTCGACGACGACGCTTTTTCTCCGTTTCGACCCAGCCATGTACACGAGCCCTGGCCGTACATATGCGCGAGTAGGCATTCGAGACCCCGCCCGTATGTACACATACGTGGCCGTATTTTCTTTCTTGTACACGTACGCGCCTCTACTACGACACGTGCGCGCCTCTACTACGACACGTGCGCACCTCTACATCGACCAGTATGTACATACATGTTCGCGACCAAAATGACATCGCTACGTACGCTTCGACCAGGTGGGTCCCGACTGTCAGGAAATTCCTTGCGTGCAAAGATGTAGTTGATGGGTCCCAGCAGTCAGGGGGGCGAATTGTTTTTTTTTGCCCGGACACACTTCCTTGCGTGCAAAGATGTAGCTGGTGGGTCCCAGCAGTCAGGGGAAACGTTTTTTTGCGAAATACGGTGGCCCGTCCGGTGGGTCCCCACTGTCAGGTGGAGGAATAATTATTTTGCGCGTAATAAAGAGGCACTTCCTTGCTGTGGCCGTGGATCCAGTGTCAGCCTCTCCACGTACAGTTCACGTCTGATGGAAGCCGTTCCTTGACCATGTTGACCACGCCGCGCCGAGAGCACCAGGGCGGTGGACAACGGCGAGGCCTAGGAAGGGGACGATGCGGAGCCAGGGACGACGCGGCAGTGGATGCCCACGCGTAGAGGAGTACGAGGGTTCACTGGTTCGCTGTGGTGTGAGGCTGTCGTCGCCACAGAATAACAGGGGGTGTGGGTGAGTAGAGGGATGGCCTGGCCAGCGGTGGGAGTAGTAGGGGGCGGTGAGGCCTCCGCCGCATCGCAGCCGGCCACGGGAGGCTGGAGCACGAGGCACGACCGGCGCTGGTTTGGGCGGCTGGAGCAAGAAGACCAGAGGTTGAAGAAGCACTACGGTCGTTGGATGGACATCGTACGGTCACTGGAGCTAGAATCGTGCATATTGACTAAGTTGACAAAGCCCTCCGTCCCCGTCAACTTAGTAGGCCCACAAGTTAGCCTACCACTATACTGGGTCCCAGCTAACAGGGGGAGTATTCATTTTTTGTGCGTAATAAGGAGGCACTTCCTTGCGTGCGAAGATATAGCTAGTGGGTCCGAGCTGTCAGCGGCGGTAACATTTTTTTCGCGAAATACAGAGGCCCTTTCGGTGGGTCCCTGATGTCAGGTGGAGAATCATTGTTTTGTGCGTAATAAGGAGGCATTTCCTTGTGTGCAGCCATGGACCCAGCTGTCGGCCTCTCCACGTACAGTCCAATTCAGATGCATGTCGGTCGTTGACCACGTTGACTAGGCCGCGCCGAGAGCACCAGGTGTGATCGACGGCAAGGCCTAGGAAGGGAACGACATGGAGGCAGGGAAGACTCGGCAGTTGTTTCCCACGCAGAGGGGAGTACGGCTGTACGACGGTTTACTGGTTCGTCTGCCGTCGCCGGAGAATAACAGCAGGTGTTGGTGAGTAGATGGATGGCTAGGCCAGTGATGGGAGTACGATGGGCGATGAAGCCTGCACGGTAGCACAGCCGGCCGCGGGGAGGAGGGAGCAGGCAGTCCCGCCGGCGCTTGTTCGAGTGGCTAGAGCAGGAAGAGCAGAGATTGAAGAAGCACGACGGCCGTTGGATGGACATCCAACAGTCATTGCTTGTGCGTCAACCTCTTTTCTAGGAAAGCCTCAAATCTGTGGAAAATAGTATACAACCCATCTGCCATTATTTCTAATAATTTACAGCCCATTTGCTAATTCTTAAGGGTTTTTTAGCCCTTATTCTTTTTGTTAGCATTACAGCCCATATTGTGGCTATGGTTAAAAAATTATATGAAATTTTGCATATTTCAGTGCCGTCCGAACTGTTTTTAATCCTGAAATTTTGACTCACATTCAAACTTATTTTAAAAATAAATGTATATCAATATAAAATCCAACTAATTCTCCATGCATAAAAATTAATGTAATTTAAAATCTTGAAATGAAAAAATATATTTGAAACTAAATGCCGGTTTGATGGGCCATTTTCTCGGCCAACCGAATGAAAGCTCTCCTCGTCTTGAAAGATTTGCAGCCCAACAGGCCTGACAAAGCGACTTACTTGGCAAATCACAAAAAAACTGGGCTGTGGCCATGGACCCAGCCGTCAGCCTCTCCACATACAGTACTCTTTCGATGGAATGTCGTTGACCACATTGACCACGCCGCGCCGAGAGCACCAAGGCGGCGGACGACGGCGAGGCCTAGGAAGGGGATGACGTGGAGCCGGGGAAGACGCGGCAGTGGATGCCCACGCGGAGAGGAGTACGAGGGTTCACTGGTTCGGCTGCGGTGTAAGCCTGCTGTCGCCGCAGGGCCTGGCTAGCGGTGGGAGTAGTAGGGGGCGATGAGGCCTCAACGGTAGCATAGCCGGCCATTGGAGGCAGGAGCAGGCGGTCTTCCAGGCGCTGGTTTGGGCGGTTGGTGCAAGAAGAGCAGCGATTGAAGAAGTAGCAGGACCGTTCGATTCAAATCCAATGGTTACTACTGCTAGAATCGTTTGTTGACTAAGTTGACAAGCCTGCGTACGCGTCAACTTAGTAGGTCCACAGGTCAGCCTCCCAACCGGTGCGCCCCAGATGTCAGTGGGAGGAATCATTTTTCACATAATAAGGAGGCAGTTGATTGCATGTGGCCAGGCCAGCGGAGGGAGTAGGGTGGGCCGGGGAAGCCTGCGCGGCATCACAGCAGGCCACAAGAGGAGGGAGCAGGCAGTCCTGCCGGCGCTAGTTTAGGCGGCTGGAGCAGGAAGATCAGAGATTGAAGAAGCACGTCGGCCGTTGGATGGACATCAGAGAGTCACTGCTGCTAGAATCGTGTGTTCACTGACAAAGCCTTGCGTAAAAAAGTCAGCCTCGAAATCCATGGCGTGTACAACCCATTTGCTATTATTTTTATAATTTTTACTCATTTTCTAATTCATATGGAATTTATTGCAGCCCGTTTTCTATTTTTAGAATTGCTGGCCATTTTCTGGTCAGTACCAGGGTAAAAAAATTAACTAAATATGTGGGAAATTTTGAAAATTCCCAAATTTTTACTGGGGAACGAAATATTCTTAATCCAAAAATTAATAGCCATACTAAAACAAATTTAAAATAAATTAGTACTATGTCATATTAAATCCAATAAAATACGTATAAGATATCATTGAAGAACAAAAACAAAAAAAAGAAACTAATATCCCATTTGCTATAATTTTTTTGGAATTTTCAACCCCTTTTGATATTACTTTTAACAGACATTGACCGTACTCTTTGGCCAGCCAGAATGCATCCCTCCTCGTCTTGAAAGATTTGCAGCCCAGTAATCCGGAGAAAACAAATAGGCCTAGCTTGGGTATTCTTCAAAAAGGCTACCTATTTTCCCAAAGAACTGGTGCATGAGCATTTAGATTTATTTATTTATTTACTTATTTATGTTTAGGGGACCATGAGCATGTACCTTTTTTTTAGAGCCCATGAGCATGTACCTGGGCCGGATTCATGTGGGAGCCTCCCTTCCAGTTAATTATGGGCTTCTCTATTGGGCCTTCATCAGTGGGCTGCATGTTATCAACAAGTGGAGAATGTGTTCCGTACGAAAAATAGTATGTGCTACGTACGGTACGGGGCACTAAAGGATCGAACCGTGCAACGACTTCCAAAACATTGTGTTTGTCGTTCTAACAACACATTTATTCAAGCAATAGACAAAATATACTACTGATTGTACATTGAAAACAGCAGCAGCAGCAACCAGGGCTGGGGGTGCAACAGAAGCAGTAACCAGGCCAAAAGAGTGAAGACGCATCTCTCTCTTCCAAACCAAACATCAGCCATCATTACAAAAGGGCTACCAAAAAATAACAAGTGTATGCATCAAACTAAATAAAGATCCTACTACACCAAGTGTACCCACCTAACTAACTGGCTCAGTTAGACATTACTATTTATTAAGCTGTGGAGATTGGCTGACGGCTTGAACCAGATGGGTGCCTGACGGGGGAAACTCCAGCCAGCAGGTCAAAGTCTGATACTTGCGACCCTCTCTCCTACTTTGGGCTGCAGAGCATGGTGGCACATATCAGGGTATGGTGCATGCAGAGACGCATGGTACGCTATGTACACACAATTTTGCCTGATGAACGAAACCTCGCTGCCATCATGATCTTTGCCATCGGTTATCTCCTGGTTAATCAAATAATTCAGTCCGACAAACAAAGAGCGCATACCAAGGCTACTTACCAGCCTCCAGTCAGAAATTCCTGAAGGCCCAGAGAAGCTGGGATCCTGCTCAAAGACCTTGCACTGACTGTGATTGTATTCTGTGAAACAACATGTCCGGTACGTGCGAATGATCATCAATCGTTCGTCATCGTCTGATCGAGCCAGGAACCACCTACAACTGCCATGCCGCTTTTCTTTGAAAGGTTTTGGGATTAGTAAGGGTAGGGACACCAGGCGGCCTACAACATCATATCAAGTTGGAGTCGAATAAAAAAGGACTCTTGATTTAGTCAATCTTAAGAACATCATGTTATGAGCACGAATATTTTTTCAGTAAATGTTGACAGTAATATAGGCAAGCCATCATGATATCATAGGAAAGTAACATACTGTTGTAACAGCCGTTTGTAGCGATGACTGGAGTAGGCCAGCAATACGTCCAGCCATATAAGGAGTCGACAGCGTAAATGAAGCTCTTGTGTTCAATGGCATCAGAGAACCATGGAGGATGTATGATCCTGCGATGGACATGCAGATTTATCCACTTACCGCAGTGACCTGTCAGATAGGCGAGACCGCGGTTGAAGAATGCAATTAGCCTGAAGTCTTTATAATTCGCAGATCTTGTGGGCACTTGGCAGATTACAACCTTGAGCAAATCAAACTTGGTATCATGTTGCCTACTGTAAGATTCCGAGTATTCTAGGCCGCGGTGCCAAAGCAGTGCATTGTTAATCGAAGGAAGGGGATCAATCGCCGGGTGTAGACCACCACGAGCATCCAGCTGCCGCGACCGTCGACGAGCACCATCCAAGACGTGTTCATGCCGACCCAGTACATACCGTTAATGTAGCTAAGGCTGGCGGGGATCCGATCACAGTCAAGGGGGTTGATGCTCGCCACCCTATGATCGTTATGCTGCGTGACATGCCGTTCTGAATATCAGGCGGCATCAGCAAGCAAGGAGCTGGCTTAAAAAGCTCCGGCCTGAGGGCTTTGACTAAACGATACATCCCCGACGAGCACGCGGCGAGCGGCATGGTACTGAGATTGTCCACATGCGAAACAATGAGCTTGATTACCTTTGTGGGGAGCGAATTCCAGCCACTCTTTCGGCGGACGCTGCTCGGTTCTGCCATTGTTAGTGCTTGGGTTTTGGACGAGGGGGGAGGCGCCTTAGCGGGGATGGAAGATTGGACGAGATTATGTGCGGACAAAGATGGAGAAGCGAATATGTGCTGCGGGAAGTGGATAGGTGATGATGACTACAACACGCCGTTGACTTACAAGACACATACCAGCAGCGTAGGGTCATACCGATGCCAGACAACTTGCTTGAGTGATCACAGTACTGGTACTCCCTACAGTAAGTACCTACTACAGTACTATGCCCTAACTTGCTTGAGTAGAGTAGTAGAGTAGGGCTCTGCTCTACTACTAGCACCGGAGGAGTAGTATATTCTAATCTAAAATAGTTACAAACTTCAATGCCCGAGCGTGGAACGACTACGAACCGTGCTCAAAGACCGTGTCTACGTGGTGTTTGGACTTATATGCAAAAAAATAGCAAGATGCCCGTGCACTGCACGGCACACCATCATCACCAACTCGGTTTTTTCTCTACTCCTACTCCTATAAAAGACTCAGTTCATGATGATGCAGGCGAGGAGGCGTGTTCAGCCGGGCGTGCAGCAGACGGCGCAGTACTATTCATTTTTTTATAAAAAACAAAGAAGAGTAGTAGAGATAGAGACTTAGGGAGGAGCACGAGGTTGTGGGAGATAAGGATGAATGAGGCAAGGCCTTATCTGTAAATGTGGAGAGAGGTGCGGGTATCTTTTGTAAAATTGTCATAGTTGGCTTTCTATCTGTCAGATATAGATCGGATGGTCTATATTACAAGATGGCAGGCATACCATCATCACCAACTCGGTTTTCTATAAGAGTAGATATAGATAGATAGAGACTAGGGAGTACTAGTAAGGACACCATCTACTGCTTCGTGTGCTACTCTTGTGCTCCATTCGGCGGCCGCAACGTCCCCTATAGCCACTCCCTCCTGCGCTCCATTCGGTAGGCACTGTTGAAATTTGGGGAGCGCACTCTCGCGACTGCTGGCAGCCACGACTTCACCGACGACGACTTCTTCCCCGACCTCGGCAACCTCTTCCTCAATGACATGGGTGACAACCTCAACGCCAACGGTGCTGCTCCCATTGCACTGTATGTGTTTATGTCCTTCCTGTTCGAAATCGTGGTATAATTCATGTTTCTACTCTATATCCTACTACTATGCTAGTCCACATGATTAGTTTCATCTCTGTTATAGCCATCATGATTTTTTTTGTGCTTATTTGGATTAAATCTCGTAGTAACTTGCTCATATATTCAACTGGCGCAACGTCCCCTACAGCCACTCCCGTTTCATGGACGGCCTAGTTGATGCCTCCAAGGAGCCCTTCGTCTACTACTATGAGTGCCCGATGCCGTTTTGGGGCTCGCCGGCGGACATGGTGCATCACCTCACGGATGCGTGCAGCGGTCACTACTGGCCCTTGGCGGAGAACATCAAGTACGAGACGTGCTACCCGTTCACCAAGCCGGAGTCGCTGGAGGATCACCGCCGCCTACTAGTCTCGGAGGAGGACGGCAGCGTCTTCGTCTTGATCGTATGCACCGGTGAGGCCCGCGCAGGCCTCCGCCCCATCTCTGTAGCGTGTGTTAGGGGCGACACCGCTGACTCTAACACTGACACGAGGCCGATGTACGGGTGCGTGCTCACTATTACTACCCCTCCAGGTCACGTGGTCGGCAAGACCGGCCTCATCGGATGGACTTGGACTCTGCGAAGCTGGGACTTTCCCACCGATGTGGACTTGGAAAACCCACGGCATCCTTTACCCGCAGACGCGGTGCATGGGGACTCCAAGGAGGTTCACCTGGACATACGCATTATCAAGTTAAATGTTGATTATTAGTCTTCGCTCAATGTAATCCGCTGTCTAAGCATGTGGAGACTTCCATGCAGGATCTTGCTCTATTGGAGTATCGCGCATGAATAAAAGTGTATCCATGTATGGTTTATTCTAGAATCTTCCATGTATGAATTTTTACTGCAGTACTGGTGAAAGACTTACGATGAACCATTTCTTACATCTCCTCTGCCCCCTTGCAAGTCATCCTGATTTAATCCCTCCGTCTAGGTGTATAAGGGCATGGTTAATATTACTTAATAGTATAGCCAACTGTTGTCTATAAGAAAGTGCCATGTCATCTGTAGCCAACATGTATAACAATCGATACTCAAAAACTAACTCTTAAAGATCATTTCTTGCAAAGCACAATAAGTGTTATTTCTTCACAAGTTTTGGATGCAGGTTGAACAGTTGAACGCTTTTGTTTGCAAAAGATACCTTTTTATCTATTTCACTCGGATGTTTGTGAGCTCTAGAGATGAAATAATATCCGAAGAAACCTATCGATACCCGTTACACATGAGATGACCCCCACATCCTTTGTCAAAATAAACAACTCCCCGATCAATGCATTTCACTCTTCGGTGCAACGCACGGGCACCTTACTAATATAGATTAGTACGACAAAAAATTGAAATAACATTATATATAGTACGATAAATGATGATGCATGTCACCTAAAATTATATCATTCAAAACTATGTTAAAATACGAATCTAACGATATAGTTTCTGTTGACATGCACTAACATTTTGTCAGTTAAACCTTCAGTCAAATTCAATGGGGGACTAATAAACCACGACCGATGTAGTACAAGTGTAGAGGGCGGCGCTGCACGGGAGTCTCACCTCTCACCCCGCTCATGGCGCGGCAGTAAAGCCGTCATATCACAAAACCCAACCACTCCCAGTAATAAGTGGCCTGGTAAAATAAACGGACAAGCAACCATCACATCCCTCCGTCTTTTTTGCATTTCATCTCTCTGCATTTACTTTCTCCGGTTCATCTCGCACAATCGATCCCTAGCTACTACTCCTAGGACCAGTTCTTTTGGCAGCTTCCCCGGCTTTTCTCATAAGACTAGTCACAGTGGAGAGTAACAATAAGGCGCCTCACTCATTTATTTGGGCTTCTAAACTACTACTCCGTCCTGGTTTATTCCTCACCATTGTAATTTGTGCTAAACTTTGACCAGAAATTTAATTGATAAAATGTTACTCCCTCCGCCTAGGTGTGTAAGTCATCTTATGAAAACCAAATAATCCTAAAACACTTAGGCGCGGTGCATTAACTTCTACCTCGTTTCTTGTTTCTTGACATATCAACCAATAAGAGATAAAGAGTGTGCATGCTTTTAATGACTTGAGATATCAAACACGACATGCAGTGGTTAGTTCATTGCATGCAATACTATTAATTAGCAAATAAACATTAATGTTTCTCGTTTTTTCCTCCTCCTTGGTCACAGTGCACAGCCTAAGATGACTTACTCACCTAGACGGAGGGAGTAGTGCATGTGACATGCACTAACATTTCATTAATTAAATTTATGATCAAAATTTGACACAGATTACAATGGGGACCAATAAACCAGGACGGAGGTAGTAGTTATGGGATTACTAATCTAGAAGCCTGAAAGAACTGGCCCCTGGTACTCCTACTAGTAGTAGTACTCAAGTTGGAATTCCAATTGCACGGCACAACTTGTTAGGCAAAAAATTCGATACAGGGTGTAGGAAGCGGTTTGGGAATTTGCATGCCTTTCCAACCAGTGAGATACTCCATACAAAGTACGACAGAGAAATAACCACAGAGAAGGAAGCTAAAAGTAAACAATCAAATGAGCATTTTTGCATTTCTTTTGCATTGAATCATTTCACAAGCTTGACTAGTGCTGTTTTTCTACTTTTACAAAAACCGCATCATAATGTTAAAACGTGCATTTGCACGTACATAAGTAATAGTAGTACTCCCTTCATCTAGGTGTATAAGTCTTCCCTCCTTCTTGGTCATGGTGCACAACCAAAGATGACTTATTGACCTGGACAGAGGGAGAAGCACAGTCTGCAAGCATATATCGAGAGAGACGTGTAGTGCGATAGTATATAGTAAAGTTTGTGCTATATGCACGTACTTGCAAAATGCATATGAATACACAAGGTTTCCAAACTTTCCCTTTTACATACTTAATTAAGGACGCTAAAAACTCCTGAATGTTCGAGATTTATCATTTGCGTCCTAAAACTAATGAGATCGCCTTACGAGACAAAAATTATACTCCTCCTAAAAGCCACGGCGCTAGCAGGAGCGCTTGTGGCGCACCACGAGTGCCCTGGTGCGCAGCCGTTTTCCAGCGTGCCGACATAATGCCTCTTCCTCAGCCTCGCAACTCGCGAGGTGCTGATTGGCGGCTTGCCGGCGGGCGAGCACGATCTCACCGATGTGGTGATCCGGCGCCAACAGGTACTCCTCCTTGCTGGAATCATGCACCCGGTCCATATACCGCCAAGCATAGATGAGGCGCTTGGGCCCAACTGCACTCAGGGCGTCGGCACGGGCGTCCTCCTGAAGGAAATATGCCCTAGAGGCAATAATAAAGTTATTATTTATTTCCTCATATCATGATAAATGTTTATTATTCATGCTAGAATTGTATTAACAGGAAACATGATACATGTGTGAATACATAGACAAAACTATAGTCACTAGTATGCCTCTACTTGACTAGCTCATTAATCAAAGATGGTTATGTTTCCTAACCATAGACATGTGTTGTCATTTGATTAGTGGGATCACATCATTAGAAGAATGATGTGATTGACATGACCCATCCTGTTAGCCTAGCACTTGATCGTTTAGTATTCTGCTATTGCTTTCTTCATGACTTATACATGTTCCTGTAACTATGAGAATTATGCAACTCCCGTTTACCGGAGGAACACTTTGGGTACTACCAAACGTCACAACGTAACTGGGTGATTATAAAGGAGTACTACAGGTGCCTCCGAAGGTACATGTTGAGTTGGCGTATTTCGAGATTAGGTTTTGTCACTCCGATTGTCGAAGAGGTATCTCTGGGCCCTCTCGGTAATGCACATCACTATAAGCCTTGCAAGCAATGTAGCTAATGAGTTAGTTACGGAATGATGTATTACATAACGAGTAAAGAGACTTGCCGGTAACGAGATTGAACTAGGTATTGGATACCGACGATTGAGTCTCGGGCAAGTAACATACCGATGACAAAGGGAACAATGTATGTTGTTATGCGGTTTGATCGATAAAGATCTTCGTAGAATATGTAGGAACCAATATGGGCATCCAGGTCCCGCTATTGGTTATTGACCGAGAATGGTTCTAGGTCATGTCTACATAGTTCTCGAACCCATAGGGTCCGCACGCTTAACGTTTCGATGATAGTTTTATTATGACTTTATAAGTTTTGATGTACCGAAGTTTGTTCGGAGTCCCGGATGTGATCACGGACATGACGAGCAGTCTCGACATGGTCGAGACATAAAGATTGATATATTGGAAGCCTATGTTTGGACATCGGAAGAGTTTCGGGTGAAATCGGCATTTTACCGGAGTACCGGGAGGTTACCGGAACCCCCCGGGGGGTTATTGGGCCTACATGGGCCTCGAGGGAGAAGAGGGAAGGAGGCAGGAGGGGATCACGCGCCCCTCCCCTTCCTAGTCCGAATAGGACAAGGGAAGAGGGGCGGCGCCCCCCCTTTCCTTCCCCTCTTCCTCCTCTTTCCCCCCTTTCTCCTACTCCTACTTGGAAAGAGGGAGTCCTACTCCCGGTGGGAGTAGGACTCCCCCCTTGGCGCGCCCTCCTTGGCCGGTGGCCTCCTCCCCCCTGGCTCCTTTATATACAGGGGCGGGGGGCACCCCATAGACACAAGTTGATCTACAGATCGTTCCTTAGCCGTGTGCGGTGCCCCCTTCCACCATATTCCACCTCGGTCATATCGTCGCAGAGTTTAGGCGAAGCCCTGCGCCGGTAGAACATCATCACCGTCACCACACTGTCGTGCTGACGGAACTCATCTCCGGAGCTCGGCTGGATTGGAGGCCGGAGATCGTCATCGAGCTGAACGTGTGCTGAACTCGGAGGCTCCGTACATTCGGTGCTTGGATCGGTCGGATCGTGAAGACGTACGACTGCATCAACCATGTTGTGCTAACGCTTCCGCTTATGGTCTACGAGGGTACATGGACGAATACTCTCCCCTCTCATTGCTATATCATCACCATGATCTTGCGTGTGCGTAGGAATTTTTTTGAAATTACTACGTTCCCCAACAGTGGCATCCGAGCCTAGGTTTTATGCGTTGATGTTATATGCACGAGTAGAACACAAGTGAGTTGTGGGCGATACAAGTCATACTGCTTACCAGCATGTAATACTTTGGTTCGGCGGTATTGTGAGATGAAGCGGCCCGGACCGACATTATGCGTACGCTTACGCGAGACTGGTTTCACGTTACGAGCACTCGTTCTTAAAGGTGGCTGGTGGGTGTCTGTCTCTCTCACTTTAGCTGAATCGAGTGTGGCTACGCCCGGTCCTTGCGAAGGTTAAAACAGCACCAACTTGACGAACTATCGTTGTGGTTTTTGATGCGTAGGTAAGAACGATTCTTGCTAAGCCCGTAGCAGCCACGTAAAATTTGCAACAACAAAGTAGAGGACGTCTAACTTGTTTTTGCAGGGCATGTTGTGATGTGATATGGTCAAGACGTGATGCTATATTTTATTGTATGAGATGATCATGTTTTGTAACCGAAGTTATCGGCAACTGGCAGGAGCCATATGGTTGTCTCTTTATTGTATGAAATGCAAACGCCGTGTAATTGCTTTACTTTATCACTAAGCGGTAGCGATAGTCGTAGAAGCAATAGATGGCGTAACGACAACGATGATACGATGGAGATCAAGGTGTCGCGCCGGTGACGATGGTGATCATGACGGTGCTTCGAAGATGGAGATCACAAGCACAAGATGATGATGGCCATATCATATCACTTATATTGATTGCATGTGATGTTTATCCTTTATGCATCTTATCTTGCTTTGGTTGATGGTAGCATTTTAAGATGATCTCTCACTAATTATCAAGAAGTGTTCTCCCTGAGTATGCACCGTTGCGAAAGTTCTTCGTGCTGAGACACCACGTGATGATCGAGTGTGATAGGCTCTACGTTCAAATACAACGGGTGCAAAACAGTTGCACACGCGGAATACTCAGGTTATACTTGACGAGCCTAGCATATACAGATATGGCCTCGGAACACAGAGACCGAAAGGTCGAGCGTGAATCATATAGTAGATATGATCAACATAGCGATGTTCACCATTGAAACTACTCCATCTCACGTGATGATCGGACATGGTTTAGTTGATTTGGATCACGTGATCACTTAGATGACTAGAGAGATGTATGTCTAAGTGGGAGTTCTTTAGTAATATGATTAATTGAACTTAAATTTATCATGAACTTAGTACCTGATAGTATTTTGCTTGTCTATGTTTGTTTGTAGATAGATGGCTCGTGCTGTTGTTCCGTTGAATTTTAATGCATTCCTTGAGAAAGCAAAGTTGAAAGATGATGGTAGCAATTACACGGACTTGGTCCGTAACCTGAGGATTATCCTCATTGCTGCACAGAAAAGTTACGTCCTGGAAGCACCGCTGGGTGCCAGGCCTGCTGCTGATGCAACTGACGATGTTAAGAACGTCTGGCAGAGCAAAGCTGATGACTACTCGATAGTTCAGTGTGCCATGCTTTACGGCTTAGAACCGGGTCTTCAACGATGTTTTGAACCACATGGAGCATATGAGATGTTCCAGGAGTTAAAGTTAATATTTCAATCAAATGCCCGGATTGAGAGATATGAAGTCTCCAATAAGTTCTATAGCTGCAAGATGGAGGAGAATAGTTCTGTCAGTGAACACATACTCAAAATGTCTGGGTATAATAATCACTTGATTCAACTGGGAGTTAATCTTCCTGATTATAGTGTCATTGACAGAATTCTCCAATCACTGCCACCAAGCTACAAGAGCTTCGTGATGAACTATAATATGCAAGGGATGAACAATACTATTCCCGAGCTCTTCGCAATGCTGAAAGCTGCGGAGGTAGAAATCAAAAAGGAGCATCAAGTGTTGATGGTTAACAAAACCACCAGTTTCAAGAAGAAGGGAAACTTCAAAAAGAACGGCAAGCAAGTTGTTGCTCAAGAGAAGAAACCCAAGTCTGGACCTAAGCCTGAAACTGAGTGCTTTTACTGCAAGCAGACTGGACACTGGAAGCGGAACTGCCCCAAGTATTTGGCGGATAAGAAGGATGGCAAAGTGAACAAAGGTATATGTGATATATATGTTATTGATGTGTACCTTAATAATGCTCGCAGTAGTACCTGGGTATTTGATACTGGTTCTGTTGCTAATATTTGCAACTCGAAATAGGGACTACGGATTAAGCGAAGATTAGCTAAGGACGAGGTGACGATGCGCGTGGGAAATGGTTCCAAAGTCGATGTGATCGCGGTCGGCACGCTACCTCTACATCTACCATCGGGATTAGTATTAGACCTAAATAATTGTTATTTGGTGCCAGCGTTGAGCATGAACATTATATCTGGATCTTGTTTGATGCGAGACGGTTATTCATTTAAATCAGAGAATAATGGTTGTTCTATTTATATGAGTAACATCTTTTATGGTCATGCACCCTTGAAGAATGGTCTGTTTTTACTGAATCTCGATAGTAGTGATACACATATTCATAGTGTTGAAACCAAAAGATGCAGAGTTGATAACGAAAGTGCAACTTATTTGTGGCACTGCCGTTTGGGTCATATCGGTGTAAAGCGCATGAAGAAACTCCATAATGATGGGCTTTTGTAATCACTTGATTATGAATCACTTGGTACTTGCGAACCGTGCCTTATGGGCAAGATGACTAAAACGCCGTTCTCCGGTACTATGGAGAGAGCAACAGATTTGTTGGAAATCATACATACAGATGTATGTGGTCCAATGAATATTGAGGCTCGTGGCGGATATCGTTATTTTCTCACCTTCACAGATGATTTGAGCAGATATGGGTATATCTACTTAATGAAACACAAGTCTGAAACATTTGAAAAGTTCAAAGAATTTCAGAGTGAAGTGGAAAATCATCGTAACAAGAAAATAAAGTTTCTACGATCTGATCGTGGAGGAGAATATTTGAGTTACGAGTTTGGTCTGCACTTGAAACAATGCGGGATAGTCTCGCAACTCACGCCACCTGGAACACCACAACGAAATGGTGTGTCCGAACGTCGTAATCGTACTTTACTTGATATAGTGCGATCTATGATGTCTCTTACCGATTTACCGCTATCGTTTTGGGGTTATGCTTTAGAGACGGCCGCATTCACGTTAAATAGAGCACCATCAAAATCCATTGAAACGACGCCTTATGAACTGTGGTTTGGCAAGAAACCAAAGTTGTCGTTTCTTAAAGTTTGGGGCTGCGATGCTTATGTGAAGAAACTTCAACCAGATAAGCTCGAACCCAAATCGGAGAAATGTGTCTTCATAGGATACCCAAAGGAGACTATTGGGTACACCTTCTATCACAGATCTGAGGGCAAAATTTTCGTTGCTAAATTCGGATCCTTTCTAGAGAAGGAGTTTCTCTCAAAAGAAGTGAGTGGGAGGAAAGTAGAACTTGATGAGATAACTGTATCTACTCCCTTATTGGAAAGTAGTTCATCACAAGAACCGGTTCTTGTGACAACTACACCAATCAGTGAGGAAGCTAATGATATTGATCATGAAACTTCAGATCAAGTTTCTACTGAACCTCGTAGGTCTACCAGAGTAAGATCCGCACCAGAGTGGTACGGTAATCCTATTCTGGAAGTCATGTTACTTGACCATGATGAACCTACGAACTATGAGGAAGCGATGATGAGCCCAGATTCCGCAAAATGGCTAGAGGCCATGAAATCTGATATGGGATCCATGTATGGAAACAAAGTATGGACTTTGGTTGACTTGTCCGTTGATCGGCAAGCCATTGAGAATAAATGGATCTTTAAGAAGAAGACTGACATTGATGGTAATGTAACTATCTATAAAGCTCGACTTGTTGCGAAAGGTTTTCGACAAGTTCAAGGGGTTGACTACGATGAGACTTTCTCACCCGTAGCGATGCTTAAGTCTGTCCGAATCATGTTAGATATTGCTGCATTTCATGATTATGAAATTTGGCAAATGGATGTCAAAACTGCATTCTTGAATGGATTTCTAGAAGAAGAGTTGTATATGATGCAGCCAGAAGGTATTGTTGATCCAAAAGGTGCTAACAAAGTATGCAAGCTCCAGCGATCCATTTATGGACTGGTGCAAGCATCTCGGAGTTGGAATAAACGTTTTGATAGTGTGATCAAAGCATATGGTTTTATACAGACTTTTGGAGAAGCTTGTATTTACAAGAAAGTGAGTGGGAGCTCTGTAGCATTTCTAGTTTTATATGTAGATGACATATTATTAATTGGAACTGATATAGAATTTCTGGATAGCATAAAGGGATACTTGAATAAAAAAAATTCAATGAAAGACCTCGGTGAAGCTGCTTACATATTGAGCATCAAGATCTATATAGATAGATCAAGACGCTTGATAAGATTTTTTTCAATGAGTACATACCTTGATAAGTTTTGAAATAGTTCAAAATAGAACAGTCAAAGAAGGAGTTCTTGCCTGTGATGCAAAGGTGTGAAGTTGAGTAAGACTCAAGACCCGACCATAGCAGAAAATAGAAAAAGAATGAAAAGTCATTCCCTATGCCTCAGTCATAGGTTCTATAAAGTATGCTATGCTGTGAACCAGACCTATTGTATACCTTGCTCTGAGTTTGACAAAGGAAATACAATTTTGATCTAAGAGTAGATCACTGGACAGCGGTCGAGAATATCCTTAGTGAGGACTAAGGAGATGTTTCTCGATTATGGAGGTGATAAAAGAGCCCGTCGTAAAAAGTTACAACGATGCAAGCTTTTACACCAATCCAGATGACTCTAAGTCTCAATCTAGATACATATTGAAAGTGGGAGCAATTAGCTAGAGTAGCTCCGTGCAGAGCATTGTGGACATAGAATATTTGCGAAATACATACGGCTCTGAATATGACAGACCCGTTGACTAAACTTCTCTCACAAGCAAAACATGATCATACCTTAGTACTCTTTGGGTGTTAATCACATAGCAATGTGAACAAACCCTTTGGGTGTTGATCACATGATGATGTGAACTATGGGTATTAATCACATACAGATGTGAATATTGGTGTTAAATCACATGGCGATGTGAACTAGATTATTGACTCTAGTGCAAGTGGGAGACTGAAGGAAATATGCCCTAGAGGCAATAATAAAGTTATTATTTATTTCCTTATATCATGATAAATGTTTATTATTCATGCTAGAATTGTATTAACCGGAAACATAATACATGTGTGAATACATAGACAAAACATAGTGTCACTAGTATGCCTCTACTTGACTAGCTCGTTTATCAAAAATGGTTATGTTTCCTAGCCATGGACAAAAGAGTTGTCATTTGATTAACGAGATCACATCATTAGGAGAATGATGTGATTGACATGACCCATTCCGTTAGCCTAGCACTTGATCGTTTAGTATATTGCTATTGCTTTCTTCATGACTTATACATGTTCCTGTAACTATGAGATTATGCAAATCCCGTTTACCGGAGGAACACTTTGGGTGCTACCAAATGTCACAACGTAACTGGGTGATTATAAAGGAGTACTACAGGTGTCTCCGAAGGTACATGTTGGGTTGGCGTATTTCGAGATTAGGTTTTGTCACTCCGATTGTCGGAGAGGTATCTCTGGGCCCTCTCGGTAATGCACATCACTATAAGCCTTGCAAGCAATGTAACTAATGAGTTAGTTACGGAATGATGCATTACGTAATGAGTAAAGAGACTTGCCGGTAAAAAGATTGAACTAGGTATTGGATACCGACGATCGAATCTCGGGCAAGTAACATACCGATGACAAAGGGAACAACGTATGTTGTTATGCGGTTTGACCGATAAAGATCTTCGTAGAATATGTAGGAACCAATATGGGCATCCAGGTCCCCCTATTGGTTATTGACCGAGAATGGTTCTAGGTCATGTCTACATAGTTCTCGAACCCGTAGGGTCCGCACGCTTAACGTTTCGATGACAGTTTTATTATGAGTTTATAAGTTTTGATGTACCGAAGTTTGTTCAGAGTCCCGGATGTGATCACGGACATGACGAGGAGTCTCGAAATGGTCGAGACATAAAGATTGATATATTGTAAGCCTATGTTTGGACATCGGAAGAGTTCCGGGTGAAATCGGCATTTTACCGGAGTACCGGGAGGTTACCGGAAGCCCCCGGGGGTTATTGGGCCTACATGGGCCTCGAGGGAGAAGAGGGAAGGAGGCAGGAGGGGGCCGCGCGCCCCTCCCCTTCCTAGTCCGAATAGGACAAGGGAAGGGGGCGGCGCCCCCCCCCCTTTCCTTCCCCTCTTCCTCCTCTTTCCCCCCTTTCTCCTACTCCTACTTGGAAAGAGGGAGTCCTACTCCCGGTGGGAGTAGGACTCCCCCCTTGGCGCGCCCTCCTTGGCCGGTGGCCTCCTCCCCCCTGGCTCCTTTATATACGGGGGCGGGGGGGCACCCCATAGACACAAGTTGATCTACAGATCGTTCCTTAGCCATGTGCGGTGCCCCCTTCCACCATATTCCACCTCGATCATATCGTCGCGGAGTTTAGGTGAAGCCCTGCGCCGGTAGAACATCATCACCGTCACCACGCCGTCGTGCTGACGAAACTCATCTCCGAAGCTCGGCTGGATCGGAGGCCGGAGATCGTCATCGAGCTGAACGTGTGCTGAACTCGGAGGCTTCGTACGTTCGGTGCTTGGATCGGTTGGATCATGAAGACGTACGACTGCATCAACCGCGTTGTGCTAACGCTTCCGCTTACGGTCTACGAGGGTACGTGGACGAATACTCTCCCCTCTCGTTGCTATATCATCACCATGATCTTGCGTGTGCGTAGGAAATTTTTTGAAATTACTACGTTCCCCAACACCTCCGCCACCCTCACGGCCCTCGCACAACCTTCTGCCAAAGAGCCAATTGCCTGACTCTCTCGGATGCGACATAGGCCTCCCAGGCAGCTTGTTCCGTGGTGTGCTTCTCTTCCTCGGCCTTCTTCTCCGCCTCTATTTTGGCGCGCTCTGCTGGAGGCAAAGCCTCCCACATGGTGACATCCATTTCTTTCCAAAGCTACTCAAGGCTGGGGGGCTCGACTAGTGGCGGCGAGGAACGGTACGGCGACGTGTCGCGTCGCGACGAGGAGCGGAACACCGACGTGTCCTCCTCGACTAGTGGCTACGAGGAACGGAACGGCGACGCGTCGCGTAGCGGCGAGGAGCGGAACACCGACATCTCCTCCTCGACTAGTGGCGGCGAGGAACGGAATGGCGATGCATGACCGTCTGCGCACAGCAGCGAGGGGCTCCTAGGGCTTGGGAAGGGCGATGCCATGGTGGTCGACGTGAAAGGGAGGGGGAGGAGATAGCAATGAACGTGAACGTGAGGGGGAGGAGATAGCGATGTCATGGGAGGCGCAGTATTTATAGCGAGCAATGGCACACCTACGTAAGATATGGACTGAGCTGCACTGACTTAACTGCAAGTCCAGTTGCATCACTGACATGTGGGCCAGACCCCTATTAGGCCCATATGTCAGTGACCCAATGCACCTGCAGTTAAGTAATAGCTATGTGGGCATATTTGTTGGAGTAAATTACGGGGGAGGGAAGGGGTGGAAATATTGCTGGTTACAACGGATTGGACGAGCGTTGGGGGAGGAGAGTCATGCATGCAGATTTTTTCACACGGGGTGGAGTGATGGGACCGCTGGAGGGAGAAGGAGAGTTTGGCAGGCATATTGTTTTCACACATGGAGAGGAAAAGATTTGTAGACGAACGGGCTTCCTATAGGTATGGGGAACGGTGCATAATAAGTCATCTTGCATGCCGGGCTAGGTATAGTCTCAAGTCATTAAAAACATACACGCCCTACACATGTTCATATTTCAAGGTGCACCAAATTATTGCATGTGATGATTAAGGTTGGCCATAATGGTGGTGTCTTATCTGGTATCATGCACACGGGAATAAAAACATGCTGATGTGGCAAAGAATTAAAGAAGAGAGGGGGGTTGGAGTAAGTAGTGTTCATGCATGCATTGGTAAACACATTTTTGTGAAGAACAACAGCATTAGTTGAGTACTTTTGCATACTTCAAAAAATATTCCACTCCCTCTACTATCTTGCTAAGAGTAGGTGAAATTTTTGAATCGAGCCCTTTAAACTAGAAGGGAGGTAGTGGTACTCTAATAGCTAACCTTGTTGTGATGACAAGATAGGACATGGCACGCACCTGGACGAAGGAACTAGTCTGCATTGTGCATTTAAGTTTTGTCTGAAGTCAATGTACCTCTACTTTCACCAGACTTATAGAAAAATGTACTCCCTCCGTCTAGGTGTGTAAGTCATCTTACGAAAACCACATAATCCCAAAACAGTTAGGCGCGATGCATTAACTTCTACCTCGTTTCTTGTTTCTTGAGATATCAACCAATAAGGGATGAGGGTGTGCATGCTTTTAATGACTTGAGACTATCAAACATGACATGCAGTGGTTAGTTCATTGCATGCAATATTATTAATTAGCAAATAAACATTAATGTCTCTCGTTTTCCCCTCCTCCTTGGTCACGGTGCACAGGCTAAGATGACTTACTCACCTAGACGGAGGGAGTATCAACATTCACAATGTCAAATCAATATTTTTACACTCATTATAAAACGTAGTTCTTATACTCATTATAATCAATATTGTAGATATTGACATTTTTAGTATAAATTTTGTCGTGGGATTTCATTGATGCTTGCCAAAGCATGGAGGAAGCGGAGCTTAGGGCTTGCATTGTCGGTCTCTACATATGTATTTCTCTTCATAATCCTGTAATTTTAGAGACTGATTGCGCTTTTGTGGTAGCGTCTCTTGCATCAGAGGACTAAGACAGGTCTGCTATGCGTGACCTAAAGATGAAAGCGTTGACCATCTCGAAGTTGATCAACAATCTTCAGTTGTCAAAGATTAGCTGTTCGGCCAATAAGGTGGTACACTTAATCGCTAAGTATAGCTTTGACAATAGATTAGATGGTATTCTTGTAAATAACATACCGCCTTGTGTGGTGAATATTGTATCGAATGAGTGTACTGGTGTGGCTGGTTAATTAATATAAGGTGGTGTTAAAAAAGTATAAATTTGGTCAAACACTTTGCATACGGTTGATGGGAGTAAAAAGGACCAGAGGGAGTATCATGCATGCGGAGTAGGCAAAAAAAATTGCTCACTTATAGCCGGTCGAAGTCTCAAAGGGCGCGACCGCACAAGGGAGGCGAAGGTCGTGGGAGGCGTGACGGTTGATGGAATTAAGTGAAGTTACATCCACGCGCCGGCATGGCGTGCGAACAGGCAGAAGCTATACCGTCAG
This sequence comes from Triticum timopheevii, assembly GCA_963921465.1. Lineage (NCBI taxonomy): Eukaryota > Viridiplantae > Streptophyta > Magnoliopsida > Poales > Poaceae > Triticum > Triticum timopheevii. Next base: position 306,117,057 of record OY997262.1, on the reverse strand, counting down.
GCCTACGATATGGGTCTAGTAGACATGACACCTAGTGGGTCCTGCATAGTTCTCGAGAACTCTTTGGGGCTTGTAGCCGTTTATCCCCCGGGCAAGCCAACAACCCCACGTTGTTCGCACGCCCTACTCATCCCCGTATTCTACCTTACAACAGTTCGCTCCCAGTTGTCCCGTCCTTTCACATTAGTTCGCTCCCATTTTTTTGCGGGGTACAACAGTTCAACTTCTCCTAACCCTCCTCCAAAATCCATGGCCTCCCAAATCCCCATGGTCGCCGCTGAGTACCAGGTTAGAGCCATCACCGGCGATCAGTTCATTGTCATCTACACACGTGGATCCGTGACAGTGAAAGCATGGCTTGCTTGCTCCCTATGCATGTTCAACAGTTCAACGGATGAGTGGGTCGCTGGGCTAGACGTTGAGTACACCATAGACCTGGGACGAGAGAAGGATATAAAGGACGAAGAGAGGAAGAAGCCCGCCGTGATTCAGGTTTGCATACATAACGTTTTCTTGGTCTACCACATATGCCATGCCGACGTTGAGTGCCAGGATTTTAAGAACTTCCTCAAGGACAAAAGAGTGAAATTCGTTACTGTAGACTTTAAGAACGACAGAGATGTCCTGCATCAGATAGGTCTCGTTGTAGACCAGCCCTTCGATCTTCAGATGGCAAGCCTGGTGTCCTCCTCTCAACCTTCAATGCTGGCCCTGGTAGCAGCCATGATTGATCCTTCACAAGCTAAACTGAAGAAACCTCATCACGAGTTTCATCATGCATAGGAGTCGAAGACATTATATGAAGATCACATCCTGTACGCGGCAATGGATGCCTACCTTTGTTTAAATATCTACAAGGGTTGGATGAAGAAGCAGAGCCCAGTGTCCGGTTCAAGCAAAGAAGCGTCGGCGAAGAGTAAGAGGAAGAGGGACGAGGACGAAGTCGAGGGCGTGGACTCGGACTCCGAGTAGGTGGCAGTGCCGTCGCTCATGCTGGTTCTACTGAAGTGTCAAGCAGACTAGTTGCTTAGTTTATTTTCAAGGGTGTGTTGTGCTGAGGCCCTAGCAGAACTATGTTTATGTTCTTTCTCGTTATTTGAACTCTTTAGTACGTACAGTAGTACTAGTACTATGTCTTACTACTGTTCTTCTTGCAGTTGGTACAACTGCTCGTATCTTCATGTTCCTACTATACTTAATACGTTCATTCTAGTAGTATAATTTGGTTCAGTTGATTTGTGAAAGAAGTTCGACGGAGCGAAGGAAGAAGACGGCAGAAGAGGTGGAATAAGCCCTTCTAGCCATCCATGTTGCATCAAACGGCTCACAAGATCGACTGACCCAAATTGCTCCTTCAGATTGCAGGATCCACGTGTCATTCAAGGTCACGAAAGTAGATTCTGCGTCCGCACCCGGTTTGCGGGCTCGACGCGCGCGCGACCGGCTTCCGCCACGACAGCCACCATGCGCGCCTCCTCCGCGCGGGCGGAGACGACAATGACACACTAGTTCCTCCTCGCTGGTGTGCTGGAGCACGCACTCGTCCTCCTCTTCGTATGCTGCGTGCATAGACGCGGCTCCGCCAGCTGCTCGCGTGCTTGGCAACATGGTGGCATCGCGAGGAGGGACTACAGACGACGTGAGCGGTCAAGCCTTCGGCTTCATGGCACAGGTATGGCGGCGACACGGCGGTGATGGGTGAGAAATTGTTGCCCGGAGCAGGCGGGCGCCGGCATGCGCAACAGCGGCAGCGGCATATTGATGAGTGCGTGTGTGGGATCTTACTTTAGTTTTATATAAGGTTGGTCAAACTTAAAAGAAAATCGTACTAGTACACGTAAACATTAGACTTAGGCAGCACTTTTATTATTTAGTACCACAGCCACGATACGGAATCCTGTGCAAGCGCATGAACCGCGGCCGCGCGGTCGATCTAACGGTGCGTCACTGATACGTCTCCAACGTATCTACTTTTCCAAACACTTTTGCCCTTGTTTTGGACTCTAACTTGCATGATTTGAATGAAACTAACCCGGACTGACGCTGTTTTCAGCAGCACTACCATGATGTTGTTTTATGTGTAGAAAACAAAAGTTCTCGGAATGTCCTGGAAATCCACGGAGGCACTTTTTGGAAGTAATAAGAATTTTTGGCGAAAGATTTAGTGCCAGGGGGCACACGGCCTGTCCATGAGACATGGGGGCGCGCCCCTCCCCCCTAGGGCGTGGTCCCCTATCTCATGGGCCCCCTGGACCTCCTCCGACCACAACTCCAACTCCATATATTCCGTCTCGGGGAGAAAAAAATCAGAGAAAAAGTTCCATCGCGTTTTATGACACGGAGCCGCCGCCAATCCCTAATCTCTCTCGGGAGGGCTGATCTGGAGTCCGTTCGGGGCTCCGGAGAGGGGGATTCATCGCCGTCGTGATCATCAACCATCCTCCATCACCAATTTCATGATGCTCACCGCCGTGGTGAGTAATTCCATCATAGGCTTGCTGGATGGTGATGGGTTGGATGAGATTTACCATGTAATCAAGTTAGTTTTGTTAGGGTTTGATCCCTAGTATCCACTATGTTCTGAGATTGATGTTGCTATGACTTTGCTATGCTTAATGCTTGTCACTAGGGCCCGAGTGCCATGATTTCAGATCTGAACCTATTATGTTTTCATGAATATATGTGTGTTCTTGCTACCTCTTGAGCACTGCGTTGGATTTCCCCGAAGAGGAGAGGATGATGTAGCAAAGTAGCGTAAGTATTTCCCTCAGTTTTTGAGAACCAAGGTATCAATCCAGTAGGAGACCATGCACAAGTCCCTCGTACCTACACAAAACGATAGCAACTCACAACCAACGCTTAGGGGTTATCAATCCCTTCACGGTCACTTACGAGAGTGAGAGCTGATAGAGATGATAAATAATATTTTAGATATTTTTGATAGATAGATGCAAAGTGAAAAGTAAAAGGCAAAGTAAAAAACAAAGCAAGTAAATAAAGTGATAGAGATTGATATGATGAGAATAGACCCGGGGGCCATAGGTTTCACTAGTGGCTTCTCTCAAGAGCATAGATATTCTACGGTGGGTGAACAAATTACTGTTGAGAAATTGACAGAATTGAGCATAGTTATGAGTATATCTAGGCAATGATCATGTATATATGCATCACGTCCAAAACAAGTAGATCGAAACGATTCTGCATCTACTACTATTACTCCACTCATCGACCGCTATCCAGCATGCATCTAGAGTATTAAGTTAAAAACAGAGTAACGCCTTAAGAAAGATGACATGATGTAGAGGGATAAATTCATGCAATATGATAAAAAAACCCATCTTGTTATCCTCGATGGCAACAATACAATACGTGCCTTGCAACTCCTTCTGTCACTGAGTAAGGACACCGCAAGATTGAACCCAAAGCTAAGCACTTCTCCCATTGCATGAACTACCAATCTAGTTGGCCAAACCAAAAAGGATAATTCGAAAAGACTTGCAAAGATAACTCAATCATACATAAAAGAATTCAGAGAAGAATCAAATATTTTCCAGAGATAATACTAGATCATAAACCCACAATTCATCGATCTCAACAAACACACCACAAAAATAAGATTACATCGAATAGATCTCCACGAGAGAGGGGGAGAACATTGTATTGAGATCCAAAAAGAGAGAAGAAGCCATCTAGCTACTAGCTATGGACCCGAAGGTCTAAAGTAAACTACTCACACTTCATCAGAGGGGCTATGGTGATGATGTAGAAGCCCTCCATGGTGGATGCCCCCTCCGGCGGAGCTCCGGGACAGGCCCCAAGATGGGATCTCGTGGATACAGGAGGTTGCGGAAGTGGAATTAGGTTTTTGGCTCCTGTTCTGATCGTTCGGGGATACGTAGGTATATATAGGAGGAAGGAGTACGTCGGTGGAGCGTCAGGGGCCCACGAGGTAGGGGGCACGCCCAGGGGGGCGCCCTCCACCCTCGTGACCGCCTCTGGCACTTCTTGGAGTAGGGTCCCAGTCTCATGGATCATGTTCGGTTGGAAAATCACAATCCCGAAGGTTTCATTCCATTTCGACTCCGTTTGATATTCCGTTTCTTCGAAACACTTAAATAGGCAAAAAACAGCAATTCTGGGCTGGGCCTCCGGTTAATAGGTTAGTCCCAAAAGTAATATAAAAGTGGAAAATAAAGCCCAATATAGTCCAAAACAGTAGATAAAGTACCATGGAGCAGTCAAAAATTATAGATACGTTGGAGACGTATCAGGCATCCCCAAGCTTAGTTCATGCTCGTCCTCGAGTAGGTAAATGATAAAAAAGAATTTTTGATGCGGAGTGATACTTTGTCATAATTTCAATATAAATCTTCTTACTTGTGATATGAATATTCAGATCCGAAAGATTTAAGACAAAAGTTCATATTGACACAAAAATGATAATACTTCAAGCATACTAATCAAGCAATCATGTCTTCTCAAAATAACATGGCAAAAGAAAGTTCATCCCTACAAAATCATATAGCTAGGCTATGCTTCATTTTCGTCACACAAAGATGTTCCCAACTTCTATACCCCCGATGACAAGCCAAGCAATTGTTTCATACTCAAATAATCTCAAACTTTTTCAACCTTCACGCAATATATGAGCGCGAGCCATGGATATAGCACTATGGGTGGAATAGAATATAATGATGGGGATTGTGTGGAGAAGACAATAAAAGGAGAAAGTCTCACATTGACGAAATCAACGGGCTATGGAGATGCCCATCAATTGATGTCAACATGAGGAGTAGGGATTGCCATGCAACGGATGCACTAGAGCTAAAATTATATGAAAGCTCTACAAAAGAAACTAAGTGGGTGTGCATCCAACTTGGTTGCTCACGAAGACCTAGGGAATTTTGAGGAAGCCCATCATTGGAATATACAAGCCAAGTTCTATAATGAAAAATTCCCACTAGTATATGAAAGTGATAAAATGAGAGACTCTCTATCATGAAGATCTTGGTGCTACTTTGAAGCACAAGTGTGGTAAAAGGATAGTAGCATTGTCCCTTCTCTCTTTTCTCTCTCTTTTTTTTCTTCTTTTTTCTTCTTTTTTTTGGGCCTTTCTTTTTTTTGGCCTTGCTTTTTTCTCTCTCTCTTTTTCTTTTCTTTTTTTTCGTCCAGAGTCTCATCCCGACTTATGGGGGAATCATAGTCTCCATCATCCTTTCCTCACTTGGGACAATGCTCTAATAATGATGATCATCACACTTTTATTTTTATTACAACTTAACAATTACAACTCGAAACTTAGAACAAGATATGACTCTATATGAATGCCTCCGACGGTGTACCGGGATGGTGCAATGAATCAAGAGTGACATGTATGAAAAGTAATGCATGGTGGCTTTGCCACAAATACGATGTCAACTACATGATCATGCAATGGCAATATGACAAAATTAATGTATGTCATAATAGTGATGATGGAAGTTGCATGGCAATATATCTCGGAATGGCTATGGAAATGCCATGATAGGTAGGTATGGTGGCTGTTTTGAGGAAGATATAAGGAGGTTTATGTGTGATAGAGTGTATCGTATGACGGGGTTTGGATGCACCGGCGAAGTTTGCACCAACTCTCAAGGTGAGAAAGGGCAATGCATGGTACCGAAGAGGCTAGCAAAGGTGGAAAGGTGAGAGTGCGTATAATCCATGGACTCAACATTAGTCAAAAGAACTCATATACTTATTGCAAAAATTTAGAAGCCATTAAAAAATCAAGTACTACGCGCATGCTCCTAGGGGGATAGATTGGTAGGAAAAGACCATCACTCGTCCCCGAACGCCACTCATAAGGATGCACAAGCCAGGTACACTTCATGTTTCAAATTTGTTACACAACTTTAACCATACGTGCATGCTACGGGACTTGCATACTTCAACACAAGTATTTCTCAAATTCACAATTATCAACTAGCACGACTTTGATATTATCACCTCCATATCTCAAAACAATTCTCAAGAATCAAACTTATCTTAGTATTCAATTCACTCGAAAGAAAGTTTCACATATCTTGAACACTAAGTATATTAACATTAAGCAAATTACCATGCTATTAATGACTCTCAAAATAATCTAAGTGAAGCATGAGAGATCAATAGTTTCTTTAAAACAAATCCACCACCATGCTCTAAAAGATATAAGTGAAGAACTAGAGCAAAAATTATCACGCTCAAAAGATATAAGTGAAGAACTATGAGCAAAACTATCAAGCTCAAAAGATATAATTGAAGCACATAGAGTATTCTAACAAATTCCAACTCATATATGGCTTTCTCAAAAGATGTGTACAGCAAGGATGATTGTGGTAGACTAACAAGCAAAGACACAAATAATACAAGACGCTCTAAGCAAAACACATATCATGTGGTGAATAAAAATATAGCTCCAAGTAAATTACCGATGGAAGTGGACGAAAAAAGGGGATGCCTTCCGGGGTATCCCCAAGCTTTGACTTTTTGGTGTCCTTATATTATATTGGGGGTGCCATGGGCATCCCCAAGCTTAGTCTATTGCCACTTCTTGTTCCATAATCCATCAAAAGAATTCACCCAAAACTTGAAAACTTCACAACACAAAACTCAACAGAAATCTCGTGAGCTCCGTTAGAGAAAGAAAACAAAGAAGCACTTAAGGTACTGTAATGAACTAATTCTTTATTTATATTGGTGTTAAACCTACTGTATTGCAACTTCTCTATGGTTTATAAACTATTTTACTAGCCATATATTCATCAAAATAAGCAAACAACACACGAAAAACAGAATCTGTCAAAAACATAACAGTCTGTAGCAATCTGTAACTAACGCAAACTTCTGGAACTCTAAAAATTCTACCAAAATAGGAAGTCCTGGAAAATTTGTTTATTAAACAGCAGAAAAAGAATCAATGCAAAATCACATTCCTGTGATTAAAAAAATTATATTCGTGCGTGCAAAGTTTCTATTTTTCAGCAGAATCAAATCAACTATCATCGTAGGTTATCCTATAGGTTCTACTTGGCACAAACACTAATTAAAACATAAAACCACATCTAAACAGAAGGTAGATGGATTATTTATTCCTAAACAGAAGCAAAAACAAATAACACAAAATAAAATTGGGTTGCCTCCCAACAAGCGCTATCGTTTAACGCCCCTAGCTAGGCATAAAAGCAAGGATAGATCTAGGTATTGCCATCTTTGGTAAGCAATCCATAAGTGGCTCTCATGATAGATTCATATGGTAATTTTATTTTCTTTCTAGGGAAGTGTTCCATGCCATTCTTTAAGGGAAATTGGAATCGAATATTCCCTTCATACATATCAATAATTGCACCAATCGTTCTAAGGAAAGGTCTACCAAGAATAATAGGACATGAAGGATTGCAATCTATATCAAGAACGATAAAATCTACGGGCACATAGTTCCTATTTGCAACAATAAGAACATCATTAATTCTTCCCATAGGCTTTTTAATAGTGGAATCCACAAGATGCAAGTTTAGAGAGCAATCAACAAAATGACAGAAATCTAGCAAATCACATAAAGTTTTGGGAATAGTAACACTAGCACCCAAATCACACAAAGCATGGAACTCAAAATCTTTAATTTTAATTTTAATAGTAGGTTCCCACTCATCATAGAGTTTTCTAGGGATATAAACTTTCAACACAAGTTTTTCTTCATAAGATTGCATCAAAGCATCAACAATGTGTTCGGTAAAGGCTTTATTTTGACTATAAGCATGAGGAGAATCTAGCACAGATTGCAACAAGGAGATACGACCAATCAAAGAGAAATTTTCATAATTAAATTCCTTGAGATCCAAAATAGTGGGTTTAGCAACATCACGGTTTTTATTTATTTCAATCCCACTTTCATCAAATTCATCATCAAGATCTAGAAACTCCGAATTCATAGAACGCCTTCTAGGTAAAGGAAGATCATATTCAGATTCATCAAGATTCATATTGCAAAACAAAGATTTAATGGGGGACACATCAATAACTTTTAGATCTTCATCTTGATTTTCATAGGAATTTGGTTTAGCGGCCATCTTATTGACTAAGGTAGCTTGCATATCCAAAATTTCAGCGGTCATCTTTTCAAGACGAGCAATTTGGGCCCTTATACCATCAAATTCTTTAGACATGTCATCTAGTTCTTTATTCATATAGCTCATAAAACTATTTTGTTCCTTAAGTTTGTTTCTAAAGAAATTATTGTGCTCAAATTTCAAAACCATAAACTTCCTGACATTGCTTTCGATCTCCTCTAACCTTTTAAGGTGAAGGTCACCAAATCTAGGTAGAGCCATCACGACAAATAAGCAAACTAACACACGAGCAAGCAAAAAGGCAACGGAAAAAAGGCAAACAGGAAAGAGAGGAGGAGATTGGGAAAGAGAGGGCAAATAAAACGGCAAGGGTGAAGTGAGGGAGAGGAAAACGAGAGGCAAATGGCAAATAATGTAATGCGAGATATAGGGATTGCGATGGGTACTTGGTATTGTTGACTTGCTTGCATGAGCCTCCCCGGCAACGACGCCAGAAATTCTTCTTGCTACCTCTTGAGCACTGCGTTGGATTTCCCCGAAGAGGAGAGGATGATGCAGCAAAGTCGCGTAAGTATTTCCCTCAGTTTTTTAGAACCAAGGTATTAATCCAATAGGAGACCACGCACAAGTCCCTCGTACCTACACAAAACGATAGCAACTCGCAACCAACGCTTAGGGGTTGTCAATCCCTTCACAGTCACTTACGAGAGTGAGATCTGATAGAGATGATAAATACTATTTTTGGTATTTTTGATAGATAGATGCAAAGTGAAAAGTAAAAGGCAAAGTAAAAACAAAGCAAGTAAATAAAGTGATAGAGATTGATATGATGAGAATAGACCCGGGGGCCATAGGTTTCACTAGTGGCTTCTCTCAAGAGCATAGATATTCTACGGTGGGTGAATAAATTACTGTTGAGCAATTGACAGAATTGAGCATAGTTATGAGTATATCTAGGCAATGATCATGTATATATGCATCACGTCCAAAACAAGTAGATCGAAACGATTCTGCATCTACTACTATTACTCCACTCGTCGACCGCTATCCAACATGCATCTAGAGTATTAAGTTAAAAACAGAGTAACGCCTTAAGCAAGATGACATGATGTAGAGGGATAAATTCATGCAATATGATAAAAAAACCATCTTGTTATCCTTGATGGCAACAATACAATACGTGCCTTGCAACTCCTTCTGTCACTGAGTAAGGACACCGCAATATTGAACCCAAAGCTAAGCACTTCTCCCATTGCAAGAACTACCAATCTAGTTGGCCAAACCAAAAATGATAATTCGAAGAGACATGCAAAGATAACTCAATCATACATAAAAGAATTCAGAGAAGAATCAAATATTTTCCATAGATAATACTGGATCATAAACCCACAATTCATCGATCTCAACAAACACACCGCAAAAAGAAGATTACATCGAATAGATCTCCACGAGAGAGGGGGAGAACATTGTATTGAGATCCCAAAAGAGAGAAGAAGCCATCTAGATACTAGCTATGGATCCGAAGGTCTGAATTAAACTACTCACACTTCATCGGAGGGGCTATGGTGATGATGTAGAAGCCCTCCATGGTGGATTCCCCCCTCCGACGGAGCTCTGGAACAGGCCCCAAGATGGGATCTCATGGATACAGGAGGTTGCGGCGGTGGAATTAGGTTTTTGGCTCCTGTTCTGATTGTTCGGGGATACGTAGGTATATATAGGAGGAAGGAGTACGCCGGTGGAGCGTCAGGGGGCCCACGAGGTAGGGGGCGCGCCCAGGGGGCGCGCCCTCCACCCTCGTGACCGCCTCTGGCACTTCTTGGAGTAGGGTCCAAGTCTCCTGGATCACGTTCGGTTGGAAAATCATGATCCCGAAGGTTTCATTCCGTTTGGACTCCATTTGATATTCCGTTTCTTCGAAACACTGAAATAGGCAAAAAACGGCAATTCTGGGCTGGGCCTCCGGTTAATAGGTTAGTCCCAAAAGTAATATAAAAGTGGAAAAAAAAGCCCAATATAGTCCAAAACAGTAGATAAAGTAGCATGGAGCAATCAAAAATTATAGATATGTTGGAGACGTATCAGTTCTTGATCCTATCTTGCAAGTCTATAGTCACCTATTATGTGTTATGATCCGACAACCCCGAAGTGATAATAATCAGGACACTTCTCGGTGATGACCGTAGTTTGAGGAGTTCATGTATTCACTATGTGTTAATGCTTTGGTCCGATTCTCTATTAAAAGGAGGCCTTAATGTCCCTTAGTTTCCACTAGGACCCCGCTTCAATGGGAGGGTAGAACAAAAGATGTCATGCAAGTTCTTTTCCATAAGCACGTATGACTATTTAATGAATACATGCCTACATTACATTGATGAACTGGAGCTAGTTCTATATCAGCCTATGTTATAACTATTGCATGAGGAATCGCATCCGGCATAATTATCCATCACTGATCCATTGCCTACGAGCTTTTCACATATTGTTCTTCGCTTATTTACTTTTCCGTTGCTACTGTTACAACTACTACAAAAACCCCAAAACATTTATCTTTACTTCTGCTACCGTTACCTTTATTATCATACCACTTTTTCTACTAAACACTTTGCTGCAGATACTAAGTTATACAGGTGTGTTTGAATTGACAACTCAACTGCTAATACTCAAGAATATTCTTTGGCTCCCCTTGTGTCGAATCAATAAATTTGGGTTGAATACTCTACCCTTGAAAGCTGTTGCGATCCCCTATACGTGTGGGTTATCAAGACTAATTTCTGGCGCCATTGCCAGGGAAGCATAGCTCTATTTTCTGAGTCACTTGGGATTTATATCTGTTGATTACTATGAAGAACTTGAAAGACGATCGAACTACTATTTTGCCCTCAACTACGAGGGGAGGTAAGGAACTGCCATCTAGCTCTGCACTAGATTCTCCTTCCGTTATTAGTAGGCTTGCGACACCTAAACCTGCTACTGCTATGAATTCTGATATGTCGCATGTTATTGATGATGCCACTTCTGCTATGCATGATGAAACTACTTCTGTGCATGATACTACTGTGCCATTAGGTGAATTTCTTGATGAACAACTTGCTAGAGTTAGGGGGAATGAAAATATTGAAGAACCTATTATTGATGATAGTGATGATGAAGGTTCCCCCATGTATTACCTATTGTTCCTAAGGGTTATGTTATGAATGAAAAAGCTGCTATGGAAATTCTTGCTTGCAATGATAGAAACGATCTTAAGAAATTATTAGCTAAATGGAAGCAGTAGTCTCTTAATGCTAGAATGAAACCCGATCCTGCTTTTGCTACTTCACCTATCTGTGTTATTGATAAGGATTATGAATTCTCTGTTGATCCTGATATTATTACTTTAGTTGAATCTGATCCTTTTTATGGCCTTGAATCTGAAACTGTTGTGGCACATCTTACCAAGTTGAATGATATAGCCACCCTATTTACTAATGATGAGAAGTCTCGCTATTTATATATCCTTAAGATATTTCCGTTCTCATTAAAGGGTGATGATAAGACTTGTTATAATTCTCTTGCTCCTGGTTGTGTGCGTAGTCCCCAGGATATGATTTATTACTTCTCTGCTAAATATTTCCCTGCTCATAAGAAACAAGCTGCCTTGCGGGAAATATATAATTTTGTGCAAATCAAAGAAGAGAGTCCCCACAAGCTTTGGGGAGGCTTCTCCGGTTACTTAATGCTTTGCCTGATCATCCTCTTAAGAAAAATGAAATACTTGATATCTTTTATAATGGACTAACCGATGCTTCCAAGGACTACTTGGATAGTTGTGCTGGTTGTGTTATCAGGGAAAGAACAGTCGACGAAGCTGAAATATTATTGAATAATATGTTGACTAATGAAAATAATTGGACTCTTCCTGAGCCAATTCCTGAAGTAATTCCTGAACCAATTGAGCCAACTCCTAAGCCTATTCCTAAACCCACTCCGAAGAAGAGAGGTGTTTTATTTCTCAGTCCTGAAGATATGCAAGAGGCAAAGAAATCAATGAAAGAAAAAGTCATTAAAGCTGAAGATGTTAAGAATTTACCTCCTATTGAAGAAATACATGGTCTTAGTTTACCGCCTGAAGAACCATATTGTCTTGATAACCCGACACAGGTAGTAAAGGTAAATTCTCTCTATAGATATGATAAAGTTGAAATACCCTCTACTAAATTTCATAGCCCATGCGTAGATCAATTTTATGACTTCATGGCTAGACAAGAAAGTTTTAATGCTTATGTTGGTAGAGAGTTAAAGAATAATGCTTTCGAGATAGGACGCGTAGGTGATAATCTGGCTAGAGTTAAAGATGAACTTCACCGTGTTAGCAAATATGCTTCTATGGTTGCTACTCAAGCTGAGCAAGTACTTAAAGCTCAAAATGATTTGCTTGATGAGCTGAATAATAAAAATGACTTTATTGTTAGAGTGGCTACTAGAACTGGTAGAATGACTCAGGAACCTTTGTATCCTGAAGTCCACCCTAAGAGAATTGAGCAAGATTCTCAGAGAAATAATTTAGAGGCACCTAGTTCTTCTAAACAGAAGAACGATAGAACTTTGCATGCTTCTAATGAACCTACTATAGACACACCTGAGAATCCCAATGATATTTCTATCTCTGATGCTGAAACACAATCAGGTGATGAACATGAACCTAGTGATAATGTTAATGATAATGTTCATGTTGATGCTCAACCTAGCAAAAACAATGATGTAGAGATTGAACCTGCTGTTGATCTTGATAACCCACAATCAAAGAATCAATGATATGATAAGAGAGATTTCGTTGCTAGGAAGCACGGTAAAGAAAGAGAACCATGGGTTTAGAAACCCATGCCCTTTCCTCCTAAACCATCCAAGTCAAAGGATGATGAGGATTTTGAGCCGTTTGCTGAAATGATTAGACCTATATTCTTACGTATGCGCTTAAGTGATATGCTTAAAGTAAATCCTTATGCTAAGTATATGAAGGATATCATCACAAATAAAAGAAAGATACCGGAAGCTGAAATTTCCACCATGCTTTCTAATTACACTTTTAAGGGTGGAATACCCAATAAACTTGGAGATCCGGGTGTACCAACTATACCTTGCTCTATTAAAAGAAATTATGTTAGAACTGCTTTATGTGATCTTGGAGCCGGTGTTAGTGTTATGCCTCTCTCTTTATATCATAGACTTGAATTGAATAAGTTGACACCTACTGAAATATCTTTGCAAATGTCTGATAAATCAACTGCTATACCTGTCGGTATTTGTGAGGATGTGCCTGTTGTGGTTGCAAATGTCACTATCTTAACGGATTTTGTTATTCTTGATATTCCCGAGGGACGATAGTATGTCTATTATCCTTGGTAGACCTTTTCTTAATACTGCAGGGGCTGTTATTGATTGCAACAAAGGCAATGTCACTTTTCATGTTAATGGTAATGAGCATACGGTATACTTTCTGAGGAAACAATCTCAAGTTCATAGCATCAATTCTACTGAAAAGGTTCCAACTATCATTTTTGGAGGTTTTGAATTCCCTCTCCCTACTGTCAAGAAAAAGTATGATATTCTTATTGTTGGGGATTTTCATATCCCCGTTGAGGTAACTTAGTGTTATTCGAAATTTCTCCGGTTCCGTGTTATTCGGAATGTGTTTGTTAACAAGACTTGATCAACCTTGTTAGTGGATTCATTTTGATGATCACGAGATGGATGAAACTAGAAGGCACAACCTTCTGTACCCTCTTTTTAATTTCTGTTATTTAGAATAAATAAAGAAAAAATAGTATTATCCGTCTATTTTTTGAATTATCCGTGCATTAAAAAATAGTCCGAAAATAAAAGTGCTCCAAATGCCCTGCAAATTTAGTATGATTTTTTCTGGAATATTTGAGGATTTTAGGCACGGAAAACACTGCAAGAGGGCCAAGCACCATGCCACGAGAGAGGAGGGCGCCCCCCCCCTTTAGGGTGCGCCCCCCTGTCTCTTGGGCCCCTGGTGGCTCCCCTCCACTTATGCCAGCACTCACACACTTCATCTTCTACCCAAAAAAATCCCCATGCAGCTCAAGCCCGAGTTCTAGCTCGTTTTGCTGCGATTTTCGATCTCTTAGCTCAAAGCTCCATTCACAAAACTGCTTTGGGAGATTGTTGCTTGGTATGTGACTCCTCCATCGGTCCAATTAGTTTTTGTTCTAGTGCTTTATTCATTGCAAATTTGTGCTGCATAGTCTTGAGCTTGCATGTTAAGTTTTTGAGGTCCCAAGCAATTCCAATGCATGATATAGGCTCTAGGCACTTGTAGGAGTAGTTGCTATCAATCTTGTTTAGTTTTATTCACTTTTATTTTGAAGTTACTAAAATTTCAGAAATTTTCAGAAAAGAAATATGTTTAGAAGAATGTACCAAGGAGATTCCTTAGCAAAGAAAGGGCCAAGGATTGCTATATGTGAACAAGATGTTAATTTGCCGAGGGACACAAATGTACGGGCTTGTGAGTGGCCATCCGATGATTTTATGGTCGAAGCAGGCTTCAAGGAGGAATTTGACGCGTATGTGCGTAATGCCGAGCTGGAGGACTTCTTACAATATAAGTGTCCCCAATATTATCAATTGACTGATTCCTTTGTGCGGAGGTTCGAATATATTTCTGCGCGTAATTCTCCTAGTGTCATGTTTGATATTTATGATACATCTTATACCATGGATTTAGAGGATTTCACAACTGCTTGCAAACTCCCGCGGTGGGGTAATATTAATGATCCTCACAAATCTGAACTTAGAGATTTTCTTGCTAGTATTACTGTAGAAGAATCTAGGGATGTAGCACAAGCTACCATAGGGAGCATTCATTTTCCTGCTATACATTATTTTGCTCTCTTTATTGGTAGATGCATTAATGGTAAGGACAAAGTATGTCACATGTGTGCTCCTGATCTTTGTGTCCTCAAGAGTGATGTGTCAGGTTATAGAGGATATAACTTGGGGGCAATAGTCGCACGTAGGTTGCAGAATAATAGTAGAAGGGGTGATTTCTTTGGAGGAATTTATGCAACTCGTGTGGCTAATTTTCTTAATATAGCTCCACGAGAGGGGGATATGATTGTACCTCCTGTTTATTTGGATAAAGAAGCTATGTTTGATCATAATTTTCTTGAGAGGAATGAACAATTCCTCCATTATCGACTAACCTATGACAGACGCAATGTCGTCCCTGTTACTCTTCCTGCTCCCTACCTTTTTGATTATCAGTCAAAAGGAAGATATGTTGTCACCAGGGAAGAAGCAACTGAATATGAGAGGGGAATGGAGGCAGCTCGCCAACACGCTGCTTCTCAGGAGGTGGTCGTCTCTGCATCTCAGTACTACCCCAGCTACTCTTATGGATATCAGCCAGGCGGTCCTTGGTATTAAACCAACTTAGGCCAAAAGCCTAAGCTTGGGGGAGTACGTATTTCTCACCCACTTTACATTCATGTTCACACACTAGTCGTCGGTGCTCATACTCTTTCATTGTATTATCCATGCTAGTTTAAATTTCTTTTTCTAGTTTTCTTCTTGTGTGTTTGATAAACCTTGAGAAAAACCAAAAAAAATTAGTTGGTTTAATTTCCTTGCTTGTAGTAGAAATTAAAATGAAAACCCAAAAAGATTTCTAGTTCTTCTTTTACTTGTTGGGAGCTTTCCCGTGTAAATAGTTTTATTTTATTTTCTTTCTTTTGGGGGGGTCGAGAAGACTATATTGAAAATGCTTAGTGGCTCTCATATGCATGAATGTTTATTTAACTTAGAGCCCATATTACCCTGTCTTCTCTCTTGAGTTGAATGCTTGCAGATTCTAGCTTAGTCCAATGCACGTGCACTCTTATTATTATACACATCGTTCGGTCGTGCAAGTGAAAGGAAATAATGATGATATATGATGGACTTATTGGGATGAGAAAAGCTGGTATGAACTCGACCTCTCTTGTTTTTGTAAATATGATGAGTTCATCGTTGCTGAGTCAGCTATTATGAAGTAAACATATTTGTAATGACATGTAGAGATTATAGTTGCTTGTGCCATGCTTGATTAGCTATGAGTTATAATGGTTACCTAGCGTGCCAACATGCTATTAGAATGATTATGATGTGATATGATGGGATGGTATCCTCCTTTAAATGAATTGAGTGACTCGACTTGGCACATGTTCACGCATGTAGTTGAATCAAATCAACATAGCCTTCATGATATTTATGTTCATGGTGGATTATATCCTACTCATGCTTGTACTTGGTGTGAATTAATTTTAATGCATGTTTACGACTGTTGTCGCTTCCCAGTCTTTTGCTAGCCTTCACCTGTACTAAGCAGGAATACTACTTGTGCATCCGAACTCCTTAAACCCCAAAGTTGTTCCATACGAGTCCACTATACCTTCCTATATGCGGTATTTACCTGCCGTTCCAAGTAAATTTGTATGTGCCAAACTCCAAACCTTCAAATGAAATTCTATTTTGTATGCTCGAGCAGCTCATGGTTCAACTAGGGCTTCCTATATCTTCCATGCTAGGTGGGTTATTCTCAAGAGGAGTGGACGCTGCTCCTCATTCACGAGAAAAGGCCGGTAACCGGGATGCCCAGTCCCATGATCCAAAAAGATCAAAGCAAATCAAAATAATTAAACAAAACTCCCCCAGGGTTGTTG
This sequence comes from Triticum timopheevii, assembly GCA_963921465.1. Taxonomy (NCBI): domain Eukaryota; kingdom Viridiplantae; phylum Streptophyta; class Magnoliopsida; order Poales; family Poaceae; genus Triticum; species Triticum timopheevii. The sequence continues at coordinate 306,100,259 of OY997262.1, read as the reverse complement.
TATGTTGGAGGCACTCGTTGTTTCGAGCAAGCCATGGACTGATGCTTGTTGATGGTTGGGGGAGTATAAACCTTTACCATTCTGTTTGGGAACTGCCTATAATGCATGTAGTATGGAAAATACAGCCATCTCATAGTTGTTGAGTTGACAGCAAAAGTATGCCGCTCAAAATGTTATTCACTCTCTATTTTAAAATCGAGCTCTGGCACCTCTACAAATCCCTGCTTCCCTCTGCGAAGGGCCTATCTATTTATTTTTATGTTGAGTCATCACCCTTCTTATTAAAAAGCACCCGCTGGAGAGCACACTGTCATTTGCATTCATTATTATTGGTTTATACTGGGTATGACTTGACTGGATCTCTTTTACCATGAATTACAATGTTTAGGCAATCCTTGATCTTTAAAGGTGCTCTGCATTTATGTTTTGCGGTCTCAGAAAGGGCTAGCGAGATACCATTTTGTTATATCATGTTATGATTATTTTGAGAAAGTGTTGTCATCCGAGTTTTATTATTATGGCTTGCTAGCTGATTATGTTATTGATATGAGTAATTATGAGACCTATGTGTTATTGTTAGTATGGTTAGTTCATAATATTTGCTGAAACTTGAATGCTGGCTTTTCATGTTACAACAACAAGAGCAAACAAAGTTTGTAAAAGTTTTTCTTTATCACTTTCAGTTTATCAACTGAATTGCTTGAGGACAAGCAAAGGTTTAAGCTTGGGGGAGTTGATACGTCTCCAACGTATCTACTTTTCCAAACACTTTTGCCCTTGTTTTGGACTCTAACTTGCATGATTTGAATGAAACTAACCCAGACTGACGCTATTTTCAGTAGAACTGCCATGATGTTGTTTTAGGTGTAGAAAAGAAAAGTTCTCGGAATGTCCTGGAAATCCACGGAGGCACCTTTTGGAATTAATAAGAATTTTTGGCGAAAGAATTAGTTCCAGGGGGCCCACGGCCTGTCCACGAGACAGGGGGGCGCCCCCCCCCCCCCCCCCCCATAGGGCGTGGCCCCCTATGTCGTGGGCCCCCTGGACTTCCTCCGACCTCAACTCCAACTCCATATAATACGTCTCGGGGAGAAAAAAATCAGAGAAAAAGTTTCATCGCGTTTTACGACACGGAGCCGCCACCAAGCCCTAATCTCTCTCGGGAGGGCTGATCTGGAGTCCGTTCGGGGCTCCGAAGAGGGGGATTCGTCGCCGTCGTCATCATCAACCATCCTCCATCACCAATTTCATGATGCTCACCGCCGTGCGTGAGTAATTCCATCGTAGGCTTGCTGGATGGTGATGGGTTGGATGAGATTTACCATGTAATCAAGTTAGTTTTGTTAGGGTTTGATCCCTAGTATCCACTATGTTCTGAGATTGATGTTGCTATGACTTTGCTATGCTTAATGCTTGTCACTAGGGCCCAAGTGCCATGATTTCAGATCTGAACCTATTATGTTTTCATGAATATATGTGCGTTCTTGATCCTATCTTGCAAGCCTATAGTCACCTATTATGTGTTATGATCCGACAACCCCGGAGTGACAATAATCGGGATACTTCTCGGTGATGATCGTAGTTTGAGGAGTTCATGTATTCACTATTTGTTAATGCTTTGGTCCGGTTCTATATTAAAAGGAGGCCTTAATATCCCTTAGTTTGCACTAGGACCCCGCTGTTGGAAATATGCCCTAGAGGCAATAATAAAAGTATTATTATATTTCCTTGTTCATGATAATTGTCTTTCATTCATGCTATAACTATATTATTCGGAAATCATAATACACGTATGAATACATAGACCACAATATGTCCCTAGTGAGCCTCTAGTTGACTAGCTCGTTGTGATCAACAGATAGTCTTGGTTTCCTGGCTATGGACATTGGATGTCGTTGATAACGGGATCACATCGTTAGGAGAATGATGTGATGGACAAGACCCAATCCTAAGCATAGCACAAAGATCGTGTAGTTCATTTGCTAGAGCTTTTCTAATGTCAAGTATCTCTTCCTTAGACCAGGAGATCGTGTAACTCCCGGATACCGTAGGAGTGCTTTGGGTGTATCAAACGTCACAACATAACTGGGTGACTATAAAGGTGCACTACAGGTATCTCTGAAAGTGTCTGTTGGGTTGACACGGATCGAGACTGGGATTTGTCACTCCGTGTAAACGGAGAGGTATCTCTGGGCCCACTCGGTAGGACATCATCATAATGTGCACAATGTGACCAACGGGTTGATCACGGGATGATGTGTTGCGGAACAAGTAAAGAGACTTGCCGGTAACGAGATTGAACAAGGTATCGGTATACCGACGATCGAATCTCGGGCAAGTAAAATACCGCAAGACAAAGGGAATTGTATACGGGATCAATTGAGTCCTTGACATCGTGGTTCATTCGATGAGATCATTGTGGAACATGTGGGAGCCAACATGGGTATCCAGATCCCGCTGTTGGTTATTGACCGGAGAACGTCTCGGTCATGTCTACATGTCTCCCGAACCCGTAGGGTCTACACACTTAAGGTTCGATGACGCTAGGGTTATAAAGGAAGCTTGTATGTGGTTACTGAATGTTGTTCGGAGTCCCGGATAAGATCCCGGACATCACGACGAGTTCCGGAATGGTCCGGAGGTAAAGATTTATATATGGGAAGTCCTGTTTTGGTCACCGGAAAAGTTTTGGGTGTTATCGGTAACATACCGGGACCACCGGGAGGGTCCCGGGGGTCCACAAAGTGGGGCCACCTACCCCGGAGGGCTGCATGGGCCATGTGTGGGAGGGAACCAGCCCCAGGTGGGCTGGTGCGCCCCCCACAAGGGGCCCAAGGCGCAGGGGAGAGTGGAAGGGGGCAAACCCTAGGGCAGATGGGCCCTAAGGCCCACCCCAGGCGCGCCTCCCCTCTCTCCCCCTCTGGCCGCCACCCAGATGGGATCTGGGGGCTGCCGCCACCCCTGGGGAGGGAACCCTAGAGGGGGCGCAGCCCCCTCCCCTCCCCTATAAATACTTGAGGTCTAGGGGGCTGCCGAACACACGAGAATCTCTCCCTTCTCCTCTTGGTGCAGCCCTACCTCTCTCTCTTCTCCTCATATCTCGCGGTGCTTGGCGAAGCCCTGCTAGACTACCACGCTCCTCCATCACCACCACGCCGTTGTGCTGCTGCTGGATGGAGTCTTCCTCAACCTCTCCCTCTCTCCTTGCTGGATCAAGGCGTGGGAGACGTCACCGGGCTATACGTGTGTTGAACGCGGAGGTGCCGTCCGTTCGGCACTAGGATCTCCGGTGATTTGGATCACGACGAGTACGACTCCTTAAACCCCGTTCTCTTGAACGCTTCCACTTAGCGATCTACAAGGGTATGTAGATGCACTCTCCTTCCCCTCGTTGCTGGTTTCTCCATAGATAGATCTTGGTGACACGTAGGAAAATTTTGAATTTCTGCTACGCTCCCCAACAGTGGCATCATGAGCTAGGTCTATTGCGTAGATTCTTTGCACGAGTAGAACACAAAGTAGTTGTGGGCGTTGATTTTGTTCAATATGCTTACCGTTACTAGTCCAATCTTGTTTCGACGGTATTGTGGGATGAAGCGGCCCGGACCGACCTTACACGTACACTTACGTGAGACAGGTTCCACCGATTGACATGCACTTGGTGCATAAGGTGGCTAGCGGGTGCCAGTCTCTCCCACTTTAGTCGGAACGGATTCGAATAAAAGCGTCCTTATGAAGGGTAAATAGCAATTGGCATATCACGTTGTGGTTTTGCGTAGGTAAGAAACGTTCTTGCTAGAAACCCATAGCAGCCACGTAAAACATGCAACAACAATTAGAGGACGTCTAACTTGTTTTTGCAGGGTTTGCTATGTGATGTGATATGGCCAAGAAGAATGTGATGAATGATATGTGATGTATGAGATTGATCATGTTCTTGTAATAGGAATCACGACTTGCATGTCGATGAGTATGACAACCGGCAGGAGCCATAGGGGTTGTCTTTATTTATTATATGACCTGCGTGTCATTGAACAACGCCATGTAATTACTTTACTTTATTGCTAACCGGTAGCCATAGTAGTAGAAGTAATAAGTTGGCGAGACAACTTCATGGAGACACGATGATGGAGATCATGATGATGCAGATCATGGTGTCATGCCGGTGATGATGATGATCATGGAGCCCCGAAGATGGAGATCGAAAGGAGAAAAATGATATTGGCCATATCATGTCACTATTTGATTGCATGTGATGTTTATCATGTTTATGCATCTTGTTTACTTAGAACGACGGTAGTAAATAAGATGATCCCTTACAACAATTTCAAGAAGTGTTCTCCCCTAACTGTGCACCGTTGCTACAGTTCATCGTTTCGAAGCACCGCATGATGATCAGGTGTGATAGATCCTTACGTTCACATACAACGGGTGTAAGACAGTTTTACACATGCAAAACACTTAGGGTTAACTTGACGAGCCTAGCATGTACAGACATGGCCTCGGAACACAAAGACCGAAAGGTCGAGCATGAGTCGTATGGAGGATACGATCAACATGAAGATGTTCACCGATAATGACTAGTCCGTCTCACGTGATGATCGGACACGGCCTAGTTGACTCGGATCATGTAATCACTTAGATGACCAGAGGGATGTCTATCTGAGTGGGAGTTCATAAGATGAACTTAATTATCCTAAACATAGTCAAAAGTTCTTAGCAAATTATGTCGTAAGCTCGCACTTTAGTTCCACTGTTTAGATATGTTCCTAGAGAAAATATAGTTGAAAGTTGATAGTAGCGATTATGCGGACAGTAGAAAGCTTATGTCCTTAATGCACCGCTCAGTGTGCTGAACCCCAAACGTCGTTTGTGGATGTTGCGAACATCAGACATACACGTTTTGATAACTACGTGATAGTTCAGTTAAATGGTTTAGAGTTGAGGCACCAAAGACGTTTTTCGAAACGTCGCGGAACATATGAGATGTTTTGAGGGCTGAAATTGGGATTTCAGGCTCGTGCCCACATCAAGAGGTATGAGACCTCCGACGATTTTCTTAGCCGGCAAACTAAGGGAGAAAAGCTATCGTTGAGCTTGTGCTCAGATTGTCTGAGTGCGACAATCACTTGAATCAAGTGGGAGTTGATCTTCCAGATGAGATAGTGATGTTTCTCCAAAGTCATTGCCACCAAGCTGCTAGAGCTTCGTGATGAACTATAACATATCAGGGATAGATATGATGATCCTTGAGGTATTCACGATGTTTGACACCGCGAAAGTAGAAATCAAGAAGGAGCATCAATTGTTGATGGTTGGTGAAACCACTAGTTTCAAGAATGGCAAGGGCAAGGAGGGATACTTCATGAAACGGCAAATCAGCTACTGCTCTAGTGAAGAAACCCAAGGTTGAACCCAAACCCGAGACTAAGTGCTTCAGTAATAAGGGAACAACCACTGGAGCGGAATTACCCTAGATACTTGGTAGATGAGAAGGCTGGCAAGGTCGATGGAAGTATATTGGATATACATTATGTTAATGTGTACTTTACTAGTACTCCTAGTAGCACTAGGGTATTAGATACCGGTTCGGTTGCTAAGTGTTAGTAACTCGAAATAAAAGCTACGGAATAAACGGAGACTAGCTAAAGGTGAGCTGATGATATGTGTTGGAAGTGTTTCCAAGGTTGATGTGATCAAGCATCGCACGCTCCCTCTACCATCGAGATTTGGTGTTTGCGTTGAGCATAGACATGATTGGATTATGTCTGTCGCAATACGGTTATTCATTTAAGGAGAATAATGGTTACTCTATTTATTTGAATAATACCTTCAATGGTCTTGCACCTAAAGGAATGGTTTATTGAATCTCGATCGTAGTGATACACATTTTCATGCCAAAAAGATATAAGATAGTAATGATAGTACCACTTACTTGTGGCACTGCCATGTAAGTCATATTGGTGTAAAACGCATGAAGAAGCTCCATGTTGATGGATCTTTGGACTCACTCGTTTTGAAAAGTTTGAGACATGCGAACCATGTCTATTGGTGTATACGCATGAAGAAACTCCATGCAGATGGATCATTTGGACTCACTTGATTTTGAATCACTTGAGATATGCAAATCATACCACATGGGCAAGATGACTAAAAAGCCTCGTTTTTCATTAAAATGGAACAAGATAGCAACTTGTTGGAAGTAACACATTTTGATGTGTGCAATCCAATGAGTGCTGAGGCATGCAGTGAATATCATTATGTTCTTACTTCACAGATGACTCGAGTAGATGTAGAGTATATTTACTTGATGAAACACAAATCTGAATTATTGAATGGTTCAAGTAATTTCAGAGTGAAGTTGAAGATCATCATGACAAGAGGATGAAATGTCTATGATATGATCATAGAGATGAGTATCTGAGTTACGAGCTTTGGCACGCAATTAAGACATTGTGGAAATTGTTTCACAATTAATACCGCCTGGAACACCATAGTTTGATGGTGTGTCCGAACATCATAGTTGCACCCTATTGGATATGGTGCGTACCATGATGTCTCTTATCGAATTACCACTATCGTTTATGGGTTAGGCATTAGAGACAACCACATTCACTTTAAATAGGGCACCACGTAATTCCGTTGAGATGACACCGTATGAACTATGGTTTAGAGAAACCTAAAGTTGTCATTTCTTAAAGGTTTGGGGCTGCGACGCTTATGTGAAAAAGTTTCAGGTTGATAAGCTTGAACCCAAAGCGGATAAAATGCATCTTCATAGGACACCCAAAACAGTTGGGTATACCTCCTAATTCAGATCCGAAAGCAATCGGGATTGTTTCTTGAATCGGGTCCTTTCTCGAGGAAAAGTTTGTCTCGGAAAGTTGAGTGGGAGGATGGTGGAGACTTGATATGGTTATTGAACCGTCACTACAACTAGTGTGTAGCACGGCACAGGAAGTTCTTCCTGTGGCACCTACACCAATTGAAGTAGAAGCTTATGATAGTGATCATGAAACTTCGGATCAAGTCACTACCGTACCTCGTAGGGTGACAAGGATGTGTACTACTTCAGAGTGGTACAGTAATCTTGTCTTGAAGGTCATGTTGCTAGATAACAATGAACCTACGAGCTATGGAGAAGCAATGGTGGGCCCAAAATTCCGACAAATGGTTAGAAGCCATGAAATCCGAGATAGGATCCATGTATCAGAACAAAGCATGGACTTTGGTGGACTTGCCCGATGATCGGCATGCCATTGAGATAAATGGATCTTTAAGAAGAAGACGGACCTAGTCGGTGATGTCACCGTCTATGAAGCTCGACTTGTGGCGAAGAGTTTTTCACAAGTTCAAGGAGTTGACCATGATGAGATTTTTTCATCCGTGGCGATGCTTAAGTCTGTCGGAATCATGTTAGCATTAGCTGCATTTATGAAATCTGGCAGATGGATGTCAAAACGAGTTTCCTTACCAGTCTTCGTAAGGAAAGGTTGTATGTGATACAATCAGAAAGGTTTTGTCGATCCTAAGGATGCTAAAAGGTATGCTGGCTCCATCGATCCTTCTAAGGACTGGAGTAAGCATCTCGGAGTTGGAATGTGCGCTTTGATGATCAAAGATTTTGGGTTTATACAAATTTTATGATAAACTTGTATTTCCAGAGAAGTGAGTGGGAGCACTATAGAATTTCTGATGAGTATATGTTATTGACATATTGTTGATCAGAAATGATGTAGAATTTCTGGAAAGCATATAGGGTTATTTGAAAAGTGTTTTTCAAGTGAAAACCTAGATTAAGCTACTTGAACAATAAGCATCAAGATCTATAAGATAGATCAAAATGCTTAATAGTACTTTCAAATGAGCACATACCTTGACATGGTCTTGAAGGTGTTCAAGATGGATCAGTCCAAGAAGGAGTTCTTGCCTGAGATGTAAGGTATTAAGTTAAGACTTAAAGCTCGACCACGGCTGAAAAGAGAGAAAGGACGAAGGTCATCCCCTATGCTTTAGATGTAGGCTCTATAGTATGCTATGCTGTGTACTGCACTGGAAGTGTGCCTTGCCATGAGTCAGTCAAGGGGTACAACAATGATCCAGGAATGGATCATTGGACAGCGGTCAAAATTGTCCTTGGAGTAAATAAGGGCATGTTTCTCGATTATGGAGGTGATAAAGAGTTCGGCGTAAAGGGTTACGTCGATGCAAGCTTTAACACCTATCCGGATGACTCTGAGTAGCAAACCGGATACGTATAGTGGAGCAACCATTTGGAATAGCTCCAAGTGGAGCGTGGAAGCAGCATTTACAATATGACCTAGAGATTTGCGAAGTACATACGGATCTGAATGTTGCAGACCCGTTGACTAAAACCTCTCTCACAAGAAAAACATGATCAAAACCCCAGAACTCATTGAGTCTTAATCATATGATGATGTGAACTAGTTTAATGACACTAGTAAACTCTTTGGATGTTGGTCACATGGTGATGTGACCTGTGAATGTTAATCACATGGCGATGTGAACTAGATTATTGACTCTAGTGCAAGTGGGAGACTATTGGAAATATGCCCTAGAGGCAATAATAAAAGTATTATTATATTTCCTTGTTCATGATAATTGTCTTTTATTCATGCTATAACTGTATTATCCGGAAATCGTAATACACGTGTGAATACATAGACCACAATATGTCCCTAGTGAGCCTCTAGTTGACTAGCTCGTTGTGATCAACAGATAGTCATGGTTTCCTGGCTATGGACATTGGATGTCGTTGATAACGGGATCACATCGTTAGGAGAATGATGTGATGGACAAGACCCAATCCTAAGCATAGCACAAAGATCATGTAGTTCGTTTGCTAGAGCTTTTCTAATGTCAAGTATCTCTTCCTTAGACAATGAGATCGTGTAACTCCCGGATACCGTAGGAGTGCTTTGGGTGTATCAAACGTCACAACGTAACTGGGTGACTATAAAGGTGCACTACAGGTATCTCCGAAAGTGTCTGTTGGGTTGACACGGATCGAGACTGGGATTTGTCACTCCGCGTAAACGGAGAGGTATCTCTGGGCCCACTCGGTAGGACATCATCATAATGTGCACAATGTGACCAAGGGGTTGATCACGGGATGATGTGTTGCAGAACAAGTAAAGAGACTTGCCGGTAACGAGATTGAACAAGGTATCGGTATACCGACGATCGAATCTCAGGCAAGTAAAATACCGCTAGACAAAGGGAATTGTATACGGGATCGATTGAGTCCTTGACATCGTGGTTCATCCGATGAGATCATTGTGGAACATGTGGGAGCCAACATGGGTATCCAGATCCCGTTGTTGGTTATTGACCGGAGAACGTCTCGGTCATGTCTACATGTCTCCCGAACCCGTAGGGTCTACACACTTAAGGTTCGATGACGCTAGGGTTATAAAGGAAGCTTGTATGTGGTTACCGAATGTTGTTCGGAGTCCCGGATAAGATCCCGGACGTCACGAGGAGTTCCGGAATGGTCTGGAGGTAAATATTTATATATGGGAAGTCCTGTTTTGGTCACCGGAAAAGTTTCGGGTTTTATCGGTAACGTACCAGGACCACCGGGAGGGTCCCGGGGGTCCACCAAGTGGGGCCACCTACCCCGGAGGGCTGCATGGGCCATGTGTGGGAGGGAACCAGCCCCAGGTGGGCTGGTGCGCCCCCCACAAGGGGCCCAAGGCGCAGGGGAGAGTGGAAGGGGCAAACCCTAGGGCAGATGGGCCCTAAGGCCCACCCCAAGCGCGCCTCCCCTCTCTCCCCCTCTGGCCGCCACCCAGATGGGATCTGGGGGCTGCCGCCACCCCTGGGGAGGGAACCCTAGAGGGGGCGCAGCCCCCTCCCCTCCCCCTATAAATACTTGAGGTCTAGGGGGCTGCCGAACAGACGAGAATCTCTCCCTTCTCCTCTTGGTGCAGCCCTACCTCTCTCCCTTCTCCTCATATCTCGCGGTGCTTGGCGAAGCCCTGCTAGACTACCACGCTCCTCCATCACCACCACGCCGTTGTGCTGCTGCTGGATGGAGTCTTCCTCAACCTCTCCCTCTCTCCTTGCTGGATCAAGGCGTGGGAGACGTCACCGGGCTGTACGTGTGTTGAACGCGGAGGTGCCGTCCGTTCTGCACTAGGATCTCCGGTGATTTGGATCACGACGAGTACGACTCCTTCAACCCCGTTCTCTTGAACGCTTCCGCTTAGCGATCTACAAGGGTATGTAGATGCACTCTCCTTCCCCTCGTTGCTAGTTTCTCCATAGATAGATCTTGGTGACACGTAGGAAAATTTTGAATTTCTGCTACGTTCCCCAACACCCGCTTCAACGGGAGGGTGGGACAAAAGATGTCATGCAAGTTCTTTTCCATAAGCACGTATGACTATTTATGGAATACATGCCTACATTACATTGATGAACTGGAGCTAGTTCTATATCACCCTATGTTATAACTATTGCATGAGGAATTGCATCCGGCATAATTATCCATCACTGATCCATTGCCTACGAGCTTTTCACATATTGTTCTTCGCTTATTTACTTTTCCGTTGCTACTGTTACAACTACTACAAAAACCCAAAAACATTTTCTTTACTTTTGCTACTGTTACCTTTATTATCATACCACTTTTGCTACTAAACACGTTGCTGCGGATACTAAGTTATCTAGGTGTGGTTTAATTGACAACTCAACTGCTAATACTCAAGAATATTCTTTGGCTCCCCTTGTGTCGAATCAATAAATTTGGGTTGAATACTCTACCCTCGAAAGCTGTTGTGATCCCCTATACTTGTGGGTTATCAGTCACCGTGTCGTGCTCGAAGGACATCCACTGAACCTTTTTGTGTGTGTGAAAACAATCCTCGAATACTACTCAACTTTTTTTTCCTGGGAAAGTTCTTGACGCTGTAATATTTCCATATATTTGAATTTAGCTCCAGTTTGTGTTTATTGGGATTTGGACGTTTTAGGTGCGCCCTAGTTTTTTTTAATACTGATTTTTTATGTGTGACTGAGAGAGAACGTGTGTATGTGTCCATATGTGTGTTGTGGCGGAAGGGCAATGTGGAGACGGTGTGTGTGTGATACAGACATAGAGAGGTGTGAATGTGCAAATGATCATGCAAGAGTGAGACATAGACAGATGCCGATACATTGTGTATACATGAGAGAACGGTCTTCTAGTTTACTTGTGTGTGTGTGTGTGAGAGAGAGAGAGAGGAGCATCCGTAACACAACAACCATCACTCTCGATTTGTCCATCCCTCGCATGATCGCATGCAACACATGCATCAACGTGCACATTTTGACACCCTCACCCGGCCCCTGCCCACCTCAAGGCACGCACAATCTCTTCATGAATACCCATTTCTCTCCTTAGGTTTGTTTTCTCTCAATATCTGACACACACACACACACGGAGAGAGAGAGAGAGAGAGACGCAGCACAACACACACACACCCTTCCCCGAGCACACAATTCATCACCATCCAAGGTTATACGGCGACCACTCTCGCTTGATCTTCTTTGCACCCCAACATGCACAACACCTCAATATTCAAAGAGGGCATCGAGCAGATCGAAGACGGCGACCACACCGTGCTAGAGAATGCAGGGCCATTTGGAACCAGGGTGATGTGACGATGGCTGACTGACTCCTCCCCCCACCCTCTCTCTCTCTCTCTCTCTCTCTCTCTCTCTTGCACAAAATTACCAATCCCTCTCTCCCCGCACAATATTGTCAATCCCTCAACCCACGAGATCCTTCCCCTCTCGTCCATGCTTTTCCAGCTCTCTCATCAAACATGTTGTCTCTTCTCCTTCCACGTATACAGAATCCGGATGCACATGCATCTCACATATATTACATGTCTCCATCTTTCTCACAGACCTAACTTCTTTCTCTCTCTATCTCTCTCTCTCTCTATCTCGTTAGGTTTCTCCTACTCTCTCGTCCACATACATACAATCTTTCCCGCCCTATCTGCTCCATCTTCAAAAGCTCTCTCTGCACGTTTCATTCACACATTGGGATATGTCAAAATGTTGCTTCTATAATGGCTGATGTAGAGTTATGTTGTTTTTGTTGCATCCTACAAAGTAATAACTATGAAATGCATTTAGATTCTCATTTGACTGGGATTATGTGAGTTTGAGCATGTTGTGAAGTACTATAGACCTTGTATACATCTTGGGATTCGACAATGATTGTAACTATTGAATTGTATAGACCATTACATTCGAAGTCAATAGCCTAATATATTTATTTCACAATTTCAACAAATGATTAGTTCACTACAAACTAAGAAAACAAATGTGTACTCCCTCCGTTTTTATTTAAGTCCGCGTATTAGCATTGGTCAAAGTCAAGTTTTGTAAACTCTCAGAAAGCTTATAACAAAAAATATTAACATATACAATAACAAATAAATACCATTAGATTCATTATTGAATGTACTTTCACATCATACATATTTGTTATGGTAAATGTTTATATTTTTCTACAAACTTGGTCAAACTTTAGGAAGTTTGACTTTGGTAAAACCTAATGTGCAGTTGCTTAGCCGAATCACTCAACACGCCACATGGGGAGTCCAGTGTCACAAAATTTTGAGGTCGGTGGGAAAATCTCCCGCAACCCTGATTCAAGCAGTGGGAAGTTACCATCATAGCCTTCGGAACAGGCCTACGGATGACGCTTGGTAGGGGGCTGTTTTCGTAACTTCAGGTTCACCCTACCCAGCCAACCCCACCACGGCACCCAGAGTAGTACACCTGAATACTCCCCATTTACTATCCGCACCGCAAAATAGACTTCTCCACGGCACCGCAGCCTTCGTGCTCCCCCCCTTTACATCGGCGCACTCGTCCACCGCAGCGCATCTGCCTCATCGACGACCTCATACGCTGCACTGGAGCCGGTCCACCGTCGTCGTCGTACAAGGAGCCTCTTCCCCGGCATCGTCTTCCACGGTCTCGGATCTGCTTCCCGGAAGCCGACGCCAAGCACAGAAGTACCACCTTCATGGACAATGAACTGACTCCCGTTGCTGACCATGACTCACAGAGGCCGCCGTGACCATCGTTCTCCTCCTCGATTGGTAATGTGTTTATTGAATCACTTAGCAGTACATGTGCAGTTCCAATTTTGTTCTTACCTGCCCTTCAAATTCCTGGGTGCTATTGTTCCTGTAAACGTAATTGGTTATAGCCTCCATTGTCCAACAGAATATCAGTTGTGCTTGGGTAGGTTTTTCATCTACAACCAGTAGTGTGGCAAATGATGGAAACGTTTTTAGAACTAGCAAGATGCCCATGCGTTGCACGCATCAAGATGCATTTGTATGAGTAGTTTATATTGTGGGAGAAAAGGATGAACGAGGAAAGGCCTTATTTGCAAATCTGGAGAGGGGTATGGGTATCTTTTTGCAAAATTCCCATTTGTTTCCTTCCTATATATCAGATATAAATCGGACGGCCTATATTGCAAGAAAAAATGTATAGAGAAAAAAGGTAGACAGTAGAGAAGTAGAGATAAATATTAAATATTAAATATAAATAAAGATCACAGTAGAGAAGAGAGTAGAGATAGCAGAGACGTCGGGAAAGGATCGCGCGCGCGCGGGAAAAAGCGGCACGGCGTGCGCTAGTTTTGGCGCACGGCGTCCGGCGCGCTTTATAAAATCCAATGCCCTCCCACCGCTCTGTGCGTTGCCACCGCTCTCTCTCCACTCTTTCTCGCCTCGCCGCCGCCGCGCCACCATGCCGCCGCGTCACCGGGAAACTTGGGGATACCACGGCGTCCGCGCGCGCCCCTCCGGCGGCTTCTCCGCCGAGATCCGGTTCTGCGGGATGCGCCTCGGCCTCGGCAATTTCGACACTGGCAACGAGACCGCCCGCGCATACGACGCGGCGGCGTGGCGCCTCTGGTGGCCTCATAGAACATTGAACTTCCCCAGCGTGCCGACGCGCGAGTGGGCGCAGGAGCTCATGCCTCTACCGTGGCTTAGCACCAACGAGGATCGTCGCGACAACCGGAGGCGGGAGCACCGTCTCGGCATCGCCGAGATGGACGAGGAAGCCATGGTGTTGTGGCACCAACACTTCCCGCATGACATCATCAACGAGCGTGAGTTCTACGCGCAAAGGAGGGCAGAGAGGGATAAGAGGAGGGCGGAGCAAGTTGCCTATCACGAGGACAAGTGTAGGCGAAAAGCGGACGCTCAATTCAACATGAGGCTAGGAGCAGCGTCACCCTGGGAATCCGACAACGATCGGTATCTTCACGCCTACAGTCATACGTCGGAGGAGGACATCACCGAGGAGGAGTCAGACGACGAGGAGTAGTTGAATTATCTTTTTTTATCTATCTATGCTGAGGACTATCCTCTACTCTGTTGTCTCTACTTCTCGATCTCAGCACTATAAACGCTTTTTTAAAGCGCCACGCGTTGCGATTCTATTGGAGATGCTCTAACATGGCATATGAGTGCTTTAATGTTGCCCACAAGATGCGCGAGTATTACTAGTAGTATATTTTTCTTGCCATGTTGAGATTTTAAAACCACGAGTGTGAACATGCAGAGGAGCAATGAAGACCAAACACAAGATATTCGGGACGTCTTCAAGGAGCGTGGCAAGTTAAAGAGGAGCTGCACCGAACCTGTAAAACGAGCTTTGGTAAGTAACACCCTTTCAATTACTTTCGTTTAGCCTCGTGTTCTTCAATGTGTATATGTTGTAGTTTCTGTTTCTCTTAAGCGTGGTGTTCTTCAATGTGTAATATGAAGAGTCTTAATCGTCCTAATGCTTTTGTTTTTAGCTTGACGTAGGAAGTGGGTGTTCTCACCTTGTAGTCTGTTTTTATAAAAAAAATTCCTTTTGAATTCAGTTCTCCGAGTTCTGTTTATCTGGCTTCTACTAAATGGATCTAGGTTGCTCTGAGTATTGATCCAAAAAAGAAGTAACTTCATGTCAGAATGCAGTTCCTGCGAGGAGGGAATTATGGTCAACCTCGAGATCATGTTTCCAAAATGAGGCTGGATTACACACAAGGTGCCAGTTCCCTAATGATGCTAGATTAGACACAAGGTGCAAATTCCCAGATGATGCTGGATTACACACAAGCCAGGTGGAGTCGTCAGTTGTTCGTGTCCTCGTGGCATTAGTAAAGTTTGAAAGAAAGCGTGCAGCAGCCCTTGAGAATGTAGCTGAGTTCCTGAAGAAGCGAAAAGAGCAATCAGATGCTCTCTTCACCCAAGCCAAAGAAGAGATGGAAGAAGCCAGAAATAAGCTAGCAGAGGCAGAGAAGGCTAGGCGTCTCCTGCTATTTAAAACTGTTGTCAATACAAAATTTCCTTCATAATAGCTATGTTCAAATGTTTATCCAGTCAGCATGCCTGTTGTGATGTCCGTGCATCTACTGGTGTGGCACAAAATGTTTTTTTGGGTCATGTAATAACAGCAATTACTTTCCAAACAATAACAGACGAAGCATTAGACATGGTATAGTTCACGCGCAAGCCCGACATTCCAAGTTCAACTTCCACATCAAACTCATGTTCACAAATATCTGCACATTCATACATAATGTCCACAACCATGATTCACTTCAAAGCCAAAAAAATGTGAGGAGAGTTATAAATAAAGAAAAACCTCTACTAGTTCCTGCTACCAGTGTGAGCACAACAATTCAAGACCATGCGTAAATTAATTATATTTTAGTCATTTTTGTGTTCTAAAATGCCTGCCGGCTCGCGGAAGGACGTGTTGCCGGCACACGCGCGGATTCAATGAAGGTAGGCGGGGCAGTCTTAAGCTGGTTGCACGCGGCGAGGAGGCATGCTTAGCCGGGCCTGCAGCGAGTGCGGCCCTCTTGGCCGGCGTGCCGGTTCAATGCCGGCGCTATGAGAGGTCATGTCCGTGTTAGAGCAATCACTCCCTCCAGTCCTTTTTTGTTTGGGTATAACAAAATCTCATTTTCCATTCACATTTTACAAGTAAAATTTGTGGACAAACTTTGACCCAAAGTACGATGGGGACTAGTAAACTAGAATGGAGATAGTAGTTGCCACCGCGCTCCAATTCGTTCACCTGTGGTCCCGACCATCAACTCCTACGGATCAAATTATCACGCGAGCTGACTATTCCTATAAAGGTGCTCCACTACGTACCCGGTACCCGCGAATGCAGCAATTATGCACCTAGGGTTTTAGGGTTTATTTGTTAACATTGCCTTTACGTAACACTCATGTGTGCGAGACAGTGAGAGGCCAACTACATGTGTGCGCCTCTTCTCTTCGTATATGTACTCCACCGTTTGTCTGGTGTCCAATAAATTATACTCCCTCCATTCCTTGATATAAGGTGTATAGATTTTTGAGAAAAACCCGAAATATAAGGTGTATTGCGTTGCACCACTCATTTGGATAATTTTTTTGGGGATTTGATTACATTTCCTTATATCACGCAAGCTCCTCTATTTTCTCATGTCAAATAGTCAGGTGTAATCTCACCCAAAACTTGTGAAATTTTCCCTCCACATGCGTTCTTTAATTTCCATGCCAAAAACTATAAACCCTATATTTACGAATGGAGGGAGTAATAACTACTAGCAATGTGCCAATGCGTTGCCACACGATCAAAGTAGATTAATACATATTCACCGATTTGATAGAAAAAAAGTCTAGTTTTGAAATACGTATATCACTAAAAATATGTTATGTTTCACTCAAAATATATTCCTTTGGCGGTTTTGATGAGATAAGGGAGGAATGTTGTTGGTTTCAAGATTCGAGAAGTGGTATGTGTCTAATTTCTACTTTTACTAGCAAGATGCCCGTGCGTTGCACGGAACATCAAGATCTTGTGGGAGAAAAGGATGAATGAGGGAAGGCCTTATCTGAAAATGTGGTGAAGAGTGCGGGTAAATTGCCATATTTTCCTTCCTATCCCTCAGATATAAATCGGACGACCTACATTGCAGGATGGCAGGCCTACCATCATCACCAACTCTATTTTTTATCCCTACTCTTATAAAAAGCATTGTCGGTGATGATCGTGTGCCTGCCATCCTGCAATATAGGACGTCCGATCTATATCTGACAGATAGGAAGGAAACTATGGCAATTTTGCAAAAAGATACCCACACCCCTCTCAACATTTGCAAATAAGTCCTTCCCTCGTTCATCCTTTTCCCCCACAAGATAAACTACTCACACAAATGCATCTTGATGTTCCATGCAACGCATGGGCATCTTGCTAGTTGTTGCAAAAAGCCCATGTGTGTGTGAGAGAGATGGAGACTGGAGGAGGATGGAGTGCAGGTGTGAAAAAGACACAAGGAGTGTGTGCGCGATAGGTATCAGCATAAAATGAGGTGATAGTGTGTGTGTGTGCATGATCGAGAGGGCGTGTCTCAAGAAGGGAAGAAAAATCTACATAGATACAAGGAGTTGGAGAGAGACATGTATGCGATAGTGGAAGCACGAGTGTGCGGGTTTATAAACCTATCTAGAGGCTAGCTAGTCGATAAATGTTTGTGAGAGAAATACGAGTCGGGGTGCGAAAGTGAGAGTTTTGTGTGTGTGAGAGAGAGACGGTAGTCGGGAAGGGGAGTGGAAGCAGGAGTTCTGTGTGTGTGTGTCTGTGAGAGAGAGATAGGAGATGGTAGTCGGGGTTGTCTGATCGGTAAACAAATGAATAATGTCAGTCTGGGATGGAGACAAAAAGGAGACCGCAACAAATGCTGTGTCTAAAGGAAAGAGAGAGTAATTTTAGTGGTATGAGTCATATGTAGAGACATATAGGGTGTGTGAGAGAATCCCATAGAGAGAAAGACAAAGTGAAAGATGAGTGGAGCCTGTGTGTGTGGAGGTGAAAAAGAAATCTTAGGTACCGAGTGATACCAGAGAACACTAGAGACGTGAAAGATAATGAAAACCGTGTAATGTATAATGATAGGGAGAGTGTGACACATCTCAAGGGGGACGTCGAGAGACCATGTTTGCGAGGATAGGAGAAACATGAAGTGAGCGTGCGGGTGAGCTGGAGAAAAGAGAGTGATAGCTACCTGAAGGAACATGCATGCGAGAGAGATGGGCCTGAAAGGAGTGAAAAAAAAAGGGATTCAAATATTTGAATTCGAGATGATGATACATGTAATCCATACTCGAACCAAAATTGATTTATCAAACATGCATACTCATATGAATTCATGCACATCTATGTTATTTAATATGTAGATATTACTGATCCATACATTTTAGTAGAACATAATTTGGTTAATTTTTTTCAAATTCAACCTTAAGATTTTGAGATCGTTGTATTTGTAAATCATATTATACATATAAAGGAGCAGAATTCTTTGTTGTGCTTTTGAAAGTATATATATAAAAAATGATGTATATAGAATGTAATTCCAATTGAAAATGGATCCCGCTCGAAAAAACTAGAATACAAACGGGATTCGAATTGAGTTGGCACGGTAAACGTGCACTCTGCAAAATTTGAACGAAGCGGGGAAAGTCGCAGTAACCGCCCAAAACCAAAATCTGCGAGATGGAAATTACTACTGCCTATCCCTGCCATGCAAAGCCTATCTGCTAGATTTCTATAGGTTTCAATATATGTAGGATTGTAATTACCCCAAACTTGACGTAACCGACTCTCACCCGGATTCATACACGGTGGGCGCCAAAACACAGTGTGTCCTCGGCCGAAATCGACTCCCTCCCCGATTCATATTCATACATGGTGGGCGCCAAAAACAAACTCTCGTCGGCAACTATTCGGTGTATGCGAGATTACCATCCTATCCCCAACCGACTAATATTGCTATGATGTAGTAGAAATTTGAAATGGGGGCTAAGTTTGTAAATTTCCTCTCATTTGAGACAAGTGTGCCCTGAATACATGGTTCCCCCCTTCCTCTCTACCTCCCTTTTCCCCATTCATACTCCATGGGCGCCAAAACACCCTCTCCACCCCACCCTCCTCCGTTCGCTGCCGTCCGCCACCCCATCCACCGCCGTCCTCCTCCACCATGCCGGAGCTGATACCCCGACGCCGCCGTCCATTACAAGAGATCAACCTCTCTCATCCACGGCTTCGGACCGGGATCCTTGCATCCCGTCCTCTCGCTTCATCCCCGTCGTCGTCCACCTTGTCGGCGCCGCTCCTACGACCGTCTCGTCCACCACGCCCCGCCGCCACTGTCTACCCTCCTAGATCTGGTTCCACGCCGCCGACAGCCATTTCTACCGCAGCACCGTCAAATTCTCAGTAGATGCATACACGGCGCCGCACCAGAGGTGATACTCTTTCGTATCTGCTCAACTTATTTATCGCAGCAAGAAAATAGAACGCCACTGCTTTACTCTGATTTCTTGTCTTGGTTGCGAAGTTGCCTTTGTACGGTTTGCACCTTCATATCCGCCATGGCACGCTCAACACTATACTCCCAATGCTTATGGTTTTCCCCTTTTATACTCCACACTTATTAAATCACAGTAGACTAAATTTCAAAATTGGGTCAGTCGATTTTTCAGAGCTCGCCGAAGTTCGCCGGTGCGAACGAAGGGGCTCGGGTGGTTGTGGGGCCTCGCCAAACAAAGAAAACTCGACGTGGGTGGGGGTTGGGGCGGGGTGGGGGTGGGGTGGCGGAGGAACACAGGCAGTGGGGGCCGGTGGTCCGGTCGGCGGCCCGTGCGGTGTTTTGTATGGGAAGAATCAGAGACGAGGAAGAAGATGGGTTAGGAGACGTAGGATCTTCATCCAACCGCTTGAAATGGTAGAGAGACAGCTAGGAGTTGCATTCTTAATGCGCTCTGGTTCATCATGTGTGGGCACTGCGCAACCAACATTTTTTATCCAAAATTTGCTTGCCCTTCTTTACCATGTTCCTCTTCTGTTCTTCTTTAATATGTACTCTCTCCGTTCCTAAATACAAGTCTTTGTATAGATTCCACCATGGACTGCATATGGAGCAAAATGAGTGAGTCTACACTCTAAAATGTATCTGGATACATCTGTATGTGATCCATAGTGGAAATCTCTACCAAGACTTATATTTTGGAACGGAGGGAGTATGATAGTAGTACAGTATGTTCCTTGTACTGAAGATGAGCAGGGACATCTGCAGTGTAGAGGTCTATACGGTCGGTTGTGATGGACACTTTGAGCCTCTTTGATTCGTAGGATTTTGTAAACATAGGAATAGGATTTGTAGTCACCTGCCCACTCGAATCCTATAAGAATAGCAAGGAAATGCGGGGAGTTGTGTCGCCTTTGAGAGTTACACTGATATTAACAGTACCGCACCTTCAGTTGAAGAGAACTGGTATCCGAAGCCTTTCTAGCCGTACCGGCAGTACTAGCACATATATTCCAGCAAGTTCCACTTTGCTGATTTTACTCTAATGCTTACGGTTTTCCCTGTTATATCTACACTATGATCTGTGTAGCTGCTTTGTGTCGCACTAGCAGCAGTGCACTCTTGAAGCTAAACACTGCAATGACTTACAAAATTGGCACCAAGGCATTGAGTGCCATTCTGGATGCAATGAAACTCATACGCTCACCACCTGTTGATTCTTGTTCAGAATATGATCCTAATGACTATTCTAACCTCGAGGAGTCAAAGGCAGATGGCCTGTCCTATTCACCCATCAAGGTGCATGTTCTAATTTGGCAAGGTTTTATTGATTACGAGTATCTTGCATATGTTGTCTTGCATTTCTTCTACTTTATTGCACCGCCATCTGCTTAGTTTACTCATCATATATGTCGAGATGCCATGCCCATCCATTACCAATACATATTCCATCTGTCAGCATACCATGTTTTTCCACTCAAATGTTGTTCTTGTGCATCAGACATCAAAAAGGAAGAGGGTGATTGCCAAACCTAAAGGAGCACCAGCAAAGTCCTTGAAAAACGTGGTGGTGCCGGAGAAATCAGACAGCACCCTACTTATATTGGTTGTACAACCAGTGACAGAAAACGTAGGACCGACTCCAGCAAACTATACCCAGACTTCACTGGCCACACCACTAGTCCTACCACACAGGACCTGCACTCCAGCAAAAGGTATATCGATTTCATTTGCCATAGCACCAGCCGTACCACAGAAAAATCCCACTCCAGCAAAAAGTACAGCAAGTCCACCGGCCGAAGGCCTATCCCAACTGCAGAGACGGCCAATTCCTACAGATTGAAACACCATTCCATTTATTCCTAGTTCAAAAGACGATGCTTTCAACATGGTTAGGGACCACGTGCATATATTCCCATCATGGGAAGATTATAGTGAAGACAAACACCATTTTCACATCTTCCTGTCCAACTTACGTGTAAGTGCTATTATTCATGGTTATTATTTTCCTGTTTTCTGCTGATTGAACACATCAATGATTTTCATTACATTGTTGTAACTAGGCGAGGGTCAATCTGGATAGTCATGACGAGCAAAGCTCTCTTGTGCTTTTCAAGGAAGCATTGCAGCAGTATCGGTGTTACCTGATGAAATCACACTTTGATGGAAAGTCTATAAACGAATTTCCGGTGAAGTCTCCTGTGCTAAATTTAGAAGACATTGAATCGAAAAAACTTTTTATGCACTGGTCTCGTTCCCAGGATCAGGTACTGTCTATGAAATCACATGACAATTTGAACTTCTACTTTTCCGCATGTGCCTTACGGATCTTTTTTGCAGGAAATCTGCGCGAAGAAGAATTCCGGTTTGAAAAGAACGACAGGATATCGCAAATATGTTGCCCGTTGCTTTGCTCTTGTTGGTACCTGTTGTCCTGTATCACTGTACTTGCATACATAACTGGTTCATTATGTGACAGCAGTATGCATGATAGCTTGCTTATCAATTGTTTGCTCCAAATTATCTGATCTGTATGAATGGTTACATTAGTGTAGAATATATTCAATGCCAACGTTTTTTTAGCTCTGCATTGTTCTTGTAAGTACATGTTGTCCTTTATCAGTGTACTTATAATGACAGGTAGTTGTTCATGTACCATCACTCTGCAGCTTATTTTCGTTTGCCCTCCATTTTCTACACATCAGATCTATATTTACTCTTCCCATAAGGTTGGTACTGAAGAAGTTTAGATGTGCATTGCTCTTGGTTGTACCTTTTGCTTGTATCGCTGCACTTACATTTATAGCTACTTGGTTATGTAGCATCACTCTTCATCCTATCTTAAATATTCTCCATTTTTTCGTATATCATCACATCTATATTTACTCTTAACAAAATGTAGAATAAAGGCAATGCTTATGAAGAAGATTCTGTGGTAAACTTCTTGAATTGCACGCCCCCCCCCCCCCCCCCCCATCAACATGGACAAGGCCTTTATAGAGCCTGTCTTCACCAATAATGTAAGTTTGTCCTTCTCAAGCCTTCAAACTTTGTTGTATATATTTGGTTAGGCATGACTGCAACAGCTGTTTATTTTTGGTGTTTGCATCAAATTGCATGTTTAAAGTTTATTATGTAGTTCATAAACAAAAGTTTGTCCTTCTCAATTTAAGTTTTCAGTTGTACAACCAAGTTCCTTCCTCATACCATGTAAATTAAACTATACAGAGAAAGTGATCTTCTTTTGCACTGCATGTATGCTTCTGTTCTTCATCCGTAATCCAGTGGTGTGGTGAACCTACCCACTATAGCACAATGTCATATTCTGCAATGTCTTAACTATGAACAATGTCATATCATTCTACTATTAGTTAAACCACCTCTTTATATGCCAATCTTAAATGGGATATACTGACAGCACACTAACCATTGATACTTATGAGTTCTTGATCTGTAATCCAGTGGTGTCGTGAAGCTGCCAACTCCTTCACAATGTCATTTCCTGCCATGTCTTGACCTGAACAATACCATATTGTGTTAATGCAATTTTAAACTGTGTCACTTTATTCGTCAGTAAGAAATGTGATGAATTGTCAGCACTGATACTTTTATGTGAAAAACTTGTCATCTGTCTGCTTGTTTATCTTTTAGAGTGAGGAACATATAAGTGTTGAACAAGCGCAGTCTCATCATCTTGCTCGGCTGCTTGTGCTGTAGCTCCCCAGTAGGGCTAACCTTTCTTGAACTCTATTGAAGTGATGTCGGTTTTGTATATTATTTTGTTGGCGTGTTTATTTGCACTAGTGGCGATCTTTGATGCCCAGTGTATGTAATCTACTGTCTGCTTGTGCTTTATTATCATAGTGGCGAACTTTGATCCCAGTGGATGTAATATGCCGTAACTTCTTTATTGTATAGTCTAGGTTTTTTCTTATTCACGATGCTGCAGTTATTTTACTGTATATATATATCATGTCTTTGCAGTAAACCGGCCAAACCGTAAAATTATGGTACATAATCGGGCCGTCATGCAATCGCGATGTAGGTTGGGCCTGAAATGTGCCAAACAACTCACGGGCCGGCAGCAGCCCAAAATGGACCCCGGCCCATGATTGTGCGAATCAAATCACGGGCTTTTAACAGGCCAAAATTGTCTCGGTCCTTGTTTGGCCCAATCAGATATCAGCTGCGAGCAGGCTGGATGCAAACCGGGCCATAGTTAGGCCCAACTATATGATGGGCTTTTAACAGGCCGAAATTAATATAGGGCCGAAATGTTAAACGGGCCCTTAACAGGCCGAAACTAATATCAGGCCGAATTACTAAGTGGGCCTTTAGCAAGTGGGCCCAAAAGCATAGCGTCCAGTTGATGGGCCGAATTTGATATGGGCCATAATTGAGCCCAAAGCCTCTTAAAGGGCCGGACCTGATCTGGGCCGTAATTTGGCCCAGAACGTGGTAGGCTTTTAACGGGCCGGATCTCATATGGGCCATTATTAGGCCCGGAATGTGGCAGGCCATTAATGGACCGGATCAAATATGGGCCGGCATTTGGCCCAAAACATGGCAGCCAGTTAATGAGCCGGCCTACTAGGGTCCTCAAAATCTTGTGGGCCTACAGCTGGGCCAGCCCATTAATGTCGGCAAAATCTCGTGGAACTTTAGCTGGGCCAGCCCATTATGATCCGCAAGAATCTTGTGGGCCTTTACCTGGGCCGGCCCATTATGGGACACAAAAATCTTGTGGGCCTTTACCTGGGCTAGCCCATTATGGCCCGCAAAATCTTGTGGGCCTTTAGCTGGGCCAGCCCATTATGGTCTGCAAAATCTCGTGGGCGTTTAGCTGGGCCGGCCCATTATGGTCCGCAAAATCTTGTGGGCCTTTAGTTGGGCCGGCCCATTTAAACTTGATGGGTCGGTCCACGTGTCAACATATCACCTGTGCCAACGCGGACCTGACACGTGTCTCCTCCAGCCAATGATGATTTTACACGTGGAAAATCCCCATTGGCCGGGGCTGTTAACGGGTTATCGAATCCAAAACCCGACCCGATAGCTTAACGGCGTTCCGTTACGGTGGATGCCACGTGTCGGTCACCCTTGACGAAAGCACTTCTGTGACGCGCAATTTATCTCATGGAAGTGGACACTTCTTTCATGATAATTTTGGTAATGTCATGGAACACTTCTATGACAGCACAGGTATGACTATCTTGATTCTCTCATAAATTTGTCATGGATGTACATGCATGACAAAAATGCGACCTACTGTGCCAAACACATATCGTCACAGAAGTGTATTTTTTCTGTAGTGCCTGCTTGATTGATCTTGATGAATATGAGTATTACAAGAGTTTATCTACCACGAGATCGTAATGGCTAAACCCTAGAAGTCTAGCCTATGATTATGATTGTAGTTTTCTTCAAGGACAAAACCCTCCGGTTTATATAGACACCGGAGGGGGCTAGGGTTACACAAAGTCGGTTACAGATAAAGGAATCTACATATCCGAATCGCCAAGCTTGCCATCCACGCAAAGGAGAGTCCCATCCAGACACGGGAAGAAGTCTTCGGTCTTGTATCTTCATAACCCAATAGTCCGGCCCACGCTAATAGTCTGGTTGCCCGAGGACCCCTTAATCCTGGACTCCCTCAGTAGCCCCTGAACCAGGCTTCATTCACAATGAGTCTGGCGCGCGGATTGTCTTCGGCATTGCAAGATGGGTTCCTTCTCCGATTACTCCACAATAGTCTTCGAACATTGAAAACGTGTCCGGCTCTGCAAAACAAATTCCACACACAATCGTAGAGAGTATAATATTCCACGAGTCCAATCCGTTGATAACTTTTCATAGCGTGACATCACGCCACCGCCCGGTCATTATTCGAACCGTTTTTAGCCTGCCGCTCCGTATTTCGACGTGCGGTTTCATTAGCACATCTTGTCAAAGCAGAGATCATGTCCCCTTATCACGGGATTCTCATCAATACGGGCATGGGTAACCCAACCATGCCATCTGCACGACGCTTGGGGAATAGGCGAGTTTTAAGGCGAGTGGGGAGGCGCATGATATTCACTGCCTTTATAAAGGGTTAAGGACTCTCCCTTTGTCACCCACGCCTTCTCCTTCCTCTGCCCATCCATTCTCGAGCTCAAGCACCCAAGCTTTCGCTTTCTCCGTCCAAAAAAAGCACTCCAACCATGTCCGGATCCGGAGAAGAAGGCAAGTGGATGGCATCCTCCGTCAAGGAGAAGGACATCAAGAAGCTCCAGGAGGCCGGGTACTTCGCCAAGGAGATCGCCCATCGGTTTCTGGCTGAGGGACAAATCGTACCCACCCCCGAGCCCCATGAGAGGGTGGTGTTCGTCTCTCACTTCGTCCGCAGGCTGGGATTCCCTCTCCACCCATTCGTCCGCGGACTTATGTTCTACTACGGGCTGGACTTCCATGATCTGGCCCCCAACTCCATCCTCAACATATCGGCATTTATTGTCGTGTGTGAGGCCTTCCTCTGCATCCCTCCTCACTTTGGGCTATGGCTGAAGACCTTCGATGTGAAGCCAAAGCTGGTGAGTGGTCAACAAGCAGAGTGCAGAGGTGCCATGGTGGGCAAGATGCCCAACATCACCTGGCCCAAAGGCTCCTTTGTGGAGACTATCAAAGGGTGGCAGTCAAAATGGTTCTACATCACCGAGCCACGCAGCACCAACTGGGTCGCGGCTCCTGCATTCCGGTCCGGAGGCCCGATGCGGCTCACCTCCTGGCAAGAGAAAGGCTTGGCCTGGTCTTCCTCGGACGAGCTAACGGCGCTCCAGACGCGCGTTCAGAACATGATAAACAAGAGAATCAAGCTTGTCAACGTGATCCAGGTGATGCTTGTTTGTCGGATCCTTCCGTGCCAAAGCCGGACTTGCCATCTATGGGAGTTTGACCCGGCCAAGCACCGGACCCTACTGGAGCTCTTCGGCACGACACACGAAGACATCTGGAGGGTGCTCTTCAAGGCCAACGAGGTGCCGCCGCCCACGACCGAGGATCGCGGGCACGTCATAACTCACCCTGCTAGTCCGGTAAGTTTTTTCATGTTTTCAAGGTGTACCCTTTACTTGCATATTCTAGGAAAGTGTCTGAGCCTCCCTTTTGATTCTTTCAGACCTGGACGGAGAGGGCGGAGCAGATCAACTATCTACCTCCCACGCCCGCCGGGCCTCCCCCGCCCCGGTCCGGCCGCGTCCGGCCTCCCTTGGCCCCTGCGCGGGTAGCCTGGCCTCGTTCCGGTCGCCGCAGCGCCCAGCCTCCGCGTCCGCCGAGTCGCGGCCCCGCACCGGCCGCCTCCCGCTGGCGTTGGCCGCCTCCCCATCGCCCCGCTGCCGCCTCCTGCACGCCGGCTCCACCTGGGCCGAGCCCCTTGTCTGCGCCCTTCGCGGGCGTCTGCCTGCCCGCGTCGCCGGCTCCCCGGCCAACCCGGCTCCGCCTCTACCAACCCGCGCCCGGCTCCTGCCGCCTGCCGTCTCCGCCCCAGGCCGGACGGCTGGCCTCGCCACCAGCCGGCTCCGAGCACCTGCTGGGTCGCCTCCACTCGCGGCCGTCCGGCTCGCCGCCAGCCGACCCGTGCTGCGCCCGGCCTCCGGCCGCCTCCCCGCCCCGGCTTGCCGCCTGCGACCTCGCCCGCGGCCGAGAGCTCCGCGCCCGCTCGCCTCCTCGCCCAGCCGGCTTCCCGCACGCCGGCTGGCTGGCTCGTCGCCGTGCCCGCCTGCCCTTGCTGGCCCGCTGCCGGGTCGCCGCCAGCCAGCTCCGCACGTGTGCGCGGGCTCCCCCTTCGGTCGGCTGCTCGGGCGGAAAAGAAAGAAAGAAAGCGAGCAAAGAAGAAAAGTCAAGGGGCCGGCTGCCCAAGAAAAAAATGGCCGGGTGCTAGAATAAAAGAGAAAAAAGAAAGGTGAGGTCGGCTGGGGGAGAAAGAAAAGTCGGGAGATGCTGCCGGCTGGAAAAAAAGTGTGTACGGATTCACCTGGTACATGCATGCATGCTTGGCCAGGTGCACATGCATGTCCGGCTGTGCCTGGCCGGGTACACATACATGCACATCCGCATGTGTGGCTGGCTGGCGTGCCTATCAGCGTCCCTGCTGCATCCGGCTGGCCGGCTCCCGATCGGTGCCTACGCCGGCTGCTGCGCCCGTTCATTCTGCTGCCAGTTGGTAAAAGAAAAAGAGAGAGAAAGAAAAGAAAAAGAAGAAGCTGTTTGCCTGGTGGCCGGCTGGAAAAAGTGGGCCGGCTGTTGCGAAAAAAAAAGAGGATCCGACTTTGCAGGTTGCAGTCCAGCCGACTGTTCTGGTCAACAGCCCGCGTTGCCGCTCGGACGGCTGGTTCGTCTGCCTGCTTCGCTGCCTGGCCGACCGACGAGTCAGTCCGACTGAGCACAGCCGGCTGACGAGAAAAAGAGAAGAAGACGAAGTAGTCGCCGGGAGATCCAGCCCGACTGCTCAGCAGTCAGCCCGAATCTCGGTGGCTACACCCAGCGGGTGCGCTGACGCGCCCCCGCGAAGAAGAAGACAAAGTAGTCGCCGGGAGATCCGGCCTGACTGCTCAACAGTCGGCCCGACTCTCGGGGGCTACACCCAGCGGGTGCGCTGACGTGCCCCTGCAAAGAAGAAGACAAAGTAGTCGCCGAGAGATCCGGCCCGACTGCTCAGCAGTTAGCCCAAATCTCGGGGGCTACACCCAGCGGGTGCGCTGGCGCGCCCCCGCAAAGATTGCAGACAAGAGAAGAGTTTTGTCTGGCTGCCAGCAGCCGGCAGAAGAGAAAAAGAAAAAAAAGGGCGTTGCGAGATGCCTCGCCACCTGGCCAGTCGAGCCTTACCGGCCGGGACCCCCCTTCGAGCACCCGGGGGCTCGAAGGCTACACCCAGCGGGTGCGCCGGCGCACTCCGCGAGCGCCGAGCCGCGCCGGCTGTCTTCGGCAAACTCCGCTTCGGCTACACGAAAATCAATGTGAGCTCCTCACCCGCATATTTTTGCACCACGCAAGCATGGATAACCCCGAGCGATGCTCGAAGGGCTATCTCCGCATTTTTTATCGCAGTTACACCACTGTTCGCTCCGGTGCCAGCCAGAGTTGGCCCGGGGGCTAGCCGCTTGGCCTGAGACGTTAGTTCCCGCAGACGGCTTAGTAGCATGCGCGGTACCAAAGGCCCACTCTCAGTCACAGACCGCAGAGCGGCTGTCCGACTAGCAAGAGTGAACGTTGGAGGCCACCCATGCGAAAAACGTCCGGGAAGAAAAACGGTTCGGGTGACCCGACCGTTTCCTTTACAGGTATCTACTCGGTTGAATCTGCTCCCAGACTCTGAGTACTGTACACTCCACTTCGCGGCCCACTCTCAGCCACAGACCGCAGAGCGGCTGTCCGGCAGGCAAGAGCACAAGCCAAAAAGCGGAGGGAACACGAAAAAGATTGAAGGGGGCTCGGACGAAACCGAGTTGGCACCCTTCGCATAAAACTTGTAATGCTAAAAGCAAACATTTGATATATCTATGTGGACTAACTTTGTCTTTTTCATGATCATTTCCATCAAAACTCGCCAAAAAACCTCCGCCCAACTTTGCCAAGTTGCCCGGAGGTTTGGGGGCTACTGTCGGAGTAATCGACCATGGGTACCCCGAAGACGACAAGACAGTATTTCAAGACATCGGGGCTAGCAAAGCCCCTCAGTCCGATTGCCCGGCCGCTCCAGCCGGCTCTCCGTCCGACTACTCTGCCCGGCTGGCTGTCGGCTGCTGACTGCAACGACCAGCCGGCTGCCGACTGTGCCAACCAGCCGGCTGCCGACTGCAGCCCGAAGCGACATCGACAAGACACCGACGAGACGATCGTACCCGAGTACTATTCACGTGTCATCTCAGCCATCATGTATAGTGTCACTTGTCCCCTGGCACTATTTATGAAGTGACCCAGGGGACAAGGATGACATGCACCATGCCTTACCCATGCCCACTACCTAGCTTACTCTCTAAGCTACCCTCTCCTATATAAAGGGGCACACATCCATCCATCCAGGGGATGACTCACACACACTCACGCATGCATGCTCAGGCACATGCGGCCACACACACTTGTGCACATATGAGACGTATACCAGATCAGATGCACTTGGCGCTGATCTTAGATACAGCTCCAGAAGCACTCTGTACCAGATATACCAGATACACTCAGACATGCAGCAGTAGGAGTATTATCTCTCCGGAGAGCTCCAAAGCTGGGTAAACCACTGCGTGCTACTCACGTACCCGCTCCCGGGCCTATCAGCAGCAGTCTTACCCTCACACTAAGCCCTTGTGGCATCTGTCGACTCGCAAGCCCCCCGTGAGAATACCACGACACACACTGCGGAAGTCTCCGGACTGAAGTAGAATCTGGAGCGGGCCAAGGAAGAGCTCGGCCGCATGAAGAAGCAGCTGGAGGACAGTCAAGGTATGCAATACCTTGTATATATTCATGAATGATGAATGATGTGTGCTGACTAAAATGCCATTATATTTATTAGGGGTGGCGACCGAAGTAGAGGCCCTCAAGAAGGCGCTGGCCGAGGCCGAGGATAGAACGGCCAAGGAACGAGCCGCACGCGAAAAGCATGAGGCCCAGGTCAGTGAGGTCCAGCAAGAGCTCCACGACACCGTCAAGAAGTGTACGGATCAAGAGTCCGAGCTTTCCAAGGCCTGCCAGAGCGCACACGATGCCCGGGCTGAAGCCCAGGGTGCCCTCCAGGAAATCCAGGCGGCTAAGAAAATCACGGCGGGTAAGGCTTTTATAATGCAGAGCAAATATGTGAAGGAAAGGTTCCTCTTACTGACCCAGATTTGGAATTCTCCAGGGGCGTTTGTGGATCTGCCGTGCAGCGTGTCAGATGCTGCAGAATTCTACCAAGCCGAAGAAGGGAGCTCCACGGAGAAGTTGTTTTGGTCGCAATACCTTGCGCCAGAATATCCAATGCCCTTTAGCGATCAGATGAAATAGCTGGTCGAGCTGCATAAGGTGCCCGAACTAGCCATGAAGGATTTAATAATCCGGCTATGGCCTGCCAAAGCTATTCCCAGCAGCTACTTCAGACTCGTGAAGCGGCTGGTCAGCGCCTGCCCTCGGCTTGACGCCATCAAGCGGTCGGCCTGCATCGAAGGCGCGCGAATGGCCTTCGCCTGCACCAAGATGCATTGGGCGAAGATGGACGCCACGAAGCTAATGACTGAAGGACCGCCCGTGGGCAAGGAGCACCGCACACCCGAACTATATTTTGACAGTGTCCTGGAGGGATCCCGCCTTGTGGCGGAGCAATGTGCTAAGGATATCATATTCCCATGAATACACTCATGTTATCCTGTCATGTATTATGAAACAGATCCATTGTGTAATATAATATTTTGTTATTTAAAATTTTACCTTCTGTGCGGCCGTTTTGTTTAAATCTGAGAGTTGGCCAGTCGTCGGCTTCTGCCCCCACGTAGGTAGTACGGGGGTATTCGGGATAAATCTAAACACTCTTTATCCAAGGTTTTGGTCCTTTAAGGAGGTGTTTAGCGCAACGAACCAGGTAATCGGACTATGCGGCTTTATTACTGTCACTTAGCCATGGGAGTTTGACAAGAAAAAATTTAGGCATAGCCCCTGGTGTTCGGAAGGCCGAACTTGGGGCGCTACACACACCTGATAGGATAAAAACTGATTCATCGCATAAAGCGGAAAAAATGGCTAAAGATTTGTAACCTCTCAAACAGCTGACCGGCTCTCGCCGCATCATGACAGTCAGTTTTCGGCTTTCTCTACTGAGGTGCTCATCCAGAAGAACCAGGACACAATCGTAGTAGTTCTCCCTTTACTACCCTAGCCGATATAGCAGAACGTAAGGTAGTAAGCACAGGAGCCGGGCAACCCAACTATTGACCAAAGACATGATTCGGAGCCGATGCATATAATGCTATAAGTTTGGGGTGCCGAACTGTACTGTAAAAGTGTTCGGACTTTATTGCCGTATAGTGGGGTGTGATGAAGCCCCTGGCGAATTAAGGCGTACCAGAGTCTACGGGTGCAAGTGATAAGAATATATAAAGAAAAGGAAAAAATCAAGTAATAAGTTGACGTCGCAAATGTTGAGCCGCAAACTATTCTCCATTGTAATTTGATTAATATGTCAAGGCGTATTTGTTCAAGCAATGCGATAAGCAAATAGGGCTATTTGACATGCCACGACCAAGGGTGAGCTGCGTGCGTGTTTTTAAAACAGGTATAACGATCGTTAGCAGAGACCACCTGGGAGTTCCCTTGTACGTCAAACCTTCTTGCCTTCTTGGTATATCCGTCCCTTGATAGGTCCAATGATCAGGTTATCAGAAAAGGCCCGGGGGGAAAGAAACCTGAAAAGAAAAAGCAATAGTAAAAGTATGCGGGTCCAGGAGTGGTTGAGCCGTATTGTGGACCACGCTTTAGTTGTGCCTCCGTCTATGCCCATGGTATTTCTAGTGCGTAGTTATGTACGTGCGGTACCCATGCCGCTATTTGGTCGGGACTGGGACGGAGGACGAATTGCTAGTCAAGCTCTTGACGAACTGGATCGTCCTACTGCGGAGTAGTTCGGACTCGTTTGACAGTGTCTGGGAGCTTAGCCGCTGAATTGCGGTTATGCCTGAAAAGGCCGCTCTGTACTTCTGCTACAAGGGTTGCGGTGTGCTCCTCGATACAGAGGGAGCGTTCTGTGTTTCCGTTGAATGTTATAACACCGCGTGGCCCGGGCATCTTGAGCTTGAGACAAGCGTAGTGTGGCACCGCGTTGAATCGAGCAAATGCGGTTCGTCCGAGTAGTGCGTGATAGCCACTGCAGAAGGGGACGATATCGAAGATCAATTCTTCACTTCGGAAATTATCCGGGGATCCGAAGACCACATCTAGTGTGATTGAGCCCGTACAGCATTGCCTCTACACCTGGTAGGACACCGTTAAAGGTGGTTTTTGTGGGCATGATCCTTGAGGGATCGATACCCATTTTGCGCATTGTATCCTAATAGAGCAGGTTCAGGCTACTGCCTCCGTTCATGAGGACTCGTGTAAGGTGGAATCCATCAATGATTGGGTCAAGGACCAGTGCAGCTGAACCGCCATGACGAATACTAGTCGGATGGTCCCTGCGATCGAAGGTGATTGGAGAGAACGACCATAGGTTGAACTTTGGAGCGAGTGGCTCCATCGCGTAGACGTCCCTGAGTGTGCGCTTGCATTCCCCCTTTGATATATATATATAGGGTGGGTCTATTATGTTAACACCCTTAAGAATCTTATTATGATAACACCCGAGCTTATTCTGATAACACTGCCGAGCCGACCCGTAGCTACAAATCGACCCCAAAAGCAACGGAGCCGAACTGCTCGCGTAAAATAAAAACCCTTCCTTATCCTCTCGTTCCCACTCCCTCTCTGTCTCTCCATGACCCCGCCTCCCATCCCGCAACCTCCGCTGCGCCGCCGCGCAGCTACCCTCCTTGCGCCGCCGAACCGCCACCTCCCCTGCTCTCCCGCGCCGTCAACCTTCCCTGCGGCCACCACCGCACTCCTACCCCGCGCCGCCGCACACCACCTACACCCGCGCCGCCACGCCACCATCCTCCCCCGCGGCCACCACCACAACCCTCCCCAGCGCCGGATTCGGCGGGATCCGCACTGCCCCGCGCTCATCTCAGTGGGCAGCGACAGAGGATGGCGGCGGCCTCCACCAGCCACCATGGTGGAGGGCCAGCATGGCGAAGGGCCACACCGACCTTTCCCTCGCCTCGATTTGTAGGGCGCGGCACCCTTCCTCGTCCCTCGAAGTTTTCGGGCGCCACTTGCAGTGGGCCTCGACAGCGACCTTGGTGGGGAGGGCGGTAGCGTTCCCGGGCTCGTGCAACTACTGCCCCCAATCCCCTCCAGCTCCCCTCGTCCTCGCCCCCGAGCAGCAGCGCGGTGGTTGCCGCTAGACCCCGCGGCGTGCAGTTCTCTTGCCACGGAGTCGCGGTAGCGGTAGGCGTTGACCACCAGGACTGCATCCTTCGACCACGGCGTCTTTCCCAATCCCTCCTCACTTCAACAACGGCAGCGAGGTGCTCCACCACGAGTCCAGGGCAAGGACAGGCTCTGCCGCGCCGGGAACGAGGGATTTCGCATCGGGAGCAATTCGCCAGGGACGGGGGAACCACTCCAGGTGATGCCGTTTGCGAGATCCTGGATGTGGCATTGCAGTGCATCTGGATCTCTCTAGCAGTGCGCCGCGTGTCCTCATGTGGTTCATCCTCGGGCGCCAGGGATCACCTCCCACCTCCAATCTTTCCCCTCTCCACCCCAGCCCGCATGCAGTTCAGTCGACGCGTTCGTGCTGTGCGGAGCGCATCTGCGTGCTGTCGGCCGGCCGGCGGAGTGGAGCGCATGTGTGTAGTACCCACGGTGATGTAGTTTACCGCTGCATGGTGCTTCAGTGCAGTTTGCAGTTTTCAAAGGAGTTCACTTATTATTATAATTGGAGGAATTGTTTTTCCAAATTTGTATGGACATGGTTTATACTTTGGTAAAAATCGATGCAGTTTATTAAGAAAACCTTAGCGGTGCACTTTGCAAAACAAGAAGGCGGTGAAGTTCAAGGCTACTCTGATGCATTACGCACCCGCGGTTATGTTAACTATATATTTTGCAACTATATTTTGCTGGAAAAGACAAGCACATAAAAAAATTGATGCACCTCTCTAACGCTGACCATGTAGTACAGTAACATTGCTCATGTAGTCTAGTTGAATTTACAAAAAAAGTTAAAAAAATGACAAAACAAGTATGTCGTTCACTTCTATATATGTTGTGTTCACTTGCCCTCGTCACCGCGGTCCACTCTTGCTTATGAAAAATCTTAGAAAAATGGACAAAAGAAAATATGCTTATAAAAAACCTTAGAAAAAAGAACAAAAAGAAAATATGCAGTGCACTTGATTATCTGATGCAGTGCCGGTTTTAGTCTAAAGAAGTGCACTCCACCTCGTTTGGGAAAATTTGCATCCCACAAAAAAGAAATAATGCAGTGCACTTGTCTGTCCAATGAAGTGCGGCTTTTAGTCTAAAAAAGTGCGATTTTCTGTCTGATGCATTACGGCTATTTTACGACAGTCTCGAGGTTCACTTTTCATAGTATTGCGGTTCACCAACACTCAACGTGAAGCGCACTCCACCTCGTCTTCAAAAATTTACGTCCCACAAAAAAGAAATCATGCAGTTTCTAATTGGTCTGATGCGGTGCGATTTTTCATCCGATGTAGTGCGGTTTTCTGTCGGATAAAGTACGCACGTCGATTTGGGTGTCGCAAAAAACAGTGTCCGCATTTTGGTAAATTTAAAATCTATCTATTATATACTTAAGACAGAAGACAAATAAGCCATCACGTGCATCCACATATGATAATATTATTTCAACCGTTTGATTAGAATATTAATGGCTGAGATTTAATAGATTTTACGTAACATGCTATTGTTGACATATCGGCAAGATGAACCGTCACGTGCAAACATATATATGGTAATATATATGGATGCCCTGCAAAAAAAAGTCTAGATGGATGCAACGTCCACGCACGTATTAGGGTCCGAGGAAATATTGGAGTTGGAGTACTAATTGACGTATTAGGGACCGAGAAAATATTGGAGTTGGAGTACTAATTGGTCTATAACACAGCGAATTTAGGCTATTCTATCAATAGAAAGAGTCCGGTCAAAAGGAAAGTCAAAAAGTTAAATACATGCGTCCCCCACCAGCCAATTAAAAAATCCGGCCAGCCAATTAAAAACACATGTGCCGGCCTATGGACATGGCGTTGCACTGCGTATAGACTGTCTGGACTGTCTAGCGTATGAACAAATATAAAAATATACAAAAACAAGTATTTGCGTCTATTTATAACATCGGCATGTCCAGCTGCTATGTAGACACTAAAATTTGGAAATTTGATCACTACGCCAGTGATAGACAAATAATGATGCATGTAGAAATTAAGAAAATATTGGCACAATTACTTAGTACTCCGTGTAATTTTTTATAAAACGTTTTTAGAGTCCATGACAGTGTTAACAAAATATCATACTAGGTTGTACTAAGATAAAGTTTTATTTAAGAACAATTGCTATCTTAGCACCAAATATTTTCACTTTACAAAAATCAAATGCATCTACAAACAAACAAATACATAAGATGTAGTCAAAAATACATGCTCGAGCTCGGCCCAATGTGTGGGCCCATATAATGTTCAAAGGTGCATACATGGGTTTTATTTCGATATCTGCTTGATAAAAGAAATATAAGTCATCATGTCATCCACATAGTCCAAAAAATATACTCCATTGATTTAGATTATAAAGGTTGAGATTTAAAAGATCTAAAAGTTACGTAAAACTATAGCACGTTCAAATTTTACATGTTGACACGTATGGAGAAATAGAAGAGTCCTGCGAACCAACCAATGGTTGGATGGTTAGAGAGACTGTGGTATCCTCAGCCCACCAGGGTTCAATTCCTGTTGCTCGCATTTATTTCTGAATTTATTTCAGAATTTCCGGCAATATGCATTCAGTGGGAGGAGACGTTCCCGTCGACAACGAGGTGCCTACGATGACTTCGTACATTTCAAAATGATATGTCGGCTCAGTCTTTCGTAGGTGCTCATAGAAGTAGGGTGTGTGTGTGCGCGTTCATTGGGTGAGTGTATGCGCGTATGTATGAGCGCTTGCATCTGTACTTGTGTTAAAAAAATATAGAAGAGTCCTACCCTAAACAAAAAAGAGTGCTACACGATGTATGGATAATGGATGGCCCACATAAAACGAGATACACGTGCTATGGCCTATGTGTTAGTATCGGATAAAAAACCAATCGTGCTAGCCAGGTTTTCTTTTCAAGCCGCGTACTAAAAAAAAGGTTTTTTGTTAGCCGCTGTAGCCAGGTTAGCATGCACGTACTCAACATCCCAGGCATATGTATCATCGATGGAACATTTGGCAGGCCAAAGCCCGAAATGCCTCGAACATAAAGGGGATAGCCCACCAGCAGAGACCCAAAAATCACTAGGCGCCCTCACGCAAAACAAAAAATGTTATAAAAAAGAAGAGGAGCCCTCACGGTTACCTAAAAAAAGCAGGAGACGACATGCAGTTTGCTTTTGTAAAACACAGATTTTTTTTGGCGGGGGAGTAAAACACAGATGACCTCATCGGGGTTCACTAAAAAAAACTACCACCAGCAAATCTACAAGCATGCAATTTTCATTTAATTTTTTTCTCAACCAGGACCTTGAAGTAAGCACGTACGACCTAGCAGCAAGAAAGATCTAAGCATGCATTGCTTTTTCTAACCATCACGTTGAGGTATAACACATACGAACTAGCTTCTGCAAAATACATATACAAGCATTTAAAAAATATATTACATATATGAGCTACCAAAAAAAAGGAGCCCTCATGGTTACCTAAAAAAGCAGGAGACGGCATGCGTATTGCTTTTGTAAAACAGTTTCTTTACGGGAGATTAAAACATAGATGACCTCACCGGGGTACACTAAAAAACTACCACCAGCAAATCTACAAGCATGTAATTTTCTTTAAAAAAAGTTCTCAACTAGGACGTTGAAGTAAACATGGGCCTAGCAGCAAGAAAGCTCTAAGCATGCATTGTTCTTTCTATCCATCACGTTGAGGGATAACACATGCGCACTAGCTTCGGCAAAATATTTATACAAGCATTAAAAAAAATTACATATATGAGCTAGCACAAGAATGTTGCACGCACCCAATGTTTTCTCTATATTGTTGTACTTAATTCTAACAGACATGAGCTAACTTTGTAAAACCACATACGAGCTGACAGTGGGGTAATCATACAAATTCAAGAGGGACTCTTATAAATAGTTACTTCAATTTTCCCGCAAAAAAATAGTTACTTCAATTAACAAGTCGGATATGGTTGCAATATATAATTCCTTTTGACACATCTAGCACTAGAAAAAAGGTTTAAATTAAAAGATGAAGAAGTAACGTATAGCATTAATCTCTCCCTAATAATAAAGCACGGATTGGGTCTCCGGGTTTACCGTCGCGGCGTTTTTGCATAAAGATCCCTGTACTTTTTAGGAATTAACCCGCAGTCACGTCCCTAAGTAAAATAACGGTTCCCGTGAAAAAAAGGGTCGCCCGCATCCTCTCGCACACGCACGCCTACCTGCATCTCCCCGACGACAGGCCACCCCGCGCCCAACTAGCCTCGCCTCGCACCGGAGGCGTCCGGAGGCAGGCCAACCCTCCGCCCGACTCGCCTCGCCTCGCACCGGAGGCGGCCGGTGGCAGGTCGGACCCTCCTCCCCTCGCTGCTGCCGCCATCTACCACCACCATCCTCGCCGCTCCCTCCCTCGCCCAGCCATATCTAGACGCCTAACCGAGAGAGGAGGAGGGGGGTTGACAAGGAGAGAGCAGTCAGCCGGCGGCGGCGGCGCCTCCGAGTACAGGTAGGTGACGGCGGCGACTCGGTAGCAGCGAGCGGCCAATTCATCTCGCCTTCATCTCCTCGCTAGCTCTCTGTCCTTCGCAGGTTCTAAGATATGGCCTCTACTCCTCGACAGCCACACCGAGCGGCCCGTCCAAGAAACCAGCCCTGCCGCCCTGCTGCTCCCAACCCCCCTGAGTCTCAACCTCGCCGCCTATTCTGGTCGATGTTGTGATTGATAATAACCAGGAAGATTTCACCGCTCAGTTCATCCATTTGAATCCTTCTGCTATAATTAAGTTCCCTACCCTTTCTTACTTGCAGGAAATTCAAGTGGGTACACATGTGAGTATCTTCTCCTTCCCTCTGTTGTATGCATGTGGTCATTTGTTATCGCTGATTAAGAATCAAGATCCGTTACTTTCTTGAATATTGAAGACTGTCTTAATTGGTCCAGATTAAACTTGACAAATACAATTTCCTTTTGGTTCCATCTGACAATTTAGTTGTATTATTGATTTGAGCAGTTATCAGCAATCTTAAGCCGTCTTCAGATTTTAGCTCACTCAATCATTCTGAATTATTTAACTCAGTATGAGGTACATATGTTCCAAAGATTAATCCTGAGAAATTTGTAGTTGACCGGTTGGGTCTGTTTGATTTCTTTAGTAGACTGCAGCGGCAGTCACCATTGTTCATGATCTATTCTAAAGCTAGATTATTTGCACTGCAATATCTTTGTTACATCAATCAAATAGTTCAGCCGTGTCTTATTGA
Source organism: Triticum timopheevii (assembly GCA_963921465.1). Lineage (NCBI taxonomy): Eukaryota > Viridiplantae > Streptophyta > Magnoliopsida > Poales > Poaceae > Triticum > Triticum timopheevii. Next base: position 306,061,556 of record OY997262.1, on the reverse strand, counting down.
TTTGGACGGTTCTTATTTTAGCCTGCTCGGTCTCTGGATTATTTACTGTCAATTTTGATGCATGTCTTTAATAAAATAAGAAACTTATTTTGGTTGCTAAAATAAACACTAAACGCTACTTGCTCATGGCGGCTATGTGTAGAAACACGATCACGGTGGAGGAGATCTCGACGGTCGATGTCAAGCTGGGGCGGAAGAAGGGCACGAATATCACCTTCCTAGAAGAATCTGATTTTTCTGGTACTGTTATGTGTTTCAAAACGTTATTGGGATGTAATTTTTATATTGACACTATAATCTATGAAGTTATATTTTCAGACATTTCACTTTTTGCATCAGCCGAGAGGCACAATTTATTTTCAAATAATTTCTGAAGTAAAATTTGTGAATGAACTGCATGATGTTTCATGTGTCTGATTTGTACTTGAAATAAAATATTAGATAGCAAGGTCCAGAGGAAATGTGAGAAAGTTGTCCAAAAACTGAAGAAACTTTTTTATTTTTCTTCCCATTACAAGTTTGCAATTTATACTGCTTTATTTTTACTATAACGTCAAATTTATCATGTTTAAAGATGAATGGTAAATCAAATAAGGAAAGAAATTATGGTGCCCAGAATTTATATCCCTTAGCGCTTCATCAAAATGAGAAAATATTGTTTGATCCTTGTTCAGTCTTATTTGCAGCGTAAACTATGCTTACCATTCATTCTGACCAGGAGCATCCAAACAGGGAGGTGCTTCACACCCTGCGTCTAGGCATGTACTGCAACGCCAACCACATGGCAAAGATTGCTGACAACTGTTAAGAGAAAGCAAACAACTGAGGAGGAACAATCTTGTTTGTGCCTAATGATGGTTGCCTGAACCTGGCACCAGATACCATGACAATCTTGAACCTGGACACCAGGGATATCTCCCACGGCGTGCCTCTTTAGACCAAATCCAGCAATCAACACCTCGTCAATTTGCTCCATGAAGTTCAGGAACCATCATTAAGCACAAACAAGATTGTTCCTCCTCGGTTGCTGGCCCTTTAGTCATAAAAAATGATGTGTTGTGCTGGTTAGCAAGTTTTATCTCCCCCGTGGATGCAGATTTCAGAATATATTCATTTTTTCAGTATGATAGCTTGCAAGTTGCAACGTACCACAAAGCTAGCTATTAGCTGACCTATCTTTTCTGGTTGGAGCGTGTTTGATTTCCAGCAAAACAATTCATCCAGCTATCCTTTCTATTGATTTTAGTAGAATTCTCGCCGACAGAATTGATCAGGGCCAGTGTGCTCGGACGGCAAGAATGCCTCGATGACCACCATGCCCAAGGCGATGTACTTCTCTGGCGATGCCTGTGGGTGGGTGTGGACTTGCTCCGGTTCGGCTACGCCGTACTGTGTTGGATGACGTGTGTGCGTGGTGTCGGAGTTGAAGATGGACCATTGTTTCGACTCTAGACGACATGGGCGGTTGAGCTTGATCACGTTTGTTGTGAATAGGTGGACAACATGGCCCCCGATGATGAAAAAGAGAAGTGATAGCACAATATAGTGCTAAATGTGTGTAAGGATTTGTTTAATCGTTGCAACGCACAAGTATTTTTTTGCTCAATCCAGGCCGAGCATTGCATCACACAAAGAGGCAGAACCTCGTCCAGGTCGACGCCAAACCAGAGACCCGAACAGACGGCGTCGATCTAGAACGACGAGGCAACATGGCAAGGCGTCGCCGGGGATTCGCCACAGAAGAAAACGGCGATCTATGCCAGTGGAGAGCAGCGCGCGATACGGCGGCCGGCAACATTTACTAGGGATAGTGAAATGGGGAACGTGAATAGAGATAGTGCGTGCAGTTCGTCTAGCAACGATGGTGTCTTCTTGTTTGTGTAGGCCAAGTCCTTATATTTGGGCCAAGCCCAAATAGTGCAAAGAAAAATTGAAAATAAAATTTATTTTTTCAAAAGACAAAACATTCTGAAATAAATATTTTTGAGAGAAATGTTCTTACCCCTCAAAAAACAAAACATTCCTATTCGTGAAGAACGTTCTTTTAAGCAAAACATCTATTAAAAAATGTTCTTTTTCAAACAAATGTTCCAATTTCATAAAAAACATTAACTGTTCTTGAGAAAGTGTTCCAATTTTTATGTAAGTGTCAACTTTTATTAAAAATTAGGAAATTTTCACATTCAACTTTTCATCGACATTTATTAAAATTGGATATAAAAAATGATGCACAATGACACATGAAGTAGGTGGTGCTCCTTTTTTTGCCCGGTGCAACGCACGGGCTCTTTTGCTAGTAACATATAAATGAGTCCACTGTCATGAAAAAAAGCTTTGGTACATATGTGGAAACTATAACCAATAGGCCGAAAAGTTATGCAGAACATTATGAAGGACTCAACCATAGGTCATAAAAAAATAGGATTGCCAACGTCGGAGAAGACATATAACCATTACTGATCATCTACCTAGATGGAAAAAAAGTAAACAGATTTGCTATTTCACATCTAGATGTAAAATAATTATCTCACATCTAACTTTATAACCACATGATTTATACATCAAGATCTGTATTCTTTTTTTTTTTGTGTGTGTGTGTGTGTGTTTCTATACGCATCGCTCGTGCGAGAGGCCAGGTCGTGGCGTTTAGGCCCTTTTTTCACAGCCTCACGTATTGCCTTAGCATGGGCTCCGGCCGCAAGGGATTTTTTTTTATTTTCTTTCTTTTGTTTATTTTTTCTTTTTCCTTTTTCTTCTTTTGTTCTTTTATTTGTTTCAAATTCATAAAAAAAATTAAATTCATGCTTTTTTTAATGTTTTTCTTCATTTTTTCATTTCTTTTAAATTCATGCTTTTTTTCTTATGTGTTAGTTGATTGTCTATCACCAAACAGAGGTTGTCTTTTTCTTGTCCCAATTGCAAGTTCAACCATAACTTTTAACTGTGTCCTGAGTCTTTTTGTCCCAGTGGCAACCCCACTCTCGATTTGCAACTGGGCCTCGACATTTTTTTGTTCCAGTTGCAAGTCCACTCTCGACTCGCAACTGGGGGCCAAACTTTTTTCTCCCTGTTGCAACCTCACCTTCGACTCACAACTGGGCCTCAGCAACTTTTTGTCTTAGTTGCAATCCCACCCTCGACTCGCAACTCGACATCGACATTTTGTTTTGTCTCGGTTACAAGTCCACCCTCGAATCGTCCCTGGAGCCCAATCTTTTTTGTCCTAGTTGCAAGTCCACCCTCGAGTCGCAACTAAGGTCGGACCTTCTTTTGTTCCAGTTGCAATCCCACCCTTGACAAGCAACTGGGTATTGACAGTTTTTTGTCTGAATTGCAAGTCCACCTCGTCTCGAAACTAGGACCCAAACTTTTTTTTCCTAGTTGCAAGTCCATCCTTGACTCGCAACTGAGGCCCAACATTTTTTGTCCCAGTGGAACTCAATCTTTTTTAGTCCCAATTGCAAGTCCACCATCGACTTATAATTGGGGCCCAACTTTTGTTGTCCGAGTTACAAGTCCACCTGTTAACTAATAAACATGCCATCCTTTTTTTGACCCAGTTGCAAGTCCAACATGTACTCGCAACTCCGCTCGACTCTTTTTTATCCCAGTTGCAAATTCACCATCGACTCGCAACTAGGCTAACCTTTTTTTGTCTTAGTTGCTGGTCCACCATTGACATGCAACTCGGCCCTTGATCTTTTTTGCCGCAGTTGCACGTCAAACAACGGCTCGCAACTGGGGTCTCACCCTTTTTGTTCGTCCCAGTTGCAAGTCCATCATTGACATGCAACTAGCTTGTCGACCCCCTTTTTTTTTGCCCCAATGTACTTTCTTAAAATTCATGAACATTTTTCAAATTGGTATTTTTAATTCATGGACATTTTGGAGAAGCTAAAAAATTTACCAAATCATGAATATCTTTTCTATTCTTGATTTTTTTAATACATGACCACTTTAAGTTGTCATTTTTTTTCAAATTCATGAACATTTCTTGTATCATGAATATTCTTAAAATTCACAAAAAAAATTTTTGAATTGATATTCCTTTAAAAAACATTCAAATTCTCAAACATTTTTCACGTTCGCACATGGGGTAGCTTATCTAAAGGGCGTTCATCTAGAGGCAAGCTATAGGATACTCGAGAAAAAGAACTGGGGGATGCATGCCAGGCTGGAGCGTGCATGATGCATGCATGCACCACGTTGCTTGCAAACTTGTGTTAATCAAGTTTAGCCCAGAATGTGAACTCCGCTTAGCTTGGGTGTCTAGCGATGGCACTGCCAGCCGGCCGCCGTGAGTTCTTGATATCCAGCGGGGCAACGAGAGGAATAAATGGATTATTTTCTACCCTCACGTTAAACCATTTTTTTAGTACTAGCATAGGACTTCCCTCGCGTGAAAAGTCCAGCCCAAGCAAGAAACAACAACAAACAACGAGGACAAACAAAGAAATGGAAAAACGACCACGAAGCCAGGAAGTGAAATGACATTATGTTAGATGCGAGACAATATCTCACATCTAGATGTGATATAGATGACCCTAAAAGTAAAATGCTAGCCTAATATGTAGCATCTATTCACGTGGGGGGGATTTGGGGCATCTACAATTTCTATACATGAGGCAACACAAACATGACAAGTCCTATTGGTAACTATTGAGACAATGTGTTTGGTTTTAGGCACATATGGTCAATAATTTTGCATGAAGGAACAAACTTTGAAAGGCCAACCAGTAATAGGAAAACAGCAGAAGCCCAGCAAAAGAAAGAAATGTCAATTGACAGTGAAAAAAGTCAATAATGAAGAAAACATAACTGCAACGGGGCCAAATGCAAGGCGGAAGATGGAACGGAGAACATGGTTCATCAATGTCCAGATTTCTCTAAAAATCTCTAAAATAATATTTATGAATAAATATCATGGGAAGCGAATGAGTGGAATAGGAAAATCTAGAAAATAATAACAGAGCTAATGGTGTTACATTATGGGACATATAGCACGGTGCTTCTGGTCTTTCACATTCACACAACAAAGGTCTTTGCCAACAACTGAATTCAATATAGGAAAACAAAGTATACTAAAGTTTAATAATGTTTTCGTGAGATGTAAATGTGTACTGTAGTTGTAGATCAATATTAGTACAACTTACAAATAATATGAAATAAAATCTCTATAGAGAAAACACAAGATAACAATGTATAGTAAATCTAGCCGCGCAAATGCGCGGGTAGCAATGCTAGTTCCTCTTAAACTGTAAGGAATTAGAGAGATTGTTGTACATGAAAAAGTTGCGCCTCGTCGATACCTTTCCAACGGCATATCGTTTGAATCATTCCGACCAGCGGGTTGTAAAAATTTCGCGAAAAACGGCCGCTGCCACTCATCATCCGCCACACGATTTTCAAAATTAACTTAAAACCGTAAGGAATCTCGAAAACATTTGAACATATGAAAGTTGCGCCTCGTCCATAGCTTTTCAACGGTATATTACACGCCTCGTTTCGACAAACGGTTAAAAAACTGGAGCGAAAATAGTACTGAAAATTTGAATTTTTTTGAAAAACAGAATTCCACGATTTAGTAAATTTGGAACTGCTCTTAAACCGTAACGAATTAGAGAAAATGATAGATATGAAAAAGATGCGCCTCGATGATATCTTTCCAACGGTGTATCATTTGCTTCGTTCTGACAAGCGATTTAGAAGAAATCATGAAAAAACGCTCGCTACCACTCGTCATGGGTCGCACCATTTTCAAAACTGCTCTTAAACCGTGTGAAATCTCGAAAAGTGTTCAACATGTCAAAGTTGTGCATGATCCATAGCTTTTCAACGGTATATTACACGCCTCATTTCGATAAACGGTTAAAAAATTAGAGTGAAAACAGTACCGAAAAAACAACGCGTGAAGTTTTTTCCGACGAGAAGTTCACTCATGTGAGTACTGCAGCGCACTTGGTTCAAAGAATGACATGCACTTGCGTTGAACGTGCAGTGCGAAAGTGTTATCAGAATAGTTATTCTGCTAATATTTGCAGAATAGACCGTCTGTATATATATGATAGGGGGCGTGCGGCTTGGGAGGAGCCCAAGTAGGATTTGGTCCTACTTGGGGCGCCTCCTGGCCTCTCCCCTCTCCCTCCCACCTATATATATATGTGGGGGTTGCCCTAGCACACACCAGATCAATTGTTAGCAATGTGTGGCGCCCCCTCCACCATTTACACCCCCTGTCATATCTTCGTAGTGCTTAGGCAAAGCCCTACAAGGATCACTTTACCGTCACCGTCATCACACCGTCGTGCTGACGGAAATCATCTATTACCTCGACGATGATTGCGGCTTGAACTACGTCGGTATTTCCCCAAAGAGGAAGGGATGATGCAGCACAACTACGGTAGGTATTTCCCTCAGTGATGAGACCAAGGTTATCGAACTAGTAGGAGAACCACACAACACCACGTAAACAACTCATGCACACAAAGAACAAATACTTGCAACCCGACATAAGAGAGGGGTTGTCAATCCCTCATGGGTAAGAAGATAGGTAAAATTGTAGTAGATTGGATAAATAGATCTCACGGGAACCCGAGATAAAATAAATAAATAAATAATGCAGCAAGGTATTTTTGGGTCTTCGGATTAATGGATCTGAAATTAAAAGCAAATAAAAATATATCGCAAAGGCAAATATAATAAAGAAGAGACCCGGGGGCCGTAGATTTCACTAGTGGCTTCTCTCGAGAAAAATAGCAACGGTGGGTAAACAAATTATTGTTGGGAAATTGATAGAACTTCAAACAATCATGACGATATCCAGGCAATGATCATTATATAGGCATCACGTACAAGATTTGTAGACCGACTCCTGCCTGCATCTACTACTCTTACTCCACACATCGACCGCTATCCAGCATGCATCTAGTGTATTAAGTTCATGGAGAAACGGAGTAATGCAATAAGAATGATGACATGATGTAGACAAGATCTATTTTTGTCGAAATAGATCTTATCTTGTTATCCTTAATAGCAACGATACATACATGTCGGTTCCCCTTCTGTCACTGGGATCAAGCACCGTAAGATCGAACCCATCACAAAAAACCTCTTCCCATTGCAAGATAAATAGATCAAGTTGGCCAAACAAAACCCAAATATCGGAGAAGAAATACGAGGCTATAAGTAATCATGCGTATAAGAGATCAAAAGACTCAAATAACTTTCATGCATAAAAACATAGATGTGATCATAAACTCAAAGTTCATGGGATCCCAACAAACACACCGCAAAGAGTTACATTAAATAGTTCTCCAAGAGACCATTGTATTGAAAATCAAGAGAGAGAGAGAGAGGAAGCCATCTAGCTACTAACTACGGACCCAAAGGTCTACAAAAGACTACTCACGCATCATCGGAGAGGCACCAATGAGGATGATGAACCTCTCCATGATGATGTCTAGATTGGATTTGTGGTTTCTGGAACTTACGGCGGCTGGAATTGATTTTCGTCCACTCCCCTAGGGTTTCTGGAATATTGGGGTATTTATAGAGCAAAGAGGCGGCGCGGGAGGCCACCGAGGTGGGCACAACCCACCTGGGCTCACCTAGGGGCCTAGGCACGCCCTGGTTGGCTGTGTTACCCTCGGGGCACCCCCAGGTTCTTCTCCGGCCCATTGGATGTCTTCTGGTCCATAAACAGTTTCGCTGCATTTGGACTCCGTTTGGTTTTTATTTTCTGTGATGTAAAAAACAAGGAAAAACAACAACTGGCACTTGACACTATGTCAATAGGTTAGTACCAAAAAATGATATAAAATTATTATAAAATTATTGTAAAACATCCGAGAATGATGATATAACAGCAAGGAACAATAAAAAATTATAGATACGTTGGAGACGTTGTCGGTGTCAAAACCGGCAGATCTCGGATAGGGGGTCCCAAGCTGTGTGTCTAAGGATCAATGGTAACAAGGGACAATAGGGACACGATGTTTACCCAGGTTTGGACCCTCTTAAAGGAGGTAAAACCCTACGTCCTGCTTGATTATATTCGATGTGTGTATAAGGGTTACAAGAGTTGATCTACCTCGAGATCGTAATGGCTAAACCCTAGCTGTCTAGCCTAAGACTATTCTGATAGCCTCTATGGACTAAACCCTCCGGTTTATATACACACCGAAGGGGCCTATGGTTGTACAGAGTCAGCTTGCAAAGGGAGGAAACATTACACCCGGACACCAAACTTGTCGTTCTACGCACATACGAGTCCTACCCGGACATGGGAGATAGCCTTGTGCTTTATCTTTACGGCCCATCAGTCTAGCCCATATCGAATAGACCAGACACCCGAGGACCCCCTATTCTAGGACACCCTCAGTAGCCCCTGAACCAGTCTTCGACGACCATGTGTTCGTCACGCAGATTATCTTTGGCATTGCAAGGCGGGTTCCTTCTCCTGAATACTTTAAGTTAGCCTCCTGTATAATGGAACTGTGTCCGGCTCTGCATAATCAATACAACCCTTAGCTATGAAGGCAAGACGTCAATATAGGAACAGTGTCTTTTGCTGACAACTTTTGTCGGCGAAGCGTCACACTTGACTCTTTAACATTTCGAACCGTTTTCACGCCTCCCGCTTCGCGTTTTGAGGTCTAGCCTCCATTGGCATGCCTCGTGAAAACAGAGATCATGCCCTCCCATTACAGGATTCTCATCGATATGGTTTGGGTAATCCAACCGCACCTTATGCATGATCTCGTTGGGAACAGGCGAGGTTTATGGCTTGAGAGGGGGACGTTTGGTATTTTCACCGTCTATAAGAGGATAAAGATCCCTCCTTTTTCTTCATGCCTTCCTATAGCTATCGTCTCCCAACCTCCAAGCTCCAGCGCCCACAACTCCGATCTTCTCCACCACTACCACCCTCCCCAGCAATGGCCGGGTCCGGTTCCAAGGGCAAGTGGAAGGCCTCCTCCGTCACCGAAAAGGACGTCAAGGATCTCCGGAGCGCGGGCTATCTGTCCGCGAACGTCGCGCATAGGATTCCAGACAAAGATCAGGTGATTCCTACTCCAGGGCATGGCAAAAGGGTTGTGTTCATCCCCCACTTCCTTCGGGGACTAGGATTTCCCCTCCACCTCTTTGTCTGGGGTCTTATGTTTTACTACGGGCTAGATTTCCATGATATAGCCCCAAATTCCTTCCTCCACATATCGCTTTCATAGTCGTGTCTGAGGCTCTTCTCCGCATCCCCCCACACTTCGGCATGTGGCTCAAGGTCTTCAATCTGAAGCCGAAGGTGGTCAACGGACAGCATGCGGACTATGGCAGGGCTATGGTAAGCAAGCTCCCCAACGTCGTCTAGCCCAAAGGGGCATTCGTAGAGACAGTTAAGGTGTGGCAGCAGGAGTGGTTCTACATCACCAAACCCCGCGATGCCAACTGGGCGGCCAGGCCTGACTTCAGATCCGGACCCCCCATGAGACACACCTCATGGACTGCCAAGGGCCTTGATTGGGGGTCCAAACTGGAGGTGCAAGTGCTATAGAAATGCATATCCAACATGTTGGGTGCAGACACCGGTCTCACAAACGTGATTCAAGTGAAGCTCTTCCGTCGCACCCTTCCCTGCCAACTCTGAGCCCCCCATGTGGGAGTTCAATTCGGTGGAGCCACGGACCCTGAAGCGCTTCTTCGGCACCACACACGAAGATATATGGAAGCAGCTCTTCAAGGCTCAGAAAAAGTGACCGAAGAAGACTGAAGACGTCGGGCTCGACATCGAGAACCCATCCATGGCGGTAAGCATAATCTTTTCGAAGACCCATCCGGTCAATATTCTAGATATAATAAAGGCTATATTGCTTGCTTTCTGTACAAGGTTGGACGGCAAAGGAGGAACGAATCAACTGTCCAGCACCGCTACCTGAGAACCCGACCACACCCTAGCTGACAGAGATGCTGGTCCCGCGCCCTATCAGGCGTCGGAGAAGAAAACCAAAAAGAAGAAAGGCAAGGAGGCCAAGGGCGACCCCGCCACAAAGGTCCTTCGGAAATAGTGTCCGAAGAGACCAAAGCCCTATCTTCCCACGAGGGAGATGAGGAAGAGGAGGAGGAGGTGGTGGAAAGCGACTCCCCCCATAAGGGGAGGAAGAAGAAGAGGGTGGCCTCTGAAGACCCGTAGGGGGAGGCGCCCAAAAGAGGGAAGCTGACCCTCTCGGACAGTTCGGACTCAGAGTCCGAACTAGTCCCAAGAAACCTCCCAGGGTGAAGCCCCGGGCCGAATCGTAAGTATTCATAAACTTACTATTTATCTTTGGTCTACCTGCTTCCAGTATGTAATTCATTTTGTAATTTGCCTTTCAGCCCTCCCCGCGAGCTCCCGCATACTCCATTATCAGAGGGGAACTCTTTGCTGCCTGAAATGGCAGAGTGACACGCCACCGCAAGCCCCCTCGCCTATCGCCATGAAGGACACCGAAGTGTCGTCCCGAAGGACCTCTCCTAGCCGGGGGGCAGACGAAACCGTTGAGAGGGCGCTCGAGGTTAATACCTCGGTCGCCGAAGACCTAGGGGAGGCGGCCCCTATGACAACTGACGGTGGGGAGCCCCAACAATCTGGGCCCCCGCCGAACACCATTCTGGAGACCAGCATGCATCCGGGATGGGATAAGCAACCCCTCGAGAGAGGGGGAGGAGCATCAGTTCCATCAGCAACCTCCACTAATCCGGAGGTGCCCCATGCTCTAGAGGAAGCACTGCAAATTGCTTCCGTCGTGGAAGAGCACCGCACCCTGATGGGTGCGGTCATGGAGAAGGTTCAGTCTGCTAAAAACGGACTGAATGAAGCCTTCTGCAGCCTACTGACAGGCTTTGAGGTATGCGACATAATGTTCTAAAAAACTTTTCACATAGAAGAATAGATCTGTGTACAGACAGTAGCCCCTGAGGCTTTGTCCAGTTTAAAACAAACCATTCTTCAGATCCACATAGTATTCGAGAGAGTAATATACTGTGTTGTTTTTGTAACAGGCTTATTTATTGGCAGCAACCGCCCAGGCCGTAGAAGTTTCCGAACTCAATCAGAAGCTTTAGGTGGCCGATGAGGAAATCGACCGCATCAACAAGCGGTTCCATGAAATGCAAGGTATGCGTATGATATAAAAAATTATGTCAGGAATGATATGTATATTGAGAGGTTAACTCAAAGGATGCTTGGATTATGATCACAGCTGGCGCAGCCGAGGTCAAGACCCTCAAAGGCGCCCTCGCCTAGGCCAAGAAAGAGGCGGAGGCAAATAAGGCAGCCGCTGACAAAGCGGCTGTAGAACTGAAGGCCGAGCAAGCTGCCCGCCGCCAACGCGAAGCTCGGGTGGCCGAAGTTGAGCAGGAGCTGAAGGATGGCATCATCAAATGTGAAACCTTGGAGCAGAAGTCTTTGGATCAGTCGTCCGAGCTTGCCAAGGCTCTCCATGATGCCAAAGAGGCGCGGATCGAGTCCCGAAGCACTCGCGAGGAGATCCATCAGGCGAGGCAGATAGCGGCTGGTAAGGCCTTTCTTTTGCAGAGTATCTTTGGAGGTCAGAGGTATGCTTTGCTCACCCGAGTGTAGAGTTATCCAGGCGCGATTGTGGATCTTCTGTAGAGTGCCGCTGATGCTGCACAGTTCTTCCGAGCCCAGGAGGGGAACTCGACCGAGAAGTTGTTCTGGTTGCAATTTCTCGCGCCGGGACACCTGACGCCTCTAAACAACGAGTTGAAGCAGCTGACAGAGCTGTATAGGGTGGCCGGCTTGTCCATGAAGGACCTAATAGTCCAACACTGGCTGGCCGAGCCGATTCCTAGCAGCTACTTCGGTTTGGTGAAGAGGCTTGTTGATGCGCAACCGCGGATTGATGATGTAAAGTGCTCGGCCTGCATAGAGGGTGCCCGGATGGCCTTCGCCCGCGTCAAAATGCAATGGGCGAAGATGAACACCACCGAAGTGGCAACCGCAGGTACGCTCGAAGGCAAAGATCATCGGAAGCCGGAGAGGTACTTCGATGACGTCCTGTAAGGAGCCCGAGTGATAGAGGGTCAATGTTCTAAGGACGTAATATTTGATTAAATGTGTGGGTTGTCCAAACTATGTTATGTACCAATGCTATTATATATCTATGTTTGCACCTTTTGTTACAAGTGATTTTTCCTCCTGTGCAGCCGTTTATTGTTATATTTCTGAAATTTGCCAGTCGTCGGCTTCAGCTCCCATGTAGATGCTACAGGGGTGTTCGGCGTAACGCGTGACCACACTTTATCCAATGTCTTAGTCCGTAAAGGAGGTGTCCGCGAGGTGAACCGGGCAATCGTACTATGCGGCTTTATTACTTTCACTTAGCCATAGGAGTTTGAGTGTGGAGCTAAGTACTAGCCCGTTGCGCGTGTGCGGCTATCCGGACTACGGTGCCTTTTCCACACGGCTAGACAAAGACCGGCCCCTCGTATAACACGGGGTGAATCGCTAACAATTTGTAGTATAATACTAAGTCGCCAAATCGCCGACCAGCTCTCGCCTATCATGACAGTCAGTTTTCGGCTTTCTCTACTGAGGTACTTGACCTGATGAACTAGAAATACAATCGTAGTAGTTCTCCCTTTACTACCTTAGCCAAAAGAGTGGAACGTAAGGTGGTAAGCACAGGAGCCGGGCAACCCAACTATAGACCAAAGACATGATTCGGAGCCGATGCATATAATGCAATATCCGGGACACCGAAGAGTTCCCTATAGGTGTTCGGACTTGAAATGTGCAGGGCCGAATACAGCCGCTGGTGTTAAGGCCGGGCTAAGGCATGTGTGGCAGTCTGAGGTAGGGAGGGATCATAGATGATAATATAAAATAAAATGATTGTGAAACAAAGTGGTGATCAACTATTTCCTTTATACCCTGATTAATACGTCGAGCCATGTTGTTACAGATAATGCCAAAAACATCGAGGCCATTTTACATGCCAAAAGTTTATATAAGGGAAAGGTTTACACAGAGCCTAAACGAAATGGTTTAAGAATCCCAATGATGTCGTGCTGCACGTCTGCGCTGTTTCTCCTTGGTGAGATATCTCTGAAGGGGAGGAGTCTGATGGTCGTCTGCTAAAAAGAGGAACCTAGCAAAAGGTCCCCGCACAACTGTAGATCTGGTAGGTTCCTTACTAAACCTACAGTGGAAGAATATTTAAGGTCCGAATAGGTTCAAGCCGTACTATGGGCCTGTTCTGCAGTGTGCCTCCAGCGCCGCCCAAGGTATTTTAAGGGCGTAATTGTGTACGCGAGGTACATACACTGCAGCCTTATGGGGCAATCGTTGGATGCTAAACTGCTATTTGAGCTCAGGTTCCATGAGCTACCGCATTATAACGTGGCTCAGAATGTTTAGCAGTGTCGTGGGTCTTGACAACCGATGAGTTGTTCGACTTGATGAGGCTGCTCTATATTTCGGCTGCTAGGGCCATGGTATGCTCCTCAGTACGGAGGGAGTGCTCCGTATTCCCGTTTACTGTGATGACACCGCGAGGTCTAGGCATTTTTAGCTTTAGATAAGCATAGTGTGGGATTGCATTGAAGTAGGCGAAAGCTGTTCGTCCGAGCAGTACGTGATAACCACTACAAAAAGGGACGATGTCGAAGACAATTATTTACTTCAGAAATTGTCTGGAGAGCCGAATACTACTTCTAGTGTTAATGAGCCTGTGCAGTGGGCCTCCACGCCGGGTATCACTCCTTTAAAGGTAGTGTTGCTAGGCTTGATCCTGGACGGGTCGATACCCATCTTACGGACAGTATCCTTGTAAATCAAGTTGAGGCTGCTGCCGTCGTCCATAAGGACTCTAGTGAGATGATACTCGTCGATGATAGGATCGAGTACTAGGGCCACCAAACCTCCATGACGGATACCGGTTTGGTGGTCCCTGCGATCAAAGGTGATCGGACAAGCCGACCATGGGTTGAATTTTGGGGCGACAGCTCTACGGTGTAGACGTCTCGTAATGCACGTTTGCGCTCCCTCTTGGGGATGTGGGTGACATAGATCATGTTGACCATTTTCACCTCGGGGGGAATTGTTTCTGTCCCCCAGTGTTCGGAGGGCGAGGTTCATCATCGTCCTTGCTTTGAGGTCCTTTCCCCTTATGCTCGGCGTTTAACTTACCGGCCTGCTAGAAAACCCAGCAATTTCTGTTTGTGTAGTTGGCAGGCTTGTCAAGGGTGCCATGAATCTGGCAAGGTCTCTCTACTATTTTGTCCAAGTTGGATGAACCATCCCGATTGCCTTCGAATGGTGGCACCCCGGCTCAGAGCAACCGGTTTACCTTGCATTGCCAGCCCAGAGATCAAGTCTTTTGGCAACACACAACAACATGGTACAGAAACAACCGCTATATTGATGCTAGCGGATACATAAGTCTGGTATTACATCGAGATAAAAGGCCAAGTGACACACATGGTGCGGCTGAACAGTATGTACATTATTTAATGAACTTGAAAGGGCCTCGATCACATGAACTAGGCGGCAGCGGAATAATGACGAAGTGGGACTCCATAGCACAGGGACACCGACATGGACATGATCTAGATGTGGGAAGCTCTCCGGTTTGATATGACTTGCCTAAAATCTGGCATGACACGCCAGGTCAGTACATTGAATGAACTTGCAAGCTCACAACAAACATAAGCATAATGACAAACAATATCATGACAATTAATCAGGTTAATGCAATGCAAGTAATGCTACTGATGCGGTGAAACCAACATGTGCACCGAGTCCCTCGGACTCGCTTACTAGACGGGTTACCTCGTAACCGAACGGTGATCATACCCGGATCACAGCTGAAGCCAATCACTCATGATCATCACATGATCCCACAAATCATCACAAAAACCAGTGCCAACAATAAATACTTAGTGTGCAAGATTAATTATAAATGTTGATCCATGGTGTGACCTACTCCCGAGTTGTGTCCATAACCGAGGACACGGCTATCGATAGATTGAATACACTCTGCAGAGGTAGCACATTTCACCCACAACACGGAACCCATGGCCTCGCACTCCCATCCGGGTGGACTAATGGCGTTCCGACAAAACCCTTCCCTTTCCATGACACTCTCCCGGCCACTCCGACCAACTCCCTCTCAGGGCTAAGTCATGGGTGGCCCCGTGCCTACCAAAGGCATCAACGGCCACCGTCATGGCAAAAATGGTCCCAAATGGGGACAAGGTACCATAAAAACAAACGGGCACACAAGGTTATGTCTGCTTATCGGGCCAGGGTACCGCATGCCCATAACCTTCCCTCATTGGAGGCACCGGCGAGAGGCACGACAAAGGACCGAATCAAGACCCCCCCCCATAAAGGTAAATGTGGTCACACTAAGGAAAACCCGATTCAGTGGCACCATGACCAGATCAACATTATATTCAAGTTGGATTATTATCAGGTTTAACTTGAAAATAAAAATTCACTCCAAGTCATATGATGCCATGATCATGCAACTATTCGATATGCAAAGCATTCAACTAACAAGAATGGATCAACCTTACAAAAATGATCTTCTTGCACTTACTCATCATTAAACCTTACTTATTCTACCTTACTGGTTATTATCATGCATTATCTTTATTTACTCATAATTTGTATGAAAATCCCATTTAGCAAAAAGAACTACCATTTATCATAGCAATATCATTAAGTTAAACTTTATTCTACTTGACCAAACTAGTCCATGCATTCAACCAGTAACTTAAGCAAGCATTTCAAGCATGACAAAGTAACTAGCATTAACCATATTTATCTAACTAATTTAAATGTATGAAAAATAGCTCATATTTGAGTAGGAAAAATCATACATATTGAGATGATGCTACCTCTTGAGCACTGCGTTGGTTTTCCCTTGAAGAGGAAAGGGTGATGCAGCAAACTAGCGTCAGTATTTCCCTCAGTTTTTAAAAACCAAGGTATCAATACAGTAGGAGGGTCCAAACAATTCCCTCGTACCAACACAAACAAACAAACAAGAACCTCACAACAAACGCGATAAAGGGGTTGTCAATCCCTTTACAGTAACTTGCAAAAGTGAGATCTGATAGAGATAATAAGATAAGATAAATATTTTTGGTATTTTTATGATATAAATTGGAAAGTAAAGATGCAAATAAAAGTAGATGGGAAACTTTTATGATAAAAGATAGACCCGGGGGCCATAGGTTTCACTAGTGGCTTCTCTCAAGATAGCAGAAGTATTACGGTGGGTGAACAAATTACAGTCGAGCAATTGATAAAAAGTGCATAGTTATGAGATTATCTAGGCATGATCATGTATATAGGCATCACGTCCGCAACAAGTAGACCGACTCCTGCCTGCATCCACTACTATTACTCCACACATCGACCGACTCCTGCCTGCATCTAGAGTATTAAGTTCATGAAGAACAGAGAAACGCATTAAGAAAGATGACATGATGTAGAGGGATAAACTCAAGCAATATGATATCAGTCGATGACAACAATACAATGCAATGCCTTGCTGCCCCTACTGTCCCTGGGAAAGGACACTGCAAGATTGAACCCAAAGCTAAGCACTTCTCCCATTGGAAGAAAGATCAATCTAGTAGGCCAAACCAACTGATAATTCGAAGAGACTTGCAAAGATAATCAATCATACATAAAATAATTCAGAGGAGATTCAAATATTTCTCATAGATAAACTTGATCATAAACCCACAATTCATCGAATCTTGACAAATACACCATAAAAAGAGTTACATCGAATATATCTCCAAGAAGATCGAGGAGAACTTTGTATTGAGATTCAAAGAGAGAGAAGAAGCCATCTAGCTAATAACTATGGACCCGAAGGTCTGTGGTAAGCTACTCACAACTCATAGGAGAGGCCTTGGAGATGATGTATAGGCCCTCCATGGTCGATTCCCCCTCCGACGGAGCGCCGACGAACGCTCCAAGATGCGATCTCGCGGATACAAAAGGTTGCGGCGGTGGAAATAGTTTTTTGTGGTGCTCCTGGATGTTTTCAGGATATGTGGATATATATATAGGCGAAGGAGGTAGGTCAGGGGAGCCACGAGGGGCCCACGAGGGTGGGGGCGCGCCCACCCTCCTAGGGCGAGCCCTCTTGCCTCGTGGCCGCCTCGGCTGCTTCTTGACGTCCACTCCAAGTCTCCTGGATTGTGTTTGTTCCAAAAAGATCGCTCCCAAAGGTTTCATCCCGTTTGGACTCCATTTGATATTCCTGTTCTTCGAAACACTGAAGTAGGCAAAAAACAACAATTCAGGCTGGGCCTCCGGTTAGTAGGTTAGTCCCAAAAATGATATAAAAGTGTAAAGTAAAGCCCATAAACATCCAAAACGGGTAATATAATAGCATGGAACAATAAAAAATTATAGATACATTGGAGATGTATCAAGCATCCCCAAGCTTAATTCCTGCTTGTCCTCGAGTAGGTAAATGATAAAACAGAATATTTAATGTGGAATGCTACCTAGCATAATTCTCAATGTAATTTTCTTTATTGTGGCATGAATGTTCAGATCCAAATGATTCAAGACAAAAGTTCATATTGACATAAGAAATAGTAATACTTCAGGCAAACTAACTAAGCAATCATGTCTTCTCAAAATAACATGGCTAAAGAAAGTTATCGCTACAAAATCATATAGTCTGGCTATGCTCTATCTTCATCACACAAAGTATTTAATCATGCACAACCCTGATGACAAGCCAAGCAATTATTTCATACTTTAGTATTTTCAAACTTTTTCAATCTTCACGCAATACATGAGCGTGAGCCATGGACATAGCACTATATGTGGAATAGAATGGTGGTTGTGGAGAAGAAAAAAAGGAGAAGATAGTCTCACATCAACTAGGCGTACCAACGGGCTATGGAGATGCCCATTAATAGATATCAATGTGAGTGAGTAGGGGATTGCCATGCAATGGATGCACTAGAGCTATAAATGTATGAAAGCTCAACAAAATAAACTAAGTGGGTGTGCATCCAACTTGCTTGCTCACGAAGACCTAGGGCATTTTGAGGAAGCCCATCATTGGAATATACAAGCCAAGTTCTATAATGTAAAATTTCCCACTAGTAAATGAAAGTGACAACAAAGGAGACTTTCTATCATGAAGATCATGGTGCTACTTCGAAGCACAAGTGTGGAAAAAGGATAGTAACATTGTCCCTTCTCTCCTTTTCTCTCATTTTTTGGTGGGCTTCTTTGGCCTCTTTTTTTATTGGGCTTCTTTGGTCTCTTTTATTTTATTTTTTGTAAAGTCCGAAGTCTCATCCCGACTTGTGGGGGAATCATAGTCTCCATCATCCTTTCCTCACTTGGGACAATGCTCTAATAATGAAGATCATCACACTTTTATTGATTTACAACTCAATACTTAGAACAAAATATGACTCTATATGAATGCCTCCGGCGGTGTACCGGGATATGCAATGAATCAAGAGTGACATCTATGAAAAATTATGAAGGTGGCCTTGCCACAAATACAATGTCAACTACATGATCATGCAAAAACAATATGACAATGATGGAGCGTGTCATAATAAACGGAATGGTGGTAAGTTGCATGGCAATATATCTCGGAATGGCTATGGAAATGCCATAATAGGTAGGTATGGTGGCTGTTTTGAGGAAGGTATATGGTGGTGTATGGTACTGGCGAAAGTTGTGCGGCACAAGAGAGGCTAGCAATGGTGGAAGGGTGAGAGTGCGTATAATCCATGGACTCAACATTAGTCATAAAGTACTCATATACTTATTGCAAAAACCTACAAGTCAACAAACCAAGTATTACGTGCATGCTCCTAGGGGGATAGATTGGTAGGAAAATACCATCGCTCGTCCCCGACCGCCACTCATAAGGAAGACAATCAATAAATAAATCGTGCTCCAACTTTATCACAAAGCGGTTCACCATACGTGCATGCTATGGGAATAACAAACTTCAACACAAGTATTCTTTAAATTCACAATTACCCAACTAGCATGACTCTAATATTACCATCCTTATATCTGAAAACTATTATCAAGCATCAAATTGATCATAGCATCGAATTCACTTTCTATGATAGTTTTTATTATACCCAACTTGGATGCCCATCATTTTAGGACCAATTTTATAACCATAGCAAATACCATGTTGTTCTAAAAGACTCTCAAAATTATATAAGTGAAGCATGCGATATCAACAATTTCTACAAAATAAAACCACCGCTGTGCTCTAAAAGATATAAGTGAAGCACATAGAGAGAAACTGTCTAGCTCAAAAGATATAAGTGAAGCACATAGAGTATTCTAATAAATTCCAAATCATGTGTGTCTCTCCCAAGAGGTGTGTACATCAAGGATGATTGTAGTAAAGTAAAAGCAAAGACTCATATCATACAAGATGCTCCAAGCAAAACACATATCATGTGGTGAATAAGAATATAGCTCCAACTAAAGTTACCAATAAACGAAGACGAAAGAGGGGATGCCTTCCGGGGCATCCCCAAGCTTAGGCTTTTGGTCGTCCTTGGATTATCTTGGGGTGCCATGGGCATCCCCAAGCTTAGGCTCTTGCCACTCCTTATTCCATAGTACATCAAATCTTTACCCAAAACTTGAAAACTTCACAACACAAAACTCAACAGGAAATCTCATGAGCTCCGTTAGTGCAACAAAGAAAAACCACTACATAAGGTACTGTAATGAACTCATTCTTTATTTATATTGGTGTTAAACCTACTGTATTCCAACTTCTCTATGGTTCATACCCCCCCCCCCCCGCCCCGATACTATCCATAGATGCATCAAAGTAAGCAAACAACACACGAAAAACAGAATCTGTCAAAAACAGAACAGTCTGTAGTAATCGGTAACTTTCGAATACTTCTGGAACTCTACAAATCCTACCAAAATAGTAAGTCCTAGGAAATTTGTCTACTGATCTGATGCAAAAAGAATCAACTAAAAAGCACGTTTCTGTGATTTATTAAAATTATTCTCGTGCACGCATAAGTTTCTGTTCTATAGCAGAATCAAATTAACTATCACCCAAGATGATCCTATAGGTTCTACTTGTCACAAACACTAATTAAAACATAAAACCACATCTAAACAGAATCTAGATTAATTATTTATTACTAAACAGAAGCAAAAAGCAAGGAACAAAAATAAAATTGGGTTGCCTCCCAACAAGCGCTATCGTTTAACGCCCCTAGCTAGGCATAAAAGCGAGAATAGATCTACGTATTGCCATAATAATAAGATAGATCATGAAAACTCATCTCATATTCCCTATGTTCAGCAGCAAGTTTTCTTTGTGGCAAGCAAAAGTAATCAAAAGTGATAAATTAAATGGGACAGAAGTCCCCAAGATCAACCCCGAGAGGTATGGGTTCCTCCTTTGGCCCTTCATATTGCACAACTAATTCATCATTATAAGAATTCTTTTGGCAGAAAGTCATGAGCCTATACTCAAGAGAATATCCTAACTCATTGTTTTGAATAGCAAAATCATTATTAAGTTCAAAAATTCTATCAACTAGAACATCGGTAGGAACCTTTTTTCTAAGGTTTTCATTAAAAGCAACATAATCTAAAGATTGAAAACGCCTTATTTCCTCTTGATCGAAGAGGATTGCCTCTATGGGAGGACGGCCGGCGTCCACCCTATAGTGCGCAAAAATTTCTTTGGCTTCTTTTATTATAAATCTAAACTCATGAGCCAAAAATATAGTAGCTGCACGCTTAACAGAAGAATGCTCAACATTGGAAAATTCTAGGAAAATCCTTTGAATGCAAGGATGCATATGAATAAATTTTCTTTCAAGTTCAACTATAAGCATGGCAATAGCATCTGCAAGACTACTAGTTCTATGAAGAATAGATCCACCCATAGCGGGTAAAGCATCGACACAAGTAAAGAAATCTTGAATAACCCCTTTCCCAATAATATTACCACTGCCGATACGAAACTTTTTAGTATGCAAGATGGGTGGTTATTCAACAGGATCATCCAAAGCATCAAAATCCTCCATGTTATTACTATTGTTCTTATCAACTATAACCTCCCCGGTTTCAGACATAGCGGTAGTAAATATGAGGATCAAGCAAAAAAGAGGCGAACAGAAAAGAGAGGGCGAATAAAACGGCAAGGGTGAAGTGGGGGAGAGGAAAACGAGAGGCAAATGGCAAATAATGTAGTGCGAGGGAGATGAGTTTGTGATGGGTACTTGGTATTTCTTGACTTGAGAGAAGACCTGCCCAGCAACGGCGCCAGAAATCCTTCTTGCTACCTCTTGACCACTGCGTTGGTTTTCCCTTGAAGAGGAAAGGGTGATGCAGCAAAGTAGCGTAAGTATTTCCCTCAGTTTTTGAGAACCAAGGTATAAATCCAGTAGGAGGCTCCAAAGAAGTCCCTCGTACCTACACAAACAAACAAGAACCTCGCAACCAACACGATAAAGGGGTTGTCAATCCCTTTACGGTAACTTGCGAAAGTGAGATCTGATAGAGATAATAAGATAAGATAAATATTTTTGGTATTTTTAAGATATATATTGGAAAGTAAAGATGCAAATAAAAGTAGATGGGAAACTTATATGATAAAAGATAGACCCAGGGGCCATAGGTTTCACTACTGGCTTCTCTCAAGATAGCATAAGTATTACGGTGGGTGAACAAATTACGGTCGAGCAATTGATAGAAAAGTGCATAGTTATGAGATTATCCAGGCATGATCATGTATATAGGCATCACGTCCGCAACAAGTAGACCGACTCCTACCTGCATCAACTACTATTACTCCACACATCGATCGACTCCTGCCTGCATCTAGAGTATTAAGTTCATGAAGAACAGAGTAACGCATTAAGAAAGATGACATGATGTAGAGGGATAAACTCAAGAAATATGATATAAACCCCATCTTTTTATCCTCGATGACAACAATACAATACGTGCCTTGTTGCCCCTGCTGTCACTGGGAAAGGACACCGCAAGATTGAACCCAAAGCTAAGCACTTCTCCCATTGCAAGAAAGATCAATCTAGTAGGCCAAACCAAATGGATAATTCGAAGAGACTTGCAAAGATAACCAATCATACATAAAAGAATTCAGAGGAGATTCAAATATTCCTCATAGATAAACTTGATCATAAACCCACAATTCATCGGATCTCGACAAACACACCATAAAAAGAGTTACATCGAATAGATCTCTAAGAAGATCGAGGAGAACTTTGTATTGAGATTCAAAGAGAGAGAAGAAGCCATCTAACTAATAAGTATGGACCCGAAGGTATGTGGTAAGCTACTCACAACTCATCGGAGAGGCCTTGGAGATGATGTAGAGGCCCTCCATGGTCGATTCCCCTCCGGCGGAGCGCCGGCGAACGCTCCAAGATGGGATCTCTTGGATACAGAAGGTTGCGACGGTGGAAATAGTTTTTCGTGGTGCTCCTGGATGTTTTCAGGGTACGTGGATATATATAGGCGAAGGAGGTAGGTCAGGGGAGCCACGAGGGGCCCACGAGGGTGGGGGGCTCCCCCCTAGGGCGCGCCCTCCTGCCTCGTGGCCGCCTCGGCTGCTTCTTGATGTCCACTCCAAGTCTCCTGGATTGTGTTTGTTCCAAAAAGATTGCTCCCGAAGGTTTTATTCCGTTTGGACTCCGTTTAATATTCCTTTTCTTCGAAACACTGAAATAGGCAAAAAAACAGCAATTCAGGCTGGGCCTCCGGTTAGTAGGTTAGTCCCAAAAATGATATAAAAGTGTAAATTAAAGTCCATAAACATCCAAAACGGGTAATATAATAGCATGGAACAATAAAAAATTATAGATACATTGGAGATGTATCAGATGACACCATCCAAATGTTGGTGTGGCTTGCCTTAGTGGAGAGGAGGTTCACACTCCTCCTGGATATCTTCAAGACAAGTCTCTCCCTCTGAAATATTTAAAAACCACAAAACAAAATATGAAGAACCATTCTGAAAATCACCAGAAATTCTATACAGCAAGGAAAAATCCACACTTTGGTGTGCTGCTAGAGTTCTCTAAAACAAACACAATGCAAAAAGAATCAACTCATTTGGACTTATAAGTTAAAAGTTATCACTGGTCAAAGTTTTGGTCAAAATTTTGAATTTATTTGAATTAAACAGAAAACCTGGGGGGTGACGTCGATGGCGTAAAGGCAGAATACGCCTCCACTCATACCGCTTCGGGTGCGAGTGGAGAGGCTGACAATGGGCCCCACCAGTCAGGAGAGAGACAGGAAGAGAGGAAACAGAGCACGGCGGTGCTCTGCCGGAGCTCACGCCGGCGAGGAGTGGTTCTTGGGCGAAACCAGAGGGATAGAAGTGGAGAGGGGGTCACGGCAAACCTGCCTATATGCGTGGCTCATCGGGGGATGACCGGAGCTGCTCACAATCAAGCTTGCAAGCGGCGGTGGCGGTCAGGGCTTGCCGGAGAGGAAGAAGGCGACGGCGAGGGGCGACTCCAGGGGCTCTACTGCTTCCAGGCGACACCAGTGGACCTCCAATGATACGCCTGAGGGGTTGGTTAAGCTCGAGGGGCTCTGGAGCAGGGTGGATGGGCTGCAGTGATCGCCGACGAGCTTTGGTCGGGGACGGCGGCCAGAGGCCTGCCCGGCCGGGCTGCGGCTATGCTATGTGGTCGTGGTGGTTGAGAGGTGCGGTGTGAGGCTTCGGGTGGACGGAGGGGCTCTATATATAGCCGGAGGAGGAGGGGGATACATGGCGCCGCCGGAGCTCTCTGGAAGCCGGCGAGCAATGACGAAGGGCGCCAGTAAGGTAGGGGAAGAGCTCAGCGATCACGCGGGAGCTGTCCACGCTCGCGGACGAGCACATAAAGCAGGGGGAGAAGAAGACAGGGGCACGGACGCACTATGGATTTTGGTCGCGACGTGCTTGTGCTCGCTATAGCGTCTTCAGCGTCGACGAGCGCCAGGGAGAGGTCAAGGGTGAAGAGTCGAGGCGGGTGGCGCGGCGGTCATCGGCGAGCTCTGGCTCGAGCACACGTCGAACAGAAGAACTGGAGCGACACAGAGCGCGTCGAACCCATGCCAGAGCCCTTGTCCACACGCGGTCACCACACTAGCATGGTAAAAACGACGCCCATGCTCGGCCTAACCTTGACTTGGCTGTTGTTCGTGTAGTGTTAGGTCTAGGGAGGTTGAAAACTCACTGCCAGGCCGACTAGATGTGACTCAAGCTTGCTGGCAAGTTTCTGTTCAGAAACTTGGTCGCCAAGTTTGGAGGGCTTCTAGAAGGCCATTAAGGCTAATCTCCTGGGGTTAAGGTTTACTCAGGAGGGTAAAGAGGCTCAAGAAAAACCAGCTCCATTGGATCAAGGAAAAATACACTTGTTGTACAAAGTGCATTTTTGGGCCAAAAGAGAAATGATTTTCTATATAAAAAATATTACAAAAAGTCATGCAATATTTTTGCTCAGGGAGGTGGGCCAAGGTTCAAAGAATATTCAGGAATTATCTCAAGATTTTTGGAGCAATAAAAATGAGGGTTGCTATGGAGCACTAGTTTCTGAAATGAGTTTCAGAAGAGAAATTGAATATTTTTCTTTTATGAAAAATATTCATTGGGCCATTTTGGGTTTTTTAGATAAATGAGAGGTAGATGGGTCACATGGGTGAAAGTCAAGGGCATGCCCAAGTGATAAGTCCATTTGAATTGATTCCAAACACTCAAATCCAAAGCAAGGGCAAATCAAGTCCGGAAAAAGAGAGAAGGCAAAATCTAGGCTGTCACAAACCTCCCCCACTTAGGATGAATCTTGTCCTCGAGATTCGGTTGCTTGGGAAAACAGTTCTGGGTAGGCAGTCCTTAAAAATTCCTCTCTTTCCCAGGTTGCCTCTTCCTCGGTGTGATGCTCCCATTGAACCTTGTAAAACCTTATCACTTTGCTGCAAGTGACTCTTTCTGTTTCATCCAATATTCTGATTGGTTTTTCCTCATATGTTAAATCCTTAGCTAGTTCTATCTCTGCCATATCGGTTCTTTTCTCCGTTGGCAAGATACATCTTTTTAGCTATGAGACATGAAACACATTGTGTACCTCTGACAGTTCTGGTGGCAATTCCAACTGATAGGCAACTGTTCCGACTCTGGCCATGACTGGAAACGGGTCAATATATCTGGGTGCCAATTTTCCTTGGCTATGAAATCTCTTAACTCCTTTCATAGGGGTGACTCAGAGATACACGTGTTCTCTGGGTTCGAAGCTGATATGATGGTGTTTTGCATCATAGTAACTCTTCTGTCGTGACTTGGCCAAGTGCAGTTTGTCTCGGATCTCCTTGACTTTCTTCTCACCTTCCATCATCAAATCAGTCCCGACAATACGGTTGTCTATGGTTTGAGACCAGTTTAGTGGAGTGCGGCACTTACGCCCATACAGGGCTTCATAAGGTGACATCTTTAAGTTGGTCTGGAAACTGTTGTTGTAGGAAAACTCGGCGTACAGCAGACAGTCTTCCCACTTGGATCCTTGGGCCAAAGCACATGCTCGACGCATATCTTCGAGTATTTGATTTACTCGCTCAGTCTATCCATCTGTCTGGGGATGATAAGCTGTGCTGTATTTTAGGGCAGTCCCCAAGGCTTGATGTAGACGGGACCAAAAGGCTGAAGTGAAGAGAGATCCTCTATCTGAGGTCATGGTCTTTGGCACTCCATGAAAATTGACGATCCTAGACACATACAACTGTGCAAGTTGATTGGCACGGTAGGTGGTCCGGATGGGAAGGAAGTGGGCTACCTTCGTTAATGTGTCCACTATGACCCATATTGCATCATTTCCTCGGTGAGTCCTTGGTAAACCGATGATCAAATCCATGCAGGCATCGTCCCATTTTCATTGCGATACGGGTAAGGGTTGAAGAAGTCCGGAGGGTTTTTAGTGTTCTGCCTTTACCTTGTTGCATATATCACAACAAGCCACAAAATAAACGATGTCTTTCTTCATTCCATCCCACCAAAATACCTGACGAAGGTCTTCATACATTTTGGTGCCACCTGGGTGAATTGAGTACGAAGATTCGTGTGCTTCTGCCAATATCTTCTTTCTCAGACTTTCTTGGTTGGGTACGCAAATCCTTCCTCGAAACCTTAGCATACCTTGCTGATCTTTAGAGAAATCATGTGCATGTCCTTCTTGCATACGATTGGCATATAATTGCAGTGATTTGTCATCTGCTTGAGCGCTGCGAATTTCTTCCTCGAGGGTAGGAGCAACTTCCAATATGCTGGCAAGACCGGCATCCACTATTACCAAATTGAGCTGAGCAATTTCTTCGCAATGTTCAGGAGGCAAAAAATACATAAGAGCATTCAGGCTGGAAGGCTTGCAGCTGAGGGCATCGACCACCACATTAGCTTTACCGGGGTGATAATTTATCCCGAGGTCATAATCCTTAACCCACTCGAGCCATCTTTGTTGATGAAGGTTTAAATATGATTGAGTGAATATATACTTGAGACTCTTGTGGTCGGTAAATATCTGGCACCTCTTTCCAATAAGATGGTGTCTCCAGATCTTCAAAGCGTGTACCACCGCAGCCAATTCCAAATCATGAGTTGGATAATTTCCTTCATGAGGCCGTAGTGGTTGGGATGCATAGGCCACAACCTTGCCATCTTGCATGAGTACACATCCAAGGCCTTTTCTAGAGGCGTTGCAGTAGACATCAAAACTGCGGCAGATGTCGGGAAGAGTCAATACTGGTGCTGAAGTCAATCTGGTTTTTAGCTCATTGAAGCTCCTTTCGCAGTCCTCAGTCCATTCAAACTTCTCATCCTTCTTTAGGAGCTCTATCATCGGCTTGGCAATCTTAGAGAATCCTTCGATAAAACGGTGATAATATCCGGCTAAACCAAGGAAACTCTGGATTTTTGAGACTATCGTGAGTGCGGCCCAATCAAGCACATCTTTCACCTTACTTGGATCCACGGCTATTCCTTCTGCTGAGAGAACATGCCCTAAAAATCCAACTTGCTTGAGCCAAAATTCGCATTTGCTGAACTTTGCATAAAGCTGATGGTCGCGGAGCCTTTGCAAAACTGCTCGGAGGTGGTCCTTGTGCTCTTCTTTGCTTTTTGAGTAAATGAGGATGTCATCGATGAACACTACCACAAACTTGTCCAAGAAATCCATATACACCTTATTCATCATATGCATGAAAAAGGCAGGGGCGTTGGTGAGACCAAATGACATACGGTATATTCATAAAGACCATACCGAGTGGTGAACGCGGTCTTGGGAATATCTTCCTTCTTGATTTTGAGTTGATGATATCCGGTCCTCAAAGCAATCTTAGAGAATACTTTGGCCCCACTGAGTTGATCAAACAAATCATCAATCCTTGGTAGTGGATACTTGTTTTTGATGGTGAGGTCATTCAGCTGTCAGTAGTCCACACACATCCGAAGACTGTCGTCCTTCTTATCCACGAATATAGAGGGTGATCCCCAAGGTGAAGAGCTTGGACAGATGTATCCTTTCTGTAGCATCTCATCGAGCTGTTTCTTTAATTCCACCAATTCAGATGAAGGCATCCGATAATATTTCTTGTATATCGGTGCGGTTCCAGGCACCAGGTCAATTGCAAACTCTAGTTCTCTGTATGGCGGCATTACTGGTAATTCCTCGGGAAATACATCTGGATACTCACTGACCAGAGGAATCGATTCCACTTCTTTAGCCATAGCTGTGAAAACCATATCCTTCTTGGGTATGCTTCTGCAGGCATACAAACTTGTGGTGCAACCTTCCTGAGTTGCCATGGTGACTTCTCTGGTCGCACAGTTGATGCATACTTGGTATTGGGTTAAACAATTCATTCCCAGAATAATATCCAATTTATCAGATTCGATGACTATCAGGGATATTGGAAACTTGACTCCCTTGATATCAATTTCCAAATTATGGCAGACCAGATTGCTTTCCCATAATCGAGCAAGGAAATTTTTTTTGGGCAACAAAACTCCACGAAATAAAAGAGTGGGAAGCCCTAGAGTCAAATAAAATTATTACAGGTATGCTATTAATAGGAAACATACCAATGACGACTTCCGGGTCTTCTTGGGCTTCGTCGGCGGTGATGTGATGAATTTGACCTTGGATGGCCCTTGGGACGAAATATGGCTCCAGGTGGTTGACTTGCGGATGGAATGGAGTTGTTGGCTTGCTGTTCTTGGGGCACTGTCTGGCGTAATGTCTGGTTTGTCCGCAGTTGAAGCAAGAATTGTTGCGCTAACATTCTTCATGTACCGGACTAGTCACGACATTCTTGACTTGAGTGGTGGTCTTGTTAACATTCTGCTGCCAATTGGGTTTGTACTCAACCTGAGTATGTTGCCAAGTACGAGCCTTCTGCACTGGTTGCATATCCTTCTTAGGCTCGAATTTGCGCTTGTGGTCATTATTAGCAGGCATGTGGTCATGCATGAGCTTGTTTTCCCTTTCTGCAATAAGGGCCTTGTTCACCAGAGTTTGGAAGTCCGGAAAATCAAACATACTGAGAGTGCATCTGAGTTGCTGGTTCAGTCCTCCAAGAAATATGTCGACCTTCCTTTCTTCTGTGGCCACATCATAGAGAGAATTGCGAGCCAAATGGTTGAACTTATCCAGGTACTCACTTACTCACATGCTTCCTTGAGTGAGAGCGAGGAATTCGCGCTGCTTGATTTTCATAATTCCCGCGGGAATATGATACTTGCGGAAATGATCCTTGAATTTGGCCCAAGTAATTTCCTCGTCCGCGGGCCACATAGTCTTAGCATTATCCCACCATATAGCGGCAGCTCCTTCAAGATAATGTGTTGCGAACGGAACCTTGTCTCCTTCTTCAGTGCGAGCAATTTCTAGTTTCTTCTCAATAGTCCTCAACCAATCATCGGCTTCCAACGGATCAATAACTTGACTGAAACTGGGAGGCTTGGTTCTCTGAAAATCTGACAGCTTGGAGTAATGACCATTCTGATTTCCATTATGTCCATCCATAACTTGCACACATTTCAATAGCTCCATCAGATCGTTGTTCCTTCTTTCTTCAAACATTCGCATTATTTGCTCAGTGGAGAGCGGATGTGGCGGTGGAGGAAGTGGTGGCTGGTATTGCTCGGGGGAATGTCCTGCCTGTCTTGCGGAGCGACGAACAGGGACATCCTCACAAGCTTGGCTGCTGCTGCCTCCCCCCGTCATCCTATTTTATTTTCCCAATACAAAGCAACCGCGATGAGAAATATCCAAGAATGGGAGGAAAAGCCAGTGACAATCCCAGAAGAAAACAGCGAAAGGAAACCAAGGTGAATAAAAAGGTTCAAACATAATTATACATAGACTCAACATAAAAGGTAAACATCATGACGGGTTCACTACCCTCATACACAAAACTAAGCATCATGACACGTACGACTACATCCATACATCATACTCATGATGAAGGTGATACTCTGGCGATCTACTTCTCGGCTGGCGCTGTTGTGGGCTCCTCTCCTGAGACAGACTCAGATCCTGAACTGATAGTGGAGACCTCCGAGTTAAAAGAGACGCGACGACGCTGCCTCGAGGACTCTCCCTTCGGGGCAGGTGCGGGATGGGATCTAAGCATAGGAGCTGCAGGAGTAGCGACAAGGGAAGCCCACACAGCAGGAGCACTGCGAGGGGTCACTGCCAAAGGGTTAGTGGTACCCTGAGTGGTCATCGGGGTAACCGAGGCTGGAGGAACGTATGGAGTGAAATCGACAGTAGGTGGAGGGTTCCTATTCCGAGCACTGGCAAGGGCTATCCGGGCTCGGGTTAGCTCCCGGGCTAACTCGTAATTCAGGAGATAACTGGCAGCGATATAGCGAGAGAGGTGGCTAGAAGGACGACCGCACGCCAGATCAATAAGAGGAAAGAGGATACACCCGTTCTCGTGTAGAGATGGGTAGTAATAGAAACCTGGGTGGATGTGCATGCGAACCTCATTGTAGCGCAAGTCTACAAGAGCCTCGATTGTAGCAAGCTGGGCCGCCTGAGATGGCATAGAAGCAAAACCACCCTTACAAGAAAGAGTGTAAGCGTCGGAAGGGGAACTGTGGTGTAGAGTAACCTCAGCCTAGTACTCATACAACGAACCGGCCAGATGCTCCCGATACACCTGATACACTGGATCAACACCCTTTGGGTAGAGTCGTCGCCACACGTTCTGAAGCAGGTGCGGTGATGTGTACGGAGCTGGCTCAGGATGATACAAGATCGGAACTATAGCCATCTACACTCACAACCATCAGACGATTAGTAATAACAACAAATAAACATGCATGCAATGCAGACTACCGGCACTCAGCCGAAACTATCTACCGTTCCACTAACGCATTAACAGTCTAGCGTGTCCTACAATCAGCGCGGCTCTGATACCAAGCATTGTGGCACCCAGGCTTGGAGCAACCGGTTTACTTGCATTGCCAGTCCAGAGATTAAGTCTTCCGGCAACACACAACAACATGGCATAGAAACAACCGCTTTATTGATGCTAGCGGATAGATAAGTCTGATATTATATTGAGATAAGAGGCCAAGCGGCACACACGGTGCGGCTGAACAGTACGTACATTATTTAATGAACATGAAAGGGCCTCGATCACATGAACTACGCGGCAGCGGAATGACGACGAAGTGGGACTCCAAGCACAGGGACACCGACGTGGACACGATCTAGACACGGGAAGCTCTCCGGTTCAATACGACTTGCCTAAAATCTGGCATGACATGTCAGGTCAGTACATTGAATGTACTTGCAAGCTCACAACAAACATAAGCATAATGACAAACAATATCATGACAATTAATCAGGTTAATGCAATGCAAGTAATGCTACTGATGCGGTGAAACCAACATGTGCACCGAGTCCCTCGGGCTCGCTTACCATACGGGTTACCTCATAACCGAACCGTGATCATACCCGGATCACAACTGAAGCCAGTCACTCACGATCATCACATGATCCCACAAATAATCACAAAACCAGTGCCAGTAATAAATACTTAGTGTGCAAGATTAATTATAAATGTTAATCCTGTTGGGGAACGTAGTAATTTCAAAAAAATTCCTACGCACACGCAAGATCATGGTGATGCATAGCAATGAGAGGGGAGAGTGTTGTCCACGTACCCTCGTAGACCGAAAGCGGAAGCGTTAGAACAACGCGGTTGATGTAGTCATACGTCTTCACGGCCCGACCGATCAAGCACCGAAACTACGGCACCTCCGAGTTCTAGCACACGTTCAACTCGATGACGATCCACGGACTCTGATCCAGCAGGGTGTCGGGGAAGAGTTCCATCAGCACGACGGCGTGGTGATGATCTTGATGTTCTACCATCGCAGGGCTTCGCCTAAGCACCGCTACAATATTATCGAGGACTATGGTGGAGGGGGGCACCGCACACGGCTAAGAGATCTTGGAGATCAATTGTTGTGTCTAGAGGTTCCCCCTGCCCCCGTATTAAAGGAGCCAAGGGGGAGGGGGCGACCGGCCAAGGAGGGCGCGCCAAGGGGGAGTCCTACTCCCACCGGGAGTAGGACTCCCTTCTTTCCTAGTTGGAGAAGGAGAAGGAGGGAAGGAGGAGGGAGAGAGGAAGGAAAGGGGGGAGCCGCCCCCTCTCCTTGTCCTATTCGGACTAGGGGGGAGGGGGCGCGGCCAGCCCTTGCCTCCTCTCTTCCTCTCCACTAGGGCCCATGTAGGCCCATTAAGCCCCCCGGGGGGTTCCGGTAACCTCCCGGTACTCCGGTAAAATCCCGATTTCACCCGGAATAATTCCGATATCCAAATATAGGCTTCCAATATATCAATCTTCATGTCTCGACCATTTCGAGACTCCTCGTCATGTCCGTAACCTCATTCGGGGCTCCGAACAAACTTCGGTACATCAAAACTCATAAACTCATAATATAACTGTCATCGAAACCTTAAGCGTGCGGACCCTACGAGTTCGAGAACTATGTAGACATGACCTAGAACTATTTCCGGTCAATAACCAATAGTGGAACCTGGATGCTCATATTGGCTCCTACATATTCTACGAAGATCTTTATCGGTCAAACCGCATAACAACATACGTTGTTCCCTTTGTCATCGGTATGTTACTTGCCCGAGATTCGATCGTCGGTATCCAATACCTAGTTCAATCTCGTTACCGGCAAGTCTCTTTACTTGTTACGTAATTCATCATTTCATAACTAACTCATTAGCTACATTGCTTGCAAGGCTTATAGTGATGTGCATTACTGAGAGGGCCCAGAGATACCTCTCCGACAATCGGAGTGACAAAACCTAATCTCGAAATACGCCAACTCAACATGTACCTTTGGAGACACTTGTAGAGCTCCTTTATAATCACCCAGTTACGTTGTGACGTTTGGTAGCACATAAAGTGTTCCTCCGGTAAACGGGAGTTGCATAATCTCATAGTTATATGAACTTTGTATAAGTCATGAAGAAAGCAATAGCAACATACTAAACGATCAAGTGCTAAGCTAACGGAATGGGTCAAGTCAATCACATCATTCTCCTAATGATGTGATCGTGTTAATCAAATGACAACACATGTCTATGGCTAGGAAACATAACCATCTTTGATTAATGAGCTAGTCAAGTAGAGGCATACTAGTGACATTAAGTTTGTCTATGTATTCACACATGTATTATGTTTCCGGTTAATACAATTATAGCATGAATAATAAACATTTATCATGATATGAGGAAATAAATAATAACTTTATTATTGCCTCTAGGGCATATTTCCTTCAGATTTATGGTGTGACCTACTCCCGAATTGTGTCCATAACCGAGGACGCGACTATCGATAGACTGAATATGCTCTGCAAAGGTAGCGCACTTTACCCACACCACAAAACCCATGGCCTCGCAATCCCATTCGGGTGGACCAACGACATTCCGACGAAACCCTTCCCTTGCCATGACACTCTCCCGGCCACTCCGACCAACTCCCTCTCAGGGCTAAGTCATGGGTGGCCTCGTGCCTACCAAAGGCATCAACGGCCACCGTCGTGGCAAAAACGGTCCCAAACAGGGACAAGGTACCATAAAAACAAACGGGCACACAAGGTTATGTCTGCTTACCGGGCCAGGGTACCGCACACCCATAACCTTCCCTCGTTGGAGGCACCGGCGAGAGGCACGACAAAGGACCGAATCAAGAAACCCCATAAAGGTAAATGTGGTTGCACTGAGGAAAACCCGATTCAATGGCACCATGACCAGATCAACATTATATTCAAGTTGGATTATTATCATGTTTAACCTGAAAATAAAAATTCACTCCAAGTCATATGATGGCATTATCATGCAACTATTCAATATGCAAAGCATGCAACTAACAAGAACGGACCAACCCTATCAAAATGATCTTCTTGCACTTACTCATCATTAAACCTTACTGATTCTACCTCACTGGTTATTATCATGCATTGTCTTGATTTACTCATAATTTATATGAAAATCCCATTTAGCAAAAAGAACTACCATTATTTATCATAGCAATATCATTAAGTTAAACTTTATTCTACTTGACCAAACTAGTCCATGCATTTAACCAATAACTTAAGCAAGCATTTCAAGCATGACAAAGTAACTAGCATTAACCATATTTATTTAACTAATTTAAATGCATGAAAAATAGCTCATATTTGAGTAGGAAAATCATAAATATTGAGATGACACCATCCAAATGTTGGTGTGGCTTGCCTTAGTGCACAGGAGGTTCACACTCCTCCTGGATATCTTCAAGACAAGTCTCTCCCACTGAAAATATTTAAAAACCACAAAAAATCAAGAACCATTATGAAAATCACCAGAAATTCTAGACAACAAGGAAAAATCCACACTTTGGTGTGCTGCTAGAGTTCTATGAAACAAACGCAATGCAAAAGAATCAACTCATTTGGACTTATAGGTTAAAAGTTATCACTGATCAAAGTTTTGGTTAAAATTTTGGATTTATTTGAATTTAAACAGAAAACCTGGGACATCGATGGCATAAAGGTAGAATACGCCTCCAGTCGTACTGCTTTGGGTGCGAGTGGAGAGGCTGACAACGGGCCCCACTAGTCAGGAGAGAGAGGGGGAGAGAGGACACAGAGCATAGCGGTGCTCCGCTGGAGCTCACGCCGGCGAGGAGTGGTTCATGGGCGAAACCAGAGGGATAGAAGAGGAGAGGGGGTCATGGCGCACCTGCCTGTACCCGTGGCTCATCGGGGGATGACCGGAGCTGCTCGCAGTCAAGCTCACAAGCGGCAGTGGCGGTCGAGACATGCCGAGGAGGAAGAAGGCGAAGACGAGGGGCAACTCCAGGGGCTCTATTACTTCCAGGCGACACCAGTGGACCTCCAATGATGTCCCTAAGGGGTTGGTTGAGCTCGAGGGGCTTTGGAGCAGGGTGGATGGGCTGCGGGGATCGCCAGCGAGCTCTTGTCGGGGACGGCGGCCAGAGGCCTGCCCGGCCGAGCTGCGGCTATGCTACGTGGTCGTGGTGGTTGAGAGGTGCGGTGTGAGGCTTCGGGGCGGAGGGAGGGGCTCTATATATAGCCGAAGGAGGAGGGGGATATGTGGCACCGTCGGAGCTCTCTGAAAGCCGGCGAGCAACAACGAAGGACGCTAGTGAGGAGGGGGAAGAGCTTAGCGATCATGCGGGAGCTGTCCACGCTCGTGGACGAGCATAGGAAGCAGGGAGAGAAGAAGACAGGGGCACATGCGCATTGTGGCTTTTGGCTGCGACATGCCCGTGCTCGCTGCAACGTCTCCGGCGTCGGCGAGCGCCATGAAGAGGTCAAGGGTGAAAAATCAAGGCGGGTGGCGCGGCGTGGCAGTCGTTGGCGAGCTCTGGCTCGAGCACGCACCGAACAGAAGCACTAGCGTGACGCAGAGCGCATCGAACGCATGCCAGAGCCCGTGCGCACATGCGGTCACCATGCTGGCATGGTCAAAACGACGCCCACACTCAACCAAACCTTGTCTGGGCTGTTGTTCGTGCAGTGTTAGGTCTAGGGAGGTTGAAAACTCACTGCCAGGCCGACCAGATGTGACTCAAGCTTGCTAGCAAGTTTCTGGTCAGAAACTTGGTCGCCAAGTTTGGAGGGCTTCTAGAAGGCCATTAAGGTTGATCTACTGGGGTTAAGGTTTACTTAGGAGGGTAAAGAGGCTCAAGAAAAACCAGCTCCATTGGATCAAGGAAAAATACACTTGCTGTACAAAGTGCAGTTTTGGGCTAGAAGAGAAATGATTTTCTGTAGAAAAAATATTACAAAAAGTCATGCAGTATTTTTGCTCAGGGAGGTGGGCCAAGACTTGATCAACCTTAATTATGGATCATTTTTTATAGGTATGAAGTTGATGAATTTAGTGAGCACTACCTTCTGTCCCTACCTTTTGTTTTGTGTTTTTCTTAGTTAAATAAAATAAAATGCCATGCTTTATCTGTTTTCTGAGTTTTCCGTGCAATAAAAAATGATCCCAAAAAATAAAAGTTCTCAGAATTCTCAGAAAATTTGATACGATTTTTTTCTGAATTTTTTTGAATTTCTAGTGCAAATGATATCAGAGGGAGGTGCACCAGGTGGGTATAACCCACCTGGGCGCGCCAGGACCCCCAGGCGCGCCCTGGTGGGTTGTGGTCCCCATGTGGGTCCCCTTACTTACTTCTTCTTCCCACATCACTTCATTCACCCAGAAAAAATCACTATCACTCTCTCTCTCTCTCTCTCTCTCTCTCTCTCTTGTTCTTGCTCCTGAACCGCGGATTTCGATCTCTTTGCTCGAAGCTCCATTTCCAAAACTATCTTGGGGATTTGTTGCTTGGTATGTGACTCCTCCATGTATCCAATTAGTTTTTGTTTTAGTGGTTTATATTTAGAATAATTAGCTACTCTTGGTGCTGTTGTAGATGAGTTTGCATGTTGAATTCTTAGAGTTCTAAGTAGTTTGAATGCTTGCTATGGCCTCTATACATCCCTATGAGTAATTGCTATCAATTTTGTGAAGTTTTGTTAATAAATTTTCGTGACTAATTTTTTTTAGAAAATTGTACGCGAACATTATGAACTTCTTTGGAAGGAGTTCTTCGAGGAGGAGATCCTCGGAGGCATCTTCTAGCAGCGGCTCCGTCCGTCGGTCTTATGTTGAACCAAGTGAAAGTTCCATTCGAAGTGCCACCACCAAAACATGCTTATGTCCATGTAACGACTATATGGTGAGAGTGATTATTAAGGAGGAATTTGAGTAATATGTTCACAATGCCGAGCTCGGTCCCTACATTTCAGATAATTGCGACCAACACCTCATCCTCATCTAATCATTTGTCAAAAGATTTAAATTCTTTCCCTGTGAGTCTAGGGTGTCATTTGAACTGTATGAAAATCCATTTACCATTTCTCTAGAAAGGTTTGCTCACCTCTACAAAATCCCATTATGGGGTTCGCTCGATGAGCCACCTAGGTCCGAGTTTGAATTATTCTTAACTAGTCTCTGCTTTGGTAAAACTAGGGGAGTGACGCAAGGTAGGATAAAGAGCATACATTTTCCTGCAATTCAGTACTTCGCATTATTTAATGGAAATTGTATTGTAGG
Organism: Triticum timopheevii; assembly: GCA_963921465.1. Lineage (NCBI taxonomy): Eukaryota > Viridiplantae > Streptophyta > Magnoliopsida > Poales > Poaceae > Triticum > Triticum timopheevii. The sequence goes on along the minus strand of OY997262.1, from coordinate 306,024,836 downwards.
CAAACAAGATTGTAGTACACTTTGTGCTCCTGATCTGAGCCTCATTCACACCGCTCTCTACGGTGATAAAAGTTATAATCTTGGAGCAATTGTTGCACGTAGGTTACAACATAACACTAGCATTGGATATTTTTATGGTGGAATTTATGCCACACGCTTAGCAAGAGTGCAGGGTGTTTCACCTTTGCCCTATGATCCTATTTTACCCACGCAGTACTTAGACTTTGATGCTATGAAATGTCATAAGATTCTGACGGGTGATCTCCACAATTTCACTTATAATTTGACGTTTAACAAGAACTCTGTGGTAGACACATATTTTCATGCTCCCGCTCTCTTTGATTTCCATAATAGGGGAAGATATTATGTTCTTGAGAGTGAGGCCCGAGCTCATAACACAGCGGTTGTGGCTGCACGGCAGGCTGAGGCATCCGCACCGAGAGCCTCCATGAGGTACCACTCCGACCATTACACAGGATACTGACCAACGACCAAGTTAGGCCAAAAGCCTAAGCTTGTGGGAGTATGTATTTCCACCGACATTACATTCATGTTCACACATTTCATTCCAGTTGTCGGTGTCCACACTTTTTCATTGTATCATCCATGCTTAAATAATTTTTCTTGCTTTCTTCTTGTGTGTTTGAAAAACTTCGAGAAAATCCCAAAAATATGTTTCTTGCTTCTTTTTGAATTTTCTTCCTAGCTTAAATTGTTGTAGTACTAAAAAGAAAACCCAAAAAGATTTCCTTGTTCTTCTTTTACTTGTTGGGAGCTTTCCCGTGTAAATAGTTTTTCTCGTTTATGTTTTTATCTTTTCATTTGCTTGCTTTCGAAAAAGCCAAAAACTCCAAAAATATTTCAGTGTGTTTCTCTGAATTTCCTTTTCTTTTTATTGAGTTAAACCGAGGAGAAGACCACGTTGAAAATGTTGAGTGGCTCTCATTTGCATTGTTGATCGAACAAAGAGCCCATATTACCTTGTCTTCTCCTCTTGAACAAAATGTTTGCAGATTCCAGCTTAGTCCATGGCACTCTTGCACTATTATTATTTCAAATCATTCGGTCGTGCAAGTGAAAGGCAATAATGACGATATTAGATGAACTGGCCGTGGCAGAGAGAAACGGGCATGAACTCGACTTGTTCTGTTTTTGTAAATATGTTTAACCTAGTATTCGGCCTATTATGATCAAACATGTTTGCAATGACAATTAGAGATTATAGTTTCTCATGCCATGCATACGTAGCTAGGACTGAATAATGACTTATCTTGGATATCAACATTGCGTTAAAATGATTGTGATGTAATATGATGATATGGTATCCTCCTCTGAATGTTCGAGTGGCTTGACTTGGCACATGTTCATGCATGTAGTTGAATCAAAACCAACATAGCCTCTATGATATTTGTGTTCATGGTGTTCATATCCTACTCATGCTAGTATCCAATGTTACTTATGCATAATGCATGTTCATGACCATTGTTGCTCTCTAGCTGGCCGCTTCTCAAACTATTTGCTAGCCTTCGCCTGTACTAAGTGGGAACTCTGCTTGTACATCAAAAACTTGAAACCTGAGTCCACCATACCTACCTATATGCGGTATTACCCTGCCGTCCTAAGTAAATTTGCATGTGCCATCTCTAAAAACTTCGAATAAATATCCTTTTGTGTGCTTGGATCGTTCATGGAACGATAGGAGGTAGTCGGTATCTTCCATGCTAATTGGGTTATTCTCAGGTCGAGTGTTTATTCACTTGCCATCGCACGAGAAAAAGGCGGTAATAGGGATGCCCAGTCCCAAACTGCAAAAAGAAAAGAGCTTACAAATAATCAAACAAAAACTCCCAATGGAGTCATAACCTTTACATTCGCTTGGAAACCACCACTAGCGTGTTTATCATGGTATATTGATAACTGATAGTCGTGAAGTAAATGAGAAGGGTGCATGTCTCAAAATATCGTTTACCTCTGCGTTTAAAAACTTGAGCTCTGCCACCTCTGCAAATCACTGCTTCCCTCTATGAAGGGACTATCTATTTACTTTTATGTTGTGTCATCACCTTCTCAAATAAGCGCCAGCACCTGAGAGCACTGTTGTCATGCTGATGCATTATGTGTAGCTAATGTTGGGTGCATCATGACTGGATCTTTTCTACCATGAATTACAATGTTTAGTCGCTGCTTGAACTTTGGGGGTGCTCTGCATTTATGTTTTGTGGTCTCAGAAAGGGCTAGCGAGATACCACTATTGTCATATTATATCATGGTTGTTTTGACAACATGTTGCTATTTGAGATATCTTATTATTGCTCTCTAGCTGTTTATGTCATTGATATGAGTTAGTATAATTTCTAAGAGTTATTGTCGACATGGTTAGTTATAATCCTTGCTGAAAACCTGGGTGCTATTTAAGCTTATTTATGAAACAAGAGCAAAAGAGTTCGTAGAAGTTTTTTTTACTTTCAGTTTATCAACTGAATTGCTTGAGGACAAGCAAAGGTTTAAGATTGGGGGAGTTGATACGTCTCCAATGTATCTACTTTTCCTAACGCTTTTCCTCTTGTTTTGGACTCTAATTTGCATGATTTGAATGAAACTAACCTCGGACTGGCGCTCTTTTCAACAGAACTACCATGGTGTTGTTTTTGTGCAGAAATAAAAGTTCTCAGAATGGAACGAAACTTTGCAAGGATTTTTTATATCAATAAAGAGAATTTCTGGAGCCAAGAGATACCCGAGGGGGGCACCTGGGGGGGGGGGGGCATAACCCACCAGGGTGTGCCTGGGGGGGGGGGGGGGGCAGGCGCGCCCAGGTGGGTGCTGTCCACCTGGTGGCCCCGCTGACCCTGAGACCAACGCTATAAAATCACATTATTTCAGAAAAAAATCAGGAGAAAGAATTATCACGTTACACGAGACGGAGCCGTCGCCGTCTCCTGTTCTTCATCGGGAGGCGAGATCTGGAGTCCGTTTGGGGCTCCGAGGAGGGGGATATTCGATCTTCGTCATCACCAACACATCTCCATCGCCAATTCCATGATGCTCCCCATCGGGAGTGAGTAATTCCTTCGTAGGCTCGTTCGTCAGTGAGGAGTTGGACGAGATTCATCATGTAATTGAGGTAGTTTTGTTAGGGCCTGATCCCTAGTATCCACTATGTTCTGAGATTGATGTTGCTATGACTTTGCCATGCTTAATGCTTGTCACTTTGGGCCCGGGTGCCATGATTTCAGATCTGAACCGTTTATGTTATCATCATTATATCCATGTTCTGGATCCAATCTTGCAAGTTATAGTCACCTACTACGTGTTATGATCCGGCAACCCCGGAGTGACAATAGTCGGGACCACTCCCGGTGATGAACATAGTTTGAGGAGTTCATGTATTCATCGTGTGCTAATGCTTTGTTTCGGTTCTCTATTAAAAGGAGGCCTTAATATCCCTTAGTTTCCAATAAGACCCCGCTGTCATGGGAGGATAGGTCAAAAGATGTCGTGCAAGTTCTTTCCATAAGTACGTATGACTATTTACGGAATACATGCCTACATTATATTTTTGAACTAGAGCTAGTGCTGTATCGCCCTAGATTATAACTGTCTCATGATGAATATCATCCAACGAGTCACCTATCCAATGCCTATGAATTTACCTTATATTGTTCTTGCTAAGTTACTATTGTTGCTACTGCTATCGTTACTGCTACAATATTACTGCTATCACTGTTACCGTTACTGTTGCTACCGCTGCTATCATCAAAACTATCATATTATTATGCTACTGATCACTTTGCTGCAGATAATTAATCTCCAGGTGTGGTTGAATTGACAACTCAGTTGCTAATACCTTCAAATATTTCTTTGGCTCCCCTTGTGTCGAATCTATAAATTTGGGTTGAATACTCTACCCTCGAAAACTATTGCGATCCCCTATACTTGTGGGTTATCACAACACGGGCTGCCGTCGCATGTCCCATCGTAGCACCCTATGGCCGCTGGTGAAGCTTCAGTGCAGCACCGCCACTGGTGCGGTGGTCCTCCATCGTAGCACTGGCTACCTCCTCCTCTCCGTCACAACATGCACCTTCTCCGTCTGCTTCACTTCCGCTCTTGTAGCGGGCAGTGGCTGACCTTAAACAAACCCGACGCCCGCTTGTAGCAGTTGCGACGGCGTGGTGATGGTGCTTGGAGCAGGTCTGCAGGTGGCCGTGCAATACTGGAGAACAAAAGCGGATGAGGAAGGAGACCCGAGTGGATAATATGGAGATGGATGGGTCGGGATGTTTCCGTGGAGGATAGAGACGCGCTGGGCCACAGGGCACGTGGCAGTCGAGAGAGGAGGTTTACACGTGAAGAAACCGTCCGGTTGATTCAGATACTTTTCCATAATAAATTGGCTATTGTTTTCGGCGGTACATTATGAAAATTGCCTCCAAAGTTGCAAAATATTACCCACCCATGCCACCTATAAGTGATAAAAAACATTTTACACAAGGGAATCACCCACTTGCGCCGACCCATGCAGTAGTGACCTCCTATAATGCGCTCTGCTCGCTAGGAAAAGACGTAGCATGCCCATTTGGGCTGGCCCATGTCCGGGCGGCATGTTTTCTAAATTTAATTTTTCATTTTTTTCTTTTTTCTTTCCCGTTTTCTTTTTTCTACTTTAAATAATTTGAGACTTCAATAAAGTTCCAAAAATAAAAAAGTGAGAATTTTGAAGTAAAATATTTAATAAATCATAAAATGTTTGTGGATTCAAAAAATGTTCCCGATTTTGTAAAACCATGTTTGCTTATTCAAAAACTATTCGAAAATTCAAAATAAATGTTCGGGAAAACAAAAATTCATGATTATTTTTAAATTTCATGTATAAAAGTTTTTAATGAAATTGAACAAAATTTCTCTAATGCAAAAAAATTTCATGAATGGAAAAATATCGAAAAAAATAAAAAATTGTTCATGACTTACAAAATAGTTTATTCATTCATAAAATATTCTCTGATTCAAAAAATGATCATGCATTTTAAAAATTATTCGTTAAATCAAAAAATGTTGGTGAATTTCAAAAAATCTTCCACCAATCTCTGAAAAATGTTTCTGGATTCTAGAAATGTTCGCGGATTCAAGATTTGTTTAGTAAAAAATGTTCACGTTTTTATACTTTTTTTGCAAATAGTATAAAATGTTCTTGATTTCAAAATATATTATTGATTTAAAATCTTCTAAAATTTGTAAAAGTGTTCACAAATTTGAAAAATGTTCATGATTTCAAATATGTTTGCGAGTTTAAAAAAATGTTCTTGATTTCACAAAATTGAGAGTGATAGTGTATCTCTCTGTGAAGACCCATCGGCCCCTGGTTAAAAGAAGAGTCCTGCTTTTTTTTTTTAGGCTAGAAGAGGCCTTATAGAAAACTGGCCTTAGAGAAAACTACCAATTGGACCGTGTATCGCCGCACGTTTCAAGGCCAAGCCCTCCAGGCTCTGTTCCACCCCCACGCTCCCAAAACGCCGCCTCTCGAAATCAGCCCCGCCGCCGAGTCCGCACCGCCTGGTCGCCGAAAGCTCGCCGGGTCGCCGTGATCGCCACTGCCGCTTCTTCAGCTCCGCCGAGGCAGTGAGACGGTGAGGGAATAATTATTCCTCTCCAGTACTTCCTCATCTGCGCTCTCTATCTTACCTTGAATCAAACCCATCTGAGTTGCCCTAGTCCACCCCAGGCGCCGCCTCCCTAAATCACCCCCGCCGCCGAGTCCGCATCCCCTGGTCGCCGAAAGCTCTCCGGGTCGCCGTGATCGCGCCGTCTCTTCAGCTTCGCCGAGGCAGTGCGGTGGTGAGTGGAATAATCTGATCTGCGTTCTCCTATCTTCCTATCTTACGATAGATCAAACCCATCTGAATTGCCCTAGTCCACCCCCACCCCCTACCACGCTCGTCCTCGACATATTATTTTAATGGAATCTCCCTTTTGCGGAATCAATTTGTCTTCAATCTGTTTGTTTTTTTGTCTAAGCGAGATTTTTGTTTGAGGGAGTGCCATCAGGGCATGTTCAATGCAAAGCGCTTGCGCAGGCGCTTAGAAAATACAAATTAATGATTTTTTCCTTAATAACTCTGTTAGCGTCTCCTCGTCCAACGCTAGCAGCATCTGGCAGGCGCTCGGTGCCGATTCTTTCTCTCACGAGATGCGTAAATATCTCTGTAGCGCCCGACGTCTGAGTAGGCATCATGCCAACTGCCAAGCAGAATCCTGGGATCGGCCAGGAAGTGAGCATAACGGCCAGGGATTATATCCTAGCGCTCGTCACTAGCGCCCGCATTGGAGGTGCCCTCATGGCTACTTTATAAGCATCAGGTACGTGGGGTAACAAGGAACATGCAGCGGCAATAAACACACCATAGCTATCTCGAATCACCACACACCCGTGGAACCGCTGAATGTTTCATCATGAAAGGAGGCGTCAACATTCACCTTAATATTTCCTCTTGGAGGTTTGCTCCATTTTACCTCTGTACAATTGGCGGGTATAGTCTTGACTCCGAGGCTTCTTTTGAAATTGAAACAAATTACTCTAATGGACAGTGCACATCTAGCCACCGGTGTACTCTGATTGTGATGCGTATGTTGACGTCTCATCCACCGGAGGTACCAACAGGTGGCCGCTATTCCCTCTTTCAGCCCTACTGAAGGCATGTTTGGCATGCAGGAATCAGGAAGTCGAAGTAGTTGTTCAAGTACTACCGAGCCAGATTGGTCCTCCTGGATCGCTTCAGAGATAACTTGGGCACATCCCAGATGTCGCCACATTTCTTTTGCTTGCTCACAGGTAAATAGTAAGTGTAGGATATCCTCTGGCCCATGCGGACATATGGGACAGTGTCCAGTAGTCCCCACATGTCTATTCATCAGAATGCTTTTTAGTGGTATTATTCCATGCAGAGCTCTCCAACAGAAATTTTTGATTTTACCTGAGACACATAATTTCCATAGTACCGGCCAAACGGGATTAGGAGCTGCTGGTCCTGCACGTGGAAAATTATTATTCTGAAATTGATGCTTCCATTCCACATGATAAGCAGACCGGACAGAGAATACACCTGATCTCGTACCATTCCATGCTACAAAATCCTCAAAAGAGTTGTAACTCAGGGGGATCCGAAGTATGCGAGTAACATCGACTGGGTTGAATATGTCACGAATCAGCGCCTCATCCCAGTTTTCTGTTACTGGATCGATCAAATCATTCACTCTTGTGACCAAAACCCCATTCCTGAACTCTCTCAACAAAGTGATTAAAGCAGTCACCTCTATCCGCTCCAACTAGAGCTGGTAACCCAAGATATCTATCTGCCAAAGCTTCAGCGTTAATGTTGAGACAATTACATATATCTGTTCTCATGGTTGGTTCAGTATTGGGACTAAAGAAACACTTGATTTTGCCACACTCACCAGTTGTCCAGAATTGTTGCAGTGCACATCAAGAACTTGCTGTAGGGAAGTCGCATTAGTCATATCTGCTTTAATTTCCACAATAAAGCTCACCAGAGTTAGGGCGTGTTCGATAGTGGTCTGGCTTCTCAAATCCTTGAATCCGCGCGTGGAGTCCAGCCGAACACGTCAATTCCTGGAGTTTAGCTACAGAAGCTGGCGCGGAGCGCAGTGCATTTTTTGTGGAGTCGCGGAGCTGGTCATTCCGGGCCCCCAGCTTCTTCTGGAGTTGGAGTTTGGTCAAAATTACCTGTTGATGCCACCGCCAAGTGAGCGTACCGGTTCGAGCCTTATTTCACGAGCGATACATACAGGGAGCGCCTAGTGCTTTCCTCTCTAGTCGGGCCATACCCAGCCCATATGGGCTGCCGGCCCAGGCCAATGCCAGCGACAAAGAAATTGTGCTGCCGAACGGATCGCTCGATTGCGGCGCTCTCGTGAGAAGCTGGCGATGGGAAGCTGGTGGCGGAGTTCAGGATTTTGAGGCCACGGAGGAGTACTGAACAGGCCCTTAATTTGACACGTTCTCTTGAGGAAACCAAACAAACTCTTTTATGAGGAAACAACCAAACTAACCAGTGCATGGATGCACTCGGAACTCTATTCAAACTAGAAAAATTGCACCATGTCAAATTAGTTCAATCATGTCAATGTTTTATTGTTTCACAAAGTTCTATGTTCTAACAGATTCTGATATATTACTACAGATTTTGTTGGAAGTTGCCAATAGGGGAAAAAATCATCAAGTGATGGGGGACAAAGAACCAGGAGATGATAAGAAGATTGAGAAGTGATGAGGACATCAATACCATTGTTACACCCACAGCCCCTACTGCTACATATACGGGACCATATTACTAGAGCTCGCGCACGCCAATTAAATTATTAGGTACTTTCGTTTCTTGGTAATGATTCTAATGTTCATGAGAATATGATGCTGCCTAAATTGGATACATTTGTTTTGCTTACAAATGAAGGGCCTAGCTTGGAGAAGGATGAACATTGGAGCAAGAACAAGCATGGAGATGATGCCATGCGCAAGGGGAACAAGAACGGAGTTACAAGTGATGATTTTAGGACTTTGAAGCCACCATAATGGGTGCATGAAGCCTTGGACGAAATATACAAGATGCCACTTCATAAATTTCGTCCCGAGGCTATTATAGGTGCTGCGTCACCTTTTTATTGGGCCAGGCCCATGTAATTTCAAAATACATAAGTATAGGCTATTTTTAGAGTCCGTATGTGTGGGGAAACAAGAGATAGGGTTGATTCCGGACCCCTCCACCAAGGGCCACGAAATTCCCCCTCTCTTCCTCCATATATACAGCCCTTAGGGCACCGTTTAGACTTTGGGATTTGTTTAGATTAAAAGTTCGCCATAGCTGCAACTTCACGTACTTCGTTTGTGTTCAACGACCAGACAAAGGCGTCACAGAACCCCACCTTGATCAATAAAGCTTTCATCTTATATTCGCAATATCCAGATTGCAAACTCAGTTTCTTGCTTGTTCTTCGTTTGCTCGCAGGAAACAGACCCTCGTGGTCAGGTTGATCGTGCTTCGGCGTGGTCAATAACCTCTCGGAGTTGGTTTAGCGATTGCTAAGGCGCGACGTCCTCGCACGTTCGTAGTCGGATCGTCAAAGTCGACTTCCACCAAAGCGATATCCATCATCTCATCGAAAGACGGGACACCTTTGCCTCTATCAAGTGGTATCAGATTTCCAGGTTGCTCGGTGAGATTTTACAGTTTTTCGTAGATTAGATCGAGTCTGTTCTTCATACCTACAGTCCACGAAAAAGCCACAAAAAAAATTAGGGTTAGTTCATCATATCCGAACCAATCTGAGCCTTTGCATAATCTTTTTAGGGTTTTTGCTTTGTTGAATTTGCGGTTGCATCGTCGTGTCAAGTTGCTGGTCTTAGAGTCTAGTCTTTTAGAGTTTCGAGTTCTGGTCATAAGTTGTCACGCCGCCGCCGCATCATCATCATCGCCCATCTACCACTTTTGCTTATCCGCCACCGCTCTGAATCCATATCCATATACCACTACCAATCCGTATCCATATACCACCACCAATCTGTATCCATATACCACCACCGCTACCATATACCACCACCGCTGCCATATACCACAACCATATATCCACCACCAATCCGAGTTCTTCTCATATTAGGTTTGTTCTTGAGATCAATCTAAATTCCGATTCGTGTTTCCTTGCCTGCGTAGGTCTCGAAAAAAAAAAGTCTGGAGACCCCCGGGCAGTTTTTAGGCCAAAATTTTCACGGGCAGATTTTTTTTCCCTATCCTATTTTTAGGCTTTTCTGAGTCTTTTGAGCCACGTGCCATCATAGTGATTTTTTGGTCGCACTTTTTCGTCGTCGCTGCCCTAATTTCCGAAAAAAAAAGTGAATTTTTTTTTCGTGCCCATCCTATCAGTTTGACGAGGGAAGAGTTTTGAGACACTCGCCATTATCATGATTTTTCGCAAAAAAAAGAGGAGCGCAAAAAAAAAGAGCGAAAAAAAAGTGTTCCAGAGTGTGCTTTTCCCTTTTTACGTGCCGCGCCGTGATTTTGTTGGTGTTCTAGGCTCGCGTCTCTAGCACAGTCTAGCCTAGGACCAGCACAGTACCGTCATTGAGCGTTTATTCAACTTTGCATCTCTAAATTGATTATTGCTGACCCTTTTTGCTACCATATTATAAGCCTTCCCAGCTCCACATACATCTACGTCGTGCGTTTGACTCTCCCTGGTAATCGCTCTATCCAAGCTTTGAGAGTTTTTGACTACAACGGTTGCCGATCATCGCCTGCTGCTGGGTAAGAACTGGTAAGAATTTGAGATTTGCTTGACGGATTTGTGACACCCACCACCACCTCTTGTTAGTAGTCTGTAGGATCATATTCTTGTGTGTTTCTATTGCTGCTAACCATGCCAGGATCACAAGCCGACGAGACTGACTGGGAGAACATGACGAATAAGGATTTGCATGATAAATTTCGGCAAATGATGAGTGGACAGGTGCAAGATGTGCTAAACAGATTTGAAGAGGCCATGGAGAAGATAGATGGCATGGAGAAGACGTTCGAAACAAAGCTCGATAACAAGTTTAATGAATTGCTTGCGCGTCTTCCACCACCACCACCCGCTGCACCTAACGCACCTCTCCAACAACAACAACAACAACAACAACGCATCCTTTCGAATCAGTATGGACGAGCGAAGCGTGTTCCTATTGAGGATGGCCAAACTTCTGGTGCTGCTGTTCATGTTGTTGATGCTTCTTTGGCCCCTGCTACTGCTGCTGCTGGTACCCAGGAGGATGATGAGTATGCGGGCAATTATGAGGATGAGGTTGATTAAAATCAGCACTACGTGCAGCCACCAGCACCACCACCACCAGGTCGACCTCAGGTATATATTCGTAATGGTAGGCCTGCACCACCACCTCAGGTACGAGATGATGTCCATATTCCTAAACTGAAATTGAATATTCCATCATTTGAGGGTAGATATGTTCCTGATATATATCTTACTTGGGAGTTAGAAACTAAACAACGTTTTACATGTTTACAATATCCCGAGGAGAGACGGGTTGCTGCTGCTGTTTGTGCTTTCACTAGTTTTGCATGTGTATGGTGATCTGAACATTGTAGATTATATCCTATTCCCGCTACTTGGGCTGCTTTGAAAACTGCTATGCGTACTCGTTGGGTTCCACCATATTATCAACGTGAATTGCTTCAAAAATTACAGCGCTTAAGACAAGGAAAAAATTCTGTAGAAGAATATTATCAGGAATTACAAACTGGCATGATTAGATGTGGTATTGTTGAGGAGAATGAAGCTATGCTTGCACGTTTTCTGGGTGGATTAAATAGAGAGATTCAGACCATTCTAGACTATAAGGAGTATACTAATATAACTCGTTTATTCCATCTTGCTTGTAAAGCTGAACGTGAAGTGCAAGATCGACAGGCATTGGCGCGGACTAACTTTTCTGCAGGTCGACCTTCATCATGGACACCACGTGCATCATCTACTTCCACACGTTCTGCTACACCGGCGCCTCCGTCGGCTGCCACCTCCAACCGTGATACAATCAAGCAGGCACAAACACCACTATCTTCTAAGAGCACACCTTCTGGGCCTACAAAGAGCTCTTCTTCATCCATGGCATCAACAGGGCAAACACATGATATTATTTGTCGACGTTGCAAGGGTGGAGGTCATTATGCGAGAGAATGCCGATCTAAGCGTGTGATGATTGTTACTGAGGATGGTGGGTATGAGTCCGCTAGTGACTATGATGAGGAGACTTTGGCTCTTATTACACGTGACGAACACGGTGGAGACGATTCTGATCATGAGACGCAATACATGGCTCCTGAAGATGCTGACAGGTATGAATGTTTAGTTGCTCAACGTGTTTTGAGTGTGCAGGTTACACAAGCTGAGCAAAATCAGAGGCATAATTTGTTCCATACAAAGGGAGTTGTGAAGGAACGTTCTGTTCGCGTGATCATAGATGGAGGGAGTTGCAACAACTTGGCTAGCATGGAGATGGTGGAGAAGCTATCTCTCACCACAAGACCACATCCACATCCTTACTACATCCAATGGTTCAACAACAGCGGCAAGGTTAAGGTAACACGTACTGTTCGTGTACATTTTAGTATCTCTACATATGCTGATTATGTTGATTGTGATGTGGTACCTATGCAAGCATGTTCCTTATTACTTGGTAGACCATGGCAATTTGATAAAAATTCTATTCACCATGGTAGAAACAATCAGTATACTCTTGTTCATAAGGATAAAAATATTACTTTGCTTCCTATGACTCCTGATTCCATTTTGAAAGATGATATTAATAGAGCTAATAAAGCAAAACAGGAGAAAACTAAGAGTGAAAATCAGATTGTGGCAAAAGAATTTGAGCAACAAATGCAGCCTAATAATAATAAACAATCTAGTGTTGCTTCTGAAATTAAATTGAAAAGTGCATGTTTACTTGCCACCAAATCTGATATTGATGATCTAGATTTTAGCAAATCTGTTTGCTATGCTTTTGTGTGCAAAGAGGCATTATTTTCATTCGAGGACGTGCCTTCCTCTTTGCCTCCTGCTGTCACTAACATTTTGCAGGAGTTCGCTGACGTCTTTCCACAAGACTTGCCACCGGGATTACCACCTATTCGCGGGATTGAGCATCAAATTGACTTAATTCCCGGTGCATCATTACCCAACCGTGCACCATACCGTACCAATCCAGAGGAGACGAAGGAGATTATGCGTCAAGTACAAGAACTGCTCGACAAAGGTTATATACGCGAATCCCTTAGTCCTTGTGCTGTTCCTATCATTTTAGTGCCGAAAAAGGATGGTACGTCGCGTATGTGCGTTGATTGTAGAGGCATTAATAATATTACTATTCGTTATCGTCATCCTATTCCTAGGCTAGATGATATGCTTGATGAATTGAGTGGCTCTACAATATTCTCCAAAGTTGATTTGCGTAGGGGATACCATCAAATTCGTATGAAATTGGGAGATGAATGGAAAACAGCATTTAAAACTAAGTTTGGATTATATGAGTGGTTAGTCATGCCTTTTGGGTTAACTAATGCACCTAGTACTTTCATGAGGTTAATGAACGAAGTTTTACGTGCTTTCATTGGACGATTTGTGGTAGTTTACTTTGATGACATATTGATTTATAGCAAATCTTTGGAGGAACATTTGGAACATCTACGTGCTGTTTTTATTGCTCTACGTGATGCACGTTTGTTTGGTAACCTTGAAAAGTGCACCTTTTGCACCGACCGAGTATCTTTTCTTGGCTATGTTGTTACTCCACAGGGAATTGAAGTTGATAAAGCCAAGATTGAAGCTATTGAGAGTTGGCCGCAGCCCAAAACGGTCACACAAGTGAGGAGTTTCCTTGGCCTCGCCGGATTCTATAGGCGTTTTGTGAGAGATTTCAGCACCATTGCTGCACCTCTCAATGAGCTTACAAAGAAAGATGTGCCTTTTCTGTGGGGTACCGCACAGGAAGAAGCCTTTACGGTATTGAAAGATAAGTTGACACATGCTCCTTTACTCCAACTTCCTGATTTTAATAAGACTTTTGAGCTTGAATGTGATGCTAGTGGAATTGGATTAGGAGGTGTGTTATTAGAAGATGGCAAACCTGTTGCATACTTTTCTGAAAAATTGAGTGGGCCTAGTCTGAATTATTCTACTTACGATAAAGAATTATATGCTCTTGTTCGGACTTTAGAAACATGGCAACATTATTTATGGCCCAAAGAATTTGTTATACATTCTGATCAATAATCTTTGAAACATACTAAAAGTCAAGCTAAACTGAATCGTAGACATGCTAAATGGGTTGAATTTATTGAGACTTTCCCTTATGTCATTAAACACAAGAAGGGAAAAGAAAATGTTATTGCTGATGCATTGTCTCGTCGCTATACTATGCTTTCACAACTTGACTTCAGAATATTTGGTTTGGAGGCCATCAAAGATCAATATGTGCATGATGCTGATTTTAAAGATGTAATGCAGAATTGTAAAGAAGGAAGAATGTGGAACAAGTTTGTCGTTAATGATGGATTTGTGTTTCGTGCTAACAAGCTATGCATTCCAGCTAGCTCTGTTCGTCTTTTGTTGTTGCAGGAGGCGCATGGAGGAGGATTAATGGGACACTTTGGCATGAAGAAGACGGAAGACGTACTTGCTACACATTTCTTTTGGCCAAAGATGAGACGGGATGTTGAGCGTTTTATTGCTCGATGCACTACATGTCAAAAAGCTAAGTCACGACTCAATCCTCATGGTTTATATATGCCTTTGCCTGTACCTAGTGTTCCTTGGGAGGATATATCTATGGACTTTGTTTTAGGTTTACCTCGAACAAAGAAGGGGAGGGATAGCATATTTGTTGTCGTGGATAGATTCTCGAAAATGGCACACTTTATACCATGTCATAAAAGCGATGATGCTGTTAATGTTGCTGATTTGTTCTTTCGTGAAATTATTCGCTTGCATGGTGTGCCAAATACTATTGTTTCAGATCGTGATACTAAATTTCTTAGCCACTTTTGGAGATGTTTATGGGCTAAGTTGGGGACTAAACTGCTTTTTAGTACTACTTGGCACCCCCAAACTGATGGACAAACTGAAGTAGTCAATAGAACGTTGTCTACTATGCTTAGGGCTGTTTTGAAGAATAATAAGAAAATGTGGGAGGAATGCTTGCCTCATATTGAATTTGCTTATAATCGTTCATTGCATTCTACTATTAAGATGTGCCCTTTTGAAGTTGTGTATGGTTTCCTACCTCGTGCACCAATTAATTTGTTGCCTCTTCCATCTTCGGAGAAGGTCAATTTTGATGCTAAACAACGTGCTGAATTGATTTTAAAAATGCATGAGTTAACTAAGGAAAACATTGAGCGTATGAATGCTAAATATAAACTTGCTGGAGATAAGGATAGAAAACATGTTGTGTTTGCACCTGGAGATCTTGTTTGGTTACATTTGCGTAAGGATAGATTTCCTGATTTGCGCAAATCAAAGCTAATGCCACGTGCTGATGGTCCCTTTAAGGTGTTAGAGAAAATAAATGATAATGCATATAAACTTGAGCTGCCTGCAGATTTTGGGGTTAGTCCCACTTTTAACATTGCAGATTTGAAGCCTTATTTGGGCGAGGAAGATGAGCTTCCGTCGAGGACGACTTCATTTCAAGAAGGGGAGGATGATGATGACATCAATACCATTGTTACACCCACAGCCCCTACTGCTACATATACGGGACCAATTACTAGAGCTCGCGCACGCCAATTAAATTATCAGGTACTTTCGTTTCTTGATAATGATTCTAATGTTCATGAGAATATGATGCTGCCTAAATTGGATACATTTGTTTTGCTTACAAATGAAGGGCCTAGCTTGGAGAAGGATGAACATTGGAGCAAGAACAAGCATGGAGATGATGCCATGCGCAAGGGGAACAAGAACGGAGTTACAAGTGATGATTTTAGGACTTTGAAGCCACCATAATGGGTGCATGAAGCCTTGGACGAAATATACAAGATGCCACTTCATAAATTTCGTCCCGAGGCTATTATAGCTGCTGCGTCACCTTTTTATTGGGCCAGGCCCATGTAATTTCAAAATACATAAGTATAGGCTATTTTTAGAGTCCGTATGTGTGGGGAAACAAGAGATAGGGTTGATTCCGGACCCCTCCACCAAGGGCCACGAAATTCCCCCTCTCTTCCTCCATATATACAGCCCTTAGGGCACCGTTTAGACTTTGGATTTGTTTAGATTAAAAGTTCGCCATAGCTGCAACTTCGCGTACTTCGTTTGTGTTCAACGACCAGACAAAGGCGTCACAGAACCCCACCTTGATCAATAAAGCTTTCATCTTATATTCGCAATATCCAGATTGCAAACTCAGTTTCTTGCTTGTTCTTCGTTTGCTCGCAGGAAACAGACCCTCGTGGTCAGGTTGATCGTGCTCCGGCGTGGTCAATAACCTCTCGGAGTTGGTTTAGCGATTGCTAAGGCGCGACGTCCTCGCACGTTCGTAGTCGGATCGTCAAAGTCGACTTCCACCAAAGCGATATCCATCATCTCATCGAAAGACGGGACACCTTTGCCTCTATCAAGAAGGTACCTTCTAATTTTTGAATGAACAGGTACAGCCCCACTCTACATTGCTTTGCCTATATATTCATACACATGCTGTTTTTTTCTGTATGTGTAGGTCTCTGAGTCCAGCACTCTTGATGCATTTCGACGTGGAGCAAAAGATGTTGTTGGCAGGTTTACTGGCGTGGCAGCCCAGTTTTACCAGTTTCAGTACATAGACACAAAACCACCAAAACTCTGGCACAGCGGCAGGATATGTCACGTCACAACCGAGCATTTTGTGTTGGCTCAGGAAAACTCTGATGGACACGCAAAAGAAATTGGCAATGCTGCCTCTTTCTGGATCTTCGAACCTGAAAAACAAAAGGAGATGAGGGACCTGACTTCTTTGCTCAGTCCTCTTTCTCATAATGCATTGCTGAAACCACTTCATGTCGCCTATAACTCACAGATAGAAAAGACGGTTGTCTCTTGCACTGAATGCAACAAGAGTTTGACATCTTGGCTAGTAAATGAAGTTGTGGTTCCTCCAGATGGTTACATCAGTTCTGATGCTCAAAATACTATCATGTATGTTTGCTTATGCATTACCTTGTTTCAGACTCCATATTTATAAGAGTTGTGACACCGTATGAGGATTATGAGCCTCACTGGTATTAATATTGCAATAATTAAGTTTATGCCACCAGTTGTAAGGACAAGAGTGTAAAATTATTTTTCCCATCACAATGGTTCTAAGTGCAATTCATATTCATACTTTAGATGGTTGTGTCAATGAACCTAAGTAATTCTAAAACCTTGTCAGGAAGATGAACCTGAGTAATTCTAAAACCCATCTTATACACTTTCTGCTCATGGCCTTAAAATAATGGGGGTTATGGCTACATACTAGTTGACCTTAATCTTTTATATGGCATTAACCAGATAGATTTATTTTGTTGTCGCAGATCCATAGTTTCACTATCTGATCTCATGTGGGAGCAAGGATTTGTTTGTGATAATTTGGATCTTCCTTCAAGTTATGTAATGATGGGTTCCCAAGTAAAGCTGCTCCCTTTTGAGATCCGTGTAAAAGCAAATGGTGATACAAAACTGGCGCAACAAAATAAAGTGGCAAATCTTCTGGAACATAGTATGAATTCTATATGGAAAGATCCTGATGTTACAGAGTTTATTGCCGCTTTGAGAAATCCATCGGCGAGGTAATTTTATTGGCATTTTTTTATCTTTGTAAAAGATCCATGAACTAATATTACCAGTTCTTTAGCATAAAGTTCTAATGTTGTTCCTTGTTGCAGCTTGAAATTTCTCATTGATCATCCTTTATTGGTGCCACCAGACCGGAAAATGAGTATGTTTCTTATGTTCAAGATGATTGAAATTCCAGCTGGTGCGAAATCGCTTTATCGTTCTCTAGCCTTTCACAATTGGACTAGCTCAATTCCGGCAAGCGAGGAAGTGCTACTGAAAATTTTGACATACAAGAAAGGTGATGAGAATAACACTACATGTGTGTACCAGAATACTCCTCTTGAACTGCATCGGTTTTGTTGTAATGTGTGTTCCCATTATCATACTCACTGGAGAAAATTAATCGAGGTAAGCTATTACGAGGTTTACTCTAATGTGTAGGTCTGTGAATTCCTTATTTTATGCATAATTTCACATAACTGCGCATCCCTAAAGTTTTGTGCTTCTTGCTTTGGTTCAGTTTCAATGTTGCATGGGACAAAAAACAGATATTGCAATATTAGTAGGGTCCTAGTGGAAATAGTCTGTGCTTCTGTGCTGCAGATACTACATACTACATATTACTCCCTCCGTCTCAAAATAAGTGACTCAACTTTGTACTAACTTTGTACTAAACTTAGTACAAAGTTGAGTCACTTATTTTGGGACGGAGGGAGTACTTAGTATGTTAACATCAGTTTAAGAATAATGTAACTGTTACTTGCACTAAGAAAAGGGAAGCTTACACTGTATAGTGTAACTGTTATATTTAAGAATAGTCTAAGCTTCCCACATACTCCCTCCGTCCCAAAATTCTTGTCTTAGATTTGTCTAGATACGGATGTACCTAATACTAAAACGTGACTTGATACATCCGTATTTAGAAAAATCTAAGACAAGAATTTTGGGACGGAGGGAGTACTACATATGGTGTAACTGTCATATAAGAATATGGGGAAAAGATACAAAAATATCTGAAATTTTTCGAAAGTTAAAAGAAACTCTTTGGCACATTTGATTTACCATTTAGCATGCAAACTCATTTGCATATTTTGTGCACATGTGCGGTACATTCGAAAACTTTAATGTTGCATTTATACTGTTTATAGAGTTGTAAGAGATCGAATGCCCCAGCCGACATGGTTGTGAAGAAGCTGAAGCTATACTTTCCAGGATTTCAATCTGTAGTGTATGCTCTGCCTTTGAGTGACCAATGGGATTCCTCAAATGCCTGACTAGAAGTCAAGTTTTATCCATTGTTAATATGGTATAATTTCTGAGGCCAAGTTTCCCTTTTCTTACTTTCTGTTTAGTGATTGATTTTATTGCAAGCTGTTATTTGCTAATTCACGTACCCACTACTGTCACACCAGGTTTATCAATTGTCCATCGGCAGTTCAACGGCTGTAAATACCTTTTACTGCCGCTGCCTTGTCACTTTATGGATATTGCAATCCTAAGCTGGAATGTCCGTGGCCTGAACAACCGGCTAGAAGAAGAGATGTTGCTAGTTGTATCAATCGTCTGTTTACAGGAGACCAAATTGGCTCGTTTTGACCGGCAATTGGTTGCGGAAACTCTTGGGTCTTGTTTTGCTGACAATTTTATCTTAAAACCTGCTGATGGAACAACGGAAGGGGCCATCATTGCCTTCTCCCAAGATTTGTTTCCCCCTGACTGACGCTTATCTTGGATAGTTCTGATCGATCCAATTGGCATTATCTGGAGTTTATGGCCCCCAAGAGGACGCAGACAAGGTGCTGTTCCTGCAGGAGATCAAATCCCTGCAGCAATTCGTTCAGAATGAATCAGTACATATTTTTGGTTTTTCTCCCTTTTTCGATATTTTTTGGAAGGTTACTGTTCAAGCTACTGCTGTTGCTAAAAAAAAAACGTACATACTGCTCTGTGATGCTCGATTGAGCACGATATACTGGAGCATAGTCAAGTGTCAGATTTAGCATATGAGTTGTTTCAGATTTAGCAGAACAAAGTCATGTTTCAGATTTAGCAGATGAGATGTTTTACATTTAACAGGACATGAGATGTTTCAAACCACCTGCGTCCGTCCGGACCATAGTGTCCGGACGTGTTTCGCCAGCCAATGCGATTTTATATCTGTCCACGAAACTGTCCGGATGTATTTTTCTTCTTGCAAACCGAAAGCAACCTAGGGGGCTTGGCCGGCATTCGAATCACTACCACACACACGTCCGGCAACCCTGCCCCCCACCCAAAACCCTCTTTCACCTCTCCCGCGCTTTTTCTTCAACCAATGCGCCACATCCTGCGCCGTATTCATTCTGGCCCAGAGCCGTAGCGGTTGGCATTGATGCCGCGGGATGTGACCATACGGGGTGGTGTCAATGACAGACGCGACCAGACGGGCTCGCCACTTCAATGCGGACGTGTCATCCTGAGAAACCAACCTGGCCGTTGCACCACATTCGCCAAGTTGGATGAGGTGTCGGCCTAGGTCCTCAACAATCCGGACTTGACGGCGGCCTGGGCTCTCGATCGGTCCATCACCACTGCGGAGACGGCCGTGCGCCGCCCCGATGGGGAGCTCAGCAAGATTAACGAGGAATGGTTGCTTGGTGAATGACGGTAGGGCCAGGGCGCCACGCGGCGCTCCACACGGTGCATGAGGAAGTGGAGCGGATCCTCCGAGAGCGCCAGGCGGCGGTCGGGCAATGCTGTCGCGGCCTTGCGTCCTTCTGCCGCTAGAAGGATGACGACGGCACGGACAAGGATGGCAACGCGGCGGCCAGGGCGGCCACGCGTGCGTGGTCGTTTGTCTGCTGTAAATTAGCATCCTAGAACGTTTTTTAAAAGTATTTAGAAATATCGTCCATCTTAATTAAAATATGTTAGAGGAATATCGAGCAGATCATTGATGATCTAAGCATGTAAATGAGGGGAATTTGTGAGCCTATCATTCATGTTGTAAATAGATAATATCACCAATGAATTTGTGAGCATGCCGTTCGAAGCTATTGACGTGGAAGGCCGCAAGAGAGAGCCAGAATATTTTTACGTACGCACAAGATCAAAGAGCAGATTTTCTTTTTTGAGAAACAGATCAAAGAGCAGATATCACGCCGTTTCTGTGTCCTTGATCCTTTTTTCCTGTTCTTGCGCCGTTTTCTTCCCACTCTCGTGTGTTGGATTTTTTTGAGACACCTCTCGTGTGTTGGATGGACGTTCCGTGTTGGATTGGGCTGGATCACGCTTTGTGGGCCGACTACTGCGCTGTGTTCGCTTTGTTCCACCGGCCACCGTCTGATGCGTATGGGACGGTAACAAATGATCCACGTCCCTCTGCAGTACTTTGTTCTGCGTCAGAGGATCTGGTTCAAAAAGAAGAGAACATAACTGTAGCCAGTGTTGGCACGCGAAATTGCCGCGCAACACCAGGATAACCGTCGTGCTTTCGTGACGACGAACAATTGCTTCATGAGCAAAGCAACAAAGATTTCCTCGCTTTCGTGGAGGAGAACCGGCCGCTTTCCAGCGCAAAACGGCAAAGATCGCTCAACCCTAGGGCTGCTAGGGCTCGGCAAGGAGTAACGATGGAAAATAGACGTACGTGAAAATAGAGTTTGTATTGATAGATCGATTGCTGGGGGCGTTTCCAATCGGCCATGGCCTTATATATAAGGCACGCTGGACTTTGACGTATACAAGGCAGGACTTGGCGTACACGAGTTGAATTCCAAAATCAAACCGATTAGAATCTAATCAGGTCATCCTAATTGGGCTATCATGTACTCCCTCCGTCCGGAAATACTTGTCATTGAAATGGATGTATCTAGATGTATTTTAATTTTAGATACATCCATTTTGATGACAAGTAATTCCGGACGGAGGGAGTATAGTACTTGACGTTTTACATTAGGCTAACCTGCATGGCGATCCCTTCTAACCGTGTACACACCTTGCCTTATCAATTAAATATTCCGGCCACGTCACTATCACCAGATAATATAGTAGCCCAAGTTCTAAGCATCCACGTACAAATACCTTGAGCCTTCAAAGAAAATAATAAAATACTCCGGCAACGTCGCAAATCAACCTGGATAATAGCCATCAGCACTAAGCATACTTCTCCGCACACGTAGATATATATAGACCATGCACTCCATGCCCATAGTTTAGCTTAGCATCCGATCCTTCTTAGAACTTGCATCTTTGTTGTCCATGAAACCTCCTGTTGCAATACTTAAAAAATGCATCAACCGATCAGCTTGATAAATCATTGAATCAATTTGGCTCATCATATATTAACTAGCCAAATTATACCATCAACACATGCCCCCTGTTTTTGGTACAATTGTATTGACCAAAAATACTATAGCAGTTACCGTAAGATGAAGTCGATCACGATCATATCATTACTCAGGGCGATGTCCAAAGATTCATCAACCAAATTTTCTTAGGGCGATACCTCAAATAATATATCGGCCAAATTTGCTCAGTGCGATACTTGAAATAACATATCGACCACAACATGTTCAGGCCTCCTGCCACATGCTAGGATAGTACTTCTTCAAATATTTTCCATTTAGAGCTTTGGACAACTTTTCTCCCGACTTTCGGCGTCGAGCAAACGATGGCTTAAGTATGCAATGATGTATTCTTTGCCGCTGACCTCTTGCGCCAACACCGCACCGATCACCCTATCTTCTGCAGGAATGTACAGCCTGAATGGCGCACCGGACATGGGCGCCCGCAATATTGGAGGATTTGATAGGCATTGCTTTATATTATTGAAATCATATCGTTGCTCTGCCCCCCAAGTAAATTCAGCTTCATTCTTTAGCCGAAGTAAAAGGACAAACGATTCAATTTTTCCTGCAAGGTTAGATATGAATCGTCTAAAGTAATTAATTTTTCCTAACAACTTCTGCACATCCCTTTTACACGTGGGTTCCTCCAAATTTCTAATTGCCTCCACTTTCTTAGGGTCAATCTCTATGCCATTTTCATGAATTATGAATCCTAAAAACTTACCAGCTGACACGCCAAAAGCACATTTGAGTGGGTTCATTTTTAATCCATACCGGCGCATCCTTTCAAAAGCTAACCTTAAATTGGCTAAATGATGATCAAACCCATCCGATTTAACAACTATGTCATCAATATATATTTCTAATACAATGCCTAGAAGATCATGAAAAATTAAATTCATAGCACATTGATATGTAGCACCGGCATTTTTTAACCCAAATGTCATAACGACCCACTCAAATAAACCAACAAAACCTGGGCAACGAAAAGCAGTCTTAGACATATCTTGTTCGACCATAAATATTTGATTGTAACCTGCATTACCATCTAAAAAGCTAATTACTTTATGTTCCGATGCATCATTAATAAGCATGTCGGCTATAGGCATAGGATATTCATCTTTCGGAGTAGCTTTATTCAAATCTCTAAAATCAACACAGATTCTAATATTACCAGTATTTTTCTTTTCCACGGGCACAATATTAGAAACCCAATCTGCATATCTACACGGCCGAATAAACTTAGCTTTTAACAACCGATCAACCTCTTCTTTGATGCGGTCATACAAATTAGGATTGAAACTTCTACGAGGTTGTTTATGCGGCCTAAAACCGGATTTAATAGGTAATCTATGTTCTATTAAATCTCTACTCGAACCGGGCATCTCAGTATAATTCCAAGCAAAGCAATCAACGAATTCTTTAAGTAATAAACATACCTTACTTTTCTGATCGGCTTTCAAGCTATCTTTGATAAATGTAGGCCTCGAGATACTTCCATCACCAATATCAATTTCTTCAAGTGGATCAGCCGATGAGAATCCTTGTCCAAGCTTTTCCATGTCATCAAAATCTTCAATTGTTTCATGCATATCGCTCTTTCCGGAACGATACCCCTCCGTGCGTCTTTGTAGCCACTCAATACTATCGTCTTTATTCATCATTTATATAGATAAATCATTAAGCCAAGCTAAGTCAGCCGGCTGTGCATTTATAGGTACAAAACCATCTCTACCAATACTGATATAATCATAATTCGATAAGTCCCTAGCGGTCATACATCGCATGTCACCGTGTTGCCTATCCGAGGCATACCGTCGATCATCCAAGGACCAAGCAAATCACACAAGCACGACACCGAGATTTGTTAACGAGGTTCACCGATATGGCTACATCCCCGGGGCCTGATTATGGGCGCTCCTCCCCATGATACCGCTACAATACCGCACCTGGTCGCCCTGGACACCGGCACATGCCGCCGGCTTCCCCTGCGTGTGTCTACCCCCACTATATATGAGAGGCTAGGATACAAGTGTCCTACTAGGACACGGCTCCACATCCTATGTAAACACGATACAACTACAGGTCCAACTGTAACCTACCTTGTACACTATATTCGACACAACTCTAACAAACTCCACCTTGGCGAATATTCTCCACCACCTTGAGTTCGTCCATGCGTCAAACTTCCATGTACATTGGACTTGAGCTTATCCCATGAGTACCTCTGCTACTCCAAAAGACTCCATATGACTCCGTCAAAGCAATGCAAGAAGAATTGTCCGCCTCAATCACCTCGACATCATCATTAACCCACTGAATTAAGCATTGATGAAGAGTAGAAGGGATGCAACAATTTGCATGAATGCAGTCGCGTCCCAAAAGAATATTATACCGGCCTTTGACATCGACAACAAAAAATGCAGTCGGCAATGATTTGCTTCTGACTGTGAGCTCCATAGAAATAACACCCTTAGCCTCGGACAATTCTCCTTAGAACCCACTAAGTCCCATGTTGGTCTTCATTAACTCGCCCTCCTTTTGGTTCAGTTTAGAAAATACCGAAAAGGGCATAATATTAACACCTGCACCGCCATCAACGAGCATGCGACCAATAGGCTTACCATCAATGTGACCTCTGATAAATAATGGCTTTAGGTGCTGCCCATGCTTCTCTGGTTTCTCAAATCTAGCAGGGTCCACACGCTTAACGTTTGTTGATGATCGGTATTATGAGTTTATGTGTTTTGATGTACCGAAGGTAGTTCGGAGTCCCGGATGAGATTGGGGACATGACGAGGAGTCTCGAAATGGTCGAGACGTAAAGATCGATATATTGAACGACTATGTTCGGACATCAGAAAGGTTCCGAGTGATTCGGGTATTTTTGGAGTACCGAGGAGATACGGGAATACGGGAAAGAAGTATTGGGCCTCATGGGCCAAGTGGTGGAAGAGAGGAGGCAGGGCAAGGCAGGGCGTTCGCCCCCCCCCCCCTAGCCCAAACCGAATTGGACTAGGGGGCCAGCCCCCCTTTCCTTTCTCTCCTCCCTTTCCTTCCTTCTTCCCTCCTTCCCTTTGGTGGACTCCTACTAGGACTTGGAATCCTAGTAGGAGTCCACACTTGGCGCGCCCATAGGGGCCGGCCGGCCTCCCCTCCTCTACTCCTTTATATACGGGGAGGGGGCACCCCATAGACACATAGTTGATCATTGATCTCTCTTAGCCGTGTGCGATGCCCCCCTCCACCATAATCCACCTCGGTAATATTGTAGCGGAGCTTAGGCGAAGCCCTGCGTTGGTAGCTTCATCAACACCGTCATCACGCCGTTGTGCTGAGGAACTCTCCCTTGAAGCTCTACTGGATCATGAGTTCGTGGGACGTCACCGAGCTGAACGTGTGCAGATCGCGGAGGTGCCATACGTTCGGCACTTGGATCGGTCGATCGTGAAGACGTACGACTACCTCAACCGCGTTGTCATAATGCTTGCGCTTACGTTCTACGAGGGTACGTGGACGACACTCTCCCCTCTCGTTGCTATGCATCACCATGATCTTGCGTGTGCATAGGATTTTTTTTTGAAATTACTACGTTCCCCAACAGTGGCATCCGAGCCAGGTTTATGCGTAGATGTTATATGCACGAGTAGAACACAAGTGAGTTGTGGGCGATACAAGTCATACTGCTTACCAGCATGTCATACTTTGGTTCGGCGGTATTGTTGGATGAAGCGCCCCGAACCGACATTACGCATACGCTTACGCGAGACTGGTTCTACCGACGTGCTTTGCACATAGGTGCCTGACGGGTGTCAGTTTCTCCAACTTTAGTTGAACCGAATGTGTATGCGTAGGTAAGAACGGTTCTTGCTAAGCTCGTAGAAGCCACATAAAACTTGCAACAACAAAGTAGAGGACGTCTAACTTGTTTTTGCAGGGCATGTTGTGATGTGATATGGTCAAGACGTGATGAGATATAAGTTGTTGTATGAGATGATCATGGTTTTTTGAAGTTATCGGCAACTGGCAGAAGCCTTATGGTTGTCTCTTTATTGCATAAGATGCAAGCACCAAATAATTTCTTTACTTTATCGCTATGCGATAGCAATAGTTGTAAGAGCAATAGTTGGTGAGACGACCATGTGATGACACATTGATACAGATCAAGATGATGGAGATCATGGTGTCATGCCGGTGACGATGGAGATCCTGACGATGCTTTGGATATGGAGATCGAAGGCACAATATGATGATGGCCATATCATGTCACATATTTTGATTGCATGTGATGTTTATCTTTTATACATCTTATTTTGCTTTGATTGACGGTAGCATTATAAGATGATCTCTCACTGAATTTCAAGGTATAAGTGTTCTCCCTGAGTATGCACCGTTGCAAAAGTTCTTCGTGCCGAGACACCACGTGATGATCGGGTGTGATAAGCTCTACGTTCAAATACAACAGCTGTAAGATAGTTTTGCACACGCAGAATACTCAGGTTAAACTTGACGAGCCTAGCATATGCAGATATGGCCTCGGAACACTAGACCGAAAGGTCAAGCGTGAATCATATAGTAGATATGATCAACATAATGATGTTCACCATTGAAAACTACTCCATCTCACGTGATGATCGGACATGGTTTATTTGATTTGGATCACGTGATCACTTAGATGATTAGAGGGATGTCTATCTAAGTGGGAGTTCTTAAGTAATATGATTAATTGAACTTTAATTTATCACGAACTTAGTCCTGATAGTATTTTGCAAATTATGTTGTAGATCAATAGCTCACGTTGTTGCTTCCCTATGTTTATTTTTGATATGTTCCTAGAGAAAAACTATGTTGAAATATGTTAGTAGCAATGATGCGGATTGGATCCGTGATCTGAGGATTATCCTCATTACTGCACAGAAGAATTATATCCTTGATGCACCGCTAGGTGATGGACCTATTGCAGGAGCATATGCAGACGTTATGAACGTAGCACAAAGCTCGGTATGATGACTACTTGATAGTTTAGTGCACCATGCTTTACGGCTTAGAATCGGGACTTCAAAGACGTTTTGAACTTCATGGACCATATGAGATGTTCCAGGAGTTGAAGTTAATATTTCAAGCAAATACTCGAGTTGAGAGATATGAAGTCTCCAACAAGTTCTATAGCTAAAAGATGGAGGAGAATAGCTCAAGCAGTGAGCATATGCTCAGATTGTCTGGGTACTACAATCGCTTGAATCAAGTAGGAGTTAATCTTCCAGATAAGATAGTGATTGACAGAGGTCTCTAGTCACCATCACCAAGTTAGTAGAACTTCGTGATGAACTATAGTATGCAAGGGATGACGAAAACGATTCCCGAGCTTTTCATGATGATGAAATCAATGAAGGTAGAAATCAAGAAAGAGCATCAAGTGTTGATGATTAACAAGACCACTAGTTTCAAGAAAGGGCAAAGGGAAAGAAAGGGAACTTCATGTAGAATGGCAAGCAAGTTGTCACTTCTGTGAAGAAGCCCAAAGCTAGACTAAAGCCTGAAACTGAGTGCTTCTACTGCAAAGGAAATGGTCACTGGAAGCGGAAATACCCTGGATATTTGGTGGATAAGAAGGATGGCAAAGTGAACAAGGGTATATTTGATATACAGGTTATTGACGGGTACCTTACTAGTGCTTATAGTAGCCCCTGGGTATTTGTTACTTATTCGGTTGCTAAAAACTCGAAACAGGAGTTACAGAATAAGCAGAGACTAGTTGAGGGTGAAGTGACGATGTGTGTTGGAAGTGGTTCCAAGATTGATATGATCATCATCGCACACTCCCTATACTTTCGGGATTGTTAGAATAAATCCGAGGCATACCGTCGATCATCCAAGGACCAAGCAAATCACACAAGCACGACACCGAGATTTGTTAACGAGGTTCACCGATATGGCTACATCCCTGGGGCCTGATTATGGGCGCTCCTCCCCATGATACCGCTACAATACCGCACCTGGTCGCCCTGGACACCGGCACATGCCGCCGGCTTCCCCTGCGTGTGTCTACCCCCGCTATATATGAGAGGCTAGGATACAAGTGTCCTACTAGGACACGGCTCCACATCCTATGTAAACACGATACAACTACAGGTCCAACTGTAACCTACCTTGTACACTATATTCGACACAACTCTAACAAACTCCACCTTGGCGAATATTCTCCACCACCTTGAGTTCGTCCATGCGTCAAACTTCCATGTACATTGGACTTGAGCTTATCCCATGAGTACCTCTGCTACTCCAAAAGACTCCATATGACTCCACCTGCAACTTGTAGTCCCTTCTTTTCTTGACCACAGTCAACACTTGAGCGAAATTAAGCTTCACATTACTCTAGTTTGCGCTCCCAACTTCCAGAGTATCAGTTCAACACCATCACACACCGATCACTGACCTGCGTGAAAGTGAACAACTCACATATTGGGTGTCACACGTAAGAGTTAGCTGAACTCAACAGCACCGCTCCTTTCTTGACCGCCTGTCTGAAACCTGAAAGAATTTCACCATTGCTTGTAGTCACCCCGAGTCAAATTCGCAGTTGTCTCACCACATGTATGACCACCAGAGCCCTGGTCCGTCTCCATGCACCGTGCGTACCGCACGCCTCGCCGCTATTACCGCGTCGAGCCTCCGCTGTCCCGGTCAAATCTCAAGGGTCGCGAAACCACACCACTCAACCCCCACTGTAGAGTACCACCGATCATCACCGACTGATGACGAGTTTCACGCTTCCATCAGACCACTGGGCTCCAGTCTAAACTACGTGTCACTCGCTTTTTTTCCCGTTGAATAGGCTTCGATTCTCTAGATCCTTACACCGTAGCCCCTCAATCCAGCTCCACCTTCAACATGACTCCAAGGTAGATGATCAGTCCACCCTCGCGCCCCGCCGACTTCAAGCTCTGTGTGCACCGTCTTGAATCAACCCCGCGCCATAGTCTTGTCGAAGCTACACAAGCCCTCGGGGCCTGTGCCACGTGTTTCCACGCCTAGAAGTCGTTCACCATCAGCATCACGCTCCTACATCGTCGTCGCTGATCCCACCACCATCTTCTGTTCCAACTGACTCACGTCGATCTGTCAGACTGTCCAGTCCGACCCAGCCGAACTTGTCCGACTACATGACATGCTCGAGGCTCCCAAATCGTCTTCCAAGAATTTCCATCCATAACATGATAGTTCCATCTTAGCTGACATGACTTCCTGCAACGCCTTCAAGCATCCCCATTGTGTCAACAATTTTTTCACCCTTGTCTGCCATAACCCAAGGTTTTCAGTTCCGTGAACTTCTCCACCTCAAACCTAATACCCGTTGGCACCATGGTTCTTTGTACGGCTGACCACGCGAAAAATTATCCGAGCTCTCTTTTAACACAATGCCCAAGTACACGAGGTTGTACTACTAGCAAATTCCAACCAAAAATCTTTCTGGTCTTCACGTGTGGAGCGCTCCCTGGCACAAAATTCCAATGCTAAGCTTTGCTTCTCCTTCTGCTATTTCCAATGGATGCCAACGTGAATGCGTGATGGATTTGTTTTTCCTCGCCGAATTGATCTGCCTCTCGCCGCGTCCACAAGGACTCGGTCCTCTTTTTTTTTCAACCAAACAAATCTCGTGTACGCTTCCTCGTTCCTCGATCTGCTTTAGCGAACAAAGAACCACTCTGCCCTGTCACCACAACACCGATGCCTGGTCCATCGACTCGGCCCTCTGATGGGCCTCTTGCCATGGGCCGCCAAGGCTCATAGCACCGCTCGCCGCCACCTGACGCTCGCCCGATCGATCAGGTGGATCAACCGCCGTACGTCTCGCCTCGCGATCATAGATTTTGTAGCCATGCAAAACTGGCAGCTTCCGCGCTGTCCGCTTCCAGATCGATCTCGTCCGAGATTCCGCGCCAGATCGATTCGCTTGCGTCTGCTGATACATGATCGTCCCTCGTGACAAACAAAATCAGCATTCAGCCTCCTTTGGATCAACTCTCACCGCCTCCGAATAACCTAGCTCATGATACCACTTGTTAGAATAAATCCGAGGCATACCGTCAATCATCCGAGGACCAAGCAAATCACACAAGCACGACACCGAGATTTGTTAACGAGGTTCACCGATATGGCTACATCCCCGGGGCCTGATTATGGGCGCTCCTCCCCATGATACCGCTACAATACCGCACCCGGTCGCCCTGGACACCGGCACATGCCGCCGGCTTCCCCTGCGTTCCGGTGCTATTATGTTGGCATAGGCTACATCGTGTGTCTACCCCCGCTATATATGAGAGGCTAGGATACAAGTGTCCTACTAGGACACGGCTCCACATCCTATGTAAACACGATACAACTACAGGTCCAACTGTAACCTACCTTG
Organism: Triticum timopheevii; assembly: GCA_963921465.1. Taxonomy (NCBI): domain Eukaryota; kingdom Viridiplantae; phylum Streptophyta; class Magnoliopsida; order Poales; family Poaceae; genus Triticum; species Triticum timopheevii. The sequence goes on along the minus strand of OY997262.1, from coordinate 305,994,743 downwards.
TACACTATATTCGACACAACTCTAACAGGGATTAGTGTTAAACCTAAATAAATGTTATTTTGCGTTTGCGTTGAGCATGAATATGATTTGATCATGTTTATTGCAATACGGTTATTCATTTAAAGTCAGAGAATAATTGTTGTTCTGTTTACATGAATAAAACCTTCGATGGTCATACACCCAATGAAAATAGTTTGCTGGATCTCGGTCGTAGTGATACACATATTCATAATATTGATGCCAAAAGATGCAAAGTTGATAATGATAGTGCAACTTATTTGTGGCACTGCCGTTTGGGTCATATCGGTGTAAAGCGCATGAAGAAACTCCATAAAGATGGATTTTTGGAATCACTTGGTTATGAATCATTTGATGCTTGCAAACCGTGCCTTTTGGGCAAGATGACTAAAACTCCGTTCTCCGGAACAATGGAATGAGCTACTGACTTGTTGGAAATAATACATACCGATGTATGCGGTCCAATGAGTGTTGATGCTTGTGGCGGGTATCCTTATTTTCTGACCTTCACAGATGATTTGAGCAGATATGAGTATATCTACTTGATGAAACATAAGTCTGAAACATTTAAAAAGTTCAAAGAATTTCAGAGTGAAGTGGAAAATCATCGTAACAAGAAAATAAAGTTTCTACGATCTGATCATGGAGACAAATATTCAAGTTACGAGTTTGGTCTTCATTTGAAACAATGTGAAATAGTTTCGCAACTCACGCCACCTGGAACACCACAATGTAATGGTGTGTCCGAATGTCGTAATCTTACTTTACTAGATATGGTGAGATCTATGATGTCTCTTACCGATTTACCACTATTGATTTGGGGTTATGCATTAGACATAGCTGCATTCACGTTAAAAAAAGGGCACCATCTAAATCTGTTGAGACGACACCATGGTTTAGCAAGAAACCTAAGCTGTCGTTTCTTAAAGTTTGGGGTTATGATGCTTATGTGAAAAAGTTTCATCCTGATAAGCTCAAATCCAAATCGGAGAAATGTGTAACGCCCCGGATTCGATGCGCCAGGTGTCTTCCAGTTATTCGTCGTCATTGCCATGTCATGTGCTTGCGTGTTGCACTTTGCCATGTCATCATATGCATTTCATATCATGTCATCATGTGCATTTCATTTTGCATACATGTTCGTCTCATGCATCCGAGCCTTTTCCCCGTTGTCCGTTTTGCAATCCGACACTCCTATGTCATCCGGCGGTCCCTTTTGACCTCTTCGCTTGTGCGGGTGTTAAACGTTCTCGGAATGGCCCGAGGTTTACCAAGCGGCCTTGGTATAGCACCGGTAGACCGCCTGTCAAGTTTCGTGCCATTTGGAGGTCGTTTGATACTCCAACGGTTAACCGGGTAACCGTAAAGGCCTCTTTTGTGTGCAGCCCAACACCCCTTCTAAAGTGGCCCAAAGCCCAGCAAACTCCCCTCCATGCTCTCGGTCATTCGATCACGATCGTGTGGGTGAAAACCGCACCTCATTTGGACTCTCCTAGCTCCCTCTACCTATATATATGCTCCTCCCCCCGAATTTTCGCAGTCCAAGCCCTAGTCTTCTTCAACCTCGCGCCGCCGGACACGTCAGCCTCCGCCGCCTCCTGGCCCTATCCGTGCGCGCCACGTGGCCGGCCGCGCCACCCGCCTCCACCTCCGGCCCGTGGAGCCCGTCCTAGACCCGCGCGGGCCCGGATCCCGCCGCCGCTTGGCCCGTCCCGCCGCCGACCGGACCCGCGTGCCCCGCCGCCGCGGTCGCCGCCTCCGCCGCCCAGCGCCGCCGCACCCGCCACCGCCCGGCACGCCGCCGCACCCGCCACCGCCCGGCGCGCCGCCGCCCGTCCCCGCGCCGGCGCTCGCCGCCACCCGCGCCCCGTGCGCCTCTGCCGCGCCGGCTCCCGGCCGGCCCGCGCCCCGCCGTTAGCCGCGCCGCCCCGCGCCTCCTCCTTCGGCCGCCGCTGCCTCTCGCCGGCCAGAGCCGAGCTCCGCCGCCGCGGTCCGGCCCCGCCCCAGCGTCCCTCCATCGCCTCCCCGTCGCCTCCTTCGCCAAGATCCGGCCGGATCCGGCGAGATCCGGCCCGGGAGCTCCTCACCGCCCTTCCTCCTCCCCCGTAGTGACCAACTCCGGCGAAGCTCCGGCGACCTCGAAAACCGTGCAAACTGGAGGTTGACTTTCCCCCCTCCAAAATTCGTCTAAGTCCCGATTATTTTTGCATAATCATGCCATGTTCATCGCATCGTATATCTGCATCCGTAGATCCGTTTCATGCGTGTTATATGTCAAATTGTTCGACTCAACGAGTACTTCATTTCATTCCATTGCATCATTTTCATTTGAGCTCATCTTGATGCCCGAAATGCTGTTGGAAGAGTGCATGTTGATGTTAATCTGCTGAAACTGTTATAACTTGCTCATTTAACATTTTTGCCATGATTGATGTGTGCATCCTATGAGGTTGATGTCTACATGTGTTTTGATCTATGATATGCCATCTTTCCAGAGGTGCCATCCATGTATTTTTGTGAGTTGTGTGTTGAGTGTATCAAGCTTGCTAAGTAGGGTAGTTGCTGTTGCTGTTTTCCTGACAGATTCTGTTATGTTTTGTTGCTATGTAAACATGCTTCTACTAATCATTCTATGCATAATCTGGAGATGTCCTATAAACATGTTTTGATCTACATGTCTTGCTATATACATTCATGCCTTTGGTTGCAATTATAGCCTGCTGGAACATGTTGTTATCTTGATCCAAATTTGCTTGATAATGTTGCTGTCAGCTTGTTAACATGAAGTTCAGTTTTGGCCATGTACTTTCCTAGTGATCCATGCACCCTATGAACTTGTTCTTGCCATGCTTAGCTTCATAAACATGTCTTCTTACTGTTGGTTGCCTTGCCATGCCATTTATTGCTCTGTGGTGAGCGTTTAAAGCTCACCAACATGCCTACTTATTGTTGTTCCTGCCATGTATGAATCTGTCATATAACTTGCCATGTTTACATGGGTGCCATCATATTTTCCGTGCCCTTTTGGCTCATGGTCAGTAAGGGACTTTTGATCTATGCTTTTAGTAGATTCATGTCATGCCTTTGTTTGCCATGTTAAGTTCCTGTAACATGTTGTTTGAGAGCTCTAAACATTGCAACCTGATGTTATTTCTGTAAAGTCTGAAACTGTTATTATTTGCAATCTTACCATGTCCTTTTGAGCATGCTCTAGTTGTTTCTGGAGATAGCTCAGTGTTCATGTTTTGTAGTGCTTTACCAGTACTTCATGCCCATGCCTTTTGTTCTTATGTTGGGGTGCTGTAGCATATTGCTTTGATGCTTGCAAGATGCCTAGTTGCTGTTTTGGACAGATTGTTGTTATGACTTGTATAGTGTGCATGTGTTGAATCGTTGCTCAGTTTTGAGTGTGCTCTACATGAAACTTGCTTGTTTTTGCATGTAGCTTCATATTATCATGTTGCATCCTTGTTTTGAGGTGTTTGCTTGATGTTTGGGTGCATTTTGCATCAATGCCATGCTTAACTTGTTTTGCTCATATCTTTTAGACCGTAGCTCCGAATCTAATGAACTTTATATGTAACTTGACTAGAATTTCGTGTAGATCATCTTGGTGCATCTTAACTTTCTGTTTAACAACTTGAACATAAGGTTTATTCAGATCTGGACCAATTTCGAAATTTGCATATGAGGACTTACCGGAATTGTTATATGTTGTTTCCGACCTCATTTAAACTTGCCTTGATGTGTTGTTCTTGTTTGCATCATCTCTTGTCATGAGTAGCTTCATGTAGCCTTTCATGCATCATGCTTGTTGTGCATCATGTCTTGTTCATGTGTGGTGTGTTTACCATGTTGTGTGCTTCTTCTTGTTAGTTCCTGTTTCGTTGCGATCGTGAGGATTCATTCGTCTATGATTGGTTCGGCTTCATCCGTTCATCTTCTTCATGGACTCGTTCTTCTTCCTTGCGGGATTTCAGGCAAGATGACCACTACCCTGGATCTCACTACTATCATTGCTATGCTAGTTGCTTCGTTCTATCGCTCTGCTGCGCTACCTATCATTTGCTCTTCAAGCCTCCCAAATTGCCATGAACCTCTAACCTTTGACACCTTTCCTAGCAAACCATTGATTGGCTATGTTACCGCTTTGCTCAGCCCCTCTTATAGCGTTGCTAGTTGCAGGTGAAGTTGAAGATTGCTCCATGGTGGACAGGGTTTATGTTGGGATATCACAATATCTCTTATATTATTAATGCATCTATATATTTGGTAAAGGGTGGAAGGCTCGGTGTCGGTGTCAAAACCGGCGGATCTCGGGTAGGGGGTCCCGAACTGTGCTTCTAGGCGGATGGTAACAGGAGACGAGGGACAAGATGTTTTTACCCAGGTTCGCCGGTTTTGACACCGACATTTGTGCTTTCATTGAGAGTTCCTCTGTGTCGTCACCGATAGAGCGGATGCCTCCACCCGTCTTCAAAGACGGTGTTTTCGCCGGAGGGGCCTTGGCTGCCGGCCAAACTATCCGGCTTGGTGGTTTTCTCATGACCGCCTGTCCGGTCGCCGCTTTGGCAATGACTTCTCAAGTCGTCGAAAGCAATCTTCGCGTCAGCCCTAAAGCTGCCAAACAGTTAGATCCAATAGAGCTCTCGTCTGTTAACGAGCTCTTGGATCGCATCGCCGCCCTGGGAGTCGCTACGGACTACAACCAGACTGGGCTTAAAACCGATCTGAGAGAGATTAACTCTCCCCAGGCCACCCACCACGTCGCAGTGGTAGAGGAGCAATACAGCAACTCTTTGCCAGTGTTGAAAACAATTCATATCCGGATTCCCGAACCCTCCATGCCGGATTCCCGCGGGGGGACGGACTTCGATCGAGCATTGAACTTAAAATCATGCATCGCCCCGGACTCGCTGGATTGTCCCCAGAAAACCACACTTCCGAATTCGGAAACCCCTTGGCCTTTGAGCCTCAAGATGGGCAGGGATCCGGATTTTATTCCACCCACCCGCCCAGACATATGCGATCTATCTCTAATACGGCAAGAGCCTACAGAAACAGTACATCACTACTGGGCCAGATTCCTCCTGGTTATGGACAGGATAAAGGACTGCCGAGAGGAAAATGCAATATCAATCTTCCGCAATAACTGCACGGACAAGGGAATACTAAACGCCATTGATCATCGCCAAATTACGCGCTTCACCGATATGGCATCCATTGTACGAAAGTACTGTGCGATGGAGAGTTTCCGGAAAACTGAAAATCAATTTTGGGATAATCCGGCCCCAAACCCAGTCCGCAGTAAAAGGGCGCCTTACACTCAGGCCCCAGATGCAAAAACGAAAAAACAAAAACCCAATAAGGGAAACGGAACCGTACTGGAGGGATGGCTCAATGGACCCTGTAAGCTTCATAATACAGAGGGAGCCGTCCCAACACATAGCCTTCGAGCATGTTGGATATTACGGCAGGTGGCCAAAAGTGGCGAAGAGCTTCTAGCTCCGGGAAACCACTCCAACAATACCAGCACGGTATCAACAGTCTTCGAGACTTTCGCATCAAATAATATGCGAAAACGATCAATCCACGAACTCGCCGAAATCTACCAAGTAGCAATAGCAAATCCATGGAGCGACATAGCTATTACCTTCAATGGCAGACGAGCCCACATTCTGAACAACCAGAGCCCCAGCCGCACTGGTACTTAGTCCCATAGTGGACGGCTTTCGACTGACAAAAGTCCTCATGGACGGCGGTAGCGGACTAAACCTCATTTATGAGGAAACTCTACCAAAAACGGAAGCAGACCAAGCCGCAACGGCATTTATCACTCCATATGGACCATTCTGCTTCAACACAATGCCCTTCGGACTCAAAAACGCCGGCGCAACATATCAGCGCATGATTCAAACATGTCTGGCCACCCAGATCGGCAAAACAGTCGAGGCATACGTAGACGACGTAGTTGTCAAAACAAAACACGTCCAAACTTTAGTAGACGATTTGAGGCTCACATTCGACAACCTCAGAGCATATGACATCAAGCTGAATCCGGAAAAATGCGTTTTCGGCGTACCAGCCGGAAAGCTGCTGGGCTTCATTGTATCCGGTAGAGGAATTGAAGCAAATCCGGGCAAAGTCCGAGCTCTGTCACAGTTGGATATTCCAAAAGACCTCAAACAAATACAAAAATTAACAGGATGCATGGCAGCCTTAAGCCGATTTATCTCCCGTTTAGGAGAAAAGGCGTTGCCCCTCTATCGCCTCCTCAGGCACACCGAACACTTCGAGTGGACGGATGCTGCCACTGCCGGACTCGAAGAAATAAAGGCCATACTGGCAACAAATCCGGTCCTGGCTGCGCCCACTCTGGGCGAACCAATGTTGTTATACATTGCAGCAACACATCAAGTTGTAAGCGCAGTCCTCGTCGTCGAACGAGCGACAGAAGGGCATAAATTCCCCCTTCAAAAACCAGTGTATTATGTATCCACTGTGTTAACGCCCTGCAAATCCCGTTACCCGCACTATCAGAAGATAGCATATGCGGTGTTCATGGCATCTCGAAAGCTCCGGCACTACTTTCAAGAGTGCTCGATAACAGTGGCCTCTGAAGTACCACTCAATGACATTATAAATAACCGCGACGCAACGGGCAGGATAGCAAAATGGGCCATTGAGCTCTTACCATTCGACATCACTTACAAACCTCGACGAGCTATAAAGTCACAAGTTTTGGCTGACTTCGTCGCCGAATGGACTGAAGCCGAACTCCCTAAAGAGTACGGCGCATACTCCAATTGGACTATGCATTTCGATGGCTCGAAAATGTTGGCCAGACTAGGGGCTGGCATCGTACTGACGTCCCCCACCGGAGATACAGTCCAGTATGTACTTCAAATAATGTACACGGACTCCAACAATGCAGCCGAATATGAGGCCCTGTTACATGGTCTCCGGATGGCGGTCTCCATGGGCATTCAACGCCTAGAGGTGCGCAGGGACTCAAACCTTGCAATATCCCAAATAAATGGAGACTTCGACACCAAGGATCCGAAAATGGCAGCATATCGCAACGCTGTCCTAAAAATGTCAGCTCGGTTTGAAGGACTCGAATTCCATCACATAGCCCGAGATAATAATCAAGCGGCCGACGTCCTGGCACGCATCGGTGCGAAACGTGATGCTGTCCCTCCAAATATCTTCCTGGAACGGCTCTTCAAGCCATCCGTACTATGGGAAGAGGAGCCCGGTAGCGACAAACCGGAGAAAACCGCACCAACCGGTGATTCGGCAGACGACATAACACCCTCCGCCCACGTCATAATGGCAGTAATCGCCGCGTGGACAGAACCTTTCCTAGCCTACTTACTTAGGCAGGAACTTCCCGAAGACCAAAATGAGGCCCGCTGCATAGTCCGGCGATCGAAGGCCTACATGGTCCATGAGGGAGAACTTTATAAGAAAAGTACCACCGGAGTCCTTCAAAGGTGTATCTCCGAAGAAGAAGGGCGAAACCTCCTGGCTGAAATTCATGCCGGACTAGGCGGACACCACGCAGCAGCCCGGGCCCTTGTAGGAAAGGCATTCCGTACAGGATTTTATTGGCCGATGGCTCGGGCAGACGCACAGGACTTGGTCCAGCGATGCGTTGGTTGTCAGCTCTTTGCTAATCAGAGCCATATGCCACCCACCGCCCTCAAAACCATACCCATTACCTGGCCGTTCGCGGTCTGGGGGCTTGACATGGTTGGACCCCTTATAGGGGGAACCCACAAGAAAAAGTACCTATTGGTCATGGTGGATAAGTTCACCAAATGGATAGAGGCCAAACCGGTCAAAACGGCAGAGTCCGGACCAGTGATAGACTTTATATCAGGGGTGGTACACCGTTACGGAGTCCCCCACAGCATCATCACCGACAACGGCACGAACTTCACAGCCGACGAGGTTAAGTCATGGTGCAAAAATATGGGCATCAAGCTCGACTATGCGTCAGTCTATCACCCTCAAACCAACGGTCAAGTGGAAAGAGCAAATGGTCTAATAATGAGCGGCATTAAACCCAGACTAGTGAGGTCACTCACTAAATCCGACACACAATGGGTCGAGGAGCTCGACTCCGTACTCTGGGGGCTGCAGACAACGCCTAACCATACTACCGGATTCACACCATTTTTTATGGTATACGGCGCAGAGGCAGTCTTGCCTTGTGACATAATTCATGACTCACCTCGAGTGCGCATGTATGAGGAAAGAGAGGCCGAGCTTGATCGGCAGGACAGCTTGGACACATTGGAGGAAGAACGTGACGTCGTGAAGGCTCGTTCCGCATTCTATCAGCAGCAGGCCCGAAGATATCAAAGCAGAGAAGTACGGGCCAAGACTTACAACGTTGGTGAACTAGTTCTACGCCTGCCGGACAAGAAAAAGGACAAGCTCAAGCCCAAATGGGAGGGCCCCTTCATTATCGATCAAGTACTGACCGGCGGAGCATACCGTCTACGAAATGCGTCGGATCACCGACTCGAGCCGAACCCATGGAACGCAGCCCGCCTCCGACGATTCTATGCCTAGCGCCGGACTAAGAGTTCATCCCCTTCCCCCGTCCAAACTTTTACACTTCGGCTGTCTTTTGTTTCTCTTTTTATCCTTTTCACTTAAAAGCCCTTCCGGGCCTATTTTTGCATTCTTTGCATACGCATGATGTGCCATCCGCACTCATTATTCCTGGGGGCTTCTTTTACAGAAGCTCAATTATACGGGTTTTATACCCAGCACATGTGTCAAGCTTCCACATGTACCTTTTACTTGCCATTATATGCATCGATATGACTTAAGTTTTGGCCAAGCTGGGTTGCCTGGCTCCTGTGCTTACCCCTACGTTCCCGATTATTCGGCTAGGAGGTAAAGGGAGCACCTCTGCGATTGTTACTGCCGGGTCAGCCGGATGTGTACCTCATACTGGGTGAAGCCGAAAGCTAGCGTTCTTAAGGGAATATTCGGTCGGTGACTTAAAAGATGACTTTTTACCTATTTATCTATTTGCCCCCAGATGTTTTACTGCTTCCTTTGCAGTCCGGACATGCACTTTAGGGCATACCTCCCAGGGAAAGGAACCCTTAACGGAACTATTCTCCCTGGAAAATGTTTCTTACTAACCATGTAATATAACATAACTAGTTGGGCACTTGTCTGATAAAGCACTAATGACCCCTACGCCTGGTCTCCATGCATACCACGGTTGTTTCTTAACCAAAAAGGTATTCGGACACACTCCGGACTCTAGGGTCCCGAGGTCGAAGCGAAAAGGTCGGCAAAGACAAACGATCTACAATCCGGCTAGAAGGCATTTCACATGTCACTTCAAAGGAAAACATACATTGTCAAATTTACTGATTGTATTCCTCCTCAATCCCATCTAACAGGCTGTCTAACTTACAGTCCCGTTGGGAAAACTTAGCAGCCAACTCTACTTGGCTGTATACTAAGCTCACAGGGATCTCCTTCCCATCGGGCCCCACCGGTCCAACTTCGGCCATGTGGTTGGGATCCGCCTTCTTGTACCGCGTCTTCACCATGGCCCAAGCCTCCCTGGCACCTTGACGGCAAGCCAAAATCTTCCACAAACGGAAGCGCTGCCGCACTCCCTACAGCTTCTCCGCAAGATCCCCGAGGCCCTTGGGTAGGGTGAGGGCTGGCCATAAAGCCTGAACGACGCCGCTCATTGCCTGCCGAACTCGTTCGAGTAGCTGCAACAGTTCGGGAAGTTGATCACCCATTGATATGGGCATCTCCTCTGTAGGACGACCCGTGAGTATACCTACAAGACATATCATGTCAAAATACTTCCTCGCTGAACTCTTCTTTTCAAAAGAGTTCACTCAAGCACTCACTATAAATGCCGCGACGAAGCCGCTGATTCTCCTTAACGGAGCCGGACAGCTCGGCCTGAGCGCCTTTCAGCTCTTCTCCGAGCTTGGCGTTGGCATCCTGGAGCTTGTTCCTTTCCTGCTGAACCCTATTCAGCACACTCTCGCCGGCCTTTAACTGGCGTAGCAATGCTTGCCTGTCCAGATCTTGTCCGGCGGTACCTGCAAATGTCATTATTAGACTCGTGCGCACGCCGCACAACGCTTATATTTATTAATAAAAATGTGTTACCAGGAGGGGTCTTTCCGTCTCCTCCTGCGGCAGCAAGTGCGGCCTCAAGTTGGGCCTTGCAATCTTGCAGCTCCCGAGACAGCTGGGCGTTCTTCTCGTTAAGTGCATGAAATTTCCAATGATCCTTAAATCAGTTAGCATAACTACTTTAAGTCTCTGGGGCTACTGGTATATACAACCATTAAAATTCCCTTACCCGTATGTCTTTCACATACTGCTCCGTGGCTCTGGTAAAACCATTTTGAGTGGCACGGAGATGCGCGTCCCCTGCGTTAAAAGCATCCAATGCCTCAGGGGAAAAGCACGCTTCTTGAAATACTGTCCGGCGGCGCCTATGGTTCATGGTGCTTTCCACCTCAGACTTGGTGATGGACAGTCTGTCGGTATCCTCCGTTGGAGAAGGATCCGGCTCGCGTCTTGCGCTTGCCTCCCCCTCCAGGCCGGGCGCTGGGGCCTGGCCAGTGTTGGTCGGATTGGCAATTCCTGCGCTCGCAGTCCGGCGAGCGCTTTTTCTCCTACAAAGATCATGAGCACTCAGACGTTTCCTCGGAACGTTGCTCTAAAAATTCAAATACGAGCTATACCTTTGCGGCGACGTTTCCGTCCGCACTGCGCTCCTTTTTCGCCTGCTGGTTCGGACTGACCTCTGTTGGTCGGCCGCCGCGGGCCCGGCTTCCTGCCATAAAGGTGCTTCCTGCAAAATACCATCGTTTGCGAAGGTCAGAAATGGTCAGGGATGATATAATGGTGTTCGGACTTCGGTCGCGGTCACCTGGGAAGCCGGACTTAGCCCGGGGTAGTCCGCCGTAATGGCGACCAAAGCATTGTCTATGCTGAGCTGGTGATACACCCCGTCGATCAGCTCCACCTCGATATCCGAGTCCTCTTCGGAGGCCAGATCCAGGGATCCTTCTGAATCCTCGGGTTGCGGAGCAGGACTCACCATGTCCTCCACAGTCCGGCGTAGATCCTGCGCCGAAGACATAATGTAAGAAGCTTAAACTTCGAAAGCATGGGTTGGGCCCTTCAAGGTGTTCACTTACCCATCCTCTGGGGTTGATCATGGAAAACCCATTCAAAGGGTTCGTTCGAAGGAAATCCTCCTTCTCCCCCTTGTACAGGCTGGACAGGATCTTCACCAGATCCTTGGTCGAATCCGGCCCTTTGCGGCCGTGCCGGGTAGCATCGTCTTCCCCGTTGAAATCCCACATGGGGTGGCCTCTGTATTGCAGTGGTTGTACCCCTCGCTTGATGCATGTCGCCATGACTCCGATCATGGTCAAGCCGGAATGAGCCATTAATCTTATCTGGCCCATCAAGTAGTGGACGCTCTTGTCTTCCTCCAATCGGGGGCTCCGTGGGCGCCAGCTGAGGCGTTTCTTCAAGGGAGCAGCACTAAACTCCGGGAGGCCGATCCAAACTGGGTCTGGCAGCGGAGCGTCTCCTACATAAAACCGCTCCGAGGGCCAGTCTTCAGACGCCTTCTTGGGAGTGCCGGATAGGTATCCGGTCCCGGCGATGCGCCATATTTCGGCGCCGCCCACTTGATATATGGACCCCTGGTGAGAACGGGGTACGAGGCAAAACAGCCTCTTCCACAATGCGAAATGGGGCTCGATGACCAGGAATAGCTCGCAAAGAGCTACGTAGCCCGCGATATGCAGGACAGAGGCGGGCGTGAGGTGGTGGAGTTGGAGTCCGTAGAACTTCAGGAGCCCGCGGAGGAACGGATGTATTGGAAATCCGAGTCCCCTTTTCAGATAAGGGACAAAACATACTCGCTCCCCCTTATTGGGGTTTGGAGTGTCCTCCGCCTGTCTCCCACCTTGATAAGTAACCAGTCCGGCCCGAACTGGGATCATGAAGGCCGGAGGGAGGAATCCCCCCGTTTGGAGCTTCACAAGCTCGTTGTGCGAAATAGAGCACCTCCTCCAATTCCCCGGCGGTGGGCTGGGAGCGCGTGAAGAAGAGCCGCGTTGACGATCCATGGTGGAATGGATTTCTAGGTCAAAGGCGCTTTGATGGAGTATTCGCGGGAGGAAGACGGTGTGTTTGGATCTGGATTCTTGCCTCTTTTATAGGCGGCGACTCGCACAATTGGGGGGTGAAATGCAAAAGACACCCTGGCTTTTCGCATTCGTGCGACGCGTGGAAGAGGGCCATTATTTGGCGTAGAAGCCGAGGAACACAGTATTCAAGATGAAGCCGGACACTGTTCGGCAGGTACATGGAATTTGAAGGGACAACCCGCCTTGCAACGCCGAAGACTATAAACGCGCTGGACTTATCGTCATTGAAGCCTGGTTCGGGGGCTACTGAGGGAGTCCTGGACTAGGGGGTGTCCGGACAGCCGGACTATCAATATCCGCCGGACTCCAAGACTACGAAGATACAAGATTGAAGACTTCGTCCCGTGTCCGGATGGGACTTTCCTTGGCGTGGAAGGCAAGCTTGGCAATACGAATATGTAGATCTCCTACCATTGTAACCGACTCTGTGTAACCCTAGCCCTCTCCGGTGTCTATATAAACCAGAGGGCTTTAGTCCGTAGGACAACATACATTACAACAATCATACCATAGGCTAGCTTCTAGGGTTTAGCCTCCTTGATCTCGTGGTAGATCTACTCTTGTACTACCCATATCATCAATATTAATCAAGCAGGACGTAGGGTTTTACCTCCATCGAGAGGGCCCGAACCTGGGTAAAAACATCGTGTCCCTCGTCTCCTGTTACCATCCACCTAGACGCACAGTTCGGGACCCCCTACCCGAGATCCGCCGGTTTTGACACCGACACTCGGCCTTATGCCTGGTGTTTTGTTCCACTCTTGCCGCCCTAGTTTCCGTCATACCAGTGTTATGTTCCCGGATTTTGCGTTCCTAACGCGGTCAGGTGATTTATGGGACCCCCCTGACAGTTCGCTTTGAATAAAACTTGTCCAGCAAGGCCCAACCTTGGTTTTACCATTTGCCTCACCACCACCTACCTTTCCCTTGGGAGTAATTAACCCAAGGGTCATCTTTATTTTAGCCCCCCCGGGCCAGTGCTTGTCTAAGTGTTGGTCCGAACCGAGCAACCTGCGGGGCCACCCCGGGGAAACTCGAAGTCTGGTTTTACTCGTAGCTTGTCTTATCCGGTGTTGCCCTGAGAACGAGATATGTGCAGCTCCTATCGGGATTGTCGGCGCATCGGGCGGCTTTGCTGGTCTTGTTTTACCATTGTCGAAATGTCTTGTAAACCGGTATTCTGAGACTGATCGGGTCTTCCTGGGAGAAGGTCTATTCCTTCGTTGATCGCGAGAGCTTGTCATGGGCTAAGTTGGGACACCCCTGCAGGGTATTATCTTTCAAAAGCCGTGCCCGCGGTTATGTGGCAGATGGGAATTTGTTAATGTCCGGTTGTAGATAACTTGACACCTGATCCGAATTAAAACGCATCAACCGCGTGTGTAGCCTTGATGGTCTCTTCTCGGCGGAGTCCGGGAAGTGAACACGGTTTCTGTGTTATGACTGACGTAAGTAGGTGTTCAGGATCACCTCTTGATCATTGCTAGTTGACGACCGTTCCGCTTGTTTCTCTTCTCGCTCTCATTTGCGTATGTTAGCCACCATACTTGCTTAGCCGCTGCTGCAACCTCACCACTTTACCCCTTCCTTTTCCATTAAGCTTTGCTAGTCTTGATACCCATGGTAATGGGATTGCTGAGTCCTCGTGGCTCACAGATTACTACAACAACAGTTGCAGGTACAAGTTATGCGATGATCATGACGCGAGGGCGATGTTACTTGTTTTGGAGTTTCTTCTTCTGCTTCTTCGATCAGGGGATAGGTTCCAGGTCGGCAGCCTGGGCTAGCAGGGTGGATATTGTTTGAGTTTCTGTTTATGATTCATCCGTAGTCGGATGTTGTTCTTGTATGTTGTATTGTTGTATTCATGTGGCATTGTATGCCTTATGTATGTATCCCCACTATTACGTAATGTTGATGTAATGATATCCACCTTGCAAAAGCATTCCAATATGCGGGTCTATCCTTGGTGGGACCTTCGAGTTCCTTTTGGATAGGGTCTCATATTGGGCGTGACAAAATGTGTCTTCATAGGATACCCAAAGGAGACAGTTGGGTACACCTTCTATCACAGATCCAAAGGCAAGACATTCGTTGCTAAGAATGGATCCTTTCTAGTGAAGGAGTTTTCTCGAAAGAAGTGAGTGGGAGGAAAGTAGAACTTGATAAGGTAATTGTACCTTCTCCCAAATTGGAAAGTAGTTCATCACAGAAACTAGTTCGAGTGATGCCTACACCGATTAGTGAGGAAGTTAATGATGATGATCATGAAACTTCGGATCAAGTTACTACCAAACCTCGTAGGTCAACCAGAGTAAGATCCACACCAGAGTGGTACGGTAATCTTGTTCTGGAGGTCATGTTACTTGACCATGACGAACCTACGAACTATGAGGAAGCGATGATGAGCCCAGATTTCGTGAAATGGCTTTAGGCTATGAAATCTGAGATGGGATCCATGTATGAGAACAAAGTGTGGACTTTGGTTGACTTGCCCGATGATCGACAAGCCATAGAAAATAAATGGATCTTCAAGAGGAAGATGGATGCTGATAGTTGTGTTACTATCTACAAAGCTCGAATTTTCAAAAAAGGTTTTCGACAAGTTCAAGGTGTTGAATACAATGAGATCTCACTCGTATTGATGCTTAGAAGTTTGTCCGAATCATGTTAGCAATTGCCGCATTTTATGAAATTTAGCAAATGGATGTCAAAACAGCACTCCTTAATGGATATCTCAAAAGAAGAGTTGTATATGATGCAACCAGAAGGTTTTCTCGATCCTAACGGTGCTAACAAAATGTGCAAGCTCCAGTGATCCATCTATGGACTGGTGCAAGCATCTCGGAGTTGGAATATACATTTTGATAAGTTGATCAAAGCATATAGTTTTATACGGACTTGCGGTGAAGCCTGTATTTACAAGAAAGTGAGTGGGAGCACTACAACCTTTTTGATAAGTATATGTGAATAACATATTGTTGATAGGAAATGATGTAGAATTTTCTGGAAAGCATAAAGGAGTGTTTGAAATGAGTTTTTCAAAAGAAAGACCTTAGCAAAGCTACTTACATATTGAGCATCAAGATCTATTGAGATAGATCAAGACGCTTGATAAGATTTTCAATGAGTACATACCTTGACAAGATTTTCAAGTAGTTCAAAATGGAACAATCAATGAAAGAGTTCTTGCCTGTGTTGCAAAGGTGTGAAATTGAGTAAGACTCAAATCCCGACCACAGCAGAAAATAGAAAGAGAATGAAAGTCATTCCCTATGCCTCAGTCATAGGTTCTATAAAGTATGCCATGCTATGGACCAGACCTATTGTATACCCTACCCTGAGTTTGGCAAGGGAGTACAATAGTGATCTAGGAGTTGATCACTGGACATTGGTCAAAATTATCCTTAGTGGAATAAGGATATGTTTCTCGATTATGGAGGTGACAAATGGTTCGTCGTAAAGGATTACGTCGATGCAAGTTTTGGCACTGATCCAGATGACTCTAAGTCTCAATCTGGATACATATTGAAAGTGGGAGAAATTAGCTAGAGTAGCTCCGTGCAGAGCATTGTAGACATAGAAATTTGCTAAAAACTTACGGATCTGAATATGGCAGACCCGTTGACTATACTTCTCTCACAAGCAAAACATGATCACACCTTATTACTCTTTGGGTGTTAATCACATGACGATGTGAACTAAGATTACTGACTCTAGTAAACTCTTTGAGTGTTGGTCACATGGCGATGTGAACTATGGGTGTTAATCACATGGTGATGTGAACTATTGGTGTTGAGTCACATGGCGGTGTGAACTAGATTATTGACTCTAGTGCTTGTGGGAGACTGAAGGAAATATGCCCTAGAGGCAATAATAAAGTTATTATTTATTTCCTTATTTCATGATAAATGTTTATTATTCATGCTAGAATTGTATTAACCGGAAACTTGATACATGTGTGAATATATAGACAAATAGAGTGTCACTAGTATGCCTCTACTTGACTAGCTCGTTGAATTAAAGATGGTTAAGTTTCCTAGCCATAGACATGAGCTGTCATTTGATTAACGGGATCACATCATTAGAGAATGATGTGATTGACTTGACCCATTCTGTTAGCTTAGCAGTTTATCATTTAGTATGTTGCTGTTGCTTTCTTCATGACTTATACATGTTCCTATGACTATGAGATTATGCAACCCCCGAATACCGGAGGAACACTTTGTTTGCTACCAAACGTCACAACGTAACTGGGTGATTATAAAGGTGCTCTACAGGTGTCTCCGATGCTGTTTGTTGGGTTGGCATAGATCGAGATTAGGATTTGTCACTCCGATTGTCGGAGAGGTATCTCTGGGCCCTCTCGGTAATGCACATCACTATAAGCCTTGCAAGCAATGTGACTAATGAGTTAGTTGCGGGATGATGCATTACAGAACGAGTAAAGAGACTTGCTAGTAACGAGGTTGAACTAGGAATGATGATACCGACGATCGAATCTCGGGCAAGTAACATACAGATGACAAAGGGAATAACGTATGTTGTTATGGGGTTTGACCGATAAAAATCTTCATAGAATATGTGGGAGCCAATATGAGCATCCATGTTCTGCTATTGGTTATTGACCGGACACGAGTCTCGGTCATGTCTACATAGTTCTCGAACCCGTAGGGTCCGCACGCTTAACGTTCGGTGACGATTGGTATTATGAGTTTATGTGTTTTGATGTACTGAAGGTAGTTCGGAGTCCCTGATGAGATCAGGGACATGACGAGGAGTATCGAAATGGTCGAGACATAAAGATCGATATATTGGACAACTATATTCGGACATCGGAAAGGTTTTGAGTGCTTCGGGTAATTTTTGGAGTACCGGGGAGATACGGGAATACGGGAAAGAAGTATTGGGCCTCATGAGCCAAGTGGTGGAAGAGAGGAGGCAGGGCTATGCAGGGTGAGCGGGCCCCCTAGCCCAAACCGAATTGGACTAGGGGGCCAGCCCCCCTTTCCTTTCTCTCCTTTCTCTCCTTTCTTCTTCCCTCCTTCCCTTTGGTGGACTCCTACCAGGACTTGGCGTCCTAGTAGGAGCCCACACTTGGCGCGCCCATAGGGGCAGGCCGGCCTCCCCTCCTCTACTCCTTTATATACGGGGAGGGGGGCACCCCATAGACACACAAGTTGATCACTGATCTCTCGTAGCCGTGTGCGATGCCCCCCTCCACCATAATCCACCTTGGTAATATCGTAGAGGAGCTTAGGTGAAGCCCTGCGTTGGTAGCTTCATCAACACCATCATCACGTCGTTGTGCTAACGAAACTCTCCCTCGAAACTCTACTGGATCGTGAGTTCGTGGGACGTCACTGAGCTGAACGTGTGCAGATCGCGGAGGTGCCGTACATTCGGTACTTGGATCGATTGATCATGAAGACGTACGACTACATCAACCGCGTTGTCATAACGCTTCCGCTTATGGTCTACAAGAGTACGTGGACGACACTCTCCCCTCTCGTTGCTATGCATCACCATGATCTTGCGAGTGCGTAGGATTTTTTTTGAAATTACTACATTCCCCAACAAGTTACACAACGGACGTACCGTTTGCCCGGGGCCTTGGATGGTGCTCAGGGACTTTAATATGATCCTACGGGAAGATGAGAAGAGCAATAACAATCTGAACCGGAGGATTATGAGAAGATTCAAGGAATTTGTGGATGATTGCGAGCTGAAGGAACCCTACATGCATGGGAGGCATTTCACGTGGTCGAATGAAAGGGAGCAGTCGGTTATTAGGAAAATGACCGTGTGCTTGTTTCGGTGGATTGGGAGCTAAACTACCCGGATGTGTTGTTGCAAGCTCTCTCTCTCTACAAACATCTCGGACCATACCCCGCTACACTTAACCACCTCCGCACCTTTTTGTGCGAAGAAAAGGTTTCGTTTTGAGATGTATTGGCTAAAGCTGGATGGGTTCGAGAAGACGGTCTGTGATGCTTGGGTGTGTGATGATCACATTGTTGACCCCTTCAAGAGGTTGGATACTTTACTGCGTAACACAGCGACCGCCCCTACAGGCTTGGGGTCAGAAGAAGACTGGCAACATTAAGACGCAGATGGCCACTACGAATTTCATTATTCTGAGGATGGATCATGCCATGGAGACCTGCATCCTCTCAACTGAAGAAAGATGGCTTAGGAGCACCATCAAGCACGCATTGCTAGGCTTGGCTTCATTGCAGCATACCAACGAGAGGCAGCGATTGCGTTTAAGGTGGATTCTGGAGGGAGATCCCAACACGAAGCTTTTCCAGGCAGTGGCTAATGGCCATCGGTCCAAGAATTCATTCCTCACTTGAGGCATAATGAGGAGCTGATTACTGATCAGCACAGGAAACAAGAAATCTTCACGGAGGCTTACGAGCAATTATTGGGTAGGGCGCATTCAAGGGCAGGTGATGTGGATATCGAATTCCTTGAGATGGAGTTACATAACCTATCGGAGCTTGACGAGATCTTGTCGGAGGAGTAAGTATGGGATACAATTAAGGATCTGCCACCAGATCGCGCGCTGGGACCAGATGAGTTCATTGCTGCCTTCTACCAGAAGGCCTGGAACATAATCAAACATGATGTGATGGCAGTTTTTATGAAGCTTTATGTCGGTGATGGCCGGGGTTTTGGCAAGGTAAACCGTGCACATATTATTATCATCCCCAAGAAAACGGAGGTAGAGGAGGTGGGTGACTTTCGCCCCATTAGTCTGGCCCATAGCATTGCCAAAATATTTGCTAAGCTGCTAGCTAATTGGGCCTGGCGGAGGATGAAGAATATCGTGGCAGCAAATCAATCGACATTAATCTGTGGGAGGCACTTGCACGATAACTTCCTATTGGTTCGTTAGGTGGCTAGGAAGATCCACACCCATAGGGAAGCAAGAGTGTTTCTCAAACTTGATATATCTAGAGCGTTTGACTCGATTGCTTAGCCGTTCCTATTCATGATCTTGACGCATAAAGGGTTTGGGGTCAAGTGGATGACCTGGGTGTCCATACTGCTGAGGACGGCGTCCATGAAAGTCATTGTTAATGGGAGCCTCGGGAGAAGCTTTCGACATGTGCAAGGGTTATGTCAAGGGGACCCAGTCTCACCATTGTTGTTTGTCATTGCAATGGACGTGTTGTCGAAGATCATGATCAAAGCTGCAGCTATGGGAGTGACGAGTAAACTCACTGGGATATCGGCAGACCAAAGCATGTCTATTTACACGGATGATGTAGCGCTATTTGTTAAGCCCACGGAGGTGGATTTAAGGTTCACGAAAGAAGCGATGCAGGTGTTCGAGGACGCGTCGGGGCTGAACATAAATTATAAAAAATCTTTGGCGATTATGATCCATGGGGATGAGGCTGATAGAGACTGAGTGGAGACACTTTTGCAATGCAATATGGGGAGCTTCCCTTCTAGATACTTGGGTCTGCAGCTCGCGATCAAACATCTTAGTAGGGTGGAGTGGCCGCCCATGGTGGACCAAGCAAAAAACTTTGCCCCGGCGTGGCAACAGGGACTCCTCCTACGTTCTGGAAGGCTGGTGTTAGTCAAGTCAATGATCGCGGCAAAATAAATCCATCACTTTATGATCGCGGAGGCCTCGACATGGGTGCTGGAGGAGATCAACCAATGGATGCATGCTTTTTTCTAGGCAGGTAAAGAGAAAGCTAATGGTGGGCACTGTTTGGTGGCCTGGAGCACGGTTTGTAGACCCACTTGGTTGGGTGGTTTTGGGGTGAGATATCTGGAGCTTCAAGGACTTGCACTTAGGGTCAGATGGGAATGGTTAAAAAGAACGGACCCAAAGAGGCCATGGCAGGGACTTGCCATGACAGAGGATAGAGATGCACGCGCGGTGTTTGATAGCCTTGTCAAGATTGAGGTGGGGGTAGAGAACAAGGTTCTATTTTGGAGAGACAGATGGATACATGGCTTTGCGGCGGAGGATATATCACCACTGATTCATAGATTGGTGGACACTCGAACAAGGAACCGCCGTACGTTCAATAAGTTTGGAGAATGCCAGATGGCTCCAGGATGTGGGAGGAGACCTCACCTTTGTGGGACACATGCAGCTGGTACACCTCAATCTAGCTATCAGTATTGTGAAGCGGGACCCCCAAAGGGCCGATTGTTTCTCTTGGCTGGCGGATCCATCTGGGAAGTACACTGCGAGATCCATGTATAACCGCTTGTGTCTCGGCATCCATAGGGCATCGTGTGCATCATGCATTTGGAAGAGCTGGGCGCTGCTCAAGTGCAAAACTTTGCCTGGTTGGCAGTGCAGCACCGAATCTAGACCTCGGATCAGAGAGTGAAGCATCATCTCCAAGAGCGGCCTTCTACTTGCTTCACTTGCCTGCAGGATGAAGACAATGCAGAGCACATCTTGGTTCAATGCGTGTACGCGAGGGAAGTGTGGCATGAATGTGTTGGAAATATGCCCTAGAGGCAATAATAAAATGGTTACTATTATATTTTTGTGTTCATGATAATTGTCTATTATTCATGCTATAACTTTGTTATCCGGAGATCGTAATACACGTGTGAATACATAGACCACAACAAGTCCCTAGTGAGCCTCTAGTTGACTAGCTCGTTGAACAACAAATAGTCATGTTTTCCTGACTATGGGCATTGGATGTCATTGATAACGGGATCACATCATTAGGAGAATGATGTGATGGACAAGACCCAATTTTAAGCATAGCTCAAAGATCGTGTAGTTCGTTTAGCTAGAGCTTTTCCAATTGTCGAGTATCATTTCCTTAGACCATGAGATTGTGCAACTCCCGGATACCGTAGGAGTGCTTTGGGTGTGCCAAACGTCACAACGTAACTGGGTGACTATAAAGGTGCACTACGGGTGTCTCCGAAAGTGTCTGTTGGGTTGGCACGAATCGAGACTGGGATTTGTCACTCCGTATGATGGAGAGGTATCTCTGGGCCCACTAGGTAATGCATCATCATAATGAGCTCAATGTGACCAAGTGTCTGGTCACGGGATCATGCATTACAGTATGAGTAAAGTGACTTGTCGGTAACGAGACTAAACGAGGTATTGGGATACCGACGATCGAGTCTTGGGCAAGTAACGTATCGATTGACAAAGGGAATTGAATACGGGGTTAATTGAATCCTCGACATCGTGGTTCATCTGATGAGATCATCGAGGAGTATGTGGGAGCCAACATGGGTATCCAGATCCCGCTATTGGTTATTGACCGGAGAGGCGTCTCGGTCATGTCTGCATATCTCCTGAACCCATAGGGTCTACACACTTAAGGTTCGGTGACGCTAGGGTTGTAGAGATATTAGTATGCAGCAAACCGAAAGTTGTTCGGAGTCCCGGATGAGATCCCGGACGTCACGAGGAGTTCCGAAATGGTCCGCAGGTGAAGAATTATATATAGGAAGTGCTGTTTCGGCCATCGGGAGAGTTTTGGGGGTCACCGGTATTGTACCGGGACCACCGGAAGGGTCCCGGGGGTCCACCGGGTGGGGCCATCTATCCTGGAGGGCCCCATGGGCTGAAGTGGGAGGGGAACCAGCCCCTGGTGGGCTGGTGCGCCCCCCCTTGGCCCCCCTGCGCCTATGGTTGGGAACCCTAGGGGAGGGGGCGCCTCCACTTGCCTTGGGGGGCAAGTTCCCCCCTTGACCGCCGCCCCCCTGGGGACCCTATATAAAGGAGGGGGGAGGGAGGGCAGCCGCACCCTGCATCTTGGCGCCTCCCTTCCCCCCTTGCTACACCTCTCCCTCCCGCAGACGCTTGGCGAAGCCCTGCTGGATCCCTGCTGCATACACCACCACGCCGTCGTGCTGCTGGATCTTCATCAAACTCTCCTTCCCCCTTGCTGGATCAAGAAGGAGGAGACGTCACGCTGACCATACGTGTGTTGAACGCGGAGGTGCCGTCCGTTCGGCGCTAGGATCTCTGGTGATTTGGATCACGACGTGTACGACTACCTCAACCCCGTTCTCTTGAACGCTTCCGCTCACGATCTACAAGGGTATGTAGATGCACACCCTTCTCTCGTTGCTGGATGAACTCATAGATTGATCTTGGTGAACGTAGGAAATTTTTTATTTTATGCAACGTTCCCCTACAGTGGTATCAGAGCTAGGTCTATGCGTAGTTCTCTTTGCACGAGTAGAACACAATCTGTTGTGGGCGTAGATGTTGTCAACTTTCTTGCCACTACTAGTCTTATTTTGCTTCAGCAGTATTGTGGGATGAAGCGGCCCGGACCGACCTTACACGTACGCTTACGTGAGACAGGTTCCACCGACTGACATGCACTAGTTGCATAAGGTGGCTAGCGGGTGTCTGTCTCTCCCACTTTAGTTGGAGCGGATTCGATGAAAAGGGTCCTTATGAAGGGTAAATAGAAGTTGGCAAATCACATTGTGGCTTTAATGTAGGTAAGAAAATGTTCTTGCTAGATCACCTATAGAAGCCACGTAAAAAAAACTTGCAACAACAATTAGAGGACGTCTAACTTGTTTTTGCAGCAAGTGTTTTGTGATGTGATGTAACGCCCCGGATTCGATGCGCCAGGTGTCTGCCAGTTATTCGTCGTTGTTGCCATGTCGTTTGCTTGCATGTTGCATTTTGCCATGTCATCATCTACATTTCATCTGCATGTTTTTCAAAACTTGCATCCGTTCGGGTCCTCCCGGTTCTCTCCGTTGTCCGTTCTGAGCACAGACACACTCGCACGCGCCCGCGGCACCTCCGTAATATTATTTTTATGAGTGGCATAAAAATGTTCTCGGAATGGGTTGCAACTTGTCATGCGGTCTTATTATAGTGTAGACAGACCGCCTGCCAAGTTTCGTCGCATTCGGAGTCCATTTGATAGGCCAACCGTTAAACCTACAACCGCAATATAGCCGGTCTATACGTCGGACGTTTTCGGTCTCCGAAAACCCTGCCGGGCTGCTTTCCTCTTCTCTTCTCTCAGCCCAAGGCCTCTTCTGCACAGCCATCTGCAGCCCACCTAAAACCCCCTCTGCTCCGGACCGTCAGATCGAAATCCGATGCCCGAAAGCCCCTCCAAACCCCCCTAAGCCTAATACCTACCCTATATATACACCCATTCCTTCTAAATGGGCATCCCTAGCCCCTCACCTACCCCTAGCCGCCTCCCCACCGCAGCCATCTTCCTCCTCCTCAAATTCCATGCGCCCCCAACCAGCCTCCACCACCTGCGCCGCCCCCTCCTCATTTTCCGGCGCCGGCCAGCCACCTCTCGCCACTTGGCGCAGCCCGATTGGCCCAGCCACCACCATTCGGCGCCCCTGGCCAGTCCCGCTCCTCCACGTCGCCTCCCCAGCTCCCCAGCCTCCGCACGGGCCCGCCGGAGCCCATCTACGGCCCGCCCCGGGCCGATCTAGGCCTGAGGCGCCCGCGCCGCGCCGCCGCCCGTCCCTGGCGCCCGCTCGCCCCGTCCCTCGACCCCGATCTCCCGCTCGTGCCCATGGCTTCCCCGCCGCTCGCCGGACCTCGCGTCCCGCCGGCGACCCCGCCGGGCTTCGCTGCCGCCGAACCCCAAGGCCAGGTCGTGCCACCCGCTGCCGTCCCCTCCTTTCCCTCTCCTTTTCTCTCTCTCCCTCATCTCCCCGTTTCTCTCTGCAGGAAGGCGCCGCCGCCGCCGGAGCTTCCTCGTCGCCGTCCCGTCGTGTGTTGCCTCCGGATCCGGCCGGAACGGGTCCGGAGCGACCTGATCCGGCCGTCCCCAGCGCCCTTCGACCACCCCGGCGTCGCTGCTCCCTCGCCGGCGCTTGAACTCCGGTGCCGCCGCCGCCTGGCAATATCGGGAGGAGCCCGATCCCGTCGCCGCCGCGTTGACCTCGTCCGGCCCAGCCCCGGCCTGCTGCACCCCAGGCCCAAGCCGGCCTGCCTCCTTCCCCTTCTGGGCCAGGCCCATGGTGAGCCAACCACCTAAACCCCGTCCGTGCGACATTTAGCTATCTTGCGCGCGTCTATTTTTTTTCCCGAAAAATGACTAAGTCCTGAAATATTTGACATTATCATGCCATGTTCATCATGCTGTATCTCTGCATCCGTAGCTCCGTTTCATGCGTTTAATATGTCAAATTGTTCGCCTCGACGAGTACTTCATTTCATTCCATTGCATAATTTTCATTTGAGTTAATCTTGATGCCCGGAATGCTGTTGGAAGAGTGCATGTTGATGTTAACCTGCTGAAACTATTATAACTTGCTCATTTGTCATTTTTGCCATGATTGATGTGTGCACCCTATGAGGTTGATGTCTTCATGTGTTTTGATCTATGCTATACCATCTTTCCAGTGGTGCCAACCATGTATTTTTGGGAGATGTGTGCTGAGTGCATCGAGCTTGTTAAGTAGGGTACTTGCTGTTGTTGTTTTCCTGACAGATTCTGTTATATTTTGTTGCTATGTTAACATGCTTCTACTAATCATTCTATGCATAATCTGGAGATGTTCTATAAACATGTTTTGATCTACATGTCATGATCTATCCATTCATGCCGTTGGTTGCAATTATAGTCTGCTGTAGCATGTTCATATCTTGCTCCAAAGTTGCTTGATAATGTTGCTGTCAGCCTGTTAACATTAAGTTCACTAGTTCCCATGTGTTTTGCTAGTGATCCATGCACCCTATGACCTTTCTATTGCCATGCTTAGCTTCAAAAACATGCCTTCTTACTGTTGCTTGCCTTTCCATGCCATGTATTGCTCTGTGGTGAGTGGTTCAAGCTCACCAACATGCCTACTTATTGTTGTTCCTGCCTTGTATGAATCTGTAATATAACTTGCCATGTTTACATGGGTGCCATCATATTTTCTATGCCTTTTTGGCTCATGGTCAGTAAGGGACTTTTGATCTATGCAATCAGTAGATTCATGCCATGCCTTTGTTTGCCATGTTAAGTTCCTATAACATGTTGTTTGATAGCTCTAAACATTGCAACCCGATGTTATTTCTGCTAAAGTCTGAAACTGTTATTATTTGCAATCTCTCCATGTGTTTTTGAGCATGTTCTAGTTGTTTCTGGAGATAGCTCAGTGTTCATGTTTTGTTATGCTTTACCTGTAATTCATGCCCATGCCTTTTTTTAATATGTTGGGGTGCTGTAGCATATTGTTTTGATGCTTGCAATATGCCTAGTTGCTGTTATGGACAGATTGCTGTTATGACTTGTACAGAGTGTATGTGTTGAACCGTTGCTCCGTTTTGAGTGTGCTCTATATGAAACTTGCTTGATTTTGCATGTAGTTTCATATTATCATGTTGCATCCTTGTTTTGGTGTGTTTGCTTGATGTTTGGGTGCATTTTCCATCAATGCCATGTTTAACTTGTTTTGCTCATATTTTCTAGGCCGTAGCTCCGAATCTAATGAACTTTATATGTAACTTGACTAGAATTTCGTGTAGATCATCTTGGTGCATCTTAACTTGCTGTTTAACAACTTGAACATAAGGTTTGTTCAGATCTGGACCAAATTTCGAAATATGCATATGAGAACTTACCGGAATTGTTATATGTTGTTTCCGGCCTCATTTAAACTTGCCTTGATATGTTGTTCTTGTTTGCATCATCTCTTGCCATGAGTAGCTTCATGTAGCTTTGTCATGTATCATGCTTGTTGTGCATCATGTCTTGTTCATGTGTGGTGTGTTTATCATGTTGTGTGCTTCTTCTCGATAGTTCCTGTTTCATTGCGATTGTGAGGATTTGTTCGTCTACGTGTGGTTCGTCTTCGTGGCTTCATCTTCTTCATGGACTCGTTCTTCTTCCTTGCGGGATTTCAGGCAAGATGACCGCTACCCTGGATCTCACTACTATCATTGCTATGCTAGTTGCTTCGTTCTATCGCTTTGCTGCGTTACCTATCTTTTGCTCTTCAAGCCTCCCAAATTGCCATGAACCTCTAACCTTTGACACCATTCCTAGAAAACCATTGCTTGGCTATGTTACCGCTTTTGCTCAGCCCCTCTTATAGCATTGCTAGATGCAGGTGAAGTTGAAGATTTCTCCATGGTGGACAGGATTTTGGTTGGGATATCACAATATCTCTTATATTATTAATGCATCTATATACTTGGTAAAGGGTGGAAGGCTCGGCCTTATGCCTGGTGTTTTGTTCCACTCTTGCCGCCCTAGTTTCCGTCATACCAGTGTTATGTTCCCGGATTTTGCGTTCCTAACGCGGTCGGGTGATTTATGGGACCCCCCTGACAGTTCGCTTTGAATAAAACTTGTCCAGCAAGGCCCAACCTTGGTTTTACCATTTGCCTCACCACCACCTACCTTTCCCTTGGGAGTAATTAACCCAAGGGTCATCTTTATTATAGCCCCCCAGGGCCAATGCTTGTCTAAGTGTTGGTCCAAACTAGAGCACCGTGCGGGACCATTCCTTGGCAACTTGGATTCGTCCGTACCTGTACGCTTCGCTTATCCGGTGTTGCCCTGAGAACGAGATATGTGCAGCTCCTATCGGGATTGTCGGCGCATCGGGCGGCTTTGCTGGTCTTGTTTTACCATTGTCGAAATGTCTTGTAAACCGGGATTCCGAGACTGATCGGGTCTTCCTGGGAGAAGGTCTATTCATTCGTTGATCGCGAGAGCTTGTCATGGGCTAAGTTGGGACACCCCTGCAGGGTATAAACTTTCGAGAGCCGTGCCCGCGGTTATGTGGCTGTGGCAGATGGGAATTTGTTAATGTCCGGTTGTAGATAACTTGACACCAGATCCGAATTAAAATGCATCAACCATGTGTGTAGCCGTGATGGTCTCTTCTCGGCGGAGTCCGGGAAGTGAACACGGTTTTTGGGTTATGTTTGACGTAAGTAGGAGTTCAGGATCACCTCTTGATCATTGCTAGCTTCACGACCGTTTCGCTTGCTCTCTTCTCGCTCTTATTTGCGTATGTTAGCCACCATATCATGCTTAGTCGCTACTGCAACCTCACCACTTTACCCCTTCCTTTCCCAATAAGCTTTGCTCTTCTTGATACCCATGGTAATGGGATTGCTGAGTCCTCGTGGCTCACAGATTACTACAACAACAGTTGCAGGTACAGGTTATGCGATGGTCATGACGCGAGAGCGATGCTTGCTTGCGTTGAGTTCTTCTTCTGCTTCTTCTTCGACCAGGGGATAGGTTCCAGGTCGGCAGCCTGGGCTAGCAGGGTGGATATTGTTTGAGTTTCTGTTTATGATTCATCCGTAGTCGGATGTTGTTCTTGTATGTGGTATTGTTGTATTCATGTGACATTGTATGTTTTGTATGTATCCCCACTATTATGTAATGTTGATGCAATGATATCCACCTTGCAAAAGCGTTCCAATATGCGGGTCTATCCTTGGTGGGACCTTCGAGTTCCTTTTGGATAGGGTCGCATATTGGGCGTGACAAGTTGGTATCATAGCCTCGACCGACCCTAGGAGCCCCCTTGATTGATCGTGTAGTTTGGCCGTTGTTGAGTCTAGAAAAAAACTGTTTTCGGAGTCTAGTTATATCGGAGAGTAGGAATTCTTTTACTCCTCAGCCCCTTCGTCGCTCTGGTGAGGACTCTTGACATAGGTGTTTTGAGTTACTCCTCTTCCCTTTCAAATTTTCTTTAGGTTCACGCAGTTGGTTTTCCGATCGTTGTTCCCCAGCTCGTTTATCCGGTGCATTTCTCGTCAAGTTGACTCGAGTCTCTTCATCTTTGAGTTCAATGCTCAGTTGTTTTTTTCCCACCCGCCCTCCCTTCTTCTTCTCGAACCTGGAGTCCGTAATCAAGTATCCTTCCTACTCGTGCGAAGTCTTTGCTTTCTTTCCTCAATGATCTCAACCGGTGTTCTCTCTTCAAGATATTCGTCGGTTTCCCCTTCCTAGTTGTCTTTGTTTTTCCCGCCCTCCCACCCTCTTCTTCCCGGAGTTTGAGTCTCTTTCGACCATCAATTCCATTCGTGTGGAGTCTCTTCATTCTTCCCTCAATCATTTCAACCGGTGAATTCTCGTCTCGTTTGACATTCTTCATCTCTTTTTCTTCTCCGGTGGTTTCAATTCAAGTTATTCGTTGTCGATCGTATTCTTTTTCCTCGGCTCAAGTGTTTTTCCCTGATCGTTCGCCTCTCGCCAGTTTATCCCTCCGGAGTGTTCCAGAGATATCAGGAGATTCGTCTGTGTTCGAATTAAATCGAGGTTGTCACCTCATTCAAATATTTCATTTGTCCGGTGCATCATCTATCTGTTCAACAATCCTTTTCAACGGTGTTATCTCTCCAGTGGGCCCTAACCCACAGGTCTTTTCCCAGGATCTTACCTGACTCTTTTCTTTTCCCCGGAGTTTTTCTCAATTCTTTTCAAGTGTGACGTAAGAAAGGATTTCATCAGTCAGATGCCTTTCCAAGATTGTTTTCAAATTATTTTCATTGTTGGCTCAACCTCTTTGCTTTTCATTCTTCCGGAGTATCTCAGTAATTTTGGTGGTGTTTCTTGTCATCATTTGAAGACCAAAGAAGAAGATTCCTCTTAAATCTTGTCCGTTCTCCCGAAGATTCATGTTGCTAGCTTGATGCTATCCGCTCAAATTGTTTTCCAGTCATGCAAATTCTTTTCATCCATCCGGAGCATTTCAGGAGTTGCTTTCTCTCTCGATCATCCGGAGGCCATCTTTTCAGAAGATTTCTTTGTTCTAAGTTTTTGAATTCGTTCTCCAATTATTCTACGTTTGTGCCCCTTCGGTCGTCTCAATATTCTTCCGGTGCTTCGTTCAAGTATTCATAATCAGCTCATGATCTCTTTATTCTTTTGCATCTAAATCCCCTCTAGCATATTGGTTCTTCTAATTCTTCCCGGTGATTCAGTCTCTTTTGTCAGTCATTTTCAAATTCTTACGGTGGTTCGTTCAAGATTCTTTTTCCTTCATTATCATTTTAATTCATTCGTTCTTTTCAATCCTACCGGTGGTTCATGAAGACCTTCTCAAGTTTGCGATATGTCACTTGTCAATCCTTTTCAAGAAGAATAAGTAGTATGTAAAATCCAATGCTTGTCATCAATTTAATTTCATGAAGGATATAAGCATACAATAAATCTTATTCTTATTTCTTCCAGGTGATTAATCCCATCCTTCAGAGTTTGTTCTTGATGAATAAATTCTACTTCCTAAGTGTTTCATCTTTTCTTTTCCGGATTTCAAATTTTCCTCGACCATCTCGTCGGAACCTCCATCTAAATCACCGCAAGGCTCATCTTATTCTTTTCATCCTTTAATTCTATCTCATCATCCTTTTGTTACCGGAGTTCTTCACGGTGGATCGTCATGATTTAATTCATTCTTCAAGAGTTCATCAAGTACAATTCCATCCTCTCAAGTTCGTTCTAATCCTCCCATTTTCAGCCGGAGTGCTACCTAAATCCTTTCAGTCTTATTCATTTCTTTTCTCATTCTAACCACTCCGGTTAGAACGAGTGATTTCATAGTCTATCTGATTCCGTGAGCTTTCGATTCTCGACATTCTCGTCGTTCCTCTCGTCTTCTTGAGTGCTCTCGATTCTTTGCTTCTTCTCTTGAGTTCTTGTTTCACCCCATCCTTTTTTCCCTTCCGTCTCGGTCCTAAGATCTCGTGACGAGATCTCTTGTTAGTGGAGGAGTGTTGTAACGCCCCGGATTCGATGCGCCAGGTGTCTGCCAGTTATTCGTCGTTGTTGCCATGTCGTTTGCTTGCGTGTTGCATTTTGCCATGTCATCATCTGCATTTCATCTGCATGTTTTTCAAAACTTGCATCCGTTCGGGTCCTCCCGGTTCTCTCCGTTGTCCGTTCTGAGCACAGACACACTCGCACGCGCCCGCGACACCTCCGTAATATTATTTTTATGAGTGGCATAAAAATGTTCACGGAATGGGTTGCAACTTGTCGTGCGGTCTTATTATAGTGTAGACAGACCGCCTGCCAAGTTTCGTCGCATTCGGAGTCCATTTGATAGGCCAACCGTTAAACCTACAACCGCAATATAGCCGGTCTATACGTCGGACGTTTTCGGTCTCCGAAAACCCTGCCGGGCTGCTTTCCTCTTCTCTTCTCTCAGCCCAAGGCCTCTTCTGCATAGCCATCTACAGCCCACCTAAAACTCCCTCAGCTCCGGACCGTCGGATCGAAATCCGATGCCCGAAAGCCCCTCCAAACCCCCTAACCCTAATACCTACCCTATATATACACCCATTCCTTCCAAAATGGGCATCCCTAGCCCCTCACCTACCCCTAGCCGCCTCCCCACCGCAGCCATCTTCCTCCTCAAATTCCGTGCGCCCCCAACCAGCCTCCACCACCTGTGCCGCCCCCTCCTCATTTTCCGGCGCCGGCCAGCCACCTCCCGCCACTTGGCGCAGCCCGATTGGCCCAGCCACCACCATCCGGCGCCCCTGGCCAGTCCCGCTCCTCCACGTCGCCTCCCCAGCACCCCAGCCACCGCACGGGCCCGCCGGAGCCCATCTACGGCCCGCCCCGGGCCGATCTGGGCCTGAGGCGCCCGCGCCGCGCCGCCGCCCGTCCCTAGCGCCTGCTCGCCCCGTCCCTCGATCCCGATCTCCCGCTCGTGCCCATGGCTTCCCCGCCGCTCGCCGGACCTCGCGTCCCGCCGGCGACCCCGCTGGGCTTCGCTGCCACCGAACCCCAAGGCCAGGTCGCGCCACCCGCTGCCTTCCCCTCCTTTCCCTCTCCTTTTTTCTCTCTCCCTCATCTCCCCGTTTCTCTCTGCAGGAAGGCGCCGCCGCCGCCGGAGCTTCCTCGTCGCCATCCCGTCGTGTGTTGCCTCCGGATCCGGCCGGAACGGGTCCGGAGCGACCAGATCCGGCCGTCCCCAGCGCCCTTCGACCACCCCGGCGTCGCTGCTCCCTCGCCGGCGCTTGAACTCCGGCGCCGCTGCCGCCTAGCAATATCGGGAGGAGCCCGATCCCGTCGCCGCCGCGTTGACCTCGTCCGGCCCAGCCCCGGCCTGCTGTGCCCCAGGCCCAAGCCGGCCTGCCTCCTTCCCCTTCTGGGCCAGGCCCATGGTGAGCCAACCACCTAAACCCCGCCCGTGTGACATTTAGCTATCTTGCGCGCGTCTATTTTTTTTCCCGAAAAATGACTAAGTCCCGAAATATTTGACATTATCATTTTCATCATTTTCATTTGTGTTCATCTTGATGCCCGAAATGCTGTTGGAAGAGTGCATGTTGATGTTAACCTGCTGAAACTGTTATAACTTGCTCATTTGTCATTTTTGCCATGATTGATGTGTGCATCCTATGAGGTTGATGTCTTCATGTGTTTTGATCTATGCTATGCCATCTTTCCAGTGGTGCCAACCATGTATTTTTGGGAGTTGTGTGCTGAGTGCATCGAGCTTGTTAAGTAGGGTACTTGCTGTTGCTGTTTTCCTGACAGATTCTGTTATATTTTGTTGCTATGTTAACATGCTTCTACTAATCATTCTATGCATAATCTGGAGATGTTCTATAAACATGTTTTGATCTACATGTCATGTTCTATCCATTCATGCCCTTGGTTTCAATTATAGTCTGCTGTAGCATGTTCATATCTTGCTCCAAAGTTGCTTGATAATGTTGCTGTCAGCCTGTTAACATTAAGTTCACTAGTTCCCATGTGTTTTGCTAGTGATCCATGCACCCTATGACCTTTCTATTGCCATGCTTAGCTTCAAAAACATGCCTTCTTACTGTTGCTTGCCTTTCCATGCCATGTATTGCTCTGTGGTGAGTGGTTCAAGCTCACCAACATGCCTACTTATTGTTGTTCCTGCCTTGTATGAATCTGTAATATAACTTGCCATGTTTACATGGGTGCCATCATATTTTCTATGCCTTTTTGGCTCATGGTCAGTAAGGGACTTTTGATCTATGCAATCAGTAGATTCATGCCATGCCTTTGTTTGCCATGTTAAGTTCCTATAACATGTTGTTTGATAGCTCTAAACATTGCAACCCGATGTTATTTCTGCTAAAGTCTAAAACTGTTATTATTTGCAATCTCTCCATGTGTTTTTGAGCATGTTCTAGTTGTTTCTGGAGATAGCTCAGTGTTCATGTTTTGTTATGCTTTACCTGTAATTCATGCCCATGCCTTTTTTTAATATGTTGGGGTGCTGTAGCATATTGTTTTGATGCTTGCAATATGCCTAGTTGCTGTTATGGACAGATTGCTGTTATGACTTGTACAGAGTGTATGTGTTGAACCGTTGCTCCGTTTTGAGTGTGCTCTATATGAAACTTGCTTGATTTTGCATGTAGTTTCATATTATCATGTTGCATCCTTGTTTTGGTGTGTTTGCTTGATGTTTGGGTGCATTTTCCATCAATGCCATGTTTAACTTGTTTTGCTCATATTTTCTAGGCCGTAGCTCCGAATCTAATGAACTTTATATGTAACTTGACTAGAATTTCGTGTAGATCATCTTGGTGCATCTTAACTTGCTGTTTAACAACTTGAACATAAGGTTTGTTCAGATCTGGACCAAATTTCGAAATATGCATATGAGAACTTACCAGAATTGTTATATGTTGTTTCCGGCCTCATTTAAACTTGCCTTGATATGTTGTTCTTGTTTGCATCATCTCTTGCCATGAGTAGCTTCATGTAGCTTTGTCATGCATCATGCTTGTTGTGCATCATGTCTTGTTCATGTGTGGTGTGTTTACCATGTTGTGTGCTTCTTCTCGATAGTTCCCGTTTCATTGCGATCGTGAGGATTCGTTCGTCTACGTGTGGTTCGTCTTCGTGGCTTCATCTTCTTCATGGACTCGTTCTTCTTCCTTGCGGGATTTCAGGAAAGATGACCGCTACCCTGGATCTCACTACTATCATTGCTATGCTAGTTGCTTCGTTCTATCGCTTTGCTGCGTTACCTATCTTTTGCTCTTCAAGCCTCCCAAATTGCCATGAACCTCTAACCTTTGACACCATTCCTAGCAAACCATTGCTTGGCTATGTTACCGCTTTTGCTCAGCCCCTCTTATAGTGTTTCTAGCTGCAGGTGAAGTTGAAGATTTCTCCATGGTGGACAGGATTTTGGTTGGGATATCACAATATCTCTCATATTATTAATGCATCTATATACTTGGTAAAGGGTGGAAGGCTCGGCCTTATGCCTGGTGTTTTGTTCCTCTCTTGCCGCCCTAGTTTCCGTCATACCGGTGTTATGTTCCCGGATTTTGCATTCCTAACGCGGTCGGGTGATTTATGGGACCCCCCTGACAGTTCGCTTTGAATAAAACTTGTCTAGCAAGGCCCAACCTTGGTTTTACCATTTGCCTCACCACCACCTACCTTTCCCTTGGGAGTAATTAACCCAAGGGTCATCTTTATTATAGCCCCCCCGGGCCAATGCTTGTCTAAGTGTTGGTCCAAACTAGAGCACCGTGCGGGACCATTCCTTGGCAACTTGGATTCGTCGGTACCTGTACGCTTCGCTTATCCGGTGTTGCCCTGAGAACGAGATATGTGCAGCTCCTATCGGGATTGTCGGCGCATCGGGCGGCTTTGGCT
The DNA here is from genome assembly GCA_963921465.1 of Triticum timopheevii. NCBI lineage: Eukaryota > Viridiplantae > Streptophyta > Magnoliopsida > Poales > Poaceae > Triticum > Triticum timopheevii. The sequence goes on along the minus strand of OY997262.1, from coordinate 305,960,905 downwards.
GGTCTTGTTTTACCATTGTCGAAATGTCTTGTAAACCGGGATTCCGAGACTGATCGGGTCTTCCTGGGAGAAGGTCTATTCCTTCGTTGATCGCGAGAGCTTGTCATGGGCTAAGTTGGGACACCCCTGCAGGGTATAAACTTTCGAGAGCCGTGCCCGCGGTTATGTGGCAGATGGGAATTTGCTAATGTCCGGTTGTAGATAACTTGACACCAGATCTGAATTAAAATGCATCAACCGCGTGTGTAGCCGTGATGGTCTCTTCTCGGCGGAGTCCGGGAAGTGAACATGGTTTTTGGGTTATGTTTGACGTAAGTAGGAGTTCAGGATCACCTCTTGATCATTGCTAGCTTCACAACCGTTCCACTTGCTCTCTTCTCGCTCTTATTTGCGTATGTTAGCCACCATATCATGCTTAGTCGCTGCTGCAACCTCACCACTTTACCCCTTCCTTTCCCATTAAGCTTTGCTAGTCTTGATACCCATGGTAATGGGATTGCTGAGTCCTCGTGGCTCACAGAGTACTACAACAACAGTTGCAGGTACAGGTTATGCGATGGTCATGACGCGAGAGCGATGCTTGCTTGCGTTGAGTTCTTCTTCTGCTTCTTCTTCGATCAGGGGATAGGTTCCAGGTCGGCAGCCTGGGCTAGCAGGGTGGATATTGTTTGAGTTTCTATTTATGATTCATCCGTAGTCGGATGTTGTTCTTGTACGTGGTATTGTTGTATTCATGTGACATTGTATGTTTTGTATGTATCCCCACTATTATGTAATGTTGATGCAATGATATCCACCTTGCAAAAGCGTTCCAATATGCGGGTCTATCCTTGGTGGGACCTTCGAGTTCCTTTTGGATAGGGTCGCATATTGGGCGTGACATGTGATATGGCCAAAGTTGTGATGAATGATGAATGATATATATGTGATGTATGAGATCATGTTCTTGTAATAGGAATCACGACTTGCATGTTGATGAGTATGACAACCGGCAGGAGCCATAGGAGTTGTCTTTATTTTTGTATGACATGCGTGTCCTTGAAGAACGCCATGTAAACTACTTTACTTTATTGCTAAACGTGTTAGCCATAGAAGTAGAAGTAGTCGTTGGCGTGACAACTTCATGAAGACACGATGATGGAGATCATGGTGTCATGCCGGTGACGAAGATGATCATGGAGCCCCGAAGATGGAGATCAAAGGAGCTATATGATATTGGCCATATCATGTCACTATTATGATTGCATGTGATGTTTATCATGTTTTTCATCTTGTTTACTTAGAACGACGGTAGTAAGTAAGATGATCCCTCATAATAATTTCAAGAAAAGTGTCCCCCCTAACTGTGCACCATTGCGAACGTTCGTTGTTTCGAAGCACCACGTGATGATCGGGTGTGATAGATCCTAACGTTCGAATACAACGGGTGTAAGCCAGATTTACACACGCAATACACTTAGGTTAACTTGACGAGCCTAGCATGTACAGACATGGCCTCGGAACACGGAAGACCGAAAGGTCGAGCATGAGTCGTATAGAAGATACGATCAACATGATGATGTTCACCGATGTTAACTAGTCAGTCTCACGTGATGATAGGACATGGCCTAGTTGACTCGGATCATGTTTCACTTAGATGACTAGAGGGATGTCTTTCTAAGTGGGAGTTCATTAAATGATTTGATTAGATGAACTTAATTATCATAACTTAGTCTAAAATCTTTACAATATGTCTTGTAGATCAAATGGCCAATGCTCATGTCCACCTGAACTTCAACGCGTTCCTAGAGAAAACCAAGCTGAAAGACGATGGCAGCAACTATACGGACTGGGTCCAGAACCTGAGGAGACTATGTCCTAGAAGCGTCGCTAGGTGAAGCACCAATCCCAGAGAACCAAGACGTTATGAATGCTTGGCAGTCTCGTGCTGATGATTACTCCCTCGTTCAGTGCGGCATGCTTTACAGCTTAGAACCGGGGCTCCAAAAGCGTTTTGAGCAACAGAGAGCATATGAGATGTTCGAGGAGCTGAAAATGGTTTTCCAAGCTCATGCCCGGGTCGAGAGATATGAAGTCTCCAAAAAGTTCTTTAGCTGTAAGATGGAGGAAAATAGTTCTGTTAGTGAGCACATACTCAAGATGTTTGGGTTGCACAACCGCTTGACGCAGCTGGGAGTTAATCTCCCGGATGACGCGGTCATTGACAAAATTCTCCAGTCGCTCCCACCAAGCTACAAGAGCTTTGTGATGAACTTCAATATGCAGGGGATGGAAAAGACCATTCCTGAGGTATATTCAATGCTGAAATCAGCGGAGGTGGAGATCAAAAAGGAACATCAAGTGTTGATGGTGAATAAAACCACTAAGTTCAAGAAGGGCAAGGGTAAGAAGAACTTCAAGAAGGACGACAAGGAAGCTGCCGCGCCTGGTAAGCCAGTTGCCAGGAAGAAGTCAAGCAATGGACCCAAGCCTGAGACTGAGTGCTTTTATTGCAAGGGAAGTGGTCACTGGAAGCGGAACTGCCCCAAGTACTTAGCAGACAAGAAGGCCGGCAAAACCAAAGGTATATGTGATATACATGTAATTGATGTTTACCTTACCAGTGCTCGTAGTAGCTCCTGGGTATTTGATACCGGTGCAGTTGCTCATATTTGTAACTCAAAGCAGGAGCTGCGGAATAAGCGGAGACTGGCGACGGACGAGGTGACCATGCGCATCGGGAATGGTTCCAAGGTCGATGTGATCGCCGTCGGCACGCTACCTCTACATTTACCTACGGGATTAGCTTTGAACCTCAATAATTGTTATTTAGTACTAGCTTTGAGCATGAACATTGTATCAGGATCTCGTTTAATTCGAGATGGCTACTCATTTAAATATGAGAATAATGGTTGTTCTATTTATATGTGTGATATGTTTTATGGTCATGCCCCGCTGGTGAATGGTTTATTCTTAATGAATCTCGAGCATAATGTTACACATATTCATAGTGTGAATACCAAAAGATGTAAAGTTGATAACGATAGTCCCACATACTTGTGGCACTGCCGCCTTGGTCACATTGGTGTCAAGCGCATGAAGAAGCTCCATGCTGATGGACTTATAGAGTCTCTAGAATATGAATCATTTGACACATGCGAGCCATGCCTCATGGGCAAGATGACCAAGACTCCGTTCTTCGGAACAATGGAGCGAGCAACCAACTTATTGGAAATCATACATACTGATGTGTGCGGTCCAATGAGCGTTGAGGCTTGCGAAGGATATCATTATGTTCTCACTCTCACTGATGACTTGAGTAGATATGGGTATGTCTACTTGATGAAACACAAGTCTGAGACCTTTGAAAAGTTCAAGGAATTTCAGAATGAGGTAGAGAATCAACGTGACCGAAAGATAAAGTTCCTATGATCAGATCGTGGGGGAGAATATTTAAGTCACAAATTTGGTACGCACTTAAGAAAATGTGGAATCGTTTCACAACTCACGCCGCCTGGAACACCTCAGCGAAATGGTGTGTCCAAATGTCGTAATCGCACTCTATTGGATATGGTGTGATCTATAATGTCACTTACTGATTTATCGCTATCATTTTGGGGATACGCTCTAGAGACAGCTACATTCACTTTAAATAGGGCACCGTCTAAATCCGTTGAGACGACACCGTATGAATTATGGTTTGGGAAGAAACCTAAGCTGTCGTTTCTAAAAGTTTGGGGATGCGATGCTTATGTCAAGAAACTTCAACCTGAGAAGCTCGAACCCAAGTCGGAAAATGCGTATTCATAGGATACCCTAAGGAAACCATAGGGTATACTTTCTACTTAAGATCCAAAGGCAAGATCTTTGTTGCGGGTCCTTTCTGGAGAAAGAGTTTCTCTCGAAAGAATTAAGTGGGAGGAAAGTAGAGCTTGATGAAGTACTACCTCTTGAAACGGTGAGTAGCGCAACTCAGGAAAATGTTCCTGTGGTGCCAGCACCAACAAGAGAGGAAGTTAATGATGATGATCAAGATACTTCGGATCAAGATCCTACTGAATTTCGAAGGCCCACAAGGACACGTTCCGAACCAGAGTGGTACGACAATCCTGTCTTGGAAATCATGTTGTTGGACAACGGTGAACCTTCGAACTATGAAGAAGCAATGGCGGGCCCAGATTCCAACAAATGGCTTGAAGCCATGCAATCCGAGATAGGATCCATGTATGAAAACAAATTGTGGACTTTGACAGACTTGCCCGATGATTGGCGAGCGATAGAAAACAAATGGATCTTTAAGAAGAAGATGGACGCAGATGGTAATGTCACCATATATAAAGCTCGACTTGTTGCTAAGGGTTATCGACAAGTTCAAGGGATTGACTACGATGAGACATTCTCCCCCGTAGCGAAGCTGAAGTCCGTCCGAATCATGTTAGCAATTGCCGCATACTATGATTATGAGATATGACAAATGGACGTCAAAACGGCTTTCCTTAATGGTCACCTTAAGGAAGAACTGTATATGATGCAGCCGGAAGGTTTTGTCGACCCTAAGAATGCTAACAAGGTATGCAAGCTCCAGCGCTCCATTTATGGGCTGGTGCAAGCATCTCGGAGTTGGAACATTCGCTTTAATGAGATGATTAGAGCGTTTGGGTTTATGCAGACTTATGGAGAAGCCTGCGTTTACAAGAAAGTGAGTGGGAGCTCTGTAGCATTTCTCATATTATATGTGGACGACATACTTTTGATGGGAAATGATATAGAACTTTTGGACAGCATAAAGGCCTACTTGAATAAGTGTTTTTCAATGAAGGACCTTGGAGAAGCTTCTTACATATTAGGCATCAGAATCTATAGAGATAGATCGAGATGCCTCATAGGTCTTTCACAAAGCACATACCTTGATAAGATATTGAAGAAGTTCAATATGGATCAGTCCAAGAAGGGGTTCTTGCCTGTGTTGCAAGGTGTAAAATTGAGCTCGGCTCAATGCCCGACCACGGCAGAAGATAAAGAAGAGATGAGTGTCATCCCCTATGCCTCAGCCATAGGGTCTATCATGTATGCCATGACCTGTACCAGACCTGATATAAACCTTGCCGTAAGTTTGGTAGGAAGGTACCAAAGTAATCCTGGCAAGGAACACTGGACAGCGGTCAAGAACATCCTTAAGTACCTGAAAAGGACTAAGGACATGTTTCTCGTATATGGAGGTGATGAAGAGCTCGTCGTAAAGGGTTACGTCGACGCTAGCTTCGACACAGATCTGGATGACTCGAAGTCACAAACCGGATACGTGTATATTTTGAATGGTGGGGCAGTAAGCTGGTGCAGTTGCAAGCAGAGCGTCGTGGCGGGATCTACATGTGAAGCAGAGTACATGGCAGCCTCGGAGGCAGCACATGAAGCAATCTGGGTGAAGGAGTTCATCACCGACCTAGGAGTCATACCCAATGCGTCGGGGCCGATTACACTCTTCTGTGACAACACTGGAGCTATTGCACTTGCCAAGGAGCCCAGGTTTCACAAGAAGACCAGGCACATCAAGCGTCGCTTCAACTCCATCTGTGAAAATGTTCAAGATGGAGACATAGATATTTGTAAAGTACATACGGACCTGAATGTAGCAGATCCGTTGACTAAACCTCTCCCTAGAGCAAAACATGATCAACACCAGGACGCAATGGGTGTTCGATTCATCACAATGTAACTAGATTATTGACTCTAGTGCAAGTGGGAGACTGTTGGAAATATGCCCTAGAGGCAATAATAAAATGGTTATTATTATATTTCTGTGTTCATGATAATTGTCTATTATTCATGCTATAACTGTGTTATCCGGAAATCGTAATACACGTGTGAATACATAGACCACAACAAGTCCCTAGTGAGCCTCTAGTTGACTAGCTCGTTGATCAACAGATAGTCATGGTTTCCTGACTATGGGCATTGGATGTCATTGATAACGGGATCACATCATTAGGAGAATGATGTGATAGACAAGACCCAATTTTAAGCATAGCTCAAAGATCGTGTAGTTCGTTTAGCTAGAGCTTTTCCAATTGTCGAGTATCATTTCCTTAGACCATGAGATTGTGCAACTCCCGGATACATTAGGAGTGCTTTGGGTGTGCCAAATGTCACAACGTAACTGGTTGACTATAAAGGTGCACTACGGGTGTCTCCAAAAGTGTCTGTTGGGTTGGCACGAATCGAGACTGGGATTTGTCACTCCGTATGACGGAGAGGTATCTCTGGGCCCACTCGGTAATGCATCATCATAATGAGCTCAATGTGACCAAGTGTCTGGTCACGGGATCATGCATTACGGTACGAGTAAAGTGACTTGTCGGTAACGAGACTAAACGAGGTATTGGGATACCGACGATCGAATCTCGGGCAAGTAACGTACCGATTGACAAAGGGAATTGAATACGGGGTTAATTGAATCCTTGACATCGTGGTTCATCCGATGAGATCATTGAGGAGTATGTGTGAGCCAACATGGGTATCCAGATCCCGCTGTTGGTTATTGACCGGAGAGGCGTCTCGGTCATGTCTGCATATCTCCCGAACCCGTAGGGTCTACACACTTAAGGTTCGGTGACGCTAGGGTTGTAGAGATATTAGTATGCAGCAAACCAATAGTTGTTGGGAGTCCCGGATGAGATCCCGGACGTCACAAGGCGTTCCGGAATGGTCCGAAGGTGAAGATTTATATATAGGAAGTGCTGTTTTGGCCATTGGGAGAGTTTCGGGGGTCACCGGTATTGTACCAGGACCACCGGAAGGGTCCCGGGGGTCCACCGGGTGGGGCCACCTATCCCGGAGGGCCCCATGGGCTGAAGTGGGAGGGGAACCAGCCCCTGGTGGGCTGGTGCGCTCCCCTTGGGCCCCCCTGCGCCTAGGGTTGGGAACCCTAGGGGAGGGGGCGCCTCCACTTGCCTTGGGGGGCAAGTTCCCCCTTGGCCGCCGCCCCCTAGGAGATCCCATCTCCTAGGGCCGGCACCCCCTGGGGACCCTATATAAAGGAGGGGGGAGGGAGGGCAGCCGCACCCTGCATCTTGGCGCCTCCCTCCCCCCTTGCTACACCTCTCCCTCCCGCAGACGCTTGGCGAAGCCCTGCCGGATCCCTGCTGCATCCACCACCACACCGTCGTGCTGCTGGATCTTCATCAACCTCTCCTTCCCCCTTGCTGGATCAAGAAGGAGGAGACATCATGCTGACCGTACGTGTGTTGAACGCAGGTGCCATCCGTTCGGCGCTAGGATCTCCGGTGATTTGGATCACGACGTGTACGACTACCTCAACCCCGTTCTCTTGAATGCTTCTGCTCGCGATCTACAAGGGTATGTAGATGCCCTCCCCTCTCTCGTTGCTGGATGAACTCATAGATTGATCTTGGTGAACGTAGGAATTTTTTTTATTTTATGCAACGTTCCCCTACAGAATGTCTACAGGATCTTAACATGACCGTGGCGAGACCAATAGTGGACGATAATCTGTTGGATTGGTGGCTCAATGCCAGGAGGGGCTTTGGAAAGGAGCTCAAACATGGGTTCTACACCTTTGTTATTGCTGTGTCTTGGGCATTGTGGAAACAGTGCAATGCACGTGTCTTTAATGGGATGAGGCAACAGAGGTCGCCTCATCAACTGGTAGAGTTCATTCTGAGAGAGATTCAGGACTGGAGAGAGGCAGGCGTAGGCGTATGCGGGTTGTCACGCTTTGTGAGAGAGTAGGCTTTAATCTAGAGTGGGGTGTAATTAGGTGTGGCCAAGGAGGGATGTCCGTATCTTCCCAAAGGCTTCTCTTATAATTTGTTTCTCCTTCTTCTATAAAGATAAGGTATGCTATTGGTGTACTCTCGAAAAAACCCGCTGTTCCTCTCTCTCTGTTCTCAATATCCGGCGACGAATCCAACGATTCCCACTATTCCTTCTTCGTCTCCTTCCTCCACTCGTCGATTCCACTTGTTGCGGAGCGTTTCCGTGCGAGGGGCGGAGCAGTTGTTGCGGCGGCAACGCCCAAGGTCGCGCTGATTTCGTCAATGGTCGAGATCTCCAGGCCAGCGGTTGGCAAGCAGGAGGGCGTACATAGGAGAGGGGATGCCGAGATCGGTGGAGTTAGATCAAATCAACTACAAAACATCGGTAATCATCTCATTCTCCATCTCTCCATCTCGCTGTTCAATTTTCGTGGATGTGCTAGCGTTCGACTCGTTCGATGGGGTGCTTCTACGGGAGTGGGTGCGAGATGCGCGAGAAATGAAGGAGGGTGGAGGAGCTCGATTTTTCTCGGGTTACTCTCCTCCGACGTGGATGCATGTTTGCAAGGGTCCACTACCAGGGAAAACCTTATACGCAGAACTTTAGCAGTAGCACTGGACAAAATGGGGTGCTACTGCTACTTAGCAGTAGCGCGGCTGGGTCAAAAGGCCCTACTACTAAAATTGCCCCATCGTTATCGCCAGACTAAGTATAGTAGTAGCACTTTCCATTGAAACGCACTACTGCTATGTAGTTTAGTAGTAGCGCTTTCCCCAAACACGCGCTACTGCTATGTAGTTTATCTTCTCCACACGGTCGCCCCTCACTCACTCTCTGAGGGAGTCTTGGACTAGGGGGTGTCCGGACGGCCGGACTATCATTGTCCGCCGGACTCCAAGACTACGAAGATACAAGATTGAAGACTCCGTCCCGTGTCCGGATGGGACTTTCCTTGGCGTGGAAGGCAAGCTTGGCGATACGGATATGTAGATCTCCTACCATTGTGACCGACTCTGTGTAACCCTAGCCTCCTCCGGTGTCTATATAAACCAGAGGGCTTTAGTCCATAGGACACAACATACATTACAACAATCATACCATAGGCTAGCTTTAGGGTTTAGCCTCCTTGATCTCGTGGTAGATCCACTCTTGTACTACCCATATCATCAATATTAATCAAGCAGGACGTAGGGTTTTACCTCCATCGAGAGGGCTCGAACCTGGGTAAAACATCGTGTCCCTCGTCTCCTGTTACCATCCGCCTAGACGCACAGTTCGGGACCCCCTACCCGAGATCCGCCGGTTTTGACACCGACATTGGTGCTTTCATTGAGAGTTCCTCTGTGCCGTCACCGATAGGCTCGATGGCGTCTTCAACCAACAACGCTGTCCAGGGTGAGACTTTTCTCCCCGGACAGATCTTTGTATTCGGCGGCTTCGCACTGCGGGCTAATTCGCTTGGCTATCTAGAGCAGATCGAAAGCTGCGCCCCTGGCCGTCAGGTCAGATTCGGAAGTCTCAACTTCACGGCCGACATCCGCGGAGACTTGATCTTCGACGGGCTCGAGCCACAGCCAAGCGCACCGCACTGTTACGATGGGCATGATCTAGCTCTGCCGCCGAACAGTGCCTTCGTGGCCGCACACGAATCCGCTTCGGCCTTTAGCCCGGAGCCGATCACCCAGATCGAGGATCGGTGGATGGACACCGCCTCGGGGGCGCGATGGAGCCGAACGCTAATCTTGTCCCTCGCGAAACTCGTGATTCCGAGGTGCCGGACTCCTTGCCGGACTCCAGACCTCCCATGCCCCTACCAAACTAATCGGATTGGGCGCCGGTTATGGGATTCACCGCCGCGAACATCTTCCAATACTCGCCCTTTGGTGACATCCTAAATTCGCTAAAGCATCTCTCGTTATCGGGAGAGTCCTGGCCGGACTATGGCCAGGATGGTTGGGATACGGACGACGAAGAAATTCAGAGCCCACCCACCACCCACTTTCTAGCCACTGTCGACGATCTAACCGACATGCTAGACTATGACTCCGAAGACATCGACGGAATAGACGACGATGCCAGAGACGAACAAGAACCAGCGCCTACAGGGCACGGGAGGACCACCTCGTCATATGACATATATATGGTGGATACCCCAAAAGAGAGCGATAACGAGGACCAACGGGCCGCGGTAGAAGATGACCCCGCCGACAAACAACCAAAACGGCGGCGCAGACGCCGCCCTAAGTCCCGCCTCGACAACAACAACGCTCCTAAGGACCCTGCAATACAACAGGGCACACAAGTGGACGATGAACATGCAGATAAGCAACCGTCCAAACAGGACGAGTCAGATAATCAGTCCAGGCCCGGCGAAAACGACAGTCCGGACGATCCTATGCCGGACACGCCGCCGGAAGGTAAAAACCTTGGGAAAAGACTCGTCGACACTGCAAGAAGCTTGAAGAAAGAAAAGCGGAAGCTCAAAGCAGCGGAAGACACACTCAGGATGAGGTGGAGCAAAGTTCTCAAAACCGCGGATAAATACGGCAATGGTCACCAATCAAAGAGCTACCCGAAGCGCAAGCTGCTACCAGAATTCGACGAGGAGGCCACAGAGCCCCCACAGTCAAAAAATAAAGAGGCTGCCCGGTTGGGTAGACGGCCGGATGACAGGCCAAATTCTGAAAGCGGCGCCGCACATAAACCAACTAATGAACCTGGAAGGACAGATGGCCCAGCCAGGTCCATTTACGGGCCAAAGAAGAAGGCCCCAGGAAGCAAGGCAACACGTCAAGTGTCCGAAGATAGTGGCACACCCAAATACAGGGGCGCCGCACACCCACTATGTTTCACCAATGAGGTGCTGGACCATGAATTCCCAGCAGGATTTAAACCCATAAACATAGAGGCCTACGATGGAACAACAGACCCTGGAGTCTGGATAGAAGATTATATACTTCACATACACATGGCCAGAGGAGACGATCTCCACGCCATAAAATACCTACCGCTCAAGCTCAAAGGGCCAGCCCGTCATTGGCTTAAAAGCCTCCCAGAAAACACTGTGGGAAGCTGGGAAGAGCTCGAGGACGCGTTTAGAGCAAATTTTCAAGGGACTTATGTCCGCCCTCCGGATGCAGATGATCTAAGCCATATAACTCAACAGCCTGGAGAGTCAGCGCGCAAATTCTGGAACAGGTTCCTCACCAAAAAGAACCAAATAGTCGACTGTCCGGACGCTGAAGCCTTAGTAGCTTTTAAACACAATGTCTGAGATGAATGGCTTGCCAGACACCTCGCCCAAGAGAAACCGAGGACAATGTCCGCGCTAACAAGCCTCATGACCCGCTTCTGTGCGGGAGAGGATAGCTGGCTAGCAAGATGCAGCACCAGCGACCCAAGTACATCCGAGATAAGAGATGGAAACGGAAAATCACGGCGCAGAAAAGAGCAGCGCCGGAATAAAGAGAAAAGCCCAAAGAGCACGGCAGTCAACGCCGGATTCAAAAGCTCGCGGCCAAACAACAAAACACCACCTCTTAAGGATGACAGCGATGAGTTGTCCAACTTAAACAAGATTTTGGGTCAGATATGTCAAATCCACAGTACCCCCGGAAGGCCTGCAAACCACACCCATCGAGATTGTTGGGTTTTAAACAGTCCGGCCGACTAAACGCCGAACACAAGGGGCTCGACGCGTCAAGCGAAGATGATAAACCCCACCAGCAGAGCACCGGAAATAAAAAGACTTTCCCACAAGAGGTCAAAGCAGTAAACTCACTTCATGTGATAATACGGAAAAATAGTGCGGCACCTTCTAAAAAGAGCCTCGCACGGTCCAATCTAGCAAACCATAGAGATTGGATATCACAACCAATCACTTTCGACCACCTGGATTATTCCAGAAGCGTTCGAAACGCAGGACGGACTGCCCTGATATTGGATCCCATAATCGACCGACTACAATTTACTAAAGTCCTGATGGATGGAGGAAGCGACTTAAACCTGCTGTATTCAAACACAATCCGCAAGTTGGGGACAGACCCTACTAAAATTTGACACAGCCGCACTTCCTTCAAAGGAGTGACGCCAGGCCCTTACGCCAAATGAACAGGCTCCCTATTACTAGAAGTTGTGTTCGGATCACCGGACAACTTTCGGCGCGAGAAACTAATCTTTCATATCGCCCCATTTAAAAGTGGATATCAAGCGCTCTTGGGACGAAAGGCTTTTGTCCGCTTCAACGCCATACTGCATTACGCATCTCTTACACTCAAGATGCCCGGTCCGCGAGGCATCATTTCAATGCGAGGGTCACTTAAAGACCCCGGACACGGATGGACGAGTCCGGCATCGGTAGGCTAGGGGCTCCCTAGCCGCACACCCCTTCACAAGGGGCTGCGCGCACAAACAACCGCGAGTTGATACGAACCCCGCTTTACTTATTTATATTTCTTCTTTCACACATACCTTTTTTGCACGAGTCATTTTCATACTAAAGTTCCTCTCTTTTTACAGATGAACAACGTGCACACCCGTCCAGGATAACGACACAACGGAGACACAGGCGCAGACGTGCAGTAGGGACCCGTTGCGAGGATTCTTTTCAGATTAAGACCCTGCGTAAACCTTTTTTACTGTCTCTTGTTGTTATTCTTCCTTGGTTCCTTCCTATAACCAAAGCAGAGCCTGACGTTTTGGCATCGGCCGCGTCAGAGGACCATGGCCGTACCTGGACACTAGGGGCTTAGGGCATTGTTCTGCCCATTATTATAAAGACCGAACACCTTAGGGAGTGTTCGGCGTCTTGAGTTAGGCATTATATGCATCAGCTCCGAATCATGTCTTTGGTCAAATGTTGGGTTTGCCCGGCTCCTGTGTTTTGCTGCCTTACATTCCGTATCATCGGCTAACGCGGCACCAGGAGAACTACTGCGATTGTGCCCCAGTTCGGCTGGGCGAGCACCTCAGTAGAGAAAGCCGAAAACTGACTGTCATGATATAGCGAGAGACTGGTCAACCACTCGATCGACTACCGGAATGTTTAGAATTCCCCGCTTTGACGAAGGACCGTTTCCCGGTCAGGCACACACGCGCCCCGAACTCGGAGAAGTGCGGTGCCCCAAGGGGCTATATCGTAGCCCCACCCTCGAACTCCACTGGCTAAGTGAAAGTGATAAAGCATTATAGTCCGGATTGCCTCGTTTGCTATGCTACCACCTCCTTAACAGGACCGAGATGTCGGATTAAGTGTGAAAACGCGCTATTTTTGCGAACACCCCCACACCTTGTGCGTGGGGGCTGAAGCCGAAGACTGCAATCTTTCAGGTTATACAAATGTATATGCAAACGGCCGCATAGGAGAAATTTTACTACTTGGGATGCACAAGTATAAAAAGCAGTTATAGCATAATCATCGTTTTACAAGCTAAAACGTTCATTTGAATGTGACATGTTTTGAGCACTGCGACTCTATTACACGAGCGCCACACATAACTTCCCCGAAATAGTGCTCGGCGGGTAGCCGGCTTTCATCCGAACCCTGGGCGGCAATAGCGGCGGCGTCCATCTTTGTCCAATGTGTCTTCACACGGGCAAGAACCATCCGCGCGCCTTCGATGCAGGCCGACCGCTTCATCTCCTTGATATGCGGCACCACTCCAAGAAATTGCTGCAATAAGCCAAAATAGCTCGTCGCCTTGGGCCTCTCTGGCCAGACATGAGCCAGGATGTCAGTCATGGCAAGTCCGGACAATCTATTTAGCTCGGCCCATTCGGCCAACCGATCGGTCAACAGAAGTGAACGGTCCGGACTATGGAATTGAGACCAAAATAGCTCCTCCGTCTTGTGATCCTTCTGGCTCCGGAAGTGTTCAACGGCGTCAGCCGCACTTGCCGCTAAGTCCATATATGGATCCTCCGGACCCCACAGCTGGCCGAGTTGAGCATACTTTTGATCCGTAAACCGGCGACGCAGGCTTGCCAGCCACAATATCTCCGGCTTGGCGCAGCTCCTCTTTCATAGCCCGCATTGCAGAACGGGCATCCTTGGCCTCGGCGGTGGCCTTCCCTAGGTCTTCCCGCTCCGATAAGCGCTCCTTTTCAAGAGCCTCATTGCGGTCGGCAGCATCTTTTAATTTAACGGCCAATTCGGCCATCTCTTCCTTGCTTCGGCAATGTGCAGCCTTTTCGGCTTTCAATTCCCCAGCCGCCCTCGAGGCAGCCGCGTCACTCCTTCGGGCTTGCTCCTTAGCTTGAGCAAGTTCGGCCTGAAGGCTCTCCACAGCAGCAGCACCGTCTGTATCACAGCATATAATTTATCAGAGGAGGGCTTTGACCCCCTTAAGAAAGCAACTGTGGAGAACTCATTTACCTTGCGACTCGTCAAGTCGCCGGTTGACAAGTGCGATGTCCGCATCTGCCACGTCAAGCTGCCGCATTAACTCGGCAACTCCACTAGTCCGGCTAGCCCTCGGACTATCCGCCACCTGCATAGGAACGACGACATTCATTACTTGCGATTTTGATCCTCGGCACACTGTCGTTTTCGACAACCTACCGAGTCTCAGGGGCTACTATCTATACAGGGCGCACTTTTATGTGCAAAACTGTCAAAAAATTCAGGGGTGCGTCATTCTTGCGTACCTCAAATCCCGCCAGCAAACTCTTAGCGGCATTATGCAATCCGCTCTCGGTGGACGAAATCCTTCCAATCACCATATGCATCAAAGCACAGTGATCTTCTGAGATGGACGCCCTCTCAAGCAGATTCTTTAGTTCTCCCGGCCGGATACTAGTAGGCGCCGAACTCTCCGGCCCCTCCGAACTCTGGGATACCCTCCGTGACGATACTTCAGGCTCGTCTGCCCTATCTGACGGCGCAGCAGACGGAGGTGTTTCGCTCTCCATCATCTCCGGAAGAAGGTCCCCCGAAGACGAACTCATCTGAGAAGGCTGCAAATCCGAACTGCAAGATAGAAATTTCGGTTACCCACAGAAGCACAAATGAAGGTATTTTCTTAACTAATGAACTCTCCTTTTCCTACTCACGGCTCGCTGGAGGGCTGATCCTTTAACAACGATTGAACGTCCGGATTCTCCCCGGACGCCGGACCCCCCGGTGAAGATCTCTTCCCCCGTTTAGGGGCTTTGGCCTCCGGATCTTCGGAGGCGGTCCGCTTCTCCCCCTGGAAGGAGGGGTTTTTGATTCCCCCCTCCTCAGACGCCCCTTTGGGCGAAATAATAGCTCCTCTATTTTCCCCATCGCTCCCTTCTACGGGCGCGACCTCCAACATTCTGACCAGCACGGGCTCCAGTGCGGTCTCTGGGAGGGGAGCCGGACACCTTATCAGCTTCGATCGCGCTACCCACTCCTGTGAAGAAGTAATGGGTCATGAGGCGAACTTTAGAAATGCAGATAAACAGAACGTCCGGACTCTGAGCTATTTACCTGAGTATCCGGGCGATTGCGGCTTAGGCCTGCGTCCTCGGTCATTTCCGGACAAGCTACTTGCGGTCCGAAGAACAACTTGTACATCTCCACGGGTGTCGCACCCATGAAGTGTTGGAGAATTTGAGGTCCCTCCGGGTTGAACTCCCATAGATGGAGAGGACGGTGTTTGCAGGGCAGAAGACGCCTGATTAGCATAACCTGCATCACCACGACCAGATTGATCTCCCTCGCCTGGAGGTCTCGAATCCGGCCCTGCAATGAGGGCACGTCTTCGGACGGCCCCCAATTGAACCCTTGGTTGACCCACGACATCAGTCGGCGTGGAGTTCCCGGGCAGAATGAAGGCGGCGGCTTTTGCTTGCTGCCCTTCGGAGCGGTGATATAGAACCACTCCTGCTGCCACAGTCCGAGTTCCTCTTGGAAGGAACCCTCGGGCCACGGGGCATTGGCCCTTCTGCTTATGGCCGCCCCGCCGCACTCCGCTTGACGCCCCCCGATCATCTTCGGCTCCACATTAAAGGTCTTTAGCCACATGCCGAAGTGGGGAGTGACGCGGAGGAAGGCTTCGCAGACGATAATGAATGCGGAGATATGGAGGATGGACTCCGGAGCCAAGTCGTGAAAATCCAGCCCTCTCACGAAGGGGTCCGTCGGGAAGCCTAAACCCCGACGGAGGTGGGATACGAAGACGATGTACTCACCAGGCTCGGGGGCGGGCACGGCCTGCCCTTGGGCGGGCAACCTGTGCGAAATCTCATAGGACAGGTACTTGGCCTCACGCAGCTTTAACACATCCTCCTCCGTGACGGAGGAGGGCATCCACCGACCCTGGAGGTCGGAGCCGGACATTGCTGAGAATCCGAAGCGCTCGAATCTGAGGCTTTGGGTGTTGGAACTGGGAGCGAGAGGGAGATTCGATGCAAGATTGAAGAAAAAGAACGAGCCTTGGTCCTCTTATAAAGGGGAAAAATACCAAGAGTCGTCTCCGTGACCGTTCGGGATTCACCTTCGATAGAGGAGGTGTGGCGACGGGCACGGTTGGGTTACCCACGCACGTATTGATGAGAATCCCGGAATAAGGGGAACACGATCTCTGCTTCGACAAGACATGCCAAGGAAACCGCTTCGCTAAACGTGCTGAGGTGGTATAATAAAAAATGATTCAAACAGAGGCTTGGTAGCGGTGTGATGTCACGCCGCATAATACGTCAGCAGATTGGACTGGTGTACATTTTATTCTCTCTACGGTGGAATGTGGAATTTATTTTGCAGAGCCGGACACTATCCTGGTGTTCATGATCTTCTCTGGATTATTCAAGGGAGGAACCCGCCTTGCAATACCGAACATTATGCGCGCCGGACTTATCGTCATTGAAGCCTGGTTCAGGGGCTACTGAGGGAGTCCTGGACTAGAGGGTGTCCGGACAGCCGGACTATCATCGTCCGCCGGACTCCAAGACTACGAAGATACAAGATTGAAGACTCTGTCCCGTGTCCGGATGGGACTTTCCTTGGCGTGGAAGGCAAGCTTGGCGATACGAATATGTAGATCTCCTACCATTGTAACCGACTCTGTGTAACCCTAGCCTCCTCCGGTGTCTATATAAACCGGAGGGCTTTAGTCCGTAGGACAC
Organism: Triticum timopheevii; assembly: GCA_963921465.1. Classification (NCBI taxonomy): domain Eukaryota; kingdom Viridiplantae; phylum Streptophyta; class Magnoliopsida; order Poales; family Poaceae; genus Triticum; species Triticum timopheevii. The sequence goes on along the minus strand of OY997262.1, from coordinate 305,944,063 downwards.
AACATACATTACAACAATCATACCATAGGCTAGCTCTATGGTTTAGCCTCCTTGATCTCGTGGTAGATCCACTCTTGTACTACCCATATCATCAATATCAATCAAGCAGGACGTAGGGTTTTACCTCCATCGAGAGGGCCCGAACCTGGGTAAAACATCGTGTCCCTCGTCTCCTGTTACCATCCGCCTAGACGCACAGTTCGGGACCCCCTACCCGAGATCTGCCAGTTTTGACACCGACACTCTCCCTCACTCCCACTCCTCTCCCATTCACCCCGTCGTCCGCCGCCGTCGATGTTCTGCCCTCCCCCGCCATCGCATTGCCGCCGCCATCCTCGCTCCTCCTTCCTTGGTATGCGCCCTCCTCCCTCCTCCTCACACGGCGCCCTCCTCCCTTCTTCGCCGGCCGCCCCCTACTCCCTCCTCCTCCGGCCGCCCCTCCTCCCTCCTCCTCCGGCCAAGCCCTCCTCCAGCAGCCCTCCTCCCCTCCTCCTCTCTCCTCCCTCCTCCCACCCTCCTCCTCCTTCTCCCTCCTCCCATCGCCCTCCTCCCCCTCCTCCTCCCTCCTCCCACCCCCTCCCCCTCCATCTCTCCTCACTGATTTGTTCTTGTATAATGTAGTTTTTTAGTAAGTGTTTAACAGAAATAGTTTATTTAGTAAGTGGTTAATAGAACTAGTTTATTTATAGTAAGTGCTTAATAGAACTAGTTTATTTAGTAAGTGGTTAACAAAACTAGTTCATATTTAGTAAGTAGTTTACATAAGATATTTTGAAAGGTTTTTGTTCATATTTTCAACCATAAATGCAATGACCATCAAGTTTGAATGCTCATATGATGTAGATATAAACATGTATATCTAGTGTTGCTCAAATAGGATATGTGCTTGCCCATGTGGCCATGTTTGCAGGGAACACCTCCGAGTGGCATATGTTTTGCCGGAGTGTTTATTAATTTCTGCTCTGGCAAATTTCAGGCGCCCGATATGTCCTTTTTAGCAAAGGTCATGCCAGATTTTTTCGTGAATTTTGGCATGACTTGTGCTAGAATATGTAGGAAATATTGAGTGACCCGGATTTTCTAGAAAGATAATTAAATGACATTTTGGGTTGACTTTAAGTCATGAGAGAAGAAGAATCCCGACTGTTGTCGTGGGGCTAGTTCTCCTTCGTTCCCGTGTGCTAGACAATTTGGTGTAATGCACTCAAGGTCGAAGGGAGGAGCTACCATCACCGACGGTCGAATATATACACCACGTGAGCTGAGAGTTTTCAAGAAAATACTCGACAGATCGATAGTCAACCCTTGATGATCTAATTTAGTTTAAATAGTACATATATTTAATTTTAGAAGTTTAATCTTTGAATTATGAACATAGGAAATGTCGTTCGACGATGATAGGCTCCCGGAGTGCGACTGGTGCGGCGATGACCAGGGTTTGTGTGACAGGCCTCACCTGGTAGATGGTTGGCGCTTCGGTATTAAACTCTAGGAGACCTTCGATATTGAAATGGTACGCAACAATGACAAGTGTTTTTTAGTAATTAAGCACGACTTCTGCTTCTTCATCGTGTAATTTTCTTCTTTTACAATTCGACTAGCATATCCCATGCCATGCAAGACACTATGTCCTGGAGAGGATGGATTTTGAAGATCATGAAAGTATCGAAACAAAGATAGTTCACCTAAGGACCCATCGTGGTATAGATTTTGCTGCAAATCTATACAATTCTGAGAGCATATCCCATTTTGATTGCCTAAATTGGGAAGCACTTTGCAAGATGTATGATTTTCATGAGGGTATGCTTGTCACCTTGGATCTTGGTGATCCTGACATCGACGAAGATAATATGGACATTTGGGTCCTTGTTGATACGCTTCCAATTCTACCACTATGCGAGTTTCTCAAACATAGTTATTAAGTAATTTATATTGTTTATTTCAAAATAGTTGACAGGTTATTTCCATTGATAGCTTATTTTCATTCTTCAAAGAATGTACGGAAGATGGGACATAACCACTACACCGATGACGCAGAATTAACTTATCAGGAGAAATATCATCTTATCTCATTTATTATTGATGTTGAGAATTACAATATCAATTATCAAACTCCTACACATTATGGTCATGTAACAGCCTGGCTTTTGGCCCTCTTCCTTTTCCATTGATTTATTTGATATTTGCTCTATTTTTCTTTTTGGAGTGGTTCTGTGGCCTTGCCACCTGGGAAATCATTTTCATTCCCTCTCCCAAGTGGCTCATCATTATCAAATACTTCCCAAGATCATGCCATTTCCATCGTAGCACTAGTAGAAAAAGGGCCGTTCGTCCCGGTTCGTGAGGGCCATTTGTCATGGTTCCTGAACTAGGACTAAAGGGTATGTACTAAAGCCCCACACCTTTAGTCCTGGTTTTCCCAGGAACCGAGACAGATGGGGCTCCACATGGCCGCTGCCATTTGCCCTGGTAGGGGGACCTTTTGTCCTGGTTGGCACCACCAACTGGGACCAAAAGGCTTCCACGCGTCAGCAGTTCAGGGGCTGGGTTTTTTGGTTTTTTTCTGAAAGGGGGGGGGGTTGTTGGGTTTTGTAGGGTTAATTTAGGGGTTTCATATATTGTGTTAGCTATCTAATAGAGAGAAGTGTCCTCTCTTATCTCCGTGCTTGGTCAATGCTACGTATAGAGAGGACTCGACATGCTAGCTAGCTAGTAAGCAAATGAAGGAAACTATTAAGTAAAGAAGATCGTCATGAACATATACAGAGAGAAGTGATCGACCTCTCCTTCTCTGAGAGATTGGCCGAACAACAAGTTTTCGTATATCTTACCGACGCTACTGGCTACATATACGCACACACACACACACAATGTGTAAGACCTCTTACAATACCCTAACATATGAACTCAACTTCCACATGCATGGTGGTATTATCCGGCTTTATTGATGACATGGTCAAGAAAGAATCCAGCCAATTCCTCTTGAATTGCTCGCATGCGATCTTCTGGTAGGAGTTCATTCCGCATCTCCCACATCTAATTTGAATAAGGGGGTCAATACATATATATGAATGAAACTCAACAGAAATGATGGTAATAAAATAAACTTGTGAATATTTTTGCTTATGCACTTCATATTGTCTTTTAGATTAGCCCCGCCTATTCTTGGTCGTCGCATTGTAGATGAACTCGCAAACGTAGCATCCACAGTAATTATTCCTGGGTTCCTGCCACAAGCACTTTATGAGAAATAGAGGTCAATCAAACTGATAATGAAGCATTATAAATGTCATTGATGAAAGTAGCTAGAATCAACGGGAGATGCGCGGAACTAACTAGCTAGTAATACTTACTTTTGGGAATTTCCATCGCAGATCCCGCGACAATCCCAAAACTTGTGTGGTGAATACTTTCCAAGCACTGCGAGACAAAGAAAACAATTACTTGATATCATGAAATGAACAAAGTTGCCGATATGGTGCGATAATGATCGATTCAACTTACTTCTCAAGCATTTTAGACATGTTCGCATAACCTTGCGATCTTTTCGTCTCGAGTCTAAGACGCTTACTAGTCCCTGCTCAAGCTTAATCCTAGGAGAATATAGTGGAAACTGCGCACGCATGCATATAAATCATTAGTTACATTAATTACTATAACCTCGAGTAATAATTAAGGGAAACCGAATATGCACAAGACAGTAACACTCACTTGAAGTTGTAAGGAAAGAGTATTGTATCTTTGTTTTGATTTATTACCAACGATCGTAGCAAGTTGTCCTCGGTTTCTTTGGCATGAAATGTAACCGTATATTCATTGATGAGATTTGTGTTAATGAACCCAATATCATACATTTCAGCTTTTCTGCATTCGACGATCTTCAATCTGCGTAATATAGTGAGGATAATTATTTATACATGCAATGAAAGAGCTGAGCTATATATAGAGACTTAATGATAGAAGTAGTACTTACAGACCATAGCAAGTGACCGTTAATTTATCGAGGGCCTTTAGATTGAAAAACTGGAAGAACTCCTCAAATGGAACAGACAACTCCTCAATTCCAACGAGGTCGTGCTGATCCTCTTTAACTTTGAATGTCAAAGTACCGATTTTCTTCCCAGACTTTCTGCAGGTTTCCATGTACCAGTTATGGAATCTTTGCATCATAGTTGTTAGAGTAGTTCCATCTTTGGCGAGAGGCTTCCCGTACTCGTATTTGAATTCGTCCACCTTCATTATATCAAAATGTGCATCATCTCGTGCATGTAATCTGCAGGATTGGTACCGGGCAAGATCCCTGGATGATTAGCGACGATATCGCTAGACACCTTGAGCAGGGGGCACGATTGGTTCGCTTGCTCGCTGAGCGGGGGAATTTTTTTCCCACTTCTTTGTTCTTGTAACCTTTTGTCACTGCAAGTACTTCCCGACCGCTTCGCTTCCATATATGTCTTTTCAGTAATGCGCTCATAGTTGGTTTGCGGCAGAGACGGTGGTGGTTGCTGCAGGGCATGCAAAGTGCGCTTCGCTTTCATCGGATCTATCTTCTCCTCCGGAGGTGGATGTCTCTTAGCTCTTTGCGTTTCGAAGTAGTACTTCACTTGTGCTTGACAGATCTCCGCGTTTTCTTGTTCGGTCATCTCATATGGTAACTTCTCTAGAGTCTTGAGAGATGGACCGAATCTGTATTGCCTCCCGCCTCTAGCTGTACTGCTAGACGCCGGAGTAGGCCGAGCGGCCGCAGCTGTCTTCTTTCATTGCTTACTAGGCGGAGGAGAAGGACTACGACGCGCCGGAGTAGCCGGAGTGGCGGCAGGTCTCTTCCGCCCTTGCTGAAGAGGCAGAGAAGGAGGAGGCTGGCTGGTCGGGCACGCCGGCGCAGGCGGAGAAGGAGGCGGAGTGCTGCCACGCGCCGGAGAAGGAGGCAGAGTGCCCGGATCACTCGCCGGAGGAGCAGGCAGAGGAGGAGGCAGAGTGCCCTTACTCACCGGAGGAGGAGGAGGAGGCGGAGGCGTCCAGTTCGGAAGGTTGATGAGCTCCTTCCGCCATAGGCATGGAGTCTTCAGAGTAGAACCCAGCTGAGTCTCCCCTTCACCGGTAGGGTGGTCAAGCACAAGCTCCTCAAATCCCTCCATTACTTCGTCCACCATCACCCTATCATATCCTACTGGAATTGGACGGCAGTGAAAAGTTGCGCCGGGTTCAGGAGGTCAAACAGAGCCGATAGCCGCCTTGACTTTGTAGTTCTGCCATTGTGTCATAAGGTGGCAATGTTGAGATTCCCTGATAGCATCCACGGGGTAGCTAGCAGGAGCTGTGAAGATAGGCTCTAGCTGAAGCAGCTCGGTGGAAGCCACGCTGCTTCTTCGCTGAGATGGCGGGGTAGCTTCGGTAGGTCGCTTGCTTTGAACTGCATCTCGTTCCTCTAGCTTCCTCACCCTTGCGTGCAGCTCCTGCAGTTTGCTCTGCTCCACTTTCCTCCTCCTCTCTTGGCATTTTTAACCGCCCATGTCCGGAAACCCAGCCTTCCACAGAACGGAGCCTGGCGTGCCTCGTGTCTGTCCAGGGTGCTCAGGATTCCCGTGGGCCATTGTGAGCTCGTCCTTCTCTCTGTTTGGAACGAACGTCCCTTCCTGCGCTGCGGCGATATAGTCCTGAAGCTTCATGACGGGTATTCGCAGTTGCTCCCTCGTTCAAACGCACTTCCTTGTTACAGGATCCAAGGTTCCGCCAACCCCGAAGAATCAAGTCCGGCAACGGTCTGGCCAGTTCAATGTATCTGGTTCGACCCCTTTATCAAGTAGGTCGTTCTCAGCCTTGGCCCACAACGGCCGGGCTTTGAGGTAGCCACCTAACCCGTTCGCAGAATTTATCTTGTTTGTCATTGACATCTTCTTACTTCTCTCTGATGTCTTGTTGTCCACAAATGCGTCCCATTGATCTCAGAGCTTATCATACCGGCCGATGAATTTTGATGTCTTTTCTTTGTCGACAAACTTTGCTTTCAGCTCATTCTTCCACCTCCTGAATAGATCTGCCATCTTCTTGAGAGCAAAGGACTGATCAATGGCTCTATAACTGGATTCTCCGGATCCTCCTCTTCCGTAGGGTGAAATTTACCTTCAGCGCTTTCCAAAGATCCTCTTTCTCTCTATCTTCGACAAAGGAAACTTGAAGCTCTTCCTTCTTAGGCTGATTCCATACTTCGATGCTGATTAGTATCACGTCCCTAACAAGAACCCCGCACTGAGCAATAAATGCGTTCTTGGTCCGGAGGGGTTCAATTTGTTGGCCATCGCGCGCGATTGCTGTGATCGTGAACCTTTCATCCAAGCACAACTTTTTCTTCGGGCCTCGTCTCTTTACCGAAGTTGTGCTCGATCTGGAGGGCTAGAAAAAAGAAGAAAGATGAGAGTTAATTTGTGTAGATACCAAAACAACCAATGCATCAATTAGCTAGTCAGTACAGGCTTAAGTAATATATATACCAGGCCAGACTCTGTTCGGTCACCGGAGCCGTCATCACGGTCTCCTTCTTGCATCGACATTCGGTCATCGGAGCCATCATAATCATGTCCTTCCTCCTCCGTTGTTCGATAACCATAGCCTGCTTCACCCTCTCCTTCCAGACCATCGGTTTTGTTAAGATACGACATGACATCACCTTCGGCTGCAATTATGTCCCCCAACACCGGTTCTACTTCCTCGTCTCGGCCTTGCTCCATAGTTTTGGAAAATATTACAACATGGCAATTATTATACAAACATGACAGATGGATATATTAGTGGCAAACGTAGACCTAGCTATAGCTAATCACAACAAGGAATTATATTAATTAATGGCCTCGACGCTTCTCTAGGGTTTGGGGTGGCCTCGGTAACGCTTAAAGGGTTCCGGGTGGCCTCGACGACAACACTCTTTTAACTTGGTAAATTTCGGTGGCCTAGGCAGCGCTTCTAGGGTCTAGTGTCAAGGGATTCAACAAAACCATGTCTTCATCATTTGGCGAAAGTAACAGGCGCATGATGGTACGAAGCTCTCCAAAGTTATTCTAGAACGGAATCCCAGATAGGATAATTCGCTTTTTGGTACAAAATACAGCAAGAGCCTTTCGAATATCACTATTTGGATGGCCTTTGCTGAATTTGTACCAAAAGGCGGATTATCGTATCCGGGACTCCGTTCTAGAATAACTTTGAAGAACTTCGTACCATCATGCCCCGGTTACTTCCGGCTAATGATGAAGCCATGGATTTCTTCAATACTTTGACCCTAGGCAACTTCTCGACCCCTCGGCGATTCTCGACCCCTCGACGACCCTTGACCCTCGAACCCTCGGCCCCTCGACGACCCTCGAACCCTCGAACCATCGACCCTAGAACCCTCGAACCCTTGACCACCTCCCCCTCCTCATGTCGAAGTTATCGGGGAGGGGGTATATCGACCCCCCCCTCATGTCAAAGTTATCAAGGAGGTGGTATATCGACAACGACATACCCGATAAAAAATAAGAAGAGGAAGAAGAAGAAAAAAAGAGGAGAAGAAGAAAGGAGTAGAGGAGAAGATCAAAGAAAAAAGAAGAAGAAAAAAAGAAGAGGAGAAGAATAAAGGAATAGAGGTGAAGAAGAAAAAAAAACAGAAATTACTCTATTTTTTCTTCTTCTATTCTATTCCTTTCTTCATCTCCTCTTTTTTTTCTTTTTTTTTCTCTTCTTATTTATCTCTCCTCCTCTTCCTCTCCTCTTCTTATCCTTTCTTCTTCTCCTTCTTCCTCTTCTTATTTTCCTTTTTCCACTCCTTCTTTTTCTTCTTCTTCCTCTTTTCTTCCTTTTCCTTATTTTACTTTTTCCTCTACACTAACATATGCACTAACCTAAAATCGATATCTACTAATTAACAACCTAAATAAAAAAAATGCATATATGAAAAAAACCATCATATGAAAAAAACATCATATGCACAAAAACATCATATGAACCCCCACCCCCTCATGTCGAAGTTATCGGGGAGGGGGTATATTGACCCCCACCCCCCTCCTTTTTTCTTGTTTTTTCCTCTTCTTATTTATTTCTCCTCTTCTTCTCCTTCTTCTTCTTCTTCTCCTTCTTCTTCTTCTTCTCCTTCTTCCTCTTCTTATTATTTTCCTTTTTCTTCTCCTTCTTTTTCTTCTTCTTCCTTCTTCCTTCTTCATAGATAAAACTTTTCTAAAATGTAACTTTTGCATATACAGAAGTTTTTCTGCTTCTTCCTTCTTCCTGGCTAGATATATAATTTTTTCCTAAAAATGTAACTTTTGCATATATAAAACTTTTTCTTCTTCTTCCTTCTCCCTTCTCTTCCTTCTTCCTAATTATATAAAACTTTCCTAAAAATGAAACTAACCTAAAATGCACTAAATCAAAGAACATACATAGATAAAACTTTTCTAAAAATCTAACTTTTGCATATATGAACATATTGTCGGTGGGAAATGACACCTATGGGATCACAAGAATCCCTACTACTGTTGCGGGGCGCGGGGTTGTGAGAAGAGCAAGATTAGCAATTGGCACGAGGATCGTTTACCCAGGTTCGGGCCGCGAGGATGCGTAAAACCCTAGTCCTGCTTTGTGGATGTATTGAGTGTTCTTGAGCTAGCTACGGGTGCTGTGTGGTTCGAAAGAGCCGAATCCCCCTTCTGTATGCCATGGGCCTCCTTTTATAGGCAAAAGGGGCTGCCACAGTGGCACACAGGAGGTGGAAAGATCCTACAGTGTTGCGAGCTTATCGCCTGCATTACAGGACAAGTTGCATGTAATGCATGGCTTAGGTGTCCTTCACTTTATCGGGGACGGGAGAGAGACCCGTCCCGTCCGTCGCCGCTCCTCCTCGCTTCGACACGTGCCCTGGCCAGCGATACATGCGGTGCCATGTAGGCAGGCAAGCAGCTGAGGTGGCATGGTGGTGGAGCCTCCACGAAGATCTACATGCCGCCACACAGGTGCGTGCTGAGTTGGCCTGGAAGCTGCATGTTGCCACGCAGGTGCCTGCCCAGCTGGTTGGGCGGGCAGCTGCATGTGAACGGCGGCGAGGAGTTGGTTGGTGCGGGCCTGGCAGTGGCCCTGCTGTCGCCTCTGGCAAGGGTCTTGCCGGGTTGCCCGGCAAGGGTCTTGCCGTGGCGCGCTGGCGTCCCCGGGAAGGATCTTGCCGAGGGTCTTGTGGATTTCTTCAGTAAGGGTCTTCGGTGAGGATTGTTGCCTCTCAACCCCCATCTGATCTTGAGCATTCTATGTCTTCACAAAGATCTGCATGCCACCACGGAGGTGCCTCCCGAACCCTGGTCCAACGTGGTTGTTGACATTGGAGGCCGTGGGTTCAAGGGTGGCTCGCTCTGCCGGTGTGGGCGAGCTGCCCCAGCACGGGCCTTGCCGGGGCTGCTGAGGTTGCCCCTGGCAAGGGTCTTGCCGGGGAAACCTGCTTCGTCCATCTGCACTTTGTGGCCTTGGTCCTTGATGTTGCCTTGTTTGTGTCGAGCCTTCGGCTTCTCTCCGGCTTCCCTCGTTTGCCCTATTATGTGTGGTCATGGCGCGTGGCTTCGACTGCCCGTGCACAAGTAAAGGGGTCAAAAGGAGAGCGCCTACTTTTGTACACCGACAGGAGCCCCCGGTCCTGGGCCATACATAAGCGTGACACGTCGTTGGGCCAGGCCCAGAACGATGCACGGGCAGGCGGGGCGGATTTTATTGCGGTAACTGCTCCATCTGCTGCGCTTCCCCACGACCCGCGTTGAACGCGCGACATGGGGGTCAAGCGCGTGTGCATGACAGAAGCATGCTGGCGTCATCTTGTAGTGGACAGTAAAGAGGCGGCTTGTGTGTCTCTTCGAGACCGCAGGGCCGCTGCTCATTTACTGCCCTCACTTGGGAACCGTCGCTCCACGTGTCCCACTGTGCCCATCCCTCCCGCCACGTTCGCTGCATGCATGATGCAGAGCGAATGACAGGCGCGTGGGATGCGGGAAGTCACGCGCGCGTGTGGGTTGATTCCCATGTGCCTTCAATGGAGCGGGGAGGGCAGTCGACGGCCCCGCCTGCTGTCACTTCAACGGGCTGGATTGGCCGAGAGGGACGGCCGAGCCTCGCCCCCGCCCCTTTATAAAGTGGGGAGCGGGGGGAACGACGCCCCTCAATCCATCATCATCTGCTTCTCCTCATTCTTGCTTCTTCCTTCCTTTTATCATGGCGAGGGGGCGTGGCGACGCTTCATCGGTGGCGGCGAGGGTCTCGGCGAGACAATGCATCGCTCCTCCCCAAGAGCTCATAACGGCAGAGCCGGCCGTTAGAGGGAGGGGGAGGGGGCGAGGTCGAGGCCGTCGTGGCGCTCGAGGGAGAGGAGGACGGGGTGGCAGATCGTCCTCGCCTCCGCCAGCGGCCCCTCCTCCGGTGGAGGGCCACGTCGGGGACAACCCTTGCGAGTTCTTCGTCAGGCTAAGCCGCTGTCGTGGTTCTAAGTCTGACAGTAATGTAGGGGGGTAGGAATGGAGAGGCAAGATCCTAGCTATGGAGTAGTTGTATACGCAAGAGGTTTACAAGTTCAGGCCCTTCCCGGAGGAAGTAACAGCCCTACGTCTCGGAGCCTGGAGGCGGTCGACTGGATTATGTGCGTATGAGTTACAGGGGTGCGAACCCTTTATACTGAGGAGGGGGTGGCTTATATAGAGTTCGCCAGACACCTCCGGCCCTCAGTTATGCAGGGTTTAAGGTACATTAAGATCGGGCGTTACTGGTAACGCCACGAATAAAGTGCTATGATGACCATAAAAGCTACTTAATGACCGACCGTTTGCGTGCAGAGTGACTTTAGGTCTCCTGGCTGTCGAGTGGTTGGCTTCATGGTCGAGTGTCTTCGAGTCCGTTGAGTGGAACATTTCCGGGTCGATTGAAAGGTGGTTTCTTCTAGAGATGTCCTTGGGGAGGGTATCTTGGACAGGTCCATGACCCTACCCTAGGTACATAGCTTCATCATTAGCCCCCGAATGGATCAAGGTTTGAGTGGGGAAGGAGTTGAACATACTTCCGACCCATTTTCGTGCTATGAGTATGTCTTGTCCTGGATCAATGAACTTAGGTGATGGCACCAACTTCTTTTTCAGTCGCCTCAATCCATTCTTTGTATCCGTCAAGTGAATTTCTTTACTTGGAGAACTCCGAACGACAGAGCGGAGAAAATCTTTCGTCTGACGAGTTGTTCTGCAGCCCGCGGATTTAGCGGGATTCAAATTTCGGGAAGCGCGCGGGGTGGAGGAGGCCGCAGTAATCGGATGGGATAAGGCAGGGACGCCTCGATCTCTGCGCCACCTTTTTCGCCACGTATCGCGCGCGCGACTGTTGCGGGATTTGACAGGATCGCCCGGGCCTACAAGTCAGTCACTCGGAAGTAACCTCATATAAGGCGCCAGACGGGGGTTTTTGAACAGTGTGTTCTCATTTCCTCCTTTGTTCCTCAGACTTATCCGCCGTGTTCGCTTCCGCCTCAGTGCCGCTGCCCTGTGCGCGTCTTGCCGACAACGATGGTGAAAGAGAAGACGGCGGCCCTGGTGTGGGCGAAGAAAGCGATGGCGAAGATGAAGGGAAGGGCGACCAGTTGGGGCAGATCTTCATCGAGGGCCGGCCTGCCGCAGGGCTGGATCCATGGCGACTGGATCCGCTTGATGATTCGTCAAGAAGACCATGACGACCTGGCCAATGGAGGACTTATCCCCCATGGATCAGCGCGCCTCCCGGGGAAGGAGTCTGAGCTGCAGCCTCAGGAGGGTGAGTGCGTTCTCTTGGCCACCCATGTCGACCGTGGGTTTTCTTTGCCGCCTCACCCTTTCTTTCGGGGATTTCTGAATTTCTTTGGGGCACAACTCCACCACTTCACACCCAACACCATCGTGTACCTCGCTGCTTTCGTGTCTTTGTGCGAGAATTTCCTGGGTTGTCGGCCTCATTGGGGTCTTTTCAAGCACATTTTCACCTGTCGTTCCCAGACGGTGAAAAAGGCCAATCCGAGTGACAAGAGAACACAAGTGATTCAGATGTGTGGAGGTCTTGGGGTTCAAATGAGGGGGATAAGTTCTTTTTCGGCCATGATCCTACCCGACTCGGTCCATGGATGGCAGTCGAACTGGTTTTACTGCAAAGACCAGCCGACGCTAGGGCAGTCGACCGGACTCCCTCCTTTTTCCATGGGCCGAGTGAGGAAGCCTTCCTCTTTGAAGGTGATCCTGGAAGAGAATGTGTAGGTTAAGGTGTTGGTCGAACGTGTTGTCTAGCTTATCCATGACAGGGTGACCGGCATGGACCTCTTGGAGGTCTTCCTCCGACGACGCATGCAACCGCTTCAAGCTCGAGACCATCCGATGTGGATGTATTCTGGCCCTGAGGACACCACTCGGATCCACCCAGAGGAGGTCGAGGATGCCACGCTGGAGAGGTGGCCGACGAGCATCATAGGGAACAAAGACAACCCCCGAGGAGCCAGGAGGATTCCTCCACTCGACCAATCATACGAAGTAGACCAGGTCCAATTATGCATCTCTAACTATGATCCTTCTTTCTTCATTCTGTTTGCTTAAAATAAATCGACTGACTTTTGTCTTGTTTGTTGTCTTCTAGGCCATTACTGAGATGTACTCGATGCCCAACGGGGCGCAAGAACAGGCCGATGAGGCGGAGGCGAGCGGAGGTGAAAGTGAGGAGGATTGGCAATCTGATGGTGAGGGGGAAGAGGATGACGACGGCTCCAGTGAAGAGGAGGAGGAGGAAGTCGATCCTCCTCGCATGGAAAGGCGATCCAAGCTCACCCACGACCCTGCGAGCGAGCGTGGCAAAGCGACTGCGCCTGTTGGGCAGTCGTCAAAACGTCCCCGGACGGCTTCTCCGGCGCCGACTGAAAAAGCGCCAAAGCATCCACGAGCGGCGTCATCATAGCCGCCGAAGGCCTTGCCGAAGATGAGAATGTCCATTCCCACCATCTCCGGGTAACAGCAGAACTTGTGTTTTCCAATTTAGCATGGACAGACTCTTGGTCGACTCGTTGACTAACCGACTGGTTTCTGAAATCTGCAGTGCTGCTACCTCTGAGACCTCCGCCAGGAATGAAGACCAGGAAATGGAAGACACTGCCACCTCCAACCTTGGTATGATCTCTGTGGCTTCACTTTTGGTCGATTGGAATTTCGTTTTTAACTTTGGATCTTTACTGTAGCTCCTCCTCATGTCATTGATCTCCCTGATGATGATGACGAGGCGCCGCTGAGGCCGAGGAGGAATAGAAAGGCACCGGCTGGCAAGACTACTCAGATTGCATCAGTGCCTGAGACGCTGGTTCAGGAGGGTGGTAGCATCACTCGGACTTCCGTGTCCTTCGCCGTGTCACTGACGAGTGTTCGGCCTTCATCGTCGACTGTTGATCCGCCCTCCCTTTTCGCCACACACCACGTCCCAGAGGACCAAGCGGGTGCTGCTAAGGAGGCTATACGCTAGGCGGGGATCATGATGGAGCAGGTGAAGGCGATCCGGGAAGCTAGCCAAGCGGCCTATGATGCTAGCTCAACCCTTCAGAGCAACGTCCAGGTTAGTTGGTCACCGCTTGTTCTGTTAGGATATGCTATCTGAAGACTTTCTTTCCGAAGATCTTTGTATCTGTACACCCACTGGGTGTGTCAATTGAATTTTTGGATTGGTGGGGGCACGCTGAGTGCACCCACTGGGTGTAGTCCCCGAGACTATGGTGGACTGCTAGTAGTCGACTGTAGTCTTTGTATTTTGAATTTCTTCATTCTAACTTCTTCACTCGGTCTGGTCGGACCATGTCGAATGGAATCTTGGAACCAGTGGGGGCACGCTGCGTGCACCCACTGGGTGTAGTCCCCGAGACCATGGTCGACTGCTGGCAGTCGACTAAGGTCTGAAGAACCTGTGTTTTTTTGGTAGATCATGATGAGATCATGGCTGACTACTGGCAGTTAGCTATAGTGCTATATTTTTAGGATCATAACCTCTTTGTCTCTTTCGTCCGACTTATCAGACCAAGTCGGAAGAACCAGTGGGGGCACGCTGAGTGCACCCACTGGGTGTAGTCCCCGAGACTACTGTTGAATATTTTGATTCGGCTGTAGTCTTAGAAATGTTACGATTTTTCTCTTAGTCACTCGGAAGCAACCTATCTTTGATGTCTGTCAACTGACCCTTCGCAGAAATCTTGCGAGCTTGTGGCTCGCTATACTGAATTGGAAAACAAACATATCCAGCTCGACCTTGACTTGAAGCTTGTTCAGGAGAACTTTAAGAAGGCGAAAGATGAAGCAAAAGGTATGGTTTGTGAGAATCTTGACGACTGTCTTTATCTTTCTGCCCATTCGTGATTCTGATCTCATTGTCACTTCGCAGATAAAATGAAGGAGGATCTGAAGAAGAAGGACCATGACCTCACCGAGGCGCAGAAGGCGGCTTTGGACAAAACGAAGCTTGCGGAAGAAAAACTGGCTTCAGTCGATAAACTTGAAGAGGAGAACGCCAATCTGAAAGCTGCTCTCGACGCGGCCAACAAGGAGGTCAGCCATCTGAAGAATGATAAGATAGCTCTGAGTGACAAGGCTAGCGAACTGGCGGGGAAGAAGAACGATCTGGAGGCTTATCTGGGAGGGCTCGCACAGAAGTTATTCATCATGCTTGAAGGTAATCTCTTCTATCCGACTGACTTGTTATCATCGACTCAGCATAGAACTATTGGCTTAACTTCGAATTGCATTTACATAATTCTGCCAAATCTTCGAGGAGGAGATCAGTCAAGTGTAGACAAGCTTGGACCCCATTAACTCTCCTGTGAAGGATGAAGCCTCTATGAACATGCTCCGACTGGAGTCTCGTGTTGCTGGAGTTGTTGACTACCTTGCTCGACTGAAGGTTGCGGCATCGCGAATCGACACGACACTCTGGCCGGGAGAGACGCTTCAAAATGACCTCAAGTCTCTAATGACTCGACTGAATGAAGTTCCAGGTCAAGTGCAAGAATGGAAGAAGTCTTCTGCCAGGTGCGGTGCTGACGTTGCTCTGTCCCTTGTCCGTGTTCACTGCAAGGATGCGCGAGAGGACAAGCTGGCGTCCATCAAAGTGGCCAATACCAAGAAGCACGATTTCCAATCTTTCATGGAAACCTTCATTGCTGCTGCCACTCAGATTGCTGACGGAATCGACCTGGACCAGTTTGTCGCGCCCTCCAGTCCTCCACCTGAGGAGTAAGAAAAACTTCTATGCTTCGCCTTAAATTTGCCTCGGAATGCCGAGTGATTTTGTAACCGATAAACTTTTACACGCTTGACGCCTGAGCACTTCTAAATCCGTAGGATGTTATCTGAACTTGGCTTATCGTTGAAGATGCTTGCATTTGCCTTCGAGCGAACTTCGTTGTTCACTCGGAATATACTTTAATGCTTGAGACGCAGCTCTGAGGTGGAAAGTCCAGTCGACCTGCACTTCATCGCTCTTGCAGGTAGGGATGGAGCACGAATTGAAATCGACCTGCGTCCTTGCGGATCGGGATGGAGCGCACGTTGTACTCGTGACGTAGCTCCGAAGGAGAAGGAAGCAGTCGACCTGCACCTCATCGTCCTTGCAGAGTGCACATTGTATTTGTGGTGTAGCTCCGAAGGAGAAGGTAGCAGTCGACTTGCACCTCGTCGTCCTTGCAGAGCGCACGTTGTATTTGTGGGCTCTCCACTTGGTAGGATTTTCAAATACTTAGGTGAGTACTGGACTGCAGCTAAGCCCCCGAGTGGGAGGGTTGCTCTCCACTCGGTAGGATTTTCAAATACTTAGGCGAGTACTCGACTGCAGCTAGGCCCCCGAGTGGGAGGGTTGCTCTCCACTCGGTAGGATTTTCAAATAGTTAGGCGAGTACTGGACTACATCTAAGCCCCCGAGTGGGAGGGTTGCTCTCCACTCGGTAGGATTTTCAAATAGTTAGGAGAGTACTGGACTGTAGCTAAGCCCCCGAGTGGGAGGGTTGCTCTCCACTCGGTAGGATTTTCAAATACTTAGGCGAGTACTGGACTGCAGCTAAGCCCCCTAGTGGGAGGGTTGCTCTCCACTCGGTAGGATTTTCAAATACTTAGGCGAATACTGGACTCCAGCTAAGCCCCAGAGTGGGAGGGTTGCTCTCCACTCAGTAGGATTTTCAAATACTTAGGCGAGTACTGGATTGCAGCTAAGCCCCCGAGTGGGAGGGTTGCTCTCCACTCGGTAGGATTTTCAAATACTTAGGCGAGTTCTGGACTGCAGCTAAGCCCCCGAGTGGGAGGGTTGCTCTTCACTCGGTATGATTTTCAAATACTTAGGCGAGTTCTGGACTGCAGCTAAGCCTCCGAGTGGGAGGGTTGCTCTCCACTCGGTAGGATTTTCAAATACATAGGCGAGTACTGGACTGCAGCTAAGCCCCCGAGTGGGAGGGTTGCTCTCCACTCGGTAGGATTTTCAAATACTTAGGCGAGTACTGGACTGCAGCTAAGCCCCCGAGTGGGAGGATTGCTCTCCACTCAGTAGGATTTTCAAATACTTAGGTGAAACGGATTCGCAGCTAAGCCCCCGAGTGAGAGGCTTGCTCGTCACTCGGTAGTTTTTTTTTACAAACTTAGGCGAATCGGATTTGCAGCTAAGCCACCCACTGGGGGATTTCTAACGTAAACAAAAGCAACAACAATCACTGGGAAAATTATAACACTCTTGTCTTTGATAAACAAACTACAGAGGAACTTTTTATTACATCTCATCCGAGAGAGTACTTAAGTATAGAAGGTTGCGGCGTCGCGAATCGACACGACACTCTGGCCGGGAGAGACGCTTCAAAACGACCTCGAGTCTCTAATGACTCGACTTAATGAAGTTCCAGGTCGAGTGCAAGAATGGAAGAAGTCTTCTGCCAAGGGCGGTGCTGCGTTGCTCTGTCTCTGGTCTGTGTTCACTACAAGGATGCGCGAGAGGACAAGCTGGCGTCCATCAAAGTGGCCAATACCAAGAAGCACGACTTCCAATCTTTCATGGAAGCCTTCAATGCTGCTACCACTCAGATTGCTGACAGAATCGACCTGGACTAGTTTGTCGCGCCCTCCAGTCCTCCACCTGAGGAGTAAGAAAAACTTCTATGCTTCGCCTTCAATTTGCCTCGGAATGCCGAGTGGTTTTGTAACCGATAAACTTTTACAGGCTTGACGCCTGAGCACTTCTAAATCCGTAGGATGTTATCTGAACTTGGCTTATCATTGAAGATGCTTGCATTTGCCTTCGAGCAAACTTTGTTCTTCACTCGGAATATACTTTAATGCTTGAGATGCAGCTCTGAGGTGGAAAGTCCAGTCGACCTGCACTTCATCGCCATTGCAGGTAGGGATGGAGCACGAATTGCAATCGACTTGCGTCCTTGCGGATCGGGATGGAGCGCATGTTGTATTTGTGACATAGCTCCAAAGGAGAAGGTAGCAGTCGACCTGCACCTCATCGTCCTTGCAGAGTGCACATTGAATTTGTGGCGTAGCTTCGAAGGAGAAGGTAGCAGTCGACTTGCACCTCGTCATCCTTGCAGAGTGCACGTTGTATTTGTGGGCTCTCCACTTGGTAGGATTTTCAAATACTTAGGCAAGTACTGGACTGCAGCTAAGCCCCTGAGTGGGAGGGTTGCTCTCCACTCGGTAGGATTTTCAAATACTTAGGCGAGTACTCGACTGCAGCTAAGCCCCCGAGTGGGAGGGTTGCTCTCCACTCGGTAGGATTTTCAAATACTTAAGCGAGTACTGGATTGCAGCTAAGCCCCCGAGTGGGAGGGTTGCTCTCCACTCGGTAGGATTTTCAAATACTTAGGCGAGTTCTGGACTGCAGCTAAGCCCCCGAGTGGGAGGGTTGCTCTCCACTCGGTATGATTTTCAAATACTTAGGCGAGTTCTGGACTGCAGCTAAGCCCCCGAGTGGGAGGGTTTCTCTCCACTCGGTAGGATTTTCAAATACTTAGGCGAGTACTGGACTACAGCTAAGCCCCCGAGTGGGAGGGTTGCTCTCCACTCGGTAGGATTTTCAAATACTTAGGCGAGTACTGGACTGCAGCTAAGCCCCCGAGTGGGAGGATTGCTCTCCACTCGGTAGGATTTTCAAATACTTAGGTGAAACGGATTCGCAGCTAAGCCCCCGAGTGAGAGGCTTGCTCGTCACTCGGTAGTTTTTTTTACAAACTTAGGCGAACGGATTTGCAGCTAAGCCACCCACTGGGGGATTTCTCACGTAAACAAAAGCAACAACAATCACTGGGAAAATTATAACACTCTTGTCTTTGATAAACAAACTACAGAGGAACTTTTTATTACATCTCATCCGAGAGAGTACTTAAGTATAGAAGGTTGCGGCGTCGCGAATCGACACGACACTCTGGCCGGGAGAGACGCTTCAAAACGACCTCGAGTCTCTAATGACTCGACTTAATGAAGTTCCAGGTCGAGTGCAAGAATGGAAGAAGTCTTCTGCCAAGTGCGGTGCTGCGTTGCTCTGTCCCTGGTCCGTGTTCACTACAAGGATGCGCGAGAGGACAAGCTGGCGTCCATCAAAGTGGCCAATACCAAGAAGCACGACTTCCAATCTTTCATGGAAGCCTTCAATGCTGCTACCACTCAGATTGCTGACAGAATCGACCTGGACTAGTTTGTCGCGCCCTCCAGTCCTCCACCTGAGGAGTAAGAAAAACTTCTATGCTTCGCCTTCAATTTGCCTCGGAATGCCGAGTGGTTTTGTAACCGATAAACTTTTACAGGCTTGACGCCTGAGCACTTCTGAATCCGTAGGATGTTATCTGAACTTGGCTTATCGTTGAAGATGCTTGCATTTGCCTTCGAGCAAACTTTGTTCTTCACTCAGAATATACTTTAATGCTTGAGATGCAGCTCTGAGGTGGAAAGTCCAGTCGACCTGCACTTCATCGCTCTTGCAGGTAGGGATGGAGCACGAATTGCAATCGACCTGCGTCCTTGCGGATCGGGATGGAGCGCACGTTGTATTTGTGACGTAGCTCCGAAGGAGAAGGTAGCAGTCGACCTGCACCTCATCGTCCTTGGAGAGTGCACATTGAATTTGTGGCGTAGCTCTGAAGGAGAAGGTAGCAGTCGACTTGCACCTCGTCATCCTTGCAGAGTGCACGTTGTATTTGTGGGCTCTCCACTTGGTAGGATTTTCAAATACTTAGGCGAGTACTGGACCTCAGCTAAGCCCCTGAGTGGGAGGGTTGCTCTCCACTCGGTAGGATTTTCAAATACTTAGGCGAGTACTCGACTGCAGCTAAGCCCCTGAGTGGGAGGGTTGCTCTCCACTCGGTAGGATTTTCAAATACTTAGGCGAGTACTGGACTGCATCTAAGCCCCCGAGTGGGAGGGTTGCACTCCACTAGGTAGGATTTTCAAATAGTTAGGCGAGTACTGGACTACAGCTAAGCCCCCGAGTGGGAGGGTTGCTCTCCACTCGGTAGGATTTTGAAATACTTAGGCGAGTACTGGAGTGCAGCCAAGCCCCCGAGTGGGAGGGTTGCTCTCCACTCGGTAGGATTTTCAAATACTTAGGCGAATACTGGACTGCAGCTAAGCCCCCTAGTGGGAGGGTTTCTCTCCACTCAGTAGCATTTTCAAATACTTAGGCGAGTACTGGACTGCAGCTAAGCCCCCGAGTGGGATGGTTGCTCTCCACTTGGTAGGATTTTCAAATACTTAGGCGAGTTCTGGACTGCAGCAAAGCCCCCGAGTGGGAGGGTTGCTCTCCACTCGGTAGGATTTTCAAATATTTAGGCGAGTTCCGGACTGCAGCTAAGCCCCCGAGTGGGAGGGTTGCTCTCCACTCGGTAGGATTTTCAAATACTTAGGCGAGTACTGGACTGCAGCTAAGCCCCCGAGTGGGAGGGTTGCTCTCCACTCGGTAGGATTTTCAAATAGTTAGGCGAGTACTGGATTGCAGCTAAGCCCCCGAGTGGGAGGGTTGCTCTCCACTCTGTGGGATTTTCAAATACTTAGGCGAGTACTGGACTGCAGCTAAGCCCCCGAGTGGGAGGGTTGCTCTCCACTCGGTAGGATTTTCAAATACATAGGCGAATACTGGACTGCAGCTAAGCCCCCGAGTGGGAGGGTTGCTCTCCACTCAGTAGGATTTTCAAATACTTAGGCGAGTACTGGACTGCAGCTAAGCCCCCGAGTGGGAGGGTTGCTCTCCACTCGGTAGGATTTTCAAATACTTAGGCGAGTTCTGGACTGTAGCTAAGCCCCCGAGTGGGAGGGTTGCTCTCCACTCGGTAGGATTTTCAAATACTTAGGCGAGTTCTGGACTGCATCTAAGCCCCCGAGTGGGAGGGTTTCTCTCCACTCGGTAGGATTTTCAAATACTTAGGAGAGTACTGGATTGTAGCTAAGTCCCCGAATGGGAGGGTTGCTCTCCACTCGGTAGGATTTTGAAATACTTAGGCGAGTACTGGACTGCAGCTAAGCCCCCCAGTGGGAGGATTGCTCTCCACTCGGTAAGATTTTCAAATACTTAGGCGAAACGGATTCGCAGCTAAGCCCCCGAGTGAGAGGCTTGCTCGTCACTCGGTAGTTTTTTTTTACAAACTTAGGCGAAACGGATTCGCAACTAAGCCACCCACTAGGGGATTTCTCACGTAAACAAAAGCAACAACAATCACTGGGAAAATTATAACACTCTTGTCTTTGATAAACAAACTACAGAGGAACTTTTTATTGCATCTCATCTGGGACAATACTTAAGTATAGAAGGGGCGGAGTGATACATCTCCAACATATCTATAATTTTTGATTGCTCCATGCTACTTTATCTACTGTTTTGGACTATATTGGGCTTTATTTTCCACTTTTATGTTACTTTTGGGACTAACCTATTAACCGGAGGCCCAGCCCAGAATTGCTGTTTTTTGCCTATTTTAGTGTTTCGAAGAAACGGAATATCAAACAGAGTCCAAACGGAATGAAACCTTCGGGATCATTATTTTCCAACCGAACGTGATCCAGGAGACTTAGACCCTACTCCAAGAAGTGCTAGAGGCGGTCACGAGGGTGGAGGGCGTGCCCCCTGGGCGCGCCCCCTACCTCATGGGCCCCCTGACGCTCCACCGACGTACTCCTTCCTCCTATATATACCTATGTATCCCCGAACGATCAGAACAGGAGCCAAAAACCTAATTCCACCGCTGCAACCTTCTGTATCCACGAGATCCCATCTTGGGGCCTATTCCGTTGCTCCGCCGGAGGGGGCATCCACCACGGAAGGCTTCTACATCATCACCATAGCCCCTCCGATGAAGTTTGAGTAGTTTACTTCAGACCTTCGGGTCCATAACTAGTAGTTAGATGGCTTCTTCTCTCTTTTTGGATCTCAATACAATGTTCTCCCCCTCTCTCGTGGAGATCTATTCGATGTAATCTTCTTTTTGCGGTGTGTTTGTTGAGACCAATGAATTGTGGGTTTATGATCCAGTATTATCTATGGAAAATATTTGATTCTTCTCTGAATTCTTTTATGTATGATTGAGTTATCTTTGCAATTCTCTTCGAATTATCCTTTTTAGTTTGGCCAACTAGATTGGTAGTTCTTGCAATGGGAGAAGTGCTTAGCTTTGGGTTCAATCTTGCGGTGTCCTTACTCAGTGACAGAAGGAGTTGCAAGGCACGTATTGTATTGTTGCCATCGAGGATAACAAGATGGTTTTTTTTTTATCATATTGCATGAATTTATCCCTCTACATCATGTCATCTTGCTTAAGGCGTTACTCTGTTTTTAACTTAATACTCTAGATGCATGTTGGATAGCGGTCGATGAGTGGAGTAATAGTAGTAGATGCAGAATCATTTCGATCTACTTGTTTTGGACGTGATGCCTATATACATGATCATTGCCTAGATATACTCATAACTATGCTCAATTCTGTCAATTGCTCAACAGTAATTTGTTCACCCACCGTAGAATACTTATGCTCTTGAGAGAAGCCACTAGTGAAACCTATGGCCCCCGGGTCTATTCTCATCATATCAATCTATATCACTTTATTTACTTGCTTTGTTTTTACTTTGCCTTTTTCCTTTACTTTGCATCTATATATCAAAAATACCAAAAATATTATCTCTATCAGATCTCACTCTCATAAGTGACCGTGAAGGGATTGATAACCCCTAAGCATTGGTTGCGAGTTGCTATCATTTTGTGTAGGTACGAGGGACTTGTGCGTGGTCTCCTACTAGATTGATACCTTGGTTCTCAAAAACTGAGGGAAATACTTACGCTACTTTGCTGCATCATCCTCTCCTCTTCGGGGAAATCCAACGCAGTGCTCAAGAGGTAGCATGGAGCAGCTCTGCATTCCAAGCTCGTGGCTCGTCAATCTGGCGATCGACATTGTAAAGACGGTACGCTCCATTGTGGAGAACTTTGGTGACGATGAAGGGGCCTTCCCAAGTAGGAGCGAGCTTGTGTGGCTTCTGCTGATCCACTCGGAGGACCAAGTCTCCTTCTTGGAAGGCTCGACTCTTCACGTTTCTGGCATGGAATCGACGCAAGTCCTGCTGATAGATAGTCGATCGGATCATGGCCATCTCTCTTTCTTCTTCTAGAAGGTCGACTGTGTCCTGCTCGGCTTGTTCTGCTTCGTCTTCAGTGTAGAGCTCGACTCGGGGTGCATTGTGAAGCAGGTCACTCGACAGAACTGCTTTAGCTCCATAGACCAGAAAGAATGGAGTTCGCCCAGTTGACCGATTAGGAGTAGTCCTCAATCCCCAAAGAACTGATGGAAGCTCATTGACCCACGCACCTGCTGCGTGCTTGAGATCGCGCATCAGTCGGGGTTTCAGTCCTTTGAGAATTAGACCATTTGCTCGTTCTGCTTGTCCATTCGACTGGGGGTGAGCGACTGAAGCGTAGTCGACTCGTGTGCCTTGAGAGGCTCAAACGGCTTTGAACTTGTCGGAATCGAAGTTCGACCCATTATCAGTGATGATGCTATGCGGAACTCCATATCTGAATATCAGCTCTCTGACAAAACTGATAGCAGTGCAAGCATCGAGATTCTTGATAGGTTTAGCTTCAATCCATTTAGTAAACTTGTCGACTGCCACTAGCAAGTGAGTGAAGCCGCTCCTGCCAGTTCTCAGTGGTCCAACCATATCCAACCCCCAAACAGCAAAGGGCCAGACGAGTGGAATGGTCTTCAGGGCTGAGGCGGGCTTGTGTGACATATTGGAATAGAACTGACATCCTTCACACTTGTCGACTATCTCTTTCGCCATTTCATTTGCTCTTGGCCGGTAAAACCCCGCTCGGTATGCTTTAGCCACAATGGTCCGAGAGGACGCATGATGGCCACAGGTCCCTGAGTGGATATCGTCAAGAATTATCTGACACTCTTCTGGTGTTATACATTTCTGACTGACTCCACTCGCGCTTTCCCTGTACAACTGTCCCTTTATCACAGTAAAGGCCTTGGATCGACGGACGATCTGTCGAGCCTCTTCTTCATTCTCCGGGAGCTCTTTCCTTACGATATATGCGATGTACAGCACTGTCCAGTCGGGAGTGATGACCAAAACTTCCATGATCAGGTCGACCACAGCTGGGACCTCAACTTCAATCGGATCCGTGACACATTTTGGCTGCGGGGCTTCTTCGGTGAAAGGATCCTCTTGAACTGGTGGTGTGTGGATGTGTTCCAGAAACACATTACTGGGAATGGCTTCTCTCTTGGAACCTATTTTTGCCAAATCATCAGCCGCTTGATTTTTCAGTTGGGGTATATGATGAAGCTCTAACCCCTTGAATTTCTTCTGTAGCTTTCTCATTGCATTGTAGTAACCAGTCATGGCCGGACTTCTGACGTCCCACTCCTTCATCACTTGGTTAACCACCAAATCTGAGTCGCCATAAACCATGAGGCCGACGGACGCCGAGTGAAATGGCCATATGCAATCCATACAAAAGTGCTTTGTATTCTGCTTCGTTATTGGAGGAATCAAAGTGAATCTAGAGCACATATCTGAGCTTATCTCCTCGGGGGGAAACCAACACTACCCCAACACCGGAACCATTCAGCATCTTAGAATAATCAAAGAACATGGTCCAGTGCTTCGAGTGAACTTGAGTCGGCAGTTGCTGTTCCATCCACTCGGCGATGAAATCTGCTATTGCTTGGGAGTTGATGGCTTTCTTTGCCTCAAACTTGATATCCAGGGGAAGGAGTTCAATCGCCCATTTCACCACTCGACCATTTGTATCTCTGTTGTGCAGAATCTCTGACAATGGGGCGTCGCTAATGACAGTAATGGAATGGCCAGAGAAGTAATGAGCAACCTTCTTCGTGGTCATATAAATCACATATACAAGCTTTTGATAATGAGGGTATCTTTGCTTTGATGGGGTCAAAACTTCAAAAAGATAATATACTGGGCGCTGAAGTTTAAAGGCTTTTCCTTCTTCTTCCCGCTCGACCGTAAGTACTGTACTAACGACTTGTCTTGTGGCTGCAATGTAAATCAGCAAAGGCTCTTTGCTAATTGGGGCAGCAAGCACCGACTGGGTGGAGAGCAGGGCTTTTAGCTCTGCAAACCCTGCATCAGCTTAGGGTGTCCACTCGAACTTGTCTGATTTCTTCATCAGTCCGTAAAGAGGCAATGCCTTTTCACCGAGACGAGAGATGAATCGACTTAAAGCGGCCAAGCATCCAGTAAGCTTCCGGACATCATGCACACGCACAGGGCGTTTCAATCGTAGTATAGTACCGACTTTTTCTGGGTTGGCGTCGATTCCTCGTTCGGAAGCGAGAATACCGAGTAACTTTCCGCCAGGAACTCTGAATGTGCACTTTGATGGAATAAGCTTGATATCATACCTCCTGAGGTTGGCAAATGTCTCATCAAGGTCAGTCAGCAGGTCGGAACCTTTTCGTGATTTGACCACAATATCATCCATGTATGCTTCCACATTCTGACTGATTTGAGTGAGGAGACACTTCTGAATCATCCTCATGAACGTGGCTCCGGCATTCTTGAGGCCGAATGGCATGGTGACATAACAGAAGAACCCGAATGGAGTGATGAAAGCTGTCTTGATCTCGTCGGGTCCATACCGATGGATCTGATGGTAACTGGAATAGGTGTCTAAAAAAGACAGGCGCTCACATCCCGCAGTCGAGTCGACTATTTGGTCAATGTGGGGGAGAGGAAAATGATCTTTCGGGCGGGCCTGATTGATATGTTTGAAGTCGATGCACATGCGAGGTGACTTGTCCTTCTTGGGGACCATGACAACATTGGCGAGACACTCGGAGTGGTAAATCTCTCAGATAAACTCTGCTGCTAAGAGCCGAGCCATCTCCTCGCTAATGGCCTTTCTCTTCTGGATGGCGGACCGTCGTAGATGTTCTTTGACAGGTTTCACTTTTGAGTCGACTCGTAGACGGTGCTCAGCCTGCCCCCTGGGAACACCTGGCATGTCAGAAGGATTCCATGCGAAGATGTCCCAGTTCTCACGGAGAAACTGGATGAGCGCTTCTTCCTATTTGGAGTCAAGTGTTGTAGAGATATGAGTCGGAGCAGCACTAGGGTCGGTCGGGTGAATGTGAATCGGTTTTGTCTCACCGGACGACTGAAATGTTGATTCCGTAGCGGGCTTCTTGGCTCGCAACAAATCACTCGGGTCTGCAGTTTTCTGGTATTCCTGCAGCTCTACCAGTGCCATCTGAGCATCGACGATCTTTGAGCCTTTCTGAAAGCACTCTTCCGCCTTCTTCCGATTGCCAGTAATAGTGATCACACCTTTGGGACCGGGCATCTTCAATTTGAGGTACACATAACATGGTCGAGCCATGAAACATGCATAAGCTGGCCTACCCAAAATAGCATGATAAGCACTCTGGAAATCCACAACTTCAAACGTCAACTTTTCTTTGCGGTAATTCTTGGAATCACCGAAAACCACATCAAGAGCAATTTGGCCGAGTGACTCGGCCTTCTTTCCAGGAATGACTCCATGGAAACTCATGTTGCTGGTACCGAGTCTGGACATCGGAATGCCCATCCCTTTCAACGTCTCTGCATACAATATATTCAGGCCACTGCCACCATCCATCAAAACTTTAGTCAGTCGAGTGCCTTCGACGACTGGGTCGACCACCAAAGCTTGCCTCCCAGGGGTGGCTATCTGTGTCGGATGATCGGACTGGTCGAATGTGATGGCAGTCTGAGACCATTTCAAATAACTGGGTGTCGCCGGAGCAACCATATTCACTTCTCGGTTTATAACTTCCAATCGACTTTTGCTTTCAACATCAGCAAAAATCATCAAGGTGGAATGGACCTGGGGATATCCATCATCACTATCTTCTTTGTCTTCAACTTTATCAGACTCCTTTTCCTTATCTTTGGGCTGTTTCCCCTGGAATTGCTGGATCAAGAGCCGACACTGTCGAGTGGTATGTTTTGGGTAAATGAATTTACCCTCCTCATCTTTCTTCATGTGGATGTGGCACGGCAAATCCATCACGTCATTCCCTTCCTTGTCCTTCACCTTCTTAGGGTTCCAAGACCCTTTGGGCTTCCCTTTAAACTTTCCTTGAGTCACGGCCAAGGCTCCTCCAGGAGCAGCTGGCTCGGCTTTCCGCTTTTGCTTCCGACTGCAGTTCCCTCCTCCAGTTTCATGGGCGACTGACTTATGCTTGCCACTCCAGAGCCGATCCTCTTCTTCACCATTGGCATACTTGGTGGCAATCTCCGTCATTCGACTCAGAGACATGTCTCCGGTTCGACCGAATTTTAGGTTTATCTCTCTGTACTTAACGCCTTCCTTGAAGGCACAGACTGCCTGGTGATCAGATACATTCTCTACCGTGTGATGCAACGTGATCCATCTCTGGATGTAATCCCTCAGAGTTTCATTCGACTTCTGCACACAAGATTGCAGCTCTGTCAACCCTGCTGGTCGCTTGCAAGTTCCCTCAAATGTTCTGACAAACACTCGGGCAAGATCTTCCCAAGTGTAAATGCTGCTGGGTGCTAACTGATTCAACCATGCTCTGGCCGAGCCCTCCAACATAAGAGGCAGGTGTTTCATGGCCACCTCATTGTTGCCGCCGCCAATCTGAACAGCCACTCGGTAGTCTTCAAGCCAAGTATCAGGCTTGGACTCACCAGTGAACTTACTGACTCGAGTCGCCAACCTGAAGTTGGGAGGAATCATCGCGACCGTGATGGCTCTGCTGAAACACTCTGGTCCTGAGACATGTACTCTGCTGTTGGTGGGTACATCTCTGTCATGAACTTCTCGGTGAGCTCTGTTCCTGTCGACCAAACCTTGAACGATAATGGATCTCGCATCAAAGCCTGGTTCCCTGGGGTCGACTAGAATCCTTCGCCCAACACTGTGATGGCGTGTGTCATCCTACTGTCGAGGCGCGTACGATCCACCCCTTGGGGGAGGGGTGGGTAATCGACGTCGATCATCACGATCGAGTCGGTGATCATACTGCTCATGGTTCTTGTACTGATCATGCCGGTCTCCACATTCCTCACGCCTCGGTGACGATCTTGGGCTATGGGCCGACTGGACTGTATTTGCAGTGACGGATCTGCTATGAATCCTATTCTGTGACTGTGATATAGCTGCTCGGATTAATGCTCTGATCTGTAACAAGCCTCTGCCAGCCTCCGACTGGGAAGGCTGAATCGACTCTGCTATACGGGCTGCAACTGCTAAATTCTGAATCAGAGTTCGATAGACCTGAGTCGGAGGTGGAAAGAGTTGACGTCGACTGGATTCTGGAACCCGTTGTCACGCACGTTCGTCGAGGGCTCGCTGGAGGTTCTCCAGTCGAGTGCGCTTAGCCAAGTTGGCCAAGCGCGCATCCTCTAAGGCACGAGCCTCGGGGGTTTCTCCGATGATAGGAGTGTGTAGCGCATCCATGTTCCGGCGGCGAAGTTCTTCCCTCTGCAGCGAAGTGAGGGGCTCGGGTTGATACTCTTCATGAGCACGCGACAGATCGCCTCTGCAGTCGCCTCCATCGGTGCAGGGAAAGCCGAGAGGACTGTGTAGTCCATCAACCATTAGAACCTCTGCCGCTGGATCACTGCTGTCGCACTCGGATGCAGTCTCTACGGAGCCAGTCGATAGATCGAATAGGCCGTAGAGAGATTCGTCAGGCTTGATCACCGCGACTTGGGGGGTGGCTGACTGGCGGGCCACCGCATGCCTCACCTACCGCTTAAGCCTCGACCGACCGGAGCGCTTGCGCTGGCGGAAAACAAGGAGGGAGGACGACACAGGAGTCGACCGATACTGGGTCGACGGTTGCCGCAGAATGACGCCGCGGACGCACGCGCGAAAGTGCGTCGCCCCGCGGACAGGGAGCGCATCGATGTCGAGTGGAGCCTCCTGAAGCCAAGCGGAGTCGTCGGCGATGAATGTGAGCGCGCCGAGACGGATCTCGCGGCCCTCAACCAAAACTCCGCGAAACCATGATGAAGGAGATCGGGAAAATTGCAACTTCTCCAATAAGTCGCTAAGACACCTGCCCCATGGTGGGCGCCACTGTCGTGGTTCTAAGTCTGACAATAATGTAGGGGGGTAGGAATGGAGAGGCAAGATCCTAGCTATGGAGTAGTTGTATACGCAAGAGGTTTACGAGTTCAGGCCCTTCTCGGAGGAAGTAACAGCCCTACGTCTCGGTGCCCGAAGGCGGTCAACTGGATTATGTGTGTATGAGTTATAGGGGTGCGAACCCTTTACACTGAGGAGGGGGTGGCTTATATAGAGTTCGCCAGACCCCTCTGGCCCTCCGTTATGCAGGGTTTAAGGTACATTAAGATCGGGCGTTACTGGTAACGCCACAAATAAAATGCTATGATGACCATAAAAGCTACTTAATGACCGACCGTTTGCGTGCAGAGTGACTTTAGGTCTCCTGGCTGTCAAGTGGTTGGCTTCATGGTTGAGTGTCTTCGAGTCCGTCGAGTGGAACATTTCCGGGTCGATTGAAGGGTGGTTTATTCTAGAGATGTCCTTGGGGAGGGTATCTTGGACAGGTCCATGACCCTACCCTAGGTACATAGCTTCATCAGCCGCGCCGCCGTCTTCGCCTCCCGATTCCATTTGCGCGGGAGATGGAGCTGGATCCGCCACAGGCATTGCGGCTGCATATGAGGGGTTGTGGGAACAGTGGCACATGGGCCGACATCGAGTTCCCCACCCCTCACATCATATATCTCCGCCGAGGGTGGAAGACCTTTGCTCGCATGCACAGCTTGACAGAGGCGCTCACTCTCCATTTCAAACTAATGGAGAGTGGCCTCCTCTCCGTCAAGATCTTCAGGCATTTCGGGACTCGCGTAAGGTGCTGCGTGGAGAGCTCTTCTGACGATGAAGATTCCTCCTCGAGCGAGAGTGGCGAGGAAGACAACGGCAGCGACGACGATGGTAGCGGGCGGCAGGATGACGGGCGCCACTTCGGGCGGCACCGACGACCCCATCATCCGTGTCGCCGACTCCTTGAACTTCTCGAGGTCGTCTCCTTGGGCGGCTGGCATTGGGAGGCTGTGGAAGAGGAAGAGGGCAGACGGCAGGGCCGTCAAGTCGGAGTACGCGGGCACTGACGCCTTCGTCGCGTATTGACGTCCTGCCGCCTCGTCTTCGAGCTCTTCCTCCGGCGCCGCCATCACCATCCAGCCTTTGGACGGCCACCGAGATGTTCTCTTGGTGTCTTCTGCCACTCGTAGCTCGCCTAGGCGCCCCTTTTGCCCTTCTGCTTTCTTGTTTCATTTCCTGAGGAGAGGGACAAGAAAGGGATTACGGGCATCTTATCTCTTTTTAGTATTGTAAGCCTTCGGGCCTTTGTTAACTTTAGAACTTGTAATCCCCTCGCTCATGTTTTTCATTTCGTATGAACTGTACCTATACGGGATGTTTTTTAATGAAAAAGGGATGTTTGCCGGCTTTTTCGTTCGCGGGTGGAACCCACGACAAGGAGCGAATCCTCGTTATTTTTCAAGATAAACCTTTTTTTCGCCCGGCAACATTCCTTGCCGTCCCCCCAATTCGCTTGACCTTTCTCACGCCCGTGGCGGAGGCAGGGATGCGGTGGGCTTAGGCTCCTCGTTTCATTTCCTTGCTACCGCGACTATGACCAAATTCGGCCCCAGGAGATAGTCCTAGGGTAAGGAAAGAGGGGAGCACGGTAGCCTAGGGATAAAACGAGGTTTCACATACCCCAGTCCATAATGAAATGCATGATAGAGGATAGAGAACTTATCTAGATTTGCAGCCCCCTGCAACCTTGGCTTGCCATGGACGGATCCTTGTTCTTGCAGCCCCCGGCAACTTTGGCTTGTCGGGGCCCCGACGCCGGTCCGTCCCCTTTCTTATAAAATAGCTCGGCAAGAATACTTATGTGCCCTCCGAACCAAAGAAGACAAAGAAGAACAGAGAGACGCGCACTCGGCCTCTAAGCTAGGGGTTAGCCGCCGCCAAGCACTATTAACCCTAACCAAGGAAGAGACTCAACCTAGCATGCATGCTATAACTTAGGGCGCCAACGCTTCGTTTATTTAGGCTCAGGGTCTGCGGCTGGCTTTGTACAAAGGGTTACATGCCTTGCCCGCAAGGCTTGTACAAAAGGGTGGCTTGCCGGGAGGCCCGGCAGCCCCGCCTTATGGGTAAAACTTGCGGATGCTCGATGTTCCAGGAGCTGCTCACTGGAATGGCATCTTCAGTCTCCAACCGGACTGCGCCGGGCCTGGTGACTCGTGTTACCCGATAAGGGCCTTCCCACTTCAGCGTCAACTTGTTGGAATTCTTGGCCGAGTGAACATGTCGAAGAACAAGATCGCCTTCCTCAAAGCTCCGGGCATGAACCTTGCGGCTATGGTAGCGGCGCAAGGCTTGCTGGTAGCATGCTGCTCTCACAGCCGCCCGGAAACGATCTTCCTCAAGGAGCATTGCGTCATCTTGCTGCAATTGCTCTTGCTCAATCTCATCATAAGCGAGCACTCAAGGTGACCCGTATATGAGTTCCGTGGGGAGAACTGCTTCTGCCCCATAGACTAGGGCAAAGGGTGTCTGGCCGGTGGCTCGATTTGGCGTCGTTCTGATCGACCAAAGAACCGCCGACGACTCATCAATCCAGCGTCTTCCACTCTTGCGCAGCCTATCAAAAGTCTTCGTTCTTAAGCCTCGCGGGACTTTAGCATTTGCTCTCTCCGCTTGTCCGTTGCTCCATGGATGTGCCACGGAGGCAAAACAGACCCTGCTACCGAGATCCTCAATGTATTGCATGAAGGCATGGCTTGTGAACTGTGTGCCGTTGTCGGTGATGATCCTGTTGGGCACCCCGAAACGGCACACTAGCCCCTTGAAGAACTTTATGGCTTACTGCGCCATCACCTTCCTCACTGCTTCCACCTCTGGCCACTTTGTGAACTTGTCGATTGCGACGTAAAAGTTCTCAAAGCCCCCGACAGCACGGGGGAAAGGGCCCAATATGTCGAGCCCCCAGACCGAGAAGGGACAGGAGAGAGGGATAGTTTGAGGGGCTTGAGCTGGTTGATGAAGCTTCTTTGAATGGAACTGGCACGCTTCACACTTGGTTACTAGTGGCGTCGCATCCTAGAGGGTGGTGGGCCAGAAGAAACCTTGCCGGAAAGCCTTGCCGGCAAGGGCCCTCAACCCTATGTGGGAGCCACATATGCCTCCATGAATCTCTGCCAACAGCTTTAGTCCTTCCTCCCAGGAGATGCACTTCAATTTCACCTCATTCGGTCTTTTTCTGTACAATACGATATCAACGAATTGGTACAGAGCAGATCGGCGGGCTACTCTGTCTGCCTCTTCCTGCTCCTCAAGAACCTCTCCTTTTTGGAGGAATCGGACGGTGTTCTGCACCCATGTCGGAGCCTGTGGCTCGATGACAAGGACCAAAGGCATCTCTTCTGCCATGGGAGCGGCCGTCTCTACGGCCATGACCTGAGGCCCTGCCGGAGTCGGTTGCCCTACGGCAGGATCGGCATCCACGGCAACATCTTCACCGGTGGCTCCAGGGAGCTCGGTGGGGAAGTACTTGCCAGAGCCTAGCTTCCTCCGCTTGTTCTGCCCGGTTGACGGCTCAACGGATGGTTGAGTTAACTAAAGCACAAAAGTACCTGGTTCCACAGGTAGCTTGAGGGCAGCGCACTTTGACAAGTAGTCGGCAATGTCATTCTCCGTCTGAGGGACATGCTCCGCTTGTATACCGTCAAAGCGCTCCTCCAGTTTCCTCACCTCATCTACGTAAGCTTCCATCAACGAGCTTTGGTAATCTTTGTTGATATGCCTGACGACGAGCTGTGAGTCGCCCCTCACGATGAGCTTTTTGACTCCGAGGTCCGCCGCGATCCTGAGACCGGCAAGCAAACCCTCGTACTCGGAGGTGTTGTTAGTTGACATCTCCCGGGGGAAGTGCATCTGGATGACATACCTGAGGTGCTCTCCAGTGGGTGCGACAAGAAGCACACCAGCACCGGCGCCTTGCAGCAAAAAGGCCCCATCAAAATATATGATCCAGTTGCGGCTCGTTTCCTTGCCGGGGAGAGTGGTCTCATGCACCTCTTCGTCGGGCGTCGAGGTCCATTCTGCAACAAACTCCGCCAAGACTCTACTCTGAATCATCGAGATACTTTCAAACTTTAAACTGAAACTTGACAACTCCAGGGCCCATTCCACGATCCTTCCCGTTGCATCTGGGTTATGCAGTATCCGCTGCAATGGGAGGCGCGCAACCACCATGATCTCGTGCGCTTGGAAGTAATGGCACAGCTTCCTTGAGGCCAAAAGAAGGCCGAATAGAAACTTTTGCACACCTGAGTACCTCGACCTAGCCCCCTGCAAGAGGGAGAAGACGAAGTAAACTGGGTGCTGCACCATTTTCTTCTGTTGTGCCTCTTCACCCGGTCACATGGGTCCTGTCGCACTAGCGTCAGCCTCTGCTGGGGACTCAGTCTTGCCGGGATCGAGCCCTGCTGGAGAGGGTTCCGGCTTGCCATCTGTTGACTCTGCCGATGCTGCTGCCTCCCCATCGACCTCTCTCTAAGCCACTAGTGTGGCGCTAACCACCTGATTTGTTGCCGCTAGATACAGTAGCAACGATTCTTGTGGTTTGGGCGCAACCAGCACTGGGTAGAGGAGAGGTATCTCTTCAAATCTTGCAGCGCTGCCTTGGCCTCTGGGGTCCACTCCACTGGGCCCGTTTTCTTCAAGATCTTGAAAAAGGGAAGGGCATGCTCCGCGGACTTGGAGATGAATCTGCTCATCGCAGCAACGCAGCCAGTGAGCCGACGCACGTCCTTGATCAGTTTGGGTGCCTCAATCTGTTCAATGGCCTTGATCTTATCTGGGTTTGCTTCAATCCCGCGCTAGGACACAAAGAATCCGAGAAGCTTGCCAGACGAGACGCCGAAGACACACTTCTCAGGGTTCAATTTGAGGTTGATCTTGCGTAGGTTTGCAAATGTTTCCTCCAGATCTTGCACAAGTGTTGCTTTGTCCTTGGTGTTGACCACTATGTCATCCATATAAGCTTCCATATTTCTATGTAGCTAGGACTCAAAACCAATTTGGACCGCTCTTGCAAAGGTTGAGCCAGCACTCTTCAACCCGAAAGGCATTCGTAAAAAGCAATAAGTACCACATGGGGTGATGAATGCTGTCTTCTCCTCGTCCTCTTTCGTCATGAAGATCTAGTGGTATCCTGAGTAGGCATCGAGGAATGATAACAGGTCACACCCAGCCGTGGAGTCAACAATCTGCTCAATGCGCGGTAACGGGAAGGGATCCTTTGGACAAGCCTTATTGATATCTGTGTAATCAATACACAGTCTCCACTTCCCGTTTTTCTTGCGCACCACTACAGGATTGGCCAACCACGTTGGATGGAGTACTCCTCTTACCAAACCTGCTGCCTCTAGTTTTCTGATCTCCTCCGTGATGAACTCCTGCCTTTCCAGAGCTTGCTTCCTGACCTTCTTCTTGACGGGCCGCGCATGAGGACAGACAGCAAGATGGTGCTCAATCACTTCCCTGGGAACGCCGGGGATGTCGGAGGCTTGCCATGCAAACACATCGACATTTGCCTATAGGAAAGTGACGAGCACGCTTTCCTATTTGCTGTCGAGGGTGGAACTTATGGTAAAAGCTCCCCCCATGCCGTCCTCCTTGACGGGCACCTTCTTAGTCTCTGGTGGTGCAGCTCTAGACTTCTTGCTCTTGTCGGCGGAGCTCTCTGGCACGTCCTCAACGAGAGCGCAAACCCCGAAGAGGTGCGCTTACTGGAGTAGGTGCGAGGGGTCTCACGGGTCTTCTTCCCTCCCGGGGCTCTGTCGGCAGGAGCAGGTGCCTTGGCGGTAGCTGCTGCAACTGCTTCCCGGTAAAGTTGGTCGGCGCAAATCAACACATCTTTCTTGTCGGAGGGGACGGTGATGATGTTCATCAGCCCGGGCATCTTAAGCATGTTGTAGGCGTAATGTGAAGCCGCCATGAAGTTGGCTAGTGCCGGGCGGCTGAGGATCCCGTTGTAGGGCAAGGGGATCTCGGCTACATCAAAGATAATCCTCTCCGTCCTGTGGTTCAGCTCACCTCTGAACGTCACAGGCAGCGTGACCTTTTCCTTTCGGCTAGCTCCTCCCCGGGCTGACCCCTTGGAATGTGCCCATCTCCTCGAGGTCTCCATTAGGGATTTGCAGCCTCTTGATCACAACGGGTGAGATCAAGTTCAGACAAGCCCCGCCATCAACCAGCATCTTCATTACCTTGAGGTTGCGGATTGTTGGTGAGACCAACAACGCAAGCACCCGACCGCAGTAGTGCGGTCAGGGTGGTCCTCGGTGTCGAAGATGATAGGCGTGCTCGACCACCTCAGCGGCTTCTGTGCGTCGACCGACGGCTCCACCGCTGTGATCTCACACGCCCACTGCTTGAGCTGGCAGTGGGATGTATGCAGCGAGGCACCACCGTCGACGCACATGGCTTCTGTGGCTTTCTGAAACTCGTGGTCACCAGACTCATCGTCCTCATCGTGATCATCGTCTTCCTGCTTCTTGTCACAGCCCCGGGCGGGCCTCTCCTGCTGATTGTCCTTGCCGCGGCGTCCCCCTTGGCCGCCACGTTTCTTGCCGGATCCTTCGGCACCTTCTTGGCCATTCTCCTTGTCCCACTGTTCGTATTCGGCTTTCTGCTTCTCAGCAAGCAGCTCTACTTGCCGGCAGTTCTGGAGATCCTGGCCTTTGGTGCGATGGATCTTGCAATACTGCTTGTCGGAGCCCCCTGGGTTATCAGCAGCCGCCAAGGCCCGGCAAGCGGCACACCCGGCAACTTCCTTGCCGGGGTCACTTGCCTTGGGTTTCTTGGTGGCGCCGGTATCATCAGATCCCTCGACGGCAAGCACGGTCTTGCTCCTGCGCTTCCTGTTATGGCGCCGGCCCTTCTTCGCCGGGGTGGCGGTATCATCCTGGAGTCGGTTTCCGCGCCAGTGTCTTCGCCGTGGTACTTCCTTCCTTCTTCAGCGCGAGCGCACCGACCGGCGAGAACATAAAGTTCGGCCACATCTCTGACCTTGTTCATCGCCAACTCTTCATGCATCTTACGATTGTGCACATTCTGATGGAATGCACTGATCACGACGACAGGATGAACGTCGGGGATGTTGTACTGCACTCGGCTAAACCTTTGGATGTACTTGCACAAGTTCTCTCCTTCCTTCTGGGGGATGATATGCAGATCACTCGCCTGGCCATGAGCTTGGTGGCCTCCGGTAAAGGCGCCAACAAACTCATGAAACAGATCTTCCCAAGAAGAAATGGAGTCTACCGGCAAGTGCATCAACCATGACATAACATTGGGCTTGAGTGCCAACGGAAAGTAATTGGCAAGCACCTTGTCGTCGCGGGTCCCAGCAGCTTGCATCACGATGGTGTAGATGCTGAGGAACTCCGACGGGTGAGTCTTGCCGTTGTACTTTTCGCCAACGCCGGGCTTGAACGTGCGGTGGGAGGGCCACTGGGACTGCCGCAGCTCACTGGTGAAAGCTGGACAACCTACCTCGTAAGGTAGGCCACCGTAGCCTCCCGGTGCTGGGTGGTCCGTAGTGGGCCTTGCCTGCGTGTCCGACTGGTGGCGCGCGTCACGCCGGCGCTCGATGGTGGTTCGAGCGTCTTCATGAACTCACTCCCAAAGAACCTCACGTTGGTCGCTGTGGGTTCGCGGGTCGGACGATGCTATGGGGATATCATCACGAGCGTCGTCGCGACGGATCGACACCCGCGGTGGTCGGGATGGAGGAGGGGAGTGCACCATGGCCGCATCGCCTCCGGCCCTGCCTCCGCTGGCATGCGGTGGCCCAACAGAGCGAAGGCCTATGGGTCTCGCCAGTTGCAACTCATCGTTGTTGGCGATGCCGATGAGGCTCCGGACAGTGGCCCTCCATTCGTCGAGCTTCTCCGCCGCGGGAGGAAAATCGAGGAGCAGCTGCGCACGTGCTAGGGCTTCCGCTGGCGGGGGTGGCGGCGAAAGCTGGGTGGACCACGATGCGCCTCGACTTCTAACTGCGTTAGAAGGAGCCGTGTCAGAGCCCTGCAGCCATTCGCCATCCCCGTCAGCACCTCGGCGCGCATGTTGGCCTTCTTCATCATGTGAAGGGCGCATGGGACCCTTCCCAGGACGGTGCCCAGGGTCACCAGCAGGGTAGCGCTGCTCGTCACGCACAACCTGAGAAGAGCACACCGTGGGCACCGGTGTTGGCATCTTGGAGGCCGCCGCGCCGCCGTCTGGCGGGATGGCGGCGCCCCTGGAGGGCCCCGCGCCGCCTGCGGGGGGGACCGACTCCGTCTCTGGAGCCCGCGACTGGTGGCTCGTCGCCTGGCATGCGAATGACGCCGCTCGCTAGGCCTGGACCGCCAGGGTGATGTGGATGTTCGCGGGCCGCGCCACAGGTTTTCTCCATGACTGGTCCGCACCGGTACTGGCAATCCGGTCCCGGACGAACCGATCGTCGTGGTCGTCTTCTTCTTAGGGGCCATGGCGATGAAGAACAGCTAGGTCAACTGCTAGACCTGATTCTCACAATTGTGCCCCCCTACCTGGCGCGCCAAAGATGTCGGTGGGAAACGACACCTATGGGATCACAAGAATCCCTACTACGGTTGTGGGGCGCGGGGTTGTGAGAAGAGCAGGATTAGCAATTGGCACGAGGATCGTTTACCCAGGTTCAAGCCGCGAGGATGTGTAAAACCCTAGTCCTGCTTGGTGGATGTATTGAGTGTTCTTGAGCTCTCGAACTAGCTACGGGTGCTGCATGGTTCGAAAGAGCCGAATCCCCCTTCTGTATTGTCATGGGCCTCCTTTTATAGGCAAAAGGGGCTGCCACAGTGGCACACAGGAGGTGGAAAGAGCCTACAGTGTTGCGAGTTTATCGCCCGTATTTCAGGACACGATGCATTTAATGCATGGCTTAGGTGTCCCATCACTTTATTGGGGACGGGAGCGAGGCCCGTCCCATCTGTCGCCTCTCCTCCTCGCTTCGACACGCGCCCTGGCCAGCGATGCATGCGGTGCCATGTAGGCAGACAAGCAGCTGAGGTGGCGCAGTGGTGGAGCCTCCACGAAGATCTGCATGCCGCCATGTAGGTGTGTGTTGAGTTGGCCTGGAAGCTGCATGTTGCCACGCAGGTGCCTGCCCAGCTGGTTGGGCGGGCAGTTGCATGCGAACGGCAGCGGGGAGTTGGTTGGTGCAGGCCTGGCAGTGGCCCTGCTGTCGCCTCTGGCAAGGATCTTGTCGGGTGGCCCGACAAGGGTCTTGCCGGGTGGCCCGGCAAGGGTCTTGCCGTGGCGCACTGGCGTCCCCGGCAAGGATCTTGCCGGGGGTCTTGTGGATTTCTCCGGTAAGGGTCTTCGGTGAGGATTGTTGCCTCTCAACCCCCATCTGATCTTGAGCATTCTATGTCTTCACAAAGATCTGCATGCCACTACGGAGGTGCCTCCCGAACCCTGGTCCAACGTGGTTGTCGACATTGGAGGCAGTGGGTTCAAGGGTGGCTCGCTCTGCCGGTGTGGGCGAGCTGCCCCAGCACGGGCCTTGCCGGGGCTGCTGAGGTTGCCCCCGGCAAGGGTCTTGCCGGGGAAACCTGCTTCGTCCATTTGCACTTTGTGGCCTTGGTCCTTGATGTTTTCTTGTTTGTCTCGAGCCTTCGGCTTCTCTCTGACTTCCCTCCTTTGCCCTATTATGTGTGGTCATGGCGCGTGGCTTCGACTGCCCGTGCACAAGTTAAGGGGTCAAAAGGAGAGCCCCTACTTTTGTACACCGACACATATATACACAAAGAACATACATACATATATACATTTTTATAAAAATGCAAAAAAAAAATCATCATATATATGAACAAAAATTCTTAAAAAAATAGGACATATAATCATATATACACACATACATATAACCATACATATACATATAATCACACATATACATATAATCTAAAAAACATCACATATATGAAAAAAAATGAGAGGAAGGCCAGCCGGACCGAACGTGGCGTCGGCGTGTGGTCGGGGCAGGTCGTGGTCAGGGTGACGGGGTCAGGGAAGGGGCGACGCGCACGGCGACGGCGACGGGGTCGGGGCAGGGGCAGCGCACGTAGCGAAGGCGAAGGTGTAGGGGCAGGGGCGGCGCGCGTGGTGATGGCGACGGTGTTTGGGCAGGGGCGGAGCGGCGATGGCGTCGGGGGCGAGCTTTGGCGACGAGGAGGTGGCCGGCGGTGGGCTCGGGGGCACACACGACAAGGGCATCAGGGTAGTGCTCGGGGAGGCGACGGCGCAGTCCGACAGCCTGGCGGCGTCGATGTGGTCGCGGCGCCGTCGGAGGATCAAAGGACGAAGTGGATGGAAAACCGCTATGTGTTGTTTATATAGGCACACCTTTGGTCCCGGTTGGTGGCACCAACCGGGACCAATACTCCCCTTTGGTCCCGGTTGGTGCCACCAACCGGGACCAAAGGTCTCTTTTCAGCAGCCCAAAGGGCGGGAAGCAGAGGCCTTTGGTCCCAGTTGGTGGCACCAACCGGGACTAAGGGGGGGGCATTGGTCCCGGTTGGTGGGACGAACCGGGACCAATGCTACCATTAATCCCGGTTGGTGCCACCAACCAGGACCAAAGGCCCTGTGCTGCCTGCGTCACGGCCAAAGTTTAGTCCCACCTCGCTAGTTGAGAGAGCTCGAGAGTGGTTTATAAGCGCTGCTGGGCCCAGCCTCTCGAGCTACTCTCAACTGCAGGCTTTCAGGCCTAATGTGTCACTATGTGCCTGTGGGCCTACAGGGCCTACTGCGGGCCTGAATCCTGACCCATGGTTGGGTTTCTAATCATATTCAGGCCGTGGTGGCCCAGTAGGTGGCATTTTTTTTATTTTCTTGTTTTCTTTTTTGCTTTATTTTTATATTTTTTCTACTTGCAGCAAAATACTTACTAGTTTTTTAGTGATTCTTTTTTCTTTTAGGTAATAAAAAATATAAACTTTCTGTTAGTGCCATTTGTTTTCAAATTTGAATAATTTAAATTTAAAATTTTGGAAATTTGTGTGAATCACTAGTTTTTGAATAGCTTTACTATAAAAATAGATTTTTGAGTGATTCTTTTTCCTGCTATTTAATATTACTGTGTTTTATCGTTATATTCAAAAACAAATTTTATTTTTTTTAGTTTCCAACAAAAAATTCTTTATGATAATTCTTTTTGCTATTAAAGTTTCTAACAAAAAATTTCTTTATGAAAATTCTTTTTTCTTTTAATGTTTTGAACAGAAAATACTTTGATAATTTTAGTTGCGTAAATTTTATATAATTTTAGTTTCAATAATACTAGAGGTTTATAAAAGTTTATTTTGTTTTTGCTTATTTATTAAAGTTTATTTTGTTTCTACTTATTCATTTTCTTTTCTTTTTTGCTTTTTTATTTATTTTATGAAAATTCTTTCTTTTTTGCTTTTTTTTCTACTTACTGTTGCTATTTTTATTTATTTTATTAAAGTTTATTTATTTTACTTTATTAAAGTTTATTTTGTTTCTACTTATTTATTAAAGTTTTTTGTTTCTACTTATTTATTTTATATTCTTTTTTTTCTTTTTTTATTTATTTTATGAAAATTCTTTTTGCTTTTAATGTTTTACACACAAAAGCCCTCTCCCCTGGCCGGTTCATTGGTCCCGGTTCGTGGCTTGAACCAGTATTAAAGACAACCCTTTGGTCCTGGCTCAAGCCACCAACCGGGACCAATGGTGGTGGGCAAGGAGCGAGGCCAAGTGTGGTTCCATTTGTGATCCGTGAATGATCACCGTTTAGTTACGAGGTAACCCGTTGAACCAAGTGTGGTTCCGTTTGTGATCCTGAATGATCACCGCTTGTTTTTTATCGCGAGGTGATCGAGATGGTATATTGCTTGGCCGGTTGTTGTTGTTGGGATGGAGATGTTGGTTTATCAGTTTGGTAGTAGTTTCATATCATGCTTAGTAGTAGCTTTCGTATCATCGTAGTTGTTAATGTAATTAACCTGCTTATTGCTATGTTGTTGTCTTGCGTTGATGTTTTTGGTTGTTGTGAGCTTGCAAGTACATTCAATGTACTGACCTGGCGTGTTATGCCAGATTGTAGGTGATGCCATGATTAATTGTTTGTTGAGGTTTCCATGTGTGCGACCTAGATCATGTCCTAGCCAGAGTCCCTACGGAGTGGAGTTCACCACCTTCGTCATTGTTCCGCTGCTAGAAGATTTCTGCTGCTACGAGTTGTTCTGCTGCTAGCATAGAGCAAGTGTTGTATCGCAGGCGTAGTGTCGCTGTGCTGATGTGATCCTTTGTAACATCAAACACTTGTATTTATACTTTGTAAGAAGAGCTGATTTGTTCTATGTCAAGCAGTGTCGTATTCCAGAAGACTTCATCCCGAACTCTAGGCTGGAATACGAGGCGTTCTGGTTTCTCTGAGTCGAGGTGCCACAGGTCAATACGTGCCACTAGTGCACGTGTTGAACTGTGGTAACATCTATGGAGAACTATTACGACATCCATGCATCTTTTGCATAAATTCTTCTAAAGCTAAACTACATTGCTAACTACGACGTTATTACTATGTTTTTCAACATAAAATCCTGAAGGATTGTGTGTCTCATCTGATGTTTCTGAAAGGTTGCCTTGATGTTATTAGCTTACAGCCAGGTCATCCTAGGCTTCACTCATGTTCATACCGGATTTCTAAAACCGATGAATACATGACAATCAAAGCATGGAAAAAATGTATGGACAATCGTAGGGAGCTACTTGGAACCAACATTGTGCGAAGCGCAAGAATTGGAGACAGGATAGTCTCCATTCTCCATAATGGAGAGTCAGGGCCTATCTTATTTTATGCCATTTTACCTTAGAGAGGTTAGTAGGTCCTATGAGAGAGGAGTAGGTTCTAGGTACAATGTGTTATTATGTGCTACAATGTGTTAGATTTGACGATGATGATGATGAGGACGAGTTGTGATTATGACTAATGAACAATTTGTTATATGATGTCTCATGGACAAAAATGATGATCATGAGAGGTTGATATATGACAATGATGTATTATGATGATATGATGATGATGATGATGATGATGATGATGATGAGATGATGAGTTATTATATCATTGGGTGAAAGAACCGTGAATTAGTTTCAGGTGGATGGATCCTAAGTGATTAAGTCATGGATTATCACGATAATCTATGACTTGGTCACATAGGATCCATCCACTTGAAACTAATACACGGTTCTTCGCCCAGTGATTTAATAACTCATTATGATGTAAAAACAATCTCTAAATTGCTACTGTATGAAAACTTGTATAATGTTGTATGAATATGACATAAAATAAAAAAGAAATAGAATACGGAATAATAGTAGCAGCGCGAGCAGAGAGACGCGCTACTAGTAATTACCAGTAGCACTTTCTGCAAAAAGCGCTACTACTAAGTAGCTACCAGTAGCGCGGATAAAACAATGCTACTGCTAACCTTTAGCTGTAGCGCCATAGCAGTAGCATGGTCCCCCGCGCTACTTCTAGGCCAAAAACCAGCACTACTGCTAGGCTTTTCTCTAGTAGTGGTCACTGATACGTCTCCGTCATATCTACTTTTACAAACACTTTTGCCCTTGTTTTGGACTCTAACTTGCATGATTTGAATGGAACTAACCCGGACTGACGCTGTTTTCAGCAGAACTGCCATGGTGTTATTTTTGTGTAGAAATAAAAGTTCTCAGAATAACCTGAAAATCCACGGAGCAACTTTTTGGAATCAATAAAAAATATTGGCAGAAGAATCAACGCCAGGGGCCCACACCCTGTCCACGAGGGTGGGGGCACGCCCTACCCCCCTAGGCGCGCCCCCTGCCTCGTGGCCCCCTGGAGCTCCCCCGACCTCAACTCCAACTCCATATATTCACGTTCGGGGAGAAAAAATCAAAGAGAAGGATTCATCGCGTTTTACGATACGGAGCCGCTGCCAAGCCCTAAACCCTCTCGGGAGGGATAATCTAGAGTCCGTTCGAGGCTCCGGAGAGGGGAATCCGTCGCCGTCGTCATCATCAACCATCCTCCATCACCAATTTCATGATGCTCACTGGCGTGCATGAGTAATTCCATCGTAGGCTTGTTGGACGGTGATGGGTTGGATGAGATTTACCATGTAATCGAGTTAGTTTTGTTAGGGTTTGATCCCTACACTAGAAAAAAAAATACACTTCCGTGATGATACGTGTTTGTCACAGTAGGTCGCATTTTTTGTCATGCATGTACATCCATGACGATTTTATGATAGTATCAAGATAGTCATACCTGTGCTGTCATAGAAGTGTTCCATCACATTACCAAAATTATCATCACGGAAGTATCCACTTCCATGACAATGAATCGCGCATCACAGAAGTGCTTTCGTCAAGGGTGACCGACATGTGGCATACACTGTAACAGAACGCCGTTAAGCTATCAGGTCGGGTTTTGGATCCGATAACCCGTTAAAAGACCCGGCCAATAGGGATTTTCCACGTGTAAAATCATCATTGGCTGGAGGAAACACGTGTCAGCTCATCATTGGGACAGATGTCATCCACTCATTGGGCAGAAGGCGCCTATGATACGTCGACACATGGCACGACCCAACAGTGGCCCATTCCTGTGAAAAGGCCGGCCCGTTTGACTTGGTCAAAAGCTGGCGGGCCGGCCCATGGAAAGCCTGTTAACAGCATGTTAGCATATAGCCCATTTACAGCCCGCTAACCCAAGGCCCGTTACGCCCTATGCGAATTAGGCCCAGTAGTGTCATCTGGGCCATCCAATATGATTCCAGCCCGTTTTCACTTCTGGCCCATGTATGGCCCATGATGTCTTTCGGCCCATATGAGGCCCTTTGTAACTCTTGGCCCATTAGCGGCCCGTGCTGAAACTGGCCCGTAAAGAACAGTGTATTACTTTACACCCATTAACGGCCCGCGGTGAAACTGGCCCGTAATCAACAGTGTAACACTTTATACCCATTAATGGGCCGTTATTCCGTTGGGCCGTTTCCAGCCCAAGTTAACTTTCGGCCTTCTGAGGGCCCATTTATTCTTGGGCTCATTTGCAACATTCGGTTACTTACGGCCCGTTACTGTCATTTTCTGCTTGTGGGCCAAATTCAGCCCGTCGTTACAGTCGGCCCGTTTGTGGTCCGTTAGTATGTTGGGCCATTTTCATAGCATCACCA
This sequence comes from Triticum timopheevii, assembly GCA_963921465.1. Taxonomy (NCBI): domain Eukaryota; kingdom Viridiplantae; phylum Streptophyta; class Magnoliopsida; order Poales; family Poaceae; genus Triticum; species Triticum timopheevii. The sequence goes on along the minus strand of OY997262.1, from coordinate 305,900,201 downwards.
AATACGGCCTATTAACGGCCCATTATGGTCAGCCCATAAAACGTACGATTTCCATTATAGGCCCGTCTACGGCCCATTAAAGGCCCGTACAAGACCCATAAATGAGTCGGCGACCCATGGATCCTACGTGACGTAGAAGGCCCATGGATCCTTCGAGACGTAGAAGGCCCATGGATCCTACGAGACGTAGAAGGCCCATGGATCCTACGAGACGTAGAAGGCCCATGGATCCTACGAGACGTAGAAGACCCATGGATCCGACGGCCCGTGAAGGCCCATGGTCGGGCGAGTTGGCCCCCGTTTGAACTATATAGCATATTCAAAGAATTATCCTACTCAATGCTATCACCTCTAAAAAGCATACACTATACAACAAAGAGATCAAGGCATAGAAAGGTAGAATAATCCTACACTATACAATAAAGAAATTACAGCCGATTATACCCATTGGGCATTATGGTTCAGCACAGGTGATAATAAAGCATACACAAACAACAAATTACATACACTGGGCAAATATAGCTCATACATCATGGACGCGCATCAACTTAACTCCATTTGAACTATAATCTCTTCAGAAAATAGGATTGGCCGGATTCAGATAGCACAATTTCAGTCTGCAAAATCTCCAATTCCTTCATGGTTACCTCGGTGTCTTATTTCATTTTTTGACTCCTGCATCTAGTACCTGCATGACCAGTCTCAACTTGTTTATTATACGTTGACAATCATGTACACGTTGTCTTGCCACCTCTAGTTGATGCTCGAGAACATCAGCACATTCCAATTCCAATCCATAATCATTCGGTAACGGCCATGCCGCACTGCTCGCGGATTTTTGTGTTGATGCCACTTCATCCTGAAATGTTTCTATAAGTACACATGACTAGGGCAAAAATATAGTTACAACAGTGAAGCGAACAAGACACTATTTTGTACTACATGGAAAAACAAGACTAACAATAATGTTACACGTCACTTTCACGTCATGAAGCATAGTCTATGCAGCCTGCATACAGAAATCCCTCTTAGCTCACCAGAGGAGCATGATGTTGGGGCCCAATCGAAAACACTGACAAGTTACAAATTTAGACAACACGTTGCATATAAGTAAGCAAGCAGTTGGCCTTTTATACCTCAATTAAAGTCTTAGGGAGCATAATGAACAGCAGAGGGTGTCATACAAACATACTACAACAGGCAAAACTATGCAATCATTAGTGTAGTATAAACTAGATTGTGAGCCTCATGCAATAATAGTTGGTTAATAGACTTCAAAGCTTCAGGCACACTTCGGCAGAGTAATTAAATGGTAAGGCCTTTAATTATGTCAACTAATAGTGATACAAGTACCGAACATCACGCATGATTATTTGGGCATCTCGTTAAGTGAGGACAAGTAAAGCAATTGAAAAGAGAAAATTAACTATGCCTGAAACAAACAAGGAATTGAACTGTTGAGTTGCATACAGTGACTTACCTTAGCAGGTTGAAGAGGCTCAGCACAGCTCCTACTTCTCTTGCAAGGCTCCTTCCTAACATCTTGTACTTGGAAATCCTCAATCTTATCTTCATTGCACCCCCTCTACAAGGTGACACAAACTAGTTACTCGTCTCCTTGGAAGATAAATATGCATACTTTCCAGTTTGTGAACACAAAAGGATGAGATTATAACAAAACAACACCACATAATGAAACATGCCGCATCTCTTGCACTGGCACACAATGAAATGAGCATTTACTATGTCTTCACTATGTAAAAACTAGGCATACCTTCGAAATGGATCTCCAGGTACTCTTGGAGAGCCTACTATAGTGTATAGCCAAACCTTTATGTCACCTATGAGTTAGACAAGGCCCCACTACAGCAGCCCATAGTGTTTAAATCGTTGACAAGCTTTGTTAGAGTGTTAGGTCAAGAACAACAAGTAATCAAAGCATACAGTCCTAGTATGGCTGGCTGATGCAAACAAGCAATTGAACAGATGTGTGAGCAAATCTTACATATCAAGAAAAGAAGCAAAGAAGGAGGCTGAAAGACCATCACTTGACTGACCAGATTTAAGGGGCATTTAAACATCATGTGCAATGTATGAACTAACATAAACATTGCATATTCCAGATTCTACAATGGAATGCTCATGTATTAGGTTATGCCATGTATGATGATGCCTAAATGTAAAGATAGCAGGCAGGAGTGATTCATCATTGCATGCACAATTGAATTGCAGGTTAAGGGCCAGTTCGATTCCGCCTTTTCAGGGCGTATTGTCGAAATAAGCCATAAAAGATGTAAAGAAGTCATTTTTGAGTTATGGGCTTGGGCTTAACTAATTTCCCTTTGGTGGGGGGTGTTTCTGGTAGAACCTCACTAAAAATTGAAGGGAAGGGGAATAGTGAAATGACTCTATTGTCTGCCTATATTACACTCAAAATGCAACTACTGACGCCCGTGTCACACCTGGCCCTCAAGTAAAAACAAACACGCAAGCATTCATTGCCCTGCCCGCTTGCATCTCCTCTCCCCTTTCCCTCTAGCTCGATCCCCTGCCTGCAGCACTAGGGTTCCTCCAGCGAGTCGTCGCCACTGGTCCCATCTGGCCTGGTCCTCGACAATGCTATGTCCAGCTTGGCTACATGGATGACGGGTAGGGGCAAATCTCCCTGGCGGCTCCTCCCTCTAGCGCCGCCCCTCATTCTCATGGTCTCCAGCAGCTGCTCCACTGTGGTTCGTCCAACACACTACTCCAGCGGGCGCTGCACAACTACGGCTAATGCCACACTGCGGCAGAAGGCACCTTATTCCCCCTCCCCTCCTCCCAGGCCATGGCCTTGAGGTGCTGTTGAAGGATGAGCTCATCCAACAAGGTGAGGATCTCCTCTGATTTTTTGCCAAATTTTCATTCTGATCCACTATATGATGAATTGCTATGAGCTGCTTCTGCTGCTGCTATATGATGCATTGCTATGAGCTGCTCCTGCTGCTGCTATATGATGAATTGCTATGAGCTACTGCTGCTGTATGATGAGTTGCTATGAGCTGCTGCTGCTATATGATGAATTGCTATGAGCTGCTGCTGCTGCTATATGATGAGTTGCTACAAGCTGCTCCTGTTGCTCCTATATGATGAATTGCTATGAGCTGCTCCTGCTGCTGCTATATGATGAATTGCTATGAGCTACTCCTGCTGCCGCTATATGATGAATTGCTATGAGCTGCTGCTGGTATATGATGAATTGCAGACTGCTGCTGCTGTATAATGAGTTGCTATGAGCTGCTGCTGCTGCTACATGATGCTTTCAGGTGGTGCCGCTATATGATAATAACCAGCCACTTGGACCATCGAATTCAGTAAATAATTGTTCTTCATTTAAATGTGGGTCATGCGTTCTTCGCTTAAATTAGGCAATGGGATCTCTATGGAAAACATTGACCAAAGTAGATTGTGCCAAGTAGATGGTATCTTTGTATTTGCATTTTCAGCAAATAGTGATGGTCTGTTTTCCTATCATATTAATTACTGCAGTGGGTTCAATTTTTGATGTTTGCAAGTCAAATTAATTTCCATATGGGAAGCAAAATGAAAAATATATAATGCAATCTAGACTTTCCACTGATCATACCAAAGATAAGCTGAAAACGCAATGAAAAGAACTGGTTGGCTTATTACATGGAGCTTATATTCACAGGTGCTTATTTTCTTAGACTAACTCGTAATAACTGTCCCTAAGAAACTTGGCTAATAGAACTGGCATACAAATAACATGTCACGATGATTGCAATGGAGGAGTGACATACCATAGCACACTGTATAGGCTCACCGCCGCCTCTCCTTTTTTTTGCGATGTTCCATGAAATTGCCACATACATCTTGTACTTTTTCATTGTGTAACCCTATATACAAGTTGACACGGCTAATTTCAGACATCTCTACATGATACTACATTGCATATCCCTTGCGCATATTTAAACCACCAATTAACGATTGTGTGCGTACCATAAACTAGCCATAACTCTGTATGCTGGACTAGCAGGCACTCTAAGGGAGCCTAATGTAGTGCACTGGAATTCCTACATGCCACCTATGATTTTGTGTAATGTACTGCCCCTGTTCCTAAATATATGTCTTTGTAGAGATTCCAGTATGGACCACATACAGATGTATATAGATGCATTTTCGAGTGTAGATTCACTCATTTTGCTCCGTATGTAGCCTATAGTGGAATCTCTAGAAAGACTTATATTTAGGAACGGAGGTACGAGGTAGTATAATGTATGACATCTACATATCTAATTTAGCAGCCAGTAGTAGAAATCATTGTCTGCACAAAGGGATTACTAGTCGAAAATCCTAGCAAAGCACGCTGGCAGGCACAAAACAATACAAGAGAGAGACGCGCTTACAAGATCATAGCAACGCCTCAGTCCAGGATCTTGGTTGGCCAAGCTATTAGATCCAGAAGAAACATCGTCCTTGTAGTTTTTGCCAGCTGCATAACAGGTAACAGCGACCGGTTAGTATATTTGAAGTACATCGGGCAGGTGATGCTGGACGGGTTCAAAGGTGACAAGTACCTAAGCCGTTGCGGGTGCTTGGCATCTCTCCAGACGGTGGGAATCAGGTTAGAAACGTCGAGGGTGATGACGCTGTGCTGGCTGTCGGGGTCCGATAAGGAGATCTAGAACCGTCGAGTAGGGTGTTTGTGGAGCGACTCCGGTAGGGTGGACTACGGTGTGGGCAAAGCGGATCTGTGGCCGTGGACGAGGGCGTAGGTGAAGCTGCTCCGATGGTTGGGTTAACGATGGTGTCGACGACGCGGATCTGCGACTGTGGACGGGGCGTCAGAAGCTTCTCCGGTGGTTGGGTTAAGGATGGTGTCGACGATGCGGATCTGCGGCCGTGGACGGGGCATCAGAAGCTGCTCCGGTGGTTGGGTTCAGGGCGGTGTCGACGATGCGGATCTGCGGCCATGGACGGGGTGTCAGAAGCTGCTCAGGTAGGTTGGATGAGGGTGCGAGGAAGCAGATCTGAGGCCGTGGACCTGTGAGTTGGCAAAGCGTCCCCGGTAGGGTTGATAATGGTATAGGCGAAGCTACTCCAGTAGGGTTGATGATGGTGTCAGCGAAGCGGCTCCGGTAGGGTTGAGGAAGGTGTCGGTGAAGCACCTCTGGTAGGGTTGAGGAAGGTGTCGGCAAAGAGGATCAGAGGCTGTCGACGGGGGCGTCGGTGGGGCGGCTCCAGGGGGTGTGGACAAAGCGTCTCCGGTGGGGAGTACGAATGAGCCTCTGCAGATGCGCGGCGGTTGACGAGAGTACCGGCGAAGCAGATCCAGCGCCGTGGACAAGGCTGACACTGAATGGGCTGTGGTACAGTGGTGGATGAGAAGTCTACTTGTTTCTAGGGGAGGTGGGAGGGGTAGATGCGGCCGCAAAAGCAGATCCGACGAGGTGGACGCCGCTGGCAGTGAATGGGCTATGGTACGCCGGTGGATGAGAAGTCTAGGGTTTCGAGAGGGGAGGGGAGAAAGGGCGATGAAGTACGGACGGCGCGATGTAAGATGCTCTGGTGCTGTGGAGTTAGTCGTTTTTGCGGGAGGGGGAGGGAAATGGGGGTGCCGTGTAGTGGGAGGAACCGGAAGTTACCAAAGAGCCCCGACCTATCATGTAGATGAGGGCGGTATTGTAACTGTTGGTCTCCGTGCACCAAGGACAAAAGGGGGATTTCGCATGCTAAAGACTAATGTGGCAGAAATTTTAGAAGGAGGCGGGAGATTTTGCCGCCCTCGGTATTGTTCGTATCAAGTTTCAACTAATTTTGGACCGTTCTAGCGGGAAGGTCATGCTAGACTGTGTACATGGGGCATGCGTCAGCAGTTAATAACTGGTGTGAAGTCCACCCAGAAAAAAATACAATAACTCAGGATGATGCGCCGGTAACTTGGACGTTCACACGGGCGCGGCCAATCGTACGGGTGTAGTGGCGCGTTCACAAAAAAGGGATCAAATGCTCAGCCTATGTATTTATCGTGTACATAGATAATTTAGTGCCATTGGTTATTTACTTTAAACATAATGCATTGACATGTTAGTGTAGAGGCGCACAAAAAGAAATGGATATTGTAGTTAGGTACTTAAAAGTGTTACCTCATATGATTACATAGCCTCCATTTCATAAGTTGCGTACCCATTGAATTCATATATGAATATTACATATATTACTTAAAAATAGGAACTTAAATCATCCAAGACTAATGAATTTGAATGCAAGAGTAACAATGGTGCATGTACATGATAGCTACATTGGTTGTTTGAAGAAACATCACTGTAACTTTGGCATGCACAACTGAAAAGGTTTATTTAAATAGAAAAAAATGTGATATGTGAGTGTCCAATCTTTATATCATTGAATCGATATTGTACCTTTGGCCACGATACGAAGTAGATATTGACTTATGTTCAAGCGATGCACGTCCACGATCGCTAGATAGTGATACGTGAATGAATTGTGCAATCTCTCTGACACGCATACATATCTCATTTCCCTGTGGGCATTGGAATCACACACGCGCACTTCATGTATTTCTCTCCCTCCGTCAGGGTTAAATTCGTCTTTCTACCCCGTCCTACATGTCTCTCGCACAGAAACACACACGCTCTCTATGTCTAACACGCCCACCCCTTTAATTCCGCCCACCCACAGCCACTAATGTCTCAAAGTATAATAATGTCTCTCACACATATGCTATCTACCTATCCCTTAATATAGCTAGATATGTGTCGCAAAAACTCCTTCTCCCTACTAGCAAGATGCCCATGCGTTGCATGGAACATCAAGATGCATTTGTATGAGAAGTTTATCTTGTGGGAGAAAAGGATGAATGAGGGAATGCCTTATTTGCAAATGCGGAGAGGGGTGTGGGTATCTTTTTGCAAAATTGCCATATTTTCCTTCCTATCCGTCGGATATAAATCGGATGGCCTATATTGCAGGATGGCAGGAACACCATCATCACCAACTCTGTTTTTATAAGAGTAGAGATATGTGAGTGTCACTGCCCTCTGCCCCCACACACCCACACTTCCCAACACCGAAGGAGTAGGGTGACACCTCGATCTTGATACTAATCTATCGACTGGCTTCTCTCTCAAACATACACACACACTACCCGGCACCGAAGGAGTAGGGTGACACCTCGATCTTGATACTAATCTATCGACTGGATTCTCTCCCAAACATACACACACACACACTACCCAACACCGAAGGAGTAGGGTGGCACATCGATCTTGATAATAATCTATCTACTCCTCTTTCAAACACACACACACACACACACACACACACACACTCGCTAGTTGTGCCTCTGTGCCTACCGCGCACACTCTCAATACGTCTTTCTCTCCCTCCCCCCCCCCCAACAATGACAGCAGAAGGGTGACAACTCGATCTGATCATAATCTGTCAATTGGTTTCTCTCTCAAACATTGTGTCTCGGTGTCTCGCTCGGTAGCCCCCTCGATATGTAGACTTCTCACGCGCGCACAGCTATAGTGACGATGACGCTGAACTCAGTGTGCCTTGTTTTTACCAGCCTCATGTGATAGTTTTCACCCTGTTTTCTGTTAATTAACAAGGCAACCTTTTCTTTGTTACTACTAGTGAATCTGAAATCATTTGGGGCAGACATAAAATATATCACTTCGACCCAATTATCACAGCAACTATTTTAAAAGAAATGAGCTAGCTGCTCGTGCGTTGCACGGAACATCAAGATGCATTTGTATGAGTAGTTTATCTTGTGAGAGAAAAGGTTGAACGAGGGAAGGCCTTATTTGCGAACGTGGAGAGACGTGTGGGTATATTTTTTGCAAAATTGCCATAGTTTCTTTCCTATCCGTTAGATATAAATCCGACGGCCTATATTGCAGGATGGCACGCACACCATCATCACCAACTCTGTTTTCTACTCCCTCTGTCCGAAAATACTTGTCATCAAAATGGATAAAAAGAGATGTATCTAAAACTAAAATACATCTAGATACATTTCCTTTTATCCATTTTGATGAAAAGTATTTCCGGACGGAGGGAGTATTTGTCTTTCTAGAGATTTCAACAAGTGACTATGATCGGACCTTACCAACATACTCAAAAAAGTAGTCCATAATTTTGATGTTACCCTCTTTTCTTGGCGGTTCAGTGCCATCTGGTGTCAGGACTGGATTTTCGGGATATCAATTTCCCAGAAAATGGCCCTTCTGCTCACCAGCCCCAGGATTACTGTTAGCTGATGAGGCACCAACTTGATACAAAAACTCCAAGCAAAGTACACAGTATGTAGTACAAGACCATTCTGGCCTATGAGTACAACAAATGGTTTCTAGTGGCTGATGGCGGAAGCGGTTTGTGGATCATCAGCGTCTATGGGACTTCATTTCCCACAGGAACAGCTGACCAGGTTAAATCCTATCTTCGCGAGGTTGTTGTCACCATTGCGCGGGTTCCGGGGCTGACGTCGCAACGCTCCTCTCCAAGCAAGACATCTGGCCAAGACAATAGCCAGGGACAAGCCAGTGAGTACTTTGAATGTACTCGCAAACATTATGAACACGGGTATAATATAACAAATGATAATCATGCTCTGAAATATTCTATGATCACAACGTAAGTCATATAATAAAATCCCTGTTGCATGTAAGCAAGTTGTTCATATAAAACATGAATATGCAATCAGAGAATAAAAAAAGAGGGCACCGATCGGGTGTCTGAAGCGACGCCTCGAAAGGACTACAATATAAATCATGCCTCAGTCGGGCGTTTGAGCGACACCACATAAAGGGCTTATAGGTGAAATAAGTAACAAACATGCGTCAGTCGGGAGTCTGTGCGACACCACATAAAGGGCTTATAAAGTAAATAACGAGCATGCCATAGTCGGGCGTCTGAGCGACACCACATAAAGGGCATATAAGAAAATAATCACAGTGAATATCCAGGAGGTAGAACCGTCCCAGGGATACTCAATAATCCAAATAATATAATGGGTTAGTCCATAATGATAATAATCATAATCATCACAAGTCACAAGTCATGATCCATGTTCTGGTTTAATAGTTTCACCTCTGAAGACCGACATTTGACCCATCCCAGACTGTAGTCCTTAACCATGGACACGGCTATTCGAATAGATATAATCTCTGCAGAGGGTGTACTCTTTACCCACGAGTAACAGATTCCTTTATTCCATTGGGGCTAATTCCGTCTACAGTCTTTTAATTGAAAACACACCTGACCCGCACACACCAGCTTAACTTACCGGTGTCTGGAATCACCCACGACACTTGTGTTCGCACACGAACACATCACCATGTACCCTCGATGCCGGGGGTGATGCCCCGCAGCTCACGTCGAAGGAGACCCAGCCGGAAGCGCGGTACGCAAGCAATCCGGCGGGCGCTTTTGTAGACCTGAAACCCCACACGCCCGGGAGGGACCCCGTTAGGGCGCGCGGCAGCTATGGGCTGCCCTAGGTCGACCTGATCACCCGTAGGGCCTCGAGGTTCGCCGCCCTGCAGTGAAGAAGAACGAACGAAGAACGAGGAAGAAGAAGAACAAGGGAGAAGGTAAAAGAAAAGGTAAAAGTGGTAGATGATTTATTCGATTGTGTGTTGTTCAATCGGCCGTCACCCCTTAGGTATATAAGAGGCGGCTGGACTTCCCGTGCAAGGAAAAGGCTTGGATTCACGTCCAAAACCCTAGTCAAATTCGGATGGTTTTTGTCCGAACTTTCCAAAACTGTTCGGTTTAAACTGGCTGCACCTTGCGCATCTTTTTTGTGGTGCTAAACGATCTCGGATGGAAACTAGCCCAAAAGCAATCTTGACCGTTTCGACGAGACGAACAACTTTTATGTTGAACGTTTTTTGATTAGAGGTCATCTCGAGGGTCAAATCGGTCGTGCAAAACAGGCTATCCCTCGCGCTACCCATCAGACAGGGTGTCTCGTGGGCGCGCCAGTTTTTGCCTCGTGAGAGGGCTGTATTCCGATGGCTCTAACTTTTGCATACGAACTCGAATTGGAACATTTTTTATATCAAAATCGATCGTTTCGACGAGACAAAGACAATCCATGTAGATAATTTTTCCATTTGAGGTCGTCTTGGGGGCTTAATCAGCCAAACTGTACTCTGAATATAAGATCTTAGTACTTTGAGCATAGTTTCGGCCTTCGAGATGAAATCGGACTGCGATGACCCAAACTTCAAAGATGTTCATATCGACAATACGGAACTCTTTCATGAAGATCACTTCTCCATTTGAGGCCATCTTAAATAAGTTATTGACCGTGCCAAAATCTGGTGTCAACACATGCCCCCCTGTTTTTCGGCAAAACTTGTGTGCCGAAAAATAACTTGCACGAAGTTTGTTCTAAGCGCGGTGTCAACACTCCATCGGCCATTTTGTACGTGCTTTGGACGATAAGTATATATCAGCCATTTAGATTAGCAACAAAAGTGAAGCTAATCGAACATATAATGATTTGGTAATACCCTTTCATGATGTAAGAAATTATATTTTTTCCATGGATTAAAATAAGCCCATTGAGGGTAACCAATCATACCTTATGAAGAATTCCATGGCATTGGCATCAACGGCATTGTTGAAGAAAATGGATAATGTGTGGATCGAAGATGTTGGAACCTTCGGCTTGGTCCTTCGTAGCTTTCACTCTTTTCCTTCTTCACCTTTGTCGCACTCCTTGTAAAGGAAGCTCGCACATAATTCTTATTTTGAATATTTCCTTTGGGAACCCATGCCATATTTCTCTTTTCAAGTTCTTGTGCACTAAGCTTCTGCAACTCCTTCTTTTGCCAATACGATAAGCCGAGTGGGCATCCCAGCTGCGATTTTTTTTGAAGTAATGGCAATTCTTGTTTTACCTTGTGCACTCTCAACTTCTACCCTTCAGATTTGGCACTTGATTGACTTGCCTCATTGACTTTTGTAGCCAATGTCAACACTTTAATTGGCTCTTTTTCATTTGAGATCATATCTGAAGTGGCACTCTTACGACCATCTCTTTTTACGCGGTAGATTTGCTCAACCACCTCCTTATTCTTCCTTGTGCACCAGACCGATTCTTTATGATTGAAACGGTCTTTGACGCGTGATTGTTCAAATGTTGATCTCCTTGGAGCTGCATAGTATTGGTGAGATGGTCTAGAATAAGATGGAGAATGTGCCGTTGTATCATACATGTCCCATGATGAATATGTATCTATATGAGCATAGGGAGGCATCCACGGCATTGGCATTGGCGGCCCAAAATAAGGATATGAATATGTTGCATTAAAATTATCACTTTGCCAATACCAATCCTCATATTTGCGCCTTGGGGGTGATCTTGGTTTCTTTGCATGATTTGGCCGATAAGCATTCTTCTCTTCACTCTTCTTTTGATATTTATCCAATAGTTCAGCAAAGGTGATTTTTGATCTCTTACACTTGCGCTTATTTCGGCCTTTGTTTCCTTTGGTTGTGCTTACACCAATCATTGGGTTTGCTTGTTGCCCCCCAGTCCTTGGCGTCTCCATTGTAGCTTCGATGGAATTCTCTCCCTCAAAATTATGTTCATTATGCTCTTCAACAACTTCTTTACTTGAAAGCTTGACCCCATCAACTGCAGTTTTTACCTCTTTAAATGGATCGGCTTGAAGCAGCCGATGCAAAAACTTTCTGCCATCGAGACCAATCGGAATAGACTGGTCATCTCTTGGTGTCTCAATAAATTTCAATCGTCCTTTATCAATGGCTGATTAAACTATTTGACGAAACATATAGCAATCCTCAAAATTATGTTTGAACGAATGATGCAACCTACAATACATTCGTCCTTGAATTGATGGCTTGACATGGTGATCAAGAATTCTTATGTAATTATTTTTCAGAAATAAATCAAATATTTGGTCACACATGCTTGAATTGAAGGTAACTTCTTGCTTTATAGCCGATCTTGCTGTGTGAACGGCTTTGAAGATAAGCAAACGAATGGTTCAGATTTAGAATCTTCCCATTCGGCTATACATTGTGTTTTCCACTCTATCTCCGGTGTCTTTGGATAAGATATTATATTAGCATCGGATTTCTCAAAAGAAATTAACCATGGCTTTAAACTTCCAATACGAAAATATTTAGAACACACATGTCTCAATTGAGACAAAGTACAAGCCAAGTAAGAAAAGAAAAGCTACCCAACTAGATATGAACTTTAGATAAAGCAACGGGGAAAGCTTTGGCCACAACAATAAGTCATTATCGGTCTTTATAAATGGTGCAATGGGTTGACCGATATAGTCTATAACAATTTTGTTTCTAACAAGTAAATTACTCTTCTTCATTGGTCTTTCAAAATTACTTATTAGAATTTTTCTTATAGAAGCATCGACAATAAAGTTGCGACCAAATCGGAAGATAGGCAAGTCACTTGCTAGACATACCTCTTCAATTACGTTGGGAAAGCATGATGGTTGTATCACTTGAATAATACATTGTTCCACTTTTGAATGACTCTCCAATGCCTTGGCATCCTCTTTTTCTTTGATAGATTCGGTACACATACTATTTGATTCGGCTTTTTTAGTAACCGAATTAACTTTGTTATCCGAATCACCACTCTTTCTTTCTTTGATTCGCAAGGTTGCTTGTTCTTGTCTAAATTCAGCAAACATTGCAGCTAGTCTATCTTTAAGCTTTTTTCGACCAATTTCAGCCCAATCTTCATCGGATTGCCCCCCAATACTTTGAGACGCTTTCGACAATGGTGTGTTGCCAAAATTCTGTAATTGTGCAGGGGAAACATGATATGCTACGTTACTAGGTAAAGACACATGTGCTCTGGTAGAATTCTCACTTATTCGGCCATGAGCATGAAGGTCCGGAGCCGAATCACGAATATCTACAATTGCGTCTGGTGCCGAAAAATTCATAGCATGAGGTGTAGCATACGATGTTTGAGGGTAATTGGCCAAATAACTAGTAGTGGCATGGCCAATTCCCCTATACACCGGCATGTTTGGATTAACATACTGCAAGTTATTTGCCGATGAATAAAAAGTTGACACACTTTGTTGCATACTATTGGAAGTTCCTACATAGGGTGTCTCAACATGATTAACCGAACTCATCATGTTGTTCATCGGCATATAGATTTTTGGGCTTGCCGATGCATGGGAGTTGGGATACATATGTTGCATGTTGCTAAAATTATATGAAGTTGAAGCATGAAGATTATTCTGAATCGGCTGTTGCACATAATTAGATGCATGATTGATAAAACCAGGGCTAGCCGATACAATATGCTCATTAGACGATCTAGCAACAACATATGCATTATTTGCATCTACATAAGTCAATTGGGTATTCATGTTACCTTGTATATTGCAAACCCTAGATGACGATCTCTTCGTAGCAAGAACGGGCTGGAGACCGTTCAAAGCTTTTTCCCCAGCGGAGTCGCCAAAAAGTGTGTTCGCACACGAACACGTCACCGTGTACCCTCGACGCCGGGGGTGATGCACCGCAGCTCACGTCGAAGGAGACCCAGCCAGAAGCGCGGTACGCAGGCAATCCGGCGGGCGCTATTGTAGACCCAAAACCCCACACGCCCGGGAGGGACCCCGTCAGGGCACGCGGCGGCTATGGGCTGCCCTGGGTTGACCTGATCGCCCCTAGGGCCTCAAGGTTCGCCGCCCTGCAATGAAGAAGAACGAACGAAGAACGAGGAAGAAGAAGAACAAGGGAGAAGGTAAAAGTGAAGGTAAAAGTGGTAGATGATTTGTTCGATTGTGTGTTGTTCAATCGGCCGTCACCCCTTAGGTATATAAGAGGCGGTTGTACTTCCCGTGCAAGGAAAAGGCTTGGATTCACGTCCAAAACCCTAGTCAAATTCGGATTGGTTTTGTCCGAACTTTCCAAAACTGTTCGGTTTAAACTGGCTGCACCTTGCGGGTCTTTTTTGTGGTGGAAAACGATCTCGGATGGAAACTAGCCTAAAAGCAGTCTTGGCCGTTTCGACGAGACGAACAACTTTTATGTTGAAGGTTTTTTGATCCGAGGTCATCTCGAGGGTCAAATTGGTCGCGCAAAACAGGCTATCCCTTGCGCTACCCATCAGATAGGGTGTCTAGTGGGCGCGCCAGTTTTTGCCTCGTGGCAGGGCTGTATTCTGATGGCTCTAACTTATGCATACGAACTCGGATTGGCACGATTTTTATATCAAAATCGATCGTTTCGACGAGACAAAGACAATCCGTGCAGATAATTTTTCCATTTGAGGTCGCCTTGGGGGCTTAATAAGCCAAACTGTACTCTGAATATAAGATCTTAGTACTTTGAGCATAGTTTCGGCCTTCGAGATGAAATCGGACTACGATGACCCAAACTTCAAAGATGTTCATATCGACAATATGCAACTCTTTCATGAAGATCGCTTCTCCATTTGAGGCCATGTTAAATAAGTTATGGACCGTGCCAAAATCTGGTGTCAACAACTTGTCAAGCAAAATTCTAAGTGGGGAAGCTACAACCTCGATTAGCATGGGATCAAATTTATACCGCGCGCTACTAAGGCGTGCCCCCCTCTCGTTCCCAACCGGAAACACCCATGCCCCCGGACCAGGTGGCATGCCTACCGGCTAAAGTCGGTATCTTCCACCATGACCTCTCTGTACGGTGTGTGCTAGAAAGGGGTTGACAACTTACTGGACCGTACCCTACCTGCTGCAGGGACAAGTGGTAGTACGAAACAAGTCTGGGGGTTACTAGAACAAGACTCTATCTACAGCCGACTCAGGAGGTTTAAGTATTCCCTGCTTGATTAGCATAACAAATATATTTCAATCAACAGATAGAATCGCCACTCATCATACCTCATCATGCCATACCGGACACACTCGTCTCGACGAGGAACTAGGGACAAGCTCGTGTCTACCCAAGATAGGGACATTCCCGGCTTCCTTCCGGTATGCATGAAAAGCATACAGGGGTGATTACTATCACAACGTATCAAATTTCAGTAGCACGGAATCATCAATATGCACTTATGACTATGCTCATATCGTCACATAAAATACCGAAAGCTCCGAGACAAGGAGTGTTGTAACCGTATTCAAACGACACACAAAAATATTATGCCAGAGTTCAGAATGCTTGCCTTCAAGTTGTGGAGAGGCAGGGTGCATTCCAAAACTTTTGGAAGTTTTCTTCCCTCTCCAACAAATTCTATTTTTGAAAATATTCAAATTAACACATAGATTCAAAACAGTGCAAAAAAGTTGTTTGAATTTTTTTCAAATAAATATGAAAATAAACTAGACAGAATTTGAGAAAGGTAGGAAAACGAATCAACTCATTTGGAGTTATATTTAAAGAGTTATAGCCAGTCAAAATTTGGTCAAAGATCTGTTTTTAAATGAAACAGAAAAAGAAAAACGTTTTGAAATAAATACACGTCGAAGACGTACTCTGGGATTACGTCTCCACTTACGCCAGCATGGACCGGCACTGGGTCACTGACAGTGGGTCCAGGGGGCCCACTGGTCAGGTTTGACCGGTCGCCCCCGCCCCCTTCCTCCTCTGGCCGAACAGAGGCAGGGCTCCGACGATCATCGCCGGCGATTGGCGGCTCCTCGCGGGGTTCTGAGGCCGGGGATGGATCCGCCAGTCTAGGGCGGTCCTCCCGGTGATCGTTAGGTTGGTGGGGGTGGAGGGAGTCGCCGGCGGCGAGCTCCGCAACGGACGGTAGCTTCGGGAGGATTTGGGGGTCTGGGCTACAGTGGTTCCCGGTCACGTTTGAGAGGCTGGGTAGCTCCGCACTGTCGAGGGGAGGAGGATGGTGGTGCCAGATGGACGGGGGAGGCTCTGGTTGCAACGGGCGGGACCAGAACGTGGCGGCGGCCAGACTGGCCGGAGACGAGGAAGAAGACCTTCCCTGGTTGATTGCCGGCGATGGGAGAGCTAGGTGGGTGGCTTGAAGTCGCCTGAGGGACTGGACGGACTCGGGGGCTCCTTATATAGGCGGCCGGGGTCGGTTCCGACGGCGGCCGTGGATAAGAACGGCGAACCGTTGTTCTGTAGCGAGGGGGCGCGTGGCGATGGCTGGCGGGGTCTGGCAGGGTGAGCGGATGAGCTTGAGCTGCTCCAAGGGCGAGCTGGCGCGCTGGAGTGGCTCGGGCGGCGTCGTCCATGGCAGAGACTGCTGCGGCCGCCCGCTCGCTGCCACGGCCGACCTAACAACGGTGCTGTAGGGCGCCAAGGGGGGGCTTGGATGGTTCTGGCAAGCGGATGAGGACGGGCGTGGCTCTGCGGGCGAGCAAAGGCTAGGGGCGCGGGGCGAGTGAACGCGGCGGCTCGGTTGCACGCGCGCGTGCAAAACGTGCGCTCTGGGCACACCCAGAGCACGCACGCAAGGTGTTCGGCCAAATGCCAGGGCATGTTAGAGAGCTTGAATGCTGCTGGTAGTAAACAGGCCTAGGTTAGTGGTAGATAGGAGTTTAGTGGACATGGTGGTTAGGCAAAGCAAGCAGGTCCAGTGTGCAAACTAAAAGCTATGTCAAATCTGACCATGCACTCAAGGTGTTTGACAGAATGTCAGGGGCATCTAGGCAATTCTTGGGGTGGCCAAAAACTCCAGACCAGTGTCTCTTTAGATGATTGACGGGGTGGCAATGTTAGTTTGTCAAAAACAAAAACGTGTTGGTGAAAGTTTTTGAGAAAACCAGTTCTGGACAGAAACTAAAAACTATCATTCCATGGACCAAAAACACTCCAATAGCTCCATTCTCCTGGACTTAAGGGTTTTGTAGGGATTACTACAAGCAGGAAAAAGAATCAAGGGTAAAAGGGCAAGTTAAAATATAGTTGCAGTAGAAAATGCCAAATTGGACCAAAGAGCAAAATAGGATGATTTGCTCAAATTTTTCAAAGATCACCAGTGCGTTTTTGCACAAATATGAATAATATACTCCTAATAACATCCCCTGATTTTGGTGGAAGTTTTAAAGAAATATTTAAATAGGTTGTAGTGCAAAAGTGCAACTGGACCAGATTTAAAAACCTTTGGTAAAACTCAAAATCTCCAAATGACTAAAGGATATTTTTGCATAAGAGTGATCTAGGGACATCATATGTTATCCCCAAATTTTGGTGAGATTTTTAAATAAATTTATCAAATGGTTGTAGTGCAAAAGAGGCCCCGAAACTTATGAAAAACCATTTTTTAAGAATTAAAGCTCAGGGAAAAATAATTATGCAAATAAATCCACTAATAAAGAAATTGTTTTATTGAGATAGTATATAAGTCCAACAATACTTTTGAAAAGTTTTTTTTACTTGGGGTGAAAACTCCACAACTCAGAAGAAAAGGGAGGTTCTGAAATCCAGAGATAAATCCAGAAAGTTTAATTTCCTGGCAAAATTTTAATAAACAAAACATGGTCAAATTTTTGGGGTGTTACAACACTACCCCCCTTAAGAAAAAACTCGTCCTCGAGATTTGCTAAGGGTTGTTTTGTAAATATTATTCCTATTAGCTGAAACCAAAAGGTTTATTCATAGCACAAACTTTGAGTCGTCGGGGTTGGCAGCTACGCCCGGGTTAAAAATGTCGCTCACCAACATACTTATGCGTGGCTACTATTTAAAATAGGGGCGCACGAGCAAACAACATTTAATTACGGCGATATAGGATCACACAGTTACAAGGCGAGGACATACTAAGACTCGGTACTACTCGAGTGACTTAGTCTACCTCGTTAATATCTAAGCAGGCGTGCCTTGTGGACGTCGAGGCTTCTCCACGGTTTTCACCGTCGGGATTAGCTGGAGGGGGTTGAGGGGCTGCAGGGTCCGGGTAGCGATGATGACAATCCCGGGGATTGTTGGCCACAATCCCGCTGGAGCGTGTTCCCAAAAGGCGACGAAGCACTTCTGGGGACATCAAAGTATTTTGGTCGATGACTAGGGCAGACCTCAAGGACTCGATCGGTTGTCCGAACAGCACGACTGGGTTGTCGGTGTTGGGCTCATCTTTTCCTCTTGCCGGGGCTCGGCGGATCAGTTCTCCATGAGCCGCGATCAGATCAAGAGTGATTTGATCGAACAGATCCTCTAGTGCACTTACATGGCGCACTAGATGCAACAATGCAGGATCCGTCTCATGATTTCCGTTGGCAACCTGGGGTGGCCTACCATACCCGTCACGGCTGGGGTAGTAGTAGAACGAGCGACAGCTAACTCTGGGCGACAAGTGCCAGAGTTGAACTATAGCCTCTCGAGCAGCTAGTTGGATGGCTTGTGGCTTAAAGGAAGTTGTCCTTCCGGTGAACCTGTAGGGGCGTTCTGGAGATAGACCCCTACCATAGACATGCACGGTGGCCCAGAATTGACGGCTCTCACCGCTCATGGGTCCTTGGTACACAACATATTCTGGGGGCTCTTCTAATGCAAAGGCACGGCGGGTGAGGGTTGCTAGCACGGTCACAAAACCTCCAAGGTTGGTTGCTGTGGTCTCATTGTGAACAATGGGTCCTGGCATTATAGCTCGGTTTGGGAAAGAGTTTGTGCTGTGTTGTGTTGAGGCTAGCATGCCCTTTTTATAGAAAAAGGGAACGGAGTCTTCCTTCGCATGCTTGCGAATGAGACAATTTAGATGTCGGTCACTGGTGCGTGATCGACAGGCTAGGCTGATAGGTTGGGCACCGACTGCCAAAGGTGTCGGGGTCACTGTGTGGCTAACTTATGCAAGAAGCTTGGCCGGGGTTTGGTTAAGGTCTAGTGGGTTGGTCAACCTAGGTTTTTCGACCTAGCTAAGATAGGATTAGCCAATGGTCAGCCTGGCTCTGATACCAAGTTTATCAGGACCGGATTTTCGGGATATCAATTTCCCAGAAAATGGCCCTTGTGCTCACCAGCCCCATGATTACTGTTAGCTAATGAGGCACCAACTTGATATAGAAACTCCAAGCAAAGTACACAGTATGTAGTACAAGACCATTCTGGCCTATGAGTACAACAAATGGTTTCTAGTGGCTGATGGCAGAAGCGGTTTGTGGATCATCAGCGTCTATGGGACTCCATTTCCCACAGGAACAGCTGACCAGGTTAACTCCTATCTTTGCGAGGTTGTTGTCACCATTGCGTGGGTTCCGGGGCTGACATCGCAATGCTCCTCTCCAAGAAAGAAATCTGGCCAAGACAATAGCCAGGGAGAAGCCAGTGAGTACTTTGAATGTACTCGCAAACATTATGAACAGGGTGTAATATAACAAATGATAATCATGCTCTGAAATATTCTATGATCACAACGTCAGTCATATAATAAACTCCCTGATGCACGTAAGCAAGTTGTTCATATAAAACATGAATATGCAATCAGAGAATAAAAATAGAGGGCACCGATCGGGTGTCTGAAGCGATGCCTCGAAAGGACTACAATATAAATCATGCCTTAGTCGGGCGTCTGAGCGACACCACATAAAGGGCTTATAGGTGAAATAAGTAACAAACATGCCACAGTCGGGCGTCTGTGCGACACCACATAAAGGGCATATAAAGTAAATAACGAGCATGCCACAGTCGGGCGTCTGAGCGACACCACATAAAGGGCTTATAAGAAAATAATCACAGTGAATGTCCAGGAGTTAGAACCGTCCCAGGGATACTCAATAATCCAAATAATATAATGGGTTAGTCCATAATGATAATAATCATAATCATCACAAGTCAAAAGTCATGATCCATGTTCTGGTTTAACAGTTTCACCTCCAAAGACTGACACTAAGACCAATACTTGACCCATCCCAGACTGTAGTCCTTAACCATGGACACGGCTATTCGAATAGATATAATCTCTGCAGAGGGTGTACTCTTTACCCACGAGTAACGAATTCCTTTAGTCCATCAGGACTAATTCCGTCTACGGTCTTTTAATTGAAAACACAACTGACCTGCACACACCAGCTTAACTTACTGGTGTCTGGAATCACCCACGACAATTGTCAAGCAAAACTCTAAGTGGGGAGGCTACAACCTTGATTAGCATGGGATCAAATTTATACCGCACGCTACTAAGGGGTGCCCCCCTCTTGGTCCCAATGGGAAACACCCATGCCCCGGACCAGGTGGCATGCCTACCGGCTGCAATCGGTATCTTCCACCATGGCCTCTCTGTACGGTATGTGCTAGAAAGGGGTGGACAACTTACTAGACCGTACCCTACCTGCTGCAGGGACAAGTGGTAGTACGAAACAAGTATGGGGGTTACTGGAACAAGACTCGATCTACGGCCGACTCAGGAGGTTTAAGTATTCCCTGCTTGATTAGCATAACGAATATATTTGAATCAACAGATAGAATTGCCACTCATCATACCTCATCATGCCATACGAGACACACTCGTCTCGACGAGGAACTAGGGACAAGCTCGTGTCTACCCAAGACAGGGACTTTCCCAGCATCCTTCCGGTATGCATGAAAAGCATACGAGGGTGATTACTATCACAACGTATCGAATTTCTGTAGCACGGAATCATCAATATGCACTTATGAGTATGCTCATATCGTCACATAAAATAACAAAAACTCCGAGACAAGGAGTGTTGTAACCGTATTCAAACGACACACAAAAAATATTATGCCAGAGTTCAAAATGCTTGCCTTCAAGTTGTGGAGAGGCAGGGTGCATTCCAAAACTTTTGAAAGTTTTCTTCTCTCTCCAACAAATCCTATTTTTGAAAATATTCAAATTAACACATAGATTCAAAACAGTGCAAAAAAGTTGTTTGAATTTTTTTCAAATAAATATGAAAATAAACTAGACAAAATTTGAGAAAGGTAGGAAAACGAATCAACTCATTTGGAGTTATATTTAAAGAGTTATAACCAGTCAAAGTTCTGTTTTGAAATAAAACAATAAAAGAAAAATGTTTTGAAATAAATACACGTCGAAGACGTACTCTGGGATTACGCCTCCACTTACGCCAGCGTGGACCGGCGCTGGGGCACTAACAGTGGGTCCAGGGGGGCCACTGGTCAGGTTTGACCGGTCGCCCCCGCCTCCTTCCTCCTCTAGCCGAACAGAGGCGGGGCTCCGGTGATCGTTGCCGGCGATTGGCGGCTCCTCGCGGGGTTCTGAGGGCGGGGATGGATTCGCCAGTCTAGGGCGGTCCTCCCGGTGGTCGTTAGGTTGGTGGGGGTGGAGGGAGTCACCAGCGGCGAGCTCCGCGACGGACAGCAGCTTCGGGAGGATTTGGGGGTCTGGGCTACTCACTCTGTGCATATGGAAACCGAACCAAAAAACCATACCGAAAATAAACCGAACCGAACCAATTTTATGGGTTTTATGGTTTCTGGTTTTAGTATGGTATGAACTTTTCATACCGATTTGAACTTGGTTTTTATGGTATATACCGAAAAACCGAACGGTTAACCGAATAAACCGAAGTAAAAGTAAATTTATATTTCTTGAGATGAACAGCCATACAAGTTGTCATTTTTCTTCTACATGAGTCCAATTCCCTACTAAGCACACATTTTTTTCTTGTAACATAGTCGTTTTTCTCTTCTTAAAATGCTAAGCACGTCCATAACCATCAATAGATGAACCAATGCATGGCATATATACTTACATATATAGTTATATACTATTTGTGTAAAATAGTATGTGCTTTGAGTCATAAATTTGCAAATTATTATTACATCGTTTTCAAATTCGCGTCAACTTTGGTTATTATGGTATATACCGAAACCATATCGAAATAATTTGGTATATACCGACACAGAACCGTATTTTAATTTCATACCGTATTTACCGAAGTATTTATACCGTATAAACCAGAAAACCGTATAAACCGAACCATGTAAACCGAATAAACCGAACGCATAGAGTGATGGGCTACGGTGGTTCCCGGTCACGTTTGAGAGGCTGGGCAGCTCCGCACGGTCGAGGGGAGGAGGATGGTGGTGCCAGATGGACGGGGGAGGCTCTGGTTGCGACGGGCAGGACCGGAACTTGGCGGCGGCCGGACTGGCCGGAGATGAGGAAGAAGACCTTCCCTGGTCGATTGCCGGCTATGGGAGTGCTAGGTGGGTGGCTTGAAGTCGCCTGAGGGACTGGACGGACTCGGGGGCTCCTTATATGGGCGGCCGGGGTCGGTTCTGATGGTGGCCGTGGATAAGAACGGCGAACCGCCATTCTGTAGCCAGGGGGTGCATGGCGATGGCTGGCGGGGTCTGGCAGGGTGAGCAGATGAGCTTGAGCTGCTCAAGGGGCGAGTTGGCGCGCTGGAGTGGCTCGGGCGGCGCCGTCCATGGCAGAGACTGCTGCGGCCGCCTGCTCGCTGCCAGGGCCGACCTGACGGCGGTGCTGTAGGGCGCCGGGGAGGGGGGGCTTGGATGGTTCTGGCAAGCAGATGAGGACAAGCGTGGCTCTGCGGGCGAGCAAAGGCCAGGGGCGCGGGCGAGTGAACGCGGAGGCTCGGTTGCACGCGCGCGTGCAAAACATGCGCTCTGGGCACGCCCAGAGCATGCACGCGAGGTGTTCGGCCAAATGCCAGGGCATGTTAGAGAGCTCGAAGGCTGCTGGTAGTAAACATGCCTAGGTTACTGGTAGATAGGAGTTTAGTGGACATGGTGGTTAGGCAAAGCAAGCAGGTCTAGTGTGCAAACTAAAAGCTATGTCAAATCTGACCATGCACTCAAGGTGTTTGACAGAATGTCAGGGGCATCTACGCAATTCTTGGGGTGGCCAAAAACTCCAGACCGGTGTCTCTTTAGATGATTGAGGGGGTGGCAATGTTAGTTTTTCAAAAACCAAAACTTGTTAGTGAAAGTTTTTGAGAAAACCAGTTCTGGACAGGAATTAAAAACTATCATTCCATGGACCAAAAACACTCCAATAGGTCCATTCTCCTGGACTTAAGGGTTTTGTAGGGAGGACTACAAGCAGGAAAAATAATCAAGGGTAAAAGGGCAAGTTAAAATATGGTTGCAGTAGAAAATGCCAAACTGGACCAGAGAGCAAAATAGGATGATTTGCTCAAATTTTTCAAAGATCACCAGTGGGTTTTTGCACAAAGATGAATAATATACTCCTACTAACATCCCCTAATTTTTGTGGAAGTTTTAAAGAAATATTTAAATAGGTTGTAGTGCAAAAGTGCAACTGGACCAGATTTAAAAACCTGTGGTAAAACTCAAAATCTTCAAATGATCAAAGGATATTTTTGTATAAAAGTGATTTAGGGACATCATATGTCATCCCCAAATTTTGGTGAGATTTTTAAATAAATTTATCAAATGGTTGTAGTGCAAAAGAGGCCCCAAAACTTATGAAAAACCATTTTTAAAGAACTAAAGCTCAGGGAAAAATAATTATGCAAATAAATCCACTAATAAAGTTGTTTTATTGAGATAGTATATAAGTCCAACAATACTTTTGAAAAGTTTTTTTTACTTGGGGTGAAAACTCCACAACTCAGAAGAAAAGAGAGGTTCTAAAATCCAGAGATAAATCCAGAAAATAAAAATTTAATTTCCTGGCCAAATTTTAATAAACAAAACATGGTCAAATTTGGGGTGTTACATCTGGATACCTCATAAATAAATCAAGGACAAATCTGATCCCTTCCTGAAAAGACATACGTAGCAAAATGAGTGAATCTACACTTTAAAATATGTCTATATACACATACGTATGTGGTAGTCCATTTGAAATATGAAAAAGACAAATATTTAAGAACAAATGGAGTATATATAAGAGTAGACATGGAGATATATCTCCAGCATGGTCTACAACAAAAATGTGCTGGGCTGGTTAGCGTCGGATGCTCGCAAAGCGATGACATGAGTTCGAATCCTGTCTTTTAACTTTAGATTTTTATATTATATATTATTCTACTTATTTAATATATAATTCTTTCGCTACTGTACTGACAGTGGAACCCACAGAGTACTTAGAATATTAAGGATGGACTTGTTTCATTTTAACTTTCTGTACGAAGTTGTAGCCACCCTGCAAGTCACGTGTACACTGTACGTGCAATTAACTTTTTATAGAGGGACAATCATACAGGCAATTAACTCAAATGGATTGGATGTCACTCTATTATTTCTAGCAGAAAGAGCATCTCCAACGGCAGCCGGCAAATTTCCTCCCGCTTCCTTCCGTGGAGGACGACATCAAACGCCAGCGGCTTACATTTTTACAACTCTAACCAACCAGATGAAACTCGTGCAAACACGGACTGATTTCATATAAGCATGAGGGATTTCGTATAAAAAAGCCGGATCTTCATATAAACATGATGGATTTCATTACATTTACATGAACTAAGAGGTGCCAATCCAGCTCTCTTGGATAATTAATACTCCCTCCGTCGGAAATACTTGTCCTAGAAATGGATATATCTAGACTTATTTTAGTTCTAAATGGCCGCCCGCGGATCCCTTTGTCTTCCTCATGTCCGTCAGACACTTGCGGGGTCGACGAAGGTCCTCGGAAGAGACGAAGCAGCAAAGAAACCACCTGAATCCACGGTTGTCGCCTCGGCGGTGGCCTTCATGGGTCCCAAGTGGCGGCGGCCTCCCGTGTTCTACTTCTCCTCGATGATGGCGGCAGACACGGAGAAGCTGGCCACCGACTCGTCGCTCTCCATGCACCCAGCTTCTGTCTCTGCCTGCATGGCGCTGCCGCAGGCACGGGAGGCACGCCCACAGACACGGGAGGCGCGGCCACCGCAGACACTGGTGGCGCGGTACGACACGACAGCGACAAAGCCCGTACCGGCGTGCTCGCCGCCATGCCCGCGTGGAGCAACTCGCCACTCCTCATCGAGCTGAACTAGAGCAGCGAGTTGCTAAACCACGCACCTGCTTGGGGCGGCAACTAGCTCCGTCGGGCCAAGCGAGGTTGGTGAAGCACCGAGCGGCCTCGCCCGTATCTAGAGGGCTCAGCGGGCCACCCAGCCGGGTAATATGCCGGAGAACGGCTCATCAGAAGCCATCGGAAGAGTGGAGAAAATGGTGAAGGAGGAGATGGGGGAGCGGCGGATTCTTGCCCGCTGTCTGTCTGGCCTCGTGTAAATAGAGGGTGGACGGTAGGAGCTTGGCCGGCGTCGGGCCTCGTTTAAACTGAGGGCGGACGGGAGGAGCTCGGCCGGTGTTGCGTTTAATTTTGGCCCGCTCATGAACGGACATGTGGCTGGAGTAGGATTCTCGGTTTGCAAGTGGGTTTAATGGAGGGGTTTAATGGAGGCGCCGGGCGTGCAGCGGGCGGTGCAGTACTATTCGATTTGGGAGCATTAATGAGCTGTCAAATCACAAAGGCCCTCGCCTCTCGTGAAACCGACCGAGCTAGACTGCCCCGCCCTCTAGCCTTTTAAAATATATATATACTCCACTTTTGTACAATAGTAGTATCGATGGATTGCGCCATGGAGCAAAACTTGAAATAAAAAAAGTGGTACATATAGAGAGCGCTCGTGAACTATGTGTCATACATGGCAATAAATAAAGTACTACATGATACTAATATATGATACATGGCGCAGGAGTACTAAGTATTATTAATACAGTTTTGCTAGAACTCATCTAGATGAGATATAATTTGGTCTCATTCATCTTTTATAGCCATTGGATGTGATGCTATAAGATGCATGTGTGCTGACATGGGTTGTATTTGTTCTTGTGCAATGAAGTGATCACTGCATGTCATGTTTGATAGTCTCAAGTCATTGAAAGCATACAAGTCCCACATCTCTTCTTGGTTGATTCCTCTATTTATGTCAAAAAATAAGAAACAACGTGAGAGTTAATGCACCACGCCTATGTGTTTACTATTTGGTTTTCGTAAGATGACTTAATACTCACCTAGACGGAGGGAGTATTTGATTTGACAACGGGCGGCGCAGATCCCGATACGGCTTTAATGCAGACGAGGGAGGGAGTAGCGGTTCCCGATATGTTGAACGGCCAATGCATCCTCCTTCAATTAATGCATGAGGGAAGTAATGGGAGTAGGTCCGGGAAAATAGGTTGCAGGATGTGAATGCAACGCAGTTTGCCCTCATTGCCCTCATATAAAGGCGCCCCTCCATTCCAATGCATCTACCACATCGTACGCACCTAAGCATTTGCCTAAGCACCTACACTAAGCGCAAAAGAGCTCACTCTAGACCCATGGCGGTGATGCGCGTGAGCGGTCAGCGGCTGCGCCAGATGGTCCATGACGCCGGCCCACGGCATGGCGCCGAGGATCGTCTCCAAACGGTGTTGGAGACCGGCTGGTGGATGGCCGCCGTTGACGCCAACTTCGACTCTCAGTTGGACCAGATGATCGTTGCCACCAGCAACAAGTTCACCGTCCTCAAGAAGCTCACGGACGACATCGCCGTACTCCTCTAGCCCACACGCCCGGGCTCCTCATTGCCTGCCACCCTAATCGGCCTCCATGGCCGGAACCTCTTTCAAGCACTGGTGGCGCTGCGACTGCCCGCCGACGCCACGAAGAATGTCCACCTAGAGGTCGCGCTCGCCGTGAGGTGCCTCGCCCTGCAAGAATTCGTCGACCTACACATCCACGTGTACGAGCAAATCATGTACATAGGGATCTACAAGGCCAGTGAGGACGCTACGATGTTGGCCTTCCTCAACCGGCTGGAAGCCTTGGATGCCTTTGCTGAGAAGCACCTCGACCTCACCACAAAAGCTTCCGCTCCTTAGCCGCCGGTTGGTGGCCCGACGCACTAAGTTGAGGAGGAGGAGGTCGTACGTTCGTGGATCCATCTTTCGTCTTGCCTTCTGTAACCACCACTGCGATCGCATCATCGTGGCCTTAATTCTTATTGTGCTATTGCATTCTCGTTCCAGTCAATACCGACATGTGCGATCCCTTTGCTTAATTATATGCATCACTGTAACTAGTACTCCATCCATCAATTTATAAGTTGTGCTTACCTTTTCCATCAACTTCGTGCAACGTGTGGGCATCTTGCTAGAAACACTAGAATATGTCTATATAATCCGTATGGGATAGTCCATTTGAAATCTCAAAAAAGACAAATATTTAGGTACGGAGCAAGTAATATATTAGGAGTATATCAAAACAATAGTGATTTCTTTCAAGTTTGTGAACAAATACTACTATTCTACTACTTTGGATCCGTCACAATGCACGGGCACATTGCTAGTAAAAGGAAAAGGCCTGCCGCGGTCGCGTCGCACCCCCACACGCTTGCAATCGGGAGTACAACACGGCCCGTCCGGCACGACACATAGCTTAGGGAAGGTGTGTTACCTAGCATTTTCACTTTCATGTGGGACTGCCGTTGAGCAAACCGACACCCCGCCGCCGTCTGGTTGGAAAACAGAAACGAGGGGAAGATCTAGCTATTGCACGGAAGCCAAGAAATTTGGTGTCAGACGGGGCTCGTTGATAGAGTAGGAGCATTCCGTACTAGTACTACTCCTACTAATACCAAGTTTGTACTCCTAATACTATATTACTAGTACTACCACTATACAACTAGTAGGTATGTGCACGGCACAACATCGTAGGAACAAAAAACGGGAAGATCTTGTTTTGGGTGATTTGTCTTTTTTCAATCAACATAGTATGAATAATATGATGTGGGGGGCACCCATGAAGCTTATGTGTCTTGGTTGCATGGCTACGGAAGGTTAGAGAAAAATAAATAGACAATGTGTTTAGAGTGCACTCCACTAAATAGATATACTTTGGATCCATTGCAACGGACCGGCACATCTATATCTATACCCCCTATATAGTGTGTGAACAACTTTGAAAGCTGGTTGTTGGATGAAGCCAATCCGACGGTACAAAGATGGCAAATCCGAGCACTACTGGCCGTTGGATATCATCCACCAGATTCTACCATATGTATAATCTAGAAGACTCCATGGTTGAACTTAATTCATGAGTAACTTTGCCACAAGTAAGCTTAGGCAAAGTTATTAGTTCTTCAAAATGAGAGCCACAAGTTGGCAAGTCTAAGGGAATCTTGCCACATTTTTTGTGTGTATGTCATGTGGGGCCTTAGTGTAGCTTGCCTAAGGTGTGGCTTGAACCAAACACTCACCTAAGTTAATCAAACTTGCCTAACCTTACATTCCACCAAATTTTGCCACATGTTAGAATCCAGAAAACTCCACATGTAGAAGCATAATGCACAAACCACCAGAATTTCATGCGTGCAATGCACGTGTACCTTACTAGTACTAGTTGGTAGTAGTAAGAAACAAATTCCAGTTTTGGCACAAGCTCATACTGCGGGAGCACCACAAGGCCTGTCGCAGGAGTTACATTTCCCTCTCGGGGCCCACGGGACCAAACTTCAATGGCTTAGTGCCCGACCTATGAGTCAATGACATGCGGAACTTAAATGCGGCTGGCCCACATGTCATTCTCATGGTGGTGGCGTGGTTCACGACTTACTCGTTCGAGATGAACCGGCCGGTGGTGGCGTGGCCGTGGTGAGGGTGCCACAGCTAGGCGTCGGGGCGTTACGAGGCGTAGATGGCCACACCGGCGCGTACTACCTATAGTACATAAGTACTCCAACTGAGGATTGATGCTCGGGACGAAATGTTCACAGCCGCTGGATGAAAATTCGATGGTGCGGGAGTACGGATCGGAGCACAGCAGTGGAGCAGGCAAACCGCGTCCAATCGGGTGTGTCTGTGGTAGAAAGCTGATGGTCGCCGCAGTTCAGCTGGACCGCATGTCATGCGCACAAAGGCAGAGGAGCGGTGGGGCCGAGAGGGATGAGGGGCACGAACAATCCTACCATTCTATCACTAACATATGGGACCCATTGTGACACTCCAAAATAAATTTATTTGGTTTTTAAATTTTCTTTTGTTTTATTTGAAGGAGGCTATTTCAAATCTTTCTATAAGGGCTTGTTGTAAATATGCCCTAGAGGCAATAATAAAAGTATTATTATATTTCATTGTTCATGATAATTGTCTTTTATTCATGCTATAACTGTATTATCCGGAAATCGTAATACACGTGTGAATACATAGACCACAATATGTCCCTAGTGAGCCTCTAGTTGACTATCTCGTTGTGATCAACAGATAGTCATGGTTTCCTGGCTATGGACATTGGATGTCGTTGATAACGGGATCACATCATTAGGAGAATGATGTGATGGACAAGACCCAATCCTAAGCATAGCACAAAGATCGTGTAGTTCGTTTGCTAGAGCTTTTCCAATGTCAAGTATCTCTTCCTTTGACCATGAGATCGTGTAACTCCCAGATACCGTAGAAGTGCTTTGGGTGTATCAAATGTCACAACGTAACTGGGTGACTATAAAGGTGCACTACAGGTATCTCCGAAAGTGTCTGTTGGATTGACACGGATCGAGACTGGGATTTGTCACTCCGTATGACGGAGAGGTATCTCTGGGCCCACTCGGTAATGCATCATCATATTGAGCTCAAGGTGACCAAGGTGTTGGCCACGGGATCATGCATTATGGTACGAGTAAAGTGACTTGTCGGAAACGAGACTGAACAAGGTATTGGGATACCGACGATCGAGTCTCGGGCAAGTAACGTACCGATTGACAAAGGGAATTGTATACAGGGTTTGATCGAATCCTCGACATCGTGGTTCAACCGATGAAATCATCGAGGAGCATGTGGGAGCCAACATGGGTATCCAGATCCCGCTATTGGTTATTGCCTGAGAGTCGTCTCGGTCATGTCTGCGTGTCTCCCGAACCCGTAGGGTCTACACACTTAAGGTTCGGTGACGCTAGGGTTGTATGAATATGAGTATGCAGCATACCGGATGTTGTTCGGAGTCCCGGATGAGATCTCGGACGTCACGAGGAGTTTTGCAATGGTCCGGAGGTAAAGAATAATATATAGGAAGTGGTATTTCGGCCATCGGGAAAGTTTCGGGGTCACCCGGTAATGTACCGGGACCACCGGAAGGGTCCCGGGGGTCCATCGGGTGGGGCCACCCATCCCGGAGGGCCCCATGGGCTGATGTGGGAGGGGAGCCAGCCCATAGTGGGCTGGTGCGCCCCCTAGGCCCACCCCCTGCGCCTAGGGATGAAACCCTAGGGTGGGGGGGGGGCGCACCACATGCCTTGGGGGGCACTCCTCCCCCCTTGGCCGCCGCCCCCTTGGGAGATCCAATCTCCCAGGGCCGGCCCCCCCTGGGGGCCTATATAAAGGAGGGCAGGGGGGAGGGCAGACACACCCTTGTGCTTGGCGCCTCCCTCCCCCTGCAACACCTCGTCCTCCTCCCGTAGTCGCTTGGCGAAGCCCTGCTGGAGTTCTGCTGCATCCACCACCACGCCGTCGTGCTGCTGGATCATCATCAACCTCTCCTTTCCCCTTGCTGGATCAAGAAGGAGGAGACGTCTCCCGTCCCGTACGTGTGTTGAACGCGGAGGTGTTGTCCGTTCAGCACTTGGACATCGGTGATCTGAATCACGTCGAGTACGATTCCATCATCACCATCCCCTTGCAAGCTTCCGCACGCGATCTACAAGTGGTATGTAGATGCAAACTCACTCCCTTGACTCATTGCTTAGATGAACTCATAGATTGATCTTGGTGAAACCGTAGGAAAAATTTTAATTTTCTGCAACGTTCCCCAACAGTGGCATCATGAGCTAGGTCTATGCGTAGTTCTCTAATGCAAGAGTAGAACACAATTTTGTTGTGGGCGTGGATCTTGTCAACTTGCTTGCCACTACTAGTCTTTTCTTGTTTTAGTGGTATTGTGGGATGAAGCGGCCCGGACCAACCTTACACGTATGCTTACGTGAGACCGGTTCCACCGATTGACATGCACTAGTTGCATAAGGTGGCTGGCGGGTGTCTGTCTCTCCCACTTTAGTTGGAGCAGAATCGATGAAAAGGGTCCTTATGAAGGGTAAATAGAAGTTGACAAAATCACGTTGTGGTTATTCGTAGGTAAGAAAACGTTCTTGCTAGAACCCAATTGCAGCCACGTAAAAGATGCAACAACAATTAGAGGACGTCTAACTTGTTTTTGCACCGATTGTTCATGTGATGTGATATGGCCAGAAGTTGTGATGAATGATGAATTGTGATGTATGAGATCATGTTCTTGTAATAGGATTCATGACTTGCATGTCGATGAGTATGACAACCGGCCGGAGCCATAGGACTTGTCTTTATTTTTTGTATGACCTGCGTGTCATTGAAGAACGCCATGTAAACTACTTTACTTTATTGCTAAACGCGTTAGCCATAGAAGTAGAAGTAGTCGTTGGCGTGACAACTTCATGAATACACGATGATGGAGATCATGATGATGGAGATCATGGTGTCAAGCCGGTGACAAGATGATCATGGAGCCCTGAAGATGGAGATCAATGGAGCTATATGATATTGGCCATATCATGTCACAACTATATAATTGCATGTGATGTTTATTATGTTTATGCATCTTGTTTACTTAGGACGACGGTAGTAAATAAGATGATCCCTTACAACAATTTCAAGAAGTGTTCTCCCCTAACTGTGCACCGTTGCTATAGTTCGTCGTTTCGAAGCACCACGTGATGATCGGGTGTGATAGATCCTTACGTTCACATACAACGGGTGTAAGACAGTTTTACACAGCAAAACACTTAGGGTTAACTTGACGAGCCTAGCATGTACAGACATGGCCTCGGAACACGGAGATCGAAAGGTCGAACACAAGTCGTATGGAAGATACGATCAACATGAAGATGTTCGACGATGACTAGTCCGTCTCACGTGATGATCGGACACGGGCTAGTCGACTCGGATCGTGTAACACTTAGATGACTAGAGGGATGTCTAATCTGAGTGGGAGTTCATAATTTGATTAGATGAACTTAATTATCATGAACTTAGTCTAAAACCTTTGCAAATATGTCTTGTAGATCAAATGGCCAACGCTCATGTCAACATGAACTTCAACGCGTTCCTAGAGAAAACCAAGCTGAAAGATGATGGCAACAACTATACGGACTGGGTCCGGAACCTGAGGATCATCCTCATAGCTGCCAGGAAGCAATATGTCCTAGAAGGACCGCTAGGTGACGCTCCCGTCCCAGAGAACCAAGACGTTATGAACGCTTGGCAAACTCGTGCTGATGATTACTCCCTCGTTCAGTGCGGCATGCTTTACAGCTTAGAACCGGGGCTCCAAAAGCGTTTTGAGCATCATGGAGCATATGAGATGTTCGAAGAGCTGAAACTAGTTTTCCAAGCTCATGCCCGGGTCGAGAGATATGATGTCTCCGACAAGTTCTATAGTTGTAAGATGGAGGAAAACATTTCTGTCAGTGAGCACATACTCAAGATGTCTGGGTTGCACAACCGTATGACCCAGCTGAACATTAACCTCCCAGATGAGGCGGTCATTGACAGAATCCTCCAGTCGCTCCCACCAAGCTACAAGAGCTTTGTGATGAACTACAACATGCAGGGGATGGTGAAGACCATTCCTGAAGTGTTCTCAATGCTGAAGTCAGCAGAGGCTGAAATCAAGAAAGAACATCAAGTGTTGATGGTCAATAAGACCACTAAGTTCAAGAAGGGCAAGGGCAAGAAGAACTTCAAGAAGGACGGCAAGGATGTTGCCGCGACTGGTAAGCCAGTTACCGGGAAGAAGTCAAAGAATGGACCCAAGCCTGAGACTGAGTGCTTTTATTGCAAGGGGAAGGGTCACTGGAAGCGGAACTGCCCCAAATACTTAGTGGATAAGAAGGCCGGCAACACCAAAGGTATATTTGATATACATGTAATTGATGTGTACCTTACCAGTACTCGTAGTAACTCCTGGGTATTTGATACCGGTGCCGTTGCTCATATTTGTAACTCACAGCAGGAGCTGCGGAATAAACGGAGACTGGCGAAGGACGAGGTGACGATGTGCGTCGGGAATGGTTCCAGAGACGATGTGATCGCCGTCGGCACGCTGCCTCTACATTTACCTACGGGATTAGTTTTGAACCTTAATAATTGTTATTTAGTGCCAAGTTTGAGCATGAACATTGTATCAGGATCTCGTTTAATACGAGATGGCTACTCATTTAAATCCGAGAATAATGGTTGTTCTATTTATATGAGAGATATGTTTTATGGTCATGCTCCGATGGTCAATGGTTTATTCTTAATGAATCTCGAGCGTAATGTTACACATATTCATAGTGTGAATGCCAAAAGATGTAAAGTTGATAACGATAGTCCCACATACTTGTGGCACTGCCGCCTTGGTCACATTGGTGTCAAGCGCATGAAGAAGCTCCATGCTGATGGACTTTTAGATTCTCTTGATTATGAAACATTTGACACATGCGAACAATGCCTCATGGGCAAAATGACCAAAACTCCGTTCTCCGGAACAATGGAGCGAGCAACCAACTTGTTGGAAATCATACATACCGATGTGTGCGGTCCAATGAGTGTTGAGGCTCGCGGAGGATATCGTTATGTTCTCACTCTCACTGATGACTTAAGTAGATATGAGTATGTCTACTTAATGAAACACAAGTCTGAGACTTTTGAAAAGTTCAAAGAATTTCAGAATGAGGTGGAGAATCAACGTGACTGAAAGATAAAATTCCTACGATCAGATCGTGGAGGAGAATACTTAAGTCACAAATTTGGTACACACTTAAGGAAATGTGGAATCGTTTCACAACTCATGCCGCCTGAAACACCTCAGCGTAACGGTGTGTCCGAACGTCATAATCGCACTCTATTAGATATGGTGCCATCTAAGATGTCTCTTACCGATTTACCGCTATCATTTTGGGGATACGCTCTAGAGACAGCTACATTCACTTTAAATAGGGCACCGTCTAAATCCGTTGAGACGACACCGTATGAATTATGGTTTGGGAAGAAACCTAAGCTGTCGTTTCTAAAAGTTTGGGGATGCGATGCTTATGTCAAGAAACTTCGACCTAAAAAGCTCGAACCCAAGTCGGAAAAATGCGTCTTCATAGGATACCCTAAGGAAACTGTCGGGTATACCTTCTACTTAAGATCCGAGGGCAAGATCTTTGTTGCCAAGAACGGATGCTTTCTCGAAAAAGAGTTTCTCTCGAAAGAAGTAAGTGGGAGGAAAGTAGAACTCGATGAAGTACTACCTCTCGAACGGGAAAGTGGTGCATCTCAGGAAAATGTTCCTGTGATGCCCACACCAACTGAAGAGGAAAATAATGATGATGAACAAGGTACTTCGGATCAAGTTGCTACTGAACTTCTTAGGTCCACAAGGACACGTTCCGCACCAGAGTGGTACGGCAACCCTGTCCTGGAAATCATGTTGTTAGACAACGGTGAACCTTCGAACTATGAAGAAGCGATGGCGGGCCCAGATTCCAACAAATGGCTTGAAGCCATGAAATCCGAGATAGAATCCGTGTATGAAAACAAAGTATGGACTTTGACAGACTTGCCCGATGATCGCTGAGCGATAGAAAACAAATGGATTTTTAAGAAGAAGATGGACGCGGATGGTAATGTTACCATCTATAAAGCTCGACTTGTCGCTAAGGGTTATCGACAAGTTCAAGGGATTGACTACGACGAGACATTCTCTCCCGTAGCGAAGCTGAAGTCCGTCCGAATCATGTTAGCAATTGCCGCATACTATGATTATGAGATATGGCACATGGACGTCAAAATGGCATTCCTTAACGGACATCTTAAGGAAGAGTTGTATATGATGCAGCCGAAAGGTTTTGTCGAGCCTAAGAACGCTAACAAAGTATGCAAGCTCCAGCGATCCATTTATGGGCTGGTGCAAGCATCTCGGAGTTGGAACATTCGCTTTGATGAGATGATCAAAGCGTTTGGGTTTATGCAGACTTATGGAGAAGCCTGCGTTTACAAGAAAGTGAGTGGGAGCTCTGTAGCATTTCTCATATTATATGTAGATGACATACCACTACTAGGGAAAAGCCTATACACAGAATTTTAGCAGCAGCGCGGTTCAAAATAGAGCGCTGCTGCTAAGTAGTTGTAGCGCGTGTTACGTAAACTCGCTGCTGATAAGGATTTAGCAGTAGCGCGCTCGACTAGAAACGCGCTGCTACAAATATCGACCGGCGGTGTTCCCCTAACTCTAAGTAGCAGTAGCGCAGTCGCAAAAACAGCGCTACTGCTAAGTAGGTAGTAGTAGCATGCTTTCCTCGAGATCGCTGCTGGTAAGTTTCAAATTGCCACAATTTTTGTCCCAGTTAGCAGTAGCGCCTTACCGCAAAGCGCGCTGCTGCTAAGTACTTAGCAGCAGCGCGTTTTCTCTCCCGCGCTACTGCTAACCCCACCAACCCAACACCTTTCCCCACCCATCCCTCCCCTCCCCCTCCTCTTTTCCCTTCCCCCTACCTCCCCCTCTCCTCTCTTCCCTCCACCACATGCTCCCACTCTCACTCTTCTTCTTCTCAATACTTCTCCCCCATTACTCTCTCTCTTCTCTATCCACCTTCTCTCTCTTCATTACTCCTACATAACTACACCACCTCCATTAATGCATCTCCTTTCTCTTTTTCCTTCCCCCTCCACTAGTTGAAGTTGTCTCCTTCCAAATTAGGTAGCTAGGTAGATGTAGGATTTAGTTAAGTGACCTATTTGCCCCCTAACTAGATCTATCTTTGTCAAGAAGAGCTTTGTGCACTTTTGATCTCCCTACAACATCATCTCCGGCCATCGAGATAGAGGTGATGAAAATTTCATGCTTTTGCAAAATGGAAATGTGTTTATGTGTGTGTGATATGTTTGTGGAAATTGTGTGTGTGGCATGAGTTGACGCCGCCAAATTGTGCTTTTGAGTTGCCTATGTTTTGCCGAAATGTCGATTTATTTCCATTTCGGCGAATTCCGGGCAAACTCTAGATCCATATATGTCCTATTTTTAGGGAAGGTCATGCCAAATTTTTTTATGACTTTGATGCATGCATGCATTTTCACAATCAATTTTTTTATTATTACCGTGCAGAGTTGACGATGGTCTGTGGAACGATGGTGGACAGGTGGTTGCGGTCGGCGATGCAAGACATGAAAGAAAATAACCGGACAGAGGTTTTATGTCCGTGTCGAAAATGCAAAGGAATAGTTTGGCTCGACCCCCATGACGATGGTCGTGTCGAAGCGCACCTGCTCATAACTGGTTTCATGGATGGTTATACTCGGTGGATAATTGAAGATGAGGATGACGATGTTGAGGATGCCGACGGGGCAGGCAATGATGACACGGGGCAAGACAAAGAGATGATCGATAATGGCGGCGGGGAAGAGGCCGGACATGGCGGCGGAGAAGGGGCCGGACATGGCGGAGGAGAAGGGGCCGGACATGGCGGCGGAGAGAACGACATGGACTCCACGCAGCAGAGTTCGTCGGTACTAAGTTCATTTGTGCGGGACGCTCATGTTCATGCCCGTGTTTGTATGGATGTACAACCTCCCCCCTGGTTGTGCATGAAATCGAAGTACATTCACATGAGAATGCTTATTCAAGGGCCGAAACAACCAGGAAATAATATTAATTTGTATCTGGGGCTACTTCAAGAGGAGTTAGACACGTTATGGAAAACACCGGCCAAGACATGGGACGCCAGCAAAGGTGAGTATTTCAACATGAGAGTCGCGCTGATCACGACAGTGCAGGACTATCTCGGTTACGGATATGTGGTAGGCCAGGTGTGCCATGGATATTGAGGATGCACGCGGTGCATGGATGATACAATGTCTCAGCAGCTAACGTCAAGGAAAGATGGCGGGTCTGGGAAAATCGTGTACATGGGGCATCGAAGATGGCTTGAACAGGACGACCCGTGGAGAAACCGTGGAGATCTATTCAATGGTCACGCTGAGCATCGACGACCTCCACGTAAGCGGAGCGGTGCCGAAATCGATGAGCTGTTGAAAAACTGGAAGGAGTGCCCCGCACCAGGAAAGACGATGAGAAAGGCGCCGGAGCCGCTACTGAAGGTATGGAAGACGAGGTCAGTGTTCTGGGTCTTGGAGTACTGGCACAAACTCGATACACCTCATTGACTTGATCAAATGCATATCTGTAAGAATGTCCTTGAGAGCTTGCTCGCAACACTGATGAACATGCCGGATAAGACCAAGGATGGGCCGAAGGCAAGAAAAGACTTGCAAGATTTGAAAATCAGGGAAGATCTGCACATGCCGCCCCGTAAAATGTCAGACGAGACAGAGACGGAGACAGAGGCACGGGAGAAGAAGGGCAAGAAATTAAAGAAAGAGGATTATTGCCCCCCTCTTGCTTCACCTTAAGTCAGGCTGAGATCAATCAATTCTTTAAGTGCCTTATCGGAGTGAAAGTTAGTTCCGGTTACTGTGGCAAGATAAGCAGATATCTAGACACGGACAAGAAAAGGTTCAGCGGGATGAAGTCTCATGACTGTCATGTGATGATGACGCAGATACTACCTATTGCCCTTAGAGGGATAATGGACAAGCACGTCCGTGACACGCTTATTGGTCTCTGCAACTTTTTCGACGTCATCTCTCGAAAGTCGATCAGTGTGAAGCAGCTCCAAAGGCTACAGGAAGAGATAGTTGTGATACTGAATGAGCTTGAGATGTACTTCCCGCCCGCGTTCTTCGACGTGATGGTGCATCTGTGTGTCCATATTGTGGATGACATAATAGACCTGGGGCTGTCATTCCTGCACAATATGATGCCGTTTGAGAAGATGAATGGGATCATCAAAGTATTCGTTCGTAACATGTCCCGTCCGGATGGAAGCATCGTCCAGGGCTATTTGGCACAAGAGTGCATCTCTTTCTGTGAGAATTTTCTATATGGCGCAGACCAGCCGCCTGGTGTTAGTGTTGGTTTGCCCGTTAACAAGCACGATGGGAGGCTCGAAGGAGATGGTCACTGCAACGGTCGCAGGGAACTGCACGTGGCATACTCAGATCGATGCAGCGACTTTGACAGAGCAAACTTGGTAGTGCTACAACACCTAGACGAGGTAGATCCTTTCGTGGCACTGCACAAAGAAATTATCGCAAAGAAGTATCGTGACCGGGGGGTATGCAGGACGGACGCCGAAGTTACTATAGAGCACAACTCCACTTTCCTGCATTGGTTCAAAGAGCATATTATTGCTAATCCCCCGGAGGAGGGATCTAAGGACGGATTGCTCATATACACCTTAGCACATGGCCCCTCGCCCAACCTCGTAACCTATCAGGCATATGATATCAACGGATACACGTTCTACACGGAGGCAAAAGATATGGACAGTGATGATCAGAACTCAGGGGTGACGATGGAATGCATGACCGGCAGCGACAACGGCACAACTGAACGATTTTATGGAAGGGTCGAGGAGATCTGGGAGCTTGACTACTCTGGACTGCACAACACGACGATGTTCTGTGTCATATGGGCTAAGAATGTCGAAAGAGAAAGCCGGATGTTCACTACCATGACTATACCCGACGCCAAGAGCGCTACCGTGAACGCAATCGCAAAAAACGAGCCATGGGTACACGCTAAGCACGTGACACAATGCTTCTTCATAACTGACCCGCGTAATCCCAGCCGTGTTGTCGTGAGGAGAGGCAAAAGGAACATCATTGGAATGGATGGAGTCACCAACGAGGAAGACTATGATCAGTACGGCAACCCAATGAGGGAAGATGACGATGATGATGAAGCATACGTCAAAGAAGAATCAATACTACATTACCTAAGAAAAATCGTACTCCATGGAAAAGGCAAAGTCACAATGAGGGGCTCAATTATTCTTCGACGAACAAGAAGGGAAAGAAGCTGACTCAAAAACGAAAACGTCAGCACTGTGGAAACGTATGTTATGGGTCCAATGATGTGTAATATATATATGTTCCTATTTTGTATACACACTTAGCCATTATTATGCATGGGTCCAATGATGTGTAATATATATGTTCCTATTTTGCATACATATTTAACCGTCAAATGATGCAATATATATCGCCCTCCCTTCGTTCACCGCCCTCGGGAAATAAAAGTGGGATAAAATAAAGGAAAAGAAAAAGGAAAACTGGCAGTAGCGACGGCAGTAGCAGCGCGTTTTTACAAAACCGCTGCAGCTAGACCTTAGTAGTAGCGTGTTTCTCATAAACCGCTGCAGCTACGCATCATAGTAGTAGCGAGTTTCTCATAAACCGCTGCAGCTACGCATCATAGTAGTAGCACGTTTCTCCGAAACCGCTGCAGCTACATAATTTAGTAGCTGCGCGTTTTGTCATAATGCGCTACTGCTACTTCCACTTAACCCAAAATTCTCACTCGCCCAGCTTCATCCCGCCATTTCCCCCCAAATCCCCACTCTCTCTCCCCCGTCACTCCGCCGCGCCCGACCCGGCCCCGGCGCTCGCCCCCGACTCCGCCGGCGCTAGCCCCGGCGCTCGCCCCCGTCCCGGCCCTCGACCCCGACTCCGGCGCCGGCGCTAGCCCCCGACCACGCCGCTCGCCCCCGACCCAGCCGCTCGCCCCCGACTCCGGCGCCGGCGCTCGCCCCCGACCCCGGCGTGCTCGACCCGACCCGTCGGCCCTTGCCTCCCTCCTCTCCCCTACCGGCCGTCATCGGGCCTGCCTCCTCGCCCCTGCACTCTCTGTAAACCCCCCCCTCTCTGCTAGGGTTATTCATGTTAATTAATTAGGTTATCTATTTAGTTATGAATTTAGCTAGGTTTCAAAATTAGCTGAATTTATATGGAAATTTGAACTGGACATGTGATATGTGCATATGTCATGTTTTGGACATGTCATGTTTGGAAAATGATCCGAGTGGCCTATGTTACGCCGGAATGTTGATTCATTTCCGTTTCGGTGAATTTTAGGCGCTCGATATGTCCATTTTTTTAGCAAAGGTCATGCCGAAATTTCCCGTGAATAAAGGCATGATTTGTGCTACATAGTTGGCATATCGAGTGCTGGCACATAGATTTCTTTTTATGTCATTTCTCATTTATTCATACTTTTAGAAATAAATGAGGCCACTTAATCATAGGAAACATGTCGAACAACGAAGAAACTGGGCCTTCTGACCAAGATGCACACGAGATGGATTATGAGAGTGAACAAGAGTACCTCGACTATTTGACTGCTAAGCAAGGTTTGCAGGTCGGCCTCGATGATGGTACTGACGCCGACATCGACACCGACGGCGCCGGCACCGATGGCGGTGCAATAGTACTGGCTGATGTAATTTCTCCTGTAGAACAGAGAATGGATGATGAGACGGAGGTCGACCCTATGGATTACCTCAATACAAACGCGTATGACTGTGACATAGATATGATGAGTCAACCATATGACGAATTGGGCTATCAGCTTGCTAATGAGGATATGGATGATATGCCCGGGCAGGGCCATACCATGGATTGCAAAAAGTCTCTCTTCATGAAATCCTCACAGGACACGCCTGAAGATGCCGCCTCAACACAGGCTCAACTAGCCGGGCGCGAGGGTCGTACAGTACTTAGCCCGGGAACACTTGGGCAGGGGTTAAGGAAAGGTCTGGAAGGTGTGCCCAAGAAAAAGGAGAGGAAGAGATCGGGGAAGGTAACTGCCTCCAAACAAGCCAGAGCACACAGCAGCCAGACGATGCATTCTGAAGAGCGTGTACCCGTGAAAGGTGCGGTCATGTTCCATCTCACGGGCGAGCCGATGCTACCGCCGAAACCGCTGGAGGCACTATCAGGGGATCTCAGGAGACTGCACGACCATGTGTTGTCGACTAAGAAAAGCCTACTAGCCTCAAAGGATCCAGGATATCCGACATACGCGGCTCGTGTGCCTGAGGGGAAGTGCTATGTTGACACACGGCCCGCGGAGGTGTTCTTCCTGCGGTTTGACCATATCTTTGAGATGTTTCTAACAAGGCGGCTTGATTTTACTATCGTCCGCCTTTTTGCGCTACATATGAGCTCCGTCATGAAGAGTGAAGAAGTCTCGCAAATCTGTGTGGCGGATCCGTACTACATCCACGAGTCTTTCTTGAGTCTCGGCGACTTTGAGCGTGAAACTGCTAGGGAGTACCTCCAAAACTTCATGGTACAGAATAAGGACCGGGAAATTGTCCTCGTGCCTTATCATCCAAAGTAAGTCAGTTCCGGACAACCCTTTCGTACATTTCAATCATTCCTTCTCTCTCATATGGGGAATAATTTGAGGTCTCTTTTCCCCGCAGCAACGGGCGCGCTGTCCTTATCGTTCTGTACCCGCAAGTCTCCCACGCCGTGTATTTTGACCCTTCTAGAGACTACGAGAAAAAGGACTACTCCCACATAATGAATATTCTTGTTGATGCTCTCCTAGGCTTCAGCTTTAGAGGTGGCCACGTGCATATCAGGAAACAAAGGAACAAGAAGATGGGTTTCGCGCATAAAACTAACTTCTCCTGCATCCATGTCCCAAAACCAAGCAAGAAGGATGGATTCTACATCGTCCATCTCATGATTCAGTTCAACACGGATCACCAAAAGCTTCGCATTAATAGCAGAAATGATGATCATATCCACAAGTGGCTAGAATCTCATGGAGAAGCAAATTATAAACTTAGAGATGACTTCTTTCGCATCCAAAGCAACATTGCGACGATCATCATGAAAGAAGTCGTCGATGAGAAGGGGATGTTCCACCACGGCCCTATATCGCGAGCTGACGTCCGAACTCGCATAGGCATGCAACATCTAGACCTCATGCCGTTCAAGCAGCTAGGGTTCGTCCTCGATGATATGGAAGGATGGAACTTCTAGTGATTTATGATGCCGATGATGATGATATGTGTCGGTTGAACTTGTATACTTTTTGTAGCGATGAAACTTTGTGATGTCCACGGTCCCTGCCGAACTTGCGTAACGCTACTTTGTTAGTTTGCGTACGATGACCTACATACCTCTAGTTAATTAATTTGCGTACTGTATATATTGCATCTAGTTGCTAACCTTTCTTTTTTGGTGTTGCTCTAGTATATTTTGTTGCATATATATGATTGTACATCCTCTTCATGAACATGCATCTCTAACAGGTACCTAGTTTCTTGATGGCGAGAAGGAAATTCTATGTCGTGTACAAAGGGAAGGTTCCGGGGGTGTACAACGAGTGGCATGAGTGTCAGGCGCAAGTGAATGGGTTCACGGGCGCCAGCCATAAAGGCTTCAAAAGCAGACAAGAAGGAGAAGCTAGTTACTTGAGGTTCGCGCTAGCGCGAGAGAGGACTCGTAACCGCCACCTCATGTACTGCATGGTTCCGCTCTCACTCATAGTGATAGCACTTCTTGCGTATACCTTTGTTTAGATGGATGACGTTGTTGTAGTTGCAAGTATTCGAGACTTGCATGTATTGCTATTTTTTGAGATGATGACAAGATATCACTTTGTGTTGGATGATGATTATGAAGAGACTATTTGTATGTACATGCTATTTTACATTTGTGGTCTCGCAGGCATTTGTATGTGTATCATGATCACATTTCTATGTGCTAAAGATTCTTCTACAAAGCCGGTTCAAATACAAAACAAATATGCCAAAAAAACTACTTAAATTAGCAGTAGCGAGTGTACAAAAGTTAGCAGCGGCGCCACAGTAGCAGTAGCGCGTCCTGCCAAAGAGCGCTAGCGCTACTAGCGGTAGCGAGCTTCCCATAACCGCGCTGCTGCTATACTTGTGTAGCAGTAGCGCGGGTGCGCACGCGCTACTGCTATGAGTTAGCTGTAGCGCCGTATTAGTAGCGCGGGTACCCGCGCTACTGATACATCTAAAACCCGCGTTGCTGCTAGCCTTTTCCCTAGTAGTGTACTCTTGATGGGAAATGATATAGAACTTCTGGACAGTATTAAGGCCTACTTGAATAAGTGTTTTTCAATGAAGGACCTTGGAGAAGCTGCTTATATACTAGGCATCAAGATCTATAGAGATAGATCGAGACGCCTCATAGGTCTTTCACAAAGCATATACCTTGATAAGATTTTGAAAAGGTTCAAAATGGATCAGTCCAAGAAAGGGTTCTTGCTTATGTTACAAGGTGTGAGATTGAGCTCGGCTCAGTCACCGACCACGGCAAAGGATAAAGAAGAGATGAGTGTCATCCCCTATGCTTCAGCCATAGGATCTATTATGTATGCCATGTTGTGTACCAGACCTGATGTAAACCTTGCCGTAAGTTTGGTAGCAAGATACCAAAGTAATCCCGGCAAGGAACACTGGACAACGGTCAAGAATATCCTGAAGTACCTGAAAACGACAAAGGACATGTTTCTTGTTTATGGAGGAGACGAAGAGCTTGTCGTAAAGGGTTACGTCGATGCTAGCTTCGACTCAGATCTGGATGACTCTAAGTCACAAACCGGATACGTGTATATGTTGAATGGTGGAGCAGTAAGCTGGTGCAGCTGCAAGCAGAGCGTCATGGCGGGAT
Source organism: Triticum timopheevii (assembly GCA_963921465.1). Taxonomy (NCBI): domain Eukaryota; kingdom Viridiplantae; phylum Streptophyta; class Magnoliopsida; order Poales; family Poaceae; genus Triticum; species Triticum timopheevii. The sequence goes on along the minus strand of OY997262.1, from coordinate 305,856,704 downwards.
CTACGTGTGAAGCGGAGTACATGGCAGCCTCGGAGGCAGCGCATGAAGCGATTTGGGTGAAGGAGTTCATCACCGACCTAGGAGTCATACCCAATGCGTCGGGGCCGATCAAACTCTTCTATGACAACACTGGAGCTATTGCCCTTGCCAAGGAGCCCAGGTTTCACAAGAAGACCAGGAACATCAAGCGTCGTTTCAACTCCATCCGTGAAAATGTTCAAGATGGAGACATAGATATTTGCAAAGTACATACGGATCTGAATGTCGCAGATCCGTTGACTAAACCTCTCTCGCGAGCAAAACATGATCAACACCAGAACTCTATGGGTGTTCGATTCATCACAATGTAACTAGATTGGTGACTCTAGTGCAAGTGGGAGACTGTTGGAAATATGCCCTAGAGGCAATAATAAAAGTATTATTATATTTCATTGTTCATGATAATTGTCTTTTATTCATGCTATAACTGTATTATCCGGAAATCGTAATACACGTGTGAATACATAGACCACAATATGTCCCTAGTGAGCCTCTAGTTGACTAGCTCGTTGTGATCAACAGATAGTCATGGTTTCCTGGCTATGGACATTGGATGTCGTTGATAACGGGATCACATCATTAGGAGAATGATGTGATGGACAAGACCCAATCCTAAGCATAGCACAAAGATCGTGTAGTTCGTTTGCTAGAGCTTTTCCAATGTCAAGTATCTCTTCCTTTGATCATGAGATCGTGTAACTCCCGGATACCGTAGAAGTGCTTTGGGTGTATCAAACGTCACAACGTAACTGGGTGACTGTAAAGGTGCACTACAGGTATCTCTGAAAGTGTCTGTTGGGTTGACACGGATCGAGACTGGGATTTGTCACTCCGTATGACAGAGAGGTATCTCTGGGCCCACTCGGTAATGCATCATCATATTGAGATCAAGGTGACCAAGGTGTTGGCCACGGGATCATGCATTACGGTACGAGTAAAGTGACTTGCCGGTAACGAGACTGAACAAGGTATTGGGATACCGACGATCGAGTCTCGGGCAAGTAACGTACCGATTGACAAAGGGAATTGTATACGGGGTTTGATCGAATCCTCGACATCGTGGTTCAACCGATGAAATCATCGAGGAGCATGTGGGAGCCAACATGGGTATCCAGATCCCGCTGTTGGTTATTGCCCAAGAGTCGTCTCGGTCATGTCTGTGTGTCTCCCGAACCCGTAGGGTCTACACACTTAAGGTTCGATGATGCTAGGGTTGTATGAATATGAGTATGTAGCATACCGAATGTTGTTCGGAGTCCCGGATGAGATCCCGGACGTCATGAGGAGTTTCGCAATGGTCTGGAGGTAAAGAATAATATATAGGAAGTGGTATTTCGGCCATCGGGAAAGTTTCGGGGTCACCCGGTAATGTACCGGGACCACCAGAAGGGTCCCGGGGGTCCACCGGGTGGGGCCACCCATCCCGGAGAGCCCCATGGGCTGACGTGGGAGGGGAGCCAGCCCATAGTGGGCTGGTGCGCCCCCTAGGCCCACCCCCTGCGCCTAGGGTTGAAACCCTAGGGTGGGGGCGCACCACATGCCTTGAGGGGCACTCCTCCCCCCTTGGCCACCGCCCCTTGGGAGATCCAATCTCCCAGGGCCGCCCCCCCCTGGGGGCCTATATAAAGGAGGGCAGGGGGAGGGCAGACACACCCTTGTGCTTGGCGCCTCCCTCCCCCTGCAACACCTCGTCCTCCTCCCGTAGTCGCTTGGCGAAGCCCTGCTGGAGTTCTGCTGCATCCACCACCACGCCGTCGTGCTGCTGGATCATCATCAACCTCTCCTTTCCCCTTGCTGGATCAAGAAGGAGGAGACGTCTCCCGTCCCGTACGTGTGTTGAACGCGGAGGTGCTGTCCGTTCAGCACTTGGACATCGGTGATCTGAATCATGTCGAGTACGACTCCATCATCACCATCCCCTTGCAAGCTTCCGCACGCGATCTACAAGTGGTATGTAGATGCAAACTCACTCCCTTGACTCATTTCTTAGATGAACTCATAGATGGATCTTGGTGAAACCGTAGGAAAAATTTTAATTTTCTGCAACGTTCCCCAACAGGGCTCTCCTTCTCAAAATTTTCTCTTATGTCAAAATTTTATTTTGGGTCATCCTCAACCTTGATGTTTGATATTGAAGGCTATTCATTGGTGGTGACTCATCACAATTTATTTTTGAAAGTTTTTCATTTAAAAAGAAATCCTATGGGTTTTGGTTTATTCCCTTTTATTCAAACCATTCATTTCTACCAAGCCCATGTTAAAACTTTCTTCCAAAAACCCTCCCTCCACTTTGGGTCAAGTCAAGTAGCCAATCCTAGCAAGTTCAACCCATTTTGGATTTTTATTCCATTTATTTTATCCCCAAAACTATTTCTGTCTTTTATTTTGGACCTTGGTGATTTACAAAGGAAGTACCTGATTTATTTTGAGTTTTGATTCCAAACCAACTCCTCTGACTAGTCCTTAGCACCCCCAACCTAGATCCATCAAGATCCACTCTTCCACAGTTCAAATTTTTCAAGTTTTGCTCACTGCAAGTTTGGACCAGATTTGACATTTTTGGTGAAATTCAATATTTTTCTACTCCAAAAATTCTGGGATAAATCAGGCAGCCCCCAGGTGCATTGAGAGGTCACCTCACCAAAGATCAGCCCCAGAAAATTTCTCCACATGCCAAAATCATTTCAACAAACACCTGACGTGCATTGTTGCTGTTCAAATTCAGAAAAATTCAGAGTTCAGTGTTCCTGTCTCGCCGTCAATGTCGTTTTCTTTAGAGCACGGCGTCGATCTCGCCAGTAGCTGCAGTGGCGCCTTGCACCCTGTTCCCCCTCCTTATCCAGAGCGCCGCATGGTCATTGGACGGGCACCATCGTCGGTGGTGACGTGTCGCACCGACGCCGACAGCTTCTGCGGTGGCAGAGCCACCCGTGGCGGCCAGCAGGGATCAGCTCCAGCTTTCGGCGCCGTCCAGCACCGCCCAAGCCACCCGAGGCCTCCGCGTGGCTGTCTGCTTACCTATGCACGTTGCGGCATCGTCGCCGTGGCCTGAGCAGCGCAGAGCGTGCTCCCTGCCGCCAATGAGCTCCATGCGCCGTTCCGTCGGGAACCTGGAGTATAAACCAAGGCAGGCCAAGCTTAGCACCTAAACCGAACCAGGAGACCCCCACGGTGATGCCTAGCCCCCTAAACCACCTGACCAACCACTGCACCGCTGTCATCACCACCGGAGTTATCCCGTTCACGGCCACCGCCTCAGACCAGCTATAAAAGGGGCCCCCGAGCTCGTTCTCGACCCCGCACCACAACTCCACCTCACCAAAGCCCCGCCAAGCCACCAGGAGGACCCTGAGGAGGTCTCCTTCCTTGACTCCGGCCACCCTGATCCGCCTCGGGCTCCGGGTTGATTCACTCAGGTGACACCATCCTCGCCTCCCAAACCGCGTCAGTAGCCCTCTAGTGCACCCAGTGCTCTAACCCGAGCCCCAATTCAACCTTTGCAGCCCTTCCCAACGAGATCCAACAACACGCGAACCACCGTCCACCGGAGTTGAGGCCGCCGTCGATGTGGTGCTCGCCGACGACCAACTCCACCACCCACAGGTGCGGAAGGACCCAAGGAACCTGTAGGTACCCTCCTTTCTCCCTACCTCGCCGTGGATCGCCGTCGGCGACCACCGCAGCCTTCGGGCGCCGGTGACTCTGTTTCAGAGTTTAAACCCGACGGGTGGGACCCCCCGTCAGCTTTTTTCATTTTTTTGAAACGTTTTCCGGAAACGCCTTCGGGCAAATACGCTTTCAATCTGAAACGTTTTTCTGTCTTTTTCTGTTCTACCCCCTAGAAACTTTCTGTTTCATTACAGACAAGTCCCTGGGCTAAAACTTTAATAACTTTTAAACATAAAATGATTTTTGATTGATTCTTTTTCTGTCACCTTTATTTTTCTGTCTAGTTTTCTATCATATTTATTTGAAAAATATTTGGAACACTTTTATGCACGCACGCTATTTATGTTAGAACATATTTTCTTTATACCGTAGATACCGGAGGAGGTTACGGAACCGCGAACTTCACCAAGCTAGACTCCGACTACTCCGAACCAGGCAAGCATGTTTGAACCTTTGATATGATGAGTGTTTTGCATGTTTGCTTGAGTAGTTATCTCATGGCATGTTTATATGAATATGGTTGAATAGCAGTAAGTATTATACTGCATGCCAGGCTAATGCAAGTGAACTCCGAAACTCCATATGTTAATTGATGTGAGTTTACATGATCATGTGGTGACATGAGAGGTGGTAAGATGGCAGTGTTGAAGCATGCCAGTCTTATGCCATACCAATTAACTCCAGTGTCAACATGGACCAAGTCACGTTACCATCCATTTCTTTTTGTGCTACCGCATGTTTTCTGCAAAGAATATGGTTTAGTAAGTTGCAAACCGCTTCCCTCGTACACACCAAATAGAGAGGCCGCAATGAGGGTTCCATGGCCCTGGATTAAAGCCAGTCATCCGGTCAGGGGGCATGGGTGTTTCTGGTTGGGATCGAGAGGGGGGCACCCCTTAGAGCGCGCGATATAAATATGATCCCATGCTACTCGAGGTTGTGGCCTCCCCGTCTCAAAGTTTTTCTTGAACGTTGCCTAGGGTGATTCCTGGCATCGGGGTGTGGAATGAGTGTGTACTAGTTAGACGTGTTTCTCCTGAAATACCGTAAACGGAACTAGTCCTTCGTGACTACTGAAATCCGTTGGCTATGGTTAAATAGAACAAAACTCTGCAGAGTCAAAAACTATTCAAGTAACCGTATCTTTGGTCAAGGACTATGTTCAATTTGTCTTGTTAGTCTCGGTGTCTTTCTCTGTGACAAATCTCCGGTGAATAAACATGAAGGTTAAAATCCAGCTGAATGATTACTCCTGTGGATGGACTAACCCGTTTATTATTATGTATGGAGTATTTCCTTGGAGTGATTTAACTTCATGAATTTATTGAATATGAATGTTGAAATATAAGCCCTTTCTGTGATGTCGCTCAGACGTCCGACTGTGGCACTCTTGATATTTACTTGCGATATAAGCCCTTTATGTGATGTCGCTCAGATGTCCAACTACGGTACTCTTGCTATTTACTTTCGATATAAGCCCTTTACGTGATGTCGCTCAGACGTCCGACTGTGGCATCACTGTTATTTATTTTCATTATAAGCCCTTTCCGAGATGTCGTGTAGACATCCGACTGTGGCACGCACTGTCCTTTACATTTCAATATAAGCCCTTTAAGTGGCGTCGCTCAGACGCCCGACTGCGGCATGATATTTTATTTTTACCTTTCGAGGCGTCGCTTCAGACACCCGATCGGTTTTCAGTTATTTTATTGGGATTTCGGGAGGACTACCGCCTGACTTCCTTTTTATTTAATATGTCGTGCAAATTTATTATTTGAGTGTGCATTACGAACGTGCGTCATGTTTGCATTTGTTATATCTTATGTCCGAACTGTCTTGCGAGTACATTCAAAGTACTCACCTGGCTTGTTGATTTGGCCAGATGTTGACGAAGGCGATCTTATGGATGAAGAGTACGATATCGAGTCTGACGCCTAGAGGAGTCCCAGTCAGTCCCGTGTGATCCTGGAATTGGTCACTTGTATCATATACGCTTCCGCTTCCCGAATAAAATCATCGAGCCTCACTTCGACGCTCGATGAGCCACAAGATTAGGAGTCATGTCACCCACTTCACTGTGACATATCCACCACCACTTTTATTACGAGTCAGTAGTATGCCACCACACCCTTGTGTCATATCTGCCCTTATGTATAATATTGGTGTGCTTGTAATAAATTGCTGAGCACCCTCAGTTCAGCCCTGTACAATATTTAGTACTACTGGATTTCTGTATCAAGGATTTGTCCATCAGTAAGGAAGATTTTTCCTATACTGGTCTATATAAAGGTCGGTTTCCCAATAAGCTTTTATTGGAAAACCGGTTGTGACAAACTTGGTACCAGAGCCAGGCTGACTGTAGGAAGCCACTAGGTGAAATCGCTAATCGGTTATTAGCGTAATGAGTGCTATATTAATATTTTGCAAATGTATTAATTTTCTGTTAGTCATCATAAATTTATGATTTGACTATTCGGAATTTTTGTCTACTTTTGTAGATGGCTGGCAATGACTGTGAGTCGCAGGTGTTCGCCAATGTTCCTGAGGGGTTCGTCAAGCTTCTCGTCTCCATCGTCAAAATCGTGATCGGGCCATGTCTAGAGTTCACACTCTACCGGCACAAGATCAGCGACAGTCTGTCCATGCACCAGTCCGCGGTGCAATTCAAGGGAGGATGTGTTGAGTCATGCCACTTCCGGTCTGTGGGAAGGGCCATGCCTACGGAGAGGCATGCTATGCAGATGGCTGCCCGTGAGGCGATAGCTCGTCCTTGGGATGTTCTTCCTTTCAATGAAGACTCGTCGCTACCGCTACCTCCCCTTCCACGTGCCATACACATGTCACTATGCATTCGCTTGCCGTAGGGGAGAGAGAAATGAGGCTATTGAGATGTTAGTTGAGTACCTCAAGGCCCTCGAGGCAGCTTTTGATAACCTCGTGGACGACCTTGTGGCTGCTCATATGGATGTCGTGCATAACTGTTCCGCCAACAGGAGGGAGCTCCTCCACACAACACCACCACTGACATATGTCTCGTCCTCAGCATCCTATGCACCTGCCACCCTCGCCACTGCTCGCCGCCTGCCTACTCCTGAAGAATTTGACCGAGTCATCGCTCCTACACCAGTCAGAGCCGCACCACCTACCGCACCCGTACCAGCTCCATAGCTTAGTGCTTCACGTCTAGAGCCTATTAGTGAGGAGGAGGTTGAGTCTCCAGCATCACTGGGTCTTACCCTCGACAGGCCGAGGGAAATCCTTACCATCTCCGACTGAGTACGCCTAGCAGTCGTGCAATGTGTCAGCATGTATGATATGTTTATATGTATATAGGTTGTGAGAAGTAGTTTGTGTGTGCATCATGTAGGAACTGGGAGAAGTGCACTAGCCTAAATAACATGTCGGGAATGTGTACACACATCCTGAGTGATGTATTGTATAATTACGACTTGCATGTAAGATATGTACTGAGCGGTCCTTCTCCGTGCGCAATCAAGTGTTTTCTTGAAAAATGTTGGAGTTCTTGATTTTTCGCCTTGCAAAATTATTTTATTCTGCCTCACAGCTTTTCTCATAAGTTTTACAAAAAATACCCTAGAGTGGAAAATGCCTCGTCCTTGGACTCGTTCCATGCCAAGTCCGCCGGAAGAAAATTATGGTACGCAGACAAGGAAAAAATTTCACACAGGGGCAGTCGAGTCAACAAGGCAGTGAAGCAGCATTCTCTCCAGTATGCCGCCTTTATGAACAAAGCCAGCAATAGCACCAAGAAATGATGAACCATGTCATCAATATGGTAAATCACCGCGGACCGTATCAGCAGCAATCCAAATTGTCAGAACTACAAAAGACGCGTCCCCCAACGTTCTCGCACACGGACAAACCTCTTGAGGCCGATGATTGGCTTCGAGACATGGAAAGAAAATTAATTATTGCACAATGTTTAGACCGTGAGAAGGTTCTATATGCACCTCACTACCTCACTAGAGCAGCTGCATCATGGTGGGAAAATTTCCTACACATGCACCCCAATGAAAATGACATCACCTGGGAAGAATTTAAAGAAGGTTTTCGTGGGGTGCACATTCCCAGAAGTGTTATGAAGATCATTAAGAGGCAGTTTGATGACCTCAAGCAGAGAACCATGACAGTGACTAAGTACAACAGTCAGTTTACTCTATTGTCTCGTTACGCTAACGAAGAGCATATGACTGAAAACAAAAAGATGGAAAAATTCTTGGACGGTCTGGCACCAGCACTTAAATGCCAGCTGGTCGTACACACCTTCCTGGATTTTAAAACACTTGTGGACAAGGCTATTACATTGGAAAATGAGCGTCGCAGCTTGGAGGATTTTCACAAGCGCAAAAGGGACCAGACTACTATTGCTCGCAACCACCGGAGCATGACTGATTTTCAGAAAGGTGGGACACATAAACCCACAACCAACATTTCACGCCCAAACAAGAATTTCCATGCGAGGGACAAGGATTTTACATATCGCCCAGGTGTTACTTGCTACGCTTGTGGAGAAGAAGGACACTATGCCAAGCAGTGTCCAAAGCCAAGAAACTCGGCTCCCAAGCCGAACAACGGTGGCAATAATTCAATGCCCAAGCGGAACAACTTCAACCCCAATAACAATCACAAGAAGGGTCACTTGAACCATGTGACCAGAGAGGAAGCACAGAATGCCCCGGATATCGTACTCGGTACGTTCCCTGTCAACACAATACCTGCCACGGTTTTGTTTGATTCTGGAGCTTCTCACTCGTTCATTTCAAAGAAATTTGCTTTGCAAAATGATTTTTCGATGCTTCCCTTGGAAAAATCCATGATCATCAAGTCCCCTGGGATTAAGCAAGTTACTCAGAACTAATTCCAAGGTGTGGTTATTGAGCTTGAAGGACTAAAGTTTCATGCAAACCTCATCATATTGGAAAATAAAGGACTGGATGTTATCCTAGGAATGGACTGGCTAACCACCAACAAAGGATTTATTGACTGCTTCAATCGGACTGTAATTCTTACCCATCATCACGGGAAGACAATAAAGATTGCAGCTCAAGAAAGACAAATATCATGGCAACCAAGGTTGAACAAGGTGGACACCTCAGAGTTAAGCAAAGTTCCAGTGGTTTGTGAATTCCCCGACGTATTTCCTGAGGAGCTACCAGGCATGCCGCCAGACCGAGAAATAGAATTCATCATTGAGCTATCACCTAGAACCATCCCCCATTAACAAGAAGCCCTATAGAATGGCACCCTCTGAGTTGGTAGAGTTAAAGAAGCAAATAAAAGAATTACTGGACAAAGGATTTATACGAGCCAGCTCCTCACCTTGGGGTTCACCAGTATTATTTGCCAAGAAAAAGGATGGGACACTAAGATTATGTATAGACTATCGGGCACTCAGCATGGTCACCATCAAAAACAAATATCCGATGCCTCGGATAAATGACTTGTTTGACCAGCTCGCACAAGCCAAGGTCTTCTCGAAAGTTGATTTGAGGTCGGGGTATCATCAATTAAAAGTACGGAGAGAAGATATTCCCAAAACAGCATTTACCTCCAGATACGGACTATATGAGTTTACAGTAATGCCGTTTGGACTGACGAACGCCCCCGCATATTTTGTCCACCTCATGAACAAAGTATTTATGAAATTTATTGACAAATTTGTTGTAGTGTTCATTGATGATATTCTGGTATACTCCAAGACACCAGAAGAGCACGCTGAACATCTCATGATTGTACTGGGAGAATTAAGGAAACATCAACTGTACTCCAAATTCAGCAAGTGTGAATTTTGGTTAAGACAGGTGGGTTTTCTAGGCCATGTACTAACCCAAGAAGGTGTTGCCGTAGACCCGGAAAAGGTCAAGGCCGTACTTGGCTGGAAACCACCAACCAGCGTAACGGATGTACGAAGTTTCTTGGGAATGGCAGGATATTACTGAAGATTTATTGAAGGATTCGCCACCATAGCAAAACCAATGACACAGTTACTCAAGAAGGATAAAAAGTTTGTATGGACTGAAGCCTGCGAGAAAAGTTTCCAAGAACTCAAAAGGAAATTGACAACAGTGCCAGTATTGGTTGTACCAGACATACACAAAAGTTTTGAAGTGTATTGTGACGCATCCCGAAAGGGCCTCGGATGTGTGTTAATGCAAGAAGGCAAAGTAGTCGCTTACGCTTCCAGGCAACTACGAAAGCATGAATAAAATTATCCCACTCATGACCTGGAATTGGCAGCAGTCATTCATGCACTCAAGGAGTGGAGACACTTTTTGCTTGGAAATCGTTGTGAAATATATACGGACCATAAAATCCTCAAATATATTTTCACACAACCAGAACTAAATTTGCGACAATGACGCTGGTTGGAATTAGTGAAAGATTATGATGTTGGCATTCACTACCATCCAGGAAAAGCAAATGTAGTGGCGGATGCTCTTAGTCGGAACCCCAACTCAGGCAACGACAGTCTACCAAACTTGAGACCTGAGTTTCAGCAGGAGTTTGCCAAACTCAACTTGGTAATGGTCGCTGAAGGCAATATGTCAAACATGGAAATACAGCCTACCCTAATAGAACAGATTAAGGAAGCTCAGCATGGACACCCCAGCATCGAAGGCATAAAAAGAAAAGTGAGTTTGGGCAAGGCCCCAGAATTCGTCATAGACAATAAGGGAATATTGTAGTACGGAGATAGGCTTTGCGTACCAAATATAGAAGACCTTAAACAGCAGATTCTAGCCGAAGGCCACACCGCTCCATATTCAATCCATCCTGGAGGAACCAAAATGTACAAGGACCTTCAGGAAAAGTTTGGTGGCACGGTATGAAAAGGGACATAGCCACATTCATTGCATGTTGTGATTCATGCCAACGCATTAAGGTAGAGCACCAAAAACCAGCAGGACTATTACAGCCAAACAAGATACCCGAGTGGAAATGGGACGAAATTGGAATGGATGTTATTGTCAGACTACCTCTGTCACGATACGGAAACGATGCCATATGGGTCATCACAGATAGATTGACTAAGGTGGCACATTTCATCCCAGTGAAGACAACCCACACCACCCAGAAGCTTGCCAGGCTTTATCTCTCCCGTATCGTCTGCCTGCATGGAGTTCCAAAAACTATAATATCTGACAGAGGCACCCAATTCGTCTCTAGATTTTGGGATCAATTACAACAAGCTCTGGGAACCCAACTAGCATTCAGTACAGCATGCCACCCCCAGACTGATGGACAAACTGAACGCGTGAACCAAATTCTAGAGGACATGCTAAGAGCATGTGTCCTCACCTATGGAACCAGTTGGGAAGAAAGCTTTCCATATGTAGAGTTCGCATACAACAACAGTTACCAAGACAACCTACAAATGGCACCTTTTGAAGCCTTGTACGGACGCAGATGTCGTACCCCACTAAATTGGTCAGAGACCGGAGACAGTCGTATCTTCGGCCCAGACATGCTCAAGGAAGCTGAGGAGAAAGTTAAGCTAATCAGGGACCGACTCAAGACAGCTCAAAGGCGACAGAAGAGTTATTACGATCGAAAACATCGGGGAGTCAGTTTTGAACCCGGTGAGTATGTGTACCTGCGAGTATCTCCTATGAGGGGCCTGCAACGATTCAAAGTTAAAGGAAAGCTAGCGCCAAGATTCATAGGACCCTTCTGTGTAGTTGCACGAAGAGGCACAGTAGCCTACCAGCTGGACCTACCGGAAGAACTGTCAGACGTCCACGACGTGTTCCACGTCTCACAGTTAAGGAAATGCGTAAGCAACCCAGAGAAGCATGTATCCCATGAAGATATTGACGTGCAACCAGACCTCACCTACAGGGAACGTCCAATAAAAATATTGGAGGAGTCTGAAAGGAGGACCCGTCAGAAAACAATCAAGTTTTTTAGAGTTCAGTGGAGCAATCACACCGAGGATGAAGCAACATGGGAAAGAGAGGATTTTCTTCGGACAGAGCACCCACACCTATTTGTGGATCAGCTGAAATCTCGGGGATGAGATTTTTCCTAAGGGGGTAGGTGTTGTGACACTCCAAAAAAAATTTATTTGGTTTTTAAATTTTCTTTTATTTTATTTGAAGGAGGCTATTTCAAATCTTTCTATAAGGGCTCTCCTTCTCAAAATTTTCTCTTATGTCAAAATTTTATTTTGGGTCATCCTCAACCTTGTTGTTTGATATTGAAGGCTCTTCAATGGTGTTGACTCATCACAATTTATTTTTGAAAGTTTTTCATTTAAAAAGAAATCCTATGGGTTTTGGTTTATTCCCTTTTATTCAAACCATTCATTTCTACCAAGCCCATGTTAAAACTTTCTTCCAAAAACCCTCCCTCCACTTTGGGTCAAGTCAAGTAGCCAATCCTAGCAAGTTCAACCCATTTTGGATTTTTATTCCATTTATTTTATCCCCAAAACTATCTCTCTCTTTTATTTTGGACCTAGGTGATTTACAAAGGAGGTACCCGATTTGTTTTGAGTTTTGATTCCAAACCAACTCCTCTGACTAGTCCTTAGCACCCCCAACCTAGATCCATCAAGATCCACTATTCCATCGTTCAAAATTTTCAAGTTTTGCTCACCGCAAGTTTGGACCAGATTTGACATTTTTGGTGAAATTCAATATTTTTCTTCTCCAAAAATTCTGGGATAAATCAGGCAGCCCCCAGGTGCAATGAGAGGTCACCTCACCAAAGATCAGCCCTAGAAAATTTCTCCACATGCCAAAATCATTTCAACAAACACCTGGCGTGCACTGTTGCTGTTCAAATTCAGAAAAATTCAGAGTTCAGTGTTCCTGTTTCGTCGTCAGTGTCGTTTTCTTCAGAGCACGGTGTTGATCTCGCCAGTAGCTGCAGTGGTGCCTTGCTCACTATTCCCCCTCCTTATCCAGAGCGCCGCATGGTCATTTGGACGGGCACCATCATCGGTGGTGACGTGTCCCGCCGACGCCGGCAGCTTCTGCGGTGGCAGAGCCACCCGTGGTGGCCAGCAGGGATCAGCTCCAGCTTTCGGCGCCGTCCAGCACCGCCCAAGCCACCCGAGGCCTCCGCGTGGCTGTCTGCTTACCTGTGCACACTGCGGCACCGTCGCCGTGGCCTGAGCTGCGCAGAGCGTGCTCCCTGCCGCCGACGAGCTCCGTGTGCCGTTCCGTCGGGAACCTGGAGTATCAACCAAGGCAGGCAAAGCTTAGCACCTAAACTGAACCAGTAGACCCCACGGTGATGCCTAGCCCCCTAAACCACCTGACCAACCACTGCACCAACGTAATCGCCACCGGAGTTATCACGTTCACGGCCACCGCCTCGGAGCAGCTATAAAAGGGGCCCCCGAGCTCGGTCTCGACCCCGCACCACAACTCCACCTCACCAAAGCCCCACCAAGCCACCAGGAGGACCCCGAGGAGGTTTCCTTCCTCGACTATGGCCGCCCCGATCCACCTCAGGCTCTGGCTTGATTCACTCAAGTGAGAACATCCCCGCCTCCTAAACCGCGTCAGTAGCCCTCTAGTGCACCCAGTGCTCTAACCCGAGCCCCAATTCAACATTTGAAGCCCTCACCGGCGAGATCCAACAACACTGAACCACCGTACGATGGAGTTGAGGCCGCCGTCGACGTGGTGCTCGCCGACGACCAACTCCACCACCCACAGGTGCGGAAGGACCCAAGGAACCTGTAGGTACCCTCCTTTCTCCCTACCTCGCCGTGGATCGCCGCCGGCGACCACCGCAGCCTTCGGGCGCCGGTGACTCTGTTTCAGAGTTTAAACCCGACGGGTGGGACCACCCGTCAGCTTTTTCTTTTTTTAAACAATTTCTGGAAACGCCTTCGGGCAAATACGCTTTCAATCTAAAACGTTTTTCTGTCTTTTTCTGTTCTACCCCCTAGAAACTTTCTGTTTCATCACAGACAAGTCCCTGGGCTAAAACTTTAATAACTTTTAAACAGAAAAGGATTTTTGATTGATTTTTTTTGTCACCTTTATTTTTCTGTCTAGTTTTTTCATCACATTTATTCGAAAAATATTCAGAACACTTTTGTGCACACACGATATTTATGTTAGAACATATTTTCTTTATACCGTAGATACCGGAGGAGGTGACGGAACCGCGAACTTCACCGAGCTAGACTCCGACTACTCCGAACCAGGAAAGCATGTTTGAACCTTTGATATGATGAGTGTTTTGCATGTTTCCTTGAGTAGTTATCTCATGGCATGTTTATATGAATATGGTTGAATAGCAGTAAGTATTATACTGCATGCCAGGCTAATGCAAGTGAACTCAGAAACTCCATATGTTAATTGATGTGAGTTTACATGATCATGTGGTGACATGAGAGGTGGTAAGATGGCAGTGTTGAAGCATGCCAGTCTTATGCCAAACCATTTAACTCCAGTGTGAACATGGACCAAGTCACGTTCCCATCCATTTCTTTTTGTGCTACCGCATGTTTTCTGCAAAGAATATGGTTTAGTAAGTTGGAAACCGCTTCCCTCGTACACACCAAATAGAGAGGCCGTAATGAGGGTTCCATGGCCCTGGATTAAAGCCAGTCATCCGGTCAGGGGGCTGTTGGAAATATGCCCTAGAGGCAATAATAAAAGGTTATTATTATATTTCCTTATTCATGATAATTGTCTTTATTCATGCTATAACTGTATTATCCGGAAATCGTAATACACGTGTGAATACATAGACCATAATATGTCCCTAGTAAGCCTCTAGTTGACTAGCTTGTTGATCAACAGATAGTCATGGTTTCCTGATTATGGACATCAGATGTCGTTGATAACGGGATCACGTCATTAGGAGAATGATGTGATGGACAAGACCCAATCTTAAGCATAGCACAAGATCGTGTAGTTTGTTTGCTAGAGCTTTTCCAATGTCAAGTATCCTTTCCTTAGACCATGAGATCGTGTAACTCCCGGATACCGTAGGAGTGCTTTGGGTGTACCAAACATCACAACGTAACTGGGTGACTATAAAGGTGCACTACAGGTATCTCCGAAAGTGTCTGTTGGGTTGACACGGATCGAGACTGGGATTTGTCACTCCGTATGACGGAGAGGTATCTCTGGGCCCACTCGGTAAAGCATCATCATAATGAGCTCAAAGTGACCAAGTGTTTGGTCAATGGATCATGCATTACGGTACGAGTAAAGTGACTTGCCGGTAACCAGACTGAACGAGGTATTGGGATACCGACGATCGAGTCTCGGGCAAGTAACGTACCGATTGACAAAGGGAATTGTATACGGGGTTGATCGAATCCTCGACATCGTGGTTCATCCGATGAAATCATCATGGAACATGTGGGAGCCAACATGGGTATCCAGATCCCGCTGTTGGTTATTGGCCGGAGAGCTGTCTCGGTCATGACTGCATGATTCCCGAACCCGTAGGGTCTACACACTTAAGGTTCGGTGACGCTAGGGTTATTAGGAAGACTTGTATGTGATTAGTGAATGTTGTTCGGAGTCCCGGATGAGATCCCGGACGTCACGAGGAGTTTCGAAATAGCTCGGAGGTGAAGATTTATATATAGGAAGTGCTGTTTCGGCCATCGGGAAAGTTTCGGAGTCACCCGGTATTGTACCGGGACCACCGGAAGGGTCCCGGGGGTCCACCGGGTGGGGCCACCCATCCCGGAGGGCCCCGTGGGCTGAAGTGGGGAGGGGACCAGCCCCTGGTGGGCTGGTGCGCCCCTGGTGGGCTGGTGCGCCCCCCTGGGCCCCCCTCTGCGCCTAGGGTTGGGAACCCTAGGGGAGGGGGTGCCTCCACTTGCCTTGGGGGGTACTCCACCCCCCTTGGCCGCCGCCCCCCTAGAGATCCCATCTCTAGGGCTGGCTACCCCCCTGGGGCCTATATAAAGGAGGGGGAGGGAGGGCAGCCGCACCCCTGAGTCTTGGAGCCTCCCTCCCCCTGCTACACCTCTTCCTCCTCCTGCGGTTGCTTGGCGAAGCCCTGCCGGAGTACTGCTTCTCCACCACCACCACACCATCGTGCTGCTGCTGGAGTCTTCTTCCTCAACCTCTCCGTCCCCCTTGCTAGATCAAGAAGGAGGAGACGTCATCCGCTCCGTACGTGTGTTGAACGCGGAGGTGCTGTCCGTTCAGCACTTGGTCATCGGTGATTTGGATCACGGCGAGTACGACTCCATCATCCCCGTTCTCTTGAACGCTTCCGCTCGCGATCTACAAGGGTATGTAGATGCACTCCTATCACTCGTTGCTTAGATGAACTCATAGATGGATCTTGGTGAAACCATAGGAAAAATTTTAATTTTCTGCAACGTTCCCCAACAGTGGTATCAGAGCCAGGTTTATGCGTAGTTCTCTATTGCACGAGTAGAACACAATTTTGTTGTGGGCGTAGATGTTGTCAACTTTCTTGCCTCTACTAGTCTTATTTTGCTTCAGCGGTATTGTGGGATGAAGCGGCCCGGACCGACCTTACACGTACGCTTACGTGAGACAGGTTCCACCGACTGACATGCACAAGTTGCATAAGGTGGCTAGCGGGTGTCTGTCTCTCCCACTTTAGTTGGAGCGGATTCGACGAAAAGGGTCCTTATGAAGGGTAAATAGAAGTTGACAAATCATATTGTGGCTTTAACGTAGGTAAGAAAACGTTCTTGCTAGATCACCTATAGAAGCCACGTAAAACTTGCAACAACAATTAGAGGATGTCTAACTTGTTTTTTCAGCAAGTGTCTTGTGATGTGATATGGCCAAAAGTTGTGATGAATGATGAATGATATATTGTGATGTATGAGATCATGTTCTTGTAATAGGAATCACGACTTGCATGTCGATGAGTATGACAACCGGCAGGAGCCATAGAAGTTGTCTTTATTTTTTGTATGACCTACGTGTCATTGAAGAACGCCATGTAAATTACTTTACCTTATTGCTAAACGCGTTAGCCATAGAAGTAGAAGTAGTCGTTGGAGTGACAACTTCTTGAAGACACGATGATGGAGATCATGATGATGGAGATCATGGTGTCATGCCGGTGACGAAGATGATCATGGAGCCCCGAGGATGGAGATCAAAGGAGCTATATGATATTGGCCATATCATGTCACTATTATATAATTGCATGTGATGTTTATTATGTTTATGCATCTTGTTTACTTAGAACGACGGTAGTAAATAAGATGATCCCTTATAATAATTTCAAGAAGTGTTCTCCCCTAACTGTGCGCCGTTGCTAAAGTTCGTCGTTTCGAAGCACCACGTGATGATCGGGTGTGATAGATTCTTACGTTCACATACAACGGGTGTAAGACAGTTTTACACATGCAAAAACACTTAAGGTTAACTTGACGAGCCTAGCATGTACAGACATGGCCTCGGAACACAGAGACCGAAAGGTCGAACATGAGTCGTATGGAAGATACGATCAACATGGAGATGTTCACCGATGATGACTAGTCCGTCTCACGTGATGATCGGACACGGCCTAGTCGACTCGGATCGTGTAACACTTAGATGACTAGAGGGATGTCTAATCTGAGTGGGAGTTCATTAAATAATTTGATTAGATGAACTTAATTATCATGAACTTTAGTCTAAAACCTTTGCAAATATGTCTTGTAGATCAAATGGCCAACGCTCATGTCAACATGAACTTCAACGCGTTCCTAGAGAAAACCAAGCTGAAAGATGATGGCAGCAACTATACGGACTGGGTCCGGAACCTGAGGATCATCCTCATAGCTGCCAAGAAAGCATATGTCCTAGATGGATCGCTAGGTGAAGCACCCATCCCAGAGAACCAAGACGTTATGAACGCTTGGCAGTCACGTGCTGATGATTACTCCCTCGTTCAGTGCGGCATGCTTTACAGCTTAGAACCGGGGCTCCAAAAGCGTTTTGAGCAACACGGAGCATATGAGATGTTCGAGGAGCTGAAAATGGTTTTTAAAGCTCATGCCCGGGTCGAGAGATATGAAGTCTCCGACAAGTTCTACAGTTGTAAGATGGAGGAAAATAGTTCTGTCAGTGAGCACATACTCAAAATGTCTGGGTTGCACAACCGCCTGTCCTAGCTGGACATTAACCTCCCGGACGAGGCGGTCATTGACAGAATCCTTCAGTCGCTCCCACTGAGCTACAAGAGCTTTGTGATGAACTACAATATGCAGGGGATGGTGAAAACTATTCCTGAAGTATTTTCAATGCTGAAGTCAGCAGAGGTAGAAATCAAGAAAGAACATCAAGTGTTGATGGTCAATAAAACCACTAAGTTCAAGAAGGGCAAGGGTAAGAAGAACTTCAAGAAGGACGGCAAGGATGTTGCCGCACCTGGTAAGCCACTTGCTAGGAAGAAGTCAAGCAATGGACCCAAGCCTGAGACTGAGTGCTTTTATTGCAAGGGGAAGGGTCACTGGAAGCGGAACTGCCCCAAATACTTAGCGGACAAGAAGGCTGGCAACACTAAAGGTATATTTGATATACATGTAATTGATATGTACCTTACCAGTACTCGTAGTAACTCCTGGGTATTTGATACCGGTGCCGTTGCTCATATTTGTAACTCACAGCAGGAGCTGCGGAATAAGAGGAGACTGGCGAAGGACGAGGTGATGATGCGCGTTGGGAATGGTTCCAAGGTCGATGTGATCGCCGTCGGCACGCTACCTCTACATTTACCTACGGGATTAGTTTTAAACCTTAATAATTGTTATTTAGTACCAAGTTTGAGCATGAACATTGTATCTGGATCTCGTTTGATACGAGATGGCTACTCATTATAATCCGAGAATAATGGTTGTTCTATTTATATGAGAGATATGTTTTATGGTCATGCCCCGATGGTTAATGGTTTATTCTGAATGAATCTCGAGCGTAATGTTACACATATTCATAGTGTGAATACAAAAAGATGTAAAGTTGATAACGATAGTCCCACATACTTGTGGCACTGCCGCCTTGGTCACATTGGTGTCAAGCGCATGAAGAAGCTCCATGTTGATGGACTTTTAGAGTCTCTCGATTATGAATCATTTGACACATGCGAACCATGCCTCATGGGCAAAATGACCAAGACTCCGTTCTCCGGAACAATGGAGCGAGCAACCAACTTATTGGAAATCATACATACCGATGTGTGCGGTCCAATGAGCATTGAGGCTCACGGAGGATATCGTTATGTTATCACTCTCACTGATGACTTGAGTAGATATGGGTATGTCTACTTAATGAAACACAAGTCTGAGACCTTTGAAAAGTTCAAGGAATTTTAGAATCAGGTAGAGAATCAACGTGACCGAAAGATAAAATTCCTATGATCAGATCATGGAGGAGAATATTTAAGTCACGAATTTGGTACACACTTAAGGAAATGTGGAATCGTTTCACAACTCACGCCGCCTAGAACACCTCAGCGTAACGGTGTGTCCGAACGTCGTAATCGCACTCTATTGGATATGGTGCGGTCTATGATGTCTCTTACCGATTTACCGCTATCATTTTGGGGATACGCTCTAGAAACAGCTACATTCACTTTAAATAGGGCACCGTCTAAATCCGTTGAGACGACACCGTATGAATTATGGTTTGGGGAGAAACCTAAGCTGTCGTTTCTAAAAGTTTGGGGATGCGATGCTTATGTCAAGAAACTTCAACCTGAAAAGCTCGAACCCAAGTCGGAAAAATGCGTCTTCATAGGATACCCTAAGGAAACCATTGGGTATACCTTCTACTTAAGATCCGAGGGAAAGATCTTTGTTGCCAAGAACGGATCCTTTCGGGAAAAAGAGTTTCTCTCGAAAGAAGTAAGTGGGAGGAAAGTAGAACTGGATGAAGTACTACCTCTTGAATAGGAAAGTATTGCAGCTCAGGAAAATGTTCCTGCGATGCCTACACCGACTGGAGAGGAAAATAATGATGATGATCAAGGTACTTCGGATCAATTTGCTACTGAACTTCGTAGGTCCACAAGGACACGTTCCGCACCAGAGTGGTATGGCAACCCTGTCCTGGAAATCATGTTGTTAGACAACGGTGAACCTTCGAACTATGAAGAAGCGATGGCGGGCCCAGATTCCAACAAATGGCTTGAAGCCATGCGATCCGAGATAGAATCCATGTATGAAAACAAAGGAGGTGCCACATGATCGGCGAGTGATAGAAAACAAATGGATCTTTAAGAAGAAGACGGACGCGGATGGAAATGTTACCATCTATAAAGCTCGACTTGTCGCTAAGGGTTATCGACAAGTTCAAGGGGTTGACTACGATGAGACATTCTCTCCCATAGTGAAGCTGAAGTCCGTCCGAATCATGTTAGCAATTGCCGCATGCTATGATTATGAGATATGGCAGATGGACGTCAAAACGGCATTCCTTAACGGACATCTTAAGGAAGAACTGTATATGATGCAGCCGGAAGGTTTTGTCGATCCTAAAGATGCTAACAAAGTATGCAAGCTCCAGCGATCCATTTATGGGCTGGTGCAAGCATCTCGGAGTTGGAACATTCGCTTTGATGAGATGATCAAAGCGTTTGGGTTTATGCAGACTTATGGAGAAGCCTGCGTTTACAAGAAAGTGAGTGGGAGCTTTGTAGCATTTCTCATATTATATGTAGATGACATACTCTTGATGGGAAATGATATAGAACTTTTGGACAACATTAAGGCCTACTTGAATAAGTGTTTTTCAATAAAGGACCTTGGAGAAGATGCTTACATATTAGGCATCAAGATCTATAGGGATAGATCGAAACGCCTCATAGGTCTTTCACAAAGCACATACCTTGATGAGATTTTGAAGAAGTTCAAAATGGATCAGTCCAAGAAAGGGTTCTTGCCTGTGTTGCAAGGTGTGAGATTGAGCTCGGCTCAATGCCCGACCACGGCAAAAGATAAAGAAGAGATGAGTGTCATCCCCTATGCTTCAGCCATAGGATCTATTATGTATGCCATGTTGTGTACCAGACCTGATGTAAACCTTGCCGTATGTTTGGTAGGAAGGTACCAAAGTAATCCCGGCAAGGAACACTGGACAGCGGTCAAGAATATCCTGAAGTACCTGAAAATGACAAAGGACATGTTTCTCGTTTATGGAGGTGATGAAGAGCTCGTCGTAAAGGGTTACATCGATGCTAGCTTCTACATAGATCTGGATGACTCTAAGTCACAAACCGGATACGTGTATATGTTGAATTGTGGAGCAGTAAGTTGGTGCAGCTGCAAGCAGAGCGTCGTGGCGGGATCTACATGTGAAGCGGAGTACATGGCAGCCTCGG
Source organism: Triticum timopheevii (assembly GCA_963921465.1). Lineage (NCBI taxonomy): Eukaryota > Viridiplantae > Streptophyta > Magnoliopsida > Poales > Poaceae > Triticum > Triticum timopheevii. Next base: position 305,835,698 of record OY997262.1, on the reverse strand, counting down.
AGGCAGCGCATGAAGCAATTTGGGTGAAGGAGTTCATCACCGACCTAGGAGTCATACCCAATGCGTCGGGGCCAATCAAATTCTTCTGTGACAACACTGGAGCTATTGCCCTTGCCAAGGAGCCCAGGTTTCACAAGAAGACCAGGCACATCAAGTGTCGTTTCAACTCCATCCGTGAAAATGTTCAAGATGGAGACATAGATATTTGCAAAGTACATACAGATCTGAATGTCGCAGACCCGTTGACTAAACCTCTCTCGCGAGCAAAACATGATCAACACCAGAACTCTATGGGTGTTCGACTCATCACAATGTAACTAGATTATTGATTCTAGTGCAAGTGGGAGACTGTTGGAAATATGCCCTAGAGGCAATAATAAAAGGTTATTATTATATTTCCTTATTCATGATAATTGTCTTTATTCATGCTATAACTGTATTATCTGGAAATAGTAATACACGTGTGAATACATAGACCATAATATGTCCATAGTAAGCCTCTAGTTGACTAGCTTATTGATCAACAGATAGTCATGGTTTCTTGACTATGGACATCAGATGTTGTTGATAACGGGATCACATCATTAGGAGAATGATGTGATGGACAAGACCCAATCTTAAGCATAGCACAAGATCGTGTAGTTCGTTTGCTAGAGCTTTTCCAATGTCAAGTATCCTTTCCTTAGACCATGAGATCGTGTAACTCCCGGATACCGTAGGAGTGCTTTGGGTGTACCAAACGTCACACCGTAACTGGGTGACTATAAAGGTGCACTACAGGTATCTCCAAAAGTGTCTGTTGGGTTGACACGGATCGAGACTGGGATTTGTCACTCCGTATGATGGAGAGGTATCTCTGGGCCCACTCAGTAATGCATCATCATAATGAGCTCAAAGTGACCAAGTGTTTGGTCACTGGATCATGCATTACGGTACGAGTAAAGTGACTTGCCGGTAACGAGACTGAACGAGGTATTGGGATACCGACGATCGAGTCTCGGGCAAGTAACGTACCGATTGACAAAGGGAATTGTATATGGGGTTGATCGAATCCTCGACATCATGGTTCACACGATGAAATCATCGTGGAACATGTGGGAGCCAAGATGGGTATCCAGATCCCACTGTTGGTTATTGGCCAGAGAGCTGTCACGGTCATGTCTACATGATTCCCGAACCCGTAGGGTCTACACACTTAAGGTTCGGTGACGCTAGGGTTGTTAGGAAGACTTGTATGTGATTACCGAATGTTGTTCGGAGTCCCGGATGAGATCCCGGACGTCACGAGGAGTTCCGGAATAGTCCGGAGGTGACGATTTATATATAGGAAGTGCTGCCTCGGCCATCGGGAAAGTTTCGGAGTCACCCGGTATTGTACCGGGACCACCGGAAGGGTCCCGGGGGTCCACCGGGTGGGGCCACCAATCCCGGAGGGCCCCGTGGGCTGAAGTGGGGAGGGGACCAGCCCATGGTGGGCTGGTGTGCCCCCCTGGGCCCCCCTCTGTGCCTAGGGTTCGGAACCCAAGGGGAGGGGGCGCCTCCACTTGCCTTGGGGGGCACTCCACACCCCTTGGCCGCCGCCCCCCTAGAGATCCCATCTCTAGGGCCGGCTACCCCCCTGGGGGCCTATATAAATGAGTGGGGAGGGAGGGCAGCCGCACCCCTGAGTCTTGGCGCCTCCCTCCCCCTGCTACACCTCTTCCTCCTCCCGCGGTTGCTTGGCGAAGCCCTTCCGGAGTACTGCTTCTCCACCACCACCACGCCGTCGTGCTGCTGCTGGAGTCTTCTTCCTCAACCTCTCCTTCCCCCTTGCTGGATCAAGAAGGAGGAGACGTCATCCTCTTCGTACGTGTGTTGAACACGGAGGTGCTGTCCGTTCAGCACTTGGTCATCGGTGATTTGGATCACAGCGAGTACGACTCCATCATCCCCGTTCTCTTGAACGCTTCCGCTCGATAATCTACAAGGGTATGTAGATGCACTCCTATCACTCTTTGCTTAGATGAACTCATAGATGGATCTTGGTGAAACCGTAGGAACATTTTTAATTTTCTGCAACATTCCCCAACAGGGGCATGGGTGTTTCCGGTTGGGACCGAGAGGGGGGCACCCCTTAGAGCGCGCGATATAAATTTGATCCCATGCTACTCGAGGTTGTGGCCTCCCCGTCTCAAAGTTTTTCTTGAACGTTGCCTAGGGTGATTCCTGGCATCGGGATGTGGAATGCGTGTGTACTGGTTAGACGTGTTTCTCCTGAAATACCATAAACGGAACTAGTCCTTCGTGACTACTGAAATCCGTTGGCTGTGGTTAAATAGTACAAAACTCTGCAGAGTCAAAAACCATTCAAGTAACTGTATCTTTGGTCAAGGACTGTGTTCAACTTGTCTTGTCAGTCTCAGTGTCTATCTCTGTGACAAATCTCTGGTGAATAAACATGAAGGTTAAAATCCAGTTGAATGATTACTCCTATGGATGGACTAACCCGTTTATTATTATGTATGGAGTATTTCCTTGGAGTGATTTAACTTCATGAATTTATTGAATATGAATGTTGAAATATAAGCCCTTTCTGTGATGTCGCTCAGACGTTCGACTGTGGCACTCTCGATATTTACTTTCGATATAAGCCCTTTATGTGATGTCGCTCAGATGTCCGACTGCGGCACTCTTGCTATTTACTTTCGATATAAGCCCTTTACGTGATGTCGCTCAGATGTCCGACTGTGGCATCACTGTTATTTATTTTCATTATAAGCCCTTTCCGAGATGTCGCGTAGACATCCGACTGTGGCACGCACTGTCCTTTACATTTCAATATAAGCCCTTTATGTGGCGTCGCTCAGACGCCCGACTGCGGCATGATAATTTATTTTTACCTTTCGAGGCGTCGCTTCAGACACCCGATCGGTTTTCAGTTATTTTATTGGGATTTCAGGAGGACTACCGCCTGACTTCCTTTTTATTTAATATGTCGTGCAAATTTATTATTTGAGTGTGCATTACTAACTGCTCACGTGCATCATCTTTGCATTTGTTATATCTTATGTCTGAACTGTCTTGCGAGTACATTCAAAGTACTCACCTGGCTTGTTGATTTGGCCAGATGTTGACGAAGGCGATCTTATGGATGAAGAGTACGATAGCGAGTCTGACGCTTAGAGGAGTCCCAGACAGTCCCGTGCGATCCTGGAATTGGTCACTTGTATCATATACGCTTCCGGTACCCGAATAAAATCATCGAGCCTCACTTCGACGCTTGATGAGCCGCAAGATTAGGAGTCATGTCACCCACTTCACTGTGACATATCCACCACCACTTTTATTATGAGTCAGTAGTATGCCACCACACCCTTGTGTCATATCTGCCCTTATGTATAATATTGGCGTGCTTGTAATAAATTGTTGAGCACCCTCAGCTCAACCCTGTACAATATTTAGTACTAGTGGATTTCTGTATCAAGGATTTGTCCACCAGTAAGGAAGATTTTTCCTATACTAGTCTATATAAAGGTCGGTTTCCCAATAAGCTTTTATTGGAAAACCGGTCGTGACACCCATAAGCGTGGGTCCCACCTGTCAGCGAAGGAAAGGCAGGGCAAGGCAGTGATAGCCACGTCAGAGGATCCATGTCCATGTCGGGGGACGCCGTGCCGTGGGTTGGAGCGGCATCGTGGGAATCACGTGTGGGTGTGGCAGTGGTAGAAACTAGAAACGTGATGGTCGCCATGGTTCAACTTCCTTGGACAAGCTGCCGTGCCTGTTGACACATGTATATCAAAACTAGAGTGTCTATATTTCAAGCACGTGAACAAGTATTATTCTACTAGTTTGGATCCATTGCAAAGCATGGGCCAGCACATTGGTAGTAGTAGTGTCCATCTCTATCTCTAGAGGCCTTCCCTCGTTCATCCTTTTCTCTCACAAGATAAACTACTCATACAAATGCATCTTGATGTTTCGTGGAACGCACGAGGATGTTTCCTTGGGGGGTCTCTCCAGTGCGGCGTGGCCGTACTTGCAAGTTGTCGCCCCTTGAGATGCCGACATTGAGGGGCACTCGGATTTCCTTCGATGAGCAGGTAAGATGAGTTTGATCACGTAGTAAATGCATTCTAAAGACTAATTCTGTTTCCATTTCCTAATTCTCCCCCTACCCACTGTTTCACAGGCTAGGCTCGGTGCGAGTGGAGATTGGCTTGCATATGTACGGGAGGGTACCAACATCAATTTGCACAACATTTACAACGGTGACACTGTTCCCGTAGAACCTTTGTCCAACATTGGGATCAGCCATGCAATGGGCCAACGCATGAATTGGTACGATGGCACCACAGTGAGATTGAATGAGATAGCACGAACCTTGCACATGGCGGTCAAAGGCGGACCATGTTGTCTGTGGCCGATTTGTTGCCGTACAAGTAGGAAGACGCTGTGCTCCTTAACTTATTTTGTATGGGACACATCCTACGATATACTCCCTCTCTCCCAGTTTATTCGTTTTATAAGTTTCAAATTTTCAAATTTAGAGCTCTCCATCACATGTTGAGATTACAATGTCCATTAAATCGTTGCGTGCATGTATAGTAAAGAAACAAATCTCGAGTTTGGCACGAGTTCGTGCTGCGGGAGCACCACAAGCCCTGGCACAGGAGTTACATTTCCCTCTCAGGGCCGTCGGGACTGAGCTTCAGTGCCTTACTACACCTAACTTTGAGTCAATAACATGTGGACCCGATAGGTGACTGGTCCACATGTAATGCTCCTGAAGGCAGAGGGGCAGTGGGACCAAGAGGGGTGAGCCACAGGTCGGGGGACGTGTGGTTTCATGGGTTCGAGCGGCGTCGTGGGAATCACGGGTGGCTGTGGTAGAAACTTGATGCTTGCCGCATTTTAGGTGGCCCACAAGTCATGCACACAAAGGCAGAGGGGCGGTGCGGCCGAGAAGGGTGAGGCGCACGTCAGGGGACGTGGTGCCATGTGTTGGAGAGGCGTCGTGGGAACCGCAAGATGAAACGTGATGGTCGCCGTAGTTGAACTTCCATGGACAAGCTGTCATGTCTACGGACACATGCACTGCATACCGATCATTGGAAGGAGTAGCAGAGAAAGCTATATATGCGGATAAATAGTTCCTTATAGTCAAGCGGACCCACGCTACTACTATGTTCCAAAGACATGCACACCATCAAAATAGTCCATCTATATCAATATACAACGAGAGGGAATATTTTTTTTACAAGAGAGGAAATAGTTCATCCATCCATAATGCCCTCCTGCTGGTGGAGCATTTTCTTCTTCTTCTTCTTCTTCTTCTTCTTCTTATGCTTCTTCTTCTTCTTCTTCTTCTTCTTCTTCTTGTTCTCATTCTCTGTGGGAGACGGCTTCGCAACAAGCTCTTTGGACCTTGCAGCTATCTCGAAACTCACACGGGCATCGAGGGCAGCACATTTTATCCGCTCGTATGTCAAGGGATAATTCTCCCATCCAGACGACCTTAATGCCACCATTTCATCACCCTTCTAAAGATTTGTACCGAGCACAAAATTTGCTACGTTGAATAGGGATGGTGCCTGTTTAGCACAATCTTCTACAGGAATTTTGATTTTGGTTTGTAGGTCAGCGATGCTTTTCAACTCAAGGTTGTACGGCTCCAGCTTCTGTTTGTCCCCTTCGATGGCTGCCCCACAGAAGTATACGTCCTCCCAAGACAAGAAATCGTGAAGCTCACCTGGTATGGAGGGCGAGTGTATGATGTGGTACACCAAAACATCATCTTTGAGGCACAGCTGAAGGACGGCGGCGCGCTGGATCTTCCCAGGGGCATGCTCCGTGTACTCTGTGTCGAGACCGATGACCCTCGTCTCTACCTTTTCGAGGGAGTTGGATACATTGTTGATCCACTGCCGAACAACCCTTGGGTGGATGGTGACGGTGGCAACTATGCGCATTGAGCCTTCGACGAGGACATGCTGGACGCTAAAAACCTGCATCTCGATCTCTTTCGCCATTTGGAACCGCTGGAACGGAGGGCTATGGTTTGGAGAATTAGGATTAGATGGCTAGTCTAACTGAATTAGTAGATGATTATTTAAAGAGGCTAAAACAATGTGAACGCAGTGGGGTTTGGATGCAAATGAAGACGAAGGGGAGGTGAAGAAGCCGAGGTGAATCGGTTCCCGATGGAGAAGTAAATGGGAGAAGTGGCGTGCAGGCAGTTGATTAGACGGCTAGGTAGACTAAACAAAAAGGCTATGCGGGTAGACTGAGGAGTCGTACCTGTTCGTGTACGTGCCCATCCTTCTTGATAGGTGGAACCTATGAAAACAGATAAAAAAAGTGTCGTAGCTTTTTTGAGCGCGTGAGTGGGAGATACAACATTCTCTGGTTAAGGAATACTCCCTCCGCTTAGGTGAGTATAAGTCACCTTATGAAAATCAGGTTTTCCCAAAACCTTTAGGCGTGGAGCATTAACTTCCTGCTCGATCCCCTCCCAGCCTCGTTAGCCAGCGTTCTCTTGCTCTGCTGCCGCGTTCTACCTTTCCATTTTTCCTCTTCTCAAGTGTCAAATGATCTGCATGCCGTCCTTGATGCACCAGAATGACCACTACATGCATCACGGCAGGGCGTTGATTGGGCATGCACGAGAATTTGGTTCTGCTCGCAATATGGATTATACCTGAACGATGAAGTGAACAGGCATGCTAGCACGGGAGACCTATTTCCGCTATAAAATACTGGAGTACTCATGTTCCTACTACTACTAGTAGTAGTAGTAGTAGTAGTAGTAGTAGTAGTAGTACAACTGTGGTACACTTGATGGTCAAAATACTATTCATCCGGTCCTCACAGTGAAGTGACAACACCCTGCGCCTGACACTAGTCCAGGCGAGGCGGCGTGTTCGGGTTACCAAAGTCAACCTCACACTGTGCACTGTGCAGTCTGTCACCGCCGCTGTACAGCACATTGGCGCCTCACCTCGTCACCCTCTCCGCTCCCATATTACCACTCCATCTCCATCTCCTTCTCCATCTCCGTCTCCATCTCACTGTGCCCCCGTGTACCGTCGCCTCACTTGCCTCCCCCAGTACCACTATTCCCTCACTAGCCGCTCCAGCACCGACATCCTTCTCCCCCGTAAATCAAGCCCCCTTCCAAACTCCACCATGGCCGAACGCGAACCGCACAGCATCCATATGAGTCGCGATTGGAGCAATCTCCCCAGTGACATCCTCGACCTCTGTTTTTCGAGTATGGATATGTTGACCGCCCTGCGGCTGGCTGCATGCTCGAGGGACATGCACACGGACATCGCCGAAGCGAGGCCTAAGCTTTTCAAGACACCCTGCTTGCTGCTATCTGGTCTTGCGAGATTGGCTCACCATGATACGGAGGCATGCATGATGCCCCTCGACTTCAATCCGATCTCCATTAGCCGAGATTTCTTTGCAGGTATGTAGTGTGTCGCCGTACATCATTGCCCTCGACATCAATCCGATCACCATCGCCCGAAACTTCTTGGCAGGTATGTACTGGGTCGGCATGAACTCCCACTGGATGGCTGCCTTCAGAGAAGATGGTAAAAAGTTGGTGCTCGTGAACTTCCAGACCTCCCATGAGATTATCCTTCCTCCGTTGGATTATATAGAGTATTACCATCGTGGTCCAAGTCGTCTAGATTACTACGTCAGTTGGACAGACCTTGTTTTGCAGAAGATTGTAATCTGCCAAGTGGCCACACGACATGCGAATTACGCAGACTTCAAGCTAATTGCCTTGTTCGACCGCAGACTCGCCTATCTTTATGCCGGTGCCTTCTTTAGCTGGAGACATCTCGGCTTGCAGTGGATTATCGTCAAAGCGGATACACACTTCTGTGATGCTATTGAACAAAATGGCATCATCTATGCGATCGACAAAGCGGATGGCACCACGTATTGCTGGGACGGCGCGTGTAAGTTGTTTCCGTCTCATGTTAATGATGACGCCAGGACACTGTTTGAACTTTTTGTGATGATTGGCATATCCTTGTTTGAGCAGAATTTGAGTAGAACTATGGCAATATATTAGAGACGCCGTAAATCAGCTATATTTGGAATGAGTTAATTCATGCAATTGTGACCATGTCATTACAGCCAATTTGTACCCTGAATAATCAAACGTTAGGAATATATGGATATTATCCTTATTTTACAGTAATCTATATACTACTACTAAATATGAGTGTGTATCAATGGCCATGTTAGTTTCCTCATTTTCATGATGTAGAAACATGCACCACACTGTTGGTTTCATCTAACCATACATTAGGGAAGTAAATGTGCATATGGAGAACTCTATATTTGGAAGTAGTGAAATCCTGCAATGCTTACCATGTGTACATACCTATATTCGCCCTTCAGCAATCAATGGCTAGAATAATATCCTCACAAAAATTTTGCCCACAGAACACGAGCATATAACAATGCATGGTCTATTAGTTACCTTGAAGAATTTGTTTGTGAGGATAGAACATCATTACATAACATGCATGACATGGTAGTTTCTGTCGGCGTTCTGGGAACGGGGGTCCCCAGACTTGCCTTCCAGCGGCCTGCAGCGTGACTCAAGTGGGGACCCAATGCAGCCCAGCTTCATCAGCTCAAGCTCAAGACCCTCGCGAGAGGCCAAGCCTTGTGGGGCGGACGATAGAAAGCTACCTCAGGAGCAGCCTCCTCAGGCAGGCTCGCAAGGAGGCGAAGAGATCAAGGCAGGGTACCTCCCGAGGAGCCCGTGATGCAAGCCATGACAATCGAGACCAGGCGGGTGCCAGGCGGGCATGGACCTGCATAGTGTCCTTGTTTCCCTTTCGGTGCAAAGGGGGCAAGCACAGACCAAGGCATCAGGCAAAGGTTACCGTTTTGGTGCAACAAGACCAAGACCAGCAGAACGACAGGATGGAGGTCATCGTGGAGCCCAGGAAGGCGTCATCATCAGAGCCTTTGGCAGCCGAAGACCAACTTTAGTCAGGATAAGCGTACTAGATGTTCCCCTTCAAAATGGCCAATTGTTGGCGCCCTTCCCGCACATTATTTGGGAAGAGGCCCAGGGTCTCCCTCTATAAATAGGACTAGCCACCACAGAGTAGGGGGATCGGCATCCGAGAGAACAGATCGATCAGAGAGAGAGAGAGAGAAGCGACTGAACTCACCCAACCAGTTCATCGCACCAGCTCAAGAACAGCCCCTCGCGAGGCTGTTCTCCCTTTGTACTGTTCATCATCAGCCCTTGAGGCAATCCACCACACCACACACTAGAGTAGGGTATTACACCACAATAGTGGCCTGAACCAGTATAAATCTCGTGTCTCTTGTGTGTTCTTCTTTCTAGCCTAGATCCTTTGCGAGGCTTCGAGATGTGAGCTGGTAGGGGAAAGATCTTCGTGCGCACCCCAGTGTTCGAACCTCAAGGGTCTGCCGGAACCCGAAATCCGACATTTGGCCCGCCAGGTAGGGGTGCGCCGGAATCGTTCTTCCGCCGCCTCGCGTTTCGTCACCTCGCCGCCCAGATGTCAAGCGACCCGACTGCCAACGCCAACTGCTGGGCAGCATGGCCCGCCCACACCGTGCCGCCGGCCCAGGGCGACCTCAACCTTGCGCCTCAGGCAGCTCGCGCTCCACAAGGCGCTGCGGGGCGCGGGCGACGCGGCTAAACGCCGCCTGCCCTCACACCGCGGCAGGTGCGGTCAGCAGCAAGAGCTTCAAACCACGCCGCGGCCACAGCGCCGCACACCCGACGGGAGCAGGCGAACTCCAGGGCCGTGCTCATGGTGGTCCGAGAGCTGCTACAGTGCCGGCTGCTGGAGGGCGGCCGTGACGTGTTGCTGGAGCGAGTAGCCGAGCTCCTGGACGCCGCCGCCTCGGGAGCACCTCCTTTCTGCGTCCAGCTGCCACCCCAGGTCCAGGGCGGGCTGTATGGCGGCCGCATATGTGCCCACGCAACCCCGAGCAGACTCCAGGCCATACTCAACGCCAACCCGGCCGTCAGCACCGGGCGCCAAGTCGCGCCGGCCCCATCTCCTGCCGGCGAAGGAGCGCATGCTGTGACCTTTGGCCTCGGCGGGCCCCCGCGCCATCACCCTCAAGACAACGCTCTAGGCCGGACTACGTGGCATGTGGGGCACTACGGCGAGAACCATGGGGTGGTGGTCCCAGAAGCTTATGTGCCCCACATGGTGGATCGAGAGTGCGCATTGGAAGAAGACCATGGCTCATTCCTCGGGCCAGGCTGGGGTGAGGACCCACCAGAAGCTGAGCTCTTTCAGGAGCCCCAAGAGGGCCTCGATGGCCGTGCCGGTGGCAGTAACTATCTGGTACAACTGATTCCTCAGGAGCAAGCTTATGCTAACCATGGTCCATGGGTCACAGGAGGTACAGGTCGCTGAGGCAGATGGCTACCCCAATGCTGCAGCCACTTACCCCTCGGGAGGAGGGCACCGGGGGCTGCAGGAGAGGGGCCAAGATCCGGATTTGTCCCCATGGCGCTCGGCGCAAGGCGCTCTCTGGAGGTAGGCCCTCTGCCGGGGAGGTGCCACAGGGCCTACCCCCGGCAGAGGACCCGTGGTCGTCGGGGGAACCGTTGGTGACCGCTCTACCCCATTGGCGTTGTCCTTGGTTTCCGGTCGCCGTCATGGCAGTAGAGTGCGGCGCAAGGCGGGGCCCTCGTATGGCGATATGAAGCAAGGCCGGTACCTATGAAGAGGGCCCAGTGCCTGTGAAGCTCGATGCCCCGTGACACTCTCACGTAATAATGAGTGGGGCTGTACACGCCCCGGAGTCTCCGGAGAGCCGCCCTCGGGCCTCGGGGGCTCCCGCCCACACCTAGTGGCGGCACTTAGCTCCACACTGGTGAGAAGACGTCGAAGACTAGACTAGGTGCCAGACGCGGCTTTTTGCTTTTTGCCTTTTCCTTTGTTGACAAGTTTCTTCGATTTGAATTTAAGTTGGATTTGAGCTTGAGACTTGCGTGTGTCTGGGGAAGGGGTGTTTAGTCTCGATTCGGGCAATCTCTCGCGTTCTGGCTTCGGCTCTGCATCCAAGTTAGCGTCAGCTGCCTCCACTCGCGAGCCCCTCGCGAGCCGGGCCAGACCAAGCACGTCTACAATACGGACCGCTGTTGCCGCACCCTCTCCGGAGGTTCTCATTGCAGGATCAATGGGATCACTCAGAAGACACTCAAGGCGTCACGGCCCCCACATGCTGTAACGCCCCGGATGTAACTTTCCATATTCATAACTACAACTCTTGCCTTTTCCGGAGATGCGATATGATATTTCCTTCGTGGTTGGGCTTTTGTTTTTGTTTTGCATTTTTGTTCATGTCTTGCATCTCATCTCTTTGCATCATTTGCATTGCATCATGTCATCATCCAACCCTTTTTAAAACTCATCTAAATAAAATCGTATGGATCTTCGGTCCATTTAAATCGAGGGAAATGCACATGGTGATTTCTCTTTATAACATATATCCTCCCAATATTATTAGGGAGCTATAAAACTAATATTTCATTAATTTGAAATTCACCATAACACACTTGCAAAAATCCCAATGCCTTTGTTATCTTAATTCTTGGTCTCCAAACCTTGCCCATAATTTCTTTCATGATTTTCCGGAGCTCCACCAAAAATCTCAACATTTTTGGACACTTCAAAAACCAAGCCCTAGTTCAAACCCATTTGAGTGAAATTCAAATGAGTTTGAATTTACATCTTTCAACCTTGGCCTTTTTCTATTTCCTCGGAACAAGCATATTTTTGTGAGTCCGGGAAAATAATCCCCATGCCCAAACTCTCCTCATAGCATTTCTTTTCTTCTCCTTTCTATTTTCTGCCAAGAGATTAGCCAGAGAGAGGGATGCAGCCAGCCCACCAGCAGTCCCGCCGGCCACCTGGGCCTCCTGTAGCCACAGCAAGCCGATGCCCCGTTAACCCTAGCTCAGACCCCCTCCTCTCGATCTCTCCCTCTCGTCCTCCCACACCGCCGCCACTCACATGCTTCGTGCAGGAGAGGAGCGCGCGCGCCCGATCCCCATGGCGCCCCTGTTCCCCGCGCCCGTGGCCCTCGACGCTCGCCGTAGCTGCAGCTCCTTCTCCAGCCTCGTGAGATCCCAGTGCAGCCTGGTGCCTCCTCCTCCCTTGCTCCTGGACGCATCCGGCCGCCCGCAGCTGTCTTCGTCCACGCCCACAGGAGCCAGCAGTTGCAGCCCGAGTCCTCTGCTTCTTCCCTGCCGGCGTCCGAGGCCGCAGCCTCCCCTGCCGCGGCCACCTTTCCTCGCACTTCCATCTTCGCCGCTGTGCCAGCTCGCCTCTGCTCCGCGCCGCTCCTACTCTACCATGGCCTTCCTCCTTCAGCGTCGCGCCTGCACCCATCGTCGCCACCCCAAGCCGCTTCCTCACCTTCCCTCGCCGTCCCGACCAGCAGCAGGAAACCAGGAGCTCAAGCCCTGCCATGGCCGCCACCCGTTCGTCGCCTCCGGCTGGATCCAGCCGCCCTCGGCCTCTCCTCGAGCACCCAAGGCCCTGCGAGCCTCCCGCTCGCCCGCATCTGCCTCTGCTTCACGCCGCTCATCCTTGGCGCCACGGCCTCTTCCTCCTTTGGATGACCCGTGGCTGCCGTGCCCTGTTGTGCGTTCTCTCCGCTACCTGGCACTGTTGATGTTAATACCGTGGGTGCCAAGTTCGTCTTCCGCCATCTCTGGGATTCGCCAAGTACCACGACGCCCCCCCGAAGAGTTCGGGTTTGACAAGTCCGATGTCGCGCTTGTACAACTACGCTGCCAAGTACCTCTACCGGTGACTCGAACATCTACGAAACGTGTACCACTACCGTCGCGAGTACCTCTACCGTCATCATGTACCCCTACTTCCACTACCATCACGAGAACAACTACTTCCTCTACGAACTCGAACCGCTCGAGAATGCTCCCTTGGAAGGTATAACCACCGAGACGACGCCCGTGAACGAATGTTGTGTGATGTATGAGATGCTCATGGTTGCACCGTGTCTTTGCATGTTCCTCCTTGTTTGCCACGCCGCCGTCACGTGGCAACCCGGTATACGGGATTACCCCACCATCTTTTGCATCTTCCGCACATCCACATCTTTGTTTGCACCGGTCACTCCACGAGTTATCGGAACCGAGATGTTGCCGTGGCATCATTTTCGGATTCGTCGCCGTGGCACCCTTTCTTTCCACCACGGTGACAAATGCTTCATAACATGCTCATGTCAACATTTTCATAAAATTGCATAAGTTTTGCATATGTCATCCGCACCATGATAACAACATTTAAAATGTTTAAAATTGTTGTTACATTAAATTGCTAAATAACATGAGGATTTATCGGAATTGTTGTTCGATGTTTCCGACCTCATTTAAACATGACTAACTAGTTAGTTTAATTATGCTTCACCTCTTGCCATGTTTAATAACATTTAATATTGTTGGGTACATAAACGAGAGAGAACTAGATAATTGAATGTGGTGTTCTGTCAATATGCAGCTCGTTGCATATTAAGCTTCACTTAATTTGTAGTATTGTTTGTGCACTTTGCCATGTCATGCCTCACTAAACCGGACATGCATCATACTTGATTGTGCATCATGCCATGATTATGCTCGTGTGTTTACCATGTTGTTTGCTTCTTTCCGGTTTGCTTCTCTCGGTAGCTGCGGTTTCGTTTCGGAGTTGTGAGGATTCGTTCGACTACGTCCGTTCATCTTCTTCATGGACTCGTTCTTCTTCCTAGCGGGATTTCAGGCAAGATGAACGTCACCTTTGATCTCATTACTATCATTGCTATGCTAGTTGCTTCGTTCTATCGCTATGCTGTGCTACCTATCATTTGCTCTTCAAGCCTCCCAAATTGCCATGTTAGACTCTAACCATTTTCACCCTTCCTAGCAAACCGTTGTTTGCCTATGTTATCGCTTTGCTCAGCCCCTCTTATAGCATTGTTAGTTGCAGGTGAAGTTGAAGATTGCTCCATGTTGGACAGGATTATGTTGGGATATCACAATATCTCTTATTTAATTAATGCATCTATATACTTGGTAAAGGGTGGAAGGCTCGGCCTTATGCCTAGTGTTTTGTTCCACTCTTGCCGCCCTAGTTTCCGTCATACTGGTATTATGTTCCCGGATTTTCCGTTCCTTACACGGTTGGGTGATTTATGGGACCCCCTTGACAGTTCGCTTTGAATAAAACTCCTCCAGCAAGGCTCAACCTTGTTTTACCATTTGCCTCATCTAGCCCTTTTTCCCTTGGGTTTCCGGAGCCCGAGGGTCATCTTTATTTACCCGCCCCCCCGGGCTAGTGCTCCTCCGAGTGTTGGTCCAAACTAGAGCACCATGCGAGACCATTCCTTGGCAACTTGGATTCGTCGGTACCTGTACGCTTAGATTATCCGGTGTGCCCTGAGAACGAGATATGTGCAGCTCCTATCGGGATTTGTCGGCACAGCGGGTGGTCTTGCTGGTCTTGTTTTACCATTGTCGAAATGTCTTGTAAACCGGGATTCCGAGACTGATCGGGTCTTCCTGGGAGAAGTAATATCCTTCGTTGATCGCGAGAGCTTATCATGGGCTAAGTTGGGACACCCCTGCAGGGTATAAACTTTTGAGAGCCGTGCCCGCGGTTATGTGGCAGATGGGAATTTGTTAATGTCCGGTTGTAGATAACTTGACACCAGATCCGAAGTAAAAGCATCAACCGCGTGTGTAGCCGTGATGGTCTCTTTTCGGCGGAGTCCGAAAAGTGAACACGATTTTGGGTTATGTTTGACGTAAGTAGGTGTTCAGGATCACCTCTTGATCATTGCTAGCTTCACGACCGTTCCTTTGCTTCTCTTCTCGCTCCTATTTGCGTATGTTAGCCACCATACTTGCTTAGTCGTTGCTGCAACCTCACCACTTTACCCCTTCATTTCCCATTAAGCTTTGCTAGTCTAATACCCATGGTAATGGGATTGCTGAGTCCTTGTGGCTCACAGATTACTACAACAACAGTTGCAGGTACAGGTTATGCGATGATCTTGATGCGAGAGCAATGCTTGCTTGTTTTGGAGTTCTTCTTCTGCTTCTTCTTCGATCAGGGGATAGGTGTCAGGTCGGCAGCCTGGGCTAGCAGGGTGGATGTCGTTTGAGTTTCTGTTTGTGTTTCATCCGTAGTCGGATGGTGCTCTTATGTAAGATGATGTTGTATTCGTGTGGCATTGCATGCCTTTTGTATGTATCCCCATCTATTATGTAATGTTGATGTAATGATATCCACCTTGCAATAGCGTCTTCAAGATGCGCTTCTATCCTTGGTGGGACCTTCGAGTTCCTTTAGGATAGGGTCGCATCTTGGGCATGACAAGTTGGTATCAGAGCCTCGACCGACCATAGGAGCCCCCTTGATTGTTGGCCATTGTTGAGTCTAGAAAAAAACTATTTTGAGTCTTAGGATTATATATATCGGAGAGCAGGATTCTTTTTACTCCTCAGCCCCCTTCGTCGCTCTGGTGAGGACTCCTGACGTAGATGTTTTATCTTTCCTCTCTTCAATTTCACTAACAAAAATTTAGGATCACGCGGGTATCTTGGAATCGTTCCGATATTCTTATGACGAGAATATTGTTCTTGGTGCCTCCTGACATTTAGGGGTTGTGGCAGTGTCCCGGGGAGTTGAGCTCCGAGGTGTTGTCGTCATAATTTTATCGTTGCAGTTCTGGAATACCTGAGTTTAGCCGACATCGAAAATCTCTTTTATGCAGTTGTTGGTGAGATAGCCTCGACGCCACCCAGTACTGGGGAGTTTGGGAGTATTGCCATAGCTCGTATAACGGATGCTTTTCGAAGGTTGAGGTACACGATTTTCGGAGTTTTCTTGGTTATGTGTTGACGGATGGATACAGCTGGATGTAGGGATTGTTAGTTTGGGTGAGATATATTGCTTCCCCTGTATCCCCAACACCAGATTGCATAACCAGAAAGTTTCGGGAGTTTTATAGGTGGGAATTCAAGTAGCTCCTAGAATATCTTTCCGACAGATACATGATATGGGATTGGGTAAATCTCTATCATATGTATTTGTTCCGGCTTATTCTGCAAGCCAAATCCTTTGTTTTGTTTTTATTTGTGGTATCCGAGTTGCTTCGATGTCAAGTGTTGATCCATACTTTTCCTAAATGGTGTTCTCATATTTCTATGGGAGTGCTAATCCTTCTTGATCATTGAGGTTGTCATGTTAATTCTTTTCCAACTGGCGTGCTTCTCTTCAAGTGGATCCGATCATTTCAACATCCACAAGATCAATTCTAAGTTTTTTTCTCTCTCAACGGTATCCATTCCATCTGCCCCAAGTTGCCTTTGTTCAATCAATTTTCTGATCCGGTGATCCCTCGTGAAGATGCTCACGAGCTTCAAGTTCATCATCCTTCATTGTTGTTTCTTCTCCGGTGGATCCAATTCAACCTTTCAGTGTTGATCATATTCCTTTCCTCGTGTTAAATGATTTCTCATGCCGATGCACCTCTTAATCATTCACTTCTTCCTATCCATTTGTTCTGGAGTGCTGAATATATCTCAGAAGGCTCATCTTTTCATTCAAGATCCGTTCAAGCTATTTGGAGATTATTATCTCATTCAAGTCTTCAACCGGTGCAACCTCTCTTTAAAATTCTTTAACGGTGTTTTATTTTGAGTGGGCCCTAACCCACAGGTCTTTTTCCAGGATCCTACCTGACTCTTCTAATTTATCCAGAGCGATTCTCAAATTCTTGCAAAGTGTGACGTAAGAATGGATTCCATTAGTCATATGCCTTCTCCAAGATTGTTTTCAAATTCTTTTCATCGTTGATTCAACCTTTCTATTCTTCATTTCGGAGTATCTCAACAATTCATGGTGGTTCTCATCATCATTATCAACATTTGAAGACCGAAGAAGGATTTCTCCTAAATCTTGGTCCGTTCTCTTGAAGATTCATAGTTCTAGCTTATGTCATACTCTCATAATTGTTTTGATTGTGACAATTCTTTTCTTACCATCTCGAGCATTTCATGAGTTGTTTCCATTTCTTTCCTCCGAAGGCCATCATGTCATAATTCTTCATTCTCAGCGCGTAGCTATCGTTCTCCAAATCTTACCGGTGCGTCGTTCAAATATCCTCTAATCAGTTCATGATCTCTTTGTTCTCAGGCATCTAAATCCCCTCAAGTATCTTCATTCATTTTCCAATTCTTCCAGGTGAATTGTGCCCTTGCTACTCTCTTTTCCAATTTTTACGGTGGTTCGTTGAAGATTTCACTTCCTTCGTTATCATATCAATTCATTCGTTGTTTCCAAATCCCACCGGTGGTTCCATCAATACCTTCTGAAGTTTACGCTATATCCCTCTTAATCCTTTCTACAAGAATAAGTAGTATGCCAAATCCGTTGCTTGTCATCAATTTAAATTGGTGAAGGATAGGCATAACGTAATTCTTATTATTGTTTCATCCAAGTAATCTAGTTTCTTCTTTCCAGAGTTGTTCATCATGTCACATTTCCCGGTTCGAGATGTTTCATCTTTTCTTTTCCGGAGTTCCAAGTTTTCCACTTTATCTTGTCGTGAAGCTCCATCTAAATCATCGCAAGGCTTCACCTTGTGTTTTCAACTTCCCTTTCTTTTTTATCATCTTTTATTACCAGAGTTCTTCATGGAGGCTCCACATGATGGTTCGTCAAGGATTCTTTTCATTCTTCAATTGTTCTTCAAGATTTTTCTTGGAGTTATGATCCGCCAAGCTATACTCAAAAATTAAACATGGTGCTCAACATATGTTTTGTTTTGAGGAGTTCAAGCATTCTTCATCGTGCATCCCGAAGTGCAATTCTTTCTACCTTTTGAGGTAGTCTTATGTCATTCTTGACAATTTCACTTCATGTTTCATGATTCGCAAGTTGTTAAGAATGAGATAATTAAATCCATCATTTTCTCTTGCTTCAAGAGATCTTTTCAACCATCAACCTCATTGTTGGAGTTATCTTGTGTCATATTTCACCTAAAGCCTTCCCTAAGGAATGTTGCTTTTGCGGTGCTTATCAATGATCCAAGTTATCTCTCTATCATCTTGGTGAAGAAGTTTTCATCTCTTTGGTGCTCTCAGTCAAATCAATTGTTTCCGTTAGTGGCTGGTTGTCACCTCATCATTTTGAGATGTTTGCCATAAGCCCACAACAAGCTTGTGCTTTTCGTTGTTGATTTTCCAACAACTCCGTTCAATTCTTATTTGCAAGGATGCTTTCCAAGCTCATTTGTGGCAGAAGTTGGCATTTTCTTCTCCATTATTTTTATCCCAATGATCTATCTTCTGTTATTTCTTCTGGAGCCATTGTGATATTGCTCTTTTCACCCATCATCTCGAATTGTGAAGATCATGTTCTTTTCTTGCTTATCCATTTAATGGGAGTGTTGTGTTCTCATTCAAGTTCTTCCATCTTATCAAGTTTTGCCTCTCTTTTCAACCTGAGTGCTGCCTGAAATCCTTCTTACCCATTGTGCCATTCTTTCAATAGTTCCGGAGGCAGTGTGTTGTTGATTTCATCAAGTATCATCCCATCTTCTCGGGTTCATGTTCTATTCCTTCCATGTTCAATCGGAGTGCTGACCGAATTCTTCCTCTCTCGTCTGGTTTTAACCGGAGTGGTTTCAAATTCTATCTTGTCCATTAAACTCTTGATTCATGTCTTTGCAACCTTCAAGTTCTCGTAATACTGCTTGTTCCTCTTTTCTAACAGATTGTTTGCAATCTCGTTCATCTCTGTTGTACTCTTTCTTTTAAATTGCTCAACCTCTCAAGCTTCGTGGCTTCACTCATTTGTCAAAGAAGCAACTTAGTTTTACCTCTCTTCCTCTTTCGTTTCTCTCCGGTGCCATCCTAGATCTCGGGACGAGATCCTCTTGGAGTGGTGGAGTGTTGTAACGCCCCAGATGTAACTTTCCATATTCGTAACTCCAACTCTTGCCTTTTCCGGAGATGCGATATGATATTTCCTTCGTGGTTGGGCTTTTGTTTTTGTTTTGCATTTTTGTTCATGTCTTGCATCTCATCTCTTTGCATCATTTGCATTGCATCATGTCATCATCCAACCCTTTTTAAAACTCATCTAAATAAAATTGTATGGATCTTCGGTCCATTTAAATCGAGGGAAATGCACATGGTGATTTCTCTTTATAACATATATCCTCCCAATATTATTAGGGGGCTATAAAACTAATATTTCATTAATTTGGAATTCACCATAACACACTTGCAAAAATCCCAATGCCTTTGTTATCTTAATTCTTGGTCTCCAAACCTTGCCCATAATTTCTTTCATCATTTTCCGGAGCTCCACCAAAAATCTCAACATTTTTGGACACTTCAAAAACCAAGCCCTAGTTCAAACCTATTTGAGTGAAATTCAAATGAGTTTGAATTTACATCTTTCAACCTTGGCCTTTTCTATTTTCTCGGAACAAGCATATTTTTGTGAGTCCGGGAAAATAATCCCCATGCCCAAACTCTCCTCCTAGCATTTCTTTTCTTCTCCTTTCTATTTTCTGCTAAGAGATTAGCCAGAGAGAGGGATGCAGCCAGCCCACCAGCAGCCCCGCCGGCCACCTGGGCCTCCTGTAGCCGCAGCAAGCCGATGCCCCGTTAACCCTAGCCCAGGCCCCCTCCTCTCGATCTCTCCCTCTCATCCTCCCACACCGCCGCCACTCACACGCTTCGCGCAGGAGAGGAGCGCCCACGCCCGATCCCCATGGCACCCCTGTTCCCCGCGCCCGTGGCCCTCGACGCTCGCCGTAGCTGCAGCTCCTTCTCTAGCCTCGTCAGATCCCAGTGCAGCCTGGTGCCTCCTCCTCCCTTGCTCCTGGATGCATCTGGCCGCCCGCAGCCGTCTTCGTCCGCGCCCACAGGAGCCAGCAGTTGCAGCCCCGAGTCCTCTGCTTCTTCCCTGCCGGCGTCCGAGGCCGCAGCCTCCCCTGCCGCGGCCACCTTTCCTCGCCCTTCCATCTTTGCCGCTACGCCAGCTCGCCTCTGCTCCGCGCCGCTCCTACTCTACCATGGCCTTCCTCCTTCAACGTCGCGCCTGCACCCATCATCGCCACCCCAAGCCACTTCCTCACCTTCCCTCGCCGTCCCCACCAGCAGCAGAAAACCAGGAGCTCAAGCCCTGCCATGGCCGCCACCCGTTCGTCGCCTCCGGTCGGATCCAGCCGCCCTCGGCCTCTCCTCAAGCACCCGAGGCCCTGCGAGCCTCTCGCTCGCCCGCATGTGCCTCTGCTTCACGCCGCTCATCCTTGGTGCCACGGCCTCTGCCTCCATTGGATGACCCGTGGCTGCCGTGCCCTGTTGTGCGTTCTCTCCGCTACCTGGCACTATTGACGTCAATACTGTGGGTGCCAAGTTTGTCTTCCACCATCTCTGGGATTCGCCAAGTACCACGACGCCCCCCCGAAGAGTTCGGGTTCGACAAGTCTGATGTCGCGCTTGTACAACTACACTGCCAAGTACCTCTACCGGTGACTCGAACATCTACGAAACGTCTACCACTACCGTCACGAGTACCTCTACCGTCATCATGTACCCCTACTTCCACTACTGTCATGAGAACAACTACTTCCTCTACGAACTCGAACCGCTCGAGAATGCTCCCTTGGAAGGTATAACCACCGAGACGACGCCCGTGAACGAATGTTGTGTGATGTATGAGATGCTCATGGTTGCACCGTGTATTTGCACGTTCCTCCTTGTTTGCCATGCCGCCGTCGGGTGGGAACCCGGTATCCGGGATTACCCCACCATCTTTTGCATCTTCCGCACATCCACATCTTTGTTTGCACCGGTCACTCCACGAGTTATCGGAACCGAGATGTTGCCGTGGCATCATTTTCGGATTCGTCGCCGTGGCACCCTTTCTTTCCACCACGGTGACAAATGCTTCATAACATGCTCATGTCAACATTTTCATAAAATTGCATAAGTTTTGCATATGTCTTCCGCATCATGATAACAACATTTAAAATGTTTAAAATTGTTGTTACATAAAATTGCTAAATAACATGAGGATTTATCGGAATTGTTGTTCGATGTTTCCGACCTCATTTAAACTTGACTAACTAGTTAGTTTAATTATGCTTCACCTCTTGCCATGTTTAATAACATTTAATATTGTTGGGTACATAAACGAGAGAGAACTAGATAATTGAATGTGGTGTTCCGTGAATATGGAACTCGTTGCATATTAAGCTCCACTTAATTTGTAGTATTGTTTGTGCACTTTGCCATGCCATGCCTCATTAAACCGGACATGCATCATACTTGATTGTGCATCATGCCATGATTATGCTCGTGTGTTTACCATGTTGTTTGCTTCTTTCCGGTTTGCTTCTCTCGGTAGCGTCGGTTTCGTTCCGGAGTTGTGAGGATTCGTTCGACTACGTCCGTTCGTCTTCTTCATGGACTCGTTCTTCTTCCTAGCGGGATTTCAGGCAAGATGACCATCACCTTGGATCTCATTACTATCATTGCTATGCTAGTTGCTTCATTCTATCGCTATGCTGCGCTACCTATCATTTGCTCTTCAAGCCTCCCAAATTGCCATGTTAGACTCTAACCTTTTTCACCCTTCCTAGCAAAATGTTGTTTGGCTATGTTATCGCTTTGCTCAGCCCCTCTTATAGCGTTGTTAGTTGCAGGTGAAGTTGAAGATTGCTCCATGTTGGACAGGATTATGTTGGGATATCACAATATCTCTTATTTAATTAATGCATCTATATACTTGGTAAAGGGTGGAAGGCTCAGCCTTATGCCTGGTGTTTTGTTCCACTCTTGCCGCCCTAGTTTACGTCATACCGGTATTATGTTCCCGGATTTTGCGTTCCTTACGCGGTTGGGTGATTTATGGGACCCCTTGACAGTTCTCTTTGAATAAAACTCCTCCAGCAAGGCCCAACCTTGGTTTTACCATTTGCCTCACCTAGCCCTTTTTCCCTTGGGTTTCCGGAGCCCGAGGGTCATCTTTATTTACCAACCCCGGGCCAGTGCTCCTCCGAGTGTTGGTCCAAACTAGAGCACCTTGCGGGACCATTCCTTGGCAACTTGGATTCGTCGGTACCTGTACGCTTAGCTTATCCGGTGTGCCCTGAGAACGAGATATGTGCAGCTCCTATCGGGATTTGTCGGCACAGTGGGTGGTATTGCTGGTCTTGTTTTACCATTGTCGAAATGTCTTGTAAACCGGAATTCCGAGACTGATCGGGTCTTCCTGGGAGAAGGAATATCCTTCGTTGATCGCGAGAGCTTATCATGGGCTAAGTTGGGACACCCCTGCAGGGTATAAACTTTCGAGGGTCGTGCCCGCGGTTATGTGGCAGATGGGAATTTGTTAATGTCCGGTTGTAGATAACTTGACACCAGATCCGAAGTAAAATGCATCAACCGCGTGTGTAGCCGTGATGGTCTCTTTTCGGCGGAGTCCGGAAAGTTAACACAGTTTTGGGTTATGTTTGACGTAAGTAGGTGTTCAGGATCACCTCTTGATCATTGCTAGCTTCACGACCGTTCCTTTGCTTCTCTTCTCGCTCCTATTTGCGTATGTTAGCCACCATACTTGCTTAGTCGCTGCTGCAATCTCACCACTTTACCCCTTCCTTTCCCATTAAGCTTTGCTAGTCTTGATACCCATGGTAATGGGATTGCTGAGTCCTTGTGGCTCATAGATTACTACAACAACAGTTGCAGGTACAGGTTATGCGATGATCTTGACGCGAGAGCAATGCTTGCTTGTTTTGGAGTTCTTCTTCTCCTTCTTCTTCGATCAGGGGATAGGTTCCAGGTCGGCAGCCTGGGCTAGCAGGGTGGATGTCGTTTGAGTTTCTGTTTGTGTTTCATCCATAGTTGGATGGTGCTCTTATGTAAGATGATGTTGTATTCGTGTGGCATTGCATGCCTTTTGTATGTATCCCCATCTATTATGTAATGTTGATGTAATGATATCCACCTTGCAATAGCATCTTCAAGATGCGCTTCTATCCTTGGTGGGACCTTCGAGTTCCTTTAGGATAGGGTCGCATCTTGGGCGTGACACATGCCCACTCGGGATTCGTCGGTGTCAAAAGGTAAACAGGTCAGCTGACCCATCACCAGGCCAGTATCTAAGCTCACACACAGCGTTATGCTTACAAGGATATCGATCGCAAACCTTTACATGAGGGGCTTCCCCTCCCAAAATGCTCTTACAGTCTTCAGGGCCGAGCCCGAACCTTCTTCACGCAGGGTAAACAACGGTGACGTACGATTAGTCGGACATATCACTCGCCGCGTCATCTGGGGCGCCTCCAGAGGCATCGCTGGCGTCGCTAGCATCATCACCATCACCACCAACACCTCCGCCAGCGCCAGGCGCGTCCACCATGCCGCCTTCATTGGCGGCCACGATCACGCCATCATCATCGGATGCGAAGGCCCTGACGAGGGCATCCACATTGTCCTCCACCCATTGCGCCAGGTCGCCCCGGATGGCTATGGGCACAGGTGCAATGGCGGCATCGAAATCAAAGTGGGGATCCCTGTCCTGCAGATAGTTGAAGACACGGGAGAAGGCATGCCCGAGCAAGGCTCGGCTCCTCTCCTTGACGAGCCAACGGGACCTCTCGGAGCGGTTCTCCAGAAGCGTCACCATGTCAGTGAAATATTGGAGGTTTCCCGCATAATTGGTCTCATGCGGCACCTCGGCAGCAGCCTCGCAAATGTTACCTAGAGCCGTGTTAGCCCGTTCCCTGAGCGTTCAGAGCATGGGGGCGTGCTCATGCTCCAGAACCCGCCTCTAACGGATCTCGTCCTCGTTCTGCCGTGCGATGGCCTCGGCGCCATCAACCCTCTACCGGAGAAGAAGCAGCTCGGCGCGGGAAGAGGCCAGCACCGCCTGCGCTAGGCCAAGGGCAGCTGCGGAGGAGTCTGCACCCCACGTCACTTCGTCCAGTTTGGCCCTGAGGGCCGCGGTCCTACCCTCAGCTTCGGCCCTGATCAGCTCCAACCTCACTTCGTATTGGCGCTCGAGATCCGAGCGAGCTTCCGCCATGCGGCGGTCGACCTCTTCTTGGGCTCGGGCTTCGCGCGCGGCGACGTCATCCTCCGCCTGAGCCACCAGGTGCTCCCTCGTATCCAACAGCACAAGGTCAAGGTTATGCTCGGCAGCCTCCAGCGTCAGTGCTTCCTCGCGCTTCAGGAGCTCTGCCTGGTCGATGGAAGCCTCCTTCAACGACACAAGGGCCGCCTGGCGCAGTTCCACTTGCTGCTCCAGAGAGTTGCTCCAGGCTTGGACCTCCCACACACGCTCCTCCGCCTCCTTGTGTCGTCGGTCTGCTTCCCGGGCCTCCTCGATGGCTTGAGAGCAGGCTTGTCGCGAGGCCGCCAGCGATGCTTCAGCCTTCGCGTTGTCAAGGTCACGCTGGTGACGTGCAAGGGCAACGTCTACCTTCAGCTTGCGCCTCTCCTCAGCAAGGCGCAAGCCTTCGGCCTCGAGGCGCACATCCTCGCCAGCAAGCTCCGCCCCGACCTGGCTCACTGCATCCGCCGCCCCCTGGAGGAATTCTTGGCGAAGGGCGCGGCGCTCGCGAGCGCGCCTGAGTACGTCTTCCGTGTCACCCTCCGCCACTGGCGAATGCGGAGGGTACTGGGGCGGCATGCCCCCTCCCGGTGCAGGGCTGGGGGCTGGTGCCCCAGCAATCGCCGGACGGGCCTCGCCAGGAGCCCGGCCTGGCACCGGTCCGTCCCCAGAAGAGGAGCTCAAGACTGACTTCAGCCAATCGCCGTTCACGGTCAAGGAAGGAGCACGGGGCAAGCTGGTTGTGCCCCAGGAGAACTCGTGAAGGGAGGACAGCATGTGCGCAGGCTCGAGATGCCCAGCGGGACGGGCCACTTCTCTGACTGGCCGAGTGGCAGGGGCGCCGCTCGAGCTCGGCGCACCAAGGGTCAGCAGTGAGGACAAAACTTGGGGGGATGGCTCCTTGGCCGTCTCCGCGAATTCAGCAGGAAGGGCCCTAAAAGGCCGTGATCAGCTGCAAGAACAGAGAAATAAAGGAACAAAGAAAGAAGAGGACTTACTCGTCCATGGCAAAGTACTTCCTGCGCTTCAACAGGCGGCAAGGGCGATCGTCACCGCCCAAGTCCTCCTTCCTCT
The DNA here is from genome assembly GCA_963921465.1 of Triticum timopheevii. Classification (NCBI taxonomy): domain Eukaryota; kingdom Viridiplantae; phylum Streptophyta; class Magnoliopsida; order Poales; family Poaceae; genus Triticum; species Triticum timopheevii. The sequence goes on along the minus strand of OY997262.1, from coordinate 305,810,466 downwards.
TGCGGAGGGCCTCGAAGTCTATGCGAAACCGGCCTAAGCGCTCGGCGCAGGGGTCGGTCTGTGGCATGGCAGAGGTGTCAAGGTGATCAGCACCAAGGGGACCGGCCCGAGGGACGCCACCGGGCACCGCCTCATGAGGAACGACCGGGTCCTCGGGAGCCCCAACCTCGGGAGCCGTAGGCCGCGACTCCTCGCCTACCACTGCTCCAGGACGGGCTTCAGGAGATGCCGCCTCCGGAGCTCCATGCAGCATCAACACCTTGACATCATCCCCTTCAGCTCCAGGCGGTTCTTGTCTCCCCGCTCCATCACCTGAGATAGGGCCGCTCTGGGCGACCGGAAGAGCAACCACGGCGACAGGGTTCTCGCGGGGCCCCCTGAGGCCAGCCGGGCGCAGCCCCCACTCGTCGAAGCTGGGCATCTGCTTCACGAAATCGGCCCTGCCCGAACAAAGATACAAGAGGGCACCATCATGGCGAAGGCTGCCTGGGGAAGGATCGCCAGTCAGGACCTTGAGCACCGTCCTCAGTGCCTCAGGCGCCAGGTCCTCCTCTTGGAGCCGCATGTGGTCTTTATGCCCCGCAAAGTCCCACATCCAGCGAGAGTGGCGCTGGAGAGGAGCAATGCGATGCTGGAGGAACTCCTTCACCACCTTGGGTGCCATCACGTTGAGCTCCCTCAAGCTCTCGAAGCGGCGCCAGACGAAAACGAGTCGAGAGCTCACGAGCGCCTCATGACCCCAGCCTGGGTTGGGAACAGCAGGCAAGGTTGGGTGCGAGAGCAGGGGGCTGGGCACCCCAACATCCACATACAGCCACCGCTCTTTGAACTTGGCCTCAGAGGGAGGAAGGTCGAAGTCGATCCCTGAAGCGGCCGTCTCTGGCATGGCAAGGAAGCTCACACACCCCGAGCATCGAGTGGGGTCGCTCAGGCGCAAAGAGAAGAAGTGGCATAGCAGGGTAACGGAAGGAGGAATGCCCACCATTGCCTCGCAAACAAAAGCAAAGACAGCCAGGAGGGTAATGGACTCAGGCCCGAGGTGCATCATGTGGATCTAATAATAGGAGAGCACCGCATTGAAGAAAGCAGAGAAAGGGGGAACCAGACCCACCCACAAGGCATCGGTGAAGAACCGGACCTTCGTGACGACCCTATCAAAGGAAGCATGGGACGCAGGGCAGACCGTGGTCCAGCCGCACTCGTTGAAGATGGTGGCAAGAGCAGAATGGACCTTGCGCAAGGCCTCGGGATTGAGTATGATTGACCGATCAACGGCGGGGGCCGCCGCCGGAGGCGAGCGAGACGATGGCGCGGGCTTCTTCCCGTTTTCCTTCTTCAGCGCCATGACAATGGGAAGGGGGGAGAGAGTTCGAGTTGGATTGGAGGCGGAGGTTGAAGCTCGGGGAAGGAGGAAGGGCAGGAAGCGCGCGGGCGGCGAAAGGGGAATAGCTGTGTGCAACCACAGGTCCGCCTAGCCGGGCGCATAATGAGGCATCGTGGGAAGCGGAGGCGCCCATGTCCAATCAACCGCCATGCAGCGCCCAAGGCCGCACGCTGTTGGGGCCCACGGCGCTTCGCACTTGCCCCTTCGCTACTCTGCTAACCCAAGCCCGGGCGCGCCTTGGGCCCGGGGGCTATTGTCGGCGTTCTGGAACGGGGGTCCCCAGACTTGCCTGCCTGCGGCCTACAGCGTGACTCAAGTGGGGGCCCAATGCAGCCCAACTTCATCAGCTCAAGCTCAAGACCCTCATGAGGGGCCAAGCCTCGCAGGGCAGACGACAGGAAGATTCCTCAGGAGCAGCCTCCTCAGGCAGGCTCGCAAGGAGGCGGAGAGATCAAGGCAGGGTACCTCCTGAGGAGCCCGTGACGCAAGCCATGACGATCGAGACCAAGCGGGCGCCGGCCTGCGCAGTTTTCTTGTTTCCCTTTTGGTGCAAAGGGGGCAAGCACAGACCAAGGCATCAGGCAAAGGTTACCGTTTTGGTGCAACAAGACCAAGAGCAGGAGAACGGCAGGATGGAGGTCATCGTGGAGCCCAGGACGACATCATCATTAGAGCCTTTGGTAGCCGAAGACCAACTTTAGTCAGGATAAGCGTACTAGATGTTCCCATTCAAAATGGCCAATTGTTGGCGCCCTTCCCGCTCTATTTGGGAAGAGGCCCAGGGTCTCCCTCTATAAATAGGACTAGCCACCACAGAGTAGGGGGATCGGCATCCGAGAGAACAGATCGATCAGAGAGAGAGAGAGAGAGAAGCGACTGAACTCACCCAAGCAGTTCATCTCACCAGCTCAAGAACAACCCCTCGCGAGGCTGTTCTCCCTTTGTACTGTTCATCATCAGCCCCTGAGGCAATCCACCACACCACACACTGGAGTAGGGTATTACACCACAATGGTGGCCTGAACCAGTATAAATCTCGTGTCTCTTGTGTGTTCTTCTTTCTAGCCTAGATCCTTTGCGAGGCTTCAAGACATGAGCTGGTAGGGGAAAGATCTTCGTGCGCATCCCATTGTTCGAACCTCAAGTGTCTGCTGGAACCCGAAATCCGACAGTTTCCTGTGAAGAATCGATTGCGAGATAACATGAGTATAACCATGCATGGCACTTCTATATTTTCGAACCCAGTATACATTTCTCTGTATTTTCCTCCCAGTTCCAACAGGGACATACCACTGTTGTTTCTTGCATTATCCTACTCATACTCTGAATGATGCTGATCTGACATTAACAATGCCTGTCCTTTTTGATATGATGCAGTGTCCCTACAGTTACTTCCTTTTGTAATCACACCACCTTTGCCAAAAACAGGGAAGCACAACTGGTTCCTTGCTCGATCAGACGACGGCAAACGACTGATGATCATTCGGACACATGAGCCGGAAAAGTTATATTGCAAAACCCCCACTGTATAAAAGCACCGTGTAATACGTGAGTATCCGGACAGTGGCTGTTACGTCTATGAGCAGGATACCAGCTTGTTGGGGCCTTTAGGATTTTTTAGTTGGAGGCGGGTAAACATCCTTGGTTCACACTCTCTGTTTCTCGGACCCAATTATCTGCTTAACCAGGAGATCACCGTTGGCAAGGACCTTGATGGCAGAGAGGCTCTGCTTGCTATGGAAAACTGTGTCTACACGGTGAGCCCTAGGAGTTCGGGAGCAAACTCCCCTGATTGTCAACGATACAGCCTGCTGCCAAAAGAAGGTGAGAATGACAAAGGCATCCGAATTAACTTTGATCCTTGGATGTCTCAATTACGACAGGCAGTGATGTGGTTCAAGCCTTCGGGTTGATAGGTAATTGGGCTGTTGCATCGAAAGGGTGGAGTACTGGTGTCTCCGGATCACTGGTCGCTGAAGCGGGGCTGCAAATTATGATGGTGTTGGATCATCTCTTCGAATGACTGTTGTCTTTGCTGCTGGTTCTGGATGGGTAGTTCTTTCTTTTGTTATGCATATTCCTTGTCATTTGGTCATCCCCGTCTATGTCACTCTTTCTATGTAATAGTTGCTTCTGTTTAGAATGTCATTCTTGTCTGGATCACGAGAGTCTGAGCGCTGCAGATGGGTGCGTTTTGGTGGTGTAGTAAGACTTCTTATGAACTATCATGTCTTGCTGTTTATGTCAGTAGTAGTCACTAGTCAGTGTTTGAATGTTGTATATATCGTTGTTTTGAATTGTTTATTGTTTCGAACTACTGGTGGGCTAAATGAGGGCATCACCATTCTCCAGTGTTCAGAGTATATCTCCTTTTTTCAAGTGATATAATTTGAGCTCACTATCTTTTCGATGATGTACACTTGTTTGGGCGAGTGAGGTGTCGTTGAATATGGGCCGAGTAGTAACGCAATGCCAAACAGGTCAATTATGACTCTCAGCCCGGGCTCTCAAAAGATCCTGAAAAAAAGGTCGGGCTCTCCACGAAAGAAAGAATAAGGACTCTTAGGCCGACATGTGGGCGCCACCGGTGTTTTCGTGCGCTTGGGCGCCGAGAGCATATTGGCGCGTGCTAGAAATTCATGTTACCTTTTCATCCCCAGTCTCCCGTCCCTCCCCCACCTCTGGAATCTCGATTCCTACTCTAGTTCCCCCAAATCCCCCTCCTATACTCCTTGTACTCAAGCGCACTATCATGTCGCCGATCAACGTGGATCTCCGAGCCGGAGATCCTGAGATCCGTCCTGCCTCCGGTCGCTGCGTGCTGTCGGTCAACCATTGCATGGCGGCGCTTGACGACCAGTTTGCCGGCAAAGTGTTGATGGTAACCATCAACAGCGACCAGCCTCCCATCTCGCCGGACGACCTTGTCAAAGCTCTTGGCATTGCGCACGACATCCAAATAAGTGACTTGCTCATCGAAGTCTGTCTGCCACCGGCTGATTTCTTCGTCAGGTTCCAGACAACTTTAGACTGCAGTCGTGTGTTCGAATCTTCCTGGCGTTTGTTCTGCGATGGCGCGATGGTGAGCTTTGATCGGTGGCATCTAGGATGGGGCTCGGTGCCCTCTGAGCTTGAGTTTTTAACAAATCTTACCTTCCACGACATGCCTCAACGTGCTTGGAACAGCGAGTCCATGAATGAGCTTATCAACGACCCTGGAGGTGAGCTCGTAAGTATGTTTGTTCCTCTAGACAGCTGGGCTCTGACGGTTATGGCATGGATGAAGAAGCCGTCCACCATACCGAAGGTGATTGGTGCTGAGATACCGGTGCAGGAACCGGGGTTGACCTATTCGTCGCCACCAAGGTCGCCGCGGACCACGTTAGGGATGTACCTGTATCGAGTGTTCGTGCATGTCGAAGAAGTGGTCAATCCATCAATCGAAGTCCTGCCGCCGCCGCTGGTGCCAGGGTCCGTCGATGACATCCATTACAGGAGTCAACGTCAGACTTTCCCCGTGTTGCTCGGAACGATGGATGGCACAGGGCCTACTCCATCGCGCGGCGGAGGCCACTGCTTCTTTGGGAGAAGAGGCAGGGCTGGCTGCCTGGATGTGCTCTAATTTGAGGTAACAACTAAATCTTGTCAGATAGTACTAGTTAAATCCGAGCTATGGGTCTGAACTCTGCAGCACTGATATGCCAGTACATTTGATTGTGACCTATTCTAATTTTGTACCTAAACTTTTTTTAGAAAGGGTTGTACATCAACTTAATGTGCTAGCAGAACTTATTGTGTTGTCTGTCTATTTTCTTTGCACAACATTCAAGATATTTCCCCGTCATTTATAAAGACGATGAACCGTTATGTACGACTTCTTTGGTTTCAACATAGCCCTTCCCGTAGCGATCCACTGCTTCCATCCTGATTGCGCCGCCTGCGTGAAATTTTTGTATGCAAGTTCAGTGTGCTATGATGTTCTATATGATTATGTCAACTATATAAGTTTTTACTGAGCATCAGCAATGCATATGGATGAAAGATGTATTTACGAGCATCGACCGATGGGTCTCTCTCTCTCTCACACACACACACACACACACACACGCACACGCACAAGTGGGACCCGTTGAATTATTTATTTGCTCGTGACAACTTTTAATTAGGTTTCACTGTAATCTAACTTTTTTCTTAAGTTATTAATTGAGCTCAGTAACTTCAAAAAGTTGTACAGAAGCCTTGTTTGGGCCTTTCCGGCGTCGCTGAATGTGGGCTGAGTAACCATGTTAGGTTGTACTGTACTACACAGGCCTTTTTTTTCAACATCAGCAATGCAACTGGGCCGATAGTTGTACACAATATCCGGGTCAACTTGTTATCCGCCCCGCTGGGCTGCAAAGTTTCCTAGGAGGTATGCATTAGGCTTAACAAGAAAATGGACTTCAAGAAATAATAAATGGGATGTAATTATAATAATTGGGCAATTACTATGCACCAAACACGTAATTAGTTTGAAAAATATATTATTTTTGGAATTTGGAAATTTTAATTTCATTACTTGTTGCGCGTGCAATATTTCGTTGGATTTTAACGTAATACAACTTTATTTTGAAATTATATTTAACCTGACTAGAAATTTCGGAAAAAAATATTTCGGATCCCATCAAAATGTGGGAATTTTTTTGAATTCTGTTTTGAGCGGTTGTTTGAAAATATTAATCGTTGTCCTAGCTAGAAGTTGGGCTGTACTTTTAACAAACTGTAAATGTGCTGTAGTAAATTCCATTAGAATTAAAAAATGGGCTGTACATTCTTACAAATTGCAAATGGGCTATATGTTCTCTGCCAAATCCGAGTTGTGGGCCTACTAAGTTGACGCGTACCAAGGGCTTTGTCAACTTAGTCAATATAAACGATTCTAGCTGCAGTGATCGTACGATGTCCATCAAACGTCCGTAGTGCTTCTTCAACCTCTGGTCTTCTTGCTCCAGCCGCCCAAAGCAGCACCGATCGTGTCGCGTGCTCCTGCCTCCCGTGGCCGGCTGTGATGCCGCGGAGGCCTCACCGTCCCGTACTACTCCCACCGCTGGCCAGGCCATCCCTCTACTCACCCACACCCCTTGTTATTCTGCGGCGACGGCAGGCTCACACCATAGCCGAACCAGTGAACCCTCGTACTCCTCTCCGCGCGGGCTTCCACTGCTGCGTCTTCCCCGGCTCCGTGTTGTCCCCTTCCAAGGCTTCACCGTCGTCCAGACCACCGCCCTGGTGCTCTCGGCGTGGCTTGGTCAACGTGGTCAATGACCGACTTCCATCGGAAGAGTACTGTACGTGGAGAGGCTGATAACTGGGTCTAGGCGGCCGCAAGGAAGTGCCTCCTTATTACGCGCAAAATAATTATTCCTCCACCTGATAGCAGGGACCCACCGGATGGGCCAACTTATTTCATGAAAAAACGTTTCCCCCCCTGACTGTTGGGACCCACCGGACGGGCCAGCGCATTTCGTGAAAAAAACGTTCCCCCCGCAGTCAGCTCGGACCCACCGGAAGTGCCTCCTTATTACGCACAAAAAAACGAATACTCCCCCTGCTAGCTAGGACCCACCATGGTGGGAGGCTGACTTGTGGGCCTAGTAAGTTGACTGGGACGGGGGCCTTTGTCAACTTTAGTCAATATGAACGATTCTACCTCCAATGACCGTACGATGTCCATCCAACGGCCGTAGTGCTTCTTAAACCTCCGGTCTTCTTGCTCCAGCCGCCCAAAGCAGCGCCGGTCATGCCGCATGCTCCTGCCTCCTGTGGCCGGCTGTGCTGCCGCGGAGGCCTCCCCGCCCCTACTATTCCCACCGCCGGCCAGGCTCTGCGGCGATGCCAGCCTCACACCGCAGCCGAACCGGTGAACCCTCGTACTGCTCTCCGTGCGGGCTTTCGCTGCCGCGTCTTCCCCGGCTCCCCGTCGTCCCCTTCCTAGGCCTCGCCGTCGTCCACCGCCCTAGTGCTCTCGGCGCGGCGTGGTCAACATGGTCAAGGAACGACTTCCATCGGACGTGGATTGTACGTGGAGAGGCTGACAGCTGGGTCCATTGCCGCAACAAGGAAGTGCCTCCTTATTACGCGAAAAATAATGATTCCTCCACCTGACAGCTGGGACCCACCGGACGGGCCACTGTATTTCACGAAAAAACATTTCCCCCTGACTGCTGGGACCCACCAGCTATATCTTCGCACGGAAGGAAGTGCATCCGGGCAAAAAAACAAAACGATTCGCCCCCCTGACTGCTGGGACCCACCAGCTACACCTTCGCACACAAGGAAGTGCGTCCGGGCAAAAAAAAATGATTCGCCCCACTGACTGCTGGGACCCACCAGCTACATCTTCGCATGCAAGGAAGTGCGTCCGGGCAAAAAAAAACGATTCGCCCCCCTGACTGCTAGGACCCACCAGCTACATCTTCGCACGCAAGGAAGTGCCTGACAGTCGGGACCCATCTGGTCGAAACGTACGTAGCGTTGTCATTCTGGTCGCGAACGTGTACTTACATATATACTGGTGGATGTAGAGGCGCGCACGTGTCGTAGTAGAGGCGCGCACGTAGTATGTACACGTACGTACAACAGCCAGGGTGCAAGAAAGAAAATATGGCCACGTATGTGTACATACGGGCGGGGTCTCGAACGCCTACTCGCGCATACGTACGGCCAGGGCTCGTGTACATGGCTGGGTCGGAACGTAGAAAGAACATTGTCGTCGTGTTCATGGGGAGGCAACGGAATGCTCGTGTTCATGGGGAGGAAATGGAATGCGTCGTGTTCATCGGGAGGCAACGGAACACGTGGGAGCCAACTGGCTGGGTCGGAACGGAATGCATGGCCGTGTTCATCAGGAGGGCTTGGATGGAACAGGCGATGGAAACGAGGCCTGGCATACCGCACAATGGAGGAAACGGCCTTGTGTTTGACCGGCCACATTCGAAACAGGATCTTGTTCATCGGGTGGGGTCTGACGTACCGCAAAACAGAGGAAACGGACCTCCTACGGTCGAAACGGGGGTCCTGTTGATCGGGAGGGGTGTGGCGTACCGCAAAACGGACAAAACAGACTTGTGTTGGAGTGCTATGGTCGAAATGGGGGTCCTGTTCATCGGGAGGGGCGTGACGTACCGCAAAACGAGACTCCACAGGATACTGTTCATCTCCACCATCGACCTCCTGCAGCCTCCACGGACTACCGTCGACCTCCTCCAGCCTCCACGGGCTCCTATTCATCCAGCCTCCACTGTGCTACTCCACCGGCTACTGTTCAACCACCCCTCCACCATCTACTGTTCATCCAACCCTCCACACCACGGGGTCCTGTTCAACCACCCCTCCACGGGCACCGCTCCACCGTCTACTGTTCATCCAGCCCTCGACACCACGGGGTCCTGTTCATCCAGAGGCAACGCCACCGCTCACTGTTCATCCAAACCCCCCTCCCCCCCCACAACGCTCACTGCTCATCCCAGAGGCAGCATCGATCGGCTTTAGTTAGTAGCAGTAGCGAAGGAATCGCTCGATCGTGTTCAGTTAACAGCCATCGATCGATCGCTCGGGTTCAGTAACGCGTAGCCTACAGTGCAATCGCTCGGGTTCAGTGATGTAACGCCCCGAGACCGACGCTCCAGAAGACTTCCAGCTATTCCGAGTTTTGTTGTGTGATTTGTTTTGTTTGTGCATTCATCATGCCATCTCTTTCATTGCATCATGTCATCATGCCATCATATCATTAATTTTTAAAAACTCATCTAAATAAATTATATGGATCTTCGATCCATTTAAATCGAGGAAAACGCACAGGGTGACTTCTCTTTATAACATATCCTCCCAATATTAGGGAGCTATTATAAATATTCCATTATTTGGAATTGATCATAACACACTTGCAAATAAATCCCAATGCCTTTGTTATCTCAATTCTTGGTATCCAACTTTGCCCATTATTCTTCTATCCTTTTCCTAAGCTCCACCTAAGTTCGATACATTTTTTTGAAACCTTGTAGCCTTTCTTTTCTTCCCTTTTATTCTTCTATTAAAGAGAATTAGAGGGGGAGAGAAGAGAGCCAGCCTTGCAACCCTACAACTAGGCCGGCCCATTTGCATCATGGCCCAACCAACAGCCCAGTCATCCCCATCTTAACCCTAGCCTCCTCCCGATCCCCTCACTCTCTCCCTCGATGCCCCCTCCAGCGCCGCCAGGAGCCCCGATCCCCATCTCCCTCCGCTCGATCTCCTCCTCACCCTCTCGCTCTCCTAGCGCGCGCCCCCTTCGTCTGCCTGCTCCCTCCTGCTTCCTCGACCTCGCCTCGCCCCGCGACCCCGCCACCCTTGTTGCTCGGGACCGCCATGGGTGCCTGCAGGACGACACCGCTGTCCTCGTGCTGCAACGCTGCCGGCAAGCCCTGCCTCTGTCACCTCCTTCCCGCGCGTGAGATGCTCTCCTCCGACAGCCACCTCCCGCTCGCCTCCTTCTTCTCTTCCTCATGCGCCAGCGACCATGGTTGCCTCGTCATCAAGCTCGCCATTGTCTTCCTGGTGGCCGACTGCCTCGACCTCCTCTGCAAGGTGAAGCCACGGCCGCGCCAAGTTCCCTGCTCCGCCTCCACACGCTGCCCGCACACGCTACAAACCGCCGCTGTTGCCTCCAGGCTGCGCTCCCCGTCCATCATGAGCTCCGCCCTGCTCCTATTCGACCCTCGTTGAACCACCAAGACGCAGCCTCGACCCGGCGTCATCCATCTTCTAGCAACCGCGTATGTGCAGCACCACCAAGTTTTGCCTCTGTACTCTCATTGGGGTTGACCGTGGTCGTGTGCCTGGTGCCACTTGGAGTCGCCAAGACCGCTAAGACCCGTACCCGGACCGTCAAGCATCTTCTCCAAGATTTTGCCAAGTACCACGACGATGCGCCAAGTACCTCTACCCGAACGTCTATGACCCGTGAACAACTACCGTCGCCAAGATCGCAAGTACCTCTACCGTCGCCGTGAGCGACTACTTCCACGACGTTCGTGAACCACTACTTCCACCACCGTCGCGAGAACGACTACTTCCACTATGTCCCATGTACCACTACTTCCTTCGCCGTACTCGACCTGCTCCGAAGGGCACGCTTCGAAGGTATAACGACGAGATGAGGCCCGTGGACGAATACATGTGTCGTAGGAGATGCCCGTGATTGCACCGTGTCCGAATGGTCATTTGCATGTTCCTCCTTGTTGCTATGCCATCGTCTTAGGGGAACCCGGTAACCGGGAGCACCCCAGCATTTTTTCATGACACGCTCACGCCACTTTCTTTTGAACCGACATCTCGATGAGTTGTCGGATCACCGGAATGTTGCCGTGGCACCATTTTGTTATCGTTGCCGTGGCACCCCTTTTGTTCCGCCATGGTGACCAAATGCTCCCTATCATATTAGATGTCAACATTTTCATAAAATTGCATAAAATTATTATATTTCATTCGCATCATGATAAAAACAATTAAAATGTTTAAAATTGTTGCTTGCGTTAAGATTGCTCCAGAAGACTTCCAGCTATTCCGAGTTTTGTCGTGTGATTTGTTTTGTTTGTGCATTCATCATGCCATCTCTTGCATTGCATCATGTCATCATGCCAAAATACCATTAGTTTTTAAAAACTAATCTAAATAAATTGTATGGATCTTCGTTCCATTTAAATCGAGGGAAACGCACAGGGTGACTTCTCTTTATAACATAGCCTCCCAATATTAGGGAGCTATTATAAATATTCCATTATTTGGAATTGATCATAACACACATTCAAATAAATCCCAATGCCTTTGTTATCTCAATTCTTGGTCTCCAACTTTGCCCATATTCTTTTATCCTTTTCCTAAGCTCCAGCTAAGTTCTCTACATTTTTTTGAAACCTTGTAGCCTTTCTTTTCTTCCCTTTTATTCTTCTTTTAAAGGGAATTAGAGGGGGAGAGAAGAGAGCCAGCCTTGCAGCCCTACAACTAGGCCGGCCCATTTGCATCATGGCCCAACCAACAGCCCAGTCATCCCCATCTTAACCCTAGCCTCCTCCCGATCCCCTCGCTCTCTCCCTCGATGCCCCCTCCAGTGCCGCCAGGAGCACCGATCCCCATCTCCCTCCGCTCGATCTCCTCCTCACCCTATCGCTCTCCTAGCACGCGCCCCCTTCGCCTGCCAGCTCCCTCCTGTTTCTTTGACCTCGCCTCGCCCCGCGACCCCACCGCCGCTCTGGTCGGCGAGCCCATGCTCCAGCACCGCGCCGCTGCATCCTTGTTGCTCGCGACCGCCATGGGTGCTTGCAGGACGCCACCGCCGTCCTCGTGCTGCAATGCTGCCGGCAAGACCGGCCTCTGTCACCTCCTTCTCGCACGTGAGATGCTCTCCTCCGACAGCCACCTCCCGCTCGCCTCCTTCTTTTCTTCCTCATGCGCCAGCGACCATGGCTGCCTCGTTATCAAGCTCGCCTTCGTCTCCCTGGTGGCCGACTGCCTCGACCTCCTCTACAAGGTGAAGCCACGGCCGCGCCAAGTCCCCTGCTCCGCCTCCACACGCCGCCCGCACATGCTACGAACCGCTGCTGTTGCCTCCAGGCTGCGGTCCCCGTCCATCATGAGCTCCGCCATGCTCCTATTCGACCCTCGTTGAACCGCCAAGACGCAGCCTCGACCCGGCGTCATCCATCTTCTAGCAACCGCGTATGTGCAGCACCACCAAGTTTTGCCTCTGTACACTCATTGGGGTTGACCGTGGTCGTGTGCCTGGTGCCACTTGGAGTCGCCAAGACCGCCAAGACCCGTACCCGGACCGTCAAGCATCTTCTCCAAGATTTTTCCTAGTACCAGACGATGCGCCAAGTACCTCTACTCGAACGTATACGACCCGTGAACAATTACCACCGCCAAGATCGCGAGTACCTCTACCGTCGCCGTGAACGACTACTTCCACGACGTCCGTGAACCACTACTTCCACCACCGTCGCCAGAACGACTACTTCCACTACGGCCCGTGTACCACTACTTCCTTCGACGTACTCGACCCGCTCCGAAAGGCACGCTTCGAAGGTATAACGACGAGATGACGCCCGTGGAGGAATACATGTGTCGTATGAGATGCCCGTGATTGCACCGTGTCCGAATGGTCGTTTGCATGTTCCTCCTCGTTGCTATGCCGTCGTCTTAGGGGAACCCGGTAACCGGGAGCACCCCACCATCTTTTCATGTCACGCTCATGCCACTTCTTTTGCACCGACATCTCGATGAGTTGTCTGATCATCGGAATGTTGCCGTGGCACCATTTTCATTATCGTTCCCGTGGCACCCCGTTTGTTCGGCCATGGTGACCAAATGCTCCCTATCATATTAGATGTCAACATTTTCATAAAATTGCATAAAACTTGCATGTCATCCGTATCATGATAACAACAATTAAAATGTTTAAAATTGTTGCTTGCGTTAAATTGCTAAATAACATATGGGGATTTCCGGAATTGTTGTTTATTGTTTCTGGCCTCACTTAAACTTGCCTAGATAGGTAGTTTAATTATGTTTCACCTCTTGCCATGTTTATAACAACATGTAATATTGTTGGGTTCCTAAATGAGAGAGAACTAAATAATTGATGTGGTGCTTCGTTAATATGCAACTCGTTGCATATTGAGCTCCACTTAACTTGTAGTGTTGTTTGTGCATATTGCCATGCCATGCCTCATTAAACCGGAGATGCATCATACTTGTTTGTGCATCATGACATGTTTATGCTTGTGTGTTTACCATGTTGTTTGCTTCTTTCCGGTTTGCTTCTCTCGTTAGCTTCGGTTTCGTTCCGGAGTTGTGAGGATTCGCTCGACTACGTCTGTTTGTCTTCTTCATGGACTCGTTCTTCTTCCTTGCGGAATTTCAGGCAAGATGACCATTACCCTCGATATCACTTCTATCTTTGCTTGCTAGTTGCTTCGTTCTATTGCTATGCTGCGCTACCTATCACTTGTTTACCATGCCTCCCAAGTTGCCATGTCATCCTCTAACCATTTCACCCTTCCTAGCAAACCATTACTTGGCTATGTTACCGCTTTGCGCAGCCCCTCTTATAGCGTTGTTAGTTGCAGGTGAAGTCGAAGATTGCTCCATGATGGACAGGATTATGTTGGGATATCACAATATCTCTTATTTAATTAATGCATCTATATACTTGGTAAAGGGTGGAAGGCTCGGCCTTATGCCTGGTATTTTGTTCCACTCTTGCCGCCCTAGTTTCCGTCATACCGGTGCTATGTTCCTTGATTTTGCATTCCTTATGCGGTTGGGTGATTTATGGGACCCCCTTGACAGTTCGCTTTGAATAAAACTCCTCCAGCAAGGCCCAACCTTGGTTTTGACATTTGCTACCTAAGCCTTTTTCCCTTGGGTTCTGCAGACTCAAGGGTCATCTTTATTTTTACACCCCCGGGCCAGTGCTCGTCGTGAGTGTTGGTCCAACCTGTCAGCTGCCGGTGGTCACCAGGGGCAACTCTGGGCTGGCCTATCGGAAGTTTGGACAATCCGTGTGCCCAGAGAACAAGATATGTGCAGCTCCTATCGGAATTTGTCGGCACATTCGGGCGGCTTTGCTGGTCTTGTTTTACCATTGTTGAAATGTCTTGTAAACCGGGATTCCGAGACTGATCGAGTCTTCCTCGGACAAGGAATATCCTTCTTTGACTGTGAGAGCTTGTGATGGGCTAAGTTGGGACACCCATGCAGGGTATAAACTTTCGAGAGCCGTGCCCGCGGTTATGTGGTAGATGGAAATTTGTTAATATCCGATTGTAGAGAACTAGAAACTTGACTTAATTAAAATGCATCAACCGCGCGTGTAGCCGTGATGGTCTCTTTTCGGTGGAGTCCGGGAAGTGAACACGGTTTTTGTGTTATGGTTGTGCGTAAGTAGTTTCAGGATCACTTCTAGCTTCTCGACCGTTTCGTTGCTTCTCTTCTCGCTCTTATTTGCGTATGTTAGCCACCATATTTGCTTAGTGCTTGCTGCAATTCCACCTCATTTCCACTTCCTACCCATAAGCTTAAATAGTCTTGATCTCGCGGGTTTTGAGATTGCTGAGTCCTTGTGACTCACCAGATACAATCACAACAGTTGCAGGTGCCGATGATACCAGTGCAGGTGATGCAACCGAGCTTAGATGGGAGCTCAACGAAGATCTTGGTCGTTTCCATGTTTCGTTTCATGTTGATCAGTAGTGGAGCCCAGGTGGGACGATCGGGGATCTAGCAGTTGGGTTATCTTCTTTTCTTTTGGCTTCGTTCGTAGTCGGACTATGTGTGTGCTCTGAATGATGTATGAGTTATATGTTCATTGTGTGAAGTGGTGATTGTAAGCCAACTCTTTATCCCTTTCTTGTACATTACATGGGATTGTGTGAAGATGACCCTTGTTGCGACAAAACCACAATGCGGTTATGCCTCTAAGTCATGCTTGAACACGTGGGAGATATAGCCGCATCGTGGGTGTTACAAGTTGGTAATCAGAGCCATCCCCGACTTAGGAGCCCTCTGCTTGATCGAATCACTGACGCTGTTGAGTCTAGAACAAAAATGTTTTGAGTCTTAGGATTATATATATCGGAGAGTAGGATTCTTTTTACTCCTCAGCCCCTTCGTCGCTCTGGTGAGGTCTACTGACGTAGATGTTTTGACTTTCCTCTCCTCAAATTTCACTAAATTTTTTTAGGATCACGTGAGTATATTGGGATCGTTCTGATATTCTTATGACGAGAACATTGTTCTTGGTGCCTCCTGACATTTAGGGGTTGTGGCAGTGTCCCAGGGAGTTGAGCTCCGAGGTGTTGTCGTCATAATTTTATCGTTGCAGTTCTGGAATACCAGAGTTTCGCCGACATCGAAAATCTCTTTTATGCAGCTAGTGGTAAGATAACCTCGAGGCCACCCAATACTGGGGAGTTCGGGAGTATTGCCATAGCTCGTATAATGGATGCTTTTCGAAGGTTGAGGTACACGATTCCCGAAGGTTTCTTGGTTACGTGTTGATGGATGGATACAGCTTGGGTGTAGGGATTGTTAGTTTTGGGTGAGAGATATATTGCTTCCCCTGTATCCACAACACCAGATTGCATAACCAGAAAGTTTCGGGAGTTTATAAGTGGGAATTCAAGTATCTCGTAAGATATCTTTCCAACAGACACATGATATGGTATGGGATCTATCATATGTTTGTTCATGCTAATTTCCTAAGCCAATCCTTTGTTTTGTTTTGAGTTGTGGTATTCGAGTAGCTTCAATGTCAAGTGTTGATTCCATACCTTTTTTCTCAAGTGGTGTTCTCATGTTTCTATGGGAGTGCTAATCCTTCTTGATCATTGAGGTTGTCATGTCAATTTGTTTCCAACCAGCGTGCTTCTCTTCAAATGCATCCGATCATTCCAACATCCGCAAGATCAATTCTAAGCCTTTTCTCAATGATGTCTGTTTCATTCATCCCAAGTTGCCTTTGTTTTTCCCACCCTCCCACCCTTTTCTTCAAGGACTCATATATCTTAATCAAGTATTCATTGTATTCATGTGAAGTCTCTTCATTCTTTTCCTCCATGTTCTTATCCGGTGGTTCTCATGAAGATGCTCTACAAGTTCATCATTCTTCGGTGGAGTCAATGCCCAAGAGGCAATAATAAAGTTATTGTTTATTTCCTTATTTCATGATAAATGTTTATTATTCATGCTAGAATTGTATTAACCGGAAACATAATACATGTGTGAATACATAGACAAACATAGTGTCACTAGTATGCCTCTACTTGACTAGCTCGTTTATCAAAGATGGTTATGTTTCCTAACCATGGACAAAAGGGTTGTCATTTGATTAACGGGATCACATCATTAGGAGAATGATGTGATTGACTTGACCAATTCCGTTAGCTTAGCACTTGATCGTTTAGTATGTTGCTATTGCTTTCTTCATGACTTATACATGTTCCTATGACTATGAGATTATGCAACTCCCGTTTACCGGAGGAACACTTTGTGTGCTACCAAATGTCACAACATAACTGGGTGATTATAAAGGAGCTCTATAGGTGTCTCCGAAGGTACATGTTGGGTTGGCGTATTTTGAGATTAGGATTTGTCACTCCGATTGTCGGAGAGGTATCTCTGGGCCCTCTCGGTAATGCACATCACTATAAGCCTTGCAAGCAATGTAGCTAATGAGTTAGTTACGGAATGATGCATTACGTAACGAGTAAGGAGACTTGCCGGTAACGAGATTGAACTAGGTATTGGATACCGACGATCGAATCTCGGGCAAGTAACATACCGATGACAAAGGGAACAACGTATGTTGTTATGCGGTTTGACCGATAAAGATCTTCGTAGAATGCGTAGGAGCCAATAGGAGCATCCAGGTTTCGCTATTGGTTATTGACCGAGAATAGTTCTAGGTCATGTCTACATAGTTCTCGAACCCGTAGGGTCCGCACGCTTAAAGTTTCGATGACAGTTATATTATGAGTTTATGAGTTTTGATGTACCGAAGGAGTTCGAAGTCCCGGATGAGATCGGGGACATGACGAGGAGTCTTGAAATGGTCGAGACGTAAAGATCGATATATTGGACAACTATATTCGGAGTTCGGAAAGGTTCCGAATGATTCGGGTATTTTTCGGAGTACCGGAGAGTTACGGGAATTCGCCGGGGAGTATATGGGCCTTATTGGGCCATACGGGAATAGAGGAGAGAGGCCAAAAGGAAGGAGGCCTGCGCCCCCCCCTCTGGTCCGAATTGGACAAGGGGCGCAGCCCCCTTTTCCTTCTTCCTCTCCCCCTCTTTCCCCTTCTCCTACTCCAACAAGGAAGGAGGGAATCCTACTCCCGGTGGTAGTAGGACTCCCCTTGGCGCGCCCCCTCCTAGGGACGGCCTCCTCCCCCCTTGCTCCTTTATATACGGGGGCAGGGGGCATCCCATGACACACAAGTTGATCTTCAAGATCGTTCCTTAGACGTGTGCGGTGCCCCCTCCACCATATTCCACCTCGGTCATATCGTCGCGGAGTTTAGGCGAAGCCCTGCGCCGGTAGAACATCATCATCGCCACCACGCCGTCGTGCTGACGGAACTCATCCCCGACAATTTGCTGGATCGGAGTCCGGGGATCGTCATCGAGCTGAACGTGTGCTGAACTCGGAGGTGCCGTACGTTCGGTACTTGGACCGGTCGGATCGTGAAGACGTACGACTACATCAACCGCGTTGTCATAACGCTTCCGCTTACGGTCTACGAGGGTACGTGGACAATACTCTCCCCTCTCGTTGCTATGCATCACCATGATCTTGCGTGTGCGTAGGAAATTTTTTGAAATTACTACGTTCCCCAACACGTACTGGGTCACTCCTTGAGCCACGCCGCTGGCCGCAGGCAGGCAAGTCTGGGTACCCCCATTCCTAGAACACCGACAATAGCCCCCGGGCCCAAGGCGCGCTTGGACTTGTCTTAGCAGAGAAGTGAAGAGGCAAGTGCGAAGCGCCGCGGGCCCCAATAGCCTGCGGCCTTGGGTGCCGCGTGGCACTTGATTGGACATGGGCGTCCCTGTTCCCCCACACCTCCTTATTTTGTGCCCGGCTTGGCGGACCCGCTGTTGCACACAATTTCCCCTCTTCTCGCCGCTCGCGCGCCTCATGATCTTCCTTCTCTCAAGCTCCAGCCTCTGCTTCCAATCCAATCTCGCATCCTCTCCCTTCTTGTCGCCATGGCTCCGACGAAGAAGGGGAAAGGGCCAAAGCCTGTGCCCTCGCCCCGCCCGTCGCCGTCGGTGGCTCCTGCTATCGACCGGTCGATCATACTCAACCGGGAAGGCTCAGACAAGGTCAGCTCTGCCATCGCCACCATCTTCAACGAGTGCGGGAGGACCACGGTCTGGCCCGCGTCTCACTTCTCCATTGACAGAACAGTCACCGAGGTCCGGTACTTCGCCGACACTCTGTGGGCGGGACTGGTTCCCCCCTTTTCCGATTTCTTCAACGCTGTGCTTTCTCATTACGAGATCCACATGATGCATTTGGGTCCCGAATCCGTTACTCTTCTTGCCGTTTTTGCTTTTGTCTGCGAGGCGATGATGGGCATTCCTCCTTCAGTTGCCTTCCTGCGCCACTTCTTCTCTTTGCGTCTCAGCAATCCCACCCAATGCTCGGGGTGCGTGAGCTTCCTTGCCACACCAGAAACAGTGGCTTCGAGAATCGATTTCAGCCTTCCTCCGCCCGCGACCGGGTTCTGTGAGCGGTGGCTATACGTGGATGCCGGAGTGCCCAGCCCCCTGCTTTCGGAGCCAACCGTGCCCGCTATCCCCAATTCGGGCTGGGGCCAGGAGACGCTCACGAGCCCCCGGCTCGTCTTCGTTTGGCATCGCTCGGTCTGACGGCACGAGCCCCCGGCGAACTTGAGGGCGCTCGGTCTGACGGCACCCAAGGTGGCGAAGGAGTTCCTCCTGTGCCACATTGCTCCTCTCCAGCGTCATTCCCACCGGATGTGGGCCTTCGGGGAGCATGAAGACCGCATGAGGCTCCAAGAGGAAGATCTGACGCCTGAAGTGCTGACGAAAGTCCTCATGATCCTGACTGGGGACCCTTCCCCTGGCAGCATCCGGCATGGGGGCGCCCTGCTGTACCTTTGCTCAAACAGGGGGCTGCGCCCTGTAGGCCTCAGGGGACCTTGCGAGAATCCAGTTGTGGTGATTGCTCTTCCGGTTGCCCACGACAGTCCTTCCTCGAGCGGTGGAGCTGGGAGGCAAAGGGCGTCGGGGGCTGAGGGGGACAGCGTCGGGACGATGACGCCATGCGGTACTCCTGAGGCGGCAGCTCCTGAAACCCGCCCTGCGGCGGCTGAAGGTATCGAGCCGTGGCCCGCGGCCCTCGTGGCAGAGGCCCCTGAGGCCCCAGCCACCCTTCATGGTGCGGCGTCCGGTGGCGTGCGCCAGGATGATGTCCTCGACACCGGTCACCTTGGTGCTTCTTCCTCGTCGCAGGCTGACCCCTGCGACGAGCTCCTGGGTCACTTCCGTGTGGACTTCGAGGCTCTCCGAATGAGAAGGGAGGCTTTGGGTGATGATTACCCTTGCCGCCTATTGAAGCGCAGGAAGTACTTCGCCACCGATGAGTAAGCCTTTCCATCTCTCAGTTCCTTACTTTCCTGCTGCTTCAGCTGATCATTGCCCTGCAGGGCCCTTCCTGCCGAGTTCACAGAGATGGCTGAGGAGCCATCCCTCCAGGCCTCGCCCTCTCCACCTTCCCAAAGCTCCCCGAGCTCCAGCACTGCCCTTGTGGTGAGGGCGATTGGAGAGGCGGGCCATCCTATGATGCGTCCTGATTCTGCGTGCCTCGCGACCATCCTTCGCGAGCCCTCCTGGGGCATAGCCAGCCTGCCCTGGGCTCTTCGAATGGTTGTGGATGGCGACTGGCCGAGGTCGGCCTTGCGTTCTTCCTTGGAGGATGAACTGGCTCTGGGCCAGGCTTCTGGCGGGGCTCTCCCGGCCATTGCAAGGGCACCAGCCCCCAGCCCCCTGCCTAGAGGGGGAGCGTTGGTCCGTGGCCCTCCTCGCGCGCCCGAGGCGGAAAGTGATGCGGAAGGCATGCTCGAGCGCGCTCGGGAGCGCCGCACCCTCTGCCAAGGGTTCCTCCGGTGGGCGGCAGACGCGGTGAGCCAGCTTGGTGTAGAGCTCGCTGACGAGGACGCATGCCTTGAGGCCGAGGGCCTGCGCCTAGCTGAGGAGAGGCGCAAGCTAAAGGTGGTTGTTGCCCTTGCGCGCCACCAGCGTGACCTCGACAATGAGAAGGCAGAGGTGTCGCTGGCAGCTTCTCTGGAGGCCTTCTCCCGGGCCGTCGAGGAGGGTCAGGAGGCAAACCAGCGGCGCAGGGCCGCAGAAGAGCGGGCGTGGGAGCTCCAGGACTGGAGTAGCTCCCTGGAGCAATAGGTGGAGTTGCGTGAAGCGGCCCTTGCGTCGATGGATGGGGGCTCGGTCGATTGGGTAGAGCTTCAGAAATGTGAGGAGGCACTGATGCTGGAGGCCACCGAGTGCACCCTCGAACTCGAGCGATTGGAGATGAAGGAGTGCCTGGTGGCGCAGGCGGAGGATGATGTTGCCGCGAGGGAAGCCCGAGCCTCAGAAGAGGTTGATCATCGGGTGGCAGCGGCTCGCTCGAACCTCGAGCGCGAGTTCAAGGAAAGGCTTGAGTTGATCAAGGTCAAAGCAGAGGGCAGGACCGCCGCCCTGAAGGCCAAGCTAGATGAAGCGATGCGGCGTGCGGACGCTGCCGGGGCCGCCCTTGGCACGGCACAGGCGGAACTGGCTTCCTCCCACGCCGAGGTGCTTCTTCTCCACCAAAGGGTGGACACGACTGAGGCCTTTGCGTGGCGGAACGAGGATGAGATACGCCAGCGGCAGACCCTGGAGCACGTGCACAGCCCCATGCTCCGCAAGCTCCGGGAAAGAGCTAACACGGCCTTGGGCATCATCTGCGAGGCAGCCGTTGGGGAGCCTCGTGTGGTTAACTATGCTGGTAATGTTCAGTTCTTCACCGATGTGGTGACGCAGCTGGAGACTCGTTTGGGCAGAGCTGACAGGTTGGTGGAGGAGAGGAGTCGTGCCCTACTTGGGCGTGCTTTTTCCCACGTCTTCAGCCATATTCAGAACATGGACCCCCACTTTGACTTCGATGCCGCCATCGCACCGGTACCCCTGGCAGTCCGAGAAAATCTGGCATGTTGGGTGGAAGACAACATGGACGCCCTTGTGAGGGCCTTCACCGCTGATGACGAGGTGTGATCGTAGCTGCTGATGAGGGCGGAGTGGTGAATGGCCCAGGTGCTGGTGGGGACGGCGTAGAAGGCGACGGCGAGGCCACGATGCCAGTGGCGACTCCGGAGGTGCCCCCGAGGATGCATTGGGGGATTTATCCGATTGACCGCGTGATGTTCCTGCTTTTACCCTGCGCAGAGAGAGTTCAAGCTTGGCCCAGAAGGTTGTGAGAGCATTTTGGGAGGGGGAGCCCCTCGTGTAGAAACTGGTAGTTAGCGTATTTTTAGATAGATTGTTGCCCGCATGCCCATACCAAGCAACTTGTTTTGTGATGAGTCAACTGGCTTGTTTACCTTCGACCCGCGTGGGTCCTGAGCGAGCCTGCGGGGGCCGTGGTGCCTGAAGTGCCCCCTGGTTGAGCCCATTGTACCTGTAATGAGAACCTCCTGAGAGGGTGTGCCGACGGCAGTCTGGGCTGGGTACATGCTGGGCCTGGCCCGGCTCGCGAGTGGCTCGTGAGGGGAGGCAACTGAAGCTTGGACGGACGCAAAGCAGTGACCAGAATGCAAGAGATTGCTTGAACAAGACTAAACACCCCTTCCCTGGACACACGCAAGTTTCAAGATCAAATCCAACTTAAATCCAAACAGGGAAAAGCAACAAACAAGGTGAAAACAAGAAAAGAAGAAAAAGCCGCGTCCGGCACCTAGTCTAGTCTTCGACGTCTTCTCACCAGCGTGGAGCTAAGTGCTGCCACTTGGCATGGGCGGGAGCCCCGAGGCCCGAGGGCGGCTCTCCCAAGACTCCGGGGCATGTACAACCCCACTCATTATTACGTGAGAGTGTCACGGGGCGGCGAGCTTCACAGGCACTGGGCCTTCTTCATAGGTACCGGCCTTGCTTCATATCGCCAGATAAGGGCCCCGCCTTGCGCCACACTGTATCGCCATCGACGACGGCCGGAGATCGAGGACGCCGCCGATGGGATAGAGCGGTCGCCAGCGGTTCTCCCAACGACCACGGGTCCTCTGCCGGGGGTAGGCCCTGGGGCACCTCCCCGGCAGAGGGCCTACCTCCTGAGGACACCTTGCTCCGAGCGCCGCCTGGGTGAGGCCGGATCTCGGCCCCTCTCCTGCAGCCCTCGGTGCCCTCCTCCTGAGGGGTGGGGAGCTACGGGATTGGGGCAGCCACCCGCTGCGACGACCTGTACCTCCTGCGATCCATGGTTAGCGTATGCCTGTTCCTGAGGGATTAGCGGTACCCGATAGTCGCTGCCTCCGGCGCGGTCGACGGGGCCTTCCCTGGGCTCCTGAAAGAGCTCAGCCTCGGGTGTTTCTTCTCCCCAGCCTGGGCCGAGGAACTGGCCATGGTCTTCCTCCTGCGCGTGTCCTTGATCCATCATGTGGGGCACATACGACTCCGGGGCCGCCGCCCCGAATGCCTCGCTGTAGTGCCCCATGTGCCAAGCAGTTCTGCTCACGGTGCCAACCTGGGAGTGGCAGCGCGACGGTTCACCGGGACCGTGGGCTGTAGTGGATCCCCCTTTGATGGTCGGAGGCGGAGGCGACACCGTTGGTGGCCAGGCGCTGACGGCCAGGTTGGCGTTGGAGTGGCCCTGGAATCCGCTTGGAGCTTGCGGGCGCGTGTGGGGCCTCCGTGCGATCCGCCTTGGGCCTGAGGCGGCAGCTGGGTGCAGAAGGGGTGAGCCCCCGAGGCGGCGGAGCCCAGGAGCTCTGCCACCCGCTCGAGTAGCACGTCGCGGCTGCCCTCTAGCAGCCTGCATTGCAGTAGTTCTCGAGCTACCGTGAGCGCGGCCCTTGATTTCGCTTGCTCTCGCCGTGAGTACGGCGCCGTGGCCGTGGCGTGGCTTGAGGCTCTCGCTGCCGACTGCACCTTCCGCGGTGTGAGAGCTGGTGTTGCCTGACTGCGTCGCCCGCGGCCCGTAGTGCCCTGCGGACCGTGGGCTGCCTGGGGCACAGGGTTGAGGTCGCCCTGTGCAAGCGGCTCTGCGTGGGCGGGCCAGGCCGCCCAAGGATCAGGATTGCCCATTGGGTCGCCGGACATGATGACGATGATGCGACAGGCGGCGAAACACGAGGCGACGGAGGGCAGACTCCGGTGCACCCCTACCTGGCGCGCCAAATGTCGGATTTCGGGTTCTGGCAGACCCTCAAGGTTTGAACACTGGGGTGTACGCGGAGATCACACCTCTAGCCTACCCATGTCTCACCGCCTCGCCAGGATGTAAAACTACACGAAGAACAACACAAGGGACACGAGAATTATACTGGTTCAGGTCACCATTGTGGTGTAATACCCTACTCTAGTTTGTTGTGTGGTAGATTGCCTCTGGGGCTGATGAGGAACCGTACAAGGGAAGAACAGCCTCGCGAGGGTCTATTCTTGGCTGGTGCGATGAACTGCTAGGGGGAGTTCGGTCGCTTCTCTCTCTCTCTCTCTGCCTTTCTATCCTTGTTCTTTCGATGCCCAACCCTGTGGGTGGCTAGTCCTATTTATAGGCGAAGGTCCCGGGCCTATTCCCAAATATTGAGCGGGAAGGGCGCCAACAATTGGCCATTTTGAAGGGGAACATCTAGTACACTTATCCTGACTAAAGTTGGTCCTCGCCTGCCAAAGACCCTGACGATGACGCCGGCTTGGGCTCCACGATGACCTCCGTTTTGTCGTCCTGCTGGTCTTGGTCTTGTAGCATCGAAATGGTTGCCTGTGCTTGATACCCTTGCCTACGCTTGCCCCCTTTGCACCAATGAGGAAACAAGGACTTTGCGCAGGCCGGCGCCCGCCTGGCGCCCACCTGGCCTTGGTCGTCATGGCTTGCTTCATGGGCACCTCGTGAGGTACCCCGCCTTGACCTCTCCGCCTCCTCGTGAGCCAGCCTGACGAGGCCGTTCCTGAGGAAGCCTCCTGTCGTCCACCCCGTGAGGCTTGGCCCCTCGCAAGGGTCTTGAGCATATGCTGATGAGGATGGGCCGTACTGGGCCACTCCTTCAGCCACGCCACTGGCCGCAGGCAGGCAAGTCTGGGTACTCCCGTTCCCAGAACGCCGACAGGTATGAACTCGACCTATCTTCTTTTTGAAAATATGATTAGTTCATCGTTCCTGATTCAGCGTATTATGAATAAACATGTTTGCAATGACAATTAGAGATTATAGTTGCTTATGCCATGCTTAATTAGCTAGGAGTTTATAATGGTTTACCTTGCGTGCCAACATGCTATTAAAATGGTTATGATGTGGTATGATAGGGTGGTATCCTCCTTTGAATGATTCGAGTCGCTTGACTTGGCACATGTTCATGCATGTAGTTGAAACAAAATCAGCATAGCCTTCACAATATTTATGTTCATGGTGGATTATATCCTACTCATGCTTGCACTTAGTGTAGATTAATTTTAATGCATGTTCATGACTATTGTCGCTCTCTAGTTGGTCGCTTCCCAGTCTCTTTCTAGCCTTCACTTGTACTAAGCGGGAATACTGCTTGTGCATCCACTTCCATAAACCCCAAAGTTATTCCATATGAGTCCACCATACCTTCCTATATGCGGTATCTACCTGCCGTTCCAAGTAAATTTGTATGTGCCAAACTCTAAACCTTCAAATGAAATTCTGTTTTGCATGCTCGAACAGCTCATGTATCAACTAGGGTTGTCTCTATCTTCCATGCTAGGCAGGTTATTCTCAAGAGGAGTGGACTCCGCTCCTCACTCACGAGAAAATGGCTGGTCACCGGGATGCCCAGTCCCTTGCTCAAATCAAATCAAAATAATTGCAAAAAAACTCCCCCAGGATTGTTGTTAGTTGGAGGCACCCGTTGTTTTGGGCAAGCCATGGATTGATGATTGTTGGTGGAGGGGGAGTATAAATTTTACCATTCTGTTTGGGAACCACCTATAATGTGTGTAGCATGGAAGATATCTAGATCTCTTGGTTGTTATGTTGACAATGAAAGTATACCTATCAAAAATATTATTTATCTCTATTTCAAACTAGAGCTATGGCACCTCTACAAATCCCTGCTTCCCTCTGCGAAGGGCCTATCTATTTACTTTTATGTTGAGTCATCATACTCTTATTAAAAAGCACCAGTTGGGGAGCACCGCTGTCATTTGCATGCATTACTATTAATTTATATTGAGTATGACTGGATCTCTTTTACCATGAATTATAATGTTTAGTCAGTCCTTGATCTTCAGGGGTGCTCTGCATTTATGTTTTGCAGTCTCAGAAAGGGCTAGCGAGATACCATCTTGTTATATCATATTATGATTGTTTTGAGAAGTGTTCTCATCCGAGATTTATTATTATTGCTCGCTAGTTGATTATGCCATTGATATGAGTAAACATGAGACCTAAGTGTTATTGTGAATATGGTTAGTTCATAATCTTTGCTAAAAACTTGAATGCTAGCTTTACATATTTACAACAACAAGAGCAAACAGAGTTTGTAAAAGTTTTTCTTTATCACTTTCAGCTTGTCAACTAAATTGTTTGAGGACAAGCAAAGGTTTAAGCATGGGGGAGTTGATACGTCTCCATCGTATCTACTTTTTGAAACACTTTTGCCCTTGTCTTGGACTCTAACTCGCATGATTTGAATGGAACTAACTCGGACTGACGTTGTTTTCAGTAGAACTGCCATGGTGTTATTTTTGTGCAGAAATAGAAGTTCTCGGAATGACATGAAAATCCACGGAGCAACTTTTTTGAATTAATAAAAAATATTGGCGAAAGAATCAACACCAGGGGGCCCACACCCTATCCACGAGGGTGGGGGGTGTACCCTACCCCCCTGGGCGCGCCCCCTGCCTTGTGGCCCCCTGGAGCTACACCTACCTCCACTCCAACTCCATATATTCACGCTCGGGGAGAAAAAAATCAGAGAGAAGGAGTCATCGCGTTTTACGATACGGAGCCGCCGCCAAGCCCTAAACTCTCTCGGGAGGGCTGATCTGGAGTCCATTCGAGGCTTCGGAGAGGGGAATCCGTCGCTGTCGTCATCATCAACCATCCTCCATCACCAATTTCATGATGCTCACCGGCGTGCGTGAGTAATTCCATCGTAGGCTTGCTAGGTAGTGATGGGTTGGATGAGATTTACCATGTAATCAAGTTAGTTTTGTTAGGGTTTGATCCCTAGTATCCACTATGTTCTGAGATTGATGTTGCTATGACTTTGCTATGCTTAATGCTTGTCACTAGTGCCCGAGTTCCATGATTTCAAATCTGAACCTATTATGTTTTCATGAATATATGTGAGTTCTTGATCCTATCTTGCAAGTCTATATTCACCTATTATGTGTTATGAGCCGTTAACCCCAAAGGGACAATAATCGGGATACTTACCGGTGATGACCGTAGTTTGAGGAGTTCATGTATTCATTAAGTGTTAATGCTTTTGTCCGGTATTCTATTAAAAGGAGGCCTTAATATCCCTTGGTTTCCAATAGGACCTTGCTGCCACGGGAGGTTAGGACAAAAGATGTCATGCAAGTTCTTTCCCATAATCACGTATGACTATATTCGGAATACATGCCTACATTACATTGATGAACTGGAGCTAGTTCTGTGTCACCCTATGTTATAACTATTACATGAGGAATCACATCCGACGTAATTATCCATCACTGATCCAATGCCTACGAGCTTTTCACATATTGCTCTTTGCTTAGTTACATTATCATTGCCACTGTTACAATTACTACAAAACTGCTACTGTTACTTTTGTTACCGTTACCGTTACTTCCATACTACTTTGCTAATAAATACTTTGCTGCAGATATTAAGTTATCTAGGCGTGGTTGAATTGACAACTCAACTGCTAATACTTGAGAATATTATTTGGCTCCCCTTGTGTCGAATCAATAAATTTGGGTTGAATACTCTACCCTCAAAAACTGTTACGATCCCCTACACTTGTGGGTTATCAGTCACTCTCCTCCAGCACAGTGAGAGATGCACGAGAAATGTGAGGAGGATGTGCGAGAACCCATGCGAGAAATGTGTGTGGCTAAGTTGATTTTTGCAGTAGTTTTTGCCCGACCTGGATTGCTATTTGGCCAAGGGTTGCTCTTATTTTTGCCAGTTTGATCTGTTAGTTAGATATATACGAGATATCTTGTCATTTTTTACTCCTCCCATGATTCTATTTTGTAATCCCTGACATAGTTTTGCTGATTAGCTTGTGTTACAGTTTTTCACTTTCTAAACTTTTTTTTGCTTAATATTTGCTTACTAGCTGCCTGACATTTTCAAGGTTTTTTCTTAGTGGAGGCATGCCAACTTGCCTGTACATAGGTGTTATGTTCTCCATAGTTTAACTGTGTAGTAGTTTCTTACTAGTTGCCTGGCATTTTCATGGTTTTTGCCTAGCAGAGGCATGCCAACTTGCTTGTGCATAAGTGCTATGTTTTCAGTCGTTCACCTATGTAGTACTTGCTTACTAGTTGCCTGACGTTTTCATGGTTTATGCATAGCAGAGGAATGCCAACTTGCGTGTGCATAAGTGATATGTTTTTAGTAGTTCACCTATGCAGTAGTTGCTCATTTAGTTGCCTAACATTTTCATGGGTTTTGCCTAGTAGAGACATGCCAACTTGCTTGTGCATCAGTGCTATGTTTTAGTAGTTCATCTGTGTAATAGTTTCTCATTTTAGTTGCCTGATTTTCCCATGGGTTTTGCCTAGTAGAGGCATGCAAACTTGCCTGCATGTTTTTCACAGTTCTTTTTAGTGTTTTTCTACCAATAGATGTTTTCATTTTTAATTGCCTACTATTGTCATGGTTTTTGCCTAATGATAATTATTTGCATGCACTCATGTAACACTGATTTTTCTGCTAGATATTCTTTTTTATTTGCAGCAAAAAATGACCGGGAGCAGCAAGGGCATCTAGCAAGACCGCCCTACAACCAACCCTCACGCTGAACAGAGGTGTGGGAGTTTTTTTTCTGGAAACATTTTTTTCCCATTTTTTGTGCTGCATATACTCGGTACTTGTCTCTCTATGTTTTTGTTCATTTCATGTTCTGTTTTTATTATTGGTTTGTCCCATTTTCCTATAGGTTGGTAGTAGTGTGCCCATAATTGGGTACAAGCGTCGAAGAGGGCAAAAAGCAATTATAGCTCGTGGGACGCGACCATCAGATATTGATACGAGCAAGGACCTATATACCGACGCTGATAATGACCCTGAACCTGATAAAGATATTTTTCTTGACAAAGATTCTGAAGATTGTCCAAAAATAAGCAAAGCGCGAGAAGACTGTTGGAAATGAGGTAATGCAATGTTGCCTCACTTTGTTGTTACTTTTGTCGACTAAATGTGTGTGAGTTGCCAACCGACATATATGTATACAAAACTGTTCAGTTCATTCTAATGGACTTTCGATGTTTCTGTTTTGTTTCTTTAGGGTTTTGGGGATAGGGGATCGCCTACAGGGTTGTACAAACTAAACCAGTCACTTGTTCCTGCCTAGAAGGGGGTCATCATTAATAGGAAGTTTGGGGGTTTGTTGGACCTCGCAGCAACTAGCATGGATGCATATCTCAGCCAATGGATTATGAAGCACTACAACCCTAAGATGTACCAAATCATTATACTAGATAGGGGGAAGATCCCGGTTGATGCAACGAGCGTGCATAAAATATGGGGATTGCAAAATAGAGGCAGAAAGGTTTGCTTTGAGAATTGTCCTGTCACACCCTAGAATATAGCTCATAAAATAATTGCATTAGAGAGCATCATACATCAAGTTTAAATCCAAGAAAATTGAATTGAGGGAATTTTAAAAGCCTTAAAAGAATTATTTTAAAAGAAGGGCAGGAGCCCTTCAAAAATTGCATTCAGTGAATCCAAAATTCCCTCAAAATAGTATTGAGAATTTTGGCAAGAGTTATATCAAACCATAATTTGGGAACATTTTTAAGGAATTATTTGGGCTCTGAATTTAAATCAATATTGTATTTGAATTTGGATTTATATTCTAAATATATGGAATATATCTTCAAATGTCTCTGATATAATTTATCTTCTTTTGGAATAGTTCAGAGAAGTAACATAAATTTGTTTAGAATGTTTTGGCATTGTTTGAATTCATTTTGAATTTACAATCACTGGCAAAAGGATAAATAAGAACAAAACAAAATAAACAGAAAGAATAGAGAGAGATAAAGGCCACCTGGGCCAGCTTACCTAATGCAGTCATTGTAGCGGCCCAGCCCACCACCGCAGCCACCCCTGTCGTCTTCCTCCTCGGACAGTACGACGCCAGGCGCATGGCCGGAGCGCGCGGGCACGCACCCAGGCCACCTCCTACTTGCCAGCCTGCGTGGACGCCGCGGATGACCTCGTCGTGATGTCTGGATCGAGCCGACGTCGCTCATTTTGCCGCCTGCTTTCTCCTTCACCCTCTCCCCACCATGACCGACGCCATCGCAGCTCATCGTCACCACACGCAGCCACTGCCTCCCCCTCTTCCCTTCGACATACCCAAGAGCTTCGTCTCGATGCCCTCGTCCACTACAACGAGCCACACACCACCGGACGCCCCAGAACGCCTCCAAGCCGCTGTCTTCTTCCTCGGGATGCTGAACGCCGCCCTCATTGATTCATCGCAAAGGCCTCCCTGAGCCAGCTGAGGCTTCCGGCAGGTTCACTGTGAGCTCGTCGTCATTTCCCTCCCCTCCCTCTCTTGCGGTTTCCCCCTAGATAGAATCCCCACCTTGGCCAACCGCCACCGTCTGCCATTGCCAT
Organism: Triticum timopheevii; assembly: GCA_963921465.1. Classification (NCBI taxonomy): domain Eukaryota; kingdom Viridiplantae; phylum Streptophyta; class Magnoliopsida; order Poales; family Poaceae; genus Triticum; species Triticum timopheevii. The sequence goes on along the minus strand of OY997262.1, from coordinate 305,780,479 downwards.
CGTGCAGCTAATGTAGTCCTCCCTGGACCAAAACCGAGCATGTGCACTGAAGGAAATATGCCCTAGAGGCAATAATAATTTTGTTATCTTATATTTCCTTATTCATGATAAATGTTTATTATTCATGCAAAAATTGTAATAACCGGAAACTTGATACATGTGTGAATACATAGACAAAACACTGTGTCCCTAGTATGCCTCTAGTAGACTAGCTCGTTGATCAAAGATGGTTAGGTTTCCTAGCCATGGACATGAGTTGTCATTTGATAAATGGGATCACATCATTAGAGGAATGATGTGGTGGACAAGAACCATCCGTTAGCTTACATAATGATCGTTCAGTTTTATTGCTACTGCTTTCTTCGTGTAAAATATATATTCCTCTGACTATGAGATTATGCAACTCCCGGACACCGGAGGAATGCCTTGTGTGCTATAAATTGCCACAACGTAACTGGGTGATTATAAAGCTGCTCTACAGGTATCTCCGAAGGTGTTTGTTGGGTTGGCATAGATCGAGATTAGGATTTGCCACCACCACAAGAAATATGTCAACATGTGACCACCACTATTGGTCGCTGAATGGTCACTGTTTTCAATTTGTGACCTTTTTGTGACCAAAAACATAAGGTCGTCGTTAACTAACTATAGCGACCTTTCTTCTAGAATGGTCGTAGACGTTTCTGACCAAAAAAAAAGTCGTAGATTTAACGACCAATTATTTTGTTCACTAGCAATCCGACCACACCACGTCAGATCCACCGTAGCAAGCTGACGTGGCAGAATTACGACCAAATGAGAAGGTCGTAAAATAGAATCAGCCCGGTCCATTTCAGCCGTCTACATGGGCCAAGCCCAGTAATTCGGCCCATTTAATTTTTACATGGGCCTAGCCCAACAATTCGGCCTCTTTAATGTATTTTTTTCCTACGTTTATTAGCTACATGGGTCTGGCCCAACAATTCAGCCTTTGATTTCTTTGCATGGCCCTTTTAACAGCAGGTTTTCTTTTTGATCATGCATTTTTCTAGGCCATTTCTTTGCTGGGCCTCTCATGTTTTTCCCTCAAAAATAATTGTCCAATATATCTTGGGCCTAGCCCAGTTCCAAAAATATTGATCCAATCGAAAAAATATTATGCCATTGACATTACAACACATCACAGCACAAGCTATCTTGGGCCTAGCCCAGTTCTGATACATTTTCAAAGCAACGTGCAATGTTATTATATTACAACCATTCATTCCAGCAATACTATTTGAGGCTGGCTGGTTGGCTGAGCTACTACCGACTGACTGCGGGCTAACTATGTTTTTACAAAAGGTGAATCAGAAACCTAACATTACTGCATTTGCATGGCACTGCTGAAATACTCCAGGATCGTGAAAAAAATAGAAATAGCCTATCTGGTACTTCACAGCAACCAAGTCCCGCTTAATGGAAAGATTTCTTCTCCAAGTCCCGCTTCTCCCTTAGCAAGCAATGGCAGGCTGATGCAAAACTTTAGATTTAACAAGAGTACAGAGTACTTTTAAAATAAAAAGTAAGAATACACCAGTATATTATCATTCTACTTATTATTATTATTAACCAGATCATTCTACTTACCCAGAATAACAATGACCTTGTTGTAGAACTTTAGATTTAACAAGAAACCATGCATATAACATTCTCATAACAGCAAAAACTATTTTGCAAATGATCAAGTACAACAACAGCAGTAGTTCAAGTTAACACAATAGATGGACAGTACAACAGCAGCAAGACACAAGTCCTATGCATTACAGGCAGTCAAACAGTTCAGGGACAGCAAACATGCATGCATACAGACAATCAACAGTTCAGGGTACAGCAAACTGTCCATCTATTGTGTTAACTTGCAAACAGTTCAGGGAACATGCAAACAGTTCAGGGAACATGCATGCAATGGAAGTACGTACTAGTAGTTCAGGGAACTTGCAAACAGTTCAGGGAACATGCATGCAATGCAAATAGTTCAGGAAACATGCAAACAGTTTAGGGAATATTGTGTTAACTTGCAAACAGCAAACAGTTGAAACATGCATGCAATGGAAGTACGTACTAGTAGTTGTACAACACAATGCCAGGTTGGAGCAAATCATGCTTAAGCAAACAATGGCAGCGGCATGGCATAATCAAATAATAATGTGAGAAAACAACTGGATATGATTCACACTTGATCACAACAAAGAATGTGCTAGTAGTGTACACTCACAAAAGAATGAATGAATCGACATTGATTTGCTGCATTTCACCATCCAAGGGGAGCAGACTTCTTCAAGGCATCAATCATATCTAGTATATGTGAAAAAGGGTGTTACAGGATCAAAATCGCCATACCAAAAACAAATAATGCAAGCATTGCTAGAAGGAGCTTTGCAACTAACCCTGAAAATGCCCCCAGCAAGCTTTGCTAGGAGGCCCATGCCTCTCCGCTGGCCTTGTTGACGAGTGCCATGGCAGGGTAGCCTTCCTCATCCTTGACCCTTGTGCCGTACTTCATGTCTAGTGCTGCATCATATGTGTATATTCAAATCAATAAACCACTTGATCAAAGAAGAAATAGTACTTACATAAAAAGTCGCTTGAGCAAAAGCCAAACAAGATTATTGCTTTTCCCCAATTAGGAAAGGACAAGGCAGAAACGCAAGTTTTCAGATCCCAATGGCAAGTTCACTATACTATTTTGGATCGGGATCATGGAAGCATGTGACTGATCTTCGATCGATCTTGGGTATATGTGTGTGTATCTACGTGTCGTCGTCGCGATCGGTGCGGACAGGGCAGACCTTGCCGTACCTGGCGGTGAGGCTGGAGCTTTCCTCGCCGGCCTTGCAGAGGATCCTGTATGTCGGTTGCCTGGCGTACATAGACAGACAGGATTAGTTGAGGATGAATAGGCAACTGGCATTTACACTTAAATGGTTTACAGGGTGTAGATACAATAAGGATGCTAACCACGAATAAGAACTAATGCAATGACGTAGTTGAGGACAATGGATACAGATCTCCAGATTCACCAAAAAAAAGATAGAACAAAGAATGACAAAAGTAACAGGTATTTAGCGAATAGCAGTCTCAAGGTGTTCTTGTGACATGTGGTTGCCGAATATGGAGTCGTAATATACTCTTGGATAATAAGATTAATAATCTACAACAGGAAGTGTTTTTTCATCATGACAGTTGCTTACTTATTCATGAACTTGTAAGTGTTTATTACCAAATCTCCTCAGACTAAATTTACATTGAATAAGAAAGGAATCAGTATCATATCACCAACTCTTCTATAGTTACAGTGCCCTCCACATGTTTATTGTTAAACACCATCAATGAGACTAGAAGTGCAGCACTGGCAACTCATGAAACTTCTTGAATAGTAGTAGTACATAGTAACATGCTAGTGTTGTCCAAGCAGACTGAGTTACATGCATAAAACTACAATTCATCCACCCTGAGCAGTCAAGATAAACACATGCCAAATCTAAATCCATAACCAACTGCAGCTTCTTCTTTTATAGTCTACAACAACATAGTTCAGTAGGAAATCAGAATAGAATTGGACAGCGCTGCCCACCCGATTGAGTGAGCCACATGAATTGTTGCTTGAGTTGACTTGAGAAAGCGATAGTACGCTGAAGGAATAAGCTATAGTCCAGGTCAATCAGATGCAGTCATCTTTGACTCCAGTTCTTAATAGTATTCTGGAGTACATTGCTTGATGTAATAATCTAGTTCAATTCAATTTCAAGTTTCAATTTCAGCAGCGTAATAATTACTTATAACTTGCTAGTCTTTAACTGATAGAAATACATTTACACTTTGAAACAGAGGGAACCTGAAATGGACTAGGTTAAAATCCCACTGTGGACACTATCCACAACATTATTTCAGCTAAAATGGACTCATCATCACGTCAATTCACTATTGTTTCCTCCCGCTTTTTTTATACTAATGCGCCTCAAAATTCCTTTATTCTGAATACAATCAACTAACGACTCAGAGCCAAGAAACAACACTTGGGTGCAACGACAACACACCAGAAACTGCCATCATCAAACACTAATAAAAAAAGATTAGATGATCCCAAAGTGAGTGACAAAATCTGAGTATGACATCATCACTCATTTGGACTGCAAGCCCAATGCAATGCATACAATGCAAGTTTAAAAAGAAATCAATCATCTAAACACGGTACCTGAGTCGCACGGCATTTCCTCTCAAAACTAGGACTCTCTTCTACACATGACATTATGTTCCTTTCTAATGTGTGTGGATTTCAATATAAAGAGTGGAAACAAATATTACTAATTCAACAAGTTAAAGTAGAAAAAATATTAGTCCTTGTCTTGGCAAAATTGACATATACTCTTTACAAAGTCCATGGCTAATGCTAATCCAACTCTGCCCCAACATCCACACTTCATAGAGCTGCATCCAGCTTAAAGCCTAAACAGTTATACAATGGGTGCCTGAAACAGAAAGCATGACTGCTACGTTTTGACATAATTTCTTAACTTCAGATGCCAATCCCTTTTGCTGGATGTTTATATACAAGGACAACACAATGGTACTACACCCACCACTTGCGCACCGTGACAACCAAATCTGAATCCACCTTGTGAGACGTCGCACTATGCCACCATAGCAGTCTCTATGCCAATAGTTATAGTTCCAGATAACAAAATCCTTGGTCGAATTGACATGAAGCAACTATAGGCGACATTAAACATCACTTAGAAGAGATGCCCCAAATTACTGACCATTATAGCTTTCAAACTATAAGAAACAAAATAGGGACATCTCATCAATATTAAATATGGACATCTTTTAAACTCACGCTTTCAAACTGTAAATATAGCAGTGCATAGTATAGAGCAAAACAGGGACATCTCATCGCCAGCAACATGAATAATTCAGGGCCTACTATGCAACACAAGGACATTACCATGACACATAAGAAGCTGAACATAACACAACGCTTATGCTGAACTCATAAGCATGTCAGGTCCGCTTGCGGCCTAAACATGTACCTGCATGAGGCAGGGAGGAGGGAGCGGGCATGCAGACGGGACCTGGAGGGTCGTGTAGTCGTGGGCGAGCTTGTAGTACTTGTAAGGAAGTAGCCACCGCTGTCAGCCACCCTGACCCGGCCTAGATGCTGCCGAGCGTGTTCTTGCGGCCACTGCACCACCCACATCCTAAAAAACCAGACACACAACAAAAACGTCAGATCAGAGTCATATATACTGCGGATAACCATGAGAAGAAAATGGAGGAGTGGATCTGCAGCCGGCGCTGTTGGGGAAGAAGGTGTCTGACGGCGGCCTTGTTGGGGAGGATGGAGAGTCGAGGAAGCATCCAGGCAACAAGGAGGGATCGGGTCCAGCAGCAGTCATTGGGGAAGCGACAAGTTGGAGACGCGGCTGTCTCAGCGCGGTAGATGTCAGGGAGGAGGCTGCAGAGTCGCCGGGGCCGTGCCGGCAATGGAGGCGCCGCTGCCCCCAAAACCCTAGAGCCATGGGGAAGGCTGCGGGTGAGCTGCTGCGGGAGGAAGAAGGGGGACGGGTGGCCTAAGGGAGAATGACCGCCGGGCGTCGAGGGAACGGAGCAGGGGAGGGGGTGGATCTGGCAGCCGCCATGGCCATGGCCGTGCCATGCGGCTAGGTCTAGGTCATGAGCAAGGAGGGAGCGCGGATCCGACCGCGGCCGTGGGAGAGAAGGGAAGGGAAGTGGTTGTCGGCGGCCGGGGTTGGGGGAGAGGACGGAGGACGGCGCTGGCGGCGGCTGGGTGGTTGGGGATCGAGAGGGTTGGGGGTGGCGGCTGTGGGACGAGAGGGGGAGAGTGGATCGGGGGAGAGGAGTGGATCGGGGAAGCTAGGGTTTGGTTGAGAAGGTGAGGGGGTGAGGACGGCCGTTGGATCCAGAAGCATCCGACGGTGGTTGATGCATGATCCGCGTGATATGCCTATGGACCAATCAGAGCGCACCAAACAATTTGACGATTTTTTGACCAGATAAATTGGTCATGATTAATTACATACAAATTTTTCATTCCATTTTTCAATGCTCAAAATGAGTTTTTTTGAAAGACCTATCTAATATTTGTTCAAATGATGTCATATTTTGCACACGTTTCATCTTAGATTGGCAAACAACATTGACAAAGGAAGTTTTCATTTTCTTTGGACGAAAAAACAATTTTCCATTTTTCGAGTGCCCAAAAGGAGGTTTTTTTGTGAAGGACGTACCATATATTTGTTACAAAATTGTACCAAATCAATTTTCTAAAATATTAGGACATATTTAATGCACAATTGACCAAATGGTTGTGTGTCAACAGTTTTGATCCACCTCTCGTGAAAAAGACAAATTTCCACCGATTCAGCTGGAAGCGGGTCAAATTTGAACTGTAGCTGCCTTGTAATTTGCAATTTATTTTTTCCAAAAATCATTTCTAGGTACATAAGTATCTATGTAATCAGAGAAACACCAAAAAAATTCCAAGATTCAACCACTAGCTAGGAACGGTCATTCCCGTCGTTTTGACCGCATTTTGAAACGGGCATAAAAAATTCAAAAAAATTAAAAAATTGGGAAACCTTCGCATTGTGTCATTACATGTGAACAAGTTCCCAGGAAAAATAACAAACTTGTAATATGGCAATTATATTAAAAAAGGTTTCTCAGAAACGAGCTATCACGTGTGGAGATCAATGGCTTTCAAGCCAAATGATCAATCTTATGGCCACATTCATGGCATAGTTTGTTCAAATGATCTCATATTGTGCACAAGGGTGCATATTGGAATGGAAAACAATGTTGCCTAAGGAAGTTTTCATTTTCTTTGGACGAAAAAACCATTTTCCATTTTTTGAGTTCCCAAAAGGAGGTTTTTTTGTGAAGGACCTCCCAAATAATTATTGTAAAATTGGACCAAATCATTTTTCTAAAATACGAGGACATATTTAATGCACAATTGACAAAATGGTTGGGTGTAAAAAGTTTTGATCCACCTCTAGTGAAAAAGACAAATTTCCACCGATTCAGTTGGAAGCGTGTCAAATTTGAACTGCAGCTGCCTTGTAGTTTGCTCTTTATTTTTAACAAAAATCATTTCTAGGTACATAAGTATCTATTTAATGAGCGAAACATCAAAAGTTTTCCAAGTTTCAACCACTAGCTAGGAATGGTCATGCCCGCCTTTTTAACCGCATTTTGAAACGGGCATAAAAAATTAAAAGAAAATCAAAAAAATGGAAAACCTTCGCATTTTGTCATTAAATGTGACCAAGTTACCAGAAAAAATAATAAACTTGTAATACGGTATTTCTTTTAAAAAAGTGTTATCAGAAATGAGCTATCATGTGTGAAGATTCATGGCTTACAAGTCAAATGATCAATTTTATTGCCACATTCATGGCATAGTTTGTTCAAATGATCTCATATTGTGCACAAGGGTGCATATTGGAATGGCTAAAAATGTTGCCTAAGGAAGTTTTCATTTTCTTTGGACGAAAAAACCATTTTCCATTTTTCGAGTGCCCAAAAGGAGGTCTTTTTGTGAAGGATCTCCCAAATAATTGTTGCAAAATTGGACCAAATCATTTTTCTAAAATTCTAGGACATATTTAATGCACAATTGACCAAATGGTTGGGTGTAAAAAGTTTTGATCCACCTCTTGTGAAAAAGACAAATTTCCACCGATTCAGTAGGAAGCGGGTCAAATTTGAACTGTAGCTGCCTTGTAGTTTGCTCTTTATTTTTTTCCAAAAATCATTTTTAGGTACATAGGTATCTATTTAATCAGAGAAACACCAAAAAAATTCCAAGATTCAACAACTAGCTAGGAACGGTCATTCCCGCCGTTTTGACCGCATTTTGAACGGGCATAAACAATGCAAAACAAAATCAAAAAATTGGGAAACCTTCGCATTGTGTCATTATATGTGGCCAAGTTCCCAGGAAAAATAACAAACTTGTAATATGGCAATTATTTTTAAAAAGTGTTCTCAGGAACGAGCTATCACGTGTGGAGATTAATGACTTTCAAGCCAAATGATCAATGTTATGGCCACATTCATGGCATAGTTTGTTAAAATGATCTCATATTGTGCACAAGGGTGCATATTGGAATGGCAAACAATGTCGCCTAAGGAAGTTTTCATTTTCTTTGGACGAAAAAACCATTTTCCATTTTTCGAGTCCCCAAAAGGAGTTTTTTTTGTGAAGGACCTCCCAAATAATTGTTGCAAAATTGGACCAAATCATTTTTCTAAAATACTAGGACATATTTAATGCACAATTGACGAAATGGTTGGGTGTAAAAAGTTTTGATCCACCTCTCGTGAAAAAGATAAATTTCCGCCGATTTAGCTGGAAGCGTGTCAAATTTGAACTGCAGCTGCCTCATAGTTTGCTATTTAATTTTTCCAAAAATCATTTCTAGTTACATAAGTACCTATTTAATCATAAATACATGGTTTGGTGGCGATACGTCGAGGTTTGGGCGGTGGCCGAGGCCCCCAACTCTAGAGCGCGTAAACTCGCATGCCCGCTGCGTGGTCACCGCGTGACCGTGGCGTTGCCATGTGTTCTTGGCAGCCTAGGCATGTCTAGTGGGTTAGGCACTCCTCAGGTAGGTGCTAGGAAGAAAATTACAACATAAGATTCTCACGAGGAGACCGATCGATGCTCAAATATGAATTAGCAGCCAAGTATTTGATTAGTGGTACGGGAAATGTACATGGCTAATGGGCGTGAGTTTTGGCTGATGATGATCAGTTACTAAGAAGACCGTCTTCACAAATTTTCAGCTCAAAAGGAGGAGCCTAGGTGGTACTTGCTTTGCAAGGTACCACACTGGACATAAATACGAATGTTGAAGCTGTGCTCAAAATAATGAATGGATTGCGGTGGCATTTGGTGGAGGATGGTTATAAGGGCATAGGAAAGCACCGTAGAAAATGGTTACTATTTGGACATGCCAAAGTGGTACTTCCTTCACAAAGTGTTGTTCTGAATAGAATAGGAAAATGAATATTGTTGAGTTATTTTTGAACTAGGCAAGGAATGTTTTTGACATATTTGATGAACATATGATCCAAACAATTTATGAGAATTTTTTGGCAATTTTTGGAATAACAGAAATATAGGTTGCTTCACAACCTAGGGAAAAAATTGACACATGGACATGACACATAGGCAAAACTGATGAGATGGTGCCTAGTCATCACAACCCACCACAATCTACAAGGTTATGCCCATCTATATTGGTCGTTAACAACTAGAATTAAGGTAGCGGACTAGCACTGTTTGCTTTATGACCATTTTGTATAAGGAAATTACGACCTTTCTGACCAAAATGCTCGCAATGGTTTAGGGTTTGGAGCCCCCCGAACAGCTTTTGACCAATTGGTCTCAAATGGTCATAGATCTATGACCAATTCTTCCAGGGTCACTGACAGAAGGTCACTAGTTGACATATTTCTTGTAGTGCACTCCAAGTATCGGAGAGGTATCTCTGGGCCCTCTCGGTAATGCACATCATATGAAGCCTTGCAAGCAATGTGACTAATGAGTTAGTTACAGGATGATGCACTACGGAACGAGTAAAGAGACTTGCCGGTAATGAGATTGAACTAGGTATGAAGACCGACGATCAAATCTCGGGCAAGTAACATAACGATGACAAAAGGAATAACGTATGTTTACATTGCGGTTCGACCGATAAAGATCTTTGTAGAATATGTTGGAAACAATATGAGCATCCAGGTTCCGCTGTTAGTTATTGACCGGAGTGGTGTCTCGGTCATGTCTACATAGTTCTCGAACCCATATGGTCCGCACGCTTAATGTTCGATGACGATATGTATTATATGAGTTATGTGTTTAGGTGACTAAAGGTTGTTCGGAGTCCCGGATGAGATCACAGACATGACGAGGAGTCTCGAAATGGTCGAGAGGTAAAGATTGATATATTGGAAGGTTATGTACGGATACCGGAATGGTTTCGAAGAAGTTTGGAGATTTTTCGGAGTACCGGGAGGTTACTGGAACCCCCCGGGAAAGTTAATGGGCCTCATGGGCCATAGGGGAGAGGAGGAGGCAGGTGACAGGAGGTGTTGCGCGCCCACCCCCCAAGGGAGTCCGAATTGGACAAGGGGGAGGGGGCGCAGCCCCCCTTTCCTTCTCCCTCTCCCCCTCTTTCCCCTTTCCCCCACTCTGTTGGAAGAAAGGGGGGAGCTGACTAGGACTAGGAGTCCTAGTGGGACTCCCCCCACTTGGCGCGCCCCTAGGGCCGGCCGGCCTCCCCCTACTTTATGTATGAGGGCATGGGGCACCACAAAGGCGCACAATTGTTTTAGCTGTGTGCGGTGCCCCCCTCCACCCTTTACTCCTCCGGTCATATTGTCATAGTGCTTCGGAGAAGCCCTGCATGGATCACTTCACCAACACCGTCAGCACGCCATCGTGCTAACGGAAGTCATCGACTCCTTCGTCCCTCTATTGGATCAAGAGTTTGAGGGACGTCATCGAGCTGAACGTGTGCAGAAGGTAGAGGTGTCGTACGTTTGATACTTGATTGGTTAATTCGAGAAGACGTTCGACTACATCAGCCGCGTTAAGTTAATGCTTCCGCTTTAGGTCTACGAGGGTACATGGACACACTCTCCCCTCTCGTTGCTATGCATCTCCTACATAGATCTTGCGTAAGCATATGATATTTTTTGAAATTGCATGCTACGTTTCCAAACAGTGGCATCGGAGCCAGGTCTATGCGTAGATGATATGCACGAGTAGAACACAAAGAGTTGTGGGTGGTGATCATCATACTGCTTACCACCAATGTCTTATTTTGATTCGACGGTATTGTTGGATGAAGCGGCCCGGAGCAACCTTACATGACCGCGTTCATGAGACCGGTTCCACCGACAGAAATGCAACTAGTTTTGCATAAGGGTGGTTGGCGGCTGTCTGTTTCTCAACTTTAGTTGAATCGAATTTGACTGCGGCCAGTCCTTGTGAAGGTTAAAACATCAAACTTGATAAATCACCGTTGTGCTTTCTGTGCCGTAGGTATGTATGGTTCATGCTAGAAGCCCATAGCAGCCACGTAAAACTTGCAACAAAGTAGAGGACGTCTAACTTGTTTTTGCAGGGCATGTTGTGATGTGATATGGTCAAGACATGATGTGATATAAAGATTGTTGTATGAGATGATCATGTTTTGTAAAAGTTATCGGCAACTGGCAGGAGCCATATGGTTGTCGCTTTATTGTATGAAATACAAGCATTATGTAATTGCTTTATTTTACCACTAAGCGGTAGCAATAGTTGTAGAAGCAATGGTTGCGAGACGACCATGATGCTACAATGGAGATCAAGGTGTCAAGCCGGTGACAATGGAGATCATGATGTTGCTTCAGTGATGGAGATCATGAGCACAAGGTGATGATGGCCATATCATGTCACATATTTGATTGCATGTGATGTTTACCTTTTATGCATCTTATTTTGCTTAGTATAGCGGTAGCATTATAAGATGATCCCTCACTAAAATTTCAAGGTATAAGTGTTCTTCCCAAGTATGCACCATTCTGAAAGTTCTACGTGCTGAGACACCACGTGTTGATCAGGTGTGATAAGTTCTATGTTCAAATTCAACGGGTGCAAGCCAGATTTGCACACGCGGAATAATCGGGTTAAACTTGACGAGACTAGCACATATAGATATAGCCTCAGAACACTAGAGACCAAAAGGTCGGACGTGAATCATATAGTAGATATGATCAACATAGTGATGTTCACCATTGAAGACTACTCCCATCTCACATGATGATCGGACATGGTTTAGTTGATTTGGATCACACATCATTTAGATGACTAGAGGTATGTCTATCTAAGTGGGAGTTCTTTAGTAATATGATTAATTGAACTTAATTTATCATGAAGTTAGTCCTGATAGTTTTTTTGCATATCTATGTTGTAGATCAATGGCCCGTGCTACCGTTCCTTTGAATTTTAATGCGTTCCTAGAGAAAGCTAAGTTGAAAGATGCTGGTAGCAACTACACGGACTGGGTCCGTAACTTGAGGATTATCCTCATTGCTGCACAGAAGAATTATGTCCTTGATGCACCGCTAGGTGTACCTGTCGGTGTTCTGGGAACGGGGGTCCCTAGCCTTGCCTGCCTACAGCCTGCGGCGTGGCTCAAGAAGTGGCCCAGTACGGCCCGTCTTCATCAACCCAAGCTCAAGACCCTCGTGAGGGACCAAGCCTCGCGGGGCGGATGACGCAAGGCTTCCTCAGGGGCGGCCTCACCAGGCAGGCTCGTGAGGAGGCGGAGAGATCCAGGCAGGGGTACCTCGCGAGGTGCTCGTGACGCAAGCCATGACGATCGAGACCAGGCAGGCGCCAGGCGGGCGCCAACCAGTGCAGCGTCCTCGTTTCCTCTTTGGTGCAAAGGGGGCAAGTGCAGGCGTGGAGTACCGAGGCATCAAGCAAAGGTTACCATATCGGTGCAACGAGACCAAGACCAGCAGAGCGGCAGGACGGAGGTCACCGTGGAGCCCATGACGACATCATCGCCAGTACCTTTGGCCGTCGAAGACCAACTTTAGTCAGGATAACTTGTACTAGCTGTTCCCTTCAAAATGGTCGTTGTTGGCTCCCTTCCCGCTCAATATTTGGGAAGATGACCAGGGCCTCTATAAATAGAGCTAGCCACCACAGTAGGAGGAGGATCTCACGGAGAGACGATCAAATCCACCCCAAGTAGAACACCACGCCAGCTCAAGAACACCGCTCGCGAGGCTGTTCTTCCCCTGTACTGTTCATCATCAGTCCCAAAGGCAATCCACCACCACACACACTAGAGTAGGGTATTACACCACAACGGTGGCTCAAACTAGTATAAACCTCGTGTCCCTCATGCTGTTCGTCGTGTAGCTTACATTCACAGCGAGGCGTTGGGATGTAGATCGGTAGGAAGAAGATCTTCGCACGGACCCCAAAGTTTGAACCTTAAGGGTTTTGACGGAACCCGATATCCGACGTTTGGCGCGCCAGGTAGGGGGTGCACCAGAATCTTTCTTCCACTGTTCCGCGCTCCATCGTCCGTCACCTCCATGGCAGACGCTCTCGCTGCCCGCGTCGCCTAGACGGCTCCCATCGGTGGGCCTCCACGTCGTTCTCTGTCGCCTGCCACCAACGCTGCCACCGGCCCGGCGGGGAACGAGCAGCAAGCGTCGATGCTGCATCCCTCGGTACGATGGGAAGGCCGCACCGCCACTCCGTTGCTAACTCCAGCTGGTTCGTCGTCTCACGCCCGTCGCGCTCCCACGGACGCGTAGGCTGCGTTGCTCCTGGCATGTGAGCTTCTGCACTACCGCCACGTCAACGACCACTACGAGGAGTGGCTCGCTCGCATCACCGAGCTCGTCAGCGCTCGAGGGGCTCTCCTGCGCCGTCCCTCTCGCTGCCTCGACCTCTGTCTTGCGTGGGCGATGCAGCTCAGGAGGTGCCTCTGCTACCTCCTCCCAAAGAAGGTGCCCTGGCTCCAAGGCACGCGGCCCCTGGATGAGAGCCACCGCGTCCAGCGCCTGCGTGACAGGAAAGGAGCTGCCAAGAGATCCCTCGGCCTCAAGAAGGCACTCGCGTGCTCCCCGCTCCAGCATGTCAAGACCACATCCCAGCGCCAGCACGTCAAGACCCCGCGCTGCCCTGGCGGTGGCGCACGGGAACCTCCAAGAGCAAGCCCTGCGACTGCAAAGGGCCCCGAAGGCCACTGCAGGCTGCCGCGCCTTCACCACCGAGCTACATAGTGTCGCCTGGCCGGGCAAGTTCAAGCCAGATCTGCCTCCTCGCTACGACGGAACTGCCGACCCCACGGAGTCCTTGCAGCTCTACGAGCTGGGCATCGAGGCGGCCAACGGAGATGAAAAGGTCATGGCGAACTAGTTTCCCATGGCGCTCAAGGATGGTGCCCGCACCTGGCTCATGAACCTGCCTCTCGGCTCCATCTCCTCTTGGGACGAGATGCGCACCCGCTTCATTGCCAACTTCCAAGGCACTCGCGACCGTCCTCCTGTCATGGGTGACCTACGCCGCGTCAAGCAGCAACCTGGAGAGACCTTGTAGAAGTACATCCAGCACTTCAACAACGCTCGTCTCAAGATTCCCAAGGTGACCGAGGTGACCATCATCTCAGAGTTCTCTGACGGCGTCCGCAATGTCAAGATGAAGGAGCTGGCTATCCACGAGGATCTGTGCACATCTCTGGAGCTATTCAACCTGGCGACCAAGTGCGCAAGGGTTGAGGAAGGGCGCCTCTCCCTTCTCGAGCTTCCAGCTGCTGACCCAGAAGAGAAGAAAGCCAAGGCCAAGGACGTGAAGTGCAAGGGAGCAGCTGTGCTTGCAGCAGAACCAGACACGAAGCGCGCCCGGGACCAGCCGGAGTCGTCCAAGGGTAGCCGATTCTGCGCCTACCACAACCTCTACACCCACAACACCAGCGGATGCCAGGAGCTCAGAGCCGTTCGAGAAGGACGCTTCGATCGACGCCCCGAGCGCAACGACCAGGGCTACGACCGAGGAGGAGGAAGGGGTGGAGGATGATGGGATGACCGAGGCCCTTGCCAGCAGTGGCGTGACCGACCTCGCGAGGATCACCGGCAGGACCAGCCTCACGAGGGGGCTTGGAGGGATCAGCCTCGCGAGGATACCCCGCAGGGCAATGCAGGCCTCCCTCCTCTGCCACCACCGCCAAGAAGGAATGACGACCACCACCAGGATGAGGGGCTGGGGGCTTCCGGGAGCCACGTGCTATCGCTTGCATCTTGGGCGGTGCCCGGGCCCCAGCCTCTCAGCGCATCTTCAAGCAGTTTGCTTGCAAGGTGAATGCAGTCCTCCCCAAGCTCGAGGCCACGTGCCCTCTCAGGTGGTCCACGTGCGCCATCATGTTCAGCTTAGCGGATCAGCTCAAGTGTGCGGCTACCGCTGGTGTCCTCCCAATGCTTTGTTCCCCAGTCATCAGCAATGTGCAAGTTACCAGGACCCTCATCGATGGCGGCACGGGACTTAACATTCTGTCCCTCGAGACGTTCACCAATCTTCAAGTGCCATATGATCAACTTCAGCCAACCAAGCCTTTCTCAGGAGTAACTGACGGCTCCACCACTCCAATAGGGCAGGTTCGCCTCCCTGTCACTTTCGGATAGTGCAAGTTCATGGCGGTGACTCACCCTGGTTACAATGTCCTCAAGATGCCGGGAAGCGGTGGAATCATCACAGTCCCCTGCGAAGAGAAGGATGTGGTGTGCTCTCTCGAGCGTGCCTTCCAAGATGCATCAGTCGAGGACCCAGACAGCAAGAGTGAGAACCCTCCCAAGGCAGTTCCTAAGAAAAAGAAGACATCACCCAGCTCAAGGCCTCAGGAGGTAGGCATCTCCGGAGGCGCCGCATCAGGATCTGCGCTTGTGCAAGGGGCGCCTCCCTCCATTGCATACGAAGGCGCGGCTGGCGCCCTCCTCGGGCAAGGCTCGGGGGCTCTCTCCTGGAGGGCCTCAGACTTTGCCAAGATTACGAGGGAGGCGCTCGGGCACCACTTGGAGGCGTGCCATGTGGCACGTTTCCCTCAGGAAGGCATGGGGCAAGGAGGGCCCAACCCTTAGGAGTTCATCACCAAGGTCACTCAGGAGCTGCAGGAATCAAGAGTCATACGCGGCGATCGCCGCCTACCTAGCGTAGCGCCCCATCCAGGCGAGGATGGCGGACTGCGTGCCTGCATCAACTACCCAGGGCTCAGTCGATTCGCGTCTCAGGAGCGTTTCTGGCCTTCACACATGGGATGTTGCGAGGGTCCACCACACAGCTATGTTCGCATGCCTTTTGGCCTGCCGAACGCGGGAGCTGCTCACTAGCGTCTTCTACGGAGCATTCTGGCAGCTCAGGAGGCCAGGCACCACGCGGTCCTGGCACAGATGGAGATGGACCTCGAGGAACCGCCCGGACCCCCAGAACCTCCCGAGGCTCAGGGATCCGGCGGCTCATGAGGATCGGCCTCTTCACCGCGCTTCGTCAGCTACTTCAACACCCGCTCTACAATTGTACCAGGTGACATCTTTCGAGTTTCATTTCAGCTGGGAGCGCCCTCAGGGCTGCATTATTCCTAGTCCGCATGGGTCTGTCCCTGCGACATGTATCTCTTTTGCTTATGTCTTTAGTTCACCTTGTCAGGGGCACCCCTCGGGCTGCATCATCCCCAAGCCGCTCGGGCCTGACCCAGTGGCATGTATCCTTCCTGCAGTTATCTAAGTCAATTTGCCTTTCACGCTTGACCTGCCTATGATTATCATCTCCCGCCTACCGTGGACCCTTTTTCTCCCTCATGAAAATCGCTTGCACGTTAAAAGGGGGGCGCCTGAGCATCACGACTCAGGGGCTCTTACTGGCTCTCCAGCCCTCAACCCCTGGCCTTGTCCACGACATCGCGACCTGGCATACCAGTGGCCGCTGAGCTTGCTCGAGGGCCGGGACCTGAAGACGTAGAGCATTTGTATCTAACCACCTTGCAGGAACACTCAGCCGCCCAAGGCTCAAGATCAGGCATAACCCACCTTGAGGTAGGGCCTCGTGAGTCCCGCGCTGGCTCATGAGTGCCCAGATACACCTCGTCTAGCCCTACCATGCCAGCCACATGTCAGGGTGGGGCTGTACATGCCCCGGGGGATCCTCCCGGAGGGCCCCCCCTCCCACATACCAGTGGAAGCACGATGGTCTGCGCTGGCTGACGACACTGCCGAGCAGCTATGCCCATACACATACGGAAGCATGCTATGCTCCGCGCTGGTGATAAACAACTGAGGGCAGCTCGCGGCTGTATCAACCTCAGGGAGCCCAGAGCTCAGTTTCTGGCCTCATCGCAATGCCTCCCCCCGGGAGCGCCACGCGAGGGGGCTGGACAAGGGGGCTGCGCCCAGGTCACGCTCGAGCGCACGCCACCCAGCCAGGTCCCTCGGACCTGGTCGTCGCGCGCCTCTCCCTGAGCGGAGCCATGGTATGAAGACCATTTGAGCGTCAAGGGGGACTCCTGAGCATCGCGACTCAGGAGCCTAACTGGTCACGTAGCCCCTCAATCCTTAGTTCTGCAAGGCTAACGGCAGTTGAGGTATGCGCGGGGCCGGGCCCTACCGACGTAGAACGACAGATCTACTCCTACACCCCCTCCCTATTTGCAGTTTGCGCGTCAAGGGGGACTCCTGAGCATCGCGAGTCAGGAGCCTAACTTGCCACGTAGCCCCTCACTCCTCGGTCCCGTCCTGGTGATCCGATCGGGGCTGACAGCGGCTGAGGTATGCGCGGGGCCGGGCCCTACCGACATAGAACACAAAGCAAATAGGAAGGAAACCGCAAAATCTCACAAATTTAGAAGAAAATATTACAAACCATAAATTGTCCTCACGATACCAAACACAAGTTTAAACGCCTCCACGAGGCACGACCCATGTTGCAGGAGTTGAAACAGGAAAATAAGCTGCGAGGAGATCACCCTTGAGCAGCGGCGTCATTCGCCAGGAGCCCCGCCTCCGTGGCAGAGTTGTGCTTGTCAGCTCCACCTCCCGAGGCCGCGGAACCAGCAGTACCTGCCTTGGGCGCAGTGGCGAAAGCACGGAACTTCGCAAGAAGGGCTTCCGCTCGGCCCTTCACGGCTTCAGCGGCAGCTACGGAGCACTCGGCGTCCACAGGCTCCAGCAGATCGTCAAGGTTGGCGCCGGGGTCGCGAAGGTAGATGTGGCTGAGGACCCGGGTCAGCACTGGAGAAGAAAGGATGCGAGCTTCAACCTCGGCCATCGGGTTGATGCCCATCACGACCTCCTCAAGTGCTTCGACTAAGAAGGGAAGCAGCTTGGCGGGGCCGTCCGTAGCTCCGGCCAGCGGCTTCTCCAGGCCATCATCGTAAAGCGACTTCAACGCCTTGCGAGATATCTCCTCAAAATCCGTGAAGGCCATGCGATCCTCGGCCAAGACCTTCGCCTTGACATCTAGCTCAGTCCTCTCCGCCTTCAGCCTCTGCTCCGGGGTCTTAAGTCGGCTGCGATTAGCGGTCAGTTCGGCATCCCGGTCCTCGATGGCGGCTTCCCGAGCCTTCATCTCTTCCTCCTTTGCCTGGCGGTCGCGAGCCTCCTTGGCAAGCTCATCGCGCAGGCCCCGCAACTCATCGTCCAGTGCCTTGCAACGGCCTTGGACAATTGAAGCATCCTTCAACGTCACGTCGCGGGCGGCTATGGCCTGGGTGGCAACATGCTTCTCTTCCTCAGAAGCTGCCACAGCCTGGCTCAGCGCCGCTCGGATGAAGGTGTCAAAGCGAGCCCAGCCAGAGATCAGCTCCAGGTGCCCAGCCACCAGGCGGGGGTTGGCGCCCTGGAGATCTTCTCGCAGCCGACCTAGCTCAGCAGCAACACGGTCCAAGACGGCGGAGGAGGTAGAGGAGTCAGGAACCAGAGGAGCAGGAGGAGGGGCGTTGGCAACCTCAGTGACTGCGACAAGCACCGGCGCCTCTAAAATCAGCGGGGCCACGGGGGCTGGCACCCCGCCAGAGCGCTCCTCCTAGCCTTGCGAGAACGATCGGGCAGGGGAGGTGCGAGCTCCACTGCCTCCCCTTCACACAGGAGAAGGCGCGGCCACGACAGGTGAGCTTGCCCCAAGCGGAGCCACCGTGTCTCACTTTCTTCCTCTTCGCCGTAGACGGCAGCCTACCCAAGCGATGGAGGATGTCAAGCCCTGACAGCAAAAACAAGAGCAAAGCAGAGTTTGAGTACTTACTGGTCAATCGCGGCATGTTCCGGCGGCCTCCTACCGAGCTTAAAGCCCGAGAGCCTCTTGTGGGGCGCAGCCTCGGGAGGTCCAGAGACAGAGGAGGGCACACCAGAAGGGCTTGAGCTGGCTTCGGGCAGAGCCTGGGCCGGGGTAGCCCCTCGGGAGATCAGCCCTAACCTGTCCTTATTTGGGATCACGGGAGGGTCCTCTCCCCCTCGCCTGGTGCCGGCCTCGTCGTCGTCTGGTAGGGTGTGGAGGTTGTTGGCCCTACGCCAGTGGGAAGTCTCCCCCATTTCCTTAGTGGTCGCCTCCGAGTCACGCTCCTCTTCTTCCTCGTCTTCCTCCTCTCCTTCGTGGGAATCATCGAAATACAATTCCACCGGCGCCGCCACCTCCTGGCCCTCAGGAGGCATCTCCGGCACCAGACCGCTCCCATTAAAGGTGGGAATGGCATCCACCACCTGTTGCCAGTCGTCGTGAAGGAACAAGGGGACAGGAGCGCCCTCCAGACCTAACACGTCCTCTCCAACTAAGAAGCAGAGAGCTGCGGCCAGATCTTCATCAGCCAAGGCCTCCGAGTTCAGGTAGAGATCACCGTCCGCATCTCGAAGCCTCCACAACAGGCGCGAGTGCGCCTGAAGTGGAGCCACCCGATGCGCCAAGAACTCGCTCAGGAGCGTGGCCCTGGTCAGCTTCGCCGCCTTCATGTTACTCAGCCTCAGGTCGGCGTTCATCTTCTCCAGCACTAACTTCGCCCATCGGTCATCAAGCTTCGCATGGGACCACACCTCATCAGCCTGGGGCTGCTCCATGGGAAGCGCCTGCCAAGAGCATCCGACATCCAGCATGACCCACTTGCTCTGGAAGCCATCGGCCCTCTTCCCGGCCTTCGAGATCGCGTTGGCTTTGGAGTACGCACCAAAGCCAGCGCACACCAAGGTATGGGCGTTGGTGACTCGGAGGGAGAAGAAGTGGCGCAACAAGGCCACAAAAGGCATCACCCCGACGTGCGCCTCGCAGTAGTAGGTGAAAGTCAATAGAAGGAGAACAGAGTTGGGATGGAGATGCAGAGCCTGCAGCTTGTAATGGCGGAGGACAACATAGAAGAACTCGGAGAAAGGAGGCACCAGGCCGGCGATGATGGTGCTCATGAAGAAGGGGTAGAAGGTACTCCCCTTGGCCTCCGGCTGGGCGGGGCTGGTTCGGAGCACAGTCTCCCCCATCTCGCTACCTTGCGCCGCCGTCATCGGGCACGTGAAGGCGAGATTCTTCTCTGTCATGTTGGGGGGATCCAGAGCCGGCGAGTACCAGGACGGTGAGCCTCGGCCGCGGCCTTGCGGGGCGCCATTGCTCGTTGGAGGAGGAAGAATGAGGCGGATATGGAGATTTCGGAAGCTGGAGAGCAAGAGCAAGAAAGGGGATCTGGAGCAAGGCGACTGAGAGCAATGAAGGTAAGACTAACCCAAGCCAGCCTTTTGTCAGTCGGGCAGTTGCTGAGGCGGCATGGGGAATCGGAGACGCCCACTCCCAATCAATCGCCACGTGGCGACCAAGGCCGCAGGCTGTTGGGGCCCGCGGCGCTCCGCACTTGCCCTTTCGCTTTGCTGCCAAGCCAAGTCCGAGCGCGCCTTGGGACCGGGGGCTATTGTCGACGTTCTGGGTACAGGCTCCCCCGACTTGCCTGCCTGCGGCCTGTGGCGTGGCTCAAGCAGTGGCCCAGTACGGCCTGTCTTCATCAACCCAAGCTCAAGACCCTCGCGAGGGGCAAAGCTTCGCGGGGCGGATGACACAAGGCTTCCTCAGGGGCGGCCTCACCAGGCAGGCTCGCAATGAGGCAGAGAGATCAAGGCAGGGGTACCTCGCGAGGTGCTCATGACGCAAGCCATGACGATCGAGACCAGGCAGGCGCCAGGCGGGCGCCAGCCAGTGCAGCATCCTCGTTTCCTCTTTGGTGCAAAGGGGGCAAGCACAGGCGCGGAGTACCGAGGTATCAAGCAAAGGTTACCATATCCGTGCATTGAGACCAAGACCAGCAGAGCGGTAGGATGGAGGTCACCGTGGAGCCCAAGACGGCGTCATCGCTAGTGCCTTTGGCAGTCGAAGACCAACTTTAGTCAGGATAACTTGTACTAGTTGTTCCCCTTCAAAATGGCTGTTGTTGGCTCCCTTCCCGCTCAATATTTGGGAGGAGGACCAGGGCCTCGATAAATAGAGCTAGCCACCACAGTAGAGGAGGATCTCACGGAGAGACGATCAAAGCCACCCCAAGTAGAACACCGCGCCAGATCAAGAACACCCCTCGTGAGGCTGTTCTTCCCCTGTACTGTTCATCATCAGCCCTAGAGGCAATCCACCACCACACACACACACACTAGAGTAGGGTATTACACTACAACAGTGGACCGAACTAGTATAAACCTCGTGTCCCTCGTGATGTTCATTGTGTAGCTTAGATTCATGGCGAGGCGTTGGGACGTGGATCAGTAGGAAGTAGATCTTCGCGCACACCCCAGAGTTTGAACCTTAAGGGTTTTGCTGGAGCCCGATATCCGACAGTACCAGCTGCCCCAGCAACTGCAGACATTGTGAATGCCTGGCAGTCGCGTGTTGATGACCACTTGTTAGTTCATTGTGCCATGCTTTATGGCATAGAATCCGGACTTCAAAGACGTTCTGAACGTCATGGACCATATGAGATGTTCCAGGAGTTGAAGTTAATATTTCAAGCAGATGCCCAAGTTGAGAGATATGAAGTCTCCAACAAGTTCTATAGCTGCAAGATGGAGGAGAACAATTCTGTTAGTGAGCACATACTCAGAATGTTTGGGTACCATAATCACTTGACTCGGCTGGGAGTTAATCTTCTAGATGATTGTGTCATTGACAGAGTTCTTCAATCACTGGCACCAAGCTACAAAGGCTTCGTGATGAACTACAATATGCGAGGGATGGAAAAGACTATTCCCGAGCTCTTCGCGATGGTAAAGGCCATAGAGGTAGAAATCAAGTAGGAGCATCAAGTTTTGTTGGTTAACAAGATCACTAGTTTCAAGAAGAAGGGCAAGGGTAAAAAGAAGGGGAACTTCAAGAAGAATGACAAGCAAGTTGTCACTCCCGGGAAGAAACCTAAAAATGGACCCAAGCCTAAAACTGAGTGCTTCTACTGCAAAGGGACTGGTCACTGGAAGCAGAACTGCCCCAAGTATTTGGCGGATAAGAAGGATGGCAAAGTGAGCAAAGGTATATTTGATATACATGTTATTGATGTGTACCTTACTAATTCTCGTAGTAGTGCCTGGGTATTTGATACATGTCCAGCTGCTCATATTTGTAACTCGAAGCAGTGACTATGAATTAAACGAAGATTGGCTAAGGACGAGGTGACGATGTGCGTCGGAAATGGGTCCAAGGTTGATGTGATCTCCGTCGGCATGCAACCTCTACATCTACCTTCGGGATTAGTTTTAGACCTGAATAGTTGTTATTTGGTGCCAGCGTTGAGCATGAGCAATATATCTGGATCTTGTTTAGTGCGAGATGGTTATTCATTTAAATCAGAGAATAATGGTTGTTCTATTTATATGAGTAATATCTTTTATGGTCATGCCCCTTGAAGAGTGGTCTATTTCTGTTGAATCTTGATCGTGATGATACACATATTCATAATATTGATGCCAAAAGATGCAAAGTTGATAATGATAGTGCAACTTATTTGTGGCACTGCCGTTTGGGTCATATCGGTGTAAAGCGCATGAAGAAACTCCATAAAGATGAACTTTTCGAATCACTTGATTATGAAAAAAAATTGATACTTGCGAACTGTGCCTTATGGGCAAGATGACTAAAACTCCGTTCTCCGGAACAACGAAATGAGCTAGTGACTTATTCGAAATTATACACACCGATGTATGCGGTCCAATGAGTGTTGATGCTTGTGGCGGGTATCGTTATTTTCTGACCTTCATAGATGATTTGAGCATATATGGGTATATCTACTTAATGAAACACAAGTCTGAAACATTTGAAAAGTTCAAAGAATTTGAGAGGAAGTGGAGAATCATCGTAACAATAAAATAAAGTTTCTACAATCTAATCATGGAGGAGAATATTTGAGTTACGAGTTTTGCCTTCATTTAAAACAATGTGGAATAGTTTCACAGCTCACGCCACCTGGAACACCACAGCGTAATGGAGTGTCTGAATGTCATAACCACTTTTTATTCGATATGGTGCAATCTATGAGGTCTCTTATCGATTTACCACTATTGTTTTAGCGTTATGCATTAGAGTCAGCTGCATTCACTTAAAACAGGGCACCGTCAAAGTCCGTTGAGATGACACCGTATGAACTGTGGTTTGGCAACAAACCTAAGCTGTCGTTTCTTAAAGTTGGGGGATGCGATGCTTATGTCAAAAAGCTTCAGCCCGATAAGCTCGAACCCAAATCGGAGAAATGTGTCTCATAGGATACCCTAAGAAAACAATAGGGTACACCTTCTACCACAACTCCGAAGGCAAGATTTTTATTGCTAAGAATGGAACCTTGCTAGAGAAGGAGTTTCTCTCGAAAGAAGTGAGTGGGAGAAAAGTATAACTTGATGAGGTAATTGTATCTGCTCTCAATTTGGAAAGTAGCTTCCCGTGATGCCTACACCAACTGGAGAGGAAGCTAATGATAAAGATAATGAAACTACATATCAAGTTGCTATAGAACCACGTAGGTCTGGTAGAGCATGATCCGCACTAGAGTGGTATGATAATCATGTTCTGTAGGTCATGTTACTTGACCATGATGAACCTACAAACTATGAAGAAGCTATGATGAGCCCAGATTCCGATAAATGGCTTGAGGCCATGAAATCTGAGATAGGATACATGTATGAGAACAAAGTGTGGACTTTTGTGGATCTACCCGATGATCGGCGACCCATAGAGAATAAATGGATCTTCAAGAAGAAGACTGACGCTGATGGTAATGTTACTATCTATAAAGCTCAACTTGTCGCAAAAGGTTTTCGACAAGTTCAAGGAGTTGACTATGATGAGACGTTCTCACCAGTAGGTGTGGCTTAAGTCTGTCCGAATCATGTTAGCAATTGCCGCATTTTATGATTATGAAATCTGGCAAATGGATGTCGAAACTGCATTCCTTAATGGATTCCTTAAAGAAGAGTTGTATATGATGCAACCAGAAGGTTTTGTCGATCCTAAAGGTGCTAACAAAGTGTGCAAGCTCCAGTGATCCATTTATGGACTAGTGCAGGCATCTCGGAGTTGGACTATATGCTTTGATAAGGTGATCAAAGCATATGTTTTATACAGACTTTTGGAGAAGACTGTATTTACAAGAAAGTGAGTGGGAGCTCTATAACATTTTTCATATTATATGTGGATGACATATTGTTGATTGGAAATGATGTAGAATTTCTGAATAGCATAAAAGGATACTTGAATAAGAGTTTTTCGATGAAAGACCTTGGTGAAGCTGCTTATATATTGGGCATCAAGATCTATAGAGATAGATCAAGACGCTTGATAGGACTTTCACAAAGCACATACCTTGATAAAGTTTCAAAGAAGTTCAAAATGGATAAGTCAAAGAAAGGGTTCTTGCCTGTGTTACAAGTTGTGAAGTTGAGTCAAACTTATTGCCTGACCACTGCAGAAGATAGAGAGAAAATGAGTCATTCCCTATGCTTCAGCCATAGGTTCTATCATGTATGCCATGTTGTGTACCAGACCTGATGTGTGCCTTGCTATAAGTTTAGCAGGGAGGTACCAAAGTAATCCAGGAGTGGATCACTGGACATCAGTCAAGAACATCCTGAAGTACCTGAAAAGGACTAGCGATATGTTTCTTGTTTATGGAGGAGACAAAGAGCTTGTCGTAATTGGTTACATCGATGCTAGCTTTGACACTGATCCGGATGACTCTAAGTCACAAACCGAATACATATTTTTATTGAATGGTGGAGCTGTCAGTTGGTGCAGTTCCAAGCAGAGCGTCATGGCGGGATCTACGTGTGAAGCGGAGTACATAGCTGCTTTGGAAGCAACAAATGAAGGAGGCTGGATGAAGGAGTTCATATCCGATCTAGGTGTAATACCTAGGGAATAGGGTCCAATGAAAATCTTTTGTAACAATACTGGAGCAATTGCCTTGGCGAAGGAATCCATATTTCACAAAAATACCAAACACATCAAGAGACGCTTCAACTCCATCCAAGATTTGGTCAAGGAGGGAGACATCGAGATTTGCAAAATACATACAGATCTAAATGTTGCAGACCCATTGACTAAGCCTCTTCCACAAGCAAAACATGATCAACACCATAACTCCATGGGTGTTAGATTCATTACAATGTAATCTAGATTATTGGCTCTAGTGCAAGTGAGAGACTGAAGGAAATATGCCCTAGAGGCAATAATAAAGTTGTTATTTTATATTTCCTTATTCATGATAAATGTTTATTATTCATAATAGAATTGTATTAACCGGAAACATGATACATGTGTAAATACATAGACAAAACACGATGTCCCTAGTATGCCTCTACTAGACTAACTCATTGATCAAAGATGGTTAAGTTTCCTAGCTATGGACATTAGTTGTCGTTTGATAAACAAGATCACATCATTAGAGGAATAATGTGATGGACAAGACCCATCCGTTAGCTTAGCATAATGATCGTTCAGTTTTATTGCTACTGCTTTCTTCGTGTCAAATATATATTCCTCCGACTATGAGATTATGCAACTCCTGGACACCAGAGGAATGCCTTGTGTGCTATCAATCGTCACAACGTAACTGGGTGATGGTGATTATAAATATGCTCTACATGTATCTCCGAAGGTGTTTGTTGGGTTGGCATAGATCAAGATTAGGATTTGTCACTCCGAGTATCGGAGAGGTATCTCTGGGCCCTCTCAGTAATGCACATCATATGAAGCCTTGCAAGCAATGTGACTAATGAGTTAGTTACGGGATGATGCACTACGGAATGAGTAAAGAGACTCGCCGATAACGAGATTGAACTAGGTATGAAGATACCAACGATTGAATCTCGGGCAAGTAACATACCGATGACAAAGAATAATGTGTGTTGACATTGCGTTCGACCGATAAAGATCTTCGTAGAATATGTGGGAACCAATATGAGCATACAGGTTCCGCTATTGGTTGTTGACCAAAGACATGTCTCGGTCATGTCTGCATAGTTCTCGAACCCATAGGGTCCGCATGCTTAACGTTCGATAATGATATGTATTATATGAGTTATGTTTTTTGGTGACTGAAGGTTGTTCGGAGTCCCGGATGAGATCACAGACATGACGAGGAGTCTCGAAATGGTCGAGAGCTAAATATTGATATATTGGAAGGTTATGTACGGACACCGGAATGGTTCCGAAGAAGTTCAGGGATTTTCGGAATACCGGGAGGTTACCGAAGCCCCCAAGAAAGTTAATGTGCCTCATGGGCCATAGGGGAGAGGAGGAGACAGACCACAGGAGGTGGCGCCCCCCAAGGGAGTCCGAATTGGACAAGGGGGAGGGGCGCGGCCCCCCTTTCCTTCTCCCTCTCCCCTCTTTCCCCTCCCCCTCTCCTTGGAAGTAAGGGGGGAGCCGACAAGGACTAGGAGTCCTAGTGGGAGTCCCCCCACTTGGCGCGCCCCTAGGGCCAGCCGGCCTCCACCTCCTCCTCCTTTATATATGGGGGCAGGGGGCCACCCCAAAGGCACACAATTGTCTTAGCCGTGTGCGGTGCCCCCTCCACTTTTTACTCCTCCGGTCATATTGTTGTAGTGCTTAGGCGAAGCCCTGCGCAGGTCACTTCACCAAAATCATCATCATGCCATCGTGATGACGTAACTCATCGACTTCTTCGTGCCTCTACTGGATCAAGAGTTCGAGGGATGTCATCGAGCTGAATGTGTGCAGGACTCGGAGGTGTCGTACATTTGGTACTTGATTGGTCGATTCGAGAAGATGCTCGACTACATCAACCGCGTTAAGTTAATGCTTCTGCTTTCGGTCTACGAGGGTACATGGATGCACTCTCCCCTCTTGTTGATATGCATCTCCTAGATAGATCTTGCATGAGCGTAGGATTTTTTTTAAATTGCATCCTACGTTTCCCAACATGCGCGATCTCCTGGAGCTTCCACAATACTCTACTTTCCTCACTTGCTAGCAAGTCACATCCTGGCCCCTGCACAAGCCGGGCGCCACCGCCGCCAAACCTCGTCGCCGGCGTCGATTCCGGTTACCCCGCGACCTCCCACTTGGCCCTTTGGATGCGCGCGAGGAGGGGCTTCCTCATGGTGCCCTCAGCATGTTTGAGCAAGTTAAGATCACCCAATAGGACAATTCATGATTATGGAATATATGGTAATTAGTTTTGGACTTGGAATTTGCTATATGTTTGAATTCCACTTCAATTAAGGTGACTAACTATTGCACTAGGTCAATTCAGTACCTTAATACGACATGTCATTCATGTAGATGTGCATTGCATTGATTGTGGTCCTTCTCTTGTTTGTCCATGTTGTTCCTTCTCGGTAGAAGGTGATTCTGATGATGTGATCGTTGACACTGATGAAGAGCTATACTATCTTCAGAAGTGCCAGGCAAGCAAACCCCCTTGAGCATTCCGATAAAATCCCACTCTCTCCCTCCTGCTCTCTTTTACTGCATTAGGACAACAACTTTTCAAGTGTTACATGTTGCGGTAGTTGAACCCATTCCTCTGCATGACCTGTCTTTGCCATAGTAATTAGTAAAAACCTACTAGCATGCGCAGGAGTTGTTTGAGCCATGATGTGCCTACTTATCCATGCTTGCTTGTTATGCATGCGATGCTTAGAGTTGTGCTAGGTCCGTTTCATCTGGGAT
This sequence comes from Triticum timopheevii, assembly GCA_963921465.1. NCBI lineage: Eukaryota > Viridiplantae > Streptophyta > Magnoliopsida > Poales > Poaceae > Triticum > Triticum timopheevii. Next base: position 305,752,749 of record OY997262.1, on the reverse strand, counting down.
GGATTGGGATGGTGGCGAACATGTTCTACTGTTGAGAGCTAAGTGTGTGAACACGATTTGGTAAAGGTAGCGATGAGAGGCCATGTAGGAGTACAAGGTGGGTTGTCTCATTGAAACCGTCCTTAGGAACTGAGTTCTGTGTTTGTGATCGAAGAAGTTACTACTACACATTGGAATGCTTAAGTGCCCCTCTCGACTTATTAATCTCCTTGATCTCTGTCCAGGAGTTGCGACTAGTGTCTGATGGTTTTAGGATATGTGTTGGAGGCCGTGCATAGCAGTAACCCTAGGGGTGGGCTATGATGCGGTAGATACACCATGGCACGGTGTACCCGGGAACCCATTTGGTGGGCTCTGGAATCCTGCACACATCATTTGGGACCATAGTGGAAACCTCGACCGGACTTCCTTGCGGATGGAACTCAAATAGGCGATAAACCTAGACTAGAGTCTCATGTGGTTAGTCAGGTCGTGGCCGACACCTTCGCTGGGCTTCCACTTGAAGGTTTCCGAGTACATGTCGTGTAAATGGCGATAAGTGGTGAGAGCGTGTGTGGCGAGCTGCAGGGTAATATGATCCATTCAAATAGCCGCATCCATGGATATGGACCACTTGGAATGCTTACATTGTTCATAGACAACTTGAAGTGGATGCTCTAAAATGCTCAAGATAAGCGTGAGTGCTATGGATGGCCTTCCCGTAGGGAGACGGGAGCAGATCCATAGTGGTGTATTGATATGGTGAATATGTGGACTCGTGTGTGCTTTCTCGCCCCAAAGAAAATACTGGTAGTCGTAGTACAGGATAGCCACTGAGTCAAAGTTGGCTTGCTGCATTTGGCCTCCACCACCCCTTTGTTGATACTGATGCATATGTATCTAGTTCTGATGTAAGTCTTGCTGAGTACATTTGTACTCACGTTTGCTTAATTTATGTTTTTGCAGAGAGACTTTAGTCTCACTAGTAGTTCCACATGGGCTTCGACAATTAGCTTGGGCATCCCAGACAGAGGCCTAGCGCCTTTGGAGGGTCTTGTAGATAGATAGGCTTTCTAGCCTTCTTTCTTTTTAGGTGTCTGTACTCAGACATGTTTATGCTTCCACCTGTGATTGTTGCTTGCATGACTTGAATGCTGGGTCATGAGACCCATGTTTGTAATATCGGGCTCCTCGAAGCCTATTGAATAAATACTTTGAGTCGTAGAGTTTTATTGTGATGCCATGTTGAATTTACACATATTGAGCATATTGTGTGTACGTTATTGAAATGCTTGGTATCTGTGGAATCCGACACCTAGCTGTTTATTCTTGGTAGCCTTCCTTATGAGGAAATGTCTCCTAGTGCTTCCACTGAGCCATGGTAGTTTGTGAAGGAAATATGCCCTAGAGGCAATAATAAAGTTATTATTTATTTCCTCATATCATGATAAATGTTTATTATTCATGCTAGAATTGTATTAACTGGAAACATAATACATGTGTGAATACATAGACAAAACTATAGTCACTAGTATGCCTCTACTTGACTAGCTCATTAATCAAAGATGGTTATGTTTCCTAACCATAGACATGTGTTGTCATTTGATTAGTGGGATCACATCATTAGGAGAATGATGTGATTGACATGACCCATTCCGTTAGCCTAGCACTTGATCGTTTAGTATACTGCTATTGCTTTCTTCATGACTTATACAAAGTTCCTGCAACTATGAGATTGTGCAACTCCCGTATACCGGAAGAACACTTTGTGTGCTACCAAACGTCACAACATAACTGGGTGATTATAAAGGTGCTCTACAGGTGTTTCCGAAGGTACATGTTGGGTTGGCATAATTCGAGATTAGGTTTTGTCACTCTAATTGTCGGAGAGGTATCTCTGGGCCCTCTCGGTAATACTCATCACCTAAGCCTTGCAAGCATGTAACTAATGAGTTAGTTATGAGATGATGTATTACAGAACGAGTAAAGAGACTTGCCGGTAACGAGATTGAACTAGGTATTGGATACTGACGATCAAATCTCGGGCAAGTAACATACCGATGACAAAGGGAACAAAGTATGTTGTTATGCGGTTTGACCGATAAAGATCTTCGTAGGATATGTAGGAACCAATATGGGCATCCAGGTCCCGCTATTGGTTATTGACCAAGAATGGTTCTAGGTCATGTCTACATAGTTCTCGAACCCGTAGGGTCCGCACGCTTAACGTTTCGATGACAGTTTTATTATGAGTTTATAAGTTTTGATGTACCGAAGTTTGTTCGGAGTCCCGGATGAGATCACAGACATGACGAGGAGTCTCGAAATGGCCGAGACATAAAGATTGATATATTGGAAGCCTATATTTGGACATCGGAATGGATCCGGGTGAAATCGGGATTTTACCGGAACACCGGGGGGTTACCGGAACCCTCCTGGGGGATATTGGGCCTTAGTGGGCCAAGAGGGAGAAGAGGAGGGCCGGCCAGGGCAGGCCGCACGCCCCCTCCCCCCTAGTCCAAATAGGACAAGGAAGGGGGGGCGGCGCCCCCCTTTCCTCTTTCCCCTACCCTCTTTCCTTCTCCACCAAGGCAAGAGGGGGGAGTCGTACTCCCGGTGGGAGTAGGACTCCTCCAGGCGCACCCCTAGGGGGCCGGCCGCACCTCCCCCTCCCTCCTTTATATACGGGGGCAGGGAGCACCCCATAGACACACAAGTTGATCTACGGATCGTTCCTTAGCCGTGTGCGGTGCCCCCTTCCACCATATTCCACCTCAGTCATATCGTCGCGGAGTTTAGGAGAAGCCCTGCGCCGGTAGAACATCATCATCGTCACCACGCCATCATGCTGACGTAACTCATCTCTGGAGCTCGGCTGGATCGGAGGCCGGAGATCGTCATCGAGCTGAACGTGTGCTGAACTCGGAGGCTCCGTACGTTCGGTGCTTGGATCGGTCGGATCGTGAAGACGTACGACTACATCAACCGCGTTGTGCTAACACTTCCGCTTATGGTCTACAAGGGTACGTAGATGAACACTCTCCCCTCTCGTTGCTATGCCATCACCATGATCTTGCGTGTGCGTAGGATTTTTTTTTTGAAATTACTACGTTCCCCAACAGTGGTATCAGAGCCTAGGTTTTATGCGTTGATGTTATATGCACGAGTAGAACACAAGTGAGTTGTGGGCGATACAAGTCATACTGCTTACCAGCATGTCATACTTTGGTTCGGCGGTATTGTGAGATGAAGCGGCCCGGACCGACATTACGCGTACGCTTACGCGAGACTGGTTTCACCGTTACGAGCTCTCATGCTTAAAGGTGGCTGGCGGGTGTGTGTCTCTCTCACTTTAGCTGAATCGAGTGTGGCTATGCCCGGTCCTTGCGAAGGTTAAAACAGCACCAACTTGACGAACTATCGTTGTGGTTTTTGATGCGTAGGTAAGAACGGTTCTTGCTAAGCCCGTAGCAGCCACGTAAAATTTGCAACAACAAAGTAGAGGACGTCTAACTTGTTTTTGCAGGGCATGTTGTGATGTGATATGGTCAAGACGTGATGCTATATTTTATTGTATGAGATGATCATGTTTTGTAACCGAAGTTATCGGCAACTGGCAGGAGCCATATGGTTGTCGCTTTTATTGTATGAAATGCAAACGCCCTGTAATTGCTTTACTTTATCACTAAGCGGTAGCGATAGTCGTAGAAGCAATAGATGGCGTAAACGACAACGATGCTATGATGGAGATCAAGGAGTCGCGCCGGTGACGATGGTGATCAAGACGGTGCTTCGGAGATGGAGATCACAAGCACAAGATGATGATGACCATATCATATCACTTATATTGATTGCATGTGATGTTTATCATTTATGCATCTTATCTTGCTTTGATTGATGGTAGCATTTTAAGGTGATCTCTCACTAAAATTATCAAGAAGTGTTCTCCCTGAGTATGCACCGTTGCCAAAGTTCGTCGTGCCGAGACACCACGTGATGATCGGGTGTGATAAGCTCTACGTCCATCTACAACGGGTGCAAGCCAGTTTTGCACACGCAGAATACTCAAGTTAAACTTGACGAGCCTAGCATATGCAGATATGGCCTCGGAACACGGAGACCAAAAGGTCAAGCGTGAATCATATAGTAGATATGATCAACATAGTGATGTTCACCATTGAAAACTACTCCATCTCACGTGATGATCGGTTATGGTTTAGTTGATTTGGATCGCGTGATCACTTAGATGACTAGAGAGATGTCTGTATAAGTGGGAGTTCTTAAGAAATATGATTAATTGAACTTAAATTTATCATGAACTTAGTACCTGATAGTATCTTGCTTGTCTATGTTTGTTTGTAGATAGATGGCTCGTGCTGTTGTTTCGTTGAATTTTAATGCGTTCCTTGAGAAAGCAAAGTTGAAAGATGATGGTAGCAATTACACGGACTGGGTCCGTAACCTAAGGATTATCCTCATTGCTGCACAGAAATGTTACGTCCTGGAAGCACCGCTGGGTGCCAGGCCTGCTGCTGATGCAACTGACGACGTTAAGAACATCTGGCAGAGCAAAGCTGATGACTACTCTATAGTTCAGTGTGCCATGCTTTACGGCTTAGAACCGGGTCTTCAACGATGTTTTGAACGTCATGGAGCATATGAGATGTTCCAAGAGTTGAAGTTAATATTTCAAGCAATGCCCGGATTGAGAGATATGAAGTCTCCAATAAGTTCTATAGCTGCAAGATGGAGGAGAATAGTTCTATCAGTGAACACATACTCATAATGTCTGGGTATAATAATCACTTGATTCAATTGGGAGTTAATCTTCCTGATGATAGTGTCATTGACAGAATTCTCCAATCACTGCCACCAAGCTACAAGAGCTTTTTGATGAACTATAATATGCAAGGGATGAACAAGACTATTCCCGAGCTCTTCGCAATGCTAAAAGCCGCGGAGGTAGAAATCAAAAAGGAGCATCAAGTGTTGATGGTTAACAAGACCACTAGTTTCAAGAAAAAGGGCAAAGGGAAGAAGAAGGGGAACTTCAAAAAGAACGACAAGCAAGTTGCTGCTCAAGAGAAGAAACCCAAGTCTGGACCTAAGCCTGAAACTGAGTGCTTCTACTGCAAGCAGACTGGTCACTGGAAGCGGAACTGCCCAAAGTATTTGGCGGATAAGAAGGATGGCAAAGTGAACAAAGGTATATGTGATATACATGTTATTGATTTGTACCTAACTAGAGCTCGTAGTAGCACCTGGGTATTTGATACTGGTTCTGTTGCTAATATTTGCAACTCGAAACAGGGACTATGGAATAAGCGAGCACTGGCCAAGGACGAGGTGACGATGCGCGTGGGAAACGGTTCCAAAGTCGATGTAATCGCGGTCGGCACGCTACCTCTACATCTACCTTCGGGATTAGTTTTAGACCTGAATAATTGTTATTTGGTGCCAGCGTTGAGCATGAACATTATATCTGGATCTTGTTTAATGCGAAATGGTTATTCATTTAAATCAGAGAATAATGGTTGTTCTATTTATATGAGTAATATCTTTTATGGTCATGCACCCTTGAAGAGTGGTCTATTTTTATTGAATCTCGATAGTAGTGATACACATATTCATAATGTTGAAACCAAAAGATGCAGAGTTGATAATGATAGTGCAACTTATTTGTGGCACTGCCGTTTAGGTCATATCGGTGTAAAACGCATGAAGAAACTCCATACTGATGGACTTCTGGAAGCACTTGATTATGAATCACTTGGTACTTGCGAACCGTGCCTCACGGGCAAGATGACTAAAACACCGTTCTCCGGAACTATGGAGAGAGCAACAGATTTGTTAGAAATCATACATGCAGATGTATGTGGTCCGATGAATGTTGAGGCTCGTGGCGGATATCGTTATTTTCTCACCTTCACAGATGATTTGAGCAGATATGGGTATATCTACTTAATGAAGCACAAGTCTGAAACATTTGAAAAGTTCAAAGAATTTCAGAGTGAAGTGGAAAATCATCGTAACAAGAAAATAAAGTTTCTACGATCTGATCGTGGAGGAGAATATTTGAGTTACGAGTTTGGTTTACATTTGAAACAATGCGGAATAGTTTTGCAACTCACGCCACCCAGAACACCACAACGAAATGGTGTGTCCGAACGTCGTAATCGTACTTTACTTGATATGGTGCGATCTATGATGTCTCTTACCGATTTACCGCTATCATTTTGGGGTTATGCTTTAGAGACGGCCGCATTCACGTTAAATAGGGCACCATCAAAATCCGTTGAAACAACGCCTTATGAACTGTGGTTTGGCAAGAAACCAAAGTTGTCGTTTCTTAAAGTTTGGGGCTACGATGCTTATGTGAAGATACTTCAACCAGATAAGCTCGAACCCAAATCGGAAAAATGTGTCTTCATAGGATATCCAAAAGAGACTGTTGGATACACCTTCTATCACAGATCCGAAGGCAAGACATTCGTTGCTAAGAATGGATCCTTTCTAGAGAAGGAGTTTCTCTCGAAAGAAGTGAGTGGGAGGAAAGTAGAACTTGATGAGATAACTGTATCTACTCCCTTATTGGAAAGTAGTTCATCACGAGAACCGGTTCCTGTGGCGACTACACCAATTAGTGAGGAAGCTAATGATATTGATCATGAAACTTCAGATCAAGTTTCTGCTGAACCTCGTAGGTCTACCAGAGTAAGATCCGCACCAGAGTGGTACGGTAATCCTATTCTGGAAGTCATGTTACTTGACCATGATGAACCTACGAACTATGAGGAAGCGATGATGAGCCCAGATTCCGCAAAATGGCTAGAGGCCATGAAATCTGAGATGGGATCCATGTATGAAAACAAAGTATGGACTTTGGTTGACTTGCTTGATGATCGGCAAGCCATTGAGAATAAATGGATTTTTAAGAAGAAGACTGACGCTGATGGTAATGTAACTGTCTATAAAGCTCGACTTGTTGCGAAAGGTTTTCGACAAGTTCAAGGGGTTGACTACGATGAGACTTTCTCACCCGTAGCGATGCTTAAGTCTGTCCGAATCATGTTAGCTATTGCTGCATTTCATGATTATGAAATTTTGCAAATGGATGTCAAGACTGCATTCTTGAATGAATTTCTTGAAGAAGAGTTGTATATGATGCAGCCAGAAGGTTTTGTTGATCCAAAAGGTGCTAACAAAGTATTCAAGCTCCAGCGTTCCATTTATGGACTGGTGCAAGCATCTCGGAGTTGGAATAAACGCTTTTGATAGTGTGATCAAAGCATATGGTTTTATACAGACTTTTGGAGAAGCCTGTATTTACAAGAAAGTGAGTGGGAGCTCTGTAGCATTTCTACTTTTATATGTAGATGACATATTATTAATTGGAAATGATATAGAATTTCTGGATAGCATAAAGGGATACTTGAATAAGAGTTTTTCAATGAAAGACCTCGGTGAAGCTGCTTAAATATTGGGCATCAAGATCCATAGAGATAGATCAAGACGCTTAATAGGACTTTCACAAAGCACATACCTTGACAAAATTTTGAAAAAGTTCAAAATGGATCAGGCAAAGAAAGGATTCTTGCCTGTGCTACAAGGTGTGAAGTTGAGTCAAACTCAATGCCCGACCATAGCAGAAGATAGAGAGAAAATGAAAAATGTTCCCTATGCTTTAGCCATAGGCTCTATCATGTATGCAATGCTGTGTACCAGACCTGACATATGCTTAGCAATAAGCTTGGCAGGAAGGTACCAAAGTAATCCAGGAGTGGATCACTGGACAGCGGTCAAGAACATCCTGAAATACCTGAAAAGGACTAAGGATATGTTTCTCGTATATGGAGGTGACAAAGAGCTAGTCGTAAATGGTTACGTCGATGCAAGCTTTGACACTGATCCGGACGATTCTAAATCGCAAACCGGATACGTGTTTTTATTAAACGATGGAGCTATAAGTTGGTGCAGCTCTAAACAAAGCGTCGTGGCCGGATCTACATGTGAAGCGGAGTACATAGCTGCTTCTGAAGCAGCGAATGAAGGAGTCTGGATGAAGGAGTTCATTTCCGATCTAGGTGTCATACCTAGTGCGTCGGGACCAATGAAGATCTTCTGTGACAATACTGGTGCAATTGCCTTGGCAATTGAATCCAGATTTCACAAGAGGACCAAGCACATCAAGAGACGCTTCAATTCCATTCGGGACCAAGTCCAAGTGGGAGACATAGAGATTTGCAAGATACATACGGATCTGAATGTTGCAGACCCATTGACTAAGCCTCTCTCACGAGCAAAACATGATCAGCACCAAGACTCCATGGGTGTTAGAATCATTACTAAGTAATCTAGATTATTGACTCTAGTGCAAGTGGGAGACTGAAGGAAATATGCCCTAGAGGAAATAATAAAGTTATTATTTATTTCCTCATATCATGATAAATGTTTATTATTCATGCTAGAATTGTATTAACCGGAAACATAATACATGTGTGAATACATAGACAAAACTATAGTCACTAGTATGCCTCTACTTGACTAGCTCATTAATCAAAGATGGTTATGTTTCCTAACCATAGACATGTGTTGTCATTTGATTAGTGGGATCACATCATTAGGAGAATGATGTGATTGACATGACCCATTCCGTTAGCCTAGCACTTGATCGTTTAGTATACTGCTATTGCTTTCTTCATGACTTATACAAAGTTCCTGCAACTATGAGATTGTGCAACTCCCGTATACCGGAAGAACACTTTGTGTGCTACCAAACATCACAACGTAACTGGGTGATTATAAAGGTGCTCTACAGGTGTTTCCGAAGGTACATGTTGGGTTGGCATAATTCGAGATTAGGTTATGTCACTCCGATTGTTGGAGAGGTATCTCTGGGCCCTCTCGGTAATACTCATCACCTAAGCCTTGCAAGCATGTAACTAATGAGTTAGTTATGAGATGATGTATTACGGAACGAGTAAAGAGACTTGCCGGTAACGAGATTGAACTAGGTATTGGATATCGACGATCAAATCTCGGGCAAGTAACATACCGATGACAAAGGGAACAAAGTATGTTGTTATGCGGTTTGACCGATAAAGATCTTCGTAGAATATGTAGGAACCAATATGGGCATCCAGGTACCGCTATTGGTTATTGACCAAGAATGGTTCTAGGTCATGTCTACATAGTTCTCGAACCCGTAGGGTCCGCACGCTTAACGTTTCGATGACAGTTTTATTATGAGTTTATAAGTTTTGATGTACCGAAGTTTGTTCGGAGTCCCGGATGAGATCACAGACATGACAAGGAGTCTCAAAATGGTCGAGACATAAATATTGATATATTGGAAGCCTATATTTGGACATCGGAATGGATCCCGGTGAAATCGGGATTTTACCGGAACATCGGGGGGTTACCAGAACCCTCCCGGGGGATATTGGGCCTTAGTGGGCCAAGAGGGAGAAGAGGAGGGCCGGCCAGGGCAGGCCGCGCGCCCCCTCCCCCCCTAGTCCGAATAGGACAAGGAAGGGGGGGGCAGCGCCCCCATTTCCTCTTTCCCCTCCCCCCTTTCCTTCTCCACCAAGGCAAGAGGGGGGAGTCCTACTCCCGGTGGGAGTAGGACTCCTCCAGGCGCACCCCTATGGGGCCGGCCGCACCTCCCCCCTCCCTCCTTTATATACGGGGGCAGGGGCACCCCATAGACACACAAGTTAATCTACGGATCGTTCCTTAGCCGTGTGCGGTGCCCCCTTCCACCATATTCCACCTCAGTCATATCATCGCGGAGTTTAGGAGAAGCCCTGCGCCAGTAGAACATCATCATCGTCACCACGCCGTCGTGCTGACGGAACTCATCTCCGGAGCTCGGCTGGATCGGAGGCCGGAGATCGTCATCGAGCTGAACGTGTGCTGAACTCGGAGGCTCCGTACGTTCGGTGCTTGGATCGGTCGGATCGTGAAGACGTACGACTACATCAACCGCATTGTTCTAACGCTTCCGCTTACGGTCTACGAGGGTACGTAGACGAACACTCTCCCCTCTCGTTGCTATGCCATCACCATGATCTTGCGTGTGCGTAGGAATTTTTTTTGAAATTACTACGTTCCCCAACAGTTTGCTACTGCTCCGGAACACTTACATTGGCCGGCATGTATCCTTCTTGGTTCCTGTGTCTATCACTCTAGGAAAATATCACACGTTGTTCCTTTCAATCCTTGTAGCTTGCTATGACTTGGGTTCATACGTTGATGACCGACACGTTCATTGCTGGGTTACGCATGCTGTCCCTGTAAGTTTATGCCACCTTGGGTTTAGGACTAGTCATGTCGGCCCGGGTTCTCTGTCATATGGATGCTAGTGATACGATCATATACATGAGCCAAAAGGCGCAAATGGTCCCGACCAAGGTAAGGCTACAACTGTGGGAATACCGTGCGTGAGGCCGCAAAGTGATATGATGTGTTACCTGCTAGATCGGTGTGATTTAGGATCAGGGTCCTGGCAGCTTTGGTATTAGAGCCTGTCTTATTCAGGGCTCCGCAGACCCAAGAAAGTTTCAAACTCTGGGGCATGTGCGAAGAATTCAACCCCTCTAGCCGGCCAATCCGTCGCCCCCATGACCTAGCTCGATGAACAAGGAAGAAGATGGACACGGCAGTTTACCCAGGTTCGGGCCACCTTGCGGTGTAAGACCCTACTCCTGCTTTGTGCTGGATTTGCCTCACAAGGGGCTGAGGATGAACTAGTACAAGGGAAGAACAATTTCGCGAGGTCTGCTCTCGTGAGTGAGATGAGGGGATCAGATCGCCTCAGGCCAGAGAGAGACCTCTATCGCTACAGTGGTGGCTAGCCTATGCTTATAGTGGCCTTGGTCCTCTTCCCCAAAGCGTAGGCCGGAAGGGAGACCACAATGGCCAATTTGAAAGGGGATAAGTAATACATCTTATCCTGACGAAAGGTGGTCTTCACCTGCAAAGCTTCTGGTTGCGACGCTGCGGTGGGCTCGGCGATGACATACGTCCTGCCGTCTTGGCGGTCTTGGTCTCGTTGCACGGGAATGGAAACCGTTGCCTGATTCCTCGGGACCCCGCGCCTGCGCTTGCCTCCTTAGCACCAAAGAGGAAACTGTCTCCTCTGCCGCCCGCGGGTGCCCGCCTGGCCTTGGTCGTCATGGCTTGCGTCACCGCAACCTCATGAGGTTGGGCGCCTGCATAGAAATCTCTGCTCCTCAGGAGCAGCCTGAGGAGGCCGCTCCCTCCGGAGGTCTTGATGTCAGCCCCTTGTGAGGCTTGGCCCCTCGGGGGGGGGGGGGGTATTATGTTGTTGGTATTGTAGATGATACGTACCAGGCCTTCGATGGAGCCATGCCGTGGGACGCAAGTAGGCAAGTCTGGTTACCTTGGTTCCTAGAACGCCGACAATAGCCTGCGGGCCCAAGGTGTTGGGAAACGTAGCATGCAATTTCAGAAAATTTCCTACGCTCACACAAGATCTATCTAGGAGATGCATAGCAACGAGAGGGGGAGAGTGTGTCCACGTACCCTCGCAGACCAAAATCAGAAGCGTTAACTTAACGTGGTTGATGTCGAACGTCTTCTCGAATCAACACATCAAGTACCGAACATAAGACACCTCCGAGTTCTGCACACATTCAACTTGATGATGTCCCTCGGACTCTTGATACAGTAGAGGTACAAAGGAGTCGATGAGTTCCGTCAGCACGACGGTGTGGTGACGGTGTTGGTTGTGTGATCCGTGCAGGGCTTCGCTTAAGCACTACGACAATATGGCTGGATGAGTAAACGGTGGAGGGGGGCACCGCACACGGCTAAGAAACAATTGTTGTGTTTTAGGGTGCCCCCTACCCCCGTATATAAAGGAGGAGAGGGGAGGAGGCCGGCCCTAGGGGGCGCGCCAAGTGGGGGGAGTCCCACTAGGACTCCTAGTCCTAGTCGGCTCCCCCTTTCCTCCAACGGAGGGGGAAAGGGAAAGAGAGGGAGAGGGAGAGGGAAAGGGGGACCGCACCCCCTCCACTAGTCCAATTCGGACTCCCCATGGGGTGGGGCCGCCACCTCCTCGTGGCCTCCCTATGGCCCATTAAGGCCCAATACTTCCTCGGGGGGTTCTGGTAACCCCTCGGTACTCCGGAAAATATCCGAGCCACTCCTGAACCATTCCGGTGTCCGAATATAACCTTCCAATATATCAATCTTTACCTCTTCACCATTTTGAGACTCCTTGTCTTGTTTGTGATCTCATCCGGGACTCCGAACAATCTTCGGTCACCAAAACACATAACCCATGTAATACATATCATCATTGAAGAGCGTGCGGACCCTATGGGTTCGAAAACTATGTAGACATGACCGATACACCTCTCCGGTCAATAAACAATAGTGGAACCTAGATGCTCATATTGGTTCCCACATATTGTAGTAAGATGTTTATCGGTCAAACTTCAATGTCAACATACGTTATTGCCTTTGCCATCGGTATGTTACTTGCTCGAGATTCGATCGTAAGTATCTTCATACCTAGTCCAATCTTGTTATCAGCAAGTCTCTTTACTCATTTTGTAGTGCATCATCCCGTAACTAACTCATTAGTCACATTTCTTGCAAGGATTTATATGATGTGCATTACCGAGAGGGCCCAGAGATACCTCTCTGATACTCAGAGTGACAAATCGTAATCTCGATCTATGCCAACCCAACAAACACCTTCGGAGATACCTGTAGAGCATCTTTATAATCACCCAGTTACATTGTGACGTTTGATAGCACACAAGGCATTCGTCCGGTGTCCGGGAGTTGCATAATCTCATAGTCGGAGGAATATATATTTGACATGTTGAAAGAAGTAGCAATAAAACTGAACGACCATTATGCTAAGCTAACGGATGGATCTTGTCCATCACATCATTCCACTAATGATTTTATCCCGTGCATCAAATGACAACGAGCTAGTCTAGTAGAGGCATACTAGGGACACGGTGTTTTGTCTATATATTCACACATGTATCAAGTTTTTGGTTAATACAATTCTAGCATGAATAATAAACATTTATCATGAATAAGCAAATATAAAATAACAACTTTATTATTGCCTCTAGGGCATATTTCTTTTAGTCTCCCACTTGCACTACAGTCAATAATCTAGTTCAGATCGCCATGTGATTTGACATCAATAGTTCACATCGTCATGTGATCAACACCCATAGTTCACATCGCCATGTGACCAACACCCAAAGGGTTTACTAGAGTCAATAATCTAGTTCACATCGCCATGTGATTAACACCCAAAGAGTACTGAGGTGTGATCATGTTTTTCTTGTGAGAGAAGTTTAGTCAACGGGTCTGCCACATTCAGATCCGTATGTATTTGCAAATTTCTATGTCCACAATGCTCTGTATGGTGCTACTCTAGCTAATTGCTCCCACTTTCAATATGTATCCAGACTGAGACTCAGAGTCATCTAGATTAGTGCTTCAAGCTTGCATCATCGTAACCATGTACGATGAACCCTTTATCACCTCCATAACCAACAAACGTTTCCTTAGTCCTCTAAGGATAATTTTGACCGCTATCTAGTGATCTACTCTTGGATCACTATTGTACCCCCTTGCAAACTCATTGTCAAGGCACACAATAGGTCTGGTACACAGCATGGAATACTTTATAGAACCTATGATAGAGGAATAGGGAATGACTTTCATTCTCTCTCTATCTTCTGCCATGGTCGGGCTTTGAGTCTTACTCAACTTCATACCTTACAACTCAGGCAAGAACACCTTCTTTGACTGATCCATTTTATACTCCTTCAAAAACTTATCAAGGTATGTACTCATCGAAAGTTTTATCAAGTGTCTTGATCTATCTCTATAGATCTTGAAGCCCAATATATAAGCAGCTTCACCGAGGTCTTTCTTTGAAATACTCCTTTCAAACACTCCTTTATGCTTTCCAGAGAATTCTACATCTATTCCGATCAACAATATGTCATTCACATATACTTGTCAGAAATGCTGTAGTGCTCCCACTCACTTTCTTGTAAATACAGGCTTCTCTATAAGTCTGTGTCAGATTTAGGGATCCGCAAACCCTTGAGAGGTTAGAACTCTAGGGTGTGTGCGGAGATCTCAACCTGCCCAGCCTGCCTACTTGCAATCCTCCTAAGCCTAGCGCATCGAGCTCAAAGAGACACAAAGACACAACAATTTATACTAGCTCGGGCCACCGTTGTGGTGTAATACCCTAATCCAGTGTGGTGTGGTGGATTGCCCTGTAGGCTGCTGTAGGACCTTGAAGTATGTCTAGAGGGGGGTGATTAGACTACTTGACCAATAAAAACTTAACCTTTTCCAAATTTTAGAGTTTGGCAGATTTTAGCTACTTTAGGACAAGTCAAGCAATCATCACACTATTCAAGCAAGCATGCAAAGAGTATATAGGCAGCGGAAATTAAAGCATGCAACATGCTAGAAAGTAAAGGGAAGGGTTTGGAGGATTCAAACGCAATTGGAGACACGGATGTTTTTGGCGTGGTTCCGATAGGTGGTGCTATCGTACATCCACTTTGATGGAGACTTCAACCCACGAAGGGTAACGGTTGCGCGAGTCCACGGAGGGCTCCACCCACGAAGGGTCCACGAAGAAGCAACCTTGTCTATCCCACCATGGCCGTCGCCCACAAAGGACTTGCCTCACTAGCGGTAGATCTTCACGAAGTAGGCGATCTCCTTGCCCTTACAAACTCCTTGGTTCAACTCCACAATCTTTTCGGAGGCTCCCAAGTGACACCTAGCCAATCTAGGAGACACCACTCTCCAAGAAGTAACAAATGGTGCGTTGATGATGAACTCCTTGCTCTTGTGCTTCAAATGATAGTCTCCCCAACACTCAACTCTCTCTCATAGGTTTTGGATCTGGTGGAAAGAAGATTTGAGTGGAAAGCAACTTGGGGAAGGCTAGAGATCAAGATTCATATGATAGGAATGGAATATCTTGGCCTCAACACATGAGTAGGTGGTTCTCTCTCAGAAATGGTAAGTTGGAAGTGTAGGTTTGTTCTGATGGCTCTCTTCACGAATGAAGAGGAGGTGGAGGGGTATATAAAGCCTCCACACAAAATCTAACCGTTACACACAATCTACTAAACTCGGTGGGACCGAATTGTTAAACTCGGTCGGATCGATTTAGTAAACCTAGTGACCGTTAGTGATTTTTGGTGGGACTGACATGCATCTCGGTGAGACCGATTCCGTTAGTGTTAGGGCATAACGTAATCTCGGTAAGACCGATTACACAAACTCGGTGAGACCGATTTGGTAATAAGCTTTCCAGAGAGTTGGTCAGGTAAACTCGGCAGGACCGATTTGCTCTTTTCGGTGAGACCGAAATGTTACAAAAGGGAAACAGAGAGTTTACATTGCAATCTCGGTGGGATCGATCGCTCACTCTGGTTAGACCAAAACGTTACGAAGGGAAACAGAGAGATTACAATCCCATCTCGGTTAGACCGAGATCCCTATCGGTAAGACCGATTTGCTTAGGGTTTGTGGCAGTGGCTATGACTTTTGGAATCGGCTGCGCCGGATAGGAAGAATTGGTGTGACCGATTTTGGCTTTAAGTTTAGGTCATATGTGGATGTGGGAAAGTAGTTGAGGGTTTTGGAGCATATCAGAAAACACATGAAGCAAGAGGCTCATTAAGCAACACCTCATCCCTCCTTGATAGTATTGGCTTTTCCTATAGACTCAATGTGATCTTGGATCACTAAAATATAAAATTAAGAGTCTTGAGCTTTTGAGCTTGAGCCAATCCTTTGTCCTTAGTATTTTGAGGGATCCACTTTCATCATCCATGCCATGCCATTCATTGGGCTTTCCTGAAATAATAGTCTTGGAATAGCATTAGCTCAATGAGCTATATGTTGTTATGAATTACCAAAACCACCTAGGGATAGTTGCACTTTCAATCTCCCCCTTTTTGATAATTGATGACAACATATAGATCAAAGCTTCGACAAATGATAATAAGATTGAATAACATCGTCGCTTTGAGAAGTATGTGATAAGCAAGAGCTCCCCCTAAATTTGTGCATAGTTTAAGATTTGCTTTGGACTGCAAATGCACAATGAATTAGGCTCATGGGTTACTCTTCCATGTCACATACATCTTGGTGGAGCACTCAAAATAATAAACATTGAATACATGCACTCATCACCAAGCATAGTGAATGATTACATAGGATAGATAAGATAATATCATCAAACATGCATAAGTGTAGCTTATGATCAAACACATGATCATCAATGTCTCACAAGCATAGTATCTCAACCAATCAAAAGCAAACAAAGTTTGAAACCACCAAATAAAGCAAGAGAGAACAAAAGCAACACTCTCTCTCTCTCTCGAAGCCTATGATCTATATATTTTTCTCCCCCTTTGGCAACAAGTTACCAAAAAGTTCATAGAAAATGCATAGTGCTAGATCGACTCTTAGGCTTGATCTTCTGGTGGTGGTGTCCTGATAACTCCTTGGACGAAGCATATGGATCTTCCATCCTCCACAGCCTCAGCCCTGAATCCTTCCTGATTCTCATGTTCCCAGCCACAGGATGGGCATCATTGTGGTCTGGTATCTTGGGCTTGAGCTTCCTTAGGACTTGTCCTTCTTCATCTTCTTCTTCAGCAACATTGGGCACTGGGGCCTTGTTCTTCTCAGCAGCTGGAATACTCCTAGTATTCCTCTTTGGTATTTGCTTGGCCTTGGAGGCAGCTTTGGGTGCTTCCTTGGGCTTAGATATTGCAGCCTCTGACCTTATAGCATCACCCATAAGCTTGGGTGCCTTAGGTGCTGGTGCAGCAACCTCTTCCTCTTCAGCATCTTTCCTCATAGAGGGCTTTCCAAGAACCTGGGCTGTTGTGGTTCTTGCTCTCTTCTTTTTTTGTCCTGAGCACCTTCATCCTATGATTCAATTGTAAACTTCATTGTCTCTCTAGTGGGAACTTTCTGAGATTTGGAAGAAGTGACTTTCTTTGCAGGTGCCTCTTTGGGATCAGACTGTTCTGGCACTTGAGTTGACCTTCTAGCCTTGGGCATTGGTGTCCTCTTGGCAGGAACTTTCTTCTTCAGACCTGGCTTGGTGCTATGTGCAGAGCCATATTCCTTCTTGAGCACTACTTTCTTGGAAGTAGCCTCATCTTATTCTGCTTTGTAGTCTTCATCCTCTGAGTCTGAGGTTCTCTTCCTCCTTTGCCTAGTAGCAGCCTTAGGCAAATTGCTTGGAGTGCTTCTGCTCCCTTCATCTGTACTTGAGGGACTAGTGCCCTCACTCAAGTCCATCTGCTCTTCTGACCTGTTCTGACTGTCACTTTGGTCTGACATGCTGCAAAAGTTGACTGCTGACCCTGTGAAGAGTTATAGATGAGATAGAGTGGATGAGCATCACAAAATGCAGAGATTTTTGCAAAAGAATGATTCAAAAATTCAATTTTAGTTTTCCACAGAAAGCATTTCAGATCAACCGATTTTCAAACTCGGTGATACCGAAGCAGTTTTGGAACCTAAACTAATGATCTCGGTTGGACCGAGTCATAGTTCGGTGGCACCGAGACTGCTAGGGTTTCACAAAATCCTAAAATCGGTCGCACCAATTAGTAATTCTCGGTCAGACCGAGAGTCACTAGTGCAATGGCATATGCCAAATTGGTGAGACCGAGTTTTTCAACTCGGTGGGTCCGAGATGGTTTTGGCGGAAACCTAACCCTAAAATTTTGAATCTCATCTAATCTACGGACTACTTTGGCTGGATAGGATTGTTTCAATCGTGGCAAGAATCAATAAGAATACAATGTGCTAGGAATCAGACGTGGATAGCACAAAGATTGAGTCCATACCCTAGCTTGGCGGTGGACTCGCTACAGCGGCAACGGCAGGGGCGAAATCCGTTGACGGCGGCGGAGACCAGCGACAGGAGGCTGCTGGCGACGAGGAGACGATCCGGAGACCTTCGATGGCAGAGCGAGCTATTGCGCGGGCGAAGGGTTTCGGAGAAATTTCCAAAAATTTGCCCGTGACTATATATAGCCTGACCCTGTCGGTGTGACCGAGTGGAAAAACTCGGTGGCACCGAGATGCATAACTGTGTACAGTTACAGCAAATCGGTGTGACCGAAAAGTTCAAATCGGTTGCACCGAGATTGAAAACTCAGATCAACTTAATGATCTCGGTAGGACCGAAATGGAGGAATTGGTCAGACCGAGAGTCACAAAGAGGTTTTGGAAGTTTAAGTCTATGACGAATCGGGGACTCCGAGTGCTCCTCACACAGAGTGGTTCGAATCTGACTTGATCAAATTTTGTGATGTAGCATGAATAGAGTTTGAGACGAGAAAAGCATAGATAGCTAAAGAAAGTTCTTAGGCATTCTTGTCCATCCACTTGGCAAAAAGAAAAGAAACCAAACAATCAAAACAACAAGTGGATGTCCTTGAATGAGTAAAATATGCACCATCATGCTCACACAATAAAATGGCAAATGAAATATGTGGCAAAGCATGCACAACCAATTCTAGCATCTATCAAACAATTGATGATGACTAGGTCATGTATATATGAGTATATTGACATAGGAGTCAAATGAGAACATTTGATCATAGGTCATACTCATCGTTTAAGCTCAAGTGAGGTTACCACTTTTACATAATGCATTGATGTGTTCACACCATTAGAGTTGCTTTGACTCAATTCTTAGAGTTAAGCTCCCCCTAGATGTGAGATCCCCCCTTAGAGGGATGAACTAGCCTTGGGTTTTGTTGATGATGACTTCATGTAGGTGTGGAAGATGTGGATGCTCAATGTTGATGTAGATCATTTGGAGCAATCCTTTGGAGTGAGTTGCACTTTCAACTTACCTACATGAGTTAGTCCCACAAGGAACAAACAAGAATATCCATAGACATAGAGTGATGCACACATATGATGATGTCCATGAAATCATTAGGTTACCTTGTCCCTTGCCTTACCAACATGAGGGTTTGTGACTCCTTGAACTAGTGCAAGATGTGGAAGTTGATTGCACTTGTTCTTGCCATAATGATATGAGTGAAGAATGTTGGCGGAGTCACCCTCAAGAACTCTCTAGTTATTCTTCTTCGGGATCCACATCATCTTGATGGGAATCCTTGGAGTTGTAGTTGTACTTGATGAAGTAGAACTTGACGTGGTCTTGGGAACCCACTTGAATGAGGCTTTAGGTGCTTCTTCAAATTCATCAATCTCTTCTTGAAGCTTGTCCTTGCCTTTGTTCTTGTGGGCTTGTGGTGGAAGATCATCTTGAGCTTGTGTTCCCTTGAAGGAAGTAGGATCATAATTATCTTGTTGAGGAACAAACTTCGTCTTGGGGTATTGATCTTCTTCCCACTCAACTCCATTGGCATTGAACTTTCGTTCAAAACCAACACCTTGATTCTTTCGGTGCCTTCCTTGCTTGCGTATATTTTCCTCGAATTGCTTACTCCCGGCAAGGCTCTTGTAAACACCTTTCTCTATGATTCCCTTCAATAAGCTATTTTCTTGCTCAAGTGTAACTTGGCTAAGAGAATCATTAGTGGAATCAAGAGAACTACTAGAAGCAACAATATTGGATTTGACATTATCATTGTTACTACTAGAGGAAGTATCTTTCTTGTACTTGTTACTAGACTTGACTTGAGGCATGTAAGTAGATAAGAGTAAACGCTTGGCAATGTAAGAAGAACTTTTCTTGCGGAGATCATCATTGATTGCTTTTAAGAACTCATGCTCTTGCTCAAGATTGAGCTTTTCAAAGCGTAACTTCTCATGAGCCCTTAAAGGTTCTCGATGATCTTCGAAGATAGTTTCATGAGCCAACTTAAGAGTGTTTAGTTATTTAGTTAGAAGCTCAATCTTCTCCTTATCATTATCATTGGTTTTATCTTGATTAGCATGATTAATTGATGTTTCATCATAGTATTCGTCACTAGAGTTGTCAACAAGTAAATCATCATCCACAAGCAAGTCATCTTCATCACTATTGAAATCAACATACTCAGGATGTGTTACCTTTGGACCTTTGGCCATGAAGCATCTTCCAACACCTTCATTTGGAGAATCAAATATGTCGTAGGAGTTGGTTGACACAAGTGCTAGACCGGCAACACCTTCATCTTGAGTATATTCGGAGTCGGAGTGATAGCTTCTCTCGGAGTGATTGTCTGAGTCGGAGCCGGATACCCATTCACCAACATGAGCTTGATGTCTTCGTTTTGTGTAGATCCTTGATGACTTATCCTTCCTCTCCGAATCCTTGCTTCTCCGTGAGGGTCTTCGTTCATAACGATCATCTCTACTCCTCTCTCTTGGTGGTGATTATTCTCTTTTGCTTCTTCTTCTTGGAGAATCTTCTCTTCTTTTGTAGGGTGTCGTACACTCATTGGAATAGTGTCCGGGTCTCCCACAATTGTAGCAATTGCGCTCTCGACTAGAAGATCTTTTGTCATTGTAAGACCTTGACTTGGAGCTTCTTTCTTTGCTTCTACTCTTGTAGAATTTGTTGAAGTTCTTCACCATTAAGCTCAGTTCTTCATTGAAGGTTTGTTTCTCACTTGTTGATGTAGGGGCTTCACTTGAGGCTTTGTAAGAACCACTTGACTTGTTGTGAAGTTCCTCCTTATCCTTGAGAGACATCTCATGAGCAACAATTCTTCCAATGACTTCCGTTGGCTTGAGATCTTTGTAGTCTGGCATCATCTGAATCAATGTGCACACGGTATCATACTTTCCATCAAATGCTCTTAGGATTTTCTTGATGATGAATTTGTCGGTCATCTCTTCACTCCCTAAGCCGGCAATCTCATTTGTGATAAGTGCAAGCCTAGAGTTCATTTCAGCGACACCTTCACCATCCTTCATTTTGAACTTGTCAAGCTGACTTTGGAGCACATCCAACTTGGATTCCTTGACGGACTCGGTACCTTCATGCATATCAATGAAAGTATCCCAAATTTCTTTTGCATTCTCAAGACGGTTG
This sequence comes from Triticum timopheevii, assembly GCA_963921465.1. Taxonomy (NCBI): domain Eukaryota; kingdom Viridiplantae; phylum Streptophyta; class Magnoliopsida; order Poales; family Poaceae; genus Triticum; species Triticum timopheevii. The sequence continues at coordinate 305,731,706 of OY997262.1, read as the reverse complement.
ATTTTGTTGAATTCCTTGGGGCACAATCCGTTGAAGATGATATCAGAAGCTTGAGCGTTGTATTGCAGCATCTTCAATTCTTCCGCATTAGCTTCACGGTTCGGTTCTCTCCCATCAAAGAATTCACCTTGCAAGCCAATACAAATAATTGCCCAAACGGCGGGGTTATGTCCGAGAATATGAATTTTCATCTTATGCTTCCAACTAGCAAAATTAGTACCATCAAAGTAAGGACCTCTACGGTGATAATTTCCCTCGCTAGACGACATACTCTCCTAGGTTGTGAAACCAAGGCTATGACCACCAAAAGCTATGGAAATCAAAGCAAATGGAGATAAAGGCTCTGATACCACTTGTAGGACCTTGAAGTATGTCTAGGGGGGGTGATTAGACTACTTGACCAATAAAAACTTAACCTTTTCCCAATTTTAGAGTTTGGCAGATTTTAGCTACTTTAGGACAAGTCAAGCAATCATCACACTATTCAAGCAAGCATGCAAAGAGTATATAGGCAGCGGAAATTAAAGCATGCAACTTGCAAGAAAGTAAAGGGAAGGGTTTGGAGGATTCAAACGCAATTGGAGACACGGATGTTTTTGGCGTGGTTCCGATAGGTGGTGCTATCGTACATCCACGTTGATGGAGACTTCAACCCACGAAGGGTAACGGTTGCGCGAGTCCACGGAGGGCTCCACCCATGAAGGGTCCACGAAGAAGCAACCTTGTCTATCCCACCATGGCCGTCGCCCACAAAGTACTTGCCTCACTAGCGGTAGATCTTCACGACGTAGGCGATCTCCTTGCCCTTACAAACTCCTTGGTTCAACTCCACAATCTTTTCGGAGGCTCCCAAGTGACACCTAGCCAATCTAGGAGACACCACTCTCCAAGAAGTAACAAATGGTGCGTTGATGATGAACTCCTTGCTCTTGTGCTTCAAATGATAGTCTCCCCAACACTCAACTCTCTCTCATAGGTTTTGGATCTGGTGGAAAGAAGATTTGAGTGGAAAGCAACTTGGGGAAGGCTAGAGATCAAGATTCATATGATAGGAATGGAATATCTTGGCCTCGACACATGAGTAGGTGGTTCTCTCTCAGAAATGGTAAGTTGGAAGTGTAGGTTTGTTCTGATGGCTCTCTTCACGAATGAAGAGGAGGTGGAGGGGTATATAAAGCCTCCACACAAAATCTAACCTTTACACACAATCTACTAAACTCGGTTGGACCGAATTGTTAAACTCGGTCGGATCGATTTAGTAAACCTAGTGACCGTTAGTGATTTTTGGTGGGACTGACATGCATCTCAGTGAGACCGATTCCGTTAGTGTTAGGGCATAACGTAATCTTCGATAAGACCAATTACACAAACTCGGTGAGACCGATTTGGTAATAAGCTTTCCAGAGAGTTGGTCAGGTAAACTCGGTGGGACCGATTTGCTCTTTTCGGTGAGACCGAAATGTTACAAAAGGGAAACAGAGAGTTTACATTGCAATCTCGGTGGGACCGATCGCTCACTTCGGTTAGACCGAAACGTTACGAAGGGAAACAGAGAGATTACAATCCCATCTCGGTGAGACCGAGATCCCTATCGGTAAGACCGATTTGCTTAGGGTTTGTGGAAGTGGCTATGACTTTTGGAATCGGTGGCGCCGGATAGGAAGAATCGGTGTGACCGATTTTGGCTTTAAGTTTAGGTCATATGTGGATGTGGGAAAGTAGTTGAGGGTTTTGGAGCATATCACAAAACACATGAAGCAAGAAGCTCATTAAGCAACACCTCATCCCTCCTTGATAGTATTGGCTTTTCCTATAGACTCAATGTGATCTTGGATCACTAAAATATAAAATGAAGAGTCTTGAGCTTTTGAGCTTGAGCCAATCCTTTGTCCTTAGTATTTTGAGGGATCCACTTTCATCATCCATGCCATGCCATTCATTGAGCTTTCCTGAAATAATAGTCTTGGAATAGCATTAGCTCAATGAGCTATATGTTGTTATGAATTACCAAAACCACCTAGGGATAGTTGCACTTTCAGCTGCAGACGAACTAGTACAGTGGACAAACAAGCCTTAGGAGGTGAGGTGTTCTTGAGATGGTGTGGTGTATGCTAGCTCTACTTGTCTTTATCCCCTCCCCTCTCTATGGTGGTGGCTAGTCCTATTTATAGTGGCCCTTGTCCTCTTCCCAAATATGAGCGGGAAGGGATCCCACAATGGCCGGATTTGAAAGGGGACAAGTAGTACAGTCTATCCTAAATAAAGTAGTCTTCGCCTACGAAAAGCCTCTGGTCATGACACTGCGGTGGGCTCGTCGATAACCTCCGTCCTACGGTCCTGGCGGTCTTGGTCTTGTTGCACCGGAATGGAAACCTTTGGCTAATTCCTCGGGACTCCGAGCCTATGGCTTGCCTCCTTTGCACCAAAGAGGAAGCATGTGCTCTGCACCCGCCTAGCGCTCGCCTGGCCTTGGTCATCATGGCTCACATCAGCTGAGCCTCGTGAGGTAACCTGCATAGAACTCTCCGCCCATTAGGAGCCCTCCTGAGGAGCCTGATTGCTTCAGGGTCTTGGCGTTGCCCGCCTCGCGAGGCTTAGCCCCTCGTGAGGGTCATGCGGTGTTGGTGCTGATGCTGGGCCGTAGCAGGCCATCAATGGAGCCACACGGTGGGCCACAGGCAGGCAGGGCTGGACACCCCCGAATCCAGGACGCCGACAGTAGCCCCCGGGCCCAAGGCGCGCTCGGACTTGGCTTCCAGGCAAAGCCAAAGGGCAAGTGGGGAGCGCGGCGTGCCCTAACGGCCTGCGGCCTTAATGATGCATGGCGATTGATTGGATGTCAGCGACTCCATTTCCCCTTGCTGCCTCGGCAACTATTTTCGTTTGACAAAATGGGTGCCGCCTACCGCCAGGCTTTCATTGCTCCTTCTTCGTCTTGCTCTAGATCCCTTTCTCCCCGCAGTGGAAGAACTCACCAGATCTGCCAATTCCCCACAAATTTTCTGCTCGATGGCCCCCGAGAAGACCGCGGCTCATGCTCTGGCCGCTGGCCCCGCCTGGTACGAGACGGGGTTGCTGGTGCTCTGCGAGGCCGGGGAGAAGCTCCAGACCATGCTCCTCCTGATGGCGAGCATCGACTTCGTCACGGCAGGGGGTGGTAACGCAATCTCCCGTGCTGGGAAGAAGGTAGAGGATGCCATGAAGAGGTGGGTTCTGATGGACGCCAAGTGCTCCCAGAGCTCGCTAAAGCTGCCGACCGCATTCCCCATCCCCGAGAAGTGGTGGCGTTCTGAGAAGATCACCGACCCTTCCCTCACGCAGTTGGTGAAGAAGATGGAGAAGGAGCTGAAGAGCAAGAAGCTGACAGGGGCCATGTTCATCAAGGAGTTCCTGAGGCAGTGCATCACGCCGCTCCAACACCACTCCCGCCCCTTGTGGAAGCTTGGTGGTGATGACGAAAAGATCCTCCTGCGCCAAGACGCCCTTCCCGAGGAGGACATGAGCAAGGTGTTGCTCTACTTGACGGGGAAGGACCCGAGCGATCCTCCAGAAGATTGGCTTCCGCTATACTGCTGGGATGATGACGAGGAGGTTGTCGCGGCCATTCCTGTCTTTGACGAGCTTGGGCTTGTGCGGCCGGGGCATCCCCCGCCGCCTACTGCTTTGCTGCACCTGGCCTCCGATGATCATTCCTCTGAGGCCACCGCTGACGAGATGGTGGAGGAGTCCTCGGCCCCACAGCAAAGGGAGCTCCTCCGTGACTTCCCCGATGATGATGATGATGAACCTCTAGTGGTGGAGGTGCCGCGCCCTTCAGGAGTTACCACGAGATCTGGGGTGTCTTCGTCAAAATATCCCAAACAGGCGGCCATGAAGAGGGGCAGGACCGCGCTGATCCCTCCGGGCAGTGCTCCACCTTCGCCAACGATGTCCCGGGCGGCACCGACCGCAAGCTCTCCTGCTCCCAAGAGCTCGGCTCCAGCTTCTCCACCCCAGCGCCCGCTGGTGAGCATGAAGAGGAGCTATGCCTTCGCCGACCAGTAAGTATTTTCCTTAACCTTGTTCGTTGATCCTTCAAGCGATGCTTAGCACCTTCGTATGTCATTAGGCAGCAGCCGTTGAAGAAGCAGAAGGAGGGCATGGAGGTTGCCGCAGCTGCAGGCGCTGAAGTGGCCGCGCGACCCTGGTGAAGGAGAGTGCCGCTGCCCCCACGGCCCTAGAGGTGACGCCATCTCCCGAGGACGTGGATGCCCGTCCTTAGGAGGTGCCGACTCCCTCAGTAGGACTGACCCTTCCGGCGCCCAGCCTTACCGCGGCTGCTGAGGTCGACGAGCCTCTAAAGCCCCCGGTCCTTCCTGAGGCTGAGGTCTCTTCTGTCTTGGCGCCGAGGGCATCTCCTCCCTTGCCCAGCGCGTGGCGGATTCACGACGCTCCTACCGCCTCCAAGACCCTGGAAGAGGCAAGGGCGGTGCTGGACCTCCTCCAGGGTGAACTTGAGGGCCCGGATCACCGTTCAGCACAGGGACGCATGGGGCCGATCTCTGGTTGGCTCAAGGCTGACGCGTCTGTTCGCGCGGCCTGGGGCTCTGCAGTGGAAGCCCGGAAGGTGCTTGGGGTGACCGCCACCGAGCGCGTGTAACAGCCCCAAAATTGGGTTATCAATTTTTGTTTTGTTATTTCTTCCTGGCACTCTTTTTCAAAATCATTCTCCTGAGTTTTGCTGATGACTCTGAGAGTTCTTGTCTTTCCAACCTTTCAAAACTAGCTCATGTCTTTTTCAGCGGGCAAGACATCAGATGCGTCATCTTAAACTCTCTCAAACCCTAATTCCAAATTTTTGGGGATTTGAATATGCCCTTTGTGGTTTCAAAGGGGCAATCATTTTCCTTGGTCTCTTGATAATCTCATCTATTACCAGAGATCCTCCTATACTTTTCAATGTTGGATATGCAAAAATATTGCCAAGTCCCATGCAATATTTTTGAATTGTGATTTATTCCTTTTCTTGCCTTTCTGGGAATAAAATTCAAATGCATAGCTAGCCATCTCCTAAATTCATGTGAATTTGTGGAGTTGATAATTATGCCTAACCCATCTGGCAATTATATTGGCCATAATTAAATAAGGAAAATTGCCTTTTCTTATTTAATGCCAATATTCCTATTCTCCCATTTTCTAAAGGAACTATTATTTTTATAGCATAGAAAATTCCCACATAAATTGTGGAGCTTGTCCTTGCTATATAATCACTAGTTCCATCTTTATCTCATGCTCCACAGGTCAAAAATTGGGCACATGATCCAATGCAAGTTTCTGTCTTCTCTGAAATTTTGCAAAGGAAGTGCTTTATTCCTAATTCCATGTAAGTTGCAATTTGGCATGGTGATTAATATTGATAAATCCAAAGATGAGCTCAATCCAATCATCCTAGCTCCCTGTGCACTTTTTCAAAGTTTCTGACCAGATAGTCACTTTGTGAAGGAAGTACCTTCATAGAGTTTCCAAATGGGATGAAAGTTTGCTATCTTCTCAAGTATCCCAAATCATTAGCCTTCACCAAAATTCAGCTCATTTCATTGAGCTATGTGAGAACAGGAGCAATTCTTGTTATCTGTCCAAATTTTAAGTTTGTGAAGCAAGTATATTTTATATTGCTCCATTATGGCTGAAAATAATTCCAAGCCTTCTCGTATCCTTATAACCCAGCTACCCAAGAGATTGGATCATTTCATGTTGCCAATAGTTTTCTATAATTTTCCCAAGTTTCTGGTCAAAAGTAATGCTTGTGATGCAAGTACCAATTTGGCAAGTCCATTTGGTGTGATCTTTTTACAGCATCTACTTATGACCAAATCGTGAGGATTTGCCAAGTTATAGCTCAATCCAATACACCTAGTGAGTTCTTCATCATCATTTGATTTCCGGACATATTTTAGCAGTTGTTAAGCAATTGTGCTAAATATTTGTCCTAATGACCTCAAAACCCCCAGGACCATAGTCCTTGTTACCCTAAGCCTACCAGACATCAAATTTACCTTTCACCATCTCTGGTTTTACCCCTAGGATGTTGCCAAGTTTGCAACAGTAAACTTGTGGAGCTTGGTTTACTCAGCTCCATTTGTCTCTGCCCAAATCTTTACCGTAGTAACACTCTATCTTCGAAGGACTACACGGTAGACATGATCTGGCATCAGTAAAAACTCCAGAGCACACCTTGTCCGTGGTGACCACGAGGGCAGCAAGCCAAAATGGTGGTCTAGCCACTGATCCCGTCGGCATCGCTGCTCCGACCAGCTCTTGCCTCGCCATTAATGTCCTACAGCTCCCCCTCACCGTCCTCTTCCCCCTAGACCCCACTCCCCCTCCGTTTTCTTCCCCGACGAGCGATGCCAAAGGTCGAATAGTGAGCGCCCGTGTGCACCGTCGCCTTCCTCCTCTGTCTTCTTCCTCCCTAAGCCTCCTTGGTGTTGTGTTGCTCCGTGAGCCTCTGCTGCTCGGATGCATCCTACTCGTTGCCTCCCAGTCGATTCCCGTGAGCCTTAGCCGCACCTGCCGACACTGCGTCGTCGCTGACGTGTGGACACGTCGCCCGCCGCGTGCCACCTCCTCCCCTCCTTCCCGAGCTCTCCCCGCGGCTACAAATAGCGCCCCCAAGCTTTCTCGCAGTCCACCATCCCTCCTCGCAGCTCTCCCCCTTGCCTCAGAGCTCCCCATCCCCTCCAATGGCCGAAGGCCGCCGCCCAAATCCCCCTCGGCCAGTCCAAGCTTGAAGCCCTCCCCCTCCCTTCCTTCCTCGTGCGCGGCATCCCCAGGAGCTCACGAAGCCGCTGCCGTCGTCCATTCTATCGGGAAGCTCTGCTGGCACCACCTCTCCCATGTCGAGCTCCGGCTGGGTCTCCCGAGCTGTGGCGCCGGCGCTGCAGGTCACCCCGAGCCACCCTGCTGCTACCTACGGGCATGGCATGGTGTGGCGGACCTCCCGCGCGCATCACCCAGCCCTCCTGTGCCGCCAGTCGCCAGCTCCGATGAGAGCCGCAGCGCTCCTCTGCCTCGGCGTCGCGATGGAGAAGAAGGAGATAGCCAGGCAGGAGCGTTGACCTGGCCAGGCGGGCCAGGCGGGCCCCGCGCCTTACCCCGCGGCCACACCTGGCAGCGACCCTGGCGCCCGGCCCCGCCTCTACCATGTTGACTGGTCTTTGGCAGCATGGATAAGTGGAGGCACCTCGCCGCGAGCCATTTTCCCTGACCGAAGACGTATTTCAGAAAAGGCGCGTTTGGTTTAAACTGCCAGGGACCTGTTAGTAGAAATATTTTTACAAACTAGTCCAAATCAGGTGATTCCAAAGCCCTCATTTTCGTTTCGTAGAGCCTGTTCTGATGAGATCATTTTCACTATGTTTGCACATTCTGAAAATCACCATTTTCCCCTTGTCCGTAAACTGCCCCTCTGAGAGAGAACTGTTTTCGGCAAAGCTTTCCGCGATCATTTCCCACTTCTTCCCGGAGTATTTGTGGACCCCCAGGCAAGCCAACCTATTATCATGAGCCCCGAACTTGCATGTTGACTTTGCTTGCACCTTGTGTGTGTAGTTGTAGTTGTTTCTTACCGTTTTCGTTGCAGTCTTTTCTTTGTGTCTATCATGCATGCTTGTGTTTTCATGTTATCTCTTGCCATGCTAATTAGAATGTTGTTATTGATAATGCCATGTCATTACTCTACTTTATTTTCATGACATCGTTATAAAATGCTATGATGATTATAATACACCGTGGATATGTTAGTACTTGGTATTGTCATGTTCTTTATGCTGTAGTTGTTCACTTGAGAAGCTCGATATTTTATTAATGCATTTGTATGATGTATGCTCATTGTTGCATTCATGTTCATGATAATGGAGAGGAAAATAAAATGACTTAATTAATAATAGCAAACCTCCTCCGTCATCGATGGGATCAAGTCATTGTGCCACCAAATCGAACTTTTTCAGTGCAGCCACATTTGCCGGTATGGGATGACCTTAATGCAATCTATTGTCGTGCCTCTGGTCGTTGCCTCTAACTAGGGAAGGTTATGGGCATGCGCTACCCTGATCATGTAGGCGGACATAAGCCTTGTGTGCCTGTTGTTGAGTTTATGGTACCGGGTCCCCGCGTGGGATCATTTATGTTTTGGCCACGATGGTGGTCGTTGTGTCTTTGGTAGACACGGGGCCACCCAGGACTAGCCCGGTGGGGAGTGATTCGGAGTGGCCGGGAGACTGTCGTGACAGTAGGTCGGTTTCGTCGGAATGTCGTTGGTCCACCCGAATGGGATGACGAGGCCATGGGTTTCGTGGTGTGGGTACACAGCGCTACCTCTGCAGAGTGTATTTAAACTATCGATAGCCGCGTCCTCGGTCATGGGCACAAGTTCGTAGTAGGTCACACTATTAGGTCTTGGTCGAAATGGAGGATAAACCTGAAATAATTAAGCTGATTAATGTGGTAACAAGAATGTGGTGACTTGGACTATGAGATAGTCATGAGAAGTCATGGTGATGTTTTGATGTAATCACGAGACAAGGTCTCGGTGAGTGTTGGAGACCAAGTATTGGTCGTGGTTGTGATCGCCGGAAGGATCACCGTTTAAGACCAAGTGTTGGTCGTGGTTGTGATCGCCGGAAGGATCACCGTTTTAGACCAAATATTGGTTGTGGTTGTGATCGCCGGAAGGATCACCATTTTATACCAAATATTGGTCGTGGTTGTGATTGCCGAAAAGATCACGAGATATTTCTTGTTAATACCGTGAGGGTGGTACGTTTGTGATCCGGGAGTGGTCACCGTTTTGGTTGCGAGGCAACCGTTGATAAGAGAGTCATAGGGAATCAGTGCACAAGTTTGGTTGCATTGCATGAGTAGTAAGTTTTTATTTGCATTTAAAGAACCATGGGAGAACATGAGATGATTGCATGAAGATAGCATGTTATGTATGCATTGGATATGATTGGTAGCTTATTTTCAGCATAGTTTCAGGATGTCATGCTATGTTTGGATTGAGTTTATGCCATGTTTTGATTGAACTTATGCCATGCTTAGGTTATGTCAAGATTGAGATGATATGCCATGTTTTGTCGTTGCCATGTTAGAAGTAAATTTGATATACCATGTTGTTGCCATGCAAGTAGATGCCATGATGTTAGTTTGATTTATGTCTTTGGTTGATATCATGCCATGCTTAGTTTCTGATATGAGATAGGTTGTTGCAGACACTTGGTTCTTGCTTTGTCATCTGTTTGTTTGGATGCTATGTATTTGGTTGTCTCGCAAGTACATTCAATGTACTGACTTGGCATGTCATGCCAGTTTTATAGGTCGTGCTCGAATTGTTCGCTTGTTCCGTCGTGCTAGGTCGTAATCTTGCCAGTCCTGTGAGTTGTGGAGCCCAGCCAGAGTGATATGCTGCCAAGACTTCCGCCATTTAAATAGACTTCTGCTGTCATGTAAATAGCCTTAGGGCTATGCCAGAAGATTATATTCACCACTGATGTAATCATATACACATGTATTTGATGAATATTCTTGTACCTGGAATGTTGTATCATGGACCTGTCGTTTGTCAGGTGTTATCCTAGGACGACGTGTGAAGGCCCCCTGCTCCATGCGGATCGGGGTGCCACAGGGCTTTGTATCAGAGCAGTCAGGCTGGCATAGATTATCCTAGCATTAGATCACTGCTACCATCAACTCGTAATGACCCTTGGGGATTTGACCCATCCCTGGCATCCGGCATGGCCACTGTCAATCAACAGGTGGCGCAGTCGGGACTGACACGTCCTCACCCTGTTGTCCCCGCCTAGTTATCCGTGGAACGTGTAGCAATCCTATCCTTTCTTGTCGGCCGCACCCTTCGCCATTAAGGGAAAGGGGCCACGCCATGCGGGCCTGTCCTGCGAAGGTGCCTATAAATGCCCTTTCTGCTAGCAGTATCGCTCGCTCCTCAGTCCGCCATGTCCCTACAGAGAAGCTTGGCTAGTAGCTCCCCAGTCATGACTAGCAGCTCCAAAACTTCCCAGTAATACACCCGCACCTATGCCGTCGACCACCCTGGCTTTCCACCCATTCTTGCCGAGATGCTCACCAAAGCCTTTGGCGGTAAGACTAGCCTCGATTACCTGGTGTTCCAATCGACGCCCGTCCCTCACCTTCATCACTTTGTTGCAAGAGTGCACTTCAGCCTAGGTCCTGCAGCAGATGTCCAGCCTTTGGTTTTACAGGGTAGAGCCATGCCTACCTCTGATTTAGCCATTCAAGTCGCTGCTGTGGAGGCTATCCTAAACCTCCGAACCAACTTCCCGTACGTAGCAACAAGGCGGGAGTTCTGCTTTTTCCCCACTGTGGCAAAAGTAGTATGCAGCCTTCTCCTGTTAGCCAAGGAGATGATCCCGCCTGGTGCAATACATCACTGCCCAGGGGATGTTGATTTCAATGATGCTTGCCGAGTTTAGAGCCATGGACAATAATGTGCTACGAGTCGTCAAGGAAGCTTACCATGAGGCCCGTAAGTTCTTATCTCAAGCGATTTGCCCAACGCCATCTGAACCAGTGATATACTCTCAGCCTGTGTTGTGGCCCAAGCCAAACATCATCACCCTCGATAAGGCTCTTCTCCGGATCCACCGGCAGCATTTTCCTGGAGCAATTTCAGCCCCACCGCCCCAACCCATAGAAGTGTCAGACGGTGAAGATGGAGATTGGCTCAGTCTTCATCCTCCCGGAGAGCCCCAACAAGGCTAGTCTTCTGTTTGACCTCAGTCACGCAGTCGGTGCATTCTGCTAGTAGGTCGGTCTATCAGTTCAACCCCGATATGAGGATAGAACCATGTATCCTGGAGTGAGTAATTTTGATTAGCGCGTAGCGCATTTGTGCTTTGATGTATGTTGGCACTGTTGTAACCGTATGCTGTGTTATTTGTTTTCGTGCTTTTGTTTTTGTGCCTGTTTTTGTTTGTCTCTCTGTCAAACAGAAATGTTTGATAGGGTTGGCAATGTGTGCTAACAAGATTTTAATCAGTAGAACACATACACTAAAAACAACATTGACTTGTTCCGAGTCTCTAATAAAATGTGTGCTGGTGTAGGTATATGCATACCAGGAGTTCGTATGCCCACTAGCATTAAAACACCTTAGTATGAATTGTGTGGTGCGTTTTTCTGTTGCATGTTTATTGCTTCCGTCTGTTTGTTTAGATTTTACTGCATACTGCACGCATACCCGGTTCACCCACGAGTATAGTTGAGCAGTACTCGGGGAGTGCAAAGTCACATATCCCTCTCAATCTGTGCATACCCCGTGTGCCAGATTTTCCAAACCTAGAACCTCAAAGAGGCCATTTTCATCTGGCCATTTCTCGTCCCTGATTCTTTTTCGTGAACCCAATTGTGTTTCTGGAGAAACACTGCCAACTTTATTTCTCACGACCCATTACAACTCCCCGATACAGATTTCACCTCCGATTCTACCTCGACACCTATATTTCATGGAGCAATCCGTGAAATTTTCCCCGTGCCCTAAATCGACTACTGAGCTAGCATAGCCACCTCACCTGCATCTGGACCCCTTCTCCACCACCATCACTGTCTTGCGTGGCGCCACAAGTCGCCACCACCGCTCCACCACAGCACGCGATTACTCCACCGGCGCAAAGCGACGGAGGATCAAGCATGGCGGAGTACCACCCCGTGCACCATCTTCTTTCGCACCTCGAGCCTCCGCACCCAGGCGCGCGTTGTCTCGATCCCGCTCATTCCTAATAAGTATCACGAGGAGGATCGACGAGCCGATCAGCGTGCCCAGCAGTGCCACGAGGAACAGCCGTAACGCCACCAAGAACACCTCCTCGCCGAAGGAGCTCGGCTCGATCTCGCCCAAACCGAAGAGGTAGTAGAGTGGAATTGTGTTTGTGTGTTGGAAGCGAGCCACGCTACCGTTTTTATAGCCCAACCCCGGTGTAGGTTGAGTGGAGTCCAGGAAACTCGCTCGTCGCCCGATCACCAGCGTCAAGGAGGCGAATCCGCGAGCAGTTCCCACAAGGTGCTGGACCGTGATGTGAGTGCTCGCTGTACTGGTGTCGTGCACGCCGTGCACTACAGCACTAGGATCCTCATCGCCCTAGGAGCTAGATGCGCGCTGCGCCAAGCCGCACGCGAAGCAGCAGCGTAGGAGAAACATCTAGCTGGAGGTAGAAGAAGAAGGTTGCCAGTGGGCCCCGAACCCACATGTCAGCAGGTGAGTCCACTGTTCACTGGGTGCATCTAGCAATTTTTTGAGAGTTTGATCTCGAGTGCCCCTAGCCGTGGATATAGCTGTGTTTTCCCATATCTCTTCCTGGGTGTACCAATTATCGGTGCCCCAACTCGTTCGAGTTTGACCAAAGTGTTAAATTTTAACCCAGAGATCTTTCGCCGGAGTAGTTATCTTTTCTTTGTGCTGTAACCCTAGGAATCTCGAGGACGAGATTCTCTTTAAGGGGGGAAGGTTTGTAACAACCCCAAAATTGGGTTATCAATTTTTGTGTTGTTATTTCTTCCTGGCACTCTTTTTCAAAATCTTTCTCCTGAGTTTCGCTGATGACTCTGAGATTTCTTGTCATTTCCAACCTTTCAAAACTAGCTCATGTATTTTTCAGTAGGCAAGACTTCAGATGCATCATCTTAAACTCTCTCGAACCCTAATTCCAAATTTTTGGGGATTTGAATATGCCCTTTGTGGTTTCAAAGGGGATATCATTTTCCTTGGTCTATTGATCATCTCATCTCTTCCTAGAGATCCTCCTATACTTTTCAACCTTGGATATGCAAAAATATTGCCAAGTCCCATGCAGTATTTTTAAATTGTGATTTATTCCCTTTCTTGCCTTTCTGAGCAATAAAATCCAAAGGCATAGCTAGCCATCTCCTAAATTCATGTGAATTTGTGGAGTTGATAATTATGCCTAACCCAAGCTCTGGCAATTATATTGGCCATAATTAAATAAGGAAAATTGCCTTTTCTTATTTAAGGCCAATATTCCTATTCTGCCATTTTCTAATGGAACTACTATTTTTATAGCATAGAAAATTCCCGCATAAATTGTGGAGCTTGTCCTTGCTATATAATCACTAGTTCCATCTTTATCTCATGCTCCATAGGTCAAAAATTGGGCACATGATCCAATGCAAGTTTCTGTCTTCTCTGAAATTTTGCAAAGGAAGTGCTTTATTCCTAATTCCATTTGAGATGCAATTTGGCAGGGTGATTACTATTGATAAATCACCCATGAATACCAAAGATGAGCTCAATCCAATTATCCTAGCTCCCTGTGCACTTTTTCAAACTTTCTGACCAGATTGTCACTTTTTGAAGGAAGTACCTTTATAGAGTTTCCAAATGGGATGAAACTTTTCTATCTTCTCAAGTATCCCAAATCATTAGCCTTCACGCAAATTCAGATTATTTCGTTGAGCTATGTGAGCACAGGAGCAATTCTTGTTCTCTGTCCAAATTTTCAGTTTGTAAAGCAAGTATATTTTATATTGCTCCATTATGGCTGAAAATAATTCCAAGCCTTCTCCTATATTTATAACCCAACTACCCAAGAGATTGGCTCATTACATGTAGCCAATATTTTTCTAGAATTTTCCAAGTTTCTTGTCAAAAGTAATGCTTGTGAAGCAAGTACGAATTTGGCTAGTCCATTTGGTGTGATCTTTTTACAGCATCTACTTATGACAAAATCATTAGGTTTTGCCAAGTTATAGCTCAATCCAATACCCCTAGTGAGTGCTTCATCATAATTTGATTTCTGGACATATTTTAGCAGTTGTTAAGCAACTATGCTAAATATTTGTCCTAATGACCTCAAAACCCCCAGGACCATAGTCCTTTTCACCCTAAGCCTACCAGACATCAAATTCACCTTTCACCCTCTCTGGTTTTACTCCTAGGATGTTGCCAAGTTTGCAACCGTAAACTTGTGGAGCTTGGTTTACTCAGCTCCATGTGTCTTTGCCCAAATCTTTAGCGTAGTAACACTCTTTCTTCGAAGGACTATGAGGTAGACATGATTTGTCATCAGTAAAAACTCTAGAGCACACCCTGTCCATGGTGACCACGAGGGCAGCAAGCCAAAACGATGGTCTAGCCACTGTTCCCGTCGGCATCGCTGCTCCAACTAGCTCTGGCCTCGCCATTAATGTCCTACAGCTCCCCCTCGCCATCCTCTTCCCCCTGGACCCCGCTCCCCCTCCGTTATCTACCCCGACGAGCCGTGCCAAAGGTCGAACAGTGAGCGCCCGTGTGCACCGTCGCCTTCCTCCTCTGTCTTCTTCCTCCCTGAGCCTCCTTGGCGTTGCATTGCTCCGCGAGCCTCTGCTGCTCTGTTGCATCCTCCTCGTCGCCTCCCCGCCGTTTCCCGTGAGCCTTGGCCGCGCCTACCAACATTGCGCCGTCGCCGACGCGCGGACACGTCGCCCGCCGCGTGCCACCTCCTCCCCTCCTTCCCGAGCTCTCCCCGTGGCTATAAATAGCGCCCCCGAGCTCTCTCGCGATCCACCATCCCTCCTTGCAGCTCTCCCCCTCGCCTCGGAGCTCCCCATCCCCTCCAATGGCCGAAGGCCGCCGCCCAAATCCCCCTCGGCCAGTCCATGCTTGAAGCCCTCCCCCTCCCTTCCTTCCTCGTGCGCAGCATCCCCAGGAGCTCACGAAGCCTTTGCCATCATCCGTTCTGTCGGGAAGCTCTGCTGGCGCCACCTCTCCCATGTCGAGCTCCGGCCAGGTCTCCCGAGCCGCGGCGCCGGTGCTGCAGGTCGCCCCGAGCAACCCTGCTGCTACGTACAGGCGTGGCATGGAGTGGCGGACCTCCCGGGCGCATCGCCCAGCTCTCCTGTGCCGCCAGTCGCCGACTCCGATGAGAGCCGCGACACTTCTCTACCTCGGCGTCGTGATGGAGAAGAAAGAGACGGCCAGGCAGGAGCGTTCACCTGGCCAGGCAGGCCCCGCGCCTTGCCCCGCGGCCCCACCTAGCAGCGACCCTGGCGCCCGGCCCCGCCTCTGCTGCGTTGACTGGTCTTTGCCAGCGTGGATAAGTGGCGGCGCCTCGCCGCAAGCCGTTTTCCCTAACCGAAGACGTATTTCAGAAAAGGCTCGTTCGGTTTAAACTGCCAGGGACCTGTTTGTAGAAATATTTTTACAAACTAGTCCCTGCACTTTAAACGTCCGTATCTTTTTACCCGTAGCTCCAAATCGGGTGATTCCAAAGCCCACGTTTTTGTTTCGTCGAGCCCGTTCTGATGAGATAATTTTCACTATGTTTGCACATTCTAAAAATGATCATTTTTCCTTGTTATTAAATAGCGCCTCCATTTTGCCCTTGTCCTTGAACAGCCCCTCTGAGAGAGAACTGTTTCCGGCAAATCCTTCCGTGATCGTTTCCCACTTCTTCCTGGAGTATTTATCTACCCCCAAGCAAGCCAACCTCTTATCATGAGCCCCGAACATGCATGTTGACTTTGCTTGCACCTTGTGTGTGTGTAGTTGCAGTTGTTTCTTACCGTTTTCGTTGCAGTCTTTTCTTTGTGTCTATCATGCATGCTTGTGTTTTCATGTTATCTCTTGCCATGCTAATTAGAATGTTGTTATTGATAATGCCATGTAACTAATCTACTTTATTTTCATGACATCGTTATAAAATGCTATGATGATTATAATACACCGTGGATATGTTAGTACTTGGTATTGTCATGTTCTTTATGCTGTAGTTGTTCACTTGAGAAGCTCGATATTTTATTAAAGCATTTGTATGATGTATGCTCATTGTTGCATTCATGTTCATGATGATGGAGAGGAAAATAAAATGACTTAATAATAACAAACCTCCCCCGTCATCGATGGGATCGAGTCATAGTGCCACCAAATCAAACTTTTTAGTGCTGCCACATTTGCCGGTATGGGACGGCTTAATGCGATCTATCGTCGTTACTCCGGTCGGTGCCTCCAACTAGGGAAGGTTATGGGCACGTGCTACCCTGATCAGGTTGGCCGACATAAGCCTTGTGTGCCCGTTGTTGAGTTTCTGGTACCGGGTCCCCGTGTGGGATCATTTATGTTTTGGCCACGACGGTGGTCGTTGTGTCTTTGGTAGACATGGGGCCACCCGAGACTAGCCCAGTGGGGAGTGAGTCGGAGTGGCCGGGAGAGTGTCATGACAGTAGGTCGGTTTCGTCGGAATGCCATTGGTCCACCCAAATGGAATGATGAGGCCATGGGTTCCGTGGTGTGGGTACAATGCGCTACCTCTACAGAGTGTATTTAAACTATAGATAGCCGCGTCCTTGGTCATGGGCACAAGTTCGTAGTAGGTCACACTATCAGGTCTTGGTCAAAATGGAGGATAAACCTGAAATAATTAAGCTTATTAATGTGGTAACAAGAATGTGGTGACTTGGACTATGAGATAGTCGTGAGAAGTCATGGCGATGTTTTGATATAATCACGAGACGAGGTCTCGGTGAGTGTTGGAGACCAAGTGTTGGTCGTGGTTGTGATCGCCGGAAGGATCACCGTTTAAGACCAAGTGTTTGTCATGGTTGTGATCGCCGGAAGGATCACCGTTTTAGACCAAATAGTGGTCGTGGTTGTGATTGCCGGAAGGATCACCATTTTAGACCAAATATTGGTCGTGGTTGTGATCGCCGGAAAGATCACGAGATATTTCTAGTTAATACCGTGAGGGTGGTATATTTGTGATCCGAGAGTGATCACCGTTTTGGTTGCGAGGGAACCGTTGATAAGAGAGTAAGAGGGACTCAGTGCACAAGTTTTGTTGCATTGCATGAGTAGTAAGTTTTTATTTGGATTTAAAGAACCATGGGAGAACATGAGATGATTGCATGAAGATAGCATGTTATGTCTGCATTGGACATGATTGGTAGCTTATTTTCAGCATAGTTTCAGGATGTCATGCTATGTTTGGATTGAGTTTATGCCATGTTTTGATTGAACTTATGCCATGCTTAGGTTATGTCATGATTGAGATGATATGCCATGTTTTGCCGTTACCATGTTAGAAATAAATTTGATATACCATGTTGTTGCCATGATAGTAGATGCCATGATGTTAGTTTGATTTATGTCTTTGGTTGATATCATGCCATGCTTAGTTTCTGATATGAGATAGGTTGTTGCAGACGCTTGGTTCTTGCTTTGTCATCTATTTGTTTGGATGCTATAAATTTGGTTGTCTTGCATGTACATTCAATGTACTGACCTGGTGTGTCATGCCAGTTTTGTAGGTCGTGCTCGAATTATTCGCTTGTTCCGTCGTGCTAGGACGTAATCTTGCCAGTCTTGTGAGTTGTGGAGCCCAGCCAGAGTGATATGCTGCCAAGACTTCCACCGCCATTTAAATAGACTTCCGCTGTCATGTAAATAACCATAGCGCTATGCCAGAAGATTATATTCATCACTGATGTAATCATATACACATGTATTTTATGAATATTCTTGTACCTGGAATGCTGTATCATGGACATGTCATGTGTCAGGTGTTATCCTGGGCTGACGTGCGAAGGCCCCCTGCTCCATGCGGATCGGGGTGCCACAGCGCGACCTAGCGCGGAAGGAGGCCGCAGAAGCTAAGGACTGGTGTCGCGTAGTGGAGGCTGAACTGAAGGCTCTTCAGGACCGGCATGTCGCCCAAGCCAGCGAGCTCTAGGAGCGTGAAGAGAAGATGAGGATCCAGGAAGCTGCCATAGCCAACCAAGATGCCGAGGTGAATAAGACGGCCTTAGAGCAGGCTGGAGAGCGCAACCGCCTGATGTAACGCCCCGAGACCGACGCTCCAGAAGACTTCCAGCTATTCCGAGTTTCGCCGTGCGATGTATTTGTTTGTTGCATTGCATCATGTCATCATGCCATCATATCATTAATTTTTAAAACTCACCTAAATAAATGGCATGGATCTTTGGTCCATTTAAATCGAGGGATATTCACATGGTGATTTCTCTTTAAAACATATTCAAAGTCTCCTACTATTATTAGGGAGCTATAATAAAATTATTCCATTTATTTGGAATTAACCATAACCCACGTGCAAAATATTCCAATGCCTTTGTTATCTTAATTCTTGGTCTCCAACTTTGCCATTTATTCTTTCATCATCTTCCGGAGCTCCACCAAAAATCCTCAACATTTTTGGCCACACCAAAAAACTAGTCCCAATTCAAACCCATTTGAATGATATTCAAATGAGTTTGAATTCAAATCTTGCATTCGTGCCAACTTCATTTTTCTTGGACCAAGCATATTTTTGTGAGTACGGGAAAATAATCCCCATGCCCAAACTCTCTTCCTAGTCTTTCTTTTCTTCTCCTTTTTTTTCTTTCTTTCCTCTCTGCTAATAGTTTAGAGAGAGAGATGCAGCCAGTCCATTAGTCCGCAGCCATCCGCAGCCCAGTCCTTTTGGCCCAAGGCCCAGCCGCCCCTCCTAACCCTAGCCCGACCGAAACCTCCCTCGATCGCTCCTCTCGTCCTCCCACACCGCTGCCACTCACACGCGCATCCCTCGATCCCCCTCGCTCCCTCGCCAAGTCCCTCCAGCGCCATCGTCACCCCGCCTCCATTCGGCTCCACGCCGAAGTCCACCGCCACGGCACTGCCAAACGTTGGTGACCCCGACGCGCCCGCAGGCGTCGTCCTCCATGCCCAGCAGAAGCCCGCGTCGCTCGCCTCTCATCGCCGACCTGCCCGTCCTCGCATCTCCGGCCTCGTCCCCGCCGCCGGCAAGCAGCAGCAGCAACCAGGCCAGAGCCCCGTCGCGCCCCTTCCATCAGTAGCCAGGCCTCTGTTCTGCCTCGTCCCAGCTCCTTCCTCTCCTACGCGTTCGCCCCGCTCAAGCATCTCCGCCGGAGCATGTCTGCTGAGCTCCGTCGCGCCCCCTCATTGGCCCTCCTCCGCGCCTGGCCTCCCGCGCCGCCACTCGAGGCCAACTCCGACGCCCCCCTGCCTCGCGTCGCCATCTGCTTTCCGTCTACGCCGCGACCACGACCCCATCTTCTGCGTGAGACCCGCATCGCCGCCGCTCTGCTCCATGCGCCCATCTCTGTTGCATCTCCGTCGGCCTCCTCCTCGTGCTATGGAGCTCCTGCCTGAGCCGTCCCCTCCGGCCAACTCTGCCTCCACCGCTGCTGCTTTGACCTCCCCTGGTTCAACTCATTTCCAATGAGCAGCAGCCCGATGGCTTCTTTGTTCCAAGTTCCTCCAGCAGGCCAGGTCTGTGCACCTCCTCCGCATGTTGCCGTGGACGCCAAGTACCTCGACGAACACCTTTGTTATCGCCTCGCAAGACGTTCCCTGGAATCCCCAAATACCACGACTACCCTCGAGGACATTTGGTTCCGTCAAGTTCGACTACAACGTGTGTACAACTACCGTCGCCGTGTACCACTACTTCCACTACCGCCGACATGTACGACTACAAAACGAGAACGACTACTTCCACGACATCCGTGAACCACTACCGTCGCCCCGAAGATGTTGGATTCGTCAAGTACCTCTCCGAAAAACGAACATGTACCACTACTTCCCTCGACGACTCGAACCGCTCCGAAGATGCACGCTTCGAAGGTATAACACCGAGACGATGTCCGTGGCCCGAATACATGTGTTGAATGAGATGTACGATATGTTTGTACCGTGCCCGTTTGTTTCGTGCACGTTCCTTGTTTGCCATGCCGTCGACCCGTGGGAACCCGGAAGCCGGGATCACCCCACCATCTTGCATGACTCGCTCACGCTCGCTTCCTTTTGCACTGGTATCTCCGTGAGCTACCAGAACCAATATGTTGCCGTGGCATCATTTTCGGATATGTTGCCGTGGCATCATTTTCAGATATGTTGCCGTGGCACCATTTTTTGTTTCGCCGCCGTGGCACCCTTTTCGTTCCACCATGGCGACCAAATGCTCCTTATCATGCTCATGTCAACATTTTCATAAAAATTGCATAAACTTGTATATGTCATCCGCATCATGATAACAACAATTAAAATGTTTAAAATTGTTGTTGCATTAAATTGCTAAATGCATATGGGGATTTACCGGATTTGTTGTTTTTATATCCGGCCCCATTTAAATTGTTTGGATGGTATAGTTTTTGTTATGCTTCACCTCTTGCCATGTTTTACAACACTTAATATTGTTTGGTAGCCTAACCGAGAGAAAACTAAATAATTGATGTGGTGTTCCGTCAATATGCAACTCGTTGCATATTGAGCTCCACTTAATTTGTAGTATTGTTTGTGCACTTTGCCATGCCATGCCTCATTAAACCGGACATGCATCATACTTGTTTGTGCATCATGACATGTTTATGCTTGTGTCTTTACCATGTTGTTTGTTTCTTTCCGGGTTGCTTCTCTCATTAGCTTCGGTTTCGTTCTGGAGTTGTGAGGATTCGTTCGTCTACGACCGTTTGTCTTCTTCTTGGACTCGTTCTTCTTCCTAGCGGGATCTCAGGCAAGATGATCATATCCTCGAAATCACTACTATCTTTGCTATGCTTGTTTGCTCGCTCTTTTGCTATGCCAATGCTACGATGCCTACCATTTGCTTGTCAGCCTCCCAAATTGCCATGTCAAGCCTCTAACCATCCTTTCCTAGCAAACCGTTGTTTGCCTATGTTACCGCTTTGCTCAGCCCCTCTTATAGCGTTGTTAGTTGCAGGTGAAGATTGAAGTTTGTTCCTTGTTGGAACATGGAGATGTTGTTCCTTGTTGGAACATGTTTACTTGTTGGGATATCACAATATATCTTATTTAATTAATGCATCTATATACTTGGTAAAGGGTGGAAGGCTCGGCCTTATGCCTGGTGTTTTGTTCCACTCTTGCCGCCCTAGTTTCCGTCATATCGGTGTTATGTTCCCGGATTTTGCGTTCCTTACGCGGTTGGGCTATAATGGGAACCCCTTGACAGTTCGCCTTAAGTAAAGCTCCTCCAGCAATGCCCAACATATTTTACCATTTGCACTAACAACCTACCACCTTCCCTTGGGTTCTGCAGACTCAAGGGTCATCTTTATTCTAACCCCCCCCGGGCCAGTGCACCTCTGAGTGTTGGTCCGAACTGAGCTGCCTGCGGGGCCACCTCGGGGAAACTTGAGGGTTGGTTTTACTCGTAGCTAGACTCATCTGAGTGTGCCCTGAGAAAGAGATATGTGCAGCTCCTATCGGGATTTGTCGGCACATTCGGGCGGTGTTGCTGGTTTAGTTTTACTCTGTCGAAATGTCTTGATGTACCGGGATACCGAGTCTGATCGGAGTGTCTCGGGTGGAGGTCTATTCCTCCGTTGACCGTGAGAGCTTGTCATGGGCTAAGTTGGGACACCCCTGCAGGGTTATAAACTTTCGAGAGCCGTGCCCACGGTTATGTGGCAGATGGGAATTTGTTAATGTCCGGTTGTAGAAAACCTGAAGTTGACCTTAAATTAAAATACATCAACCGCGTGTGTAACCGTGATGGTCTCTTCTCGGCGGAGTCCGGGAAGTGAACACGGTGTTGGAGTTATGTTTGACGTAAGTAGTTTCAGGATCACTTCTTGATCGCTACTAGCTTCACGACTGTGCCTTGCTTCTCTTCTCGCTCTCTTTTGCGAATGTAGCCACCATATATGCTAGTCACTTGCTGCAGCTCCACCTCATTACTCCGTCCTTCCTATAAGCTTAAATAGTTTTGATCTCGCGGGTGCGAGATTGCTGAGTCCCCGTGGCTCACAGTTACTTCCAAAACCAGTTTGCAGGTGCCTAAGTTACCGAGCAAGTGACACAACCAAGCTCAAGGAGGAGCTCGATGAAGATCTTGCCCTTTGTGTTGTTTCGTTCTAGTTGGTCAGTAGTGGAGCCCAGTTGGGGTCGATCGGGGACCTTTGTCGCATTTGGGGTTCTTCTTTTATTTTGGTTCCGTAGTCGGACCCTGATTGTATCTAGATGATGTAATGCTTTATTCATGTAATTGTGTGAAGTGGCGATTGTAAGCCAACTATGTATCTCTTTCCCTTATGTATTACATGGGTTGTGTGAAGATTACCTCACTTGCGACATTGCTTTCAATGCGGTTATGCCTCTAAGTCGTGCTTCGACACGTGGGAGATATAACCGCATCAAGGGCGTTACAAGTTGGTAATCAGAGCCTTCCCCGACCTTAGGAGCCCCACTGCTTGATCGTTTTTAGCGGCCGAGTTGTGTCTAGAAAAATGTTTTGAGTCATTTAGGATTATATATATCGGAGAGTTAGGAATTCTTTTTACTCCCTAGTCTCTTCATCGCTCTGGTAAGGCATCCTGACGTAGAGTTTTGACTCTTCTCTTCTCAAATTTCACTAAATTTTTTTTAGGATCACGCAGGTATCTTGGAATCGTTCCGATGGTTTTATGATGAGAACATTGTCCTGGTGCCTCCTGTCAGGGGTTTAGTGGAAGTGTCCCGGGGAGTTGAGCTCTGAGGTGTTGTCGTCATAATTTTATCGTTGAAGTTCTGGAATACCTGAGTTTAGTACGCCGACATCGAAAATCTCTTTTATGCAGTTGTTGGTGAGATAACCCCGTTAACCCAGTACTGAGGTGAGTACGGGAGTATTGCCATGACTCGTATAACAGATGCTTTTTGAAGGTTGAGGTAGACGATTTCCGAAGGTTTCTTGGTTATGTGTTGAAGGATGGATACAGCTGGATGTAGGATTTGCTAGTTTTGGGTGAGATATTATGCTTCCCCTGTATTCCCAACACCTGATTGCATAACCGAAAATGTCGGGAGTTTCATAGGTGGGAATTCAAGTAGCTCTTAGGATATCTTTCCGACGGATGTATGATATGAAATTGGGGTTCGACGTCTAGTGGTCCGCCTATTCACGGTTGGTTTTACAGTGGTCTCGTTGTGTCTTAAAGAGTCCTTGGCTATGCCGACTCGGGGACACTTCGTATGTCATGTGCACTGCCTTGTACATGATGGTGCTGTACGATCGAGCCCGTGTAGGCCCCACCACGAAAACTTCGGACGAAATCTCTATCATATGTTTGTTCCGGCTTATTCTGCAAGCCAGTCCTTTGTTTTTGTTTTGAGTTGTGGTATTCGAGTTGCTTCAATGTGAAGTGTTGATTCCATACCTTTCCGAAATGGTGTTCTCATACTCCGATGTGAATACCAATCCTTCTCGACAATCAAGATTGTCATGTCAATCCTTTTCAACCGGTGTGTTTCTCTTCAAGTGGATCCGATCACTTCAACATCAGCAAGACCAATTATCATTTCTTCTCAACGGTGTTTGTTTCATCCGTCTCCAAGTTGCCTTTGTTTTTTTCCCGCCCACCCACCCTTTTCCTCAAGGACTAAGATTTCTTTACCAAGTATCCTTTTATTTTTGTGAAGTTTCTCCATTCTTTTCCGTCAATGTTCTTACCCGGTGGTTCTCAAGAAGATGTTCTACTAGTTCGTCATTCCTCATTCCTTTCTCTTCTCTGGTGGATTCAAGTCAAGTTTTGTTGATCATACCTTTTTCCTCATTTCAATGTCTTCTCATACCGGTGCACCTCATTATCATTCTACTTATTGCTATTTGTTATTCCGGAGTGCTCAAGATATCTCGAAGATTCGTGTTTCCACTCTGCATTCGTTCAAGCTCTTTCGAGATTGGTATCTCATTCAAGTCATTTAATTCAACTGGTGCAACATCTCTTTTAAATCTTTTCAACGGTGTTCTTTTGAGTGGGCCCTAACCCACAGGTCTTTTCCCAGGATCTTACCTGACTCTTCTATTTTCCCAGAGCTATCCTAAGTTCTTCTCCAAGTTTGACGTAAGAATGAGTTATCATCAGTCAAATGCTTTTCTCCAAGATCTTTCAAATTCTTTTCATAGTTGGCTCAACCTCTTCACTTTTGATTCTTCCGGTGTGCCTCAATAATTCTTGGTGGTGTTTCTCGTTGTCATTCTCATCATTTGAAGACCGAAGAAGAGTTTCTCTTTAATCTTGCTCTATTCTCTTCAAGATTCATGGTGCTAGCTTGTTGCCATCCTCTCATAATTGTTTTCGATTGTGAGAATCTTTTTCACCCATCCGGAGCATTTTAGGAGTCTTTTCAGTTTCATTCTTTGAAGCCCATCATCTCAGTATTATTCATTCAAGCTTTCAGCTCTTGTTCTCCAAACCATACCGGTGCATCATTCAAGTATTCTCTAATCAGCTCGTGATCTATTCATTCATTTGTATCTAAATACCCTCAAGTATCTTCATTCATTTTGCAATTCTTCCCGGTGATTTGTGCATTTGCTACGTTCAATTTCAATTCTTACGGTGGTTCATTCAAGATTTCTCTTCCTCCATTATCATATCAATTAATTCGTTGTTCTAAATCCTACCGGTGGTTCCATCTATACCTTCTCAAGTTTGCGCTATATCTCTCTTAATCCTTTCTACTAGAATAAGTAGTATGCCAAATCCCTTGCTTGTAATCAATTTAAATTGGTGAAGGATACGCATAACATAATTCTTATTCTTGTTCATCCCAGTGATTAATTCTTTATTCCGGAGGCCCTTAAAATTCTCGGTTTCATTTGTTTCATCTTCTCTTTTTCCCGGAGTTCCAAGCTCTAATTATCACGGAGATCCATCTAAATCATTGCAAGGATTCACCTTGTGTTTTCAATTTCTCTTTCTTTTCATTCCTTTTGTTTACCGGAGTGGTGGTTCGTCAAGGATTCTTTTCATTCTTCAATTGTTCATCAAGATTTCTCTCGAAGTTAAGATCCGTCAAGCCATACTTCAAAATAAACATGGTGCTCAACACATGTCTTGTTTTGAGGAGTTCAAGCATTCTTCATCTTGCATTCCAAAGTGCAATTCTTTCTACCTTATCTTTTGAGGTGGTGTTAGGTCATTCTTGATAATTTCCCTTCGCGTTTCATGATTCACAAGTTTTCAAGAGTGACATATTTAAATCCATCTTTTTCTCTTTGTTCAAGAGATCTTTTCAACCGTCAATCTCTTCATTGGAGTTATCTTGGTATAGATTTCACCTAAAGCTTTCCCTAAGGAATGTTGCTATTTTGGTGCTTATTAATGACCCAAGTTATCTCTTTTCCATCTTGATGGAACAAGCTTTCATCTATTCGTTAATCTCAAGCAAGCAATTGTTTCCGTTAGTGGCCGGTTGTCACCTCATAATGTTGAGATGTTTCCATAAGCCCACTACAAACTTATTCTTTTCGTTGTTGGTCTTCTAACAACTCTATTCTAACCTTCTTGCAAGGATGCCTTCCAAATTCAATTGTGGTAGAAGTTGTCATTTTCTTCTCCGTCCCTTTATAACAACGGTCTAGCTTCTATTCTTTCGTTCCGGAGGCATTGTGATGTTGTGCTCTTCAATCATCATCTTGTTTTGTCAGGATCGTGTTCTTTTCATGCTTATCCATTTAACCAGAGTGTCGTGTCCTCTACTCAATCTCTTTTCTTCCTATCAAGTCTTGTATCTGTTTTCAGTCGGAGTGCTGTCCGAATTTGTTCTTCCTTGTTCCTTGTTTATCTCGTTTCAACCAGAGTGGTTTCAATTCTACCTTGTTCATTAAACTCTTAATTCATGTCTTCACAACCTTCAATTTCTCGTAATGTTCCTTGTTCCTCTTTTCTAACGGATTGTTTGCAATATCATTCATCTCCGTTGTGTTCTTTGTTTCAAATTTTCAACCTCTCAAGGTTCATTGGTTTCACTCGTTTGTCAAAGAAGCAACTTAGTTTTACCTCTTCTCTTCCTCTTACGTTTCTCTCCGGTGCCATCCTAGATCTCGGGATGAGATCCTCTTGTAGTGGTGGAGTGTTGTAACGCCCCGAGACCGACGCTCCAAAAGACTTCCAGCTATTCCGAGTTTTGCCGTGTGATGTATTTGTTTGTTGCATTGCATCATGTCATCATGCCATCATATCATTAATTTTTAAAACTCACCTAAATAAATGGGATGGATCTTTGGTCCATTTAAATCGAGGGATATTCACATGGTGATTTCTCTTTAAAACATATTCGAAGTCTCCTACTATTATTAGGGAGGTATAATAAAATTATTCCGTTTATTTGGAATTAACCATAACCCACGTGCAAAATATTCCAATGCCTTTGTTATCTTAATTCTTGGTCTCCAACTTTGCCATTTATTCTTTCATCATCTTCCGGAGCTCCACCAAAAATCCTCAACATTTTTGGCCACACCAGAAACCTAGTCCCAATTCAAACCCATTTGAATGATATTCAAATGAGTTTGAATTAAAATCTTGCATTCGTGCCAACTTCCTTTTTCTTGGACCAAGCATATTTTTGTGTGTCCGGGAAAATAATCCCCATGCCCAAACTCTCTTCCTAGTCTTTCTTTTCTTCTCCTTTTTTTTCTTTCTTTCCTTTCTGCTGAGAGTTTAGAGAGAGAGAGATGCAGCCAGTCCATTAGTCTGCAGCCATCCGCAGCCCAGTCCTTCTGGCCCAAGGCCCAGCCGCCCCTCCTAACCCTAGCCCGACCGAAACCTCCCTCGATCGCTCCTCTCATCCTCCCACACCGCCGCCACTCACACGTGCAGCCCTCGATCCCCCTCGCTCCCTCGCCAAGTCCCTCCAGCGCCATCGTCACCCCGCCTCCGTTCGGCTCCACGCCGAAGTCCACCGCCGCGGCCCTGCCAAACGTTGGTGACCCCGACGCGCCCGCAGGCGTCGTACTCCACGCCCAGCAGAAGCTCGCGTCGCTCGCCTCTCATCGCCGACCTGCCCGTCCTCGCATCTCCGGCCTCGTCCCCGCCGCCGGCAAGCAGCAGCAGCAACCAGGCCGGAGCCCCGTCGCGCCCCTTCCATCAGCAACCAGGCCTCTGTTCTGCCTCGTCCCAGCTCCTTCCTCTCCTACGCGTTCGCCCCGCTCAAGCATCTCCGCCGGAGCATGTCTGCTGAGCTCCGTCATGCCCCCTCGTTGGCCCTCCTCCGCGCCTGGCCTCCCGGGCCGCCACTGGAGGCCAACTCCGACGCCCCCTGCCTCGCGTCGCAATCTGCTTTCCGTCTACGCCGTGACTACGACCCCATCTTCTGCGTGAGACCCGCATCGCCGCTGCTCTGCTCCATGAGCCCATCTCTGTTGCATCTCCGTCGGCCTCCTCCTCGTGCTATGGAGCTCCTGCCTGAGCCGTCCCCTCCGGCCAACTCTGCCTCCACAGCTGCTGCTTTGACCTCCCCTGGTTCAACTCGTTTCCAATGAGCAGCAGCCCGATGGCTTCTTTGTTTCAAGTTCCTCCAGCAGGCCAGGTCTGTGCACCTCCTTCGCATGTTGCCGTGGACGCCAAGTACCTCGACGAACACCTTTGTTATTGCCTCGCAAGACGTTCCCTAGAATCGCCAAGTACCACGACTACCCTCGAGGACATTTGGTTCTTTCAAGTTCGACTACAACGTGTGTACAACTACCCTCGCCGTGTACCACTACTTCCACTACCGCCGACATGTACGACTACGAAACGAGAACGACTACTTCCACGATGTCCGTGAACCACTACTGTCGCCTCGAAGATGTTGGATTCGTCAAGTACCTCTCCGAAAAACGAACGTGTACCACTACTTCCCTCGACGACTCGAACCGCTCCGAAGATGCACGCTTCGAAGGTATAACACCGAGATGATGTCCGTGGACCGAATGCATGTGTTGAATGAGATGTATGATATGTTTGCAGCGTGCCTGTTTGTTTCGTGCACGTTCCTCGTTTGCCATGCCTTCGACCCGTGGGAACCCGGAAGCCGGGATCACCCCACCATCTTGCATGACTCGCTCACGCTCGCTTCCTTTTGCACTGGTATCTCCGTGAGCTACCGGAACCGATATGTTGCCGTGGCATCATTTTCGGATATGTTGCCGTGGCATCATTTTCAGATATGTTGCCGTGGCACCATTTTTTGTTTCGCCGCCGTGGCACCCTTTTCGTTCCACCATGGCGACCAAATGCTCCTTATCATGCTCATGTCAACATTTTCATAAAAATTGCATAAACTTGTATATGTCATCCACATCATGATAACAACAATTAAAATGTTTAAAATTGTTGTTGCATTAAATTGCTAAATGCATATGGGGATTTACCGGATTTGTTGTTTTTATATCCGGCCCCATTTAAATTGTTTGGATGGTATAGTTTTTGTTATGCTTCACCTCTTGCCATGTTTTACAACACTTAATATTGTTTGGTAGCCTAACCAAGAGAAAACTAAATAATTGATGTGGTGTTCCGTCAATATGCAACTCGTTGCATATTGAGCTCCACTTAATTTGTAGTATTGTTTGTGCACTTTGCCATGCCATGCCTCATTAAACCGGACATGCATCATACTTGTTTGTGCATCATGACATGTTTATGCTTGTGTGTTTACCATGTTGTTTGTTTCTTTCTGGGTTGCTTCTCTCGTTAGCCTCGGTTTCGTTCCGGAGTTGTGGGGATTCGTTCGTCTACGACCGTTTGTCTTCTTCTTGGACTCGTTCTTCTTCCTAGCGGGATCTCAGGCAAGATGATCATATCCTTGAAATCACTACTATCTTTGCTATGCTAGTTTGCTCGCTCTTTTGCTATGCCAATGCTACGATGCCTACCATTTGCTTGTCAGCCTCCCAAATTGCCATGTCAAGCCTCTAACCATCCTTTCCTAGCAAACCGTTGTTTGGCTATGTTACCGCTTTGCTCAGCCCCTCTTATAGCGTTGTTAGTTGCAGGTGAAGATTGAAGTTTGTTCCTTGTTGGAACATGGAGATGTTGTTCCTTGTTGGAACATGTTTACTTGTTGGGATATCACAATATATCTTATTTAATTAATGCATCTATATACTTGGTAAAGGGTGGAAGGCTCGGCCTTATGCCTGGTGTTTTGTTCCACTCTTGCCGCCCTAGTTTCCGTCATATCGGTGTTATGTTCCCGGATTTTGCGTTCCTTACGCGGTTGGGCTATAATGGGAACCCCTTGACAGTTCGCCTTAAGTAAAGCTCCTCCAGCAATGCCCAACATTGGTTTTACCATTTGCACTAACAACCTACCACCTTCCCTTGGGTTCTGCAGACTCAAGGGTCATCTTTATTCTAACCCCCCCGGGCCAGTGCTCCTCTGAGTGTTGGTCCGAACTGAGCTGCCTGCGGGGCCACCTCGGGGAAACTTGAGGGTTGGTTTTACTCGTAGCTAGACTCATCTGAATGTTCCCTGAGAAAGAGATATGTGCAGCTCCTATCGGGATTTGTCGGCACATTCGGGCTGTGTTGCTGGTTTAGTTTTACCCTGTCGAAATGTCTTGATGTACCGGGATACTGAGTCTGATCGGAGTGTCTCGAGTGGAGGTCTATTCCTCCGTTGACCGTGAGAGCTTGTCATGGGCTAAGTTGGGACACCCCTGCAGGGTTATAAACTTTCGAGAGCCGTGCCCGCGGTTATGTGGCAGATGGGAATTTGTTAATGTCCGGTTGTAGAAAACCCGAAGTTGACCTTAAATTAAAATACATCAACCGCGTGTGTAACCATGATGGTCTCTTCTCGGCGGAGTCCGGGAAGTGAACACGGTGTTGGAGTTATGTTTGACGTAAGTAGTTTCAGGATCACTTCTTGATCGCTACTAGCTTCACGACCGTGCCTTGCTTCTCTTCTCGCTCTCTTTTGCGAATGTAGCCACCATATATGCTAGTCGCTTGCTGCAGCTCCACCTCATTACTCCATCCTTCCTATAAGCTTAAATAGTCTTGATCTCGCGGGTGCGAGATTGCTGAGTCCCCGTGGCTCACAGATACTTCCAAAACCAGTTTGCAGGTGCCTATGTTACCGAGCAGGTGACGCAACCAAGCTCAAGGAGGAGCTCGATGAAGATCTTGCCCTTTGTGTTGTTTCGTTCTAGTTGGTCAGTAGTGGAGCCCAGTTGGGGTCGATCGGGGACCTTTGTCGCATTTGGGGTTCTTCTTTTATTTTGGTTCCGTAGTTGGACCCTGATTCTATCTGGATGATGTAATGCTTTATTCATGTAACTGTGTGAAGTGGCGATTGTAAGCCAACTATGTATCTCTTTCCCTTATGTATTACATGGGTTGTGTGAAGATTACCTCACTTGCGACATTGCTTTCAATGCGGTTATGCCTCTAAGTCGTGCTTCGACACGTGGGAGATATAACCGCATCGAGGGCGTTACACCTGATGAAGCTGAAGGAGGAGGCGGAGGTAGCCCAAGCAGCCCTTACCGAGGCCAAGAAGGCGGCCACCATGGAGCGTAGCATCGTTACCTCCCTCGAGGCACGTTTCCACAAGGCCTAGAAGGCGCTCTTTGGAGATGATCCCTCGAAGAAGGCGGTAGTGACGACCCCGAGGGAGAGCCCTGCTGCTCTGCTTCCTGAAGTCCTGGCGGTGCTTGAAGATGCTGTCGATGGGTTTGCCTACTTGGTGGAAAGCGAGGCGTGCTAACTTTATTCCTCGGCTCTGACATGCATCTTCATCCATCTTTATCTCCAGGATGCCGGCTTCGACCTCTCCACCTTCCTTACTCCGGTGTACTCCGACTCCCAGGATGCTACTGCTTCCGCCGTGAAGAGCTTCGTGGATGCCATGCTGAGCAAGTTCCTGGTCGTCGGTCCTCCGACTGAAGTCGATGGAGCGGGTGACGCGCCTGGCGTCGCCCAAACCTGAAGAGGTGGCCCGGTGATTCTGCTTTTCCCTGTCTTTCCTGCATCATGTAGCATGCCTCGGGGAGGTGTTCAAAACTGTTTGCTCGGAACACTATGTTTTGTAATAATTAGATTATGTTTCCTCATCTTTTCCGTTTGCTTTGTTGTTCTGCGTCGGCAGAGCCCAGCCCCGCGGATACCTCAACCGCCGTTGGGTCCACCAGATCACCAAGACGAGCCCAAGGGGTGAGGGGCTATGTGACCAGTTAGGCTCGTGAGACACGATGCTTAGGAGTCCTCCTTGATGTGCGAACAGCTCAGGAAAAGGCACAGGAGCAAGCCTTGGTGCTCTGCGTCGGCAGGGCCTGGCCCCGCACATACCTCAGCCGCCGTTGTGTCGTCCAGATCACCAGGACGAGCCCAAGGGGTGAGGGGCTACGTGACCATTTAGGATCTTGAGACACGATGCTCAAGAGTCCCCCTTGACATACGAACGGCTTGAAAAGTAAGGGTGAGAGCCAGGTCTTGGTGTTCTGCGTCGGCAGGGCCCAGCCCCGCGCATGCCTCAGCCGTCGTTGAGTCATCCGAATCACCAGGATGAGCCTAAGAGGTGAGGGGCCATGTGGCCAGTTAGGCTCTTGAGATGCGATGCTCAGGAGTCCCCCTTGACGTATGAACAGACCATCATACCTTTTCCTCGCCGAGCTCTCGCTTGGGAGGGATGCATGAAGATCAGGCCCGTGAGGCCTGACGAGGTGGGGTATGCCAAGCGTGACCTGAGCGTAGCCCCGTGCCCAGCACCCTCGCGCTACCCTTCTGAGGGAGATCAGCGCGGTGAGGCTAGCCACTGAGCCCGGATGCTCCCTGAGGTTAATGCAGCCGTGAGGCCACCCCTAGTTGTTTATCACT
Source organism: Triticum timopheevii (assembly GCA_963921465.1). NCBI lineage: Eukaryota > Viridiplantae > Streptophyta > Magnoliopsida > Poales > Poaceae > Triticum > Triticum timopheevii. Next base: position 305,700,095 of record OY997262.1, on the reverse strand, counting down.
AGCGCAGAGCATAGCGCTTCTGTTCTTGCACGGGCATATCCACTCCTTGGCAGTGTCAATGGCTAGCGTGGAGCATGGTGCTTAAACTGGTGCGTGGGAGGGGGCTCCCTCTAAGGAGAGCCCCAGGGGCGTGTACAGCCCTGCCCTGACACGTGGCTTGCACGACAGGGCTGGAGGAGGTGTATATGGCCACCTGTGAGCCAGGGCGGGACTCACGGGGCCCTACCTCAAGGCAGGTTGCGCCTGGTCTTGATTTGAGATGCTTGAATTGGTCCTGCGAGATGGTTAATTAGGCAGCCTGCGCTGAATGAGTTTCCTGAGGTTATTGCATGAGAAGGCCAGACACCAACGACCCCAGGAGGTGACATAAACGGGACCGGCCCACCAGACAGAGCTCAGCTATTGGACTTATCGACGCTGCAGGGACGGACCCGAGCACAGACGCAGTGCCCTGTCTTCTCATGCAAAGATCCTGAAGAAAAACAACCGGCGCGCGGTTCCCGTGGCCACGGGGGCACCAGGTCGCGCGCCCTCACTCATCCACACGCGATTAGATCATGCGAGAAAAAGGCACCAAGAGCCATGGGAGGTGACGTACACGGGGACTAGCCCGTGAGCCAGAGCTCAGCTACTTGGGTTTAGCGATGCTGCAGGGACGGACCCGAGCACAGACGCCGTGCCAGTCCTTAATCATGAGGCGGTCGCGGGGAGGCTTGCAAGGGCGCGAGACGTTCTAAGCGACGAAGTGCCGGTCAGGCAGTCGATAATTCAAAAGTAGCTTGCAAAGGATTATAACTAGCTCGAGGGGCGCCCCCAAACTGAAGAACTAGAGAGATGTCACCCTTCCTTCCTGAATCTCCTCGATTGCCTTGCTGATGAACTCCTGAACGCCTAGTGCCTCACAACTACCGCCTTCTCCTAGGAAGCGTGCTCTGAAGAACACCTCCACATGGTGCCCGAGCGCCTCCCTTGCGACATCGGCTAGATCTGAGGCCCTCCAAAGGAGAGCCCCCGAGCCCAGCCTGAGAGGGGCACCAGGCGCGCCTTCCTATGCAATGGGTGAAGGTGCCGCGTCCGGAGACGCGTGGCTCAGCGCCGCGTCCTCGAGTGATGGTTCCTCACGAGACCCCTGTCCAAGCTGCAGCTTCTTCGTCTTGGGAGCGACCTTAGGAGGGAGGGCGCCGTCCTCATCTTCGGGGTTCTCAACTGCTGCAGCCTGGAAGGTGCGCTCGAGGGAGCACACTGCATCCTTCTCTTGACAGGCGACCGTGATGACGCCATCGCTTCCTGGCATTTTGAGGACGTTGTAGCCGTGGTGCGTGGCCGCCATGAACTTAGCCAATGCTGGGTACCCGAGGATGGCGTTGTAGGGCAGGCAGATGTCGGCGACGTCGCCGTCAATCAGCTCGGTGTGTTAGTTGTTGCGCTCGCCGAAGGTGACAGGGAGGTGAACCTGGAGCCAGTTGAACGTCTGAACAGAGAGAACATTGAGCCCTGCTCCCCCATCGATGAGAGTCTTGGTGACGACCATGTTACTAATGACGGGGGAGCAGAGCATGGGGAGCGCGCCAGCGGTAGCCACACACTTGGGCCGGTCCGAGCAGTCGAAGGTGATGGCGCACTTGGACCACTTGAGAGGGCGAGTTGCTTCAGGCATGGGTAGCGCTGCATTCACCTCGTGCACGAGCTGCTTGAAGATGCGGTGGGAAGCTGAGGCCTGTGAGCCGGCCAAGATGCAGGCAACGGCTCGAGGCTCCTGGAAGCCCCCAGCCCCCTCATCCTGGTGGTGATCTTCATTCATTCTTGGCGGCGGAGGTAGAGGAGGCAAAGCTGCGTTGCCCTAAGGTTGATCCTCACGAGGCTGCTCCCTCCAGTCGCCCTTGCGAGGCTGGCCCTGCCAGCGGTCCTCATGAGGCTGGTCGCGCCACTCCTCACGATGGTCGCGTCCATCCTAGCGTCCTCCACCTCGGCCACCTCCGCGACTGTAGCCTCGATCGTTGCACTCGGGGCGTCGACCGAGGTGCCCGTCGCGGAGAGCCCTGAGCTCCTGGCAGCCGCTAGTGTTGTGGCTGTAAACGTTATGGAAGGCGCAGAACGGCTACTTGCCCTTGGATGACTTGGGGTGGTCGCAGCTGCGCTTCATCTCTAGTTCGGCCGCAAGCACGACTGGCCCCTTGCGCTTCACGTCCTTGGTCTTGGTCTTCTTGTCTTCTTTATTAGCATCGGGGAGTTTGAGGAGGGAGAGGCGTCCCTCCTCAGCCCTCACTCACTTGTTCGCCATGTTGAACATTTCTAGGGCGGTGTAGAGATCCTCGTGGCTGGCAAGCTCCTCCTTCATCTTGACATCACGGACGCCATCGGTAAACGTGGAGATGATGGCCTCGTCCGACACCATGGGAATCTTTAGGCGAACATTGTTGAAGTGCTGGATATACTTCTGCAGGGTCTCTCCGGGTTGCTGCTTGATACACGCAGGTCACCCGCGGCTGGCGGGCGACCGCGAGTGCTCTGGAAGTTGGCGATGAAGCGGTTGTGCATCTCCTCCCAGGAAGAAACCGACCCCTCGGTCAGGTTCAGGATCCAAGAATGCGCGCCATCCTCGAGGGCCATCGGAAACCAGTTTGCCATGATCATCTCGTCTCCGCTGGCCACTTTGATGCTCAGCTCATAGAGCTGCAGGAACTCAGCGGGGTTTGCAATGCTGCCAGAGCATGGAGGAAGGCCAGGCTTGAACTTGCTTGGCCAGACGATGTTGCGGAGCTCCGGGGTGAGCGCGCGACATCCTGTCGTGGCCACTGAGGTCGTCGAGGGGGTGGAACATGATCCTGGTGCACGCGCACCGCTACCTCCTGTGGCGGCACGCGAGCCTGGTGTTGGGCTGCTGGGAGCAAGCGCACTTCTCCTTGGGGACGCTACACCACCTGGCAGCTCACATCATCCTGAGCTGGCGCTGGGCGCTACTGTCGGTGTTTTGGGATCGGGGCTACCCAGACTTTCCTGCCTGCGGCCTGCGGCGTGGCTTAAGGATTGGCCCAGTACGGCCCATCTTCATCAACACATGCTCCAGACCCTCGCGAGGGGCCAAGCCTCGTGGGGCGGACAACAGGAGGCTTCCTCAGGCACAGCCTCGTCAGGCTGGCTCACGAGGAGGCAGAGAGATCAAGGCGGGGTACCTCACGAGGTGCCCATGATGCAAGCCATGACGGACAAGGCCAGGCAGGCGCCAGGCGGGTGCCGGCCTGCGTAGAGTCCTTGTTTCCTCTTTGGTGCAAAGGGGGCAAGCGCAGGCAAGGGTATCAAGCAAAGGCAACCATTTCGGTGCAACCAGACCAAGACCAGCAGGACGGCAGAATGGAGGTCATCGTGGAGCCCAAGCCGGCGTCATCGTCAGGGTCTTTGGCAGGCGAGGACCAACTTTAGTCAGGATAAGTGTACTAGATGTTCCCCTTCAAAATGGCCAACTGTTGGCGCCCTTCCCGCTCAATATTTGGGAAGAGGCCCAGGGCCTCCGCCTATAAATAGGACTAGCCACCCACAGGGTAGAGACCCCGAAAAATAGGCGAGGGGGAGAGAGAGAAGTGACTGAACTGCCCCTATCAGTTCATCGCACCAGCCAAGAACAGACCCTCGCGAGGCTGTTCTTCCTTGTACTATTCATCATCAGCCCCAGAGGCAATCCACACACCACACACTGGAGTAGGGTGTTACACCACAATGGTGGCCCGAACCAGTATAAACCTTGCGTCCTTTGTGTTGTTCTTCGTGTAGTTTAGATCCTTTCGAGGCGATGAGACACGGGTAGGCAGTAGGTGTGATCTCCGCGCGCACCCCAGAGTTCGAACCTTGAGGGTCTGCTGGAACCCTAAATCCGACATTTGGCGCACTAGGTAGGGGTGCGCCGGAGCTTTCCCTTCCACCAACCCGCGCTCGGCCAACACCGCGATTCGCCCTCATGATGGGCAATGCGCCGCTCGCTCCGGTCGCCGGCGCCAGCATGGGGGCCAGGGGGCTCCGAGCCTTGGCCCCTGCCTTGCGACAGGTGCAATGGCCAAACAAATTCAAGCCGGAGATGCCACCGCGCTACAACGGGACGGCCTATCCGTTGGCTTTCCTGCTGGCATACGAGGAGGCCGTCCTCGAGGCTAGGGCGACGACAGGGTCATGGCCAACTGGTTTCCCATGGCCCTCGCAGGCGTCCCGCGCATGTGGCTGCTCCACCTGCCGACGGCTTCCGTGGCCTCCTGGGGGAGCTGCGCGGCCTCTTCCTCGCCCAGTACGCTGCACCGGTGCACCCGGTCGTCGCAGCTCTCCTAGGTGGCTCACAGGCACCACCTTCAGGCCGCCACATCAAGTCATTCGTCCGCTAGATCGGCGCCGCTTCCGCGCCGCATGGGGCGCCTCCAAGCTGCACCGGCCAAGAAGAAGCAGCTATTCACTCAGGACAAGGCGGAAACCAAGCAGGTACTGGTCGACGAAGACGGATCTACCAGCGCCACCTTCACCACAGGAGCCAACCTCGAGCCCGAACAGGAGAAGGCCTTGGTGAAGTTCCTATGCGCGAATAAGAAGGTATTCGCGTGGGAACCTGATCAGCTGGCAGGGGTCCCGAGGGACGTAATTGAGCATCACCTCAACGTGTGCCCCAACGTGCGCCCCGTGAAGCAGAAGGCGAGGCGGCAGTCCACTGAGAAGCAAGCTTTCATCGTCCAAGAGACCCGCAAGTTGGAGGCAGCGGGGGTCAGTCGTGAGGTCCGTTACCCAGATTGGTTGGCTAACCCGGTTGTCGTGCCAAAGAAGGGGGGAAAGGAACACATGTGTGTCGGCTTCGCCAACCTCAACAAGGCCTGCCCCCAGGATCTGTTCCCACTCCCTCGCATCGACCAGATCGTCGACTCCACCGCTGAGTGCGACTTGTTGTGCTTCCTGGATGCCTTCTCCGGCTACCACCAGATCAAGATGGCAGTAGAAGATGTAGAAAAGATGGCCTTCCTGACCCCGTGCGGAGTGTACTGCTATACATGCATGCCGTTCGGGCTATGCAATGCCGGTGCGACCTTTCAGCGGCTGATGCACATCGCCTTGGGTCGGCAACTCGGGAGGAATGCTGAGGCTTACGTTGATGACATTGTGGTGAAGTCTCGGGAGGAAAAAACCCTGATACAGGACTTGGAGGAAACCTTCGCGAGCCTAAACGAAGTGGACCTGTGGCTCAACCCAGAGAAGTGTGTGTTTGGAGTCCCCTCGGGCAAGCTCCTGGGTTTCCTCGTATCCCACCGGGGCATTGAGGCCAACCCAGAAAAGGTAAAAGCAGTCGAGGACATGAGCACGCCAAAGACCCTTAGGGAGATGCAGAAGCTCACCGAGTGCGTGACCGCACTAGGGCGTTTCATCTCCAAGCTGGGGGAACGAGCATTCCCCTTCTTCAAGCTGATGAAGAAGAAGGGCCCCTTTGAATGGACTGAAGAGGCCGACAAGGCGTTCCGGGATCTCAAAAGGTACTTGACCAGCCCCCCGGTGATGGTGGCTCCACGTCTTTAGGAGCCCCTGGTGCTCTACCTTGCGGCCACCCCCTACTCTGCCAGCGCAGCCCTGGTGGCTGTTAGGGAGGAGCGTAGGACCAAGGCTGCAGCAACCGTCTGGGTTGAAGCAAAGCAGGGCCAAGAGGGCCTCATAGAGACTGCGGCTGTAGCCGAGAAGGACCAGCCACAGCTGGGAAGCGCACCCGGAATAGAGGAGGCCCCTCCTCCAGGCGACCAGTTGCTGGGTGCTCCGTTGTATCAGGAGGCGCCCTGGCCTCCGGAGGACGCTAGCGGCGCTAGCACCCCGAACCTCGTCGAGCACCCTGTATACTTCGTCAGCACGGTGTTACGGGATGCAAGGGCGCGGTACCCCATGCCTCAGAAACTCCTCCTCACGCTATTTGTGGCCTCGCGCAAGCTGCGGCACTATTTCCAAGGCCATCCCATCAAGGTCGTCTCAGCATTCCCCTTGGAAAGGGTGCTCAGGAGCCCCAACTCCGCTGGAAGAGACGCTGGGTGGAACATCGAGCTACAAGCGTTTTAGATAGAGTTCAACACAACCAGCGTCATCAAGGGGTCCGTGCTAGCGGACTTCATGGCGGAATGGGCAGAGGTGCGAGGCCTCGAGGCTGGCGAGGATCGATCACTCTCCCCAGGGAGCGAGGCACCGGACGGATGGGTCATGTACTTCGATGGGGCGTTCTCCCGACACGGCGCGGGGGCTGGTGCGGTGCTCGTATCTCCCACTCAATACAAGCTCTACTACGCCGTGCAACTCTGTTTCCAGCATGGGGAAAAGGTCTCCAACAACATAGCAGAATACGAAGGCCTGATAGCAGGCCTGAAGGCTGCTGTCGCCCTGGGGGTGAAGCGCCTCACCATCAAGGGTGATTCGCAGCTCCTCGTCAACTTCTCCAACAAAGTATACGAACCGAAGGACGAGCACATGGAAGCCTACCTCACGGAGGTCCGCAGGATGGAGAAGCAGTTTTGGGGGCTGGAGTTGCAGCATGTGCCTCGCGGCACCAATCAGGAGGCTAATGACATCGCCAAAAGGGCATCCAGGCGGCTACCTCAGGAGCCCGGCGTCTTCGAGGAGCGGCTCTTCAAGCCCTCGGTGATGCTATCACTGTCAAGCACGGCGCAACCTCGAGGGGAGCTCCCCCAGCCACCTGCCTCGGGAGCCATGGTCTGCGGCCCGACCTCAGGAGCGCGCCTGCTCCGGGCGCTGGAACCTCAGGAGGGGTGCTCGACCGTGGAGCTCAGGAGTTACCTGACACGAGGCACACTGTCGGAAAAGGAGGAGGAAGCGAAGCATGTGGCACGGCAGGCCACAACATACTGCCTTAAGGATGGAGAGCTCTACCGAAGATAACCGAATGATGTGTCCCTACGTTGCATTTCCAGGGAGCAAGGGAAGGAGCTACTGGCAGACATACACGGTGGAGACTGTGGGCATCACTCGTCGTCACGGACTCTCGTTGGCAAGGTGTTCCCCAGTGGGTTCTATTGGCCCATGGCACTCAATGACGCTGTGAAACTGGTGAAAGCTTGTGAGGCATGTCAGTTCCATGCCAAGAAGATCCATCAGCTGGCGGGAGGTCTGCAGACTATACCCCTCTCATGGCCCTTCGCAGTCTGGGGACTGGATATCCTGGGTCCGTTCCCTCGGGCGCCAGGAGGCTACCGCTACCTCTACATCGCAGTGGACAAGTTCACCAAGTGGGCTGAGGTGGAAGTTGTCCGCACCATCCCTGCAGGCTCCGCGGTCAAATTCATCAAGGGCCTCGTGAGCCAATTCGGGGTGCCGAACCGCACCATCACCGACAACGGTTCGCAGTTCACCAGTAACCTCTTCAAAACATACTGTGCTAACCATGGAACGCAGATAAGCTACGCTTCGGTGGCGCACCCGCGAAGCAACGGTCAGGCCGAGCGAGCCAACGCAGAGGTTCTGAGGGGCCTCAAGACCAGGACCTTCAAGAAGAAGCTGGAGGCCTGCGGCAGGGGCTGGTACGACGAGCTCCAGTCTGTGCTGGGGTCAATCCGCACGACCGCAACCAAGCCGACTGGCGAGACCCCGTTCTTTCTGGTTTATGGAGCTGAAGCCGTTCTCCCACGAGGTCAGACGTTGTTCCACGCGGGTCCTGGCGTTCGACGAGGCGCAGCAGGACGCCATGCGGGGGACGGATCTCTTGCTGGGGGAGGAGCATCGCCGAGAAGCCGTACTGCGGGCAGCAAGGTACCAACAAGCACTGCGGCGATACCACTGCCGCAACATCCGCCCCAGGACTCTTGAGGTAGGGGACCTCATGCTCAGACGGGTTCTCTCCAGGGAGGGGCTGCATAAGCTCTCTCCCATGTGGGAGGGCCCGTTTAAGGTTGTTCATGTTTCTAGGCCCGGCACCGCACGGTTGGAGACCCAGGAGACGGTGCCCATCCAGAACGCGTGGAACATCCAACATCTCCGATGGTTTTACCCCTGAAAAAGGCCCGGTGCCTGTGAAGAAGGCGAATGTCTGTGAAGTTGCAGCGTTTTGGAAAAGGCCCGGTGCCTGTGAAGAAGGTGAATGCCTGTGAAGTTGCAGCGTTTTGGAAAAGGCCCGGTGCCTGTGAAGAAGGCGAATGCCTGTGAAGTTGCAGTGTTTTGCAAAAGGCCCGGTGCCTGTGAAGAAGGCGAATGCCTGTGAAGTTGCAGTGTTTTGGAAAAGGCCCAGTGCCTGTGAAGAAGGCAAACGCCTGTGAAGCTCGACGCCCGTGTGAAGGAAATATGCCCTAGAGGCAATAATAAAGTTATTATTTATTTCCTCATATCATGATAAATGTTTATTATTCATGCTAGAATTGTATTGACCGGAAACATGATACATGTGTGAATACATAGACAAACATAACGTCACTAGTATGACTCTACTTGACTAGATCATTAATCAAATATGGTCATGATTCCTAACCATAGGCATGTGTTGTCATTTGATTAATGGGATCACATCATTAGGAGAATGATGTGATTGATATGACCCATTCCGTTAGCCTAGCAATTGACCGTTTAGTATATTGCTATTGCTTTCTTCATGACTTATACATGTTCCTGTAACTAAGAGATTATGCAACTCCCGTTTACCCGAGGAACACTTTGGGTGCTACCAAACGTCACAACGTAACTGGGTGATTATAAAGGAGTACTACAGGTGTCTCCGAAGGTACATGATGAGTTGGCATATTTCGAGATTAGGTTTTGTCACTCCGATTGTCGGAGAGGTATCTCTGGGCCCTCTCGGTAATGCACAACACTATAAGCCTTGCAAGCAATGTGACCAATGAGTTGGTTACGGGATGATGCATTACATAACGAGTAAAGAGACTTGCCGGTAACGAGATTGAACTAGGTATTGGATACCGACGATCGAATCTCGGGCAAGTAACATACCGATGACAAAGGGAACAACGTATGTTGTTATGCGGTTTGACCGATAAAGATCTTCGTAGAATATGTAGGAACCAATATGGGCATCCAGGTTCCGCTATTGGTTATTGACCGAGAATAGTTCTAGGTCATGTCTACATAGTTCTCGAACCCGTAGGGTCCGCACGCTTAACGTTACGATGACAGTTTTATTATGAGTTTATAAGTTTTGATGTACCGAAGTTTGTTCAGAGTCCCGGATGTGATCACGGACATGACGAGGAGTCTCGAAATGGTCGAGACATAAAGATCGATATATTGGACGACTATATCAGACACCGGAAGTGTTCCGGGTGATTTCGGAGAAAACCGGAGTGCCGGAGGGTTACCGGAACCCTCCGGGAGAAGTAATGGGCCTCATGGGCCTTAGTGGAGAGAGAGAGAGAGGGGCGGCCAGGATGGGCCGCGCGCCCCTCCCCCCCTGGTCCGAATTGGACTAGGAGGGGGGGCGGCGCCCCCCTTTCCTTCTCCCTCTCCCCCTTTCTTTCCCCCTCCTAGTAGGAGTAGGAAAGGGGGAGTCCTACTCCTACTAGGAGGAGGACTCCTCCTCCTGGCGCGCCCTCTAGGGCCGGCCGGCCTCCCCCCTTGCTCCTTTATATACGGGGGTAGGGGGGCGCCCCATGACACACAAGTTGATCTACAGATCGTTCCTTAGCAGTGTGCGGTGCCCCCCTCCACCATATTCCACCTCGGTCATATCGTCGCGGAGTTTAGGTGAAGCCCTGCGCCGGTAGAACATCATCATCGTCACCACGCCGTTGTGCTGACGGAACTCATCCCTGAAGCTTTGCTGGATCGGAGCCCGGGGATCGTCATCGAGCTGAACGTGTGCTGAACTCGGAGGTGCCGTACGTTCGGGGCTTGGATCGGTCGGATCGTGAAGACGTACGACTACATCAACCGCGTTGTCATAACGCTTCCGCTTACGGTCTACGAGGGTACGTTGACAACACTCTCCCCTCTCGTTGCTATGCCATCACCATCATCTTGCGTGTGCGTAGAAATTTTTTTGAAATTACTACGTTCCCCAATAGTGGCATCCGAGCCAGGTTTTATGCGTAGATTTCATATGCACGAGTAGAACACAAGTGAGTTGTGGGTGATACAAGTCATACTGCTTACCAGCATGTCATACTTTGGTTCGGCGGTATTGTGAGATGAAGCGGCCCGGACCGACGTTACGCGTATGCTTACGCGAGACTGGTTTCACCGTTACGAGCACTCGTGCTTAAAGGTGGCTGGCGGGTGTCTGTCTCTCTCACTTTAGCTGAATCGAGTGTGGCTACGCCCGGTCCTTGCGAAGGTTAAAACAACACTAACTTGACGAACTATCATTGTCGTTTTGATGCATAGGTAAGAACGGTTCTTGCTAAGCCCATAGCAGCCACGTAAATTTGCAACAACAAAGTAGAGGACATCTAACTTGTTTTTGCAGAGCATGTTGTGATCTGATATCTGAAGGAAATATGCCCGAGAGGCAATAATAAAGTTATTATTTATTTCCTCATATCATGATGAATGTTTATTATTCATGCTAGAATTGTATTAACTGGAAACATAATACATGTGTGAATACATAGACAAAACTATAGTCACTAGTATGCCTCTACTTGACTAGCTCATTAATCAAAGATGGTTATGTTTCCTAACCATAGACATGTGTTGTCATTTGATTAGTCGGATCACATCATTAGGAGAATGATGTGATTGACATGACCCATTCCGTTAGCCTAGCACTTGATCGTTTAGTATACTGCTATTGCTTTCTTCATGACTTATACAAAGTTCCTACAACTATGAGATTGTGCAACTCCCATATACCGGAAGAACACTTTGTGTGCTACCAAACGTCACAACGTAACTGGGTGATTATAAAGGTGCTCTATAGGTGTTTCCGAAGGTACATGTTGGGTTGGCATAATTCAAGATTAGGTTTTGTCACTCCGATTGTTGGAGAGGTACTCTGGGCCCTCTCGGTAATACTCATCACTTAAGCCTTGCAAGCATGTAACTAATGAGTTTGTTATGAGATGATGTATTACGGAACGAGTAAAGAGACTTGCCGGTAACGAGATTGAACTAGCTATTGAATACCGACGATCAAATCTCGGGCAAGTAACATACCGATGACAAAGGGAACAAAGTATGTTGTTATGCGGTTTGACCGATAAAGATCTTCGTAGAATATGTAGGAACCAATATGGGCATCCAGGTCCCGCTATTGGTTATTGACCGAGAATGATTCTAGGTCATGTCTACATAGTTCTCGAACCCGTAGGGTCCGCACGCTTAACTCGATGATAGTTTTATTATGTGTTTATAAGTTTTGATGTACTGAAGTTTGTTCGGAGTCCCGGATGTGATCACGGACATGACGAGGAGTCTCGAAATGGTCGAGACATAAAGATTGATATATTGGAAGCCTATATTTGGACATCGGAATGGTTCCGGGTGAAATCGGGATTTTACCGGAACACCGGGGGGTTACCGGAACCCTCCCCGGGGATATTGGGCCTTAGTGGGCCAAGAGGGAGAAGAGGAGGGCCGGCCAGGGCAGGCCGCGCGCCCCCTCCCCCTAGTCCGAATAGGACAAGGAAGGGGGGGGCGGCGCCCCCCTTTCCTCTTTCCCCTCCCCCCTTTCCTTCTCCACCAAGGCAAGAGGGGCGAGTCCTACTCCCGGTGGGAGTAGGACTCCTCCAGGCGCACCCCTAGGGGGCCGGCCGCACCTCCCCCCTCCCTCCTTTATATACGGGGGCGGGGGCACCCCATAAACACACAAGTTGATCTACGGATCGTTCCTTAGCCGTGTGCGGTGCCCCCTTCCACCATATTCCACCTCGGTCATATCGTCGCGAAATTTAGGCGAAGCCCTGCGCCGGTAGAACATCATCATCATCACCACGCCATCGTGCTGACGGAACTCATCTCCGGAGCTCGGCTGGATCGGAGGCCGGATATCGTCATCGAGCTGAACGTGTGCTCAACTCGGAGGCTCCGAACGTTCGGTGCTTGGATCGGTCGGATCGTGAAGACGTACGACTACATCAACCGCGTTGTGCTAACGCTTCCGCTTACGGTCTACGAGGGTACGTGGACGAACACTCTCCCCTCTCGTTGCTATGCCATCACCATGATCTTGCGCGTGCGTAGGAATTTTTTTGAAATTACTACGTTCCCCAATAGTGGCATCCGAGCCTAGGTTTTATGCGTTGATGTTATATGCACGAGTAGAACACAAGTAAGTTGTGGGCGATACAAGTCATACTGCTTACCAGCATGTCATACTTTGGTTTGGCGGTATTGTGAGATGAAGCAGCCCGGACCGACATTACGCATACGCTTACGCGAGACTGGTTTCATCGTTACGAGCACTCGTGCTTAAAGGTGGCTGGCGGGTGTCTGTCTCTTTCACTTTAGTTGAATCGAGTGTGGCTACGCCCGGTCCTTGAGAAGGTTAAAACAGCTCCAACTTGACGAACTATCGTTGTGGTTTTTGATGCGTAGGTAAGAACGGTTCTTGCTAAGCCCGTAGCAGCCACGTAAAATTTGCAACAACAAAGTAGAGGACGTCTAACTTGTTTTTGCAGGGCATGTTGTGATGTGATATGGTCAAGATGTGATGCTATATTTTATTGTATGAGATTATCATGTTTTGTAACCGAAGTTATCGGCAACTGGCGGGAGCCATATGGTTGTCGCTTTATTGTATGAAATGCAAACGCACTGTAATTGCTTTACTTTATCACTAAGCGGTAGCGATAGTCGTAGAAGCAATAGATGGCGTAAACGACAACGATGCTACGATGGAGATCAAGGTGTCGCGCCGGTGAGGATGGTGATCACGACGGTGCTTCGGAGATGGAGATCACAAGCACAAGATGATGATCGCCATATCATATCACTTATATTGATTGCATGTGATGTTTATCCTTTATGCATCTTATCTTGCTTTGATTGACGGTAGCATTTTAAGATGATCTCTCACTAAAATTATCAAGTAGTGTTCTCCCTGAGTATGCACCATTGCCAAAGTTCGTCGTGCCGAGACACCACGTGATGATCGCGTGTGATAAGCTCTACGTCCATCTACAACGGGTGCAAGCCAGTTTTGCACACGCGGAATACTCAGGTTAAACTTGACAAGCCTAGCATATGCAGATATGGCCTCGGAACACGGAGACCGAAAGATCGAGCGTGAATCATATAGTAGATATGATCAACATAGTGATGTTCACAATTGAAAACTACTCCATCTCACGTGATGATCGGTTATGGTTTAGTTGATTTGGATCACATGATCACTTAGATGACTAGAGAGATGTCTGTCTAAGTGAGAGTTCTTAAGTAATATGATTAATTGAACTTAAATTTATCATGAATTTAGTACCTGATAGTATCTTGCTTGTCTATGTTTGTTTGTGGATAGATGGCTCGTGTTGTTGTTCCGTTGAATTTTAATGCGTTCCTTGAGAAAGCAAAGTTGACAGATGATGGTAGCAATTACACGGACTCGGTCCGTAACCTGAGGATTATCCTCATTGCTGCACAGAAAAGTTACGTCCTGGAAGCACCGCTGGGTGCCAGGCCTGCTGCTGATGCAACTAACGACGTTAAGAACGTCTGGCAGAGCAAAGCTGATGACTACTCTATAGTTCAGTGTGCCATGCTTTACGGCTTAGAACCGGGTCTTCAACGACGTTTTGAACGTCATGGAGCATATGAGATGTTCCAAGAGTTGAAGTTAATATTTCAAGCAAATGCCCGGATTGAGAGATATGAAGTCTCCAATAAGTTCTATAGCTGCAAGATGGAGGAGAATAGTTCTGTCAGTGAACACATACTCAGAATGTCTGGGTATAATAATCACTTGATTCAACTAGGAGTTAATCTTCCTGATGATAGTGTCATTGACAGAATTCTCCAATCACTGCCACCAAGCTACAAGAGCTTTGTGATGAACTTTAATATGCAAGGGATGAACAAGACTATTCCCGAGCTCTTCGCAATGCTAAAAGTAGTGGAGGTAGAAATGAAAAAGGAGCATCAAATGTTGATGGTCAACAAGACCACTAGTTTCAAGAAAAAGGGCAAAGGGAAGAAGAAGGGGAACTTCAAAAAGAACGGCAAGCAAGTTGCTGCTCAAGAGAAGAAACCCAAGTCTGGACATAAGCCTGAAACTGAGTGCTTCTACTGCAAGCAGATTGGTCACTGGAAGCGGAACTGCCCCAAGTATTTGGCGGATAAGAAGGATGGCAAAGTGAACAAAGGTATATGTGATATACATGTTATTGATGTGTACCTAACTAGAGCTCGTAGTAGCACCTGGGTATTTGATACTGGTTCTGTTGCTAATATTTGCAACTCGAAACAGGGACTATGGAATAAGCGAGCACTGGCCAAGGACGAGGTGACGATGTGCGTGGGAAACGGTTCCAAAGTCGATGTGATCACGGTCGGCACGCTACCTCTACATCCACCTTCGGGATTAGTTTTAGACCTGAATAATTGTTATTTGGTGCCAGCATTGAGCATGAACATTATATCTGGATCTTGTTTAATGCGAGACGGTTATTCATTTAAATCAGAGAATAATGGTTGTTCTATTTATATGAGTAATATCTTTTATGGTCATGCACCCTTGAAGAGTGGTCTATTTTTATTGAATCTCGATAGTAGTGATACACATATTCATAATGTTGAAGCCAAAAGATGCAGAGTTGATAATGATAGTGCAACTTATTTGTGGCACTGCCGTTTAAGTCATATCGGTGTAAAACGCATGAAGAGACTCCATACTGATGGATTCTGGAATCACTTGATTATGAATCACTTGGTACTTGCGAACCGTGCCTCATGGGCAAGATGACTAAAACACCGTTCTTCGGAACTATGGAGAGAGCAACAGATTTGTTGGAAATCATACATACAGATGTATGTGGTCCGATGAATGTTGAGGCTCGTGGCGGATATCGTTATTTTCTCACCTTCACAGATGATTTGAGCAGATATGGGTATATCTACTTAATGAAGCACAAGTCTGAAACATTTGAAAAGTTCAAAGAATTTCAGAGTGAAGTGGAAAATCATTGTAACCAGAAAATAAAGTTTCTACGATCTGATCGTGGAGGAGAATATTTGAGTTATGAGTTTGGTTTACATTTGAAACAATGCGGAATAGTTTCGCA